>CAACAH010000001.1:4049213-5398951 GCA_900654225.1 Magnusiomyces fungicola
ATGAGTTATCAAGTCTTCTGTGCATCAATTTATCCGCAATAATTCGCAGGTACCAAATTTTGTTAAAAACAAATGTGTCAATGGGAACCATTTGTTTGGGTCAAATATTACGACCCAAAGTTCGGGCCAATTGAGATACAAATAATACTTGTGATTTACACCCAGAGGTTCTATCGTATCTTGACCTATGTCTCAACTCCTTTTTTTTAAATCATAATGTGTATCTCTAGTGGTCTAAAGTCCTAACTCCATTCTTTTTTACACCACATGAATCATCATGGTCTAACTACGATTAAGTCTAATTAAGTTTGTCATTCGAGACTTGATCTGAAATTAAAGAAACGTTTTAGCAGCACATCGCACATTTTGGATACTTGATGAATTCTGAGATATAGTTGAGGCATCTGAAAATCATAAGTTCCAACCGCCACCGCTGCTGTTGTCAGATACATTTTAAATACGGGGCTTAGTATGTATATCCTCTGATGATTGTTCCCAAGAAAGGTTTGTTCACCATATTCACCTGGCCAAATTTGTCTTTAGCCTCTTTTTGTGCGTGGCTTCCCTAGAGAATATTTGTTTCCATTTATATGAAATTCTCTTCTATGCTTGGTAATGTGCCTGCTCGTATTATTTCCATCCTTGGAACACGAACACAAAATGACCTCTAAAAACAAAAAGGCTAACGGAACGACTTCTTCGATTAGCTATCAGGTAGTGCCTTTCTTATTGCACCACGCTCTGTACATACAATCCAACAATCAATCTCTTCGTGTTCATACCGGGAAATACAAAATAATACGTCGACACCCCGATGAAAAGACACAATCACATGTAATATCTTACGATACGATAGCCGTGCCCTGTTACATAAGCTGTTTTTGTGGAATACTAATACTAAATCCTGTATATATTACTTTTGCAACAACCTCCCTGACTAACACTTTTTGCCCCTCTTCCTCTTGCTCTTCTCTTCTCTTCTTTTCTCTTCTCTACCTCTTTTCTTCTTCTTCTCAAACTCTTTTTCCTATTCCATTTATCTCTCACTCCACATCTCACATCCTTCATCATGTCTCTTTCTCTCAAACAGGTTCAGGCATCAATCGCTGAATACGCTGAAAATCCCACTGTCGAGTCTCCTGTCGCAGTCTTTATCGGAGGAACCAGCGGAATTGGCTTACATACTGCTTTATCTTTTGCCAAAGCCACTGCCAAATGCTCTTCCACTACAATTTACATTGCTGGCAGAAGCCAAGAAAAGGCTGACGAGGCCGAAGCTCAACTCCGCACCCTCAATCCTAATCTCAAGTTTTACTTTCTCCAACACGACCTTCAATACATTGAACAAGCAAAGCGAGTGGCCAACATTATCAAAAACAAGGAGGAAAAAGTAAATCTCGTGTTCACTTCTCAAGGAAGTTTCCCTCCCATTATCCAGGTCAAAACTTCTGAAGGTTTGGACAAGCGCTTGGCAACTGGTTACTATACCCGTTGGACTATTATCAACGACTTGGTCCCCCTTCTTTCTGCAGCTGCCGACAAGGGCGAGCCTGCTCGTGCTGTGACTGTCATGTTTGCTGGTAAGGAACTCGCCCCCGAAAAGATTGATCTCAATAATCTTTCCTGCGACAATTCGGGCTGGCTCAAAGTCATGCTTTCTGACTCTGCTTACAATACATTGATGGCCCTCTATTTTGGCAGAAAATATCCCAACGTCAGCTTTATTCACACCAGTCCTGGTTTTATCCGTACCGTTGGCGTATTCCGTGACTCAAGTTGGCCAGTTAGAACGTTGTTGAATCTACTGGCTTACTTTCAAGCGTCGACTCCTGAATCTTCTGGCGAACAACATCTCTACACAAGTCTTGTGGCAACGGAGTTTGCAAAGGGTAGCCATTTGGTCAACCAGGAAAGGGAAAAGATTGTCGAAATTCACACGAAAAGAAACGGCGAAGGCCTCTTTTCAGAGTCTTTGCAAAATACCTTGTGGGAGCACACAGAAAAGGCCATTGAGAGTGCTATTTCTCGTGATGAACTGTCTGCTAACCAGTGATACCTTGGATGTTTGAGGTTGTAGTTGTTTAGCCATTAAAAGCTGTTTTCTTTTTCATGTCAATGTTGATATTTGGTGATATATGTCTTTATAAACAAATAAAAAATTCATCTTGTTTTCAAATTTTCTTTGACTAATTTATCATGTTTTTTTGTTCAAGTGGTAGTATAATTCATTTTCATTTTCAACTAAAAAAAACCAAAACAATTCAATAAAAAAAACTAGAAATAAATATATAAAAAATTCTAAAATCTAAACTAAAAAAAACATGCAAAGAATAGTAATCATTTTCCTTTTGTACTTTTTGTACTGTGTGTGCTCATTCCACTAACAGTTTTTGTTATTCCGCTTCCAAAACTAATTCCGCGACCTCTTCTTGTCGTAATTCTTTGCAACGTGAGTGGCAATTGAGACAGTAAATCGTTATCTGTCACATCATTTCGTTTAGTACCAGAAGACTGTGACTTGTGAGAAGTGGAAGACCTGTTGCTTGCAATTTTGGAAAGATTAGGTATCCGAGATGACGATGAACTAGCAGTAATAGGTCTAGATGGAATTTTCGGGGCAGGCTGTGGTAAAGGCGTTCCGATATCTGTAGAGTGGTTAATAGGAGTCGCAGTATTGGCAGCTTTGGTATCAGTAAATCGAGATGGCCGGCGTTTAGTTCCAATATTAAACGAATCGTCAATCTGAATAGGAGTTTCATGTTTCACTGGGAATTGAACAACATTATCAAAATCATTACCACCCTCTTCCTTAACATCCACATGATTAACCGAAGATCCAACATGGTTTCGATGCAAATAATCTTTATTTCTTTTGTCCAACTCATTCTCTTCCAACGATGTTGAGCTTCGATGACCTCCAAAGTGAAAAAATCCACTAAACCTCGATCTCATATGTTCATCATCTGTGGTAGTACTATGAGCAAGCGCCAAATCTGATGCTGACGCCGTTTTATCTGGCTCACCCCCTCCAATCTTCTTGTCCATATGCTCCCTTTTCTTTTTATAATCTTTTGGAAACGTCAACGTTGCCTTGCGCTCCAGCATTCCCCCATTCAATGGATCCATGGTACCCCCGAATCCAAATGAATCTCGATGTATAGATGTAGAACTAGAAATAGGAATATCAAGATGTGAAGTAGCTTCCTCATTGTGATTGATATGGAAAGAGCTTTGATCCATTTTAGATGTCAGTGGAATAACGCCCATTCCAGGAGTTGGCAAACCAGCAGGACTGTGAAACCCCAAATCACGTAATGGACTAGCAGTACGATGCGGGGTAGTTGTGCCTGAGATATGGCCAGGAAGATGCAATCGGTCTGATGAAGCTCGAGGAAAATACATGAGTGAATTATTTTCCAATGTTTCTGATATATTACTAATAGCAGGAATAAAATTTTCTGGTGTATCAATGTTGCTTTCCCCATTTCTCAAGTCATTTCCATTCAAGTTCACAGCTGGTTGGTTAGAAGGCTGCTGGTTAATGTTGTCAGTGCTAAATGGTTGCTTTTCCCTAAGATGAAGATTCTCGACTTCTTTTCTAAATTCTTCCCGAACATTAGACTTCCAAACTTTGTAAAGAGGTCGAGCAAGAAATCCAAATTGAAATTGTTGAACACCAACCAGAAATTTTGCAAGATCAACAAGCTCTTCAATATACTCAATAATCTCTTCAGAACAGCCACTACTAGCACTCCACCCCATGTATTCATTTCGTAACATATGATTTTCAGTTCGGGATTCCTTATAAGACTGATCAAAGCGGTCAGAAGTCACATACTCTTTGTCCAAATCCTGATTTTCTTCTTGGTTGTTTGGAACACCTTCTTCAGCCTTAATAAACAATTGCTGTCGAACTGCATTAATTACACGAATATGGGAGATTCGTGGAGATGGAAGATATTGAGGGATTGGATCTTTTGAAAACAACGCTTGTTCAACTGTTCTGAGTAACGAAACAATGGAACCAGTAACCTCTCGGCGATATATATATGTGTGCGGGCGCAATTCATCCAACACAGCAGATCCATATTGCTGACGCAGAAACTTAATGTTGTTGGAACGATCCAATATTTGATTCAAAACAAAAATAATCTCTCCGTAAATTTCGGCATGCATGTCAAATGATCCTTTGAGTCGCGGTTCTTGCTTAGCAACAGATATCAGAGACTCGGCAGTCAAAAGAGCAGCTCGTGCTTTCTTGTGGTATTTGTCAAACAACTTTTCATTCTTCACCATACTAGGTATTTGATATGCCTGAGTGGTAAGACCAATGGCAAGCTGCAGTTGAATAAGTTGGCAATATTTGAGTGCACAAATGATCTGATCTACTAGTATCACTCGAGCCTTTTGAGGAAAAATAATCGCATTGACCAATGTCGCAGCTGATCCACCAATAATTATAGTAACGCATCGTTTTCCATAATTGGAAAAGATAGTTCCCGCAATTCCTTGGTTTCTAAGTGTTGACAATGGAACAATACACATACTCACAACTCCCATCATACCTGCACGACCATAAGGTGAGTAAAGCATGAAATAATACAAAGGAATGGCTCCCATGAAAATCATAGCAACCATAAGATACCTGTCTGCTGAATAGTCGCCGGCGACATATAGTGTGAGGCCCCAGGTAGATCCCACCACAACACAGGCAATTCGATAAATAGCAGCAACGGAGGTTGATCCAATATTAGTTTCTAATGATGCAAACGCCGCGAACCCCGCCCAAGAGCCTCTAACGTCTGTAAACCAAGCATGCATTCCTGTTGAATAACCCGGGAAACTGAGAAGCATGAGTACCAGTGTAGTTCTAAACGCACTTTCAATGTGAATCTTTCGTTTTGACAGAAATTTAAGACCAGAATTAAGTGCACGTCGGATTTTTGTTTTCAAGTTATTAATGCTCATTCTGAGTGTGATCTTTTTTCGTTTTTCACTAAAAATACTGAGATTGCTTCTGTTTAGTCGGCCGTATGACGATCTCTTTACACCGTCATCTTTGGTGTTAAAATCTTCATTATCTTGTTTGATTGCAATGATACTGGCAGATTCACCTTCTTGGACGTCACCTGAACCTGTTCTCAAAAACTTGAGCCAGTCTTTCTTTTTAGTGATGTTTGAAAACCAGACATGCCTACCTGACCAGCCCTTTGCTTCACGTCGCATGCGGATTTCAAGAAGCGTTCGGGCTTCAGATAAAATTTTCGAAATAATAATAGATGCCTCACGGAAATTAAGAATGTACAGGGACATGACGAAATATTCTTCGCGAGGAACGAGATAGATGTAATCCACATCCTGATCAGAAATTTTACTCAATTCTCGCTTGACAATTGTTCCAAAACTCTGATTCACACGAGCAAGTTGCATGAGATACTCATCAATTTGATTGATGGTAAGTTGGTATTTCAATTTGCGGCTTTCTTCATCTAGACTCACAAAAGTAACATCGTTTAATGCTGAAAATTTAACCTTTTCAACGCCAACATCATAGGTATATGCAATAACACATTTGATTTGATTGACAGCGTTGAGTGCAACCTTTGTAACATCTTGGACGGGTTCTTTAATAGAATGAATAAACTCTAGCAGCATGCTTCTGTCCGAAAAATCCATTTCCTTATGTGGCTTTAGCCTCTTCAGTAGATCCTTTGAATCTTTAAATACATCCTCTTCAGACTCTGAGAAATCTTCATCATCAAACTTTTGTAAATCCTCCTCAATTTTCTTTTCCAGATCGCTGAATTCAAACTCATATGGGCCTGAGTTTTGGCTCTGCCCAACAAACACACCAAGTACCAATTCACACGCAACATGCAAAGCGTTTGTCGTAATATTCAAACTTCGTAAATGCTTCAGTAACGGTTTGAGTTCTTGAGGAGCCATGTAAGAATATGAAAATTCGTACGAGCACTCCAACATAGTTGCAACGCACTGTGCAAAGCAACCTCGTACCTTTTTCTTCTGGCTGATCAAAAAGGCTACTTTATCAGCATAGTCTTTGGCCATATTTGGAGCATCCACATCCAAGTTGACAAAAAAGTAAGAGGTGTTACTGAACATTACTTGTAACTCGTGCACGGCGGATAAGATTGTAGTACCGATATAGGTTGATCCAAATTCTGGGAAGATTGTAATATTGATGACGAACGACAAGCCGATTCCTATCAACAGAGGGACACTGAAATCATGCGCAAGGTTTTCGAGGCTGGTAGTAATGGGTAATAAAAATGAGAAATGACTAATTAGAAAGACGACAAAAGTGAAGATGAAGAAACGAGGAGCTGCACTTCGAACATAGCCGGCCATCGCAAGGACAAAGAAATCAAAGACGATAAAAAGGCCATATACATTTTGCAAGTCTTTCTCATCGCTGTAAACCTTTTTGGCAATAAAGTGGACGAACAAAGTGTAAGGTAAACCAATAGCAACGCCTGCCAGGCCGAGTACTAGAGACTGCATCATTGCACCCAGACGACGGCCTGGGTGCATAGATACTGAGATCAAGGAGCACAGATAACTAGAGACGCCCATATTGCTGTTGATCGGGTCGATACATGAGAATGCAAAGCAGGTAGAGGTCAATAAACAAGCCTTGAACACTCGTTTGAGTTGGGTAGGATCATGGCCATAGATAAAGACATGTTTTTCGACGAATTTTATGAGATCTTTACTGGTCTGAGCTATTCGAGAAGTTTTAAAACTCATTGCGGGTGTGTGTCTACCTCAAAAACATTTGAAAACTTGGAAAGATGAGTGTAAAAGATGTTTCAGATTTTGCTGCGCAATATACTGTATTTGTTTGGAGAGAAATGAAAAGACAAGGAAACAAGAAGAAAGATATGTGGTGTAGTAATAAGGACGCAAGCTACTAGAACTGATGTATCTGTTGGGTTGGTGAAGACGTAGCTGAAATTCGGTAATAAAGCATAATGGCGTTGCTGTGAGACGTTTAGTTTCTCTAAAAGGGACCATGCGGCTTTTGCATCACGAACCTTTCACATGTTGCTACAAACATTACTGGCCATGCTTTGTGAACAATTGGACTTTGTTACATCATGTAATTTACGTGTATGATCTTGCTGAAACCACGGTTAATTATGAGGTCTTATTTCTATCGTGCAATTCCTCGAAGCCTATAAGGCAGCTACTGATATGATGTGCAGCACTTGACCAGACACAGCTAGTTCATTGTATTTACTTTCTTGGACCAAAGAACCGAGGCGGACTACCGAGAGGTAATCCAAAGGAATCAATTCGGTACATGGTTCTGTTGACAGGTATTAATTCTGTGATTCATAATTGAGGTATTTGTGGATTTACCAAAATAGAACCAGATGGTAGGCACGAACGCAGATTCTGGGGTAGTAGTAACAAACTGAGAGCTAAGCTGGTAAGTAAGTCAACTCATGGGTGACATAGTATACAATATGAGGCGTACCACCCTAGCCGATCTCTTCTAGTACTGTCTGTGTATATATCCTTGTGTTCTTGCGCGTTTATTTGCGCACGTGCCTCAGAGTTGTGTGCTAACCAGCCGGATCAGGACCCCAATATAGGCACAGGTTGGAGAGGGAAAACACCATAATTATTATAAGGAGACAACCGGCTAAACTGGTCAAGTCTGTCAAACAAAAATGCCTCTGGGTAACTAGCGGCGAAGCTGTCCTAATGAATTGAAAAGGCTATGCAAAGAGTAGGCTATATTCTACTGTTTTCCTTGTGCAAGGGTTGCTACTACGGGAAAAGCAACACCTGAGTCTATGACCGAGGTGAAGATCTTCAATGTTTCTCCAAGAGAAATTGGAAACTATACTGACAGCATTAAAAGTTCAATGCTCAACATAACTTGGATCACCTTGTCAGCAGTCAAATACAATCGAGTTTTATGTTCAAATTCTCGAATATAACCCATAACTATCAGCAATTCAAAACAGCCTTTCGTATTGAGAGATTAAATAGCTCAGGTACTTGACAGGTCAAGGTAAGACACTACTTTTTTAAGGCCACTGTCAAACGGCCACACCGTCAAGGTAAGAACCGCACACACCTAGAGTAACATTCTAGTTGCCGATTTATCGACCACAGCGCCTTTTGAAAAACTGGATAGGCTTTTGTTTCACTGAATTGCCTGGTAACCAGATGACAACCTCCCGGCTATTGACGGGGTGGTCATTTCTGACAGAAAGTGCACATATACTTTGCTCGTAAGCACTGGCTTTAAGAACGTAAAAATATACAGCTGTCAGAACCCGAGTTATTATTATTATTATTATGACTATTCAAAATCATCGGTAACAATTTCCAGTAAAGAAACTCACACATGGAAAAAAAAATTGTTTCAATGTTTTAGCACGGCTATTGCCGCCATCAACTCTATGACTTATGACTTGGCATTACTCCACACAGCGCTTAATACAGCAGAACTTTGCAGCCAAATGGAATCGAATGAATGTTAACGCTTTTGTATTCATGAGGCTGTATTATTTTTTCAATAATATGCAGGCATGTAGCCTACATCTTTTCAAACGCCCCTTCGGGCACGTACTACTTTGCAAATCGTCGGTGGTTCCCATGTCCTTCGCATCAGCGTTAATAGGATCATGTGATAGCTACAGAAATTCATATATACATACACCGTCGTGTAAAACCGCTACTGCAGCCCAAAATGTTCCGTGTATGCGGCTACAGTTTCTCCACGATTTTTAGCGCACAGACCTTTATCATTGGTAGCACCCCATTATGATAGAAGACTTACCCGCGATAGCAGAGAGAGAAAAAATAAATAAAGCATGTTCGGATATTACGCCAAGCAAGACGAATTGGTTTCATATGGAGTAAAGGTTCAAATAATCGACAGATCACCACTCATATGTTTCCGTTGTCCCGCAGTTTGGCATTTCATCGTCAAGTTTAACATATTGCATGTTAATTTTTCTGGTTCTTTTGAAAGATAAGAGTTTTTTAATAATGTCAAGTAAATTTAAGATACATAATCATCATATAAACAAGCAAAATAGCATAAACACAATAAAACAAATGCAAAAATAGTAATTTCATAAAATAAAAGGCGAATAGAGTCAGGTTCAAATATAGATACTCTCAAAGTATCAAGCAAATAGCGATAGATATAAGTCATAAGTCATTAAAATGCAAAGGAGGTCGTCGGTATGGTCATCAATAATCGTAGAATAAAGTTTTTCCATAATGTGAATTGGTGAAAAGATTAAGGCGTCAGTCGTAAACCATTAGACTGAGAGGATTTAATCGGATGCACCACCGAGACGAATAGCATTTAATTCCTTTTCTTCAAGGACCTTGTCAAAAGCATTGACGGCTTCTTCGATAGTAGAAGTGGACAGAGGAGTAGCAACAGGCTTGGTGATCTTCTGAGCCCAGGCAGTAGAGGCTAAGGGACCAAATTGTTGAGCAAAAACCCTGTATTCCTTGAAAGTGGCAAAGTGGGAAACATCGCTGGCTTTGGCATCGGCGTTAGCAGCTGTTGAAATAATCTTGGAAGTGCTAATGGAACGCTTGCCGAGTGAGGAGGAAATAGCTCGGATAACGGAAGCTCTGCTGGAAGAAATCATTTTTGAATAAAGTTGTGGATGAGTGGAATAGATGTAGGAGTGAGTGGATAGTGAATGGTGAAAGTATTTAGTAGTTGGAATCGTATTGAATTGATAGATGAGAAAAGTAAAAAGGAAAGAAGAGAGAAAAAAAAATTTGAAAACTAGAGAGAAATCGGTCGATATTTATATTCGAATCGAGGGGAAGGTGTTGATTGCGGAAACGTAATAAGACTGATTTATGATTTCTACCACAGACATGATGCCATATTATGGCATCTCTACGCAGACATGGAGAAAAGATTTTTAGTTAATAACCGGCTATTAGCTTTAGCTTTCTCAGTGATACCAATTGACTTCAATATTATCATAAAATTATTTGTCTTATTGTAATTTCGAGTTCCTTTTCTTAATTTGGACTTATTTCGCTACGATTTTGTCATGGAAGAGTGTAGTCAAATGTCTTTGTAAAGAGGTGCAAACCTGTTCCGTCACTATATCAGTTGTGTCCACTATATTAGGCATATTATCAGGAAATACTGTCGACATTCTGGCTTGCACCGCTGAACGTATAGTATGGTAACTGGTCACACCGCACCGGTTAGCCATCTTATAAATCATCCTCCACACCGCCCAGGAATTTCTCTTTTAGGTTCTTTGGTTTTGATTTCAAATACCCAGCAACTACGCAATTTCGCAATTTGAAATAATATATATTGATGGTTGTTATTTGAGCAGTTTTTTCTGACATCTACCTTGCGTATTCCCAAGATTGGAAATTTCAAGATTAAGACTACATATCCAGTCTTATATATGAAAATGAACACAGTTTAAATCCGGGGGGCCATGCAATCGATTGATTTCCGAGAATCTCGTTCAAACTTCGGACAGTTGGAACGATATTCAGTGGTATGATCCCGAACCTTCAAGATGTTTTGGTCCAAAGGGTACGTCAAAACTTAAAAGAATGGTATCATTTATGGAAGTAATTATTTTTTGTCTACATACAATACTGACATTGTCACCCCATTGTAATTTGGTGATTGTGAGCGAGTCGAGGATGGTGAAAACTCTAGTGGCGTATATACTGGAGTCTGGGGTTTGTGTCTATAATTTCAAATTCCTGATTAGCATATGTGGCGCAAAAAAACAGCGCTTGCCAGTTATAACGCCGCATGGCCGGACTAACAGCGGAGGAATACCGAGTGCTGAATGGAATGAAGGTGCAGTTATCTCACAGTCATAAAAAAAATTCAATTCACTAATATCTCATGTTCTTTGGAATGTGCTATATTGATCTTTTGATATCCACAACATGCAATTGGCAGTAAAAGTTTTTAAACCATTTATTCATTCATTCGATAAAATAAGTTCTCAGCCGTTAACAGAGCCATTCTTCGAACCATGTTGTGCCAGCATGATTTAGGGAAATGACATTTGGCATACTCCCGCTCTTGGTGTCACAATTGTACTGTAATGGCATTAACCTATGAGCTAATTTTAAAGAACCCTTGCCAGTTATAATCTCACTTTCGGATCGATACTCGATGTGACTCCGGTTTACATGAATTATTATTCACAATTATCAACCAATCTTCTGATCATTTTGGACTTTCATTGTAATAGCTATGGCATTTTTTGATCGGCTTGATCGTCTCGATTATCAGGAACCCTGAAAGTTTCAGCCTATTTGTAAGAATTATCTCATTTTTCGGATTGCGACGATGAGATCTTGACATCAAAAGAGTTGGATTCATATCTCCGTTTGATTAAGTTTCTATTATAATCACTGGCCATGATAATACGATGAATAAGCAGCCACGTTGGAGGCGTCAACTGAGTTGTACATTATTATAGTGGTATCACTCTACTATTCGGTTAGTATATTCAATTTCAAGTATGAGAGTTTCAAAAGGATTCTTTTATCATGGAAAGATATCAAAAATCGTCAAGTGCGCGCACAGCAAGAATAACAATGCTGAATCAATATGATATTTATAGGGCACATGCAGCTTAAATTTTGATGCATCTCAAAACCCATACTGCCGCTTTCTTCAGAGATTGCAGAACCATCATCTCATTTGATCAAACTTCAAAATTGGGATTTTTGGCAAAAGCTGCAAGTACAGTAATCCATTGGAGTGATCAACTCATGTGCGGCTGTCATTACATATGTCGCGCAATATATATGTGAATGTATGTAAATAACGGCGTTGTATACGTTGCACGGCTGGACTCGCAAGTCAATTCCTGACAATTTCTTGGTGAAGCCAGCCAAGAAGAGTTCCCTTGATGATAATACTCATTGGTAGAGCCTGTAATTCAATTAAGTGAGTGTTAAAATGTGCAGAAATAAGTTGGTTGTGTCTTTTCATCTTGAAAATACATTAAAGTTATACATGATTCTGAATTGTAAAGCTTTCTACAACCTTCAAGATGATGCAGCGCTGAAGTCCTGCCATCGTTCTAAACATTTCCGACAGCACATATTACAGACAGATTCTGCTTGCTGGATAAAACATAAACTTTATGAAATTCAACTCGTATGCCAGTCCGAGATGTCATCTTTACCATTGCTCTATTCCTTGTCTTGTTGATTCTTACCATATACTGCACAATGCAAAAATGTAAACTTGAATTGTTTGGGAAATTTAAATGAATTTCTCCCTATTCAGTGCATGTATGCCCTGACTTGATCATGGAATTGCAACTCTCTACTGGTACGTGAAGCTGCTGCTCTATGACTACTTGAGATTACCCTGACGTTATAATTATGGGGAACGATTCAACAGACAAAATATACCATACACTCGTCGTATAATCCAACCTTTCTATTCGCTCGATAAGCAACTGCATGTGATATCACGCCTGATAATTATCACTTTTGTAATATTACTAAGATACTGAAAGTTAGTCATCACAGTATTGCTGACTCATATTTAGTCGCATATACATATTTCAACCTGTATATGACCAAGTATAACACTGGCCCATATTGGAACCAGCGTCGCAAAGTTTTGGAAACCCTTTGAGAGCGGTCAATGAATCACGTCATACTGGTAAAAGTCATCTTATTTGCAACGTAAAATCACTTTTAATTGCAACCTGTTCGTGTATAATTATCGGCACACAGATTATTGAAGTTGATTTGTTGTTGCCACACCTGTACAACGCTTTCGACACATTCTGTGGCGTGTGTACATACACCTCTAGTCAAAACAACACACCTTACGGAAATTCTCTTGTGTATAGGTTGTGAAAATTTCAGCGTGAGCTTTTTGAGAACAGTAGAGACTAGTGTATTTAGGAGGCTAAAGGTTTCAGTAGTACTTTTAGATCACGGTATAAGTAATTTTGTTGTGAAAACATTTTATCCTAAAGCTTTGAGCCTTTGAATTTTATAATAATCGATCATCCTTCAAGTCATAATTATTTTAGAGGATTGGCTGTATAGAATAGGGAGAGGCAGACTCCGGATTTGTCTCTATCGGTTGAATCGGTTGGAAATAGCTAGCATAGTCTTCTGCTTGATTAATTGGTGGTTTCAAAGTTGATTGTCTCTTCATAATAAGCAAAAGCAAAAGAGTGATCAATACAATTGAATTTATAGAAGAAAGATCTCAAGGAGTGCTTGAATTCCATTTGATGCTACATGTATGTTTTCTCATTGACTTGAGTTTTATTCATCTGCCATTTTGGATTTGATTGACTGTTATAAAAAATGGGGTTTGATATCTTTTCGAGGCTTGGATGTTAGTCTACGGGTTTAACAATAGCACAAAGCAATAGAGCCATAAAAGCCATGTAATTCAATCAAATAAATTTCCAATTGTGTTACAAATTGATTCTCTACCATATTCCTTAGATTTTACTTACTTGAAAGCTGCTTGATTCTTTTGAAATGTTTAAGCATTACAAGGTGATTGTGGTGTTTTCAGTTCAGCAGTTAATGTAAATCACAGGCCTCGTGACCTGCGAACAAGGATCACAAGCGTTGAAGATGGCAATGTCTGTCTGTGTCTACACCTGACTCCCAGTTGTCTAAATTTGATATTACATACACAGCGTTCGGTTATGTATGCATCTCTCGCCTCAAGTCCCTCAACGGTCAGGTTGAACCACCAGGAAAGTGTGGGGAGTTAGCAGCTCCAAACTGTCGACACTCAGCCTTGGGGTTCCGTTAATATTGGCCTGTGAGTCGCATGGCTATCTTAAAGAGTATACCAATATATAATGTACTTGTCTGTATACATTCTTTCTTTACATTTATACATTTTCAACACCTTTCTCGAATGTATTTTGTAACGGGCCTCTATTACGAGTCTTGGTGAAAAGAGTTTCAAGCCCCCAGGAACCAACCTCTAAAACAGGTACTTTGACTTGGTTTCTTGATAATAATATACTCTACTTTATCATGAATCAATTCAGCCAAAAAGTCCACCTAGATCCATGAATTTGACGCGTTTTCTCGCGTCCCCCCCCCCCAAACTTCTCAATAAAGATAGTATTCTAATTAAATCGCAAGTAAGTTTCATCGACTCGCTATAGTATCGCAAGTCTGAAAAAAAAACATGGGGTAATTGTACTAACTTACAAATCAATAGATAACAGGAGAACCAGGCAATATGTATATCTGCTTGATTGATTCAACTTTTAGTTTCAATTACATTCCAAATTTTATATATTGATCGTGTGTAATACCTACCTAAGTCTGCCTTATTCCTTATCTACACCCTCTTCTATTATGTTCTTGCGAATACCAAGTAGAAAGAGGAGAACTAGCATCTGGTCGACTCTCTTCTGAGAGGTTTGTTCCATCTGCTGATCCACAGATAGGCATCCCAGGATACTCTTCCATTTATTGACTGACCCAAAGACTCAATCCGCTGCTCAAGCTCTAAGATTGCTGGCGCGTTTAAACTATGGACCCTAAAGAGTCCCGTTACTGTTCACAGCTGGACAGGTCACGATCCCGGGTGTCTTCTGGTCAAAACCTTGTATATGTTTGAAGGTTAGACCGCTTGCTGAGAATACACATGTTGGCTTCGGTAGAGGCTACTCTTCAAAGAGATGAAATTTATGGTTCCATAATCATCCGATTTGACTTGTAAGAACTCAAACTGGAACAAACGGCATGTTTTACTGAGCGTCCTGGCAGCCGCGTGATTACCAACTGTGCGGCTGGGTTGGTATCAAGCCGTTATTTTTTTATTTTTTTATTTTTCTATTTCTTTATATGCAATTTTTTTAAAGAACTGCCACTCTCTAGTTTGGTGCCTGACTGTAGTCGCTTGACTTGCCGCTTGACTTTTGAAAGCAGCCAGCTACTTGTGACGATACAACTGTATTCTCCGTATTCATCGTGGGAAAGTACGTTGTAAAAAATACAAGCGGGTTTAAATGACTTAACAGCAGTCGCACCATGACTTCTAATAAAAACTTCTTCTCCAGCGGCCTCTCTCCAAATGTGAGTAGTGATCATGTACTAGAGATGAACCCCACAATTCAAACAGCGACACACGCAAGTCTTGTAGTAACTGCAGCATTTGATTGAAATGAAATATTTGCGTAGTTGCCAAAATACTAAGTTTACACCCATTATTGCATCACAAGAATCTTTTCAAACACAGTATCAGTGGACGGAAAGTTCAATCAATGGCTTGCTTGCCGCTTTGTGGCCTGTTCAACTACCTGCCGCGGGGGGCACATATACATTAAACGCACTTGACTACAACCCCAGCTTTGCCGTAGCCGTGCTATATCGGTTAGCAACCGCGGCAATTCCTTTGATCCAGGTCGTTCTCGGCCAATCTAGGAAGCTGGTCGTGTTATCCCATGAACAAAGCCCGGTGGGAAGTGTTTGCACCCAAGCTTGGCTATGACCTAGCAATTTCGAATTACCTTTGGGAAACAGCCGGCTAGATCCGATTGATGTGAGCCAATTGATCTCGAGTCCAATCTCACTAGAATTCTCCTCCCTTGAGCGATCTGAAAACCCTCCACAACAATGGAAAGGATGGTAGCGTAGAATGGTTATTTCCCAAGAAAGTATCGAGCTTCTACCAGCTTTTGGATTATTGATATTTACAGGCAGGCTTAAGACCTCACAATATTTTGGCTCATGCGGTATCAGAATTCTCTTGATGAATTGAAGTTACACTCCAGGATTATTGTCAACTGCCTTGTACCAATTATCCCTTTCACTTTTTGATAGAGTTTCTGTCATGTCATCTGCTGGGTTCGTTCTTTTTTGTTATTCTTCTTTAAATCTTAGCTAACTACGCTGTGGATAGCTTTTCTCAGCATTACAAGGCCCTTACTGTATATCTCGCCACTCGTAGCTGCTGGCGCTACTGTCATTTTAGGCATATCCTCTCATCTAACTATCGTCTGGTTTTTCTACTTTTATGGTGCTCAGACTTGAGTAATTCAAAATCAAGTGCTATCATAATGCTAATTCGTAAACAGCTTGAACTGATTTTGTCTATTTGAAGCATGTATTTCATGACACCAGATGTACATGTTGATTTATTCGCATGTTGTTTATCTTACTGTTTTTGGCCTGTCTTGCAACCTGTACTTTAGGATCTAGATATCTTAATACGTAGCAAGCTCGAGATAGTAAACTCAATCTACTGCTCTGTTTTTCTCCAATTCAAATCAATATATAGAGCCTTTTGTAGCTTTCTCCCTGTATGTTTACAGAGACAGCAGTCTTCGCACTCTTCTCAAGTCAAATATTGCACACAACTTAACTATCAGCCGCATTTATTAGTAAACGCCAAATTACCGTTTTTAGTGACTGAGTGATATTCACGTGATGAGTGAACAAAACTATGTAGTTTTTTTTATACACGGCTTGGTTCCTTTTGGCCGTTCTAGAGTTTCAACAGCATTTCATTGTGCTTTGCAACATTAACACGACTTTCTCTAAATGAAAAAACACCTAGAGCTTGTCATTTATCCCAGTTGGAATCAGCGAGCCAGTAATGATTTGCAAGCTATTGTTAAAGGCACCACTTCTTTTTCCGAGACCGATATTCTAGCCAGTTTAACAGGAATTTGTCAGTCACGACATGCGGACATCATCGAACTTAAACACCACGAACCGGACTCATTACTCCCCGACGTTTCCAGAATTCCAAATGTTGGAAGAGGTATAGTGATACCGTCTTATTATCTTCATCAGTCCTGCGAGATAAGACCTCGAGATGTGGTCAACACCTCCGAGTGGTTCAACTGGAGCATACCCTACCAGCCAAGCCATATGTTTTGCCTGATAGATGCGGAACACTGGAAAATTCTATGGGTCGTTCGGTTTTCCCGATTCAAAGCTATTAAAATGTATTATCTTGATCCGCTGGCGACTAAACCATACAAGACACGATTCAATAACTTGTTCTCGACATCACATATGAAGAAATATAAAGATAATGCCCAAGAATTCATCAGCTTAGCCACTGATCACCCATGGCCGCAACTATCCTCTACACCAATAAGTTGTATTCCTATTCATCTGACCCAAGATACCAAGAACTCAGGGCCCATCGCCGCTTTCAATATTTCAAGGGTTATGGAACACTATGATCCTAATGGGGTCAACTTATTATATGTGAAAAATCAAGAAGAGCAAGCCCAAGCTCGCAAATTTTTGGCCAATATCCTTTCATCTTCTGCCAGCGAGTTTAACTCATCAAAGGCTGACGAGCCATTATACGACAGTTTGGATCCAGAGCCTACAGAGTCGAGTGATGTTGTGGATTGTCCTTCTGTTGGAGAAACAGGTGAAGACTTGCGTCAATATTTAGACTCTGAATTTAGAGAGATATTCCCGCAATTATTCCATATTCATTCAGCAGCAAAATTACTTCAAGATGCGGTTATTGCTACTCTCGAAGAAGATGATCTCCGCGATGAGCTCCTGCAAATGAACTTTTTGGACTTTGTTGCGGATGGCGATAGACTGACACCAGATGAGAAAGAAAATTTGATGCATCATCAGCAAGTGACTTTTCCGCAACCCATTTTCACGCACTACGACGCAATTATTAAAGGAAAAGCGCGAAATCAGAAGCTTTGCAACCTCTATTCCAGTATTTTACACGAATGTGTGGATATTCTGGTTTTTGAAAAGAATATTGAACTAGGGCCAGCGACACAAAAGGCAATAGCAGAAAGCAAATGTGATGATTTGGCAAGGTATCTACACACACTGGTAGATCGAGTTAGACAGATCCAAAAACTGAGTTATAGAGTGCAAAATTTGATGATGCAGAGATATTTCAAGCGTTATAAATTTACTCATTATGATGAAAATACTGGATACCCTATGACTATAACCTCAAGCAACCAAACATATACATTGATTCCCCCGTTGGATGTGTTGAGAGTGATAGACGATATTTTAAGCAACTGGGGAACAAATCCCGGTAGAGATAGGCCTTACAGATACCGTATCGTTGGTGGATACTTTAAGAAACTTGTTTATGGACGCGTGAGGAAAGTAAATCCAAGCCAGCCTATAGAGAAAAGTCCAAAACTAACTGATAGCAACCCTCCGAATAGCTTAATAACTACATTACCAGATCCAGCAAGTATCACATTACCAAGAGAACTTACAAACGGAAAATCTCTGCCTAGTATCTCCAATTGAAACTGATTTTCATGGACGAACGGTAGTAAACTATGACTGTTAATTAGCATAGCTAGAGAGCAGTCCTGAAAAAGACTCGATGCTGTCAAATCCTCAGCAGTTAGAGCTCAATCATGTATAAATATAACTTTTAGCTACATCTTATCGACGGTCGTGATTTAGTAATGTTTATGTTTAATTATTATCACCATTTTCTTCGACTAGATGACGATCTTCAAATACTCTATTAAACTATTTTGCTCTTTTTCTCTTTTGAAAACTCCTTCTTCCTCTTGAAGTATTTACCTTGGAAGACTCAAGCAGCCCTCGTTTTGATTGATTATACATGTTATTGTATCTGTGGACACTATTTCGCCAGCGATTTCTAATACTAGATATCTCAAGTTTGTAACTCTTCTGCTTTTAAACGCATTATATTTGTTGCAATTCAATTTATTTGTATAAAGTGTCACAATGTCACAATCAAGGTTCTACTAACGCGAGTACAAACACAGTTGGGTTCAGCATCAAGTTTAACCAATAATGACTTTTTTTTTATTTCCAAATAGAATTCAATTTTGCATAGATACTGCAATATGTTAAATACATGGTCATATTAAATCAATCAAAACAGTGATATTTTACATTGTAGAATGAAGGAAATGAATTTGGTAGTATAAAAGAAAACGAAAAAATGTACAAAAAGAAACTATAGAAATGCAAAAACAAATATATTCAAGTAAACAAAAAATATATGGGATTTTTTTGGTATTATGCAGAAAGAAAGAAAAATATATATTTGTGTGTGTGTGTGTGTTTTTTGAAAAAACGTAGTGTGTTAGCAAGTTAAATGATTTAGGGAAATCACATCAAAAGTAGCTTCTGCAAAAAGAACTGATCAAACTCATATTTTTTATTTCTTCTTCTTCTTCTTGTCCTCTGCCTGAACGTCTGTGTACATCATGTACTTATCCTTGTAGATCCACGAATTAGAAACATTGGCAGCACCATGTTCTTCCGCCATTCTATAAAGCAGAGCTGCTCGTTGAAAATCCTTCTTCCGTTGTTGGCTGTTTGACTGTCCACTGATGTAGCTGTAGTTAAAGTTGTGGCCAGAGCTACGGTGATGAATCTTAGGTCCATTCTTTGTCCAGAGGCGTCCAGCTTCACTCAGTGCATCTGAATCTCCCAAGCTTCCACTCAGCTCAAAACAACGTAGAGCTAGATCCTCGTCCTTCTCAATACCCCAGGCATTTAGATAGCACATGCCAAGTTCGTAGATGGCAAGAGCAACTTGTGCTTTCTTAATCTTTCCTGCTTCAGAAGAATTGACGTGAGAAGAAGAACCGATAAACTGGTCAACACGCTCTATAAACTTGGCACGCGCCTTTGGATCCAAAATCACATCGCCAATACCAAGCCAGTCAATGTCATCAAGGTCTTCATCTTCTTCACCGGTGCCTGGCGAGACTTGAGTTGTGGGGTCTCCTTGTAGAATGGGCCCAACAGCTTTCCTTAGCCACTTAACAGCGTCTTGTGGCATTTTGCGAATACCCCAGCCGTGGCGTAGCGCCAGGCCATATAGCAGCATAGCAGTCACATCTCCAGCAAAGCTAGCATGTTGCCAGTGGTAGGAGCTCTCTCGAAGGTTTCCATTTTCATGATAGTAAACTCCTAATGTAACTCGCTCGTCCAGAGTAAGGTTGTGGTTTAGAGCTTTTGCCTTGAGTCTCTTAAAATCATCAAGGGGGTCAAGTGGAGGAAGTGGGGTAGTATTCGAAGATGAAGTTCTACGATGAGTAGATGCCCGACGAGAATCCAGGTTTGAGGTCGACAGTGAAGTTGACGACACAGATGGAGATATTCCATGGGATATACGTGGACTAGTGGGAATGCTGGTAAAGACTCCGGTGCTTGGTGTGATACCAGTGCTTGCGGTGACACGTGATGTGGGGGGAGAAGCTCCGGTGCTGGACGTAACGCCAACAGAAGGAGACGATAGACTTACCGGTGCATCGATGATCGATTCTGTGTCGTATAGCGATTCGGGACGGGATGCTGCAGTGTTAGGCACCCTCTGAGACTGTGGTGTAGAGTACTCTTTGTCAAAGACCGACAGTGAAGATAACCGGAAAGCGCCAAGGATGGAGCCGATCGACGAAGTGGATGATTTTCTGGAGACTTGACGCTCAAATGATGGGTTAGAAGTAGATGGAACGCGATTTGAAGGTGCTGGAGCCGGGTTTGAAGCCTTGCTGGCTAGGCGTTTGGACCTCTGCTCTAGCAGCTCCAGTGGTGATTTGGTGGTGTTGTGCATGTTAACTGGCTGAGTTTCTTCTGGCCCACACCACCACCATACCATCCATCATGTTTGTGTTTCCAGCCAACGACGAAGGCTATCGACGCCGCAAAAGAATTCACAAGGCATGTCAGCAGTGCAATCGGAGAAGAGTACGTGCTATTTAATTACAGTTTCATTCTTGGTTTGCTTTTTAACACATCGGATTTCTTTTAGAAGCGTTGTTCGTTCCCCCCGGGGTCCAACCGCTGTGAGCCCTGTGAAAGAGCCAACATTGTATGCTCGTTAGCTCCTGATTACATTGTTCCTAGAGGCGCATTAGCAAGTGGGATTCGAAAAGTTGGAGCTCCTTCTGTGTCCAGTCCATCTGGATCCAATGCCAATACCCAAGTATCCAGCGCCACCAAGTCCAGGCCAACCACTGCACCGGTTGATTCCAGCGCCAATAGTACTCTATTCCCATCTGCACCGCCAGCAGGTGCAGCTAATGCAGCGAACCCACCCCAGTCATATGTTCCACCACCTCCCCCAGACCCATTAACTAAGCGTCTTCCGCAATCTGAAAGTATTGGTATTTGGGTTAAATGCGCGCTTGACGGTCAAAAGATCAACACTGCGTTGCAGTACTACTTAAATTCAATTGAAGCATACCTTATGCCCTTACGTCCCAACCGTGATGGCTTAATAAACATATATTGTCGCACTGTTCACCCATTACTTCCTCTTCTCGACAAAGATCAATTTCTCAAACTTCATTCTATTGGACAAGCTCCTACTTTACTCCTTCATGCTGTGTTACTTGTTGCCGCAAGATACCCTGATGCTAAAGAATTCCTAGGACCACAATCAGTCCGCGATTTTTGTGCTATCACTGCCGAAAAAATTCGCGCATTGCTTTATGCTGAAGTTGAGCAAGATAGATTGACTCTTTTGCGAGTTCATGCTCTTCTCTCCCTTCACGCAGAAGGCCCAGATGGTTTGGAAAACTCATGTAGTGATCTACAAAAAGCTCTTCATTACGCAGTGTCGTTAGGTCTTCATCACAACAAAGACAAACTGACTGATGGTGATGATGCACCAACTCCTGATACGCGTGAGCAAATAGACCTTAATTGTGAGTTCCGCAATATTTGGTGGTCTCTCTGGTGTTTGGACCGTATATCGGCATGTGTTAATGCTCGCCCTTTGATTGTTAATCTTGAAGATGTGAGTGTCAAGTATACAACAGCATCACAGCATGCAGTGCTTGCTAGTCTCATTGAATCTTGCAAGACTCTGGAGCGCGTTATTTATCTCTACCGGCCTAATCCCATACTTCAAAGAGGCTCTGCTGCGTCTGTTTTTGTGTCGATTTTTGGAACAAACTTACAAAAGGGTGGGAAAATGCCGGAACCTAATGTTACAGACTCAATATCTGCCGTTCTATCTTTGATCCAGTATACTGCCATAATCTTAGCGCATAAGCGACGAACAGATGAATCGCGAATAGAAGATCGAAGTCCACCGGATCATCAACACATTTTGCAGGGTAACAGAATTCCTGAAGCTAGCTCGCGATATGGTGCAAGCCCTGGTGCAGGATTGCCAGGAACTCCTCGCGGTCACATTCGTACTGGAAGTACATCTCGAAACCGACCAGACTCCTCCTCTTCTGAGTACGCTACATCTGATTCTACAAATCGCGTTTTGCTGGAGGCTACACGCCATATTCTGTATATTGTTGAGAACTATGGTGATATCTTGCCACCATTACCGTTGGTTCCGTACTGCGTCTCACTGACACTGACGATTTTCCTCAGAACCTACCCACAAGTTGATACCAGCGTGATTGAAGGTGGTAAGATATATACTTGGAGAGACTCGGCTGAATTACTCAAGTCATTGTCCAACAGATGGTGGGTTGCTGCGGCTATGGGCAAGATGGGTCAAACTGTTTTCAAGAGATTGGAAGATGAAAAAGCAAGTAAATCAGCCGTGAAAGATATCAATCCTATTTCTGCGTCTTCTCAAATTCGACCCAATCAAGAGGATTCTTTAGCTATATCTCAATCACAACAAACACTTCCACGTACAAGTACCAATACCCAGTTCCAGGAATATGATGGGCCCTCTGGTACTTTTGGG
The DNA here is from genome assembly GCA_900654225.1 of Magnusiomyces fungicola. Lineage (NCBI taxonomy): Eukaryota > Fungi > Ascomycota > Dipodascomycetes > Dipodascales > Dipodascaceae > Magnusiomyces > Magnusiomyces fungicola. The sequence continues at coordinate 4,071,898 of CAACAH010000001.1, forward strand.
TTTAATGTCAATAATGACAGTCCAAGCCATGCTCCAAATGCTAGTTCATCACATCAACAGATTCAGCCGCAGAAAGAGCAACAAAATGAACAGTTCCAGCAGCAATTACTATTACTTCAGCAACAATTCAAGGACAATAAGGTTGACAATGTTAGTAATGAACAACTGTTTGACGACTATTTGGATACCCAGATGGTTAATTCGACTTCGCCAGAATCACTATTTAATAGCGGTACTGGTAGCATAGGTTCATTTACTCCAGCCAGTAACGTGGGCCGAGGGCAGTTTCAAGCGCAGAGACAGCTTCCAGGCCAAGGGCAACTTCCTGTTGGAAACTCTGATCAGAATGATGGAAGCAATAACAACAAGCCAAATAACATTGGCAGTCAGATTCTAGATATGTTTTCTCAGCTGCCCAACCCTACATCTTTCTTGGACAGTGCAATGAGAAGTGGGGATATTGAAATGTTTGATGATCTCAAGACTTGGGAAGGCTGGGATCTTTAAGCTGTATATTTATTTATTTTTAGTCTGTTTGTTGACAGGCGTTATTCAAATGGACTCTTGAGGGTAAATATATATATATATATATATATATATATACGATTTCAAAAATGGGACATTTGTTTTATATATAAATAGACGTGTGGGTCGGATTTTTACTTGTTAGAATTTGGAATGCTTTGCGGGAATTGAAAAATTGGATGAGTTGTTGTAGTTTTATTTATGTGTGTGTATATGGGTTTTTTTCTTTTTCAACTACAAAGTATTATATGTAGAACTTAATGTATAAATTTAAGAATTTTTTTAATCTTTCTGTAAATGAAGGCCGAGTGTCTTGATTTTGGACAAGCTCCAAATATAATAATCTGGACTTCATACTGTGTTTGGATTTGAGAACCCTGCAAATGAGTTGACTTTTTTGGTGATAATTGTAACAAACAATAGTTTCGACATGTAACTGGTTAATAGCTCTCATAAGATCAAACTTTATTATGTAACATACATACATATATCTCACAAAAGCTCAGCTGTAGACAAACTTATGACCATGTCTCTGAAGGACAAATGACAAGATTCACATTTGTATTAGCAACGAGTAGAAACTACATCTTGAAAAAAAAACGTGTGGTTTTTGAAATGAGAGATCCGTTAGCACCCTTGTATATAATATACTTATTCATGACATATACCGGCAAACACCAAATATATGGGCCAAGAAATAAAAAATGACCAGGTTTGTAGATAAGCGGCCAGGGTCGCTTGGTCGCATTACCTGACTAAAAGGAAAGCGATATACATTATTGACACTCTGGGAAAACTTACGCGGTTCCTGGGATTCAAAATAACTATGGAAATCGACTAGGTATAAGGAGAAAGAGACAATTGCTATAATTTACAGCATGTAAAGCTATTTTTGCTAACATATTCACCAATTGATCGTATGGCTTGTATCCCCGGATTTTGCGCTGCAACGTAAGTGAGCATTTTTAGTAGGTACAGCCTTGGTAAACTAGCTGGTCATTCTTGACCTCGTAAAGCAGATGAGCCACATCTTGGTTTTGAAACCAGAATATGATCAATGGGATGATTCGAAGAAAAGATTTCAAATCAACCTCTATTAAATCCAAAAAAACATGTCACGTTTGAAATATATTTTAAAGATTATTGACTATTAGTATGCTATTATAACTCTCCTAATTACAATCTGCTGATCTTCATTCTAACGGCCTTGACTTGAGTGTAATTGTCAAGAGCCTGTTCACCATTTTCTCTTCCCATACCCGACTGTTTGCAAATGTGTTAGTAATCATTAAAATCATAAAAGAAAAAAAATACATTGTGTTACTTACAGCTTTGTAGCCACCAAATGGAACAGCAACATGCGTGGCATTGTAGGAGTTAACCCAAACGGAGCCAGATTGTATTCTGTTTGAGACATCAATTGCCTTGTTGACATCATTTGTGTGGACGCCGGCACCGAGACCGAATTCAGAGCTATTAGCATATTCCACAACTTCATCAACGGTAGAGAACTTAGAAATTACAACGACAGGGCCAAAAATTTCTTCCTTTACAATAGTCATGTCCTCCTTACAGTCAGCGAAAACGGTAGGGTAGATAAAGTAGCCGGGCTGGTCAAGTCGTTTGCCACCAGTGACAAGGCGAGCACCCTCCTTTTTACCACTCTCAATATATCCCAGAATCTTATTCATTTGTGACTTGGAAACCTGAGAACCTTGAAAAGTCTTAGGGTTGAAGGGGTCACCAACAACAATCTTCTCTGCACGGGCCTTGAACTTCTCAATGAACTTGTCGTAAATGGAATCCTGAACGTAAATACGAGAACCAGCGGAGCAGACTTCACCGGAATTGAAAAAGATGCCCATAGCCGCCCACTTAACGGCGTTGTCGAGATCGGCATCGGCAAAAATGATGTTGGGAGATTTACCACCAAGCTCAAGAGTAACTTTTTTCACATTTGACTGAGCAGCCATTGCCATAATCAATTTTCCAGTAGCAGTGCTTCCTGTGAAAGCAATTTTACGTACACGAGGGTGCTTAGCAATTGCTGCACCTGCAGTGGCACCAAAACCAGAGATGATGTTAACAACACCTTTGGGCAGACCAGCCTCAACAAGAAGAGTAGCAGCGAAAAGGGCGGACAGAGGAGTGGACTCAGCAGTCTTCAAAACAACAGTATTTCCAGTGGCAATAGCAGGAGCAATTTTCCAAGACCACATGAGAAGAGGGTAGTTCCAGGGGATAATTTGACCACAGACACCGAGTGGCTCGCGGCGGGTGTATGTGAAAAAACCATCATTAGTGTCGATGGTAGTGCCGTGAATCTTATCAGCAAAACCAGCGTAGTATTTGAAAACTGCAACAACGGTTTTGATATCCATCTTAGCGGTACTGAAAGCCTTACCGTTGTCCGCTGACTCAATTGAGGAAATAAGGTCAATGTTCTCCTCAATCTTCTGGGCAATCTTGTAAAGAATTTCACCACGCTTGGTGGGAGCTACTTCAGACCAAATCTTGAAAGCCTTTTCGGCAGAAGCAACAGCAATGTCAACATCCTCTTCTAAAGCTTCATAGACTTTGGTGATGATCTTTTCAGTTGCAGGGTTTTCAGTCTCGAAAGTCTTACCGGCCTTGGAAGGAACGAATTTATTGTCAATGAAAAGACCAGTTGGCTGTTGGTACTTTTTCCCGTTGGGAAGAGTGATTGAAACTGATAATGGATGACTAGACATTGTTAGTATTGCTTGAAGAAATGATTATTACTTTTAAGTATATATTTAGATAAAAAAGAACTAAGTGATGGAGAGAGAAAGAGGGGGGAGAAATAGAACAAAAACAAGAGAAACGGGAAAAGGTCCGTTAAATTTATATTTTATTGACAAATTAATAACCAGTTAAGGTATTTGCATGCCCACAAAAGAAGAAAATATAAAGTGGGGTTTCAGAAGAGTGTTTGACCAATACATGGGGTTGGGGTTATGTTAACTAGGAAGATAACCGTTGATCTATGCTCATCGGATCTCGAAACAAACATACAACATACTAATCTTACAACGTTAGGTTAAATTTGTATTAATTAAAATAAATGTTAAAAATGGCGGTAACTCAAGAGCGCTGTTTGAATAGTCATTACGTATACAATTAAACCATATTTAAATTTTGCAACCACAGAACCAGATTACCTCAAAATTATTAATCATTATTTTAAATTGTAGAAACACACAAAAATTTTTAACGTCCGATATAGTGTAATGGCTAGCACGGTCCGCTCTCACCGGGCAAATCGGGGTTCAATTCCCCGTGTCGGAGATATTTTTTAAATACCTTTTATATCAAGGTACAAATTTGCCTAGACAACCGTGTTAACATTTTTTTGTAAAAGTCTTTGCCATTATTTGCATCGACTTGATGATAATAAAAACTGGCAAATATTGATATAAAAAGTAAAGGAAAATCAAAGTTTCAATACTTTCCAATTTACAGTAAATTTGTGATTCTCAAAGAATTGTATCATTTTTGAATCAACTTTGGAAAACTTCACAGTGGACAAGTTATTCTCAGGCTGCATAAATTATTACAAAATAACTTTTGACTGAGTATTAAAAACCAAATTTACATGCAAAAACTTTTCAATGAACAAGGTATAAAAATTACTTATTTTTCCTTGATATAGTATCAATTAATGATCATGAATAAGGTCTCTTGGCCCAGTTGGTTAAGGCATCGTGCTAATAACATGCAACTACTTGCGAGTAAACGCGAGGATCGGCGGTTCGATCCCGCCAGAGACCATTTTTTAGGTTATGAACTTCTGATCTTATTCTTTTTGTTACTTATGAGGTCTAGTTGCAAAACTGCAGGCACTGTGTATACAATTATCGAGTCTCAGATTTAATTTAGTCTTAGTGTTTCGCCTGTTATCTTTTTAACTTGTCCATACTTTATAGGTAAGTAAGTAGGTTGATTAACCGTTAATATTTTGTATTACGTTTAAATAGATGAAAGTGTCTGGTTTACTTTGCTTTCTCGTCGTCTGCTTGAAATGCTTCAAAATTAAATTTCAGAGAAGACTTATTACACAGTACATGAAAATATAAAAAAAAAAAGTTAACTAATCAAATGTCATTTTGACATTCCCGTTGCTAGGCCTTTCAAATCCATACTCATCTTCATCAAAGTATGAATCATCAAAACGTGCTTGATCAGAAGATTTTGGCTTAGATTTATCGCCCATGTCTCCTATGTCACCTTCGTGAGTATCATATGAATGCGCATGTGATTCAGCAGCGTTTTTTGGTGATGTCCATGTCTCGTCAATCTCGTTGTCATCTCCAAAAGGATTTCGTATTGCCTTTACTTTTTCCAATTCGTTACTTGCAGATTTGTAAGTGGTATCGGCTGTAGTGAATACCACATTTTTGGCATTCGATTGTGATTGTTTTTGAGAATGGTCTGAGTTTGTGGCATCGGATATTGAGGGTGCTCTAATTTTAGAGTTAGATTGGGTCCGCCGCTTGTTAGAAGAGCTTGACAAAGTATGATTACCGTGCACAGATGCATATGATGGCGGACGACTAGGTACCTTAAGTGAAGAAGATAAGCTCTTGCCATTTGTAACAGAAATGTCCGGTTTGGGTATTGGAGCAGAAATAGATGGCCTTCTTGCTGCTGCCAAATCGCCTGCTGATCCCACACTGCTGCCAGAGTTGGAAACACCCATAGGAACACTATTGTGAGGATGAACATCATTGCGATAGTTAATATTTTGAGCACCATTTCGCTCATACTCATCATCTAGGAATGGATCATCAAACATCATCTCAACAGATTCTGTATTTTTATGTTGAGATTTGGCGCCAGATAAGGGATTTACCTCAATAGGAAGCTCATCTTTAGAAAAGTCGAAATTTTTCATCTTAGCCTCAGGCAAGTTAGAATTCGCCAGTGTCTCCAACTCTCTACGAATTGCATCTACGTCGAAAATCGTAGCAGCACTACCTTGACTTGGTGTGCTGATTCCAGAAGGTGCTTGTGAGGAGGTTGACGTAGAAGCCCGACTAGGAGGAAGACTAGGTTCTCCTCGCTCACGTTGTTCTTGTCGTAGTTTATCGCGAACAGCCTTAGCTTCCTTTTTGTGGGTCTGTTTTAAATCTTGTTCATACATCTCCCATAGTTCTTTTTCTTTGGGCTTCAACCAACCGAACAAGGAGCTCTTCTTCTTGCGCTTTCCTTGAGCAATTTCTTTATCCATTTGACGCTTGGCAACATCAAATTCTTCAATGAGCTTTCTTTGACGTTCTCGCTGCAGTTCTGGGTCAGGATCCTCAATTTCCTCGAATTCTTCACTTGAAACCTCCCAACCAAGCTGGCTGAGCATACTTGGCATTGCAGCACGGTATCCCATATGACCATCGACATGCTCTGTGATATCAACACTTTCCACACCATGTATATCTTTCACAGGTGCCAATCCAGCAATTTGTCCAAGACCGCCACTAGTAGCTCGGAAAAGATATCCAAGAATCCAGTCCTTTTTGGAGTAACAATTAACGAACCTGCCGCTAACAATGCTGCGCGCTAAAGCGAATTGATCCTTTTTAACAACAACTGGAGAGCCAAAAATAAAAACGTCTTGAATTAAGCCACAAGCCCCTTGCCGAGCAAGCTCAACCAAGCAAGAATAAATAACACGAGCGCCCAACGAAAAGCCAACAAGGGTAACTGGCCGAACACCTAGATTGCGGCGAATAAGCGTGTCAGCAAGAATCAACCCAGATGCCCAAGCTCGATCTAATGAAACATTCCATGGGTTATCCAGTAAGTATCCCAATTTAGAAAGCGCCATAGGTAATTGAATAGAAGCCATCAAAGCAGTGAGAATGGTAGATCCAAGAATCTGTTGAACCGATTGAGTAAGAATTTCAGTCGCTAGAATATTAATTGTTTGACCCATGGAAGTCATCATTTCAGGTTCCCAAAGTACCGAATAAAGATCACCCATAACTGGGTCAACAGTTGAAAAGGGGAGACGCACATCGTCCTCCTTACCAAGAAGCCAACCAGATACAGTAACAATCAGATTAACACGTCTATTATTGTGTAATGGTCTAAATTCAAACGTTTTGACATGGCCCATACGCCTGTTCATACCCTCTAAACCAATCTTAGAACCAACTGCAATGCCTGTAGTTGTAACGACAGCTGTACCACCTGCACCAGCAAGAAAACCGGCTGTTCCTGAAATTCCAATTGTTGACAAACCAGCAGCCAAACCGGCGCCAATTACCGGCGCCAAAAGGCCAGCAGAGAGACCAAGAACAATACCACCTCCGATAGTTGCTAAACCAACATATACATATTTCTTTTTGAGAGACTTCTTTCGTCTCTCCTCCATTATATGCGTTTCTCTCCAATTTTGGGTACTTGCATCATCGATCTCTAGTGCTTCTGCAACTTTCTTTTCGAATTGACAGACCTCTAATTTTGAGATCTTTAAGTATTCTGCAACATGCATTAGTAAAGTGCGCGACCTTGAGTCGTATACAGAATCTGAAATCAGCATAAGAAACAAATCGCAGAGAATAGTCCATCGAACATCGATCTCGATCATGGCTTCGTGACGATATGTTTCGGGGCTTTCATAGTGTAAGTCGTCAATACCCTTGATTTCACTTTCACCAGCATTTTCTTGGCTATGAGCAGACCCCTGGGCACTAGAAACAGATTGATCGTCAGCAAAAGGATTTTGAATCTTGGCGGTCTTTAAGAGAGAAGGTGCCAAATCAGCTGCTTCAATACCATGCTTCGATAAGCTTTCCATCATATGTTGTTCTAAATAACACAGTTAGTCTAATGATACCTCTTCTTTAAACAAATATAAAACTTACCTTCTGGAGAAATATCCATATGTTGGTATAACCGAGCCGTCATACGCTGACTCCATCTTGCAAACGACTTTTGAGTATTTGATAACTTCTTACCGATTCTCCAAGATCCACGGACTTGAGCTAAGTCAGTAGCCATTTCAATCAATGCCAACTTACATAAACCCACATATGCTATTCTTTGTGAGTCTGTCAGCATTTTTTTATTTGTTTCTAGCTGTGCAAGTGGATTTCGCTTTAACTCGTCTTCGTCAAACAAGAAGTCAGTATTTTCATCCATTGAATCAACACTTTTTGCATCATCATCTCGAGAAACTCGAGTATATCCATATTTGGAGCCATCTTTTTGTTCATCTTCATATGTTTTAAGCTTGTCAAGCTCGGCAAGATGGTCCTCCTTACGGATTACAACTTTCTTTCCCTTGTCATTGTAGACATCATATGATGCAACTGTAGGCATTTCTTGCCAATCTTCTTCATCACTTTCTACATGATGAGAATCATAGTCAGAAATATCGTTGTTTGAAATGTCTAAGTTATGATTATTAAGATTACTGGTAGTAAGTTGACTAGGCGTATCAAGAAACGAGGAATCATGCAGTGAGGTAGCAGAAGATGGAGTTTCCGGATGTGGCGAGGAGTGAGAGGATGTCATGTTGTCAACATCATCGAGCTTGGTATTAATTTCTGAGGGATGTATCCCATTTTGAAGTTCTTCTTTGCGAGACAAGCGGTTTAAATGTTCCTCTCTAGGAGAGAAAGTCTGGGTAATTTTTAGATTAGTATCTGTGTTCTGGTCGGTCGCGACAGTGGTTGAATTAGGGAGATGATCACGAGAAGATGCTGCGGATGAGGGCTTTTCTAAAACTGATGAAGATAGAGAATGGGTACTTGACCCTGAATTAGGTATACCGTTCCTGCTATAGATACTTTTAGCGACTGAACCAGCCGGATTATGAGCATGCTGAGCAGAACTCAGACTTGAGGCCGATACATTAGAATGAAACGGGCTGGTGTGGCGGGCAGAATTAATGTTTTGAGTGAATGAGTCTATGCTGTAAGGTGATGTTAATGGCGAAGGTCGATTTGAATCAGAAAGAGAGTACCGAATAACCTGAGGATGAGCTTTGTCTTCCTTAGAATTTGGAGAGCTTCCAAATTTCATAATGCCTTCTGAGGATCTATTGTTGAGTTTGAATTCCAAATAATCATCTTCTTCATCTCGATAAGGGTTGTAAGACTCAGCTTCAGCGGCCTCTGCAGGGTGTGTGCTGGATTCAGATAAAACAGAGTGGATACTGGCTGATGAGTTATTTTCATTTGGTGGAAATGGAAAGTTTTGACTTTGCAAGCTGAATGGAGAATTTTGAAGAGGAATTGGGGATATGGCAGCTCTGGAACTGTTTGAAGATTTCCTGTAACTGGGTTGATGAATGGATGATATCCTTATGGGGTGGGGTTTATTGAGAGAAGCCAACGAAGCTATCGAGCTATCAGTCGAAGTTGACGACCCTGGGCCCGAAATATTAGACTTTTCGGTAAATTCGTTTTGATCTGACATTGAAAGGTGATTAAAATGCAATGAAAACTATAGTAAGAAAGAGCACATCTAGCTCTTCCTTGTTTGGAATGAGGATGGCAATGGAAGAAGATAGCGGAGGCGTGAATAAGGAGAAGACAAATAACCGCACGTGATGATATCACGAGGAACCTGCTACCTAACCGATGAGAGCGTGAAGCATAAAATGAGAAGCTCAGGTAACAAAGTACTAAAAGATTGAGTTTTTTAAAACACAAACCTTGTACAGATCACGATTAAATACCAAGAATCTATAGTAATATTTAATAACAGTTAACTCGTTTTTCTAAAAAAACATTACTTCAAGAGGCTGCATAGCACAGCCGTTCCAAGATTGGATGAGCTGGCTACAAATGTCACAAACAAGGTACAGTGCAGTGATATGCGGTGCTACAGCGATGCGATTCAAAATAGTAGTATAGCTACTGTACTGATTGATCATTAAAAGAATCCGGTTCGACGTTTAAAAGCACGAAGAAGACCCACTTCAATTTGCCGAGCATGTCGAGGCTCTGTTTGTTTTTTTGCCAAATCTAATTTCTTAGTTTAAAACAACAGCTACACGTGACAAATGTAAAACATGTGACAGTCATATGATACAAACCACATGATCTGGCTATACTATAGTTAGCCCTAACTGAAAAGACAGTCACAAAACCCTAAAAACATCGCTATTATTCACCCACTCACAAAAAATTTCAGTTACTTCTAACACTGTTTTACTTATTCGCTTCCTTTTACTCTTTCTTTTGCAGCGTTCTGATCGTCAATACCAGGTTCCTCGACAATAACTATCAAAAATGGCTCCCATCGTAAGTACCGGTAATCTTCCCATATCCTATCAATCAAAAGATTAGTAGACTAAGGCTTTGCTGTTCATTGAACGCTATTCTTTTGCTTGTTTTATTGAGGCAGTAGGCACAGTTTTGCTAATCAGATTTCCATGGATACCCTTTGACTTATTATATTGATTGGTTTTACCATTCTGGATACCTTTTAATATGATAACTACATTGGTTTAATCCATTTTTTTTGTGCTATAGCAGAAGAAGTCCACTCTTATCCTTAAGGCCCCTAAGCAGTACGTCATTGACGTTGCTGTCAACTCTGACAACGAGATTGTCGATGTTTCTGCTCTTGAGAAGTTCCTTGTCGAGCACATTAAGGTCGACGGTCGTACCTCCAACCTTGGTGACTTGATCACTGTTACCCGTGAAGGTGACAAGATCATCATCATCTCTCTTACCAAGTTCTCCGGAAAGTACGTTAAGTACCTTGTTAAGAAGTTCCTTAAGAAGAACTCTCTCCGTGACTGGGTTCGTATTATTTCCACCTCTACTGGTGTTTACGAGCTTAAGTTCTTCAACCTCTCTGCTTCTGATGACGAGGCTGAGGAGGAAGAAGAAGAAGAAGAAGAGGAAGAGGAGGAAGTTGAAGAGACTGAAGAGTAAATTATTTTTGTTTAAACTACTATAATTTTTCTCGGGATTTGTTATTCCTTTAATGACTCAATAAAATTTGCGGTCTATCCTGTATATTATGACTTCAATAGACTTGACGCCTTTTAATGACTTGATGAATTGAATTTTGCTTAGTGATTTTAAACTTCAAAAATAATTTTATTCAATTAAAAAGTCCAAATTACATGGAATTTTCTAGCCTGTTAAAAAAATTTGCAGCTAGGATTATGATAAATATTGTGTAACTCGTAGTTGTGATGCTTTACTTTTCTAATGATTATTATCCCTGTATACATGTGCTGGAAATATTCCGGGCGGGTTAAGTTAACCTTATCTTGCATGTTAGTTGAGCTTGAACTGATCTTGTTCATGCCATGAACCCTTTGTAGTTTTTTCCAACATCTATTTCCAATTAACCATTAAATAAATATACTAAAAGATAAACATAACAAAAATTCTATTAATGACAATATTCTCCTTAATTCCCTTCCTCGCTTTCAGGAGTTTGACTTCCATTGTTAACCGTAGGTGAAGAGTCCAACAACACCGGCTTAAGAACCTGTTCGTCAAATTCCCTGAACCACCTGGCATGCTCTTCTGCAGTCCTAGCCAAAATACCAGATAATGAGGATGAGCTTGCCATAGCAGGCTTATCCAATTCTCCTCTCTCAGATCTCTTCATTTTATTCAGAGCCATAGTACTCCCTCCTCCAGCCATTGGCGGCAAGTCTGATGTATCGCTTTCAACTTCACTTTCTTCTTCACTATTCGAATCGCGGTATGAAGATGATCTTCTTACTCTTGCGTTACTAAACGGTAGGCCAGGACTCATGCCTATATCACCCAAATTGTTATTGACGATAGATGATGCTCCGCTTCCAATACTAACTGATGATGCCCCGTTTCTACTAACGCTGGCAGCTAAATCGTAGGCAGTCAAAGTGTGTGGCCCAAATCCTGTTGGTGGGGGTCTAGTTCCTAATGATGATTCAATATCAAATTCATCATCACTTTCAGCTTCTTCAATAACACCTGTTCTAATTCCCAAGATCTCAAGCATTCTAGCTGTAGTTCCACCAAACACAATAACTGTTAACACAACAACCACCAAGACCGTAGCTTTGAGAGAGTTAGCGTGCTCACCAGTCAAACCAGCAGCCAATGCAACCCCGACAGCTCCTCGAAGGCCTGCCCAGAACAGCATCATTTGGTATTGAGGGGGGATCTCTTCCTGATACTGAATGTGTGGGTTTCTTCCTCTGTTTCGCTTCATAATAATAAAGTTGATCAACTTTGAAAGTGGGAAAACTGATGCCCATCGAGATAAGCAAATTCCAATTGTTGTAACAATAATTAAGACTGGCTTAAAAATGAGTTCAACCTCAGTAAAGAGTGACAATCCCAAATAAATGAAAATGAAATTTTCCGACAACTGAGCAAGAAGTTGAAAAATATACTTGACAGCAATTTGAGTCCTGCGAGACATGTTATAATAAGCGTAATGCTTAAGGGTAATACCACAAAAGAGTAATGATACAATTCCAGACATATGGCAACCATTGGAAAAGAAATAAGAAGCATAAGCAAAAAGAAGCACCAAACAAGACTCAATTTGTGGAAATCGACGAACATGTGAGTGTTTAAGAATAAGAGCAGTAGTAATTCCAACAATTGCACCAATCATCAAAGAAATAGTAAAAGTCATCAAGAACAATCCCACACCCTTAAATAACGAGGTGATATGCAAAGACTCTCCACTGAACTTTTGTGCAGTCTCGAACATAACAATACAAACAGCATCATTTAACAAGGATTCACCAAAAATAATGGTATACAACTTAGGATCGACCTTGTATGCATTGAAAATGGACAAAATTGTAACCGGATCTGTAGCAGAAAGAGTTGCACCGACAGAGATGGCATCTAGAAAGCTGATTTGAATTCCTTCAAGACCAATAGCGGTCCAAAGATATAATAGGCATCCTAAAAAGATAGCACCTAAAAACGTACCGAGAAAAGCAAAAGTGAGAATCGTGCCAAAATTTTTAAAGAAATTCGCCTGCCGTAACTCGTAGCCAGAGTTAAGAATAATTGGTGGAAGGAGTAGATTGAAGAAATAAGAGTAGCTGAACGATACATGCTCTTGAATGAAGTGACCAGGTAAAACTCGAATTATTAAACCAACCACCATTCCGCTGAAGATAGATATGACTGTTTCATGAACTGCTTGAATGCGCTTTTGTTGTAAATAATAACTGGTCCATAGTGAGCCAATTAATAGAACAATTAGAATGAATAAAGCCCAACTGGTGAAGATCTCTTCTGTAGTAGGATCACTGACTTCGTCGTCTGGAATATCTGGGTCTGCATCAGTACTATCTCGTTTTGCTATTAAAATCAGAAAAAAGTGAGTGTATATGAGAATATACTCGAACAATTGTAGAGAAGTTAGTAATGTTACATGTTTAATCAATACGTTGAAAAAGATGTTATCGGGTGTCTAACGATATGGGAATTACGTGGTGTCCCTGCGTATCACAATTGAGAGGCTTTAGGCAGATCGGTGTTCAGTGGAACTTACCAAGTAGTGTTCCAAGCAGGCTATATCCAGCTTGCGTCGTTACTTCCAAAAAGGTCATGTTAAAGCTGAATGGGCGTATAAATGGAAAAAAAGGTATGAATATGAGAAAGTTAGATGATAGGGGAGTAAGATTGAGCAAGCCACGAACCGAAAATGACAGCGTAGTAAAGGAGCTTGGAAGATATAATATCAAACCCTAACCCTAATAATAGACTAATCCGTAATTGAATTAATTAGCCTCATATTGATTAAGACAGCCAAGTTTTTCATCAATATGAGTCTTATGTGCCCCGTCCCGCTCATTTTCCCCAACCTTATCTGACATTTTTTTACCTCCCAACTCCCACGATTCACCAAAGGGTTTGATTGTTTCCTTCAACAATGTCCATCGCGGCATATATGAGATCCTCTACTGCTTGTCGGCCTACTCTTTTAAAATCTTTGGGCCGACTTTCCCTTACGGTTTCTAACAAATCATTCATCCATACATCGTTAGCTCTTGAAGCCCGAGCAAAGTTGGATCAGACGGAGTTAGATAGTAAATGGTCCGATATTTGGAAAACTCGGCCTGCACGCCTTGAGAAACCTCCCAAAACTTCATTACCTGAGGTTGATGTCTCGAATCCCAAATTCTACTCGCTCTCAATGTTCCCATACCCAAGTGGTGTACTCCATATTGGCCATTTACGAGTATACACAATTAGTGATGTTATTGCACGATATCGACGTATGCGAGGATACGATGTGATTCACCCCATGGGATGGGATGCCTTTGGATTACCCGCTGAAAATGCTGCGGTTGAACGCGGTATTGATCCCGAAGTATGGACTTTAGGTAATATTCAGAAGATGAAGGAACAGATGAACCAGATGTTTGCGGATTTTGATTGGGAGCGCGAAATTGTCACTTGTTCACCTGAATATTACAAGCATACACAGAAACTATTTTTAATGATGTATGAGGCAGGCATGGCATACAGAAAAGAGGCCATTGTGAACTGGGACCCAATTGAAAAAACAGTACTAGCAAATGAACAGGTTGACTCTGATGGAAGATCTTGGAGATCTGGTGCTATTGTCGAAAAGAAGATGCTAGAGCAATGGTTTTTGAAAATTACAGAACTCGCCCCTGAGCTACTGGGCGATCTAAAACTTTTGGACAAATGGCCCACAAAGGTTAAAACAATGCAAAAGAACTGGATTGGTAAATCAAATGGTGCCAAAGTTACTTTCTTATTACAAGGATCAACTGATATTTCACAAGAGCTCGTCACATTTACCACTCGTCCTGACACTCTTTACGGTATCCAGTATGTTGCAATTTCTCTCAATCATCCTCTCACGCGATCTCTCTCTGCATCTAACCCTGATCTCGCAGCATTTTTAAAGGAAGCAGAGTCTCTCCCAGATGATACCAAGAAGGGCTACAAACTTCCAGAGATTTTTGTTGCCAATCCTCTTACCCCTAATAAGTTTGACATTCCTGTATTTGTTGCGCCATATGTCCTTGATAGCTATGGTCATGGTGCTGTCATGGGATGTCCTGGTCATGACAATAGGGATTTTCTTTTTTTGAAGGAGAACCTACCTAATCTTAAAGCTGTTTCAGTAATTGATGCCCCTGAAGATGGTGAAGTTAATGAAAATGGAATCTACGTTGGAAAAGAAGGAACCCTTAATTCAAACTGTGGACCATACGCGGGCCTTTCTTCTTCTGAAGGTGGCAAGAAGATTATCAAGGAATTTACTAACACCGGACTTGTCCAACATGATACACAGTGGAAAATACGAGACTGGTTAATTAGTCGACAACGTTTCTGGGGTGCTCCAATTCCTATTATTCACTGTGATAACTGTGGAACAGTTCCTGTTCCAGATTCTGAACTTCCAGTTATATTACCAAAGGGACTGAATGGCCCGTTATCAACCGATCCAGAGTTTGTTAAGACTAAATGCCCAAGTTGTGGTGGAGAGCATGCTAGAAGGGACACAGATACCATGGATACGTTTATGGACTCATCTTGGTACATGTTTCGATACACAGATGCTCAAAATCCCAATCAGATTTTTGACCCTGAAAAGGCTTCAAAGCTTATGCCAGTTGACATGTATATTGGAGGCATTGAGCACGCCATTCTACACTTACTTTACACACGATTCATTAGCAAGTTCCTTGCAAAGAATGGAAACTGGTCTGGTGGTCACTTGAATGGTGAGCCAATCACCCACTTAGTCACACAGGGTATGGTTCATGGTAAGACAATGGTGTGCCCGGATACTGGAAAGTTTTTGAAACCAGATGAATTTGACCTTGTGCCCAATGAAAAGGGTGTTATTGAGCCCATAGTTAAGGAAACTGGAAAGATTGCTGACGTTTCATATGAAAAGATGTCAAAGTCAAAGTATAATGGAGCGAGCCCAGAAGAGTGCATTGCAAAGCACGGTGCTGACGCTACTAGAGCACATATTCTTTTCCAAGCACCAGTAACTGACGTTTTGAATTGGGATGAGGCTCAGATTGTTGGTGTCGAAAGGTGGCTTGCTAAAGTTTCCAATTTCACAACAGCTGTCGCTGACAAGATTGAAGAAGAATCATTAGCCAAAGGCTCTATTGAAGAGGCCAAGAAACATGTTCAAGCGATTTTAAAACAGTCCAACACTTTAGAATATAACAAGTTGTCTAAACCAGAGCAAAAGCTTTGGGAGATGACGCAAAAGACTATTAAAATTGTTACAGCGTCTTTCCACGAATCGTTATCACTTAACACAGTTATTTCAGACTACATGAAGTTCGGTAATGCTCTGGTCGGATGTGAAAAGGATGGATTCAAGACTATTTCATTACCTGTTGCCTTATACTCCTTACAGGAAATGCTGAGAATTATGGCCCCTGTCACTCCAGCCAATGCTGAAGATAATTGGGAGTACTTGCAACGATCGTTACTTTTACAGAACCACAATGCAGCATCTGATGCTAATGGAATTCCTCCTGCTCCATCTGTTTTTGCTGAGGCCTGGCCGTTAGCTTCTCCCGTTCCTGGTTCTGATAATGCCCGCTTTAGCATTGTTATTGATGGTAAGAGACGTTTTACACTCAACTTGCTCAAGAGTTTGGCAGGAAAGAAGGAGGAGTTACTCAAGACTGTTTTGGAAACCAATGACGGCAAAAAGTGGCTGGAAGGAAAGAAGCTGAAGAGTGTTGTCGCCCCAAAAGGGTTTGCCATTACGATTGAGACTGAATGATGAGGAAAGCAAATTTGTAAATAACATATTTTGTAAATAGAACCTAGCATTTAAAATAAATTTAAAGCACTTAAAATAAAAGAACAATAGCAAAAACAACATTTCATAAACTATCTCAGACATCAGCCGTATTAGATATATTCGTTTCACTTTTCCTTGCCATGAGTTTCTTCATAGTATTGTATAACAGCGAATGTAATCCAAAAAACCCGTTATATTTCAAGTGGTCCAAAAGCTTGATTCTGAAATCACCATAAAGCAGCATCAATCCACCTGCATTAATGTTAGCCCTAAGAGACGGGTATGTAGGGGGCTCCAACAATCGGTGAGATATTTTCTTTGGTGGCAGGTTAGTCACAGAAGACTTAAACTTCTTGGGATGGTCAGGAGTTTTGGCGTTTTTGTTGGCCGCGATAGTAGCCTCTTCATCCTCCTGCTTTTCCAAGCTACGCCAGAATTCCAAAGTACGTCTGCAAAAAATGAGCGAGAGTGAAAAAGATGACCAAAAGTTCAAATCAAACTTCTGCTTGCTGGTCATTGCTTTTAACTTTACTATCAGCTTAGGATGCAATAAGAAATACATTGGGTCTGGCCGGTCATTTTCAGGTAATGTGCCGTTCAATATCATATCTGGCCAATTTTCAGGAATATTTTCCGACTTTTCAAAGGCTTTGTTTAACCAGATTCCGTTGCAGAAATCCAAAACAATCATCTGAAATTCTGTAGACTTATTTAGGGACTGATCTCGGAAATCAGACATGTGTAATGGCTTCCAATCCAAGACCAGGTCACAACAATGCGACAGAACAACACCTGATTTTGTCATTAAAAGATAATAAAGTAATTCCAGTCCCATAGTCAAAACAACAGGGAAGTATTCATGAACAGGATATAGAGCAACCTCTTTGAAAAAGGCTATTACACTTAAGCTTACTTTGATATTATCATGAAACTGCTCAACTGAAAACAATCCATAATAGTCGACAAAAGTGCAGATCTCCCTCAAAATTTGGCAATGATCAGAAAACCTGGTAATATTATTAATTTGTTGTTGAGTAGATTCTCCTTTAGAATCTACATTTCGCCTTTGATTTTCCAAATCCTGAAGTAATTCCTGAAGCCGCCAATTTCTAACCAACATTGCCAAAGTTTCGTAAATATAAACATGACGAGACGCGTACCGAGACTCAGAAAGTCGACGGAAAGGACTCAAAATTTGATTTTTCGTGATTTGAAGTGTTCGCATTGGCAGCACTGCAATAAGACTTTGCATGATTTTTGAGTGTGCTATACCATCCCAAACAGACATATACTCGTACAGAAACTCTTCTGCAGCTTCAGGAAGTTTTTTGGTATACATATAAAACTCCAGAATCTTTTCCAAGTAAAACTGTAAAAATGGTCCTCCATTGACCCTTGTAATCGTCGAAGTAGGGGTATTTAATATTCCAGAGATATCCACAGAACTAGCAACAAATGCAGGAAGATTCCCCAAAGTTCTTCCACCATAACCTCCTTCATAGGTATCATCAATAATATCGCCACCTGGAGTTTCAGCAGCCCATTCAACACAGTCAAAAAGCTGCTGTAATAACCAAGAGTTTATTCTGTCCCATTCTTTTGAAGTTCCTTTATATATTAGCAACCGTAGTAGCATTCCATTGGTATCTGAAAAAACTGAACCGAGTTGATCGGGAAATTTAAGATTCTGAAACCCGTTAACAAATTGATTCACAGAAGTGATATTTTCCACCTGCAAAGCGGGATTGAACAATGTTGGTGTACTTTGAATGTCACTCGTTCGAACTCTCGGAACGTTAGCAGTTGAAGGGTGTGGCTTAGAAGCGATAGCGACTGCATCGTCAGTTTTTTGTTTCTTATTAGAACTGCTCTCATTTTCTGGAATACTCGAGATTATTCGTTTTCTGCCGTTGTTAGGTTGTTCAAGTACCCTTTCTGTACGCAATTGTTGCTGAGCCTCCTTGTTGTTTTTGAGAGTTTCGTGAATTTTTCGTATTTGAAGCTCCATGTTCACGTTTATATTAGAAAATATTTTTTGTGTCTTTATTTGGGCAAGAGTTCCTTGGAAAATGTTAGGTGCATATGATTTGTAAACTTGAAGCAAGCCAAGGATGGGAAGCGAGTTGGGGAACTTGGAATAATATTCGACAAGGAGTTGGCAACGCCATGGCACAACAATAGCTTGTGTTGTTGCTAGATATAATAAATGACAGACATACAACCGCGTAGATTCGTATGGTATTTTGCAGAATAGTGTCGAGTAAAGCTTTGTGACAATCTGAGAATCCGCCAAAAAAGGGAATACCACTATTAGCCATTTTAGCAACGCAATGTGCACTTTAATTGGAACGTGGTTTGGAGGGGCCGGGGTTGGGTCATCACTGGATTTATCCTTGTCTACAAAGACAGGAGCAAACTTCAGGCCCAAAATTAGCATTACAACTTTTGAAGAAACATAGTGTCGAGGGTACAAGTAGTCACGAACAATGGATATGCGAACTTGGACAGGAAGCTTACTGTCGGATGCTATAAGAACTTTAAGAAGTCTGACGGTTGTAGATGACTTAAGACCGTAAAGCGGAGCATATTGTGAAAAAGTTGAAGCAGCTTCTTTCACTTTCTCAAGGTCTTCTGTTGACTTGTCTATGTTTGATAATGTTAGTAGAGTAGACACTGGCAATAACAAGCGATTAACGTACAAGACGCGACGAGGTCAACAGCCTTTTCAATCTGCCTATCGGCTGTTTGAATTTCTGTCTCCATTAAAACCCCCGCGTTAGGAATATAAAAACTAACAATTAAATGACAGGAAGTTGAGAATAAGGTAAAGCTTTGCTTGAAATGAGGACTCTCGCTTAAGAGTTGGTGGTTAGCTTTTTGAGTGTTATCTTAAATGTAATCACGTGCTAAATCCAATATATCATATAATATGAACATTGCACTTTATATGATTCAGCATTATTTTTGTAACTACCAATTAACCAGTTAACGTTATCATTATTATAACACTACTTATACAATGTTTGGTTGATGTAAAACTTTCCCAGATACTTAAAAGGAAAGTCAGATATATAAATATGAAAAGACAATTACTTCTTCTCGACAACCTTCCAGTTCTTATGAAGTTGCTGGAAGTAATCTAAGACTCCATTTCTGTCAATAATGGATCTAGCCCTAAGATAATCATCGGAATTCCAATAAAGCTCGGCAAGTTGTTGCGCAATTTTGTTTCTCTTTTCTCGTGTCTGCTCATTTGTGGTCTTGTCAGCCGACTTGATCCATTCAATGGTAGTCTGGATGTATTCATCATAAAGTTCTTGACGTTGTGCAACCAATTTTTCCCGAGTCGAAACATCTGAGATCTTGATTGATTCTTCAGGAGTGGGTTCAATGTATTCATATTCAAATGCGCAAGTGCCACCATGTTCCTTTTCAATGACTGAGTCGTCAAAGTACTTCAACAGCTCTTCACGGTTCCTAGTAAAAATAACCTTATTGACAACAACTGGGTCCATCCATGCCTTGATGATATTCCAAATACTGGTGAAGATCCATGGGGGTTTGTGAATAACTAGACGGCCCAAACTTTCGGGATAGTAGCCTTCAAAGCATGCAATGATAAACTTGACAGCGCCATAGTCCATATTCGAAAGACTAAACTTTGATAAATCAAACAACACGCAGGCTGTGTCAACGGGCTCTTTTAGACAGAGACGAGCGTTTTCAATGAGAAATATAGTAAAATCCTGAACAGCAGTAATATCCTGTGCTTTGGGATCATGTCGATGGGGGTGAACATGAACAACAGGCCTGCCTTCATTATCATTTCCATAGATCCAGGCCTTTTTTGCTCGTAGCTGCAGCATAAGGCCGTCATTTCCTTCCTTGATGGCTCCAGCCTCTCCTTTGAATAATATCTCATCGGGCTTTCCCTCTTTTATTCGCCAGTAAAGTGTGTGTCCCATCATAACGAGAGCATTTCCCACGTCCCATTTACGAGCCCTGAGAAATCGCAACAACAGTGAGTCTGCGGAATCGAATCGACACATGGAAAATGCTGAATTGAGCACCTCTTCGCCCGGAAGGTTCTTGATGGCCTCTTTGAATGCAGCGGCTTCATTGCCCTCACCTGTCAAAGACTCGGGCTCTGGATCTTTGCTCCTGAAAAAGCCCCAACGACTCTTGCTTTTAGAGGCAGGCTTTTCACTAGAACCGGCAGAGTGGATGGTAAGCGCAGAAGGTGCCCTGTTCAATGATTCAGGAAGGACGCCGCAATATGCCAGGAAATGGGACCACATGTCCTTAAGCTTTTGTTGCTCGTCAGGAGACAAGTTTGGAACGCGGCCATACTCGTAGTAAACTTCAAGCTCTGATGTCATTACGACTTGATGTCTGTGGGTAATATATTATAATGTAGTATTCAGAGGAAGAGGGTGTTTGGAGGTAGAATAGGAGTAAAAGGCTGAAGTGAATCGCTAGCGTCAGTCAAAGCTAGCTTAGAGTGTATGTAACGTGTAAACAACAGACTGCAGGTAAGGATTACAAGGGGCTGATAACTAAAAAGCAGAAATGGACGTTTATTTAAGTTAAATGTAACTATTTATATTTGTGACCATCACCACCCCACTCTTGCAATAGTTTTCAAATTGATGCAAAATATGGTGAACCCCGCCTTCTCTGGATCCCTTTGCATGAACTGATGGAGTAACCATGGAAGAAAAGTACTTAATCATTCGGATTATTTTCAAATTTTAGGGGTAGTCAATCAAACTAATTGGTTATGACTTATTACAGGGAAGCGGGCATTAATTCCCAACAAGATAAAATACCAAATTTCAACTAAATATATTAAATTACCATACTATACAAATATCATCAAATCAGAAAAACTTAAACTAACATCTAAAAAGTGAAAAATTAATATAAAAAAACTTCACTTAATCTACGGTCTTTTTGTTCTTGGTCTTCTTAGGAACACGAGCCAACCAATAGAAGAAAAGACACGCTAAAATATTGAATATGATATAAATAAACATGAAACCAAAGTTTCTCCAAGAATCATGGGGGAAAATATTATAGCTCTCAAGATAAGTGTTAGTATTGGCAATAGAGCAGTATTGGCAGTCAGAAGTAGCGTCCGGGTTATAAATAAAACCGCCAGTAGACTCAGCATAAGGGCCAAGATAATCACCGCAATTGTTAGCGGTGGTGGGAATGACTGGAAAGTGGAGGATTTCTTTTGGTGCACAAACAACTGGGCTATCAGCAATACCAGTAGACATTAGGGTACCAACGATATATGTGAAAGGCGATATACGGTACATAAAGATCCAGAATCCGGGCATTGCCTCCTTAGAGGCCAGGACACCAGCCATACCGAGAGAAATGTTGAACAAAACGTTACCGATGTTTGCGGCAGTATCAGCACCAGGAAGAGCTGCGAGAACCATGTACGAGAATGTGAGTGTGTATTCGAAGAACATTAGCAGCATCAAGAAGAAAAGTGCGCCACGTTCGTGAACAGAATTACTGTGGACAGCATTTCTGTAAAGGCCGGCAGGATAGTAGAAAGTAAAGTAGGTGATGATTGAGGCCAAGGCTTGCCAAGGTGCCTCAGACACAAACATGGAGAGAATGAAAACAACCCAGGAATAAGTTCGAGAAGGAGCTTCACGCGTTTCGTACATAGTACGTTGGGTAGCAAACGGAGGCATGAGTTGCTGCATAAGAGGACTGAATAGAACAAGAATCATGAAAATAGCATACATCTGGTTTGTCATACCTTCCAAAGTATTATCAGCTTTCCAAAATAAGATACCAAGAAAGAATGGAGTAATGGTTAAAAACAAGATTTTTGACCAAATGTACAATGGATCTCTCCAATTATTCTTCAATGCTCTCTTAGAAACAATACCCATTTGCTTCCAAAGAGGGATAGCAAAGGAAGATTTGGAACGGGGATCAGAGTTCTCTTCAGCAGCATACTTGATCTTGGAGTCTTCAATCATTGCAGCCATCTCCACCTGGAGTTCAGCATACTCCTTAGAGCCTTTCCAAATTTCAAACCAATCTGTGTCAGTGTGAGAACCAGGAGCAGCACCAATAACATGAAGCATCCATTCAGCAGGGTTTGCATCTGGGGGACAAGCAGGAGCACCGTGGGATTCGAAATATTTGATCAATTTTTGAGCATTTGCACCAATGTCACCATAGTAGACAGTCTGGCCACCTGACTTTAAGAACAGTAGGCGATCAAACTGTTGGAAAAGAACAGCTGAAGGCTGGTGAATAGTACAAAGAATGGCTTGACCATTGTTGGTAAGCTTCTTCATAAGCATCATAATGGACCAAGCAGTTTGAGAATCAAGACCAGAAGTAGGCTCATCCAAGAACAAGAGAAGCTCGGGTTTGGCAGCAAGTTCAACACCAATAGTAAGACGCTTGCGTTGTTCAACGTTCAATCCCTCACCGGGAACACCAACAACAGCATCTGCATATTCCTCCATCTCAAGAATACTGATAACTTCGTTAACATAAGCAAGTTTCTCTTCTTTGGGAACGGAATTGGGCTGACGCAACAAAGCAGAAAACTCAAGGGATTCGCGAACAGTAGAAGTGCTCAAGTGAACATCCTGTTGCTGAGCGTAACCAGTTTTTCTTTGGAAAGAAAGATCACGCACGGAACCATTTACAAACATGTCACCAGTGACTACACCTGTACTAACACGATCAGCAAGAGTATCTAATAAAGAAGTTTTTCCAGCTCCACTAGCTCCCATAAGGGCTGTCAAAGTACCAGGCTTCACCCAACCACTGACATGATCGAGAATACGTTTAGGCTCGCCCTTGATTTTGATGTCGTAGCAAACATCTTGCCATTGGAAAATTCCCTCTTGTCTCTGAATTCTAGTTTCATCTTGAACTTGAGTAGTAGGAGAGTCTATAGAACCAATAACATTATGGCGCTGACCCTCAATATCAGCACCGTTTGAGTTTGATAATTTTTTGATGCCCTTGTAACCATATGGGAAGACGAGGATTTCACCCTTGGATCTCTGACCCTTGATGGTTTCAGTACCGATAAAATAAAGAGTGTAGAAACCAATAGCAAAGACCCAAGTAATACCAAAATTTCTCCACAAGTGGCTTGGATAATAACTGAAAGCCTGTTCAAGAAAATCGGAACCTTGAACAAAGTTTTCACCAGGGACAGCACTTACAACGTTGCAGACTTTAAAAAGCTCGGGGAGATTGTTGTAACCAGATCCAGCGGGAACTATATTATTGCAAGTGAAATCAAGATTTCTAAACTCATTAATCATCAGCGATTCAAATGAGTATGCCATAGGATTAAGATAATGCACCCAGCGGATGAAAGGGTGCATATCAACAATGGGGATAATGAAACCAGTGGTCGTAAGCATTAGAAACATAGCGAGGGAAGCAGGAGTAAATGCTTGCTCAACGGTTTTAGTAACAGAAGCAATAAGACGGAAAATGGCTGTAGCAATCACGGAACTGAAGAATGAAAACAAGAAAAAAATAAAGAAAGCACCAGCTTCACGACGCAAATTAACCATGAAATACAGAACCATGTTAAATGCAAGAGCGGCACAAATCTTTGTAGGCATATCCACAATTAGAGAGGACAAAGCTTCAGCAGAAGGACGGTAAAAGGCATACTTGTTGTGCTTTTCGACAATTGGACGTAGAGCGTAAAGAACAAAAAGTTCAAGCATACTGGAAAGAGAGTTGAACAAAACCGAGAAAAAAAGAGAAGTGCTTCTGGGTTGAAAAGAACTGGTATTTTTCTGCTGGTTGTAGAAAATGGATGAGATAAGAAGAGCAGCAATAGTATTACCGATAATTGTGGCCAAAGCCATATCATAATCATTTTTGAGACGCACAAAACCTCTGCGAATCAACATCTTGACTTGCATAGGATAGGAAAGGTAGTAAGGTGATTTGGAACCAGTAGTACTAGAAGATCTGGCATCCTTGAACCTGCGGAACTGTTCAGAGACACCGCCACCAATAGGATGAAGACGGTTAAACTCGTCAATTTCTTCAAGAAGTAGAGCATACTCGCGGCTGTTCTTCCAATAGGCTTCAAACTCATCTGGAGTTCTAGGAACCTTGTTTTCAAAACCAGGCTTGACGACACGCTCTAAGGGTGATGTAACTGAAGTTAAAAAGTCACCAGTGGTTTGACGGTCGATGCAAACGTAACCCATGTCTTCGAAAAACTTCCTTGCATCTTTAGCAGGGCCAAAGTAAATTTGGCGACCGAGATATAAGACAGTTACCTTGTCAAAGATGTCATAAGCATCCTGGGAAGCCTGATAGAGGGAAACGAAAACAGAAGAACCGCCAATTTCAGCATCGATTTTCAAACTTCTGCAGAATTCAAGGGCGGTTGCAGAGTCTAGACCTCTTGTTGAGTTATCCCAAGCTTGGACAGTTGCACCAGCCAGCATTACTTCAGCGATTGAAACACGCTTTCTTTCACCGCCAGAAACACCTCTAATGAAGTCATTACCAACAAAGGTGTTCATAGTGTGGAGTAGACCAAAGGAAGCCATGACGACATCTCTAACATGGATGGCATGTTGATCCCTAGTAACGCCAGGGAATCGATTACGAGGAGTGCGGGCAAGAGCAGCGAATTTCAAAGTATCGCCGACACTGAGCTTTGGGAAATGGATTTCTTGCTCGGGACAGTAAATGGCCATTGATCTAGCATGGTTTTGGACTTCATCGACAGTGATACCTATGTTGAGAAAAAAACAGTTCTAAAGTTAGAGGCGGTTCAGTAGTGGCTGAAAATGAGTAGACGAAAACTTACCTTGATAATTTATAAAGGAGTCTTCTGTGATATGGAAACCGTATGTATCACTAGCAATGGATTTTAAAAAGGTTGAGCAACCACTAGAAAAATAAAAGTAAAAATAAAAATTAAGTAATAAAAAGAAAGAGAAAAAATAGTTAGCAAAATGTTAAATGTAAACTGCTGCTTTTTTGTTTTTGTGAAGCGGCTTGTCAACCTGTAAAAACACTTACGCTCCTGGTGTTCCGAGCACAATACAAGTCTCACCACTTCGGACCAGACCATTAAATTCCTTGAGAATTACAGTTTTAGGACCTGTTTGTTTAAAACCAGTAAATATGTTCTTGAGCTCTAATAAAACATTTGCAACTGTCTTTTGATAACCGGTTCCCTCTGTGTAGCCAAAGGCGCTGAGGTTTTTGAAAGACACGCCGGCAGCAAACAAAGGATAGGTTTCAGGGTCGTTCTCTCTGTATCTCAGCATGAACTTTGACCATTCCCGAGCATTGAACTCATCACTGAAGGGATCCAGCTTGGGGTTGGAGTTCTCAACAAAAGGGTTGGACGAATGGTTGTCAGAATTAGAAGAGACGGAATAGGTAAGCTGGGCGTGGTCAACAACGTGCTTCTCTGGATCATAATTGGTCGCGGTTGGGGTGATGGGATGAGCGTGAGAGGCGTTTGTGAATTGACGAGCTAGCTCAACAACAGCAGCATCGTTGCCGATGGGCTCTTCTTCATCGTCGTAGAATTGGTTGGGCTGAGAAGTGTACTCAGTTGTTTCTAGTGCCTTGGACATTTTCTTATATAATTGCTATACAGGCGTAGTCGAGCGCACCAAAGAGTATGTTGTAAATGATGAGATTAAATCTGAAAAGAATAATGAAGAATAATAAATTAGGGAGAAATAAAAATAATGGAGAATAATAATGAATAATGAAGAATAATAAGAAAGCTATACAAAAATAAAATGCAATAATGAAATAGAAGAGGGACCTGGCAATCCGCTAGTATATATATATATATATATATGATATAAAAAAAATATAAATAAATTTGCTACCAATAACAAATAAAGCCAATCCGATTTCTAAAATTTCTAATTTTCAACATATGAGAGGAGATAAGACTGTTGGTGACGAGCCCATTAGCCGCAAGGAACAGAGCAGTACCTGAACTGCAGTTGTATTCTTCAGATTTAAGGTATGGCTCCATGCACAAATACATCTCTGGGACGAACAACGCCGATTATTTGATGAATTTGGGAATATTTCTTGTTTTATTTTCATTGGAATCGAGCAAAAAAACCAGTACACTTTTGAGATTTTGGAGTGCCAGTGAGAAGGTCGAATCAGTTTGTCACTGGTAACAACCCCCGTCTTCTAGTGTGGAGCCTCGCTAATGCATGCCCTCCGTCAAGAATACAATAGCTATTGTCGATTTCAAGCGGCAATTGGAATGTCGTTTACTAAAGAAGCTTGAGCTGTTTTCGTGTCAGGCCGGACTATTAACAGTCCGGAGAATACGCTTGGTGATTGCAGTTGGCATTTGCACATTTCTCCTTGTAGATATCCGTCGACGCAGGCTGGCTAATTTGGGCAATGCCATGGGTTAAAGATTTTCCGAAACACAGCCTTTCTGGAAGGCTTTCGCTCGTACCTTTCTACTATTCCATATTCCTTTAATTAAAAAAAAAAAAAAAAATTCTATTCCATATACTCTATACTGAATATTGCGATATTCAGCAGACAGGTACTAGTGGCTACTACAGTAGTTACAGCTGAGCTATCCAGGTTTGCTTAGTCGCAAGAGCCGCGATTTTGTACATTTGTCTTTCTGCTTATGCCTTCATTATCTTAGCTGAGCTGTCTAGACTAGGGTTCTTGGGGGTATGCCGGGTAGGCTTGGTCGATACAGATAGACTGAGTCTGGGAGATTAGGGCTTTGCAGCCGCTTTTTGGCCCGAACCATTGTCATCTTTCCACGAGAAGTGAGGATAGTTGATGAAATACATATTGTGATATATGACTTTTAATATATAATTTGTAAATAGGTGTAACTTACTAATACTCTGTTCGACCAGAATAACTAACCATCGCAGCAACATTTCACTGCAATCCAAACATAAAGATTAACCTAAATTTACCTCAACTGTACTGCTGATTTAGAGCCCTACATTCAGGTCAAAATAAAATGCCTAATCCTGCATTGTGATGAGTTGGGCTCTCGTAAAGAGGCACATATTATATCACACTTCCGAACCACCGCGTCGATTCACGCAGCAAGCGAAAGCCTCTGAGCAGCTCGCAAGTGGCTTACTAAAATCGAGTAGTTTGTCGCGGCTGACTCCCGAAATTGAATCTGCCCTTTAGTCTTTTTATAATGACTCTGGATCACCAATGGCCGCGTATAAGCTTTATAAATACGCCACATGAATGTGTGAGCGTGTGTGTGTATACTTTTGTTTATTTATATTCTTCATGTCTGGCTCGTTCACTTTACTGCTAAGTTCCAATAAATATTGTATATATGTATATAATTAGAATATAATTAGAATATAATTGGTATACATGTGCTCATCTCATTCCTACCATGTAATGTCACTGAAACTTCTTAACCCTACGTTTAGCTTGGTTCAGCTTAGCGTTGGTCTTATGAATGTCGTCGTCAAGATCATCAAGAGCCTTGTTTTGGAATTCGAGCTCCTCATAAATTTGCTGTCCTAGGCTCCGCTGGGTTTGTATCGTGCTCCGCAAACTTTGAACCATCTGGTCTTGGGCCTTCATCTCTTCATCGTGCATCTGCATCAATCCACCGTTATTGAGCTTTCGGGTACGATCCGTTTCGCCGCCTGAGCCTAGAACCCTTCTAGTTGGCCGACTGGGGTTTTGCCCAAATAGCTGAGAGGTCAATGTGTTCTATCATATTAGTTAGTTTTGATCCAAATACACTTGTGTACACATGAAAACTCCTTACCTTTCCGGTTGACCCGTTGGAATATGTGCTGGCACTACTATTATATCCATCGGAATCCACTACATCCCCAGTAATGTTGTTTACTAGCCAGCTACGTCTGGTTCCATCAATTTGTGCTAATGACCTGGACAACTCCTGAACAATGTTTCTTCTTCTCATATATTCACCCTCGCCTAGCTTGTTATCTCCTATTAACGATCCCTCTAATTCTTGAAGCTTTGATCTAGCCTTGACTTGCAACTTTCTTTCTTCTGCAGAAACGATCATATTAGAAGACTGTATCGCTCCAGGGATGCCGCCACCAGGCATTGTATTTTCTTTGATTTGCTGTATCATGGTTCGCACCTCTGCAATCGCTTTGGCCCATTCCGATGCACTTTGTAGGTTGTTTTCTTTCGTTCCATTTCGTGCCTCTGATCTCATGTGCTTGGAAATCTCAAAAAATTTAGTTACAGCCAGAGAATCCCTCCATTCTTCTAGTTTCAGAATCCCACGTATATACAGTTCCAATCTTCGTCGTCTATCTTTTAAAAATTCTTCATTGTTATTGCCTAGCCATTTCTTCTCAGGGAATGGAACAGGGGAACGCTCGCCAATCTCGCGTTCAAGTTCGTCGCAGAAAGTGGCAAACTCGGAATACCGTCGTTTAATAATGTATGACGTGTGGCCTGACAACGAAACATGGATTGTGTAATAGACGGGTCGATCCTGGCTGAGACTGGGTATTGAAACCTCCATGGTAATTTGGAATGGTTGGGTATGGAAAAATGCAAATTCGTGTGTATGTCACGAACTGTTATTATAATGGTCAGAGGAAGCTAGCAAACACAGTCTCCCTAGTCAGCGATAACAGATAAATACTCAAGAGGTATCACGCCGTACGCATATTTTGCAATCATGTGATCAGATTGCTTCCTCAATTATGATGCCCGGTGACAGGTGTGACTGAAATATGATGTTAGATTCATACCAAACCAGTGATGTTTGTTTGTTTTATAAAGGATATATATACCGTTTTTGGTTAATTATTAAATAAATACTGCTGTTCTTTTGGTCTTTCGGCTGATCACATCAAAAACGTTGATCCTAGCTCAGCCTCACGTGATTATTAACACCCGTGTTTGTGAAATTTATTCGGATTTTGGCGGTAGTACTCGGTACACTACCGTATTTTAAGGTATGACTCCTTAACGTTGGACATATATTTTTTTTTTTTGAGGGGCCTTTCGTTCATTCTTCTCCCTTCCAGTTCTTCAAGTACTCACGCTATTCTACTGTTATTCAGTCTGGTATGTCTTTTCCCATCTATTCTTGATATATTGTTTTTGTCTGTTCTCAAGTCTACATTGCAAAAATGGCTTGATAGCTGTCATGTTTTCTTCAAGATGCGGACTCTAAAATATATGTTTGGATTGATTTACAAAAAGGCCATCTAAACCTCTTCAACCCATACTCACATTACTGTTTGATTTTCAGGAGCATTACTGACTTCAATTTTGTTTTTGTAATCTTTATTTCTTGTATGGATCATTTCTTTTGATCTGTCTTTTTCTCTTGCTTTACTTTTACGGAATATGCTTAGAAGATTGATTTACTCTGCCAATATCAACAGAAGATACTCAACAATGCCCGGTCGTCCTATCGTCGTTTCTGGTCCTTCTGGAACTGGAAAGTCCACTCTTTTAAAAAAGTTATTTGCTGAGTATCCCGATAACTTTGGTTTTTCTGTTTCCCGTAAGTATTTTCTTTCGTGTCATGATCATTTCGGATAAATGCAAGGTTTACTAACTGGAACATGCCTTATTTTTTTTTCAGACACAACCAGAAAACCTCGACCTGGTGAGGAAAACGGTAAGGACTACCACTTTGTCGATGTTGAAGAATTCAAGAGCTTGATTGACGGCGAAAAGTTCATCGAATGGGCTCAGTTCAGTGGTAACTACTACGGTACATCCATTGCTGCTGTTGGTGATGTTGCTCAAAAGGCCGGTAAAACCTGCATTTTGGATATTGACATGCAAGGTGTTAAGAGTGTTAAGAAGAGTGATTTGCATGCTCGCTTCTTATTTGTGGCTCCTCCCTCTATTGAAGATCTCAGAAAGAGATTAACTGGCAGAGGCACTGAGACTGAGGAGTCTTTGGAAAAGAGATTAAAACAGGCCGAGCTGGAGTTGGCTTATTCTAAGGAGGATGGTGCTCATGATAAGATTATTGTCAATGACGATATTGAAAAGGCTTATGTTGAGTTCAAGGAGTTTATGTTGCAGTAAATTATTCGGGAAAAGTTTACAACGAAGCGAAACTCATTTTGGATAATGATTTATGAAAAACAGTTTAAACAGTAATTACTATTTTAGAAATGTTTGCTTGTACTATTATATTTTGACATCTTAATACTAATTCATTGATTTTGATTTTGCTGGAAATTGTTTACTTCCAAGCATGGCACGTTCTGATCACTATTTTTGGTTTGATACACATGTACAAGATATCAACATCTATTTCACTTGCTTAGGGAAGGCTTCCTTACTACTCAATACCAAAGTCTGGCGTTCCCTGGAAATATAACCTTTCATTCTCCCTTCGTAAATCATGTTTGCCAAGTAGCACTCCACTTGGTCACTACTAACATCTTGTTTATA
Organism: Magnusiomyces fungicola; assembly: GCA_900654225.1. NCBI lineage: Eukaryota > Fungi > Ascomycota > Dipodascomycetes > Dipodascales > Dipodascaceae > Magnusiomyces > Magnusiomyces fungicola. Next base: position 4,102,636 of record CAACAH010000001.1, read on the forward strand.
GAGTCCAAAGAAGTCTATTCCGCTTGTATGCTTCAGTTCTACTGGTTCTTTGTCCTCCACGTCTTTGGATTCCTCTTTTTCGTCTACTATGGTAATCGTATTATCTTCTTCATTCTTCTTTCCGGTATTTTCTTTCAGTTTGCTCTTTTCTGCATCTTTAAGTCTTCTAGCTTCCAACGCTGCGTTCAGTTCACTTTCCGGAACCTTGCATGAAATGGCTAGTGCTCGCGAAAATGTTTCAATTGGCATTCTGGTAGGCTTTCCCATAACGAGATATGTTTTCTTAAATAAGCGGGTGTAACCAAGGCATTGTATTCGCTCAACGGACAAATACAGATACTTTTTCACCAAAATCTTACGACGCTCAAATAATACTGTGTTGAACCGGTGGATATCGCCTATCAATAGAGCATCAAAAAGGTCGCGGTAAAGATACTCTAACACGGGGTATTTAAAAGCGGTATCATCCTTGTTTTGAGCAGAGCCAATAAGTTTTGCACTTGGGATTTTGTAAGTGGTAATAAACATGGCTGGAATCAAGTACATCAAAATAAGCTCCTGGTTTCTGGTGCTGGTTTTATAAGCCTGGTTTAGCGCCAGTGACAAATTCTCAGTCGCTCCTTGATAATCTTCGTCCATAAACTGAATTACACCACTGTAGTACAAGAAGGTAACAGCATGAGATGCGGGGTATTCATCTAGAGCTGGCAAGTCTGCCTTTTTTGATTTCAAAACTTTCAGCGTACTGCTAGCTAACGTTCTCTTGTTGATTTTGAAATAGATTTTAAAAAGTTCTCCCACAAAGAAATATACGCCCCATTTCTTAAACTTTTCCGAATTTAAGCTGCGGTCGTTTAAGCAGATGGTGAAGGACTTGTTGATAGTTCGCGTTGCAGCTTCCAAATTCTCGGATCGCTGGTCATGAACTTTCTTCTTCTTGGTGGCTGGCTCACCGTTATTTAATTCATGTTTTTCAGCATTTAGATTTGATTGTGAATCGGCCTAAAATTAAATAATTAGTATGAGGGTCAATGCTCGGAGGTATATCTAATCTACTGTTTGCATACCATGATCGAAAGCTGGCGAAGTTCTTTTGCTGCACCGTACATAACTGGAAGGATCCAGTTATCCGTTCGCTCAGCTGCTTTATTTATTGCTCTATATGGTTTCCCAAATGGTTAGAAAATGAACTGTTGATTCTCAAGCTGAAGACCAGATACTTACATTAACAGCTGGTTCTGAGCGACAAAGGCTTTTTGCAAATTTTCATATTTCGCAACCTGTTGTGCGACGCGCCAATGGCATACAGCAATCTCGGCCCATTGCTCGTCGCGTACTAGCTTTCGAATATCGTTGTTAACTTTTGCTTCGTTTGTAAAATTTCCCAATTCTATGAGCTTTGGGTTCGTGATGGATAGCAGTCTGGCAACCGCATTGCCGTCCTGCTTGTTATGTCCTGCATTTAACTTCCCAACAAAGTCTGCCATTGTTGTGGAGTTGAAAATCAAATGTTAAAAGAAAACAGAAAAAGGTAATGATTGTTTACTAACTTGGCAGCTTGTAGTAAGATGATATCTTGAAATAAGAGATATTCTTCCAAAAAAAATTAGCATGTGACACGACTTGTCATACACATGTAACTCATCACGTGATATACTTATATTGCTTATATCAATCAGATAAGCGATAACTCTTTTAAATTAACCACATTTATTCGTCAAAAGACTACAAAACAGATAAAGATCCAAAATAATTAATATATACATCTTTAAGAGCTGCAAGAGCAAACACTGTCTCTGAATCGAGACGGTACTTCGCCAGTATATCTCATTTCATCAACAACATTACGGCCCCAAGACTCTTCAAATGGATGAAGAGCCATATAAAGCACATCATCGAGCACCTTAACTGCATCTCCATCCTCAATATATTCGTCATCGCGACGATCCTTGAGTCCCTGGCCCTTTTCAACTCTGTCAATAACTTCGTCAAGAATCCAATTCTTCAAAACGAATTTAGGGTTGACAGAGTGCATTCTAGTTCTTCTTTCCTCGTCATTAACACTTCCCTCTTCAACCAATCTGGCCCGGTATTTCTTTACCCATTCTGCAAACTTCTTGACACTTTCATCCTTTTCAACGGTAGAAGATGTGCTTTTGTTGGACGGGTAAAATTCTTTCAAGTCAGAAATAAGTGTAGCTTCATCAAGCTCACCATCTGTTGACGAGGGTTGACCATCGGAAAATAAAGTAAGATCACCTAGCTTTCTAAATGATTGGTTCAAGTCCAATCCATTCTCACTCAAAAAACCCAAGAAAGGTTGGACAATCTCTGATTTATCGGCTGGCTTAACTGTAGTCAGTCCAAGACGCTGTTTAAAGCACTCTTCCAGTGTTTCTTGAAGAACATTAGCGTATTCTTGTTCAGCGACTCGTATAATTGAAACTGCATTGTTTTGGACATCTTCAGCGTACTTGACGTTCAGGTAGCCTTCTTCATCAATGAAATCTGGCTTGTCAATGTGGACTCCGCCTCCAATATATAATCCAAGATCTTCCCCAAATTTGACCAAATTCCACCACATGGCTTGAGGAACAAATTTGTATGAGTATCTCAACTGTTGGTCGTCATGGTTAGGTGTATAGTTTGGATCAAATGTGTCCATAAAAGAAAATGGACCATAGTCAATTGACAATCCCAGAATTGATGTATTGTCAGTGTTTAAAACTCCATTAAGGAACCCGTAAGCCTGGCAACGACCAATGAGGTAAGCGTTACGTCGAACGACCTCTCGATAAAGTCTAGCATATTTCGATTCTCTGAGAACTTTCAACTCTTCTTCTGAAGGAGTTTTAGACGGCTCGTTGCTAGTCTCAGCATCATCAGCTGGCTCTTCCTTTAGTTCGTCTTCCGCTTTGTGGGGTTCAACGAGGTTTTCAACACCTCCATAAACTTTATCAATGACATAATCTGCCAACTGCCTTACATACTTTCCTCTGTTCTGTCTTCGAGCAAGGTTAAAGGTTCCTAATCGTACCCAGCTTTCTGCCATTCGCGCAACAATTGCACATGATTCGAATCGTTCTCTAACTGCTTCCGTTTCAGGTAAAGATGTTATGGCGAGAGCTCGTGAAGTTGGGATACCCAACGCATGTGCGGCTTCCGACCCTAGAAACTCACGAATACTGGATCGTAGCACGGCTTTACCATCAGCAAACCGCGAGTAAGGTGTCAAGCCGCCACCTTTGAGCTGTACTTCATACCGTTTCCCAGTTTCGTCATTTGTAGCTTCAAACAGATTTATAACTCTGCCGTCACCCAATTGACCAGCCCAAACTCCAAATTGGAACCCTGCATAGGCTTGAGCGTATGGGTACGGCTCTTCGTAGAAGGTCTCGCCAGAGACAATTTGTTTAAATTTCTCTGTTGATGACTCAGTAGGGAGCAATCCCAAGTCGTGAACAGCAGATGGAGATGAAGTCAAAAAGACATATTTTTCTCTTTCTTCTGGAGAGACCCAGGAGAAGAGGCCGTCCTTAACGATTCTGTCTTTGCGAATAAGCCTATGTGGGGCAGTCTTTGCGATTTCGAGGGAAGGTAAACGATTGTCAGGTGGAAGACTCTCGGTGAAAGAGGATGTTTTGGTCAACTTGTCTAGGGTTGTCAGCTTTTCAGAAGAGGTGGACATTTTTCTAATTGAAGAAATGCTTCGTTGGAATGAGTTAAAAGGTGAAATAAAACTGATCAGTGCTCTGTGGGATGCGTATAGACCACAAGATGATTTCCGAAGAAGAGTAGTAATTGGCATCAGTGATGTAGGAGTAAAAGAAATAAATAGCAATCAATTACTTAGTGGTCGAGATTTTAGGAGGAGAAGTTTATAGGCATATGTAATGTTAGATCCATATCGCATGGATTAACGGAGAGAAGACTACTGTGGCGTACATTGCTGATAAATGACCCAGATATGCATACATGAAGGTTACATGACATGACAAAAATCTGGGGTTGGCAAGTGACAAAAGGAAGCATTTAGGGTTCTTATTTCGATTGCACATAGTCTTGGGGTTCCATCTTAGCGGCTGTAGACATGAAATCTCGATTAACAACGATAAACGACAAATCATTGTTAACACTCAACATGTTTAATTAGGTTTTTATCCAGTATCAAAGTCTGTTTCAAATTTATTCCCGCATAAGAATGTGGTTTTATATTTCAGCTTTGGCCACAAGCTGTGGAAATACGGACCACAACACTAATGCCCATATCACATGATTATATATGTCACCCACCATCATTTGGTTTTTGAATCAGACTCCAGACATTTATGGCCCTCATTAAAATATGCCCGTAATATATAAATGAGATGGCCATTATTTACTTTTTATTATTTTTTTTGATAAACTTTATAGATTACAGAGCTTCTCTCTTGCTTTTCCCATTTCCATTAGACACACACACTACAAAGCACCACACTCACTTTGTAACACACTTACTTTCAATTCCCCATCAATAAGTAAATGCTGTCCGACTCAAATATCCATTAATCCAACCCTCATTTACTTTAGCATCATCCAAAGTTATGGCTAGCGAAAATGCCGGTATGACAGCTTCAACATGCTTTCCCATGGAACGACTAGCATCTTATGATACAGCGCAGCTCACACAAGATATGACAAAGTTTTTAGAGTTTGTACTGGCTCTTGATATTAGATCAATTCGCACCAATCTTAAAGAAAACGCCTTTAATGGTCACGGATTTGCGATAAAGAAATATCTTCATCTGACGCGTTTTTACAGAACTATTTATAACGATACCCAGTACGTCTTCCCCAGCATAGTCTTTTCGCCGGAGTCTTTCCGCTATACTAGTTTGTTCCTGTTGAACATTGCCAGTGCTGCTATTTATGCATGCTTTGGAGAGACTTTAATTCTTGATGATTACGATCAAACGCATATATCTGAACAATTGAAAAGCAACCGTGAGGAGAATCAATTCAATCTACTGTCGAATTTGAACCAGGCAGTTCTGGAATGCTTCACTCCATTAGAAAATGGAGACTATCCATCCATAGTAACAGACTTTTATGTCGAGACTACAACCCAAGTCTCTACCGCCATGATTCACCAGTTGTTTTACAACCTAGTAGAGAAGGCTCAACCTCTTGATGGGATTGAAGTTCACAAAGTAGTGCGGTCTCTAATCCAAGAAATGTTTAAACCATTACTGAAATTGAGTCTACAGAAGGGTGAACGAAGGTTAGCGCAGCTACTTGACATTGTTGAAGATAATCTCAACAAATATCAGTACATTACACAAATCATTTTAGCTTTTTCTGACCGCTACCCTTTTGATGAATTCATTGACCAAATGTTTAAATTTCTCCAGGAATCTTATAATCTGGTGAAAGCCACTGATCAGTTTCGGGAGTTGGAGATTTACTCAACAGGATCAAGCCAATCTCAAATTACCCCTTCATTTCACCGTGAATCTCTGAAACGTTATGATATAGATACTGAGTCAACACAAAACAAGCGACAGAAAAGAGCCGAATCAACAGATGGAAAAGCTAAACGAATCGAATTGGTCAGTTATCCCAGATCTTTATCTGAGATACATCCTAACACCACCCACAAATCTCTAGGGGGTATTATGACCAAGTATGATGACATAGACGCGTTCCTCAAAAAAGTTACTAGCATAGATTCCAAAAATAGCAGGACGTATGTGAATTCTTTTTTTTTTGAATGCTTTAAATCTCTATGATCCAAACTGATTATTCTTCTTTTATTAGGGAACGTGTTTCGACTCCTGCTGAGACTCAAACAACCCAACCGGATCTTATTTCGTCTATTTTTGATCGAAACGCGAGAAATACTTACTGGCACAGTACAACTCCAACGAGTGAGTTTGTTACAGAAAATCGATTACCATGTGATCAACCCATGACCAACTTTAATTATAAACTGATTAAATCGAAATCTCAGATATTTAACCCAAAGACTGATAGCCCTGGGTCTTCCACTACAAAGTCTAGCCAAACCAATGCGAATAATGTCAATTTGAGTGATACCCAAAACTATGAAGACGTTGTTACTACAGCTTCAAATTCAACTAATGAGATACCGATGCCGTACAATATACCCATACCCTCAGGGTTAAACATAGACGAAGTGACATGGAAAAAATTTAATACAACTGTTTACAATTCTTTCAAGAAAAGAGTAAGTTAAATTTCAATTTGATTTATAAAGCACAGTCTAACGTATTTTCAATTTTATAAAGCAAACTTCAACTATCTCCGATTCATTGATTCTCCTATTTCAGAAAAGTCTTTACAAACATTCGAAACTAAACTGGAACCAGCTATTCCAAAATCCTAATGAGTATACCCACGTAATAGAGGAATCGGTTAAAATGATGCTTTGGTTTAAGACGTACTATGATCGTCACTATACCCGTGTAAATGATCTGTCTGGCTCAAACTCTTCAACTGAACCCATTAGTAATTCAGTTCCACCACCACAATCCACACTCCCTAAGAAAAATATTAGCTCGATCAAACCCAACAAGGAACCAGTGGAGTATATACTAATCAGCGATGATGAAGACAGCCCGGAGGAGACTTTATCGACTATATCGCAAATTTCTCTCAGTGAGTTTAATAGACATAATTCTGAGTTAAATCTTGATACTGATAATAGGGTACCAACATCATCACAACTACCAAATGCGAAGAATCCGTTACCAGCCTTACAACCAAAACCAATCAATCCTCCAGCACTAAAGTCTATGCTTGCTCCAAAATCTCACAAACCAGTTATCTCAGACAAAACAGCTGGCCATCGCATTTTAGTTAACCAAACTAAAACTTCAGCGCAAGTCCCTTCGGTTTCCGTCTGTGCCGCATCTCTTGTTCTAGCTACTGCAAATAAATATCAGATTAAAGATACAAGGGATAAATTCTTTTTGTCATACATTAATGCATGTTGCAAGGAATTAGTCGATTATATGGTTCCTACCCAGATAAATGTGTTTCTAAAAAACAAAGCGCTTAACTTTTCGTATTTCCAGGTTCACCATCTATCGAACAACAATATTTTCAAAAGCATTCTCTTGAACAAGACGACTATTAGCAATGTTACCATATCTGGTGATTTGATATTGGTAGCGAAAACTATACAATTATGCCTCACTACTCATGCTTTATCGAAAACTTCACTCTCTAATCGTCCTAGGGTATTGAAGATATTTAATCTTTTTAACTATGACCGTTCCAAGTTATCACCACTTGCAACACGACCAGGTGGGTCAATGCCAGTTTCACTATCTGAAGTTCTCAGTAAAGTCACTGATATCATCAGCATTAAGGATGACAGCTTAGATCTTTCTGTCGAATTTCAGAATGAACATCCAACAAACGGTCTTTTTCGCACATTAGATATTCCGCCTACTGAAAAACGCCAGACTAGTATGAATATTGCCACCTCTGCTTTAGAGATTCAGGTGTCTCCTCTTTTGTTCCAGAAATGGGATAATGATAAACATATTCCAAAAGAGTGATGTGTTGGACAAGCTGATTAAATGCTATCAAAAAATAAATATAGAGAATACCTTTCATAATTCTTTTTATGCTCTCTTTTGTTTTATTTTTGCACATTCACACTTTCTTTGACCTGAATATTCGTAATAAACGTAATATATTCACTATAGGTTCTCAGATTGAGTAAAATCAATTAATTGAGGAGGTATATATCGCTGATGCCAAAATTTTCCTGGATACCCTTGCTTTATGATGTCATGAATTTAGGTATTTAGTTTGGTAAAATCCATTTGGAATTGAAGGTTAGGTCATGTGTATATCAGTTGATCCTCCATATGTGTCTTACAAAAGCTGGTTTTTTACATACCTGAATCTAACTTGAAATAATTAGAAATTGTTCAAGGGTTGCTTGCACATGAATTACCGAAAAGTTTTATATACATAAATAGGAATACCAACGATGTCAAAAGGTTAAATTATCTGCCTATTATCAAATATGGGAAAGCGACTTGAGTATGGATAGCTGTTTTTGATTGAGCCTTTTACACTCTGCTGTACGCAACTGATAGAAGAAGAACGAAATAAAGTAAAAAACAAAAAAACAAATGAAACTTTGAAATATTTTACAAAAAGATATCTATGAAATTTAATATACATATAATGCAATGATTATCAAAATAGGATTTGTTTTGACTTCAAACACATCCCGATTATTAATGAGTAATTCCAAAAGAAAGCTCTATTATTTAGTCTATGTTATTATTTCTTTTGAGGTAATGTGAAAGTCAAGAGACCGTTTTTTCCATTTTTGATCTTGATCCATCGTCCATTTCTCAATTCTTTAGAAACGGCAGCAACAACAGTGTATTTCTCTTTTCCTTTGGTGCCGTATTCTGCAACGCCAATCTTGTTGATAACACCAAGGCCGGGAATATTACTGTTGTATTTCTTATTTTTTCGCTTGTTCTTTTGGGATTTGTTACTGGTTCCATTCGCTTCTGTTTCTGGCTCGTTGTTGTTATTAGGAAGGGAGCCATCGTACCCAGGAACCTTTACCTCTCCTGCAAGTTCAAAGTTCTTCAAGTTTTGTGTCAATTTCCAAATCTTGACGGTTCCATCCCAAGAACCTGAGAAGAAGATGTCAGTATAAGGAACAGCAGTCAATGCGGTGATCCCTCTTGGAATTTGTGGAGGAATTTCAACCTTGACCCTCTTAGAGGTCTCGGCTGAGGCTTGCTGTGGAGTCAATGCATTATCTTTACCATGGGCCTCTCTGACCACTGCTAAAGGTCTGCGTCGACTAACGCTCCACAATGAAATGTTACCATTATCACTACCAGTCAGGAAATGAGAATCATCAATCATTGCACATGTGTCAATCGAGCCTTCTAACATAATGTCCTTGAATTTGCTGACTTCTTCATTGTTGATTTCATCATCTCCTAACGTTTCTCGTTCCTTGGCTTCTCGCACTTGCTTGATAACCTTTTCAGAATCACCACCTCTGAATGTCAATCTAGTTTCATCAGCAATCTTCCACAACAAAGCTGAACGGTCTCGAGATCCAACTGTCAAGCATCTTTCCTGACCCAATGCACTGATATCTGCAACAACATCTTGGTGACCAAACAGAGCTTCTGTTTGTGCTAAGTGGTGTATATTAAACGTTCTGACAATCAAATCTGAACAACTAGCGTAAAGTTCCGCTGCGTTATGCTCTCCTCGTCTGAATGTTAAGCCAGTAACAGTGACTACCTTGTTTCCAACCTTGATAGGGATAGCTTTAACTGGTGCTAAGTTTTCAGAAGTCCAAACAACAATTCGCGTGTCTTTTCCTGCTGTTGCAACATATTTTCCATCTGGCGAAGCGGCCACGCATAGAATTTCATTAACATGGCCGGTATAAGATGTATCATATTTACTAGTACGATAATTTCCACGCACATACTTTAATAGTTTAGGCTTTTGGTTCTTGCCATTGGTGCACTCTGTGATATCCCACTTGGCCAAATATAAGTCCTTGGTAACACTGTAAGCATATGGGTAATAGATAGCTACACTGTTAATTCCGTAGCTCTTTAAATGTGTAAACTGCGGTTTGATGCTGGAAAGTGAGCTGGGAAAAGTAGTTGAAATGAATTTGTAAACAGACCCCTGCTCTTCGGCTATGTCTTGCTGTAATCTGCTAGCAATTATTTCACGGTCGAGATCGGCAGCATCGAATCCTTCAACTTCGGCTATAAAACAAAAGTAAGTTAGTTTCAGCTAATCGATAACCAATTTGACAGTTATAAACGTACCCATTTCTTCGTGAATATTCTCCAAATACTGTTTGGCTAATCTTCGTCTCTTGTCAGCCGCTGTTTCTTTATCGTCCTCATCGTCACTGTCAACACCATCTAGGCTCACTGAATCAGCGTCGTTATCGGCTTCAATTTCTTCAGCCATATCATCACTGTCACTTGGAATTTCATCGTCCAAATCGTCGTCATTTCGTCGTTTAGGATTGGATTTAGATTTTGGAGCGAGAGACGTCGTTCTCTTACGCTTTTTACTGCTGTTAGGAACTGTGAAAAACTTCTCAGCCATTTTTAATATTGATCTGCTGTAATGATTCTAACTGTGATGATTGTAAATCACTATTGAATGGATATCGAGATTATGCTTGTGCCAGACACTAGTAAGGACGTTGGCGCTCAGCTAATTTAAACAAAACTATCTAGTCGTCAAAAAGATAAACTTCCTGAACCGCTTTATAAGATTGAGTATTAAAAAGAAGTGAATCCGGAGGTAGATAGTCGGTTAATCTTTTGGTGCTGTGTTGAAAAATTTTAGAAGCAGAAGGGCTGAAAAAAATTTTTATTGAGGAAAAGCTTATGTCACAACACATATTACGAATTACGTAATCACAACTAACTGACTAACTGACAACTTGACTTCATTTAAATCAGACTTGGACTCGAATATCAATGAATTTTAATGATATGGAGCTTGAGAATATATAGAAATAGAGCAACATGAAACGAAAAACATGATTCAACTCGAATCTTTGAAAGTCAATTAATTACATAACATTACTATATAATGCCTTTGCTATAATTCCAAAAGTACGCTGTAATTATGTTCATAGCAGTCAAACAAACTATTATGGGTCAATTTACATTATGTGAATCATATGAATTTAGTTTGTGGATTGGCTTTTCTCTTCATCCGCGAATATTTTGTTTTGTATCTGTTTGTACAGTAATAACAATGCAAATACCTGTTTTCCCTCTAGTTCGCTTTCTCCGGCCTCTCTTTCAGTACCCAATTCCTTCTTTTCCTTTTGCAGTTGCTTGTATTCCTTGAAAAACGTTGGAAATACTGAGTTTGCATGCAGTCTCAATGCCACTATCCGTGGCCGTTGAGCTTTCACAAACGGATGCTGATGAGGTAATCTGGATAGCAACTGCTCGCAGGACAACAGCGATGTCCCTAACTCCTCAAGTTCAGAAACAGTATATGTGTAGTGCGTGGTAGTAGATTTGGATTGCGGTATTGATAATGTGGATTCTGGGACTGATAATAATGAACCTGTAGGCCTTAACGTAGAATGTGCACGAGGAGAGTGGGTATCAGGGTCTTTTGTCCGAGATTCTACGTCGGAAAGTTTCTCATGGTAAAGTATTAGACTTTCGACCAAGTTCTAAGTAAAAACGCTGTCAGCACTTTCATTTATCCTGAATGATATGAATGTTATGAATGTTATCAATGAGTTTTTAGACTTACCTCTAACCCAAGAATTTGTTTCTTTTTAGTAAACAAATCTTTAATCTCACTTTCATCGTTCTTTAGCTTTGATTGGATCTTTTTCACCTCATTTTGGAACGCCAGTGTTTCTACCTCCATGTCCTTGACTTTTGGTCTACCTTGGTTCAATGACTCTCCGAGACCGACAAATTTTGAGTAGTCCAGATTAATCAAGTCAACAAGCTCTTTCTCTAAAACTTCCGACCAGTGTGACAATTGCTCTTGGATATCTTCTAACGTTTGGTAGTGGTGATGAGACGTAAGGAACGAATCGACATCAAACTCGGGAGTAGCAAACGAGTCGCGAGAGATCTTACGAGCGGTTGGAAGTCCAAACGAATCGGTAAGAGCGGAGCTATCATCGTAAAGATTTGCCGACGAGTCGTCAACTATATCGTCTGTGAAATAGTTTTCCATGGTGATTGACTGTTGTGAAGGCTGTCCAGGAATGGCGATGGAAACAAGGTACGTGGAAATTAGATCACGTGCAACACATACAAAAAATAGGAGCTCTCATCACTGTTGCTAGTGGTGTTGTAAGGCCTATAACAACGTAGGGAAACAGGTCAAAACAGGTGTGATGCTTGAATATGGGACCTACAATATCAATCAGATATAAATAAAGCTGACAAGAGGGTCGAAGCTCCAATTTCATATCCTCGTGGCAATACTACACATGACCGCCATTCGGTCACGCGTTGATTGGCTGGATCACGAGCACAGAGACATGTGGAGCTGAGACGAAATGCTGATGATTCCAGAATCAGGCGGTTAGTACTCTAGGTACTCTAGCCGTCTCAACATACTAGAGAGAACCCATGAATCAACAAACTTCTTGTTGATTTGTTCAGTTTCTTTGTTTTGTTGAGTCGGTGCGTGAGCATGTGATTCAACTTGACCATGGCTGATCATTGTTTAGGTTTAAAAGCCCACTCTTTCTTTCGTCTTCCATCACCTTTTCTTTCTTTCTCCTACCTCTGTCAAATTATCCTCATCAAGTTCCAGCTGGTGTATTGATTATATGCTAGTAAAACGTTTCATTTCTACTACTTTCGCCAAAATTTCACGCTTAACTCAAATCCAGACTCCAGCCCTGTTGCTGGTCAACACGGCTTCTTCGGCTATTCCAGCTTCAATAACCATCTCTAGGCCTTTCCATACTAGCTTGCCATGCCACAACAACAATACAGCAAACAACTTTAAAAACTTCAACACAGAGGATTTTGCCAAGTTTTCAAACCTGGATGAGCAAAGCAAAGCTGCTCGGTTTATCCAAGGCCTTAAAGCCAATCTCCAAAATGCTCGAGCCAAGATTGTTTCGGCATCACCCCGAATCTCAATATCATCATCCCCAACAACTGCTACTGCACAGAACACAACAACCTCATACAAGGCGCCTACCCCACCAGTAGGTGTTCCGTTATCCAAAGTATTATCCAACGCATTTCCTCTACCTTTTTCAGATGCGTATCAACAGTGGATGGAGCGCAGCAGGCTTCAGGAAGCTGAGACTGAGGTTCTTTCGTTTCTTCCTTTTTATCCCAACCCTGATCAAACACGAAGTGCCCGCTCTTTGAAAGTGGATATTGGTGATGATCTGTATCTCAACGAGTTTGAGGTTACCCAACATGCATACACTACATCGGTATCTGGATCTGATCTCACTAGCAATAAGCACCCCCAGGAGGTTGTGGTTCTTCACGGTTACGGGGCTGGTCTTGCCTTCTTCTACAAGAACTTTGATGCTTTGAGTTCTCTTCCTGGATGGCGTCTTCATGCATTAGACTTACTAGGGTACGGCCTTAGCTCAAGGCCATCATTTACCATCAAATCATCCGATCCTTATGAAAGGATCAAGGAAACTGAATCCTTTTTCATCGAGTCTCTAGAAAAATGGAGAATCGCAAGGGGCCTCGAGAAGTTTACTGTCATTGCTCATTCTATGGGTGGCTATTTGGCGTCTGCATATGCCACAAGGTACCCAGACCGTGTCAAGAAATTAGTTCTTGTTTCTCCTGCTGGTGTTCCTCGGTCTCCCTTCAGTATCGAAGAGAGTGCAAAAAGGAGAAAGGCAGAGGAACTGAAGAAGAAGGGACTCACTGTTCCTAAAGAGCTTGAGATTGCAAGTGCAAATGCTAGAAAGGTCCCAGCGTGGTTCAATTTTCTTTGGGAAAAGCATGTCTCTCCGTTTTCTTTAATAAGATACACAGGTCCCTTGGGGCCAAGATTTGTTAGTGCCTGGACTTCTAGAAGATTTGCAAGGTTACCGGAAGACCAAGCTCGAGCTTTACACAAGTATACTTATGTCATTTTCAATGCAAAAGGTTCTGGAGAATACGCTTTGAACTATCTGCTTGCTCCTGGCGCATTTGCTCGATGGCCCTTGGCAGATCGTGCTCACGAGATTCCATGCGAAACTCTTTGGCTGTATGGTTCACACGACTGGATGGATGTGACTGGAGGTTTTCAGGCGATTGAGAGCATCAAGAAGCATGGAACCATGTCCAAACTTGGAAAAGCGGAGCCTAAGCTGGCTATCGTTGAACAAGCTGGACACCACATTTACTTGGATAATCCTGCTACATTTAATGAGATGATGCTAAAAACATTTAAACGTATTGAAGCAGAGGAGAAGAGCTAACAGTTTATTATGATACATTAGAATTTCAGTGATAATAGATCCGACATGATATTTTTAATCTATCTTTTTTTCATTTTTTTTTTCAACTGGCATATTATCAAGAAGCATTTTTTACTATATAAGAAGATTAGACTCTTATTTTATTTAACATTACTATTCAGCGATTTGATTTGTAACACTTAACATATATATTATAAATTTAGATAAATTTATGAATCCACAGGTTTTTGTCTAGTTATCTCAAATGGAAGCGAATCTCCTTGATACCTGGTTTTGGGGCAAGTCTTTTTCAACTAGTACTAATGGCTTGTTACAGGACCTAAGCATGGCGTATGAGGTTGTCGTAACGACCAAGTCAGCCTTGCATCAAATTTTCGCCACTGAACTGTTTTAGACGTTGCCACCCCTTTGTTACAACTTTAGAGTGTCAGCCGTGCTGTTGTACTTTCCAAGACGAGAAAAGTAAACAAACGAAAGAAAGCGAGGAGTAAACCAGTAAACCAGATGATCAAAACTGCGGGGGCCTGCCTATCCCTGAAAACATGGTAAGTACCGACACAAGTTTTATTATATGTGGTCTGTGTGGTCTGTGTGGTCTGTGTGGTCTGTATGGTCTGTATGGTCTGTATGATCTAGGGGGACATGTGTAATAAGGATATGGTAAAAATTCAACCGCAGTTTGAAGATTAATGCAAAGAGTGACCTTTAAATTAGATGTAGGGTATTCCTGTTTTACCAGATTAGTATTACGAAAGTCCACTTGTAATAATTCAAGGGAATTTGGATCACAGCTCTGATCAAATTGGTTTTGTAACTTGGGAAGCCGTCAACAATTCAGCCTGGCGAACACACGTTATACTATGCCTTTTTTTAATCTGATTTTTCTCAACTCGTACATCCCCGTCTAGAATACCTGAAAGCAGTCGATATTAATATTGTTATCGTAGTCCTTTTTAGCTTGAATTATCTCTCAATCGGAAATTCTCTGTTCATTCATCAGTTGTAAAACAACTCTTATAATACTTCACAAGATTAGATCAATGTAGATTATATACCAGGTTAATGTATACAAGCCAACCATGAATCGCAAGAGTATTATGCAAGAGTATTACTTTAAAAAACACTATTAAGGAAGTATCATCATCCCTATGAGATGATATGATTTACATACAGCCCCCATCATTTTGAAATAGCACCACTTGAAGCAGACGAACAGGAATACAGAATTAAAAGCAACAAATGTACCAAAAAGACATTATTATCAGACTAAAATAGTAGATATATACAATATAGAACTCCCAGATCAATACACTCACTAATACAATCAATCTTACAGGCTTTTCGATACTTGAGCAGTTTTTTAGGTGCGAATATGACACCATTGTGCAAGTCACATTCTGTAAATTTCAGATTGTTTGCTAGAATATACTAAAAATGTATCTCAGCAGAAACGCAAATAATGAAACAATCTCCAATATTTCAGATAAACTTTAACCCAGCTCAACAAAAGTTGCTGATGTTAGAGGTGCACACTTGCTTTGTCGTGGCTTTGAGACAGATTCAAGAGGTGCCTGCCAGCGAATCGCAGTAAATGCAAAGAAAAAAAGACAAAAGAATAACAGAAGAAAAATCCATGAGTACTAAGCACCAGTATGCTTTTTGAGATAACAAGAAAAACAGGGAATAAGGATCAAGAGTATTGTTCTTGAGATCTGGATAGGTGCTATTACCAAGGTATCTAGATCGGGCTAGCATTGAGTTTGAGATACTGCTCGAGAAAGATGCAGACTATAAACGGCAATGCTAGATTTGAACAAAACCGTTCTCTTTATTGCATGAAAAACGGGCACAGTCATACAAGCACCCAATAAGGTTGTTGCGGAGAACAAGCAAGGTTTGAGTAATCAGACTAGCGACATTGCAAAAGAGATTCCTTGATGGTTACGAAAGCTGGGGATAGTGGACAAAAGTACATTGGACACAGGAACAGAAAATAAAACACTTGCAGCAGCCATTATGTATATTATGTACAGTATGAATGACTGAAAAACAGGAAAGCTCGATGATGAAGACAATCGTCTGCTTCCTGACGAGCAAAATAAACGCCGCAGCTTTAAACTTGTCGGGTATTTTGAAGATCCAGCAATTAAAATTTGAATCGTGGTAAAGAATGGAGGGGGTGCACTTCTCCTGCCACGGTAAAGCCACTAAAACCACTTGAATGACAGAGCGGTGAAGAACGAAAGATTAGACTCCGCTCACGTAGCCAGCTTTGCAAGTCCTGAAATAGAATTGCGTGCAGGGTTTTCTGTTGTGATTGGGGTGGCCCATAGATTTAATCAAAGTCGTGTTATGCGTCGTGTATGTAAGCACTCACCCTTGACCATCATCACCCTTTGTTTTTTTCTTCCTCTCACCTCCTTTCAAACTCCACCGCACCGATCGCAATGTACCATTCTCGCTCCAAATCCTTTGGCGGTGCTCCGCTATCGATTCCGCCGCCTCCAAGCGATAGCGCTATGGGCCGGCAGAACCATGGCATGGCGGATCCAGCATCTCCTAGCATTTACCGCAAACATTCTCGCAAGAAATCCTCTCAGATCCTGGTTGAACCCATTGGAGCCCATGCTAACTATGTTCCTATGTCACCAACAATAGCAGTTCCACATGGATTAGAAGCTGTTCTTAACGAGTCCGGAACTCACTCCAAATTGGGTAAGAAGACCAGCTTGTCTAATATGACAACCAACTTGCATCCCACATCCGCTGCCGCAGCTTCAACATCGTACTATTCTCCGCAGTTTGCCAGGGCCGGATCCAATGGAAATTCATACCCTCAACGCCATTACGCTGACAATGATCCATATAGACCAGGCCTGGTGGCCTCTCCTCTAGCCGGCTCAGGACCGTCGTACGATCAGAGCTCGTCTTCAAATGCAGCGAGTTCAACCATCAATCACAGTAACAGCATGAATAGCGTCAATATCAATCATTTCAACTCTAATAACGCTTCTCCAATGTCTCCGTATGTATTTTCTGGGTATCGGTATCCCCCATCAGGACAGTCGATACCTGCTGATACCCATTCCCAAACACAGACCCCTATGCATCACTCCCAACCTCCGCTTGTGGTTCCGACTCCCCGGACGGCCGCCCCTGCACGAGGTAACAGTCTTCATGCCCCTCGCGGCCATTCTCGTACTTTATCACTGGGTGTTGAATTCGGTCGTTCCAAGTCGTTGAAAGATAAATACCATCCTGATAACAATGTGGCCACGTCTTTCGTGCCCCCATTACCACCACTTCCCGCAAATCTTTCTAAAAGCACTGGCAACAGTAGCATCCAAACACCCCCTTTAAACAACAACTACAACTCAAACTATATCCCAAACAACCCAAACAACCAAACAGAGGCTGATAAAGATGAACTAGCTATCCCACCTCATAGCAAGAGCAATAATTCCCGACAAGCCGGCTCGGGTTCTATGTCTCAGCTTCAGGTCGACACTGCTCTTTCCAACACCGTTCCGGATGTCCACTCCAATGCTGCGGTACCTAATACACCGTATCTACCCACCACCAGCGCCGAGAGTAATAGTGTGGAAACTGAGATTAATGGACGCCAGTCACGATCAACTAGCAGCGGGTCTATTGGGTCCCCAGTTCTTTCCTCACCACCTCGCACTCCTGTTTACAAACGAAGCTCTCCTAACCTCAACCCAAAGCCTAGCTATTCGAAACTGAATTCTGCTACTGGATCAGGCCACAATAGATCAATGAGCATGGGCGTACGAAACAGAGTACGTTCAGGTTCGGTTCAAGAGCGGCCTGCTACTCTCAAGCCTCCATCTCCCTCAGAAACTGCTTCATCACCTTCAGCTTCATCCTTCTCGGCAAACACATTGGCATCAGGAGCAACATTTCTCATCGCTGGTCAATTTTTCAGCAAGCTTGTCACATTTGGACTTAACCAAATAGTTCTGCGCTTTGTGGGACCTGAAGTTTTTGGTGCGAACTCACAGCTTGAACTGCTTATTAACACCATTCTCTTTTTTTCACGGGAGGCGATTCGACTTGCAACACAACGACAGTCACTTGCTGGAAAACGACCTGATGTTTATCGCTTTGAAGGAGGCGTAGTAGCAGGTACACTTTCCGGAACAGTACAAGAAGTTATTAACATTGGCTTCCTTTCCACAGCTCTCGGTATTCCTTTGGCAGTTATTTTTTCATTTTTATATATCCACTTTAACGCTTCCACTGCAGTTGGACAAGGTGTTACTGTTGCTTCCTCTGATGATTACAAGACAGTCACGTCTGCAGTCATTATTTTTGCAGTATCGGCTATTATTGAACTGGCTGCAGAGCCATCATTTTTGCTATTCCAGTTGAAACTCCAGTTCCGCAAAAGAGCATCTTTTGAATCTATTGCCGTTACTTGCCGATGTCTTTTGACCTTTCTTTTCACGGTGTTGGATGCTCGAGGTTTTGTAAAGATTGGATCAGGCCGAGGCACTACAACATCTCATACCTCTATCATTGCGTTTGCTTTAGGTCAACTTGCTTATTCCGGTGCTCTCGCTACACTTTACATTTTCAATGGCCTTCGAGACGCTCGTACAGGTGGACAATATGAGGTTACCATGCCATGTGCTGTTTGGAAAGATATCCCTTCACAAGATGGAACTTCGACCCATGAGGTAAAGACTTACATTAACAGCGATACTAAACAGCTTGCCCAATCTATCTGGCTTCAAACTGTTTTCAAACATTGTCTGACTGAGGGTGATAAGTTTTTGATTTCAATGCTCCTTCCTATGACCGACCAGGGAGTGTACGCCGTTGTTGTCAATTATGGATCGCTCATTGCTCGCCTTGTTTTCCTTCCTATTGAAGAAGCGCTCCGCAACTTCTTTTCCAAGTTGTTGTGTGGAGCCGCTACCTCATCTCAGAATATGCAGCTGTCAGTTACAGTATTATCCACACTGCTGCGGTTTTACACGTATCTTTCATTACTAGCTGTGACTTTTGGTCCCGTCGTGGCTGCTTACGTCCTCCGCTTTTTAGTATCCCAAGCATGGTTTGCTACTGATGCACCAGTCGTGTTGGCTACTTACGCATGTTACATACCTTTTCTTGCTATTAATGGAGCTTTAGAGGCATTTGTTCAATCAGTTGCTTCGTCTCAAGAGATCAAGCACCAATCCAGCATTATGTGTATTTTCTCTGCCTCATTTGCAGCTGCAGCATATCTATTGATGAAACCTTTTGGTTTGGGCCCACAAGGCCTTGTGCTTGCTAACATGTTTAACATGGCACAGCGTATTGGATGGTGTGTGATGTGGATTGAGCATTATTACGCAAAGTTACGTGAATCTAGTAGCAGTGTTTCTGAAGCCAAGGACAATGTTTTCCGCCGTGAAAAGCTTGCCGATGAGAGGGTCAAAGCTTTGAAGGAAGAAGCCCAGAAAGAGAAAGCTGTAAAGAAGACAGCGAAGAATGAAGAAAAGTTGAAGGAGAAGGCTGAATACAAGAAGGTTGAAAAAGAAAACGACAAGCCCGATAGTGCAAAGTCTTCTGGAAAGTCTTCGGAAACAACTGCTCATTCACGAAACACCAAGCTTTCCAATGAACCTAAGAGCCGGTCTACTTCGGCATCTTCAACTGCCTCATTAAAATCTGTCAAATCAGTTGACTCTCTTGGGTCAGTTCAGACTACAACATCTTCCCGCTCTACAACTTCATTTGCGCCTGTTATTGATTCAAAGGAATCACTGGATAATCTTTCTCAAGCTTTAAACAGCTTGCAAGCTGAATCCCTTCAATATCGACCTTGGGGCTGGCTTTACCTTTCTGTTCCACGACTTTTTGTTTTACTTCCAGTTATTTTTGTAGCCATGCCAGTTTCTTGGATAGCTATTGGTCGGGTAGGAACTGCTCAAGAGTTTTTTATGCAATGCGTTCTCGCCGGTGCTATTCTCATTCTTGTTGCATTTGCTGAAAAGGAGATGGTTTTGCAATCAGCACGGGATCTGTTTGCTATCATTAAGAGGAAGAAAGAGGCATACTCTACACCAAAGGAAGACGATGAACAACAAAAGACTGATTTGAAAAAGAGGGAGGAGGAAGTAGTCGAAGATGATGAGGAATCCCAAATAGAATCTAAAAAATCAGCATAATTCTTGATGACGAGTATTTTTCTGTTTACTACCACGGGTTGAATGATACCTTTACAACTAAAATGATAGTTCTTGTCGATATTCATACTATTTACAAGCATATTTCTTTAACATATTTGTTTATAAATTTCAACTAAAAACAACCAAAAACCTCATATGTATTATTATCTTACTGTTATACTTTTCTTTGTCATTTCTAGCGTTATCTTGCTAAAAAGTATTTTATAAATAGCTTTTATTTTTGTTAATATGTTTGTAGCATTTGAAAAAAAAAAATATATATAAAAACTGGTATACAATTCACAATTTTGGCTGGCACGTTTAATGGCTGGCTAAATATAGGTCTCCACTGTATGAAAGCGGAGAGGAAAGGTCACATGGAAATCACGTCCTGATTTGGCGGATCAGGATTTCGAAACGGTCATTTTAGATAGATGATATATAGAAACATAGGTTACATGGATTCTAATTATTTTTGTCTTTCAAACAGATAATGTCATTGATTTTGGCTTTGTATCCCAAACAAATTAAGCGATTGCATGTCATTTGCCAGGACGTCCAAATTCCTAGCTTCTGCGGCTTCACTGTGTGAGTTTTTTGAGTTGATTAGATACTGAGACAGGAACCATTTCTCAAAGTCCGAGAGCGGACCTCCAACGACAATGAGGCCTCTGATCTGGCGTTCTGATGCCAAGTTGATTTCGCACACCTGCAGCGTGTGAGTCTGCTGTTGCTGGCCCTTAAAGTATTCCGCCAGCGCCGGTATTGACATCAAATCTTCTACGTCTCTTAGCGAAATGGGAACCGTCGCTTCTTGCACTCCAAACATGGCCATGGCTCCACCCCTTTGGAGTTTCCAGATATCAACGTTGCTGTTCATAGGACTGTTGCTACTCATGCTAGCGTCATCGATAGGAAGAAACGGCTGGAATACTTGGTTCCACCGGGAGCTAATAAACCGCCCGCATTTGCCTTTAAAACTTGTTAGACGGCTGCCGTCTCGTGTATACACTCCAAGAACCTTGTTGAAGATGGAGAGAGTCGAAGAGTCTGAATCAGAAAACATTATGAAAAACGTGGATCAAAGGTTGGATAAAGAGCTTTCTTTTTTTGTTTTTTTTTTGTTTATTTTTAAAAAAGAAGGAAAAAAAAAAAATTTAAGAAAATAGTTTCTGGGGGCAAAAAGTGTGCATCTGACGATCTAGACGTATTATACCATTGTTGCGAGGGGGGAGGCGAGAGCTTGAGTAGACGGGCATGAATTGGGGACAAACGCACCGCCAGAATGTGCCGGAATTTATGTATTTATATACTATATAATATGTAATCACTCTGGAACTTTCCAAGAAAGAAACTTCTTTAAAACTTTGTAATATGGTGTCAATTCAAAGACCCTGGCCAAACGGTAACTTTTGATTCAATCATATTGGAACACTTGCACAGTTCTGGATGTTCCCGCATTATGTAATGCTGGTTAATACACCAACATACAGTGTGTAGCTCCAAACCCTTTCATCTATCAACATGTGTTAAATAATAAAAAAAATCCCAAAACTATAACTTTGAGGTAAATACTCACGTCAAGAGTCTCAGCATATGGGTGGCGGTGGGATATTCATTTTTATTGATGACAATTTGAAATGAGTAGCCAGTCTTTCATTCAAGCTAAATAACGCCAACAAGAAATCCAGTCGCACATCACGAAATATATCCCAAAATAAAGATAGAAATTAAAAAATTCCTGTAATTATAAATTATTTAAATACATAAGCATACAATTTTTGAAATACAAGTTAAAGTATTTAGTATCTTTCGTGTTACAACAAACAGCTGATCCATTCATAGCCGCATTTCAAGAATTCGCACCAGGTATCTTACAGGCATGAGTCCAACAAAAAGAGCCAACAATTTCAACAGTCTATTCATTCACCAACAACCGTAGTATTCTCGCCTATCGACCAAATCGTGGCCCATATAACTTATTTGAAACATCAATTGACTCATTGGCCTGCGATTTCAAACTTTCAATCTGATCCAACCGGTCTTGAAGTTCTGAAGTATGAGAATCAATCCACTGAAGAGAAGAAAGATGAGAGTTAAGAACTTTGACAATTTGTGTAAGAGGGTCATCTTCAGTCTTGGTATCAGTCAGATCAGTAGAAACATTGTTGATTTCATCAATAACAGTTGAGAGAGCTTCACTCATTCCTTCAAGCTTCTCATTAAGATCCTCGGCAAGTCTGTAAGCCTTTTCACGCTCTTGGTCAACCGGTTGAAGACCATCAGGACCAGCAAGATCACCAAGGAGTTCTGCAGCCTGTGATTCATATGTTTCTAAAAGAGCGTCAACATCATCTTGCTGTCGTGTAATATAATCCAGTGTTTGGTCGATAGTTCCTTGTTTGCGTTCGGCAAAGCTGACATCAGTATACATTTGCGAAATAAGATCACCATTAGTTGACAACACGTTGTCCCAAGCAGCAATATCTTTAGCCTGGCTTTGAAATCCCTTTGTACGTGTGCTCAAAGATGTGCTCCATTTGTTAATGATATCTTCGAGGGATCTGTTTTGCAAATAGGCAGCGGTTTCTTCTTCAGTAGGAACCTTAAGTTGAGCAGTCTTCTTGGCAGCAAGATCAGCTGCTTCTTTCGGATCAGTAGTGTTTGTAGTAATAGGTTTAGAGGACTCACTTAATGGCGCAGCATTCTTTGGTTCTTCTGGCTTGCCTGAACTACTTGTGGTGGCGCTGGTGGTTGTAGTGGACTCAGGATCAGTCTTTTTGGCGATTGTGAGCGAAGTTTCTGCAGGCTTGGATCCGAAAAGTGAATTAGTACCTTCAGGCTTACTATTATTATTTTCACTCTTCTTATTGATAACTAGAGAGCTAGAGTTTCCAAATGATGAAGTTTTTGAAACATCTCCAGATGCATTCCCAAATAGAGGTGTAGTCTTTTTCTCAGCATCTGTAGATGCGGCTCCAAATAGCGCAGGCTTTTTATTAGATTCAGTTGAATTGTTTCCGAACAGAGCAGGTTTCTTATTAGGCTCATTTGAGTTGTTCCCAAACAATGAAGATGAGGATCCGGCATTAGATGAACTTCCAAACAACGTGCTGGAAGGTTTATTAGAGGAAGATGAAGATCCGAACAAAGGTTTGGCAGGCTCCTTAGAGGCAGATCCTAATGACATGGATGGAACGCCAGCATCCTTCTTATCGTCAGGCTTGGATCCAAATAATGATCCTGTAGCAGGAGCTGCGGAAGTGCTTGAAGAGTTACCAAATAACGTTCCTGAAGCTGGAGCTGCTGGAGTGGTCGAGGCGTTACCAAATAACGTTCCTGAAGCTGGTGCAGCTGGAGTGGTCGAGGATTTACCAAATAACGTTCCTGAAGCTGGTGCAGCCGGAATAGTCGAGGAGGTACCAAACAATGATCCTGAAGCTGGAGCTGCTGAAGTAGCCGAAGAGCTACCAAATAATGATCCAGTAGATGCTGGTGTAGACCCTGAGTTTCCAAATGATATGGGTTCTTTCTTTTCGCCAGCACCTCCAAACAGTGAGCTCTGGGTTGAAGTACTAGGTGCTGCACCACCAAATATTGAAGAAGATGGGGCAGTAGTTGATGATTGTGTTCCAAAAGAAAATGCGGGCTTACTGGAAGTGTTATTACTACTGGATCCAAAAGTAGATGCTGGTTTATCTCCACCAGCTATAGAATTAGAGCCAAAGCTCGCAAAGGGAGTGTTCCCTGAGCTTCCAAAAGTTGAGGCAGCAGTAGATGCAGGATTTGAGCCAGTTCCAAAGGGAGACTGAGTCTTGTTTTCTGAGCTAGCAGCAGCATTGCCAAAAATGGAACCACCTCCGCCAGATGTAGAGCCCCCAAAGCTGAATGTATTTTTATCTAAATAGTTGAATTAAAAGTTAGTATTAAGACAAACATCAATAATTAAGCAATTGAGTAAAAATGACCCGTCAAAACTCACTATTGTTATCTTGAGACATTGTGCATTAATAGACAGATTGGAGGCGTGAAAAATGAAAAAGAATAGCAATCTGTCGGAAGGAAATGTGTAAAGAAGACTGACTTGTTATGTGATGCTTTTCTGACTGGTGGTGAGAATGAAAAAAAATAAACAGCACTGACACATGATTATATAATTTTTAATAATCATTGCAGTATATACCACGTGACTATATATAGCGAGGTTTTCACGGAACAAAGATTACCGCAAACGGGAGCGCATAGGCCACGAGAAAAGAGCGGAGAAATCTGAGATGAGCTGTGAGAATCAGCCTTAAACTAGGTACAAACTGGCATTTAATGTCGGTCATATATGATCGGCACGGCCATTGAAACCGTCGCAATCAGCGCGACATGTATATTAATGAAATTGAGATGGATTGTTTAGGTATGGTGTGATGCAGTGGCAGTTGAACAATCCAGACCTTGTGTATAGTCATGTGACTGAGGGTGCTACTTTATAGGCCTGCACTCTTCCCACTAGTTGTAGAGATAGAATATGGGCGAAACTTACCGCAAAAAACTATTTAAACAGGTTGAATTCCCTCCTTTTTCCTTTTTCCTTTCCCTTTCCTTTCTTTTGATCTCTGTCCATATCTGACCTATTTCAATTGATCACCCAACTCTTTTATAAACTACTTTAACAATGGTTCACAAGCTTATTCTCGTCCGCCACGGCCAGTCTGACTGGAACGAAAAGAACCTTTTCACCGGTTGGGTCGATGTTCGTCTTTCTGAAGTTGGTGAGAAGGAGGCTGCCCGTGCTGGTGAGCTCCTCGTTGAATCCAAGATTGTCCCCGACATTGTTTACACCTCCAAGCTTTCTCGTGCTATTCAGACCAGTAACATTGCCCTCGACAAGGCTGATCTTCTTTACCTTGATGTCAAGCGTGACTGGCGCCTCAACGAGCGTCACTACGGTGCTCTCCAAGGTAAGGACAAGGCTCAGACCCTTAAGGAATACGGTCAGGAGCAGTTCATGACTTGGAGAAGATCTTTTGATGTCCCCCCTCCCCCTATTGCTGACGATGACAAGTACTCCCAGTTCAGCGACCCTCGTTACAAGGATATTCCTTCTGAAGACATCCCCAAGACTGAATCTCTTAAGATTGTCATTGACAGACTCCTCCCTTACTGGGAATCAGACATCTCCAAGGACATTCTTGCTGGCAAGACTGTCATTATTTTTGCCCACGGTAACTCTCTCAGAGCTCTTGTCAAGCACCTTGATCACATTTCTGATGCTGAGATTGCTGGTCTTAACATTCCCACTGGTATTCCTTTGGTTTACGAGCTTGATGATGAACTCAAGCCTGTCAAGAAGGCTTACTACCTTGACCCCGAGGCTGCTGAGGCCGGTGCCGCTGCCGTCGCTGCTCAGGGTTCCAAGAAATAAATGCCAAATACCACATTAGACTCAACAATCAATCTGTGTATTTATTTGAAAGAAATGAACTGATTACCAAACTAGTGTTTGTTTTATGACTTTATGTAAATCAGTATTTAATGAATATGACTGCTATGAATTTATTAGTTCCCCTTTTCCTTGTTGATTTTATATATAGATTTTTTTCTTTCCAAACGTAATGGCCTGATACCAATGATACCATATTTCATTCTAATTAGCTGATGAAGAAACTCTGAAAATATACGATACAGCCCATTGATTCCAGATAGCAAGTAAAGCTCTTATGTATACAAATGGCCTATCAACAGTCGGCGTGCGCGCACTCCCTGAGAACAGCCTTGCGGCTCATTAGACGTTTTAGGTCAAAAATGCCATTGTGTCCTGAGGATGAACTCCGTGTAGTGTGAAAAGGATTGGAAGTTGTTTAACGATAATCACTCGATATTGATACATACAGGCAATAATCTTTCTATTAAATCACACCAAATATCCATCACTAGGATGTTTTGTATTTCATTTTATCCTACTTGAGATAAATTCCCTCAATTGATTCAAGTAAGTCAACTCATGTATGATTTATCAAGTTATATCATTATTAAATACATCAACTAATACAAAAGTTTTCGAAACTATTAAAAAAAACTATTCAATGCACGTCTATAAAATTTAAATAGCCCCATAGCTCACAAATGATCTGCTTTCTTCTGTACGGTCATCGCTCACAGCTTTGGGTGCTGTGTAATTTTTCAGCAAGAGAGATGATGTGATGACACTGACAGAACTCAATGCCATCGCAAGAGAAGCCCATACAGGATCTAAGCGGGTTCTGCTAAGAGGAAATAGCACACCGGCAGCTATAGGGACTGCGCAAACATTGTACACTAGAGCCCAACCAAAGTTGAACATAACACGCTTCAGAATCTTGCGAGATAGGTCAATGAGAACAAGAATAGAAGTTAGGTATCTATCCTCACCACTGTTGTCACTATTCGTTCGAAGTAACACAAACTTAGCACTGCTCATAGCAATGTCAGAACCGGATCCGATAGCAATACCTATATCAGCAGCTGCTAATGAGGGAGCATCATTGACACCATCACCAACCATTGCAACAACCTTTCGATTTCCCTTCAAGCTATTTCCAGGAGCTTCGATCGACTCTTCTTCACGAGCGGAATCCAATAATCTATCGGTTTCACTGGTTCCAGCAGAAGGTCTTGTTTGAGCAGGTTGAGTTCCGGAATTGACTTCTTGACTTTCTTGTAACCATTTAACCCACATAGCCTTCTCCTTAGGCAATACGCCAGCAATAACATTTTCTGAAAGGATACCAACTTGACGAGCAACAGCCTTGGCAGTAACTTCGTTATCACCTGAAATCATCCAGGTTTGAATACCCATACGCTGAAGAGATCGAACAACAGACAATGACTCGGACCGAATTTGATCAGCAACGGCAAGAGCTAACGCTGGCACAAATTTGGGAGAAGAATCAAAACGGAGGCCAAGCACAACGACTGATTTTCCAGCTTGTTTCCACTTATAAATGGCTTGAAACTCTTCATCGCTTAGGAAAGCATCATTCTCAACCAAAAACGCTTCGTTACCAATAACAGCTTCAGTAACGTTTGGCAAAGCTGAAATCTGGCCCTTAATTAAACCTCGAAGACCCCTTCCAGACACCTCCTCAACTTCAGAAACAGTAGCGGTTCCTAGCTCATTACCAATTGAGTGGTTGGTTGCAAATGAGCGAACAGCGATTCCAAGTGGATGAGAAGTATAGCCTTCCAATTCACTTGAAATAGCCAAAAGAGTCTTTTTAACCGAGTCATCAAGTTCCGAATCCTTTAATAGAACCTTAATATCGGTTACAACTGGCTCGCCACCCTTTGTCAATGTCCCAGTTTTATCAAAACAAACGATATCAACTCTGGCAGCCTCTTGGAATGCCTCACCACCACCTTTAGCCAAAATACCAAACTTTGCAGCAACACCAGTGCCAACATACAAAGCGGTAGGAGCTGCCAAACCAATACCACAGGGGCAAGCAACAACAAAAACTGCAATAGCAAATTGGGCAGCCCAAATACCCCATCCACCGATACTGATGTCCAAATAATCTTCAGGGAGTATACCCACATAACCAAGCACAAACCAGAGCACCCATGTTAAAATGGCAAGAAGTGTGATAACAGGAACAAATACAGACGTCAATGTGTCGGCAACACGTTCAATAGGGGCACGATGCAACTGGCCTTCACGAACTGCTGCAACAATTTGATCAAGCATTGATGATCCGTCGGTGGCGCTAACTCTAGCAATGACTGAGTGGCCACCGACATTGATTGTACCAGCAAAAACAGTATCACCAATAGTACGGAATACCGGAAAAGATTCACCAGTAAGTGCAGATTCATCAAAACTGGAAGAGCCTTGTACAAGTAAGCAATCGGCTGGGGGAGACATACCAGGTAAAATGCGGATAAAATCGCCAAACTCTAGGAAATCAGTGGGAATGACTTTTCCCTCGCCAAACTTATAATCGGGAATACCAGATTCGGTGGTATAAGAAGTAACAGAAACATCCTCAATGAGTTGAACAGTGCTAGGCTTCAAAGCTGTAAGAAGAGAAACTGCAGAAGCAGTCCTAGCCTTTGAAAAAGCTTCAAGCAATCTTCCAACCAGCAAGAAAAGAGTAAGAAATACAACCGAGTCAAAATATGTTGTTGTAAACTGACTCATGCCGTCATCGGTTGGTTCAATCTTAGCAGCCAATATGAGAAGAAAAATACTAGCAAAGTAGGAAATGGAGGTACCTAAAGACATTAACAAGTTCATGGATCCAAATTTGAAAAATCGTCTTGTCCAGGGCACTCCAGGTCTCCACAAAGCTCTCAGTTCCTTAATTGCCTTGGTATGAAAGGCATCGGCACCGTAGAAGTAGACAGGAGTTGAAAGAATAAATAAGATACATGTGGCAATAGAAACACTGCCCAGCCAAAGAGGACGTTGAAGCCATGCCCAAAATGAATGTGGAGACAAATTGGGGCTCATTGCCAGGGACATGCCAATCATTCCAACGACAAAACTGGGAATCGAGATTACAAAAACAAAAAGGGTACGGGAAACAAGGCTTTGGCGTTCATGCTGAGCAATCAGCTTGGAGCGTTCTTCCAAGGTAAGCGGATGGACAATTGTAACATGAAAACCGGAAGATTCAGAAGCAGGGTCGACGCTAGGTCTAGACGAGCTGACTGAGCCATATGTGCTATTAGAAGACTCGGGCACGGTGGGCTTTCCTGGATGTTCTGTTTCTATCGCGTTAATGATAGTGCGGATAGTAAATTCAGGAACCTTGGGTGTGTATGTGATCTTCATAACAGGGTGATTAAGGGAGATTGGCGATTTTATGGTTACCTGATAAGGAAGCGCTTTGACAACGTTGTTAATACGATCAGGACAGTGTCTAAAGAAATTTGGTTAGTTTTCGGGCTCAAAAAAAAAAGATATAGCAAAACAAAAGTACTACTCACTGGCAATACATTCCATCAACTGCCAAAGAAACAGTCTTTGATTTAGACTGATTAAAAATCTCCAAAATGCCTTGTTGAGATGTATTTTCAATAGTTGTATCACTTGATACAGAATCAATCTTTTCAATCGAAACAGCATCAAAGTCATAACCAGAGTCTTCAACCAACTCTCTTACGAATTTTTGGACACCAGATTTGACAACTTCCTCCTCAGCTTCTTTGTTCTGTTGAAATTTAGAGGCATCATTAATGGTAACTTGTACATCAAAGGTTCCACTTTGGTCCATTACTGAAATATGCGATTTTTGAATTTGAGCTTCAACACCAGCTGGTAAAAATGCCTTGTTTTCATCAGATCCTTCATTTTTCTCATTCTGGGTATTCTGGGTTATTGTATTTGCGCAGGAAGCACATGTCATACCACCTATACTTGCGACAATTCTATAATTAAAAGTGATGGGTCCAGAGATGGCTGTAGATGCTTGTGAAACTGAAGTTTTTGAAGAGGTGAGGTTTCCAGAGGGTATTGTTCCAGATGTATTGGCTTGAACCTCAAGTTCCGATACCTCGGCAACATCACAACCAAATCCCAAATCATAAATAACGTCCCTAATTTTCTCTGCAAACTTTTCCGCCTTTTCATCATCGTCCAAGCCCTCCTCGCTTGCCGAGGCAGGAAAACTTGCTACAGCTGCACAGTTGATCAAATCGATACCAAAAGCATTGTTTCCGTCAGCATTCAGTCCAAACACTGTGGGGAAAGCTTCCCGAACAGCAGCAGTGATGGCGTTGACACATGATGAGCAAGACATTCCAGAAACTGAAAAAGTAACCTTGTATCTTGCATTGGGCTTTTTCCCATCTTTGGAGACGGCCGATGTTCTTGAAAATGTTCGTTTCTTAGGGGTCGAGGGTTCTGCAGCAGCTTCTACATCTTCGAAATGGTTATCACCGTGTGTTCCATGTTCCTTACACACCTGGCAATACTTCATATGTTGTTGAGCTCGGTAAAACTCCTCATCGTCGTTGAGCCACTTGAATGGATGCAATACCTTGTCTTTAAACGACGGGCGTCGTCGCAACTTGTCATGCTCAGAATCATCCCAGGATCCAGAGATTGCCTCGTTTTTGCTACTGAATGGTGTCCAAATCCAGTAAGGAATGAGTTTGGATGTCGAAAGGTTATCTAGGGTCTTGACGGTAGAGCCTGCAGCGTAAAGTTCGGGAGGCTGGACAACATTTTCTACTTCTTGGACTTCAAATCCAGCTTCCGAAAGCTTGGTAGTAATTTGCTCAAGTACCTCAGGGAGGTTACTTGTCTTCTTGGGGCTAGAGCCTCTGCGGTTTGAGACAAGAAGCGCGGTGTCAATTGAGTGAGCAGAAGGAAGAGCGATAAAGATGGTTTTTTCAGGAATCGAAACGGCAATGTCGTAAGTTGCTTTGGGCGTGCTGTCTACCGGACCTAAAGATGGAGTGGTTATTGGGGACAGCCGTTCTGCCTCTTGTTGCAAGTACGGGCCAAGGATCCGCCTGATCTCGGTACCACACGACTTGCAATGGATGTTTCCAAGAGATATTAGATAGTAATCCATATTGCTGAGTAGTGGTTTAGGTTGTGCCAATAATTATATATTGGTAATGCAAAGAAAAGGGAGTCTATATATTAGAGATGAAGTAAGGAACCGAGCAAATTAAAAAAAAAAAAAAAAAAAAAAAAAAGAGACAAAAAGCAAAACAGAAGGAAATCGTTCAAGTTATATAGACTGCTAATGGAAAGCGCAAATCCCGTGAAACGTAAAGAAAAGATGATAAATGACTGCCTGGATTTTCCAGAAATTGGTCTGGTTATTAAGAAAGAAAAGAAGAAAAAAAAAATATGTCAAAAACCTTTAAGGTTCTGGAGGTCATACCGACGCGGTATCGTCGTCATATTCGCCCCATCACCACTTGCTTGTTTGGCAAAAAAAAAAAAAAAAAAAAAAAAAAAAAATAGAGAAACCGTTTTTACGAGGCAAAAATGGCTTGTGCTTAAGTAATGAAAGCGTTCCGAGTTACATAATTGGAGCTCTTGCCTGATAGGTAATAAAGCCTTTCCACAGCACAAGCCACTCACCAGCCAATATCACCCACCCTCCCCTAGTATACAATATACAAATATTGTATTAATATATATTGTATTTACTTGTTTGTTTTTCAAATGTGCTTGTATTTTGGCTCTTAACAGGTCTATTTGAGAAACTGTATATATATATATATATATATATAAATCTTACAAATCTAGTTTAATTCAACACTCAGAAAGACTCATTTGTGAATCAGAATAACGAGAACCCCTGTTCGCTTACTGGTATTTACTGCTGGGCAGCACAATGTGCGCACGCACTTCCATAATGAGCAAATAGTGCTGCTGTTCACGGATTCGGAAGAAGAATCCCACATCCCTCTTATATATCAGATGCTTACACAGGTGTATTGGCTGATCTAGGACTATTGATCTGTTTGTTTGTTTTTCTCAAGCGCACAGAGTATACCGGTTTTTACAACAGCAGTTCCAGTCTTGCAACAGAGTTAGTAGCACATATTGTTTGCTAAGCACAAAAAATTAGAAAATAAACTTCAATTCAAATATGTAAGGCTGGCTGTTTTAATGAATAACAAAAGATACATATAGTATATTATGTAAAAGATAAAAAAGAAAAACATTCAAGCATCATATAGTTGTGAATTGGAAAAAACATCTTTTGACTTTGTGGGGGTTTTTTAGTTTCATAAAAAAAATCAAACATAATATAACAGGAGTAAAAAAAAAGATAAGGGGTCATCAATCTTTCATTCATTTCTGAAAGAAATCAATTGCTTTTAATCAAAGGGTGATCTGTAAATATAAAATTTCAAAAGAAAATGCATTTCAGATTCACCTCTTCAAAATCATCCTAGTGATGATTGGCCTCGTTCCGTTCAAAGATCAAATTCAGTCATTCGCGCTGCATCTGTTTAAATTCCTTCATGCTCTGAAACCTTGGCCATTCTAGCAGCCTTGACAAGAGGTGCCAAATTTCTGACGCTATCGGCAGTCTTTAAAAATTCATGCCCTAGTAATTCGGAAGCAGTGGCACGTTCATCAACATTGACCTTGAGAGACCAGTTCAAGAAATCAGTGAATATTGCCGATTGCGCCTCTGGGTTCTTCAACTTGGGTGTGCCGTTGGTGACAATTAAGTAAAGAGCACGAATAGGAAGTTCGTTAAGATATGGTGGCTCGCCTTCAATCATCTCAATTGCCATGATACCGAGAGACCAGATATCAATTTTGGGGCCATATTCTTTGCGAGAAACAACCTCAGGGGCCATCCAATAGGGTGTACCAACCATAGTAGTACGCTTGGAATTAGATTCATTAATCTGAGCACAAAAACCAAAATCGGTAAGCTTGATATCACCTCTCATAGACAGCAAAATGTTATCAGACTTGATATCACGGTGAATAACGCCCTTTGCATGAAGATGCTCTAAGCCTTGAAGGACTTCTCGGCAGACTGCACCAATTTGGCCCTCAGTCATCATGTTATAGGTAACAACATCAGTTAAACTACCACCCTCCATGTACTCCATAACAACCCACAAGTCACCACGTAGCAAGTAAGAGTCAATAAAGTTTACAATGTTTCTGTGAGAACTCTCTTTCATGACAATGATTTCATTAATGATGAGCTCCTTCTTAGGCTGTTGCTCAAGGTTCATTTGCTTAATAGCAACGCTTCTATTATTTCCAATCTCGTTAGCCGTGTAAACACCACCAGATGCACCTTGACCAATCTTTTGGAGGTCCTTGTATAATATAGTGGGATCATCGGGGTTACAGATCTTGCTAAGCTGGTGAATAACCTGAGCATCGCGACGGCGACGTGCTTCACGACGTTTAGCTGCAGCATCAGGATCCTTAGAAGGAGCTGATGCATGAACGGGCCCTCCAACAACTCCTTGTGTAGCTTTTTGAAGTTGAAGTAACTGCTCGTTTTGCTGCTGTTGTTGCTTGGCAAGTTCTTTCTGAACTGCATGTTGTTGTTGCTGTTGTTGCTGGTGCTCCAACCTTCTTTGATGTTGCTGTTGTTGTTGCTGCTGCTGTTGGCGTTGCTGCCGTTGTAACATCTCTTGCTGCTGTTGCAACTGCCACTTTTGCTGCTGTTGCAACTTCATAAGTTGCTGATGATTCTGTGGCATGGGTGGAATATGTTGTTGCTGTTGCTGCTGTTGCTGGGCTCGGGCTGCAGCACTTAGCTGGCCGCCACTGGCTTGGCGCTTGAGCTGCTGTTGAAGAGGGCTAAATAGACCAGGGGGTCCATCAACTGTAGTGTTGGGTGTTCCCTGACCCTGGTCTCTATTGCTGCGAACTGAAGGAACTCCAAGTGGTGGTGCTGGTGGCGGACGAGGAGGTGGTGATGTTGGGTGAGCCTTCTTGGGGGTAGTAGCAGGAGATACAGTAGTCTTTTTGGGTGCATCCACCTTAGAGCTTTGAATAGTAGGAGTAACTGTAGAAACTGAAGGAGTACTTGCAGATGTAGTCATTGGAACAGGCTGGCTGGCAGAAGCTGCCGAGGTTGCTGAGGTAGCAGTAGTAGATGTAGTTGCCTGTCCCATAGGAACACCAACAGCAACAGAGGAATGAGGAGATATATCATTTCGCTGCTCAGTTCCAATCGCGTTGAGGTTGAATGGCAAAGAAGGCGCGGGGGCAGAGGTTGGAGATTGAGGGCTCCCCGGTGGTCTTGGAGCCGGTCTAGAAGGAACAAAATTAGATACTCCTGCAATAGCGGGAATAGGGTTCTCCTTAATACTATCAGATCGCTTGCGTAATGCACTGGCAAGATCCTTGACGCTTCCAGAACGGGCTCGAGTTCCAGAGTCCTTTCTTTTAAAGGTATCCATGATACTGTTAGAGCGAGATCTTGATCCAGGTGTATCAATACCATTGCTACTACCTCCCCCTGGGGTTTTAGGTGCTGGTGGAGCTTGTCTATGGGCACTAAAATAATCGCCACCATTAGAACTACCGGGGGTACTAGCACTTGGAGTTTGAGGAACAGAAAATGGGTCCAACTTGAAATTGGATTTGGCCTGGCCAAACTTTTCCCAGACGTGAGATTCTTGTTCAGCAGGCGCATTGGTGAAAAATGCCATAACATCGCGAACAGCTTGTGGATGTTGTTCAGCTTCCACCTTGGTAATACCACTATCAGACAAAAGTTTCTCCCACTCCTTTGGCATACCAGTAAACTCACCAGTATCATAGTCAACGCCAACGTGAGTTACAACCTTCATATCGTATGGTTGGGAAATTTTAATGGTTCCAGCAGAAAACGAATCACTAGAGTTACCACTGACACGTCGATTGCCGTTGTTTTGGTCACCACCTCGCATACTGCTTACAATGTTACTCAAAACATCCTTCATAGTCTTAGAGCGAGCACGGCCGCTCTTTCTCTTGGATTCTAATGGAGTAGTGCTGGTTGCTGAGCCTGAGCTTGAAACAAGCGATGACGAAGTAGCACTGCGCTCAGTTGGAGAAGGTTGAATGCTAGCACCAGGAGAAGAATGTGAGGACTGTGGAGTCTCCTGCTGGGACGAACGAGCCGACTTATTTGTTGAGGTAAGATCAACTGCGCTAGAAGATATCGTTGCTGACTCCATTAGTTTAGCAGACGACCCTAATGATGAAAGTACTTCAGCGGATGCTGATTGAGAAGGTTGTTTAACAGGCTGCCAAGTCTGAGAAAATGCAGAGGTAGTAGATGTAGGAGTGGTAATAGGGTTATTACTAGCATTGCTAGAGCTAGCGTGAATAGCTCCAGAATTAGCTCCATGATATAACATAGAACCCTTAGCTTCGCCCGATTGAAATTGCTCAAGCATTTGCAGTTGAGGGGTCACGGGCGATTGTTGCTGGTAATAAACATCGTTATTGCTAATCGATCTAGAAGTTGGTACGTTTCCTGACATGCGCTGATTATTGATATCCTGGGTATAAGAGCTGGTGGAGGTGCTGGAAGAAACAGAAAGTGATGACATATGAGAAGTAATGCGATCTGAACTTTTAAGTGGAATAGGGGGAGTAGAACCAGCTGATGGGAACACTGTTGAATATTCGCCAGAAGAGTTGTCACGGTTTGATTGCTGACCCAAAGCAGTTGCTGACTTTGATGCTACATGACTTGGCGAAGTTCTTTGCTTGGAAAGTCTATTGTGGTATGGCGTTTGTGGCGAACTCTTCGCTACAGTCGATGTGGAGATATTAGAAGATGGGGATGCCATAGCAGTTCCTATATGCGGTACTCCCTCATTGACCAAAGGGAAATCAATGATAGGAGATGATGTCGGAATTGCGGTCTTTACGGATGCAGGAGATGTAACAAACTGATGAGTAGAAACTGCTGTTGGGGTGTTAAACTGCTGTTGTGGAAAACGGCCTGTAGTGGGAGTTCTAGCGCTTTCCATGCTATTTACATAATGCGGGTCAAAAGAGGGAGGTGCCAATGATGACGGGCCATTGTGAGCGCCATATTTATATCCATTTTCATATCCGCCCGTTTCGGTTGGTGAATGATCCAGTGATCGAGAGTAAGTTCGAGCTTCACGGTCTGTTGGGCTGTTTTCATACTCCTCGAAAATGCTTTGATGGTCTTCATAAGCATGATCATATTCGTCATTATTTTCATCAGAAGATGAAGGATCAGTATCTATGATGGTGGTTTGGGATCGATTGGGATCAGCATACCGTGAATTCTCACCTTGTGTGTTATTATAGAGATAATTGTTTAGGTTGTTGAATGAGATTCCCTCTTGTAATGCTAAATCAAACAAAAATGGGGAGAGAATATTTCCCAAATAAAGATGTGTTAGTAAACTTGAAACAATAATGTTACCAAAAATTTAAAAAAGCGATTAAAAGATAATAGTAAAAATCCAAGATCAAATGAGAAAAAATTAAAGGCTGGTTCTTGACATTTCTGCCCTGCGAATTATGTACTGATTGATTGATGGAATTCAGGGTTCAAGCCAATTGAAAAAGAAACGTCAAAACTAGCATGAAGAAGGCATTTTTTGCCTTCTGCTTCACTTGAACCTGGAAACACAATACAATAAAAAAGTGTCAAAAAATTCTCAAGTATGATTCAT
Source organism: Magnusiomyces fungicola (assembly GCA_900654225.1). Classification (NCBI taxonomy): domain Eukaryota; kingdom Fungi; phylum Ascomycota; class Dipodascomycetes; order Dipodascales; family Dipodascaceae; genus Magnusiomyces; species Magnusiomyces fungicola. The sequence continues at coordinate 4,138,924 of CAACAH010000001.1, forward strand.
GTCAATATGGCGATCATAATCTAAAAACTCGTGACATGAAATCGACAAGAAAAAAGGCCAAAAAAAATTAAAAATCTAAAAGGTTTGCGGGGCGGGGTGCAAAAAATAGGTAGGAGAAAGTTCGGGTTATAGGTTTTAATGATACTCACCTTGATAGCTGTCACCGTTATTGGCGGTGCCGTTTGCTGTGTGCTGCTGAGTGTTCAAGTCCATTGGGAACTTTACAGGATTCTGCGTACTGTTTGTTCGACTAGTATTTGGGGTAGAACTGGCAGATGAATTGGAAGAATTGGAAGAATAAGAGGTGATGGAAGAGTACTGGGATTCGTGTTGCTTTTGTTTTAGCTGAATCTGATTGAGCTGTTCCTGTTGGCTGTGACTAAGAGGGGTATTGGAAGCAGTGTGCTGATCGTCTTGTGTTAAGTATGTCTTGCTATGGCTGGGGTGGCCGTATTCTTTACTATTCGGATAGCCAGCACCACTATTAACAAGTGGGTTTGAATTGAACTGGTATTGTATCTGCGAGGGATGCTGCTGCTGTTGCTGCGTGTTAATTCTTTGAGGTTGTTGAGAATTGTCTTCTTGCTGTGAGTTTAAAGGGGTATTGGAAGACGGATGAACATTCATGTCAGAAAGAATACTGAGGATATTTTTTCATGAATGTTGCGACAAGAAAACTGGATCCATGCAATCGAAAGCGTATGGCGTTAGGTTTCAAAGGGCTGACGGTAAAAGGTTGACGCTGTGTGGTTCAAATGCAACCGTGTGGGAAAAAAGGGAAAACGAAAAAGGAAAGATCCAAAAGGCAGCAAAGTTGTTGATGGGGTTCTTTAGGCAGACAAGTCAAGAGCCAGATAAGATGGACTAAAGGAAATTGAAAAAGCTCTTGTTATTGGAGTTTGAGAATGTTATCATATCACAACCAAAATAGGCAGGTTGTGAAAAAATAGATGAAACCAACCCAAAATATGGGGAGAACAAAGAGGCAAAAGTTGAATCACAAAAGTGTAAAACTTGGAAATCAACAGAGTGAGCGGATGTAATCAATTCCAAGAGGAATGGTAGCGAGATGTATCAAAAAAGAAAGAGAAAAAAAGGGTTCCAAGAAACAGTTAACAAGAAGTTGTGCCAACAGTATGGTGAGATGGATTGAAACCGATTTTCAAAAGAGAAAGCTTCAAGGGCAAAAAAGATGCTAATGGAAAGTGAAAGAAGATTTAACGGGATGAGAGTAGGAGATATTTGAAGGATATGTATGGGGGGAGAGCTGTGTGTCAATCACGATTTCAAGGTTTGACGGGTCTATTCAAAACTTGATAAAGGAAGTAGATCCAGAAGAAGACGTGTTCAATTGCAAAGGACTAGGAACTAGAATGAAATGCGTGATGGCATACAGTTGTAGATGAAGATAAAGAGGATTGACAAGGAATTGAACAAAGTGAGGGAGAAGGGGAAAAAAAGGGAGGGAGGGAAGAAGAGAGGAGAAATTTGGGAGGAGTGTCTGGAGTAGTTCGGAGCAGAATACAATTGTAACAGTCTAGAAAGGAGGTTTTGCTTTTTTTTTACATTGTTTGGTGACAGAAGATGCTACATTTTTGTGCAGGTGTTACAAGAATTCGGCTCTTGTGTGCATGACATTACAGGCAGCGTGTGGAATATGGGCAACTGTAACAATATCACATGACACGGGCTGTCCAATCACGAGGCCCCAGCAAGCACATTGGAGACGCTGCCAGCTAAACGGCCACGGTTGAAGCTCTGGTTATGCCGGGTAAATAGCGCCTGTGTGCCAGCCAATGCAAACAATGCAAACCCCGTTTGGAATTGAGGAAAGCTGGCTTCATTTTCGTTTTCGTTTTCATTTTCATTTTCATTTTCTTACAGTAGTCCTAAGACTAGGGCCTGTGTGAGTTTAACCTTTTATTTAAGTTTCCTGCTAATTCCACTGGCTCCTTTGCTTTCAAATGTAATGAAAGTGTGTGTTGGATGGAATTTAGGGTTTCAATATCATGTACGACTATCTCACTTGTATATCTTTATCTTGTGTATTGTGTACAGAAGGCACACTTCAGAGAGACTGTAATCCTCATATTTCACGTTGGTCAATTTCAGTTTGGGTGCGGTGCATGCGCATATTCCATATTGTTCCCCTACATACTCTTAACGAGATCTTGAGCCGTCAAAATGATTCAAAATCTTTTGTAGATTCTTGCGTCTGATAATCTTAATTTTGATGTGATAATTTATATTATTATTTTGTGTTTTAGGCACGTAATGTTGTTCCTTAAGAGAGAAAGTGGGTGGATGTGTGTATGAAAGGGTTCGACTGCCCAAACACACCATTCCTACTGTTCTACTTTTCATTTTGTTTTCATGAATATGGATTCTTGTTTTATTTTTACTCGACTATTCGTAGACCACTCGGCTGAAAATTGTACAGACGGTCGAGCAACCGAAACCTTCAAAGCTAGCTGTGTTTACCAGGACTCACTTGTCATGTTTCACCAAGTGCCATTTTGACAACAAACAACGTTGCTAGGCCTCAAAATATGTATTATAACTACTTCCATATAGCTAATACAGAGTGCTTAATGTTGTTTGCATTTTAAAGTATCACGGACAAGCTCTGTTTCTTCCCTTTGAAAGAAGGGGTGCCGGCTGTCTAGAACTGAAGGTTTCACATCCAAACACGTCAAAAACGATAACAAAATAACCAGTCCGAGCTTGAAAACAATGGCGACTAGTTAACTACAACTACAGCAGTCTGTCAAGCTTTTCTGCTCAAATAATATTATTTCAATTAAAGGCCCTTGTGTGTCAATGCGTGGAACTTTTAAGCTATTGTGTAGACTAAAGTTTAGACAAAGACTGCCAATACAGAGCCAAACATCAACTCAATCTAAGCATTCAGGAATCGTCAATAGCACTCTCCAGCTTTATATACGCTCAAATATATATATAATTGCCTAGGTACATGCTTTTTTCCCTCTTCCAGGCATTCTTGTCTACTCATTTATACAAGTCTACCGCAGAATCCTTGTTTATGGGAAATCCTTAACAAGGGCTTGTTGATATCAGCTCTAGAATGTTCATTCCAATGGTTATTTTGTGAATGAGCATAATACCTACCCACAGGTATCTCTAAGAATGTTTGGCCTTATATTCCACATTCTAATTCGTAATATCCTATCTCTACTTGACGAAATCGTGCAAATAGTAACACTTTTCAAACCTGCTAACCGTTAGTACGCATTTCTTCAGAACACCTCTCTCTCTCTTCTCTCTCATTGTAAGAAACCCTAACCTGATACCAGGCTATACACGACATACACGACATGCTTCCGTCCTCGTTTTGTCTAGTTAGATGCCTTGTGCGGTGTCTGTTTCCCGGTGCGCACTTGCTTTGCCAGAACCTCAGCATCCTTATATTTCCAGTCGGCGAGCTGTTTAGTTTAGCCTCCTAGAAAATCCCGAGGAAACGCTGGGTTGGAGTTCTGGGTTTCATATGCCATGCCTGAATATGTTAGGACTCCCTATCCGTGCCAGATCTGGGCTGAAAATAAGGACACCCAGGCCATACGTGCCATCAGCCAGCGTAACCTCACGGGCCTGCTCTGCGTGTTATTATTTCCCGTAAACAAAATTGTTGTGGTTTTCCAGCATTTTGGCTGTAACCTCTCTTATTGTTCGTTAAAAAGAAATGGCCGGTGATGCATGGTGCGGCACGTGATTTGTCATGTTTGGGAGAGGGCGCCGCGCCTAGTTATCAACTGCCTGCGCAAGAACGCACGGTTTCTGATTCCTGGCCAAGTTCATATGCTACGTTTTTCCAACTTTGTGGTAAGTATAGTGCGCATCTTACTCTCTGTAATTACTGCCCATTCTCTCCTTATGAGCGTCGAGAAAGAGAATCATCGCAAGTGAATCTCCTTAAATCTCAATTTGGAATGTATTTAGAGCTGTTTCCAGATCATATCGGGCTTTTGATATAGATAACACGAGAGATCCAGGGGAGACACCGATTTGCTGGTTACAAAGTTAGGCAGGGATGACAGAAAGCCAATACAACCCTTTGGGAATTTTGCAGTGTGTTATGAATGCTACTCTTACCAAGTATATGTTGTTGGAAAGAAATTAGCTACCCTCTCTCTAAGAATCTCAACCTCTTGGGGACAACATTCTGTTTTCTTATCAATTCTGGCCAAGGTTGTCTGGTTTTATTTTGAATACTGACTTGATCTATATCAAACTGAACTCAATAGCTATTAGATGAGTGATAGTCATTTGTACATAATGGATGAAGCGGAACTCTACACGTGTCGCATTCAAAGTTGGTTTTATGTTTTTTCTTTGGTACCTTGTGCTGACACTCTCGACACAAGGGTCTTGCATTACTTGTCACCTGGAGTTTAACAAGGTTATGTTCACCAGGAAAAAACCTTTCAGGTGACCGCGAGGAGCCTGCTTTAATATATCGGCCCCGTTCTCGGGCTGTCGCTCTGGTTCTTTCAACAACACTCATATCTGGCGTTGAAGGTCGCTCTGCACTGGGCTCAGGTTCAGGTTCAGGTTCAGTTTCAGCTTGAGGCTCCGACCTCGGGGTTGGAGAGGTCAGATTGGCCTTTGTTGCAACCCCAGTGTCGTCATTAGAGTTTTCATCAGCGGCTGTCTGGTATACGAGGGTTGAGTTGGGATGGGTATCTACCACTGGTAAATGGGTTTCAGAGCTGGGGACTCGGTGATGTTCTGGTTCGCTGGGGACCATTATTAGCTCTCTGCTTATAGATTCTGTTGGATTATTCGGTAGCTGCTCTTTAACATTGGTGTAATCTGATGTTCTGTGTGCTACTTTCGATGCCCGGGATTTCTTGTGAGCAATTCTGGGAGGTGTGTGTCGAGTTTGAGCTGGGGCTATGGGAGCCAACGGAGGACACGGGTCTGCAGACTGACTGTGGGATTCGGCTTCGGTCGCAGTTATACCTGTTCGTGAATAGTAATTAAGCAAATGGGTAATGGCTTCATTTGATAGATTTCCAAATATTTTTTCCAAACGACGATCGCCTATAGCATTGTCATCAGACTCTGAAAGACCTCTCATCTGTGATGGGATATCTTGAAAATATGGCACGATTGTTAGAGCAGAGCCACTTGATGCCTCATCAGAACTAGTTAAACGATCTAATATAAATGAATGAGACGCCGGCATCGTGCCAAAGTTGAACCACTTGTCGAGGATATCAAATACACACTGGTCTGGACTAAGTTGGTTGCCTGATACACGGTATACTTCATGGTCAATTGGCCGTTGGTTTTGATTTAATGACTTGGGACTCAGCCGAATTATGATATCTGATGGGTCTGCATTTCCAAGTGAATTTTGGAACCGCCGAAGAACTAGTGTTTTCAAATCGTCTATATATCACAAAGCCATTTGAGAGTTAGTATTCACCCCATGTTTAACACCACCATCAAGACGTGCAAAATACATTTTACGTGTAAAGCACTTACCAACCAAATCATTCGATCCGACAAAAACTGATGTCGGTTGCGATCCAGGTTTCTGGATCCAAACCCTCCTTCGACTGGGAATCTCAGGCAATTGTTGCTGAATGGGGGCCATTGTCAGTTCAAAACACAGCCAATGCAGAGCACGTAATATCCAAAGATCGCAAACAAAAACGCGCTTCAATCAGAAAATAAATAAGGCTCAAACAAGCAGCTTTGACTTTTCAAAATAGAATCGACGAATAGCCAGTGGGAGTGGCTATGGTGCATGCTTCGTGATGCTGTGCCGTTATCTCAAACTAGGGGATTACTCGTAGGTTAAACAAACAGGTGGGGAGCAATGGAAAGTTTTGGTGGTGTGACTTCCCCAGCTTCCTTTAATTTTTACATCCGAGGGGAGATGTTTGGGGTTAATTAAATATCGTGACCCTCATGTGATTTGGACTGTTTTTGGAGTAGCGGGGACCAAGTGCTGGGATATGTGCCTCCGAGTACCATTCAATCCAAGCTTCTTGAATGCCTATTAATTTATTTCTTGTTTGCATCGCACAAAGAATGCATAATCATGTATTTAGGATGAAATGCTATCCCAACAAGTGCCTCTCATTAAGATTTCAAGAACATTGTATTGGAATGTAGTCGGTCTAATATCCACCGCCTTTGGACCACGCAACTAAACGTTGGTACTTTAACAAACTAGGAAAGATTTTCTGGAATTTATTATATTGGCTCTTTCTGATTTGATCGTCTGCAGAAAAAGTAAACTGAATCTGCTGGGGAATAGAGGTGGCCTTTTCAGCTCAACTCGGTAATACACTACTAAAATCTTATTGATAACAGACTCGCGCTTGATATAGTTTTGATGGAACAGTATTGGAAAAGGTCTTGGTTCTTGGTTCTTGGTTCTTGGTTTTCAAGGGGCTCTTTGCAAGGATTGAATTTGTTTATTTATATCATTCAAAGTATAAGACACTGTTAGCAAATCAATGGCACTAGTATTATCAATGTTTCGTCACTCTTTGGTCTTGGGACCGTTTTTAATATTTTTTATTTTGCTCTCCCTGTTTAAATTTACAGTATAAAGTAATGTAGTAGTTGGCTTTGCACTGGTAAGAATTTAGATCTCAATAATTATAAGACCTTGGCCTGTTGAGTAAGCTGGAGATTATCACCATTATTGTGTTATATGGTTATGTCAGTCGCGTTTGTCTTAGAATTCACAAGTGAGAAATCGCGGACAGCAATACATCATTTCTTTATCAGTGTTGGATTAGAATTTCTCAGCAATTTTCTTAATATGGTAACAGCAAACAATAAATATCGTCTGATTGATTTTGATTCATTGTAATCGGTTCAGATTCAATCTTCCAACTTTTCCAATTGATACGCGCCAGTCTATGCACAAGTAGATCTTGGTTGGAACTTTCCGCTGATATTCAATCCAAGTTCAGCACACGCTTTGATTGCCATGAGTTAAAAGCTTATCAGTTTGTTAAATTAGGTCAGTGATTGTTGATCGCTCATAATCGGTAGCTTAAAACAAACGTAATAGTGACTGGGATTATTTAGATTCACGTAGCTGTAATCACACGATTTCTGAGGCTATATTCATGTAATTATGAACGCTACTTAAATAACCTTCCATGAACCGTACTCAAACTTAATTAGGGGTTTATCTAATTTGTGGTTTGAAATTATACTTATTCTGAAGAAGCAGGTTATTATTTCATACTGTAATTTTGAACCAAATCAAAACCATCTCCATGAGTAAGGAATCATTATACTTGTTTATGTTTAAAAGGCTGATTTTTAACCTTTTTAATTGAGAACCAATTATCAAGTCATAACTAGGAGATGGAGCATTTTAAAAGTAAACTCTTCTATCCGCTATTTAAATAAATCAGTTCCAACGTATTGAATGTCACTCACATGGACCACTAGTCTTGACGTTTATAGATGATCTCTGGTAGGATCCAGCGACAAGATTATCAGTATTTTCAAACAAATCTCTTACTATATGATTACAAAAAAGATTCACATGAAAATACCACATTTCATCATGATATTACTTATCATATACTATTAATGAGTAAAAAGAAATCCCATCACTGTTGTATTATTCCATCTCAAGTCGCAAAGGTCAAAACCTAAAGCCCCACGTATTCCAAGATCGGAAATTTCCGTTTTGGCTATCATCCTGGTACAGCCTTACCATCTCTCTCAGATATAGCCACACTCTGTTTGTTTAACCGCAACACTATCGTTGTTGTTTTGATGGGCATGCTGGTTTACTCAAGCTGATCTCTATCCTCTTTCGTTATTTTTTATATATAAATCTCAACTCTCCTTTGTTTTTCTTCTTTTTTCTCTTTTCTTCTCGACACTTCATCTTCTAATAGTAATCAGTTTATAACATCCGCTCTTTTACCTACAACTGACTTTATACTCAAGAACCGTCTTTATTCTCGTCTGCCATCCGTTTTAATTCATTATAATTTACTGGTTCGAAATCCTTGCTTTTGTTGCTTTTACTTTTACCCAAGATGAAACTTTTGTGTGCCATCCCCGGTAGTTTGATGCTACTTGCCTCTACAGTTTGCGCTGCTATCCACCCAATTGAGGTCAGAGGCCGCCATTTCTTTGATTCAGTTACAAAGGAGCCTGTATGTCCCATTACAACAACCACAAGTTGGGCATTGATGTGATTTCATATCCCTTTTATGGTACAGTTTACTAATACAATTGGGTTTTAGTTCTTTATTAAAGGTGTGGATTACCAGCCTGGTGGTTCTGCTGGTTTTATTGGTCATTATGACCCTCTCTCTGATGCTCACACCTGTGCTCGTGATATCTTTCTCTTTCAGCAACTCGGTATCAACGTAATGATTTGAAACACATTTTCTTGGTTCAAGTATCACACTTTGGATGTATGGATATGAATTTCACACTAACACTTTTCATTGTAGACTGTTCGTGTTTACTCGGTTAACCCAGACCTTAATCACGATGACTGTATGACTATGCTTGCTAATGCTGGTATTTACTTGGTTCTTGATGTCAACTCGCCAAAGCCTGGCCAGTCACTTAATCGTTATGAGCCTTGGTCTTCTTACAATCCTAACTATGTTAATCACATTTTGAAGGTTGTTCATCAGTTCTCTGGCTATAACAATACTCTTGCCTTTTTTGCTGGTAACGAGGTCATCAATGATGATATTTCAGCCAAGGAGTCGCCACCATATTTGAAGGCTGTCGTTCGTGATATGAAGGTTTACATGAAGAACAATTCTCCTCGTGTCGTCCCTATTGGCTACTCTGCAGCAGACGACCTTCGATTTCGTGTTTCGCTTGCAAAGTACATGGAGTGCGGAGACCCTGATACGGCTGTCGATTTCTATGGTGTTAACTCTTATCAATGGTGTGGCCATCAAACCTTTGAGACTTCTGGCTTTGATGTACTTGTTAAGGATTATGATGATTATTCACTTCCAGTTTTCCTCTCTGAGTATGGCTGTAATGCAATTATGCCTCGTCTTTTCCAGGAGGTTGCAGCACTTTACTCTGAACGCATGACTAATGTCTTTTCTGGTGGGTTGATTTATGAGTTTGCCCAAGAGCCTAATAACTATGGCCTTGTTGAGATTCTTGAAGGAGGCGTTGCTCAGCTCCTTGTTGATTATAATACCCTAAAGGTTCAGTACAATACCAGTCAGGTTTATTATGATTTCTCAAGAGATAAGGATATTGTTCGTCCGGTGAAATGCAAGAAAAGTTATGCTAGTTTGAACACAGTCAATGCTATTCCCGATAGCCCCCTTCCAGATGTTCTCAAGACTGGTATAAAGGATGTCAATTTGGGTGTTTATGTCGATGTCAAGATTAACCAGACTATGTACACAATTCTTGACACTGAACAGAAGGAGCTGGAAAATAAGAAACTTGAAGTTACCAATTACTGGAGAGACCCAATGCCCCCATCTAACCCCTGGAAAGAAATACGCCTTTATTCTAATATCAAGCCGGCCATTGCTTCCGAACCCAAATCTCCTCTTGATAAGCTTAACAAGGCTTCTAAGGGCGGTAGAAATGCCACCAATGGTACAGCTCACCCTCACCAGAAAGATGAGCAGGTTTCTGCCAACATTTCGTTTGGATTGAAGGATCTTGACAACAAGTCTCTTCGAAACATGGCTTTCGCTGCACTCATTATCTCACCGCTCGTAATGCTTGTGATTTTGCACTTGGGCCAGTAGGCTTTTTGTAGTCTACATCTATGCATTCCTGAGACGTTTATAACGAGATGTCTTCTGTTCGTTTTATGTATACAATTTGTATGTATATTTAGCAGGTTTAGGGTTTATAACATTTGAAACCCTCTTTGTCGTTTAGCTGCCAATATTTTTATGTAATAATTGAAACAAGGTTCCACAGTTTGTCACAACAACCGTTTAATTTAACATTTATTGTTTTTCTACCGACTATACCAACTATACCATAAATCAAGTGAATATAAGTTTTACTTGTTTTGGCAAGCATTTTTTAGAGGTGCCCAAGGAAAGAGTTAGCAATTGAGGAGCTAGAATACCGAAGTGATAAGAAATTTAAAGCCCAATCATTTAACACCAACTTATACCCCAGAAGTTAGAAATATCACAATGGAAGCAGGAGGTCAAGAAGCTGACATGTCAGTTATTCTGGTATCTAGTGGATACGATCATTCAATCAAGTTTTGGGAGGCACTGAGTGGAATGTGTTCACGTACAATTCAAAATGGAGATGCACAAGTGAACCGTATGGCTATTACACCAGATAAGAGATATCTCGCAGCAGCATGTGCACGAAGTATCCGGCTATACGATATTAGATCTAATAACCCAAACCCGACACTTGTCTTTGAAGACCATGGCACCAACGTCACGGCAGTAGCAATTCAAGCAGAAGGCAAATGGCTGGCGTCATCCTCAGAAGATGGAACAGTCAAAGTTTGGGATATGAGAACAGGACACGTTCAACGAAACTATCGCCATGGATGCCCCGTCAACGATGTGGCGATTCACCCAAACCAGGGCGAATTGATCAGTTGTGATGACGATGGAAATGTACGAATCTGGGATTTAGGTGAGGATAAATGCACTCACCAACTGGTTCCAAACGACAAAGATCCCATTCCAATGCGATCGGTATCTGTGGCGTCTGACGGTTCCTTATTAGTTGCTGGCGACAATAAGGGATATGTTTATGTTTGGAGATTAGGAAATAGAAGGGAAGCTACCGTTGTTCAAGCAGTTACAAAGTTCCGGGCGCACAGAAAGTATATCACCAAGGTCCTTTTGTCTCCGGATGTTCGACATTTGGCGACATGTTCAGCCGACTCGACAGCTAGGATATGGTCGACAGACCGAGTATCCAATGGGAATGGCGATAATCAAGAAGGATCGATGAGCGAAGGTTTGGATGTCGACGAAAATGGCGTTATACTTGATTCGGATGGGTCTCCGGTAGAAGGTGGCAGCGATGGCGGCTCGGCAGGCGCGTTTGAATTGGAAACGACATTGAAAGGTCATCAATACTGGGTTTGGGATTGTGCATTCAGTGCAGATAGTGCGTATTTAGTGACTGCGTCGTCAGACACATTTGTCAGGTTGTGGGAATTGGGATCCGGTCAGATTATTAGGCAGTATACCGGGCATCATCGAGGTGCCATTTCCGTTGCTTTGAACGATGTATAATAGCTTTTCATGTCCTTGCTTAGACTATAGATTTATATATATATATGATTATTATATTTGCATTGAAAGATAATATTTTAGAAAGTGCTGTGGTTAAGCTCACATGTCTGAAAACTTGGGCTCGGGACGGGCTTTACACAAGTCGCACTGATATTACAAGCAACACACGTGATTACATATAGACGCGGTTCCGTCGATAAGGTCATAAGCTGTCGTTAGTAAGATGCATAAAAAATTATTACCGGTACTTGGCGCTACTCTGTATAAAAGTCATAGTTTAAACTTGCTTGAAGATTGTGTGTGTGCTTTACACCTTGTGAGCCACGGATTAATGTTTGTCCCGATCTTGCGAATGAGTGTATCGTGTCGCGAAAAGAAACACGTTGGTTCTAATGTTCGTGTACAGCACATGAACAGAGAGACCTACTTTTTTTCTGATACGCGTTCAGCACAATGAATAGAACCAATACAAAACGTGCATTACATTATTTCAGTGGGATCCGACACCGATCGTTCAATTTCTAGACTGTCGAACCCTTTTCGAGCTCGGTTCCAGGGGGTGTGTGAAGCTGAAGCCATATTGGTTTCTTGCCAGAGACCACGACGCAAACATGCCACCGTCTGTTTACACACATGAGGGTACCAGCCACTATATCCGGTGTTTGAGCGCGGTAAACCCCGGCGGCCAATCGTGACACTCACTGTGTGGGGAGGAGATTTGTCGCACCTGCTATCGGTGGACCAGGGTGGGCTAGGGTTGTCTGGCCCGAGAGATAAGGCAGGGTAACTGCATTGAAGCGCCGTGGGTAAGCCCCGGCAAAAGGCTTCAAAGATACTTGAGTACATTGGCAAATTGGGCGATCGGATGATGCAAGTATGTTTCCTTTTGCGGGGCAAGTCGGTATGGAACGTTGTATGAATTCTGAGGTTGCATGCCGTTTCCGGGTATTAGAGTGGCGTGAGCCGGAACCTTGGGAAGATGCCCCGCCCTTGTCCGGCAAATTTTTTTTATTTGAATTCTTAGGCTGGCCGTCTTTCCTAATTCACCCTGATACCGTCACACCTTTTACTCTCCCTTCTCTTCTCTTCCTCTTCTTCTTCTTCTTCTTCTTCTTCTTCTCCCCTCTCACTCTTTGTTGACTTTTTTGACGCCATTCGACACGCTATATATTGTATATCTACACAAGGCAGGTAAACTTCAATTTTAATAAGCTGACTGACACAACATTATGACCGACTTGTCCCGGAACTCATCTCCTAGGCTAAACGTTCCATCGCACACATCCACCTTTCAACCCGTCAACAAGAAGTCAACTCAGGCAACCTCCCCTGATTATCAAAACTCTTTATTGATAATGGATCAAGGAAGACCCGGTCCATACCCGGTCATGCCAGCGCCACCACATGTCATTATTAACGCGAATCCTGCGCCAGTGCAATCCCAATCGCACATTACTAATAGTACATTGTATCAACAGCCTCAAATAAAGAAGGAATCCGGATACCAGATTATAAACAACGGAGCAGCTCCTATTAATTCTTTACCTTCCAGCCAACAACAAACAACAACAACAACAACAACTTCTCAAGCACAGCCAGCTAGCACCCAACCTTCTACCAGCACTACTACAACAGCTAACACGTCTAGTGTGGCTCCGACTTCTCAAGCTTCACCCCCTTCTTCAGCTTCTGGACCTACAGCTACAGCTACAGCTACGGCAGGATCAACCTCTGCTGTCACAAACTCCAATGGAGGACCCAACCCAACCCGGTCTTCTTGGGTTTGGAATTATTTTGTGCAGACTCCCGAAAATCAATTCAGAGTACAGTGTCAATTTCATCCAAACCCGAGTACTGGCGACATATGCGGTGTTGTTCTGACGCGTGACAAAACTGGCTCTACCGGCTCAATGTGCCGTCATCTTAGCCGAGTCCACCAATTGACTCCGACCCATGTGACAACCACCACGACGTCAAAGAAAGCGTCGACATCAGGCTCTGGCGGAAGTTTGTCAAACGGGTCTGTACAATCTTTTGACACGTCTCGAGCAGATGGTTCAGGAAATACAGCTAAGAGACTTTCACCATCAGACAAGTCCGGGGATGGATCCGGAAAGCGTCGCCTAGAAAATGGCTCTTCAGCTGATGCATTACCAAACAAACGATTGAAATCCCCAAGTTTTTCATCGTCGACAAGCACCAACGCCTCCAACAAATCCAAGCAACGAGTAAAAGGAAGTGCTGCAAAAACAATACAGCCAACCACTTCTAAGCCTATTCCTTCTAACAAATTCACTCCTGATTATATTCTTTCCCATGTCTTGCCATATTATATCGGAACTGGCATTGTATTTTACGAACCCGACTTTTACCGGCTTAAAGCTCACCTTCTTTCAACATTACAGGTAACAACATTACCAACAGAACTCCATTCTTACGCCAATTTTTGTATCTATGCACAGCAAAAGTACCAAGACACACAGGTGTCTATTAAAAATGAGTTGGCTAAAGCCCCAGGTTGCATTTCCATTTGCTGTGGAATGTGGAAAAATGAAGAAACCAATGCCACACAATCCACTCGTCACATTGAGTCTAATACCATGCTTGTTTTGACTGCTAGATATGTTGACAAAAACTGGAGCCTACGTCGTTTACTTCTTAGACTGATACCCGTTCGATGGTATACCACTTCTGTTGTTGATATTATCCAACAGACTGCTCGAGATTATGATATTTCTGGCAGAATTTATACTATTGGTATTGACAGAGCTTCATATGATCCCAGTGCAGTGCCTTTTGCTGATATTGCTCAAAAGAATAAAGACTACTCATTGTCTGTCATCCCTAAAGATTCATTGTACTATGGCTTGGATGTTGTTCTTGGCCAAGCGCAATTCGATTGTGGTATTGACCGCAAGCACTTGGTTTTTGAAAGTCCTGTTGGAATTGTCTCAAAGATTGTTGACGATTTTGTTTATGGTCCAAAGGCACTATCTCTCATTGTCAAGATGGAAATGGCAGCCGATGCTGCTGGTGATAGTCTTCAGTTACGACAACAAATGGACAAAATCATTGTCAAGGAAGTTGTTATCCATCAACAAGAAAATGCTTCAGAAGTCCAAGATGTCAAGAAACGGAGCGAACGAAAGTCTTTTCGGGATTATGATGATGACGATGAAGACGAATATAACATGAAACGCTTGGCCTTGGACGGTGAAGTTAATAACTGCAACAAGGATGAGAACGATGAGCTTGTAGGCTGGAGGTCTGTTTACTCTCTTTTCAAAAATGGATTGAGTTGTATTGAGCAGGTCCGTAAATATGTTGACATTACAGATGAAGAAGTTGTTCTTCTTAATCGCATTGTTAAGATTTTAAAGCCCATTTTCACGACTATTAATGACCTTAAAATTAGCTCCTACGACACTGCTGGTGTGACTGCTTTTGCTATTGAAACTATGATCAAAGGTGTAGTTGATGCATCCAAAGGGTTTGGAGCTAGCCAAGACCCTGACATTGCCGAATTTGTGAAATCTTTGGAAAGGGTTTATTATGATAAGCTTCATGACAATATGCTTTTCACCTGCATTGAAGCTATGGATCCCAACTTTAAGAGGGTTTATTGGCACATGAGCGCAGAACGCCAGGAGGTAGTTTGTGAAACTTTACGCAAAGGTGTCAAGTGGGTAAATGAAAGGAGAAAGCAATTGAAATCTGCCGAAGCTAATGCAGCGGCTGCTTTGATTGCCGCCAGTAAGAAGCGAGAAGAAAATGAAGTAGATGGTGCCGATGAAGCTAATTCAAGTGTAGTGACTTGGAACGATATACTTCCTTCTCCAGTGCAGGCTTCTTTTAATGGTTCTGCTAGAGTTGAAGATGAGGATGCTGATATTTCCGAGCTGGCATTTGGGCCGGATGACGAAGATGCTAATGACACTGCTGCTTCCAAGTCCTCAGCGACAGCAGCAGCTTTTTCTTTATCTGCTCCTGCCCCTGCCCCTGCCCCTGTTGCTGCTGGTAGTGCCAAGGCTACGAGTACGACTGAAAGCTCAGGGCCTATGACAGGATCTAATACCAGTTCCAATAGTGATGAGGAGGATGAAGAACCCAGTTTTTTCCGCACTCTTGTTTCACGGGAGAAGAACTTGGACACTCTTGAATTTGAAGTGAATGAATATTTACGTGCACCAACCGGAAAGAAGTTTGTGGATCCATACCAATGGTGGAAGACTAAAGGTCAAGAGCAGTTCCCCCAGCTTTCAAGACTCGCATTAACATACCTTGCAATTCCTGGTTGGAACACTGTTGTGCATAACCAGCAGTTGTTTGAAGGTAGTGCAGTTTTGCCTTGCCAACGAAGAAAAGGTAGAAGTCAAATTGTTGTTAAAGGGGGTGGTGGTGGCTCAGTGGCGCCGTCTGTTCCTGCTACACCATCATACCCAGCAAATGGCGCTGTTTCTAGTACATCTCGAAGTGAAACATCTGAGCCAGATGCAGCTGAAGAGCAGCAGCAACAAGGACCGGATTCTTTAGAAAAGCCTGAAGCTTCTACTGAGACTGGTGGTAGTAGTGGAGCTACGGATACAGAACCTAGCAGCAAAGAGGCCGATTCGACGCCTGTTGTTAAACCAGAAGATGGTGTTAATCCAGCTCCTACCGCCCCAGCCACGACTAATGTAACTGTTTTGGATAGAATACGACCTGAACAAGAAATGTGTTTACGATATTGGACGAGGTATTATCATAGTCCTTGAGTATATTTCTATATATATATATTTTAAAAAGAATGAAGAAGAAGAACAGTAATTGAGTATGAACAATTTGTTTTTTCAAGAAGAAAGATGATAGAAATAGTAACTTTTTTATGCAAATGTGTTTATGACGTTTTTGTTTTTTGTTATTTTGTTTTTATGTACTAGTTTTAATATTTATTTATTTTAAATGACGGTGATTATGAGCTATTTTGCTTGTACTTGTGTATTAGGCACTTTGTATATATACAAAAGAAGCACAATGCCCTTGTCATGTTTCTGGTGTGGAGTAAATATGTGCATTGCAGTGTGGGATTCTTTCTTCACGGCGTCGTTTGCACGTGTGATCAATCCGACTAAAACCAAAGGCAAAAACCAAAGTATGAGTTAATTATATAGATTATATGGATTATGTTTTTTATTAATTTTTTTTTGAACAAGTTTTTTTAGAAATGATCTGTTGTGATAATCACAATTAGACTGCTGGAGTACTATACATCCTCTTATACATTGAATTGTCGCAGCTGTTGTTTAGTACTTGGAGGGGATTAGGATCCGCCCTATTATGTATGTAGACAGATCAAAGTCCGAGCCACGTGCCAGCATTGTATTATAAGACTACAAGGCACGTGGAGCTGAACGGTCGGAAAACAGTCGTAAAACAATCGTAAAACAGTAGCAAAAGGAATTCAGGAAATTGGATTGGCGAGAAGCAAAAAGGAGGGGCGTATTGGGTATTGTGTTTTGAAAAGATGAAATGAGAAAAGTGAGATAATAAAATAATAAGAAAATGAAAAAATAAGAAAATAAAAAACTAAGAAACTAAGAAACTAAGAAAATAAGAAAATAAGAAAAGGTTCAAGCTGATGATCGTTTATTAAGGCAGTAATGTAAAGGTTAAGACGGAAATCCAGGGATGCGTCTTATCATTAAGTAGCTCCTGTAATATAGGCATGTATGCTCCAAACACCCTCAACACCCGTTTGTTAATATCAATCTAAAAAACAGGTTTCTTTTAGTTTTAGTATGAACGGTCTGTCCTTCTATCTGTGTATGTGAGAGCTGGTGTACGTATATATACATATATATATATAGAGGGAGCAATACACGACAGCATGTCACAATCAGGATTGGCATGGAGGTGGTTGGGTGTCCGGGTTATGAGTTTTCCATCACCAAAAGGAGGGGGAGAGAACGGGAAACATGAGCTTTTTTGGGAATTCCAATTGCCATTGGACTGGTTCAGTGTCTTTAAAAACTATATAAATGCCGTGACTTGAAACTTGGTATTACTGGGCTTTTTTTTTTTTTTTTTTTTTTTGGACCCTGACTTTTGAAGGTGATTTTTATCAACCCTAGAATATAATTCATAATCCATAATTCATGATTTTATAATTTATAATCTTGTAATCAATATAATAGGAATGGCCACATAACTAGAAGCTGTAGCAGCGTCAGATGTAACGAAATGTTGACGGCGATGCGGTCACGTGTGTGTAAAGACCAAAGGTAGTTTTACAAATTGTAAATGTAAAAAATAAATTAAAAATTAAAAAATTAAAATTAAACCACCAAATATGAATTCAAAGTTGATTTATCGCTACTTGGTATTATTTTATATTAAAAAGGGCGATAACAGCAGTAATAACGATTGTGATGACCAATCTTTGATGGTTTATCTTCTTCATTATTTGTGTTTGACTCAATACCCATAACTAACTCAGTGCTTTGTCGATTTTTTGCGGCTAACGCTACCTGTTTTTCTTGGGACCTGTTGATGTAAAGTGAGATTAAAAAAGATTACTAATGACGATGAAGGTAAAAAAAACAATAAAAAAAAGATAATAAAGATGGTATACATAAAAGTAGGAATAGAAATCGGAATAGAAATAGAAATAGGAGTCGTACTAGCAGGATGATGGCTATTGCCATTACTATTCCTGCTGCTACAGATATCACTACCCATCAATTGAACGGGCTCTTGCCTTTCCACGGTAGTACATGCCCGTCTGTCAATGGGTTTGTTGGTCTTCGGTAGCCGCAATGGGCTTTTGAATGGTGTCGTCAATCGTAGCATAGCTGAGTTGAGCCTCTTCTATCGGCATATGGTGTCACGTGGACGGCGGGTGCTGGAACGCATACTTGGGCCTGTATCCTTACAGACACCAGCTACAAGGACTCTGTTAAGAGCAGTCATATGGCCGTTAACACCCATGGAGGACATACAGGATTTATAATATATAGCCATTTTAGAAAACCCGTTTGTAATCCAAGACTCAAAAGCCTCAAAGCTCGCGTGCTGCTGGTTCTGTGCGTGTCGGAGGTTAATAACATCCGGGCCCGGTCGCAGGTGGGCGAAACATGGGAGAGCGACATTGCAGTATGCCCGCAACACATGACCAGACGGGCTTTGAAAGGGTGAAGCTGTATGTATTCTAGCAATAGTAGCAAGAGTAGTAACAGTAGTAACAGTAGTAACATAGTAACATAGTAACATAGGGGGGACCTGACTATCAGCATTGTCCAACTACTCGACTTGAAAACAAAATGTAGACTTGCGTGCCTGTTATGTGTTGTGTACTATATATTTTTATTATATATTATATATTGTATATATTATGTGTATATACATCTACTACAGCTAGTACCAGTAGTCCACTAGGTGCAACACACAATATTACAGTTGAGCGCTTGGCCATTATAACTGACTTGGCCAAGGCAGCAAAAAAGAAAGGAAAAAAAGGTCCCGCATCGGGTTTTGGTCCCGTCAGTTGCGCATTACGTCAGCAGCCAAGTGGACAACTTGAAAGTTGCAACTGGGCGGGCCAGGGCATGGGGGTCATCCCTGCTGGCGCTGCAATTGGGTATATATATATATGGGAGTAGAGAGCACTTGGTTGTACTTGCCTATTTCCCAATTAGGCACCTAACCCAGGTTGCTCAAACGTAGGAAACAAATGCATGGGTGTCATACTGACGTGGAGGCAGTTGTCATATTGGTTTACTGGTGGATTAAGCCAAAGCTTGAGAAAAGAAATAAGAGGAGCAAAGTTAGTAATAATAGTGGCATTAAGACTTTGCGCAAATCAAACCTTAACCAGCTGTCGTTTTCTTGCTTAACCAAGTGCACAACCTTATTGAGCAAGTTTTTACATGTTTTTTGTTATTATCACTGTTATTATTACTGTTATTGTTATCAATCGTATATATATACAGCTAACCCCGACATCTTGTTTGGTACCCTATTGCCAAGTCGATGCCCGCTTGCCTTGAACATGGGTATGTAGCAAAATTAACGAATGAACGAGGGAAAAGAAAAGAGGACGGCGAGCATGTGATGTCTACATGTTCAACCCGGGTGTCTCAAGTCATAAGATCCAAGTCTCAAATACACAATGTTCATGTGACGTCACGTTGAGCTGAGATGGTTGCAGCATGTGATTTGGTATAGTTGAATATTTTATTATTATTATTATTATTATTTTCAATTTCAACTAAACGATCCCGAACCGTGCCTTGACTTTGAACTGCTTCTGTCAGCCTCTATTTCATTTAGGTTGTGCCACTCGGGCTTCCTTCTGACAAACACGTCCACACTAAGCGAATTTGTCCCAGGAGGAGGTCACGTGCGATGGCAGTTTGTATACCCGCAGGATGATGTATCTCGTGTATATAATGTGTATAATAAGACCATACAAGAACTTTACTCTTATTTCCAAACACAAGTAAAAAATAAGAAAAAAAAAATAAGAAAAATTTAACACAAACAAGAAGAATCAAGCAGTTTATCCCGAATCACCGCAACCAATTGCTTCATTTTGGAACCTGCTGAAATAACCCTACTGATCCCAGAGCTCCAAGACTCGAATCACGTCATCAAATTACAGTTACAATTACACTTATCGTCTATCATACATTGCATATCAGTTGTATGTAGCCCACACCTTCTACATCTAGAAGTTCACAACTGTCTTTTTTGCCCAAACGAGTCAACCACTTTTAACGTCCTCGGGCTTTGCAAGATGTATTTTTACTTGTGTCACTCAGGCTTGTGCTTTTATTTCATTTTAATTACATTTTAAATATTTTTAAATATTTTTAAATGTTTTAAATGTTTTAAATGTTTTCAATATATACATGTAAACAAAAATAAAAGAAATAAAACTGCACGCCTGTGCTTTTCGTATACCCAGCTGCTGCACAGCTACTGGCCCCCCGACTGTTTCTTGGCCAGTTGTGCCCTTCTAACGACTATGAACCGCCAAAACTGGCAAAACTCGTCCGCTGGTCTTTGTGTCAGCCGTTGGGGTTATTCAGCCCTTACTAAGGGCATCCCCCATATATATATATGTCCATGCTTACATACATGCACATACACAACCTCTTGGTTGATTTCAAAAGGTGGTTTTCAAATGCCGTAGAAACCAGCTCCTTCTAAAGTAGAAAGACGAAAAAAATAAAATAAAAATAAAAAGGCACTGTTTTTTTTTTCCTTCTTCTCATTTGATCATTCCTAATTTTTAATCAAACTTTTAAAAAATTTTCTTGCCCAAATCTAATCATTATTGTTCATTATAAATCGTTATATCATAAAAATAAAAAAATAAATATACATGTAGTTAAAAAGTCTTGTTGTAGCTCGCAATGCTCAATGAAGACAATACCGACGGCGCTGGTCTCTTTGCCAGGGTAGAAAGTGTGCTTGCCAATGACGGTAAAAGCAAAGACGATTCGCTAGGACTGCTGTTACCGCTAGTAATACTTGTTGGTGGTAAAGTACGTGTATTGTTGTTGTTGTTGTTGTTGTTGTTGTTGCTGTTGCTGTTATTGACAGTTTGATAGTTTCGATACTCAACAACTGGAGAACCCAATCTCAATCGTTTTGGTAGATTGGTGTCCTCCTTAGACTCTAGCTCTCGCTTTTTATCATTTACACTCTTCTTGTCTCCATTAACATTGGGACTGCTACAAGTGCTGCTGGTGCCTGATGGGCTAGTGGGAACATTCTCACTTTTGGAATCAGCTGCGGAACGGTTTTCGTACTCCGAAACAACCTTTGTGGGCTTTGCGGCAGTCATGCTGGGGCTGGGAATTTTGCCCAATACCGGTGGGACGAATGATGTAGGCGGAGATGACGAGCTAGTTCGATACAAATACCCGTCAACCTGACAAGGGTACAATGGTCGGCCCGCGCCAAACGACGAAATCGGCGGAAGTTTTACCAACTGATGCTGATCATTGGGCGCTATTACTGTTTTTCCAACTTCGCACCCATAACTCTGAGATCGAAACGTTCCAATATTACTAAATGCACTGTAGTATGGAAGGGGTCCAGGTGCTGATGTTTGTTCAGACTCAGCCTTGGTGTGTCTTTCACTCATGGCTTGGTGATGTTGGTGATGTTGGTGTTGGTGTTGCAGTTGATGCTGCTGTTGTTGTCGGTAATACATATTACCATCAGCCTTGTCAAATATTGGCGGCAAGGCTTGGTTAGCATTGGCGGAAGCAGAAGCAGGAGGAGGAGATGACATATGCTGTTGTAATGGAGGTAGCACAACAGACGCCCTCCTTGTTGGTGGTGAGGTTGATGACGGTGGAGATGGAAGTCGATTGTTAATTGCATTCGCACTGGCAGGAGATCGGGGTTTGGAAATAGCCGGAATCAGTGGTAGGATTGGAGGCAGATTGATTCTGTTAAAAGACTCTCCCCTATCCAATGAGTTCTCCGTAGAGTCGGAGACAGAGCCGGCGTATGCTTGTTGTGAGCTGATGCTTGGAAGAAGTTTGACTCCATTGCCTGAATCCGCGCTGGCATAAGAACCCGTTTGTGGATAAGTAGTTCGAGCGGCAGTGTATGAAGTCGGCGAGTTGTTGTTGCGATACGAAGCGGTTGAAGAAGAAGACGAATATAGCGAATGTGCCTGGTTTAAAGTTGAAGAAGCATGGGTTGGGTTTGCTGTCGCATTCTGGGGTTCTGCTGCATCAATATTAATCGGGGGTAAAAAGAGACGGTTAGATGGGTTTTGATCAAAGGTGTTTCCAGATTCTAAAAACTTTGTTGGTGCTGAAATTTCGTTGGTAGATGTCGCTTCTTTCGATTTGTCCTTCTTCTTGTCTTTATCACCGGCAGTAGTGTTTTTACGATCACGGCGGCCGCCTCGGTGACTTTTGACAAAGACGCAGTTCAGGTTGTTGATACGGCATGGCCGGCAGACCTGAACACCGTCGCATTTGATTTTCTTTTCTCGGCATGAAAGGCAAGCGCGGCGAGAGACTGTACGGACAGGCTTTGCAAGTTGTTGTTTTGCTGCTGCTGTGAGTGATGTCTTGATTTTTGAAGAGGATTCTCGCTTGGCTTTGGAGTCTAATTGGACTTCTCTAGGGCTGGCGCTGTCAACGGGAGTGGCTGGGATGTGAGGCAGCTGAGCCTCGGAAGGCCACTTCTTGGACGACATTTGCGAGAGAGAAATAATAAAGGCTGGTTAACGGTTAGGCGAAGGATTAATATCCGACAACGGGTAGGTAGGTAGGTCAAGTTGAGATGGGAGGAAAGGTGGAATATGAAACTACACACGCAAGGAATAAATAAAAAAGACAAAAGACAAAAAACAGGAAAAACGAAAAAGGAAGAAAAGAAGAAAAGAAGAAAAAAAGGTAAAAAAGTATAGGGGAAAAAAAAGGGAAAGGGAGGTGAGGCAATATATATATATATATATACCGGATACATATATATAACGAGGTTTATTTAGAGACGGGTGGTGACAAAAAGAAAGGGCAAACTCAATGCCTAATACATGAGTAAGAGCTAGAGATTCCTAATAAAATGACGGGTTGTTGGCGACCCCGTTACAGAGCAGTATGACTAAATTTTAAGAATGTATTCCCGTTAAGATTAAGATTAAGGCCAACACCAAAACCGCGACTGGACTTAGCGGGTTATCCTGTAAGGTAACCAAGCACGGCGGTTGGTTATGTAATAGCTCATTTTCTGATTATAATTATTAATAACTGGTTGTGTTTCTTTTTTTTTTACATGGCAAATACCGAGCAAATTTGTTGTTTTTTTAGGACTCTACTTTTGTTTAAGCTTGTAATATATCGGAATACTCGGCTTGTTGTTTTACAAACCCTTGTACGTTCACGGCCCTTGAGCATCTTCAAGCCATCTACGGCGTTAACAGCAGGAACACGCTCGGCCCTTGTGGACTTTACAGCTTCAATATGGCATTCAAATCTCGCGAGCTTTTTCCCAGGCTGAAGAGGCGACTTGCAAGGCAGAGAGAGCCGAGCCATCTCAGTACCACCGCAGCCGTTTCAAACAATCCATTATCGCCGCTGCTCTTACGTAGTACAGGACAGCATTACATGATCCCCGCCCGCCTCCCCTCTAGTCTTGGTACAGCCAGAAAAAGCAAAATATGCGGGCTTTATATCCAAATCCAAATCCTGGGGCATGTAAAAACAGTACATCGATCTGAGCCGAGCTTTGGGTGTGAATAAAGTCCACGCCCCCGCTAGTATTTGTCTACCACCGTGTGGACTCTGGATGCATACATCCACCGGCTTTTGCAACATGCGGGCGTTACTGGCTTGAGACCAATGGGCACGTGCGTTACATTACAACAGAGGCCACTGCTGCATATGAATGCTGTATATTGTATATGGCATTGGCGAAAAATGTGTGAATATATCAATGTTTGCCAATCTACTGGGAAGAGAACAAAGAAGCCAAAAAGGTGGTATATATATTTATATACAATTTGTTTTGGCATAAAAGCTGATTTTACGTAATTGTCCCGGATTAAGGAGTAAATGGCCGAGATTCTTAACCCCACGGCTTGGTTGTTTTGATGTGCAAATGCCGAGAAGTGTAGTAATCCAAAATCAAAGTGACGTGGATTTTTCTTCCGTATAATACGTTTCACTTTTGACCGCACTTGTGTGTCTACACGGTCGAATTATGCTTTGATAGACTGGTTAATGGCAGAGTCTAGACCCGGTTGCCCTAGTCCTGTTGGACACTCTACTGGCGGTTTGGCCGTTTGGGTATACGGAGATTGGCTCTTGGAGATCAAGCACAGCGTGGTCTGGATGCGCCCGGTCCAAGCAGCGCAAACAAATCATGTGCATCTTCCAAGTCACTCGGCTCCAAAAAAAAAAAAAAACAAGCTAGAAAACTGCTAGAAAACTGCCAGGAAATACACTTCAGGTCGGTTGCCATTGACTAACAATCTGATAAGCACAAATATAAGGTTGCGTAAGATGTAAGCAAGGCTGGGCATACCTGATTTATGCATACATACATTCCCTCTAAAGCCATTCCTTAGTTACATACACTGGGGTGCTAGTTCTAGTGAGAGTAGGCACAAATACAGACACAGACATCAATAATTGAGAATCTACTCTTGAACAAGCAAGTGTGTGTGAAATGTGCTCATGAATATCTTGGACAGAATACTACAACTTGTAATTCGCAAGTGCTTTTGTGTAGCACCAGGAAAACTGGATATAATACAATATTACCATATAAGGCAACCATGTTCTGCAATTGTAAACAATAAGCGCTCAGTTCAGGACGTTAGGTCAAAAGCATCATGAGAGAGCCTGCCGACTGATAAAAATACAAGCAGTAAATGAGCAAACTACAGAGCGAGGCAGATTAGACAGGTAGCGAAGGAGTTCCTTGAAGAACTGTGAAAACTGTACATGTGTTTGGAATAGACACAAAGCCATAATGGCCAGTTTGCAAAACGCGTGTATATACACATGCCGTTTGACCGTTTCGTTTGCCTTGAAAGTGATCTGAACAGCGGCCGGTTATTACTGGACTTTTACTGTTCTATCGTTCGTTAGTAAAATGCCGCTGTTGCTAGTGTGCACGCGCGGTGACCGGCTCCTAAGCGAGCGTGCCTCAGATCTCGCTCATAACAAGTACCGGTATACAAATAAGAACAAGCCCAATACCAGCCAATGAGGGGTTTAAAACAACAACCGGCGTATATCTACATACTTAGTCATTTGTCACAAATTGGATCAAGGCTACAAGTAAAGAACAGATGCGGGTTTTGAGAAAGAAGGACACGCGGAAGCGCATATTTTCTTAAAGCATTTGATTTCAAACCGTGTGTAATACAAACACCAAAGCGAATCTCAAATCTGAGTAAACAAAACACATATGAATGGGCTATTTTGTGCGAGCTGTCTTGACCTGATGTGCTGTCAAAGAGCAATCTCCAGCCTTTAACCTTCAATCTTTAATCCTCAACGCCAAACCACTTGCACCGCTGAGGCGGCAATGCAATTAGGCGGCAGGGCCAACCCAAACCCAAACAAAAAGCTCCAATCAATTCGGGTTTTGCAAGCAGGACAGGTGCACGTGATGCACAGGGTTCTCGTAAACTGGTAATATTTGTGTCTGTACTTGGCTTGGACTCGTGAGATGCATTTGGATTTAGATTTAGATTTAGATTTAATAATGCTTTTGGAATCCTGTAAGGCTCTCTATTTTTACAGGAAATACAATGTCATGATGAAGAAACAAAGTAAAAAAAAAAAAAAAAAAAACTACGGATCCATAAGGTTGCGGACTTTTTCGTCGTGCCGACTTTTTTTCTTTTCTTTCTGTAATTCAGTTTCTCCAGTCTTTAGTGATTTTTGCTTGACATGCTGAGTAGTACCAAACAAGAGATAAGATAATAAAGACATGAATACAAGTGCCAGATAGAAGAGATGTGCACATACCTGATTGGTATATACCCATCTTCGTCTTTTGCTCCTATTCCTTCTTTTAAATCAAACATGCCTAGACCTCAATTGTGGGCAATAGCCCATATCGAATTCTGCGTCGTATATGGAAAAGTTTTCAAATACCGAGCCAGCAGAAAAGGTTATTTCCGAATTGCCCACGAAATAGCAAATGCTCTTTCCAGACGTGTTGCGTGTAAATTGTAAATTGTAAATGTGTAAAAGCGTGTGGATGTAATAAGGGTCATACGCATTTAAGAAATCAAGCCTGAGCATATGCGTGTGTGAATTCTTTTATAAGCTGTCGCTTGTACTCTGTTGCTTTGCACTTTGGTATTCTCACTTCTCATTACAATGAACTTGTCTCCATACTTTTTACTTTTGCAACGCTTGGCTGAAATGGGGAAGAGGAGCAAATTTGACTTTTTTCGATTCCGACCCGGAAAAGCAAACTCATCAAATCTTCTTTTTTCATGCCTTATTCATTTATAAGTCGTTTATAAGCTAAGCAATAATAGCTGCCTGTGTGTAAGTTATAAGTGCCGCTTGTTTGGTGCGTTTTTTTGTTTTGTTTTGGTCTTCCCTTCTTCTTGTTGTGGAGTGACTCGCATGACTACGTGTCATGAGACTCTTATGACTGCGTTCTGATTAATACTTGGACTCGGACTTAGACTCAGGCTGCGGATTAGCCTTAAGGCATGGACTCTTAGGACTACCCAATATTGTCAACGCATGCCAGAAAAAAAGAAGAGCTCGTCCTTCTTCTCTTGCTTATTCTTCTCCTCGTCCAGGCGTTGCACCAAATAGCGGCACAGGGTATGGGCTTATCTCTGGGTAGGGGGAAAATGTCTCAAACTGTTGAATACCAAGCACTTCTAGATCATGCCTAGATTATGGTCCTTTGCGACAAAAGACAAAAGACAAAAAACGAAGGACAAACCAGCAGGCCGAGTCCTCGTTTTTTTTTTCCTATCGCCAGTAGCCATGCTGCAGTTTAGAAATACATCACGTGTACCGGGAACCGCGCTCCCTCTCGCTCCCAAACCTGATTATTTTCGACAGGGCTCAGAAACTCAGAAAGCTTATAGCTTGGCTGCTACCCAACTGCAAACATGGTCGAGGCAGCAAATGACAACTGTTTTGAATGAGAACTACTGTAGTAGCCTTTTTCAGTATTTATCGGATCTCCGCTCCTCCATCTCGGTGCGGAGAAAAGTTTTTCCTAAAAAACCCTATTTTTACAGCTTTAAAGCAATCCTTCCATACCGAGTAAATTTTGGAAGATCCCTGTGGTGTAACCATAATTGCGATATAAGAACAGATCCACCCATGTTGTAACTCTTAAGTTGGAAAAAGTTAAGAACATCTACTTAGTCATGCTTGGTCACAACCTTCCTTATACCTCGTTGATACATAACGTCCAAACTCCGAACAGGCATATGGCCCAGTTTACCATTCTCTGGGCAGCAAAAAATATCGCCAGGAAATACCAAGCAACCACGTTATTTGCTCTACAAACCTGCTGATTAGAACCATTGAAATGAAATATGAAATAAAACAAATGTGGTGACTATACAGGGCAACCAACCAGCTTAACAGCATTACATACAGTCTGTAGCCTGTAGCCTGTAGCATGTAGGCTGAACCAGTACAGGTAAGGTACCTTTAAGGTCGTTTTTTGTTTTTTTGTGTTTTCTTCCTCCTAGTGGCTATCACAAAACGCAGCACATAGCGGAGAATGGGAGAAGCCATAACTAAAGGACGATTTGGACCCAAGTCTTAACCTCGAGAACGACGCCTGCCCTGCCTGTCCGTACCTCTGTTCAGAATGAGACCATGACCTCCATGCAGACACTTTTCTTTGGTGCGTACCGTCTGAGATTGAGACGGACCACTTTCCATTTCACATATACATGACGGTAGCAATCTATTGCTGCAAACCTCTCTCCGATTCGTTTGTCACTCATGACTGAATTTACGTGGTTCCGTTTATTTACCACCCCATAAAATAATGCCAATCTTAAGACCGCGTAGCTATTGTGATGTATGTACGCCAGGCTATGTCCATGGGGATCGTCTCCACCCGTTGGCACTTTGCCCATGGAGAGATCCACATATACCCAATGCATGGCATCACTCTGCTTTTATCCACGCCCTTTGAATTTCCCTTTTTGCTTCTACCGTGCTGTCGTGCTGTTGTGCTGTTGCTGAGCATGACGCTTGCCACGGATGGCCCTGTTTGGACAGCGGGTTGAAGCCGTCAGACTTGCAGATTTAGGGTTAGCCGGGTGCTTGGCCTAGGGTAAGGAAGCCTTTTTCATCTCGGGAAATGAAAATGGGCTCCTGGAAAACCAAAGCCAAAGCCAAAGCCAAAACCGCTTTCAAACCTCGGCCAATGTTGCTGTTTTCGGGTTTAGATTTAACAGCAGCAGCACACAACTATGCTGATACGCGCATTTGGGCCCTTGAGCCGCACAACCTTCCGGCTAACCTGACGCCGGCCGGTCACGATATCTTCCCGTGACTACGGACTTTGACTTGTAAACACATCTCTCCATCGCTTGGTGTATTATTGCAGCTTTGGAGAAGCGGGATGAGAGGGTTGGCTTTGGCCACGGATTTGTTTGCAACAAGCATCCGGAGAGGAGTTATCCAGTTACTGCGGTACGCACATAAAGATGTATCATATATCGTGTATGTCCGTGACTTAGTTGAGCACTTGTCCATGATTCAAGTGGTATGCCAGCTTAACCAATACTAATGATGATATTATAATATGATAATATAATATTGATAATGAGAGCAAAAATAAGAGTTTGCGTTTACTGTAATCGAATAAACATTGTCGTTTCCTTGTTTGGTCAAACCCCAAAGCTGCTTTGCACGCCGCAAACGGTTCCATATATTTGTTATAATAATACCAACAGCAAGTTACAGCAAAAAGGTCTCGACTAAATGTAATTATTAATGGGTTGGCTTGGCCAGACACAAAAGTAAATCGTGCTCATAACCGTAACAATATATACCACATGTAGCGTGCTTTTATTTAAATAGACACATGTCGAATATGAGAACGGCAGTAGTGAGATAATAGTAAAAGTAGTGGTGTCGGTTCATTCGCATCCAAAGTAGACCAAATCCCGAACGCCAGAAGGCACCAACTATGGACTATGAAGCAGCGTCACCGTATTAATACGCCGGTTGCATATGAAGGGGATTGATGACTAGCTACTGAAATTGACTACAGAACATGAGTTTCTTATCTCACGCGAGGTATATATATATATATATATATATGCTCATATTTTCATGTCTTTATATTTCCATATTTCTATAATACGTAAAAACATTGTAAATAGGGATAAAAAAAAAAAAAGAATCTAGAACTAAACATTTGGTCTGTTGTGGAGAATAGATAATGACGGCGGGGATGATCAGCACTTGCCTAATCAAGTAAAACTGGACAAAAGCCTACAAACCACGTGACTGTAGAATAATAGAGCCAATGCTATTCATTATCCGAGCTGGGCTTGGAAGCAACACGGCCACGCCACGACTGTTGAGCTTGAGGCCAATAATCGGCAATACTTTGTATTTACAATATAAAATATATAATCAATGTATGAATACACATGTGCATTCTGAAGATGAATAAACAAAAGAAACTACATGACCTGGCATCCGCAATTCTTAACTGAAAACCCCAAGAAACAGCAACCGACAGTCTTTAACCCTGCGCCTAATTTGTCAGCTTTTTAAAAAGAGAAAGAGAAACAGTTGGGTAATATAAAAAAATAGAAAAGTAGAAAAATATGCTTTTGGTTTTATTGCATATATCTTATTTTACTAATTACCAAAACATTACCAATATTACCAATACACTATGGTGCTGGCTAAGAGTGTTTGAGTGTTTACTAGAGCCGGCAGCCCGCATTCAGACACGTCGGATCAGGACACCGGATCGGTCACTGAGCACAGCCTTTGCATTACGGCTAGTGTGTATGTATGTATGTGTACCCCATTTCTTACTCCATTAGAAACCCCCCTCAGACACTCTTTAACAACCTATTAACAACACAGAGACCGACTGTTTTTGTTACAATAATAAAATAATAAAATAAAAACATCCAAGACTTCACACATTCTCTCATTTCTCTTCATCGAGAGAGTAAATCTATTAAAAAATGTTGCTTTTTGACCTGGATATCGGTACCAACTGGAAATAACGGAAAAAAGTTTATAACGGGAAAAAATATAATAATAATAATATAAAAAAAGAAATCAAAACGCATACATCCTTCAATGTTTCACCTGACAAACTAGAAGCAGTATAATACATATAATGTACCTTAAAATCACACTTGTACAACTACAGAGTGTAGCACACATACACACGTCGTTCTCCACAAAAGACAAAACTTGTCACATATTGGTATCATCAACGACAAATGTAATGTAATGAATGACTCACAATCATCTTGCTTAGTCCTGCCTGTCCAACAATGCAACAATCTTCTTCTCAAGAGATTCAATGCGTTCATCACGCTGCTTCAATTCGTCAATCAAAAACTCAAGCTTCTTTTCCAAACTGGTGACAGCCTTGATGACAATGTCACTAGAGGAAGAGCTGTTTCCATTAACAGAAGCCGAAGCCGAAGCTGTGGAGGAAGAAGAGGTAGAAGTGACAGTAGACTTGATTGCAGGGGATGGCTTGAGCTCTTCAACCTTGACTGGTGCCTTCTCAACAGGCTTAACCTCTTTAGCACTAACTTCCTTCTCAACATGCTTAACCTCTTCAGCCTTGACTTCCTTCTCAACAGGCTTGGGCTCTTCCTTAACTTTTCTAATAGGCTCTTTGGGCTCATCAGCCCAGGAGCTTTCCTCATCCTTAAGAGGCTCTGGGACCTCCTCTTCAGTAGAACTAGCCTTGGCAAGAAGCTTATCAACACTCTTGGAACCATTCAAAAGACCATCAATATCTTTAGATGGAGTGTCAGTGCGAACAGGAGTTGGCGATTCTGCAGACTTAGAGACAGCAGAAAGAGCTGGAGAGCTTGGGGTGTTGGTGGACTTGACTGGCTTTGGAGATGGTGGGACATCCTTGGCCTTGGGGATTTCCTTGGAAGTATCGCCGTCAACAACCTCAGCACTAGTGCCATCGAAAACAGCTTCTAAACTGGAAACCTTGGGAGGGGCGTTCTTACCAGAAACCCATTCTTCAGCAGTGAGAGAATAAACACCGGCGTATGCAGGGGGGTAAATGTCATCCTGAAAAGTTTCAGCACGACGAGGAACAATGAAAGAAATGGGTTCGATAGCAGTGTCACGAACAGATTTGAAAATGCGAACAACTTCGTGCTCTTTAACATTAACAGCACGCTTGGGAATAAATGCCAAACCTCTCTGAGGTTCGGTAGACTGGTATTCTGAAAGAGGGAAAAATTGGTCATTTTCATACTCAAAATATCTAATGTTACCGTCACCCTTTCCAGCAAGATACAGACAGTTTGTATCGTGGTCAAAGAATGGAACAAGAATACCGGCGGAAGAGTCATAAACATGGAAATCACCAATGGGGCCCTTACCAACATCAGTGGAGTCCCAAACAGCATACTGTCTATCACTCATGCGAGAGAACCCAGTGGTAACAAAACGGTCGTAAGGACCCAGCCAAACAACACGAACAGACTTGGAACCACTATGTCCAGCGCCTTCAGAAATGATCTTTTCTTCACGGATATCCCAAACACGAAGCTTCTTGTCTCTGCAAGCTGTAACGAGCAAAGAACCGTCATGGTTGAAAGCAAAGCTTGTGACGAGATCCTTGTGGGGAAGGGTATAAATAGCCTCGCCAGACTCGACGTTCCAAATCTTAACGGTATAATCGGCAGAAGAAGAAGCCAAAATGTCTTTGGCAACAGGGTGCCATTGAATGTGACCAACCTTGCGACTGTGGCCTGACAATTTCTTGATAGGGGCGATATCCTTGATTTCTTCGGGGTCTTCGTATATAATCTTGTAGTCCTCAGGAACCTTCCAGATTGCAATCTTGCCGTCGTCAGAACTAGAAGCGATAATTGAGTCGTCAAAAGGGTTCCAATCGGTATCCAAAACAGTAGCAGTGTGGCCACGGAAAAGGGGAATCAAATCGGGGAGCTTGCCACGGAGTTCCAAAGGAATGACGGCAAAGGCACCACCACCAGATGAGTTCCAGTTGACAGAAAGATATTTAGGGTTAACCTGGATATTGGCAGGTTAGAAATGGACTATTAAAAAAAGAAAAAAAGAAAAACGCGTAATCGACAATTCATCATACCTTGATAAGATTAGAGTCGAATGCATTTGTACTGTAATAAATGAATAATACGGCAGGTTAGAATGAAATTGCATTCGATAATTGATAAAGTATTAATACTGAGGAAATTTACCTGACGCGAATGTTATCGTAAATCAGCTCACGCTTGGTGCTCTGACCATAAATGTGTCTGTACTTTGAAGCTCGCACGAATCGGCCACTGTATGAAAAAAAAAAAAAAAAAAATTGCAAAGTCACTGTTAGTAAAACTCTATGTTTTTCAAAAAAAAAAAAGACAATTGAGTTGAGTGTAGACCAAAAGAGGCAGTACAGGTGAGCGAAATAAATCAATGAGGTCACTGTAAAATGGAATACGTGTGTTGGGAGGGGGAAAAAAATGGCAATTGATGTTTAATGACAAAACAAGAACATACCTCATTGTTGAAATATCTGCTGGAAATGGGTATACAGTTGAAAGGTTTGGGGGGTGTGAAAAGTATGAAAAGTATGAAACAGTGTGGTGATGATAAGTTGGAGGTTTAGAAAGGTTTCAGATACGTCGACTACGCGTTGTTCGAGAAACACAAGCGTGCGCAACTTGACAGGTGGTAACAGATCACATGACCGTTATATAATGATTACATAACATACTATTTTTGGAAGCAGTTGCCCATTGTCGAGGCAAGAATATAGGCCTGGTGGTGAGAGCTGTGGTTGGTTGAAAATGTCGTATTTATGGGGCCAATTGGCTAGCAGACGGAATGCAAATGTCGGCGGTTTCTTTGGAAATTCTGTCAAATATTTAAATATATTCGATAATACACAAGCTGGCACAGATGTTGTCGACACAAGTTTCGACAAAGTGGCTCACTTGTAGGGAAGGGTAAGGTCGGTCGGTGGTGATGCGGCATCAGGCCGGCCAAGATAATGCGCCGCTTTACAGGCTAGGAGTGTCGAGAGATGGGAGTTTATTTTCTCTGGTAAATTAAATCAAGATGGACGGTATCAAGGAGCTCAAACGTTTCGGCTTCGTATTTGTTGATGTATATTTTAATTTGACTGAGCTGTAGGCGGCACAGCGACGCCCAAAATAAAACAGAATGAGGTTTTTCGATCAGATCTTGTAGTGCAATCGGTGCAGTAGTAAAATAGAATGTGATAAAGTCCCCTTGTTTTAACCGGACTGCCAGGCTTGTATTTTGAATTGTGAGCTCATGTTTTCCCGAGTGTCGACACTATTCCAAGGATTCTGCGGATTGGTTCGTATCCCGTATCTCGCCAGTAAACAGCCATATTTTCCGTCCTTATAAAGCGTCTGCAATTACGATTTTGTTTTCTTTATTGAACCAAGGACAAAGTTTGTATTAATTCGGCCTTTGCAGCAAATAAACCAGTGCGAACATATCCCGGGCTCGTTCCCCAGGTTTGTGGTGTTCCAAAAGTCTTTTCTGGAAAAGACCTTACCACTTGAGACCATATCCCCAGGATTTCTAGAGGCTTTGGGTGGAAGGTTGCAAGAGAGACAAAAGAAAGAAAAAAGAAGCAGTCACTAATTGGAGCTTTGATGGAACCTAAAAACAAGCCGGTGGTTGTGACGTAGCGCCTAGACTATCATAGTATAGCATATTGTGCAGTCTTTGGTGACGATTGAGAGATACATGTGGTTAGTATTACAAGAGGACAAAAACAAGCCACCAGAATATATATATAAAAAAAAAAAAAAAAAAACGATATTTCACAGCAGCTTTGATTAGTTTAGAAGCTATTCCGAGTCTCTGGTTTTGGACAAATTTGCCAAATGTGGGGTTTCTACAGTTATAAAAAATGCTAAGTAAGGTAGTATGAGTGAAATAGAGCTATATGACTGTATCTTTTTGAACAGTTTTTAATGTTACTAAATTCGATTCAGCCTCATTTTTTTGATTTTTTTAAATAAAATAAATACAGAGTATATTCATCATATCGTTATTATATTACTACATTAGAAAATAAGCCATCTTCACCAGTAACGATATTCTTAAATCACTCGATTCCGATGCGATCAATGCCGCTACTACTCGGACTTTTTTTGTGCCTGGAATCTTCAGATGATTAGTACCTAAGATGACCAATAGTACGTCTGAAGTATGGGTGTCTTTGTAATATCCAGCACCATCAGCCAAATAGGCCAACCCGTCAATTGGAATTTTCCAAGTGGTTTATCGGAGAAGGGGTATTTTTAGATTGCCGAGTCCTGAGATTCTGCTGTGGCTGTTGTTTCAAGCTGCCATTCGCATTCCCGCAACCAACCATCACAACAGGCATAATAGGCATAACAGGCATAACAGGCATGTGGTGAGCCTACCTTTATTTATTAAATCTCTACTAGGATGTGCCTCGTTGCAAATAGAGAGTCACATCAAATTTAAACTGCTCCCTGCTTTTAGCGCGGGGCCGTTGAATTGCAGAAGATCATCCCTTCTTGCAGAACCGAGTACAAACAAGCTGATAATATTTGAATATAAAAGGTTTTGTCATCATGGGAAACCCTCGCTCTCTTTGGTTAAAGACTCTAATTAATTGTAAATCTACACCGACATGGGCAGATTGAGTAACTTTGCTGAGAGGCGAGTAATAAAGAACAGGCCAATTTAATTGAGTGGGGCCAAAACAATAATAAAGCCAGGCATGGACGCCTAATCCAAGCTGATGTATATACAAGCATGCAATATACGATACTAACAAATAGTGTTCAATGGGCTTGGTCTGACTGTCGCTTATAATTTGAGCAAGCCTACTTTTTTTTCCATATTTCCATATTTATAAACCCAATCATGGTTGCTCAGAGATAAACGCTGGAAACGGCCAGCTGGAAACGGCAGCTCTAGGCACAAGGTTTTCAAAGGTGTGTGTAATTAGAGTTGAAATAGTTTGAAGAACATGCCATCTACATGTGTTTGAATTGGAATCCGATGGAGTTGAAGACTTGAAGGAGTACAGTACGTATTGGATACAGTATAATGAACGTTATCTTACGGATAAATCTTCCGACCTGTATCAAGGTATAATTGGCATGTTTTTATTGGGAACAGTAATTAAAAATCAAAGACTAGTCAGACGTGAAATTCAATAATATTCATATGCGCGGATTGCTATTGAGCGTGGAATATTTTGCTTTACAAGCAAGAGTCCAATAACCCCAACAACAGTATTTGAACTAAGCCCACAAGCTCCTTTTAAATTGTAATTTGACCTTTTCAAGGGGTCCATATATTTGATTAATGGGCATGCTGGGCCTGTTTTCACATATATTTTATTCCGTGCCACCATGGTGTCCTCAGTCATGTTGAGTCAAAGGAATAAAACTTCTTTATTAGGACATGTGTCTGAACACAAAAATTCCAAACAGTCCAAAAAAAAAACCAGTCATAAACATGCTTTTCCGCTTTAGAGAAAATATCAGTCTACCCAAACACTGTCCAACTTTAAACTTAGCCTGCGAGTATATTGCCAGTTTTCCAGTCGCTAGCTAGTTGGCTGCTCTGCTTTTCCAGCTAGTGGCGAGTGTGCAAATATATTAGAATTTGTACTTGGACACCATGGTGAATGTGATCACCCTTTGATCTTGAAATGGGTTTTATCTTGAAGATATTGCTAGTTTAACCAATGGTTATGTGTATTTGCTCTTTAGAAGCGCCTTAATTCTTCTTGCTTGTTTTAATTTCAGACTACCACTATCACCGTTTTATAATGTGACCAGCTTGGGTTGTTGGAATAGAGGTGGATATAAATACCTGGGTATCTCTATCTTGTCGTTATCATTATTATTTTAGACAAGGTGGCTTTGTGACAACCATTCCTGGACATTAGAAAATGATTCTTGTATCAAGTCTCAACAGACTCAACATGCCAGATAGTCCACATCAGTAATATTCAAAACATATTTCATATTGTCGTACTATTTGCCATAGAACGGTACCTGACCTCGGTATTCCGTTTCAGCAAATTCATATTCAATGCCATATAGGCAAATGTGTTTAATTTCAATACATTTCTCATCCATCTAATGACAATTCCTCTCAAAATGTGGGGAAAGGTGTTTTTGGTTCAGATCACTTTATAAATTGTTGAACCATTTGAGTGGTTTCAGATCTTTCAACGGTGTGAGATTACACTAAGAATATTCCACGACCTCGGCCGACAAAAAATATTTTGAATCAAGGTAACTGCAGTAATAGCGACGGTTGATTCAAAGTTTCATGTGAATATAAAACCAAATTAGTTACTGGTTACTGATCCCCAAACTTAATGGCTCATGCGTTGGCCGGAATAAAATACTCCAACCGTTCTTTGGTAAAACCAACAATAATGTTGTAACCCGTGAAATAGGCAACATGAATTCCGTTCATAAACACACAAGCCCTAATCTTGGAACCTTTGATTTCAAAGTCAAGTTCCACTGAGATTAAAAGGATATACTGAAACATTCTCACGTATGTGACTCAAGAGCTGGAATCTGGGGATATCAAAGTTGAACTAGGCTTGGTAACAGCTGTGATGGTGCTATTACTACCATTACTCTTACTATTTTATTTACTTCTAGTACTGCACAAGCCGAATGCTTCAGCTTCTCCAGGCCCAAAATTTCAACTCCATGCGTTGGAATATGATTGCAAGCGATGATAAATGTTCATGCTTCTCGACTAATACTATTACATCTGGGGACCGAATGTATTTACGTCGCAAGGCTTTTTGCATGAAACAGTTTGATAATACAACAGGTACCAGCTAGGTTATTTGTTATTTGCGTCTATTAAAAGGCTTTTGTGCTTTTTATCTGTGGAGAGTCATCCTGGATGTGCCATTCGGCTCTATTTTGCCTAATTGCTTTGGCCATAATGGACAATATAAATAAGGCTTGATACATTGTTTAAGCCTTAGCAAAGTATAAATGAGTCAGGACCTTTTACCTTGCAAAGTTGTATTTATTTTACAAATGGTATATTTCTTGGGGATTTGAGTCACAATCGTGATTTGAAAGCTCCTCGAAAAGAGTTGCCTAAAAAAAGACATTGAATATATAAATTCCCGGGTTTCGGCAATTCAAATTTTGTAATATGTAAGAAACGTGAAATCAGATTTATACAAGTATTTTTCATATATGTATTTAATAAAATACCAGATTAATATTCAAATTTGCATAAACTGCCTGTAATATACCAAGTAAAAATACTAAAACCATGTTTACATTCCCCTTGACAACTTCAAACTACCATGACATTTGATGAATATTCCGTATAATTTTTAATACTGAAACATTTGAGCAGTTGCTACTTTTCATTATTTCACAGGCAGGTTAGCTGACCAGCAATTTTGCTCATGTCACACAACCGCCAAGTCAAAGACCTTTTTGAAGGACAAAAAAAAGAAAAAAAAAGGCAGTCAATTTAAACTTTTTAAAATTTTAAGATTTTGCGCCTATCAACCAATTGTATACTTCCAGACAAAATTCGCCGATAGTGTCCAAACTTGAAATAACCTCGACTTTGATTAGTTTTCATTTCAAGTCGCCAATTTACGGTTTTTTGGTATCTCAGCATGACGTTCCCCAAAAGAAAAAATATCCAATTGATAAGGTTTGTGCGCCCAGAATGAGGATCGTATAGATGATATGATGAATGATGAATGTTTGATTTATAATTTGCAAAGGGTAATTCAAATAGTTTTTTAAACAAATACGATTATGAATGTGAGCGCCAATTTCAATTTCAATATACGTGTACATTGGAAACCCTTTTTTGTCATATTTTGAAATCAACATTGTGTGCCTTCTTTGTCACTTGTACCCATTAGTCATGAGGTTCTCAAACAGGATGGATTGAAAGTCGCTTTTACAGTTTTTAATGTGTGGGTGATTGTCAAACCGTCTTGGGTAAGAATATGGAAATGCATATTGTTTGAATAGCCAAGCCCATGTGGCATTGGCAATTTGTTGCAGTTGCGTACAAGAGCTAAAGGTATTTTGAAAGTTAATACTACGTGGATTGTGCATCTCTGAAATAAATATAAGACCCTTTTCATCTAGAAAAAATACATATCATATAGATCTTTGCGGATCCCAAAAATATTACCAACTAAGCCGTTTACTATTGTTTTTCATGGCTCGGTAATGTATGTCTTTGCCCAGACGAAACATGTGATGGCAGTATTTTTTAATTCTCCAAAAATAGGCATTTACGGTATATAAATCATGCCAAATTGTTCTCCAGGTTTCCAATACTTCTATAGAGAAACAAAGGATGCAAAAAATTAACACATCATCAGCAAAGAAGTTCATGCCATTTGGCTATACGAAATTGACGAGGTTGAGCTCACAAAAGTTAGTCAATACCAACCTTAACCACGAGTGAAACTGAATCAAATAAAAGGCCTGAGAGGTTTGATCCTTGGCTATTTGTTTACATAGATGATTTCAAGCTCAAGGGTTCCATAAACTCTTCCGATAAAAGACATGATAGGCGTCTTTAAGTCTGTCCGGAATAAAATTGACAAACGCATTGAAAGGCGTTAAAAGGCCATATGATTATGCTTTGGCTATTGGAGAATGCCGTCGCGTTTCTCCACAGTATGGGCAAATAAAACGAGTCAACATCATGAAAAGGTTGGGGAATTTTAACACAAGTGCTCGTCAATTCATTGATCAAAAAGGACAGAAACTAGACTGAGTAAACTTTTTAAAAGTATATTAGTCACAGAAAGTGTCTAGACAAATGCAGTGGCATTCTCGTATAGTTTACAATTTACAAAACGTGAAATACAGAGTACCAAATTACAGACTGCAGTTCACAACCAACTTGATGGCATTGATTGTTTAAAGTTTTTGAAAAAAATAGACCAGATTAGTTCCATTTATTTATATTTGGTATCTGATTAGCTCACAACCTTTGGTCGTCTTTGCAAGCGCTGTAAATAACTCTTGGTTCCAATTTCTCTATCACCTTTTGACTAGGACAATGGTGATCTTAGATTCAGATATTATCTTTTACCAGAACGATGGTGATTTTAGATTTAAGGATTGAGGAAATGACCTATTCTCATTGTTTTCTTTGTTGAATTACGATTTATGAGCATATACCAGGTTTTCAAGTTTTCAGGTTCCCAAAGTTACGAGCTTACAAGTTGATCATATGTTCGATTGGAAATTCCTGTTTTGGCCATTTTGAATATAGACATCATGTTATTTGCAATTGTGTTTATGCCCAAAGACTTTTATTAATGTAAATACCATTCCATGCTTTACCATTTCATTAATGGGTTTGAAGTTTTTAAGGCAAATCTGACCACATGGATACTTGATAGATGTGAAATCTACATAAACGAAATGGGATTGGGAAAAACAAAGCAGGCCAATTGGAAGAGAAGAGTATCTTAGCGCTGTTGATAAAAATAGCGAGGAAGAAAAGGAATTGTATTGTGGTGTTCTTTTTCCAAACCGGAATGGTCAATAAGCACTCTAATTTAGTATTTTTCTAATACAAAGTGATTGAAACCAAATTAAAAAGAACTTTCATGCTTGGTTTGGAACAGTCGTGTGTTTCCTTAGTACGGGTTGAGAAAAAGAAGAGTAGGAAATGGTTGAAAGAAAAGGGCTGATATTGGCATAACCCAATCAATTGGAAAAAAAAAAGAAAAACAACATTTGTTTATAAATGACTTGATGACGAATCGAGTAACTGCTAGAGCTCTTTGATGATTGTTAATCAGTATTATTATGGTCATTCTGTATATATCAAACCTTTCCACTTTGAAATCTGGTCCAACCACCTTTTCCTATCCCACAGTTGTGCTTGTGTCTGACCCGAACGGCTGAGAAGCGCAGGCCATGTATGTAAGGCACGACTGCTGCACATAGCCCAAGCACTACAGCGTCCAATTGCCAGGTGGTTGGAGAGAGGAACCAGAAGAACAGCGCTATTTTGCAATATAAACTAGCAAGTAAATGGATTTCGGTTTATTGGCTTTAGAATTCGTCTTCTCTAATCTTTATATTTGTCATAGTACAGTAATACGATTTGCCTACTAAAAAGAGTTTCCTTTGGGTAAATATAAAAACAAATTTGGTAGTGGTCTTATATCTTATATATATTTTATATCTTGTACATTTTACATTTTGGAATTCTAATAATTGATATCATAATCACTTTACTGTATAACCAACTGTAGAAAAGTAAAGCTATGCATTGTCAAAGTATTGGTACATTTCAAATGAGTGTGATATTTCCATATTCACAAATTCAAAAACAACGTTTGATATGTGACACATCAATCAAATACTGTTGTTTTACTACAATTCTTATTTTCTCAATTCTTCCAGTTTGCAAGCCTTGCGTTTTCTTTATCTTTTTCTTTTTTTCCGTTTTATCACGAACCTTTGCACTCCAAATATTCATATGAAAACGTCCCCTTTCACATTTAATGTTGTTTCTTTTCATGTGACTTTTCAATATCCACGATTAGTTTTATTATATTATATGGTGATTTTCCTTTGTTTTCCAAACCATCACAAACTCTATGTTTGTACCTGTTGTCCCCTTGTCATGCTGAAAAGTGCTGGAAATGTCGATGGGTACTAAAGATGAAATATGTTTATTATGATAACCCAGTTGGAGGTTGCGGTATTTCGTGATTATGAATCATAATGGGGAAAAAACGTGCTAGCTGTGCAAATAACATGGGCGATTTGGTAATCTAAAATTTGTATATATTTTCAACGACGAACAAGCACTTTAACAATTTGCTAAAGGTTTTATAAAGTAGCTTTGTGTGAACCTATCATCAACAATAAGTCATCTTTGGTGATATACAGCCATTGATATTATTATTCCTTTGAAAGTTATGACCAAAGAAAAAAGGACAAAATCATAATAATAACGGTGATAGACGCACTGAAGATGCCTATTTACCTGGAACACTTTGGAGATCAAATTGTGTGCCAGAACTAAATAGCCGATACTCAAAAAGGAAATACCCAGTGGAAGATTGGTATTGTTGTTTTCATATTTATTTGTATCATTTACAAACAGACTTGACCCACTTGTATATATCTGAGTTTAGAGTTTGATAGAATGTGCAAAATGCAGGTCGGCAGGTATTCAATTGGGTTTGTTGGTTTCGAGGGGACGTTTGTCTTTTGAAAAACAAGTTGGATATTTGGTGTCATTCTTGTTGGCTGGGGAGTTCCATCCTATGGACATAAATACCTAGCCCATGGATCGTGAGAAGAGGCGTGTCCTATTGGCAGAACTAGGCAGATTTTTGACAAGACCTAA
Organism: Magnusiomyces fungicola; assembly: GCA_900654225.1. Taxonomy (NCBI): domain Eukaryota; kingdom Fungi; phylum Ascomycota; class Dipodascomycetes; order Dipodascales; family Dipodascaceae; genus Magnusiomyces; species Magnusiomyces fungicola. The sequence continues at coordinate 4,180,256 of CAACAH010000001.1, forward strand.
CTTGGTTATTGATAGCAAAAGATCAAGGGACAAGAAAAAAAAAAATTATATACAGGTCATTACTGGGATTGATTTTAAGAGTGACAAATGGGATTACTTTTATTGAATGATATATATATGATATATGCATTCCTCTTGTCTTGTTCTTAACTCTGCAAAGGTATTGAAATATTGAAATCAAGCCGATTAGTTTGCTGGATGAGTAGAAAAAGTGGTGAAGAAACGCCTCCCGCGGCTATTTGTAGGGGTCCTTTACAACGGTTCATCAGGTATTGGACAATGAGCTTGGCCATTACCGAGCATGCTAGTTTTGTGTCGACAGTGTCGAGCTGGTTATGAGAAGGGAAAAAAGAAGAATTCAAGGAGAATTGTATATTTATTGATATTGTTAATATTGATAATATTATTGGTATTTATTGATAATATTAAAATGGGGTGATGATACTGGTAAAACTGGATGTGTATATATATATTATTTATTTTTATTTATTTTTATATAAATGCCTTTCTCTCTTCATCTGCTCTTTATCAGTTTCACATCTTTTGACACCTGCAAGATATCTTGGTAAACTAGTCAGGCGATCTTGATTGTCAACATGAATCCGTTTAGAAACTAGCCAGGATGGCGCTTCAGATAACTAGTTTGAGAGGTATTTTCTTGAAACGCTGCCCTCGATCAAATGTAACCGCGATCAGATCACGGTTCCCAAATATAACACCTGAAGATCGGTTTCATTCAACGGGCATCTCTTTCTCGAGTATGACGATTGGGGTAAACTCGTAAAGAAACGCGGCCACATACATCCATATTATGGTGTCGATGGTACAAGAATTATTTGGGATTGCTGTTGTTGTTACTATAACTGCCAATATTATATTCATCTTACCTATTGCCAGTGCTACATGCTGTTCAAGAAACCTGTGGTGAGGACTCGTCTGGGTTTTAATAATTCCAAGTTAATGAAAACTATTAGCCACTTTAGCCCAAAGCCTGGAAAAGCGCGATGTATGATCGTGTCACATGACCGAGCGAGCGTGAGGGCTGCATACACTGGACCCTAATTCCAACAGGTGCGAGCGAAAAGGACTTTGGTTTGTATGTAACAGTGGGTGTGAGGATGTATTATTTCATATTGAGAGCAGACCAAAAGTCGGCATGCAGTAAACCACCGCCTAATCATCTTATCCACAAAATGGGCCGATATTTTTGTGCCACTGGCTAGCCTCTTGCATTATGGAATGGCTGGGGATGGTTTTTATAGTGTTGGTATATTTATAAAAATAAAAATAAAAAAATACGTGCGAATATATAGGAGCGGGTTATGTTTAATAGGGGACGATAAATTGAAACGTATAGCAAGCGTCTATTTGTTCTCCAAAAGGCTTCAGTGAGAAACATAAACAAGCAGCCATTAGAATTACCCTTTATGGTACAATAAAATAAATAAAAATAAATGAAAATAAAAAAATAAAAATAACAAAAGACTGAATGCCAGAAATATAAGAATAAGAAAAATCTACATCCCCAACGCCAAATGCCTGATACCAGATCCCAGGTCTCATTGTTCAAGGCACGCATTCCAAAAAGAGGTTTTAAAGGAAGCCAACCCTTGAATCAGTTCAAACAAGTGTTGACAGCTAAATAATTAAACAACTAAATATTCAGCACTCCTGTAGCCAACTTTCAACCGTGCTCCGTTTCCTGAATTCCAAGTTTAACGTTCATCCGCTTCGCTTCAAATTGCAAAGAAATCCAAACTAGCGACTACTGCTAAATTGACGGCTACTCTTTCTTCTGGCCATGCCAAAGCCTTGGACTGTGTCCAGGATATTTGTTGTAACTGCCTACTACAATACGTTTCGTTTCCATTTGCTTTGAGTACGAGAGGCAAATAACCAATATGCAGACTTGGACCAGACTTGGACCAGCCTTGGTACCAGCACACAGAGGCATTTTGGTCACATTATTGGTGGGTTTACAGATACCACGCCGCATACCACGACCAGCTCATGAGAGAACAAACTGCTAATGGCGATGGTCTGCTGCTAATGGAGGTATTGTATGCTGTCACGTGCGGTAGAAAGCCAGATGCAATGAGCCAACTGGATAATGAACAGATATTGAATAGATACTGAATAGATATTGAATATACCAAACATTGCATCTATTCATTCATTCATTCATTATTTATTTATTTATTTAGGACTCTCTCGGTTGTTGTTCTTGGGAATTGGTGCCGCTGCCGTCGTCATTATAACCAGATCCTGACCATCACAGCACCTTTGTCAGTCTCAAGCCACTTTATATTTTTTCCAATTTCAACCTAAACCCAGCAGCATGCAACAAGGTCTTTTCAAACACAAGTGCTGTTATTTTTATGGACTTGCGCTGGCGCTGGCTCTAAAAAGATTCAAGTCCTGCGTACCCACAGCTCTTTTGAAGACTATTCACCTAATGTGACCGACAGGAGTTGGCTCTCCCGTTTTCTTTATCGGTCGGCTTGTTTGTTTCTAGTCCTGGCAATTAGCCCTAAAAATTTCCCATCAAAAATGAAAAAAAAAAAAAAAAAAAAGATTTAGCAATAATAATAGAAACCCTTACAAAAAATCAGGTCCTCGTGTATATATTTACATTTCTTCTTTTTCCCTTGTCTGCTCTCATGGATTTTGTCTCTTTCGGCCGCTAACCAAGGACTTTTTCCCCGTTGCCTGTGCTGAATAAACAACCTAAAGTCTAGTAACCCGCGTGTGATGGTTTATCGCTTAGGCAAAAAGACAAAAAGGCAAAAAAATAATATAAAAAAATAAAAAAAAACAAGACCCGGCTCAAGTCTACAGAAAAAAATTGTCCTTTTATTTTTTATTTTTCATTTTTCATTTCTCATTTCTTAAAACGCAATAATTAGCAGCCATCTGGGAGTCAATAGACAATCCGACAATGTGCTTGTTGCTTGTACTTGTCCGTGATGTTACATTGCACGCTTTTGTTATTCAACATGCGCTTTCCATACTCGGATTACTCTGAAATGGCCATACGAATGAACGCGAGTTGATATATATACGAAAGGAGTTTGAAAAGAAACGCAAGAGATTTTCCTGGAGTATGTGCAAGACAGACCAAATGCCTTATTGTAGCCCCCAGACACGGCCGTTTTCTCCTCTTTCAAGCAACATAGCCACAATCTCGAATAGAAAAGCCATAAAGGCTGTTAGAAACAAAAACAAACAAATCCAAATGAATGAGCAAATCCCTTTTAATTTAGTACGACCTTTGGGCCTGCCCCTCATATTCCTGTCCAAAACGGGTGTGATACATCCAATAATGTAACAGATAATTTTGTAATCACGTTTGTATGCCACTTTGGTATATAGGAACGTTCAGGGATTTCTATTGTTTGCTTCTCACCACTCCCAACCAGAAATCCCCAACCGCTGGCATCTTTCATCGGTTCCAGCAGCTTGGATTATTTATTGTGCCTTTTAAAACCAACGCAAAAAGGGGTTGCTGGACTCGGCAGATGTGTTCTACAAATGCCATCATTCTCTGGAATATGAGACACAGCTTTTAAACTGGAATTCTTTATACACGCGAGTCGGTCACATGACTCGACTTTTACCGCCAAAGTAGGTTTCTGTTATTACATACAAACAAACATACATACAAACAAGGTTTCTGGTTATTGGTTCGGATCTCAACTTGACCAGCGTCTGCGATTGAGAAAGGTTCAGAAAGACATTGAACTGTGATCTCAGATTCTTATTGGCTACACTCTATTTATGTGCCTGTGTCGAGCCTGTGTCTGTGCAAAAGATACGTAGCTGGAAAAAAGAAAGCCAGGTGTTGTATAATACTTTTCACAGCGTTTGACACAGTGTTGAAGCGAAGAAACTTGAATTGTCTAGCAAACTTGGTTGTCTTATTTACAGTACTAAAAAGCGCTTCAGGAACTAGCTTTTTAATATTGGAATGACGTTCTCGGCAGCTCGAGGTATGAGCAAGAAAACAGTCCGATGGGTTGGCATTCAAGCGGTGATAATAGCCAATCAATGAATAAAAGCCTAGAAATGAGACCTGCACATATATTTGAGTATAAACACATGTTTGTAATTGCACATGGTTTACTTTTCAAAATGATTCGATCCGGTTGCAAAAAGATATTATATATGGCAAGCCGAAACGAACGAGATAAGGTTCGACACATTGTGTATTATTTTACAAAACATATCATGGTACAATACCTACAAGCTTTGCAACATCCGTAAAGAAGCACACACCCAAGCAAAGGGATATAATAATACAGCTGATTACACCAGTTTGACTCAGCACGACTTGAAATGTTATCCAAGTCTAAAAGGTTTAAAAGGTTTAAAAGGTTCAAAAGGTTCAAAAGATTGTCGAAAGCAGAATTACATTAGAGGATGGGAAGGATTATCAAGAAAAAGGGATACTAAAATCAATTATAATGATGACAATTAGAAATGAAACAACAATCTAGATTACAAATATGTATATAAGGTTCCATAGGATGCCCATTTACGATACCCTTAGCCAAACCCACTACCGAATATTAGCAACCAGTTTAATTTTTTTTAATCTTTTTTTTGGCAGACATTGGGTATTTCAGGTTGAAGATTTTGACAGCTGGTTTCTTTAACCAATTTATTTTGGAGCTGAACCGGCATTGGTGGCAAGGATCAAGACTGTGTAGACCTAACCAATTATGACGCTGATTACCAAAACACAGAGATGCAAAAATACGAAACGGTTTTATATGAAAAATATTTAGAAACTAATCACTGAATTTGTAATCTAATTCCAGCTTTTGCCATTCCGTGCAATGCACAAATGTATAGATGTATATACACATTTTCCTAGTTTCCGTAGTAATCAGCATGAAATGGGCTTATAATCAAAGTGGAAATCTATTCAAACTGGAACAAACACTTACTATTTACAATTTGCCATTTACTGTTTGCGACTTTATTCTTCATCTCTTTCAGCATCTTCCCTGTTTTCTATATTTGCTAAATCTATAGCATCATCCGAACCACTTTCACCAACCGTAATCCGAATTCATGGTTACTGGCTCAGTGGGACGACCCACGCGAGCTACCTTATTTCTTCGTTCTGGCCAGAAAATATAATAATCAAGTGCGACACATTCCAGTACCATCTTTTGGATATGGCTGAATTTCTTCTTTGCATTCTCCAAAAGGAATAAATTACACCAGGGCCCGTCTAGGATGGCTGTTTTTTTTGTTACTCTTCATGTTAGCTTTGCTTTTGTTTGTTAGTTTGTCTTCTCTTTCGATATACTGAACACTTTGGGTTACGGCCAAGAGCAAGTCTACAATTTGTTGCAGACCAACCGTGACTTCTCTTACTAACCGTGTAATCGTCAAAAAAAAAAAAAAAAATTTAAAAGTTTTTTTTTTTTTTTTCATCTTCCTGTAGATGATCAAGCCAGTTTGGAAAAAAGATTAGCCTTGTATATTTCTTGTCCGCGGCACGCAACCACCCAAACCCGGTTATTTCACAGGATATATCCAACACCTTTTACATCCTCCTATGCATCTCTGTGTGTACCATTCTTATTCGTCTTTGTTTATTACTGTCGTGTCGTAATTCTCTAATCTTAAACCATGGAGAGGCAAAACCGGGTCAGACGGTTTGGTTTGTCCCCATCCTTCTGCTATTACTGTTGCTTTGTTTCCTCCAACCTCTTTGCAAAACTAGCTGGTAACGCAGCCTGACCCGTTTTCGCCTCCTACGAATAAAATAAAATAAAAGTTTGGCCCTGGTATCACCAACTAGAATCGTTGATGAGCATGCTTTGGCAGAGAGGGGGTTGTGGCCAACGTTAATCCCCACTAGGGATGAAAGCTGGTTATCTGGTTGTCTGGTTATTTGGTTATCTGGACATCTGGTTTTCTGGATATCTTGTCACCTTGAGCCTAACCAGCCTAATTAGCACCACTACCTCCAAACAAAACCAACATCTCCAAACCTTTGAGCCAATACCTTGCACCCTTTTCCTTGTTTAAATCCTCCCTCGAATCTGTCCATTTTTTATATCCAAAAAACTTTAAACCCATTTACCCAAACCAGTCATAAACAGGCCGTAACTGTGCATTCCAGAATTTCCCCCAAATCCACCGCATTTCTCTTCAACTCTTTTCCCCTTGGGCATTTCACCACACTCATATACTAATCCGTTTATCTTTTTATCTATTTTGTATTCCCTCTTCTTGTTTTTATTCTTATAACAATCCATCTCGTGCATTTATCAAAACCCGTCCGCAAAATTTTCATGTCAGGGGTAAATACAAAGCCCATAAACCCATTTTTATTTTTATTTTTATTTTTATTCCAGTTTTATTTTTATTTTCATTCTCATTTCCATTCTTAATTGTTTTACATCTATTTTTATGCTTTTCCCTTTTGGCATTTTGCACCCGTACAAACAAGAAGGGGCCATTCAACAATCCCTTTTTAATTCGCTCGCTTATTCATGTGTTATTCATTTCATGGGTCATATCAATATCAAACCATTCAATCCGTAAAAAACAACTTGTCTCTAATTTTTATTAGTCTTTTTTATATTTATTTCCTTTTCGTAATCTATTGTCTGACAAAGACTTCGTGTATATAAATTCATAAAAAATGCAAAGAAAAAAAATAAAACAATACAAACAACTTAAACTTGAGAAATACAAACTAGAAAAACACACATCATGAATAGTTGAAAAATATTTCATCATTAATTACATTTAAAATTTTGTATTAAAAAACCCAAATTCCCCAAAAATAATAATAATCTTTCATAACAAGTGACCCTTTTTCAAAGTCGACTTTTTTTTTTTTTTTTTTTTTTTACTTGCCCTTGGATAGTTTAGGAGCATGTGAAACATCATGGCAATAGGCAACACATACTCGCTGATTAGCCTGACCGGGAGACTTAAACTTGACCAAAATGGTGCCAGAACAGTTGTGAAGATCGGGATCCTTTTCTTGCAACTGCTGGATAGCAGCCTGCTGCTCTTCAGGGGTCACGCCCATAGGGGTCCCATCTTCAGATACAGAGGCCTGAGCAGCAGCCAAAGCAGCATTTCGCTTCTTCTGGCGCCAGGGAAGCGCCGTGGATTGCGAACACAGGTACTTGTGTGTCTCTCCAGACTTGAAAACACGTGTGGATCTGTGATTGTATGAATACATGTCAATGGCCTTGATTTCACGCACAATCGTGTTAGCAAGAATGCTACGGCCTTCAGCTGTCTGGTACCGGGGACTGTCGATGCGATCATTCGTGGGGTCAGAGTCATTATTAGATAGTGCTGAGTTAATGGAACAGTTTCCAATAAAAGAAGGATCAAGGTAAAAGTGAACGCAAACCAAAGATGAACCCTTGATTCTGCGTGTGCGAATGACTTCATAAAGAGTAGATTTCAGCTGGTCGTAAGAGGCCACCCTGTAGAGTTCCTGGACTGCTTCGGACTTGGCATCCTCGCCTTTTCTTCTGTAATTTCGGCAGTGCTTACAGTTGTTGTTAAAGAAACCAGTAGTACTGGCAAATTCAACAGCCGGCTTAAACAGGGCGCACTTCTTGCAGTAAAGTAAATGTGGCTCGTTTAATGGAGTATTTTCAAACATTTGGAATAACGAGTGGCTGGTACCAATATCCGGCAGCATTCTTAATGTCTGTTGAGTTACAGCACCTGGCGTCATGGTAGTCGCAATGCCGGCTCCAGAAATTGGAGGCAAAAGATCACCATTCATGGGATACATTCCGCCCGGGACAGAATGAAGCATTTGAGCGGGAAGGTGAGCATGATGATGGTGAATGGGAGAGATCGGAGATGTGGCAGTAGATGATGAGGAGTTTGAAGAGATTGAAGAGCGGCTTGGAAGTGATGAAGAGGGCAACGCAAAAGCTGAAGAAATTGCAGACACAGGGAGAACTGCAGTATTAGTAGTAGTAATATTAGGAGGATGGGAAGGAGGTGCCATGCTTGTTAATGGAGCGCTTGCAGCAATGTAATGCTGGGCAGGATTGGAAGTATAGTGCTGGGATGGAAGACGGGGAAGGAGGTTTTGTTGAATGTTAGGGGGTGCTGGAGTACTAGATGAAGAGGATTCAGGAGACCACGGTAACTGCTGCTGGCCTGGAATGCCAATAGCTGTGGAAGGATCAATGAACCCCGGATACTGCATAGAGTATTGTGAAGATGTAGGAGTTGAGATGATATGGCCTGATGAGTTAGGAGTGTTACTATTGGCATTAGAAGAGGAAGGAGATGTAGAAGGATTACTGTCATAACGGTAAGCATCATGACTAGAGTAGCCTGTGACAGAAGAATTAAGGTGATTAGAAGAATCTGATTTAATGTACACAGGATTAGCTGAAGGAGAAAGCTGAGGTTTCCACACGGTCTGCTGTTGTGACTGTGGTTGTTGCTGTTGCTGGTGATATTGATGGTATTGGTAGTATTGCTGCTGAGGGTAGTGCTGCTGTTGCTGCTGCTGTTGTTGTTGTGGCTGCTGCTGTTGAGGAGGGAGTGGATGTTGTTGCTGCTGCTGAGGAAGAACATCCGAGTATGGGATGCTATACACATAGGGTTGTTGCTGGTGAAGACTGCTCATTGTGAAGACGATGTGGATTTAAATGGTTAATTTTTGATGATTGAAAAAAGGGAATGAGAGCAGGTACCTGTCTATTTATACGGAGCTGTTCAGTGTAATAGGAAGTTTCTATTACAAAACTCAGCGGAAAAGAGTGTCGACAATAATGGTGGAATAAAGCTTCCCCTTTTGGGAACACTACGACACTGTGGACCATAAATCACAATCGGATTGCGCTATTCCAAGGACATGCAAGCTATCTGCGCCCATGCAAGGCATCTGGCCAACCCACTGTGACCGTTGCTCTGTGAAGCGGCGTTCTATAGCACCGGCTTATTATGTGCTGCCGGCGATAACCAGGGCCTATTGTTTGTCGCCTAACTTTTTACATTTTGGCAAACTTGGCATAAATTTAAGGTCGATATTCTGAAAACAGGTGGGCCCAACAAAAGTCCCCAGGGCCTATTCCAAGCATTGAAATGAGTTTTCTTTGCTGCTGGCTTTTCCAACCGGGGCTTTGGATTTCATGCTGGCTCTCATGGAAATTTCCATCTTGGCACTTTGTGACCAGGTTGGAAATACTTTTTTCAAATAAAAAGGCTTCACATGTGTAATCTTCAAAGGATTATATTGCCTGACATCGCTTGAGCCTAACTAGTCCTTTGATCCAGTTTCAGATTTTTAACCTCCATACTAATGACATGAAAGCCTACTTGGTAGTTATTACCTCGCTGTCGTTAATGACAAAACCTTGTAGAAAAAGGCCGTACACTCGAGCTGAACATTCTGAAATTCAAACTGCAATTCTACTGCTACTTGTTTGTTCTCATTTTCCCTATTCGCTGCAATTCAGCTATTACCAAAACATCCCCAGACCCAGCTGCATTTCGACAACTTTGATACTAAATCAATGCCGTGGTTTCTGTACCTGAGCACCCAAACGGACACAAGCTTTTCGCCAAAACCCATTTCTTCAGCTTTTGGTGATCTCCTCTCACTTTGATAATTCTCGCTTTTTTATTTGCAATTACTAAAAATTTAAAGGCTCTTCGAGTCCATACCGTAAAAAAAAAAAAAAAAAAGGGATACCAATCTCATACAATCCAGTTATGCGTGTATACAGAATAAGCCGGGTAACGTTTACCAAATCCATACGCAGTGAGATTATGAAAACCGTACTGGTCTGGCTTCAATCTGTTGAGTACTTGTTAACATGGGAACAAGATGAGTCTTATGAATAGTTCTTATATTGACAGTTGTGAGTTCAAACCGAAACCACTTCTTCAAATCAAATGCGTTTCGGCCAATGTTCCGTAAGACCAAAGTTTAGTGCCTTCAAATTCCACGGCCTTTTTTTCAATAGCTCAGTTCCGTGCGCCTAAAATGTGAAATATGACCAATACTTTGAAATACATAAACGTTACACATCCGCCTTTTTTCATTCTCAGTATCGAGCTATTGTCAGTAGCTTAGCCAAGTGTAGGAAAAAACGAAAAAAACAAGATCAAATCGAGCCAGGACGCTTGCAGGTAACGTCTAGGGCTTGTAGCCACAAGCTTTCAGTGTATTGAATCCTGCATTGATCATCAAGATCTTGTTTGTACCTTACTGGCTTGAAGCGATTCACCCAGTACGTAGAACCAAATCCATTCACACTTGAAGTTCTGGCCGTCCCCTTTGCACCGAAATAGATGCAACACCGAACCCGCTGACTGTCCATTTCGTGACAGATAACTGCTTGGTTATTTTACATTTGGTTGTCTCATCAGATACAAAGTCTTTTTTTATTCTTTTTGCCAGAAATCTCCAGGATTTTATCAAACTGCAAGTGGTACCAGTGCAACTTGAAAAGGCTCATTACATATTTGCTGCTTCGGACCCGTTTTTCGTTTCTTTAGGGGCTCAGAACCAGTTAGTGTCTTGGTCAGGCGTATGCTTCATCACTTTTATGTCAAACTTGCCATATGAAGACTTGCAATTTTCCCCTTTTTTATTTCTTTTCAAGATAACCAGGGACGTTTGCATCTCTTTGATAGGTAATCAAATAATCCAGCGTCATTCGTATAAATCTTTGCGGTGCCTGTCTTAATTTGGTCAATCTCGACGAGTTTCAAAAGCTGCTATTGGTCCGAATACAGTAAATAAATGCCCTCCCTGTATATTAAAGCTGTTGGAGCATTGTACCTGTTTATAAGCTGTGCTTGGATAACGCCTTCAATATAGTAAATATTTTGTTTCTCTCAAAACTTTGTCGAGTCAACAACTAGTATTTAATCTTGGGATGGATATTTTTAATTGCAAGCCATTGTGTCGTTCTCTTTGTTTGGACGACTTGAACAAGGCTCCAACTCTTTAAATTAGGTTTAATGATTAAATAAAAGCCAGAACAAGTTCAGATGCTCAAAGCCAATCTAATATCCCAACTTGGGCATCAAGTCTTTGTACAAGCCCAGTTATCCAAATAATCATCAGCCTGAGCCTTGACATCACCAGTATCGGAAAATCACAAGTTGAAAACTGTAAATGAGCCCCCGGTAGTTAATCAAGTCTTTGTAAACCATGTTCCCAACCTTGTTATTTACCCGTCTGGCAAAACAGAGTTGGAGCTGGAACCTTGAAACAGGACGTTGGCAAATGTACATGAATATAACGAATATGATGAATATGATGAATATGACAAGAGTGGGACAAAACGACACTAGTTCATCACAGAAACGAAGCGCATTGATAAAGCCAAACTACGATGGGCTAATCTAACAGAAGGAAATCAAAACGGGGCTGAAAGGTTTACAGACAACTACGTCAATGTTATAACTAGCAAGCGTTGCATTTACCCCCAAACCTTGCTCTTCCATGACAATAGCGTGTTTCCGCTCTTTTACACGTGAAAGCCAAAGCATCTTGTATATACACTTCCGCACATGAATATATAACCAGCGGTTCCCGGTCGCTTGCAGATAACAAGTCTCTTTCCAGTTATTGCCCAGTTGGTGAAAAACACGGTCCACAGTCCAAGAAGCGTGCTTCGGTGTCACCTTTGTGAAAAATACGAGTGCGACGCAAAAGTTTAAAAAATTTGTTGGGACGCAAAAGACAGACAGGACGTATCCATATAGGGCACTACAGAGCTGCACCAAGTACCCTACGAAGTGACAGAAAAAATAGCTACATACAGTTATTAAAAGTAGAACCATTTCCTTTTTCCATTGCCACCCGCTTCTTCTTTCCTACACACACACACACAGCCACAGCTTGACTTTGAGCCTACCCACTTGCGTTCACCAAGAAAGCTCCACAGGTAGCGACTCTTATTTCTATTTCTATTTCTATTTCCATGTCCATGTCTATTTCTGTATTCTTGTATTCCTGTATTCCTGTATTCTTGTACTGTATATATTTGTATGTGCATATTTGGACTGTCAACATGTCGAAATTTGTTCGCCAATACCTGTTTTGTACCTTTTCCCATCCTGCCCCTCCTCTTCCTCCTACCAGCATCACCTTGCCGCCGATGGAACAGCCAAAGTGGCTAAAGTCGGGGACTGCCTTTTGCTGAACTGGCGGCAATTATCATGCCACAACCCGTATTGGCATTTATCACCGCTCATACCAAAACTATCTTGATTCCAGCAGCAGGTTTTGTGTTTTGACTGAAACTAGTCCAACTAGTATCTGGTTAGCTGTTGTCTAGTCAGGGCCTACATATCGGTGCCATCACAAAAGCTTTGCTGCTGTGCGCACAGTGAATTTCTAGCAACCACTAATTACATCACCTTATATGATATAGCAATCATCCTTGTGCTCGATCTTGCATCTTATTTGGCTATTTGGCTATTTGGCTCTTTGGCTTGGATTCCAACTCGACAACCACTTGATCGTTTGATCGTTGTAACAAGGCAGGCAGCTCATGATTTGAGAATGTCTAAGAGTCGCGAGTGCACGCCGGCTGGACAATTCCCATAATTACACGAAAAAATATACCCAAATCCACATCTACAAACATGGATAACTTGAGAAACCCAGTTGTATACCACAGGCAGGAAATTACACCACCACTGGCATTAGTATTATTATTACTATTATTACTATTATTATTATCATTATAATTATAGTCACTATATTCATAGTCCACTTGCACTTGCACTTTTGTAATGATGTTTGGGTTCATTCCTGATGCGACTGATGTGCCGACATTATGCTTTTACAATTACCCAAATTGCACTTAGTGTTGGTCATTACCCGACTTTCTCGAAAAGCATTTTTCCATTATCAAGAATTGGCACTAGGCTAGACGATATCAAGTGGCACAACTGTGAAACTTTGTACCAGCCAACTTTTTATATGGCGTTTATCGTATGTGTACTTTTCGTCACATCCTTATTGCTCAGCCGCCCATGATGGCAGAGTCTCACAGACTCCCCTTTGTGGCTTGGTAACTGAGTTCAAATGACTGTAAAAGTCTGGATTGGTAGCGAACTATTCAAAAATGGCAAAACCACAATGTCTTGCCCCGTTTAAACTTCAGTTAGGGGCAGTGATGGCTTAAAAGGGGCTCTTTGTGGGTTGAATGTGCTTTTAAATATAAATTTTCAGGTGGGTGGTGTAATTTGGCCATTGTGCTTGTTATATTATCAGCATCAGCAAGGTTATATATAAATCTATACATGGCTAAATGAACTCTCAAGTTATTCCTGTTTGGATAACCAAAACGCAAAAGTTTACCCGAATAGCTCTTTTTTAAGAGGTGCCTTTGAAGATGATCTTCAGGAACAAACCTTGTCAATCTCAAGTTTTATTTTAAATACTGGGATAAGTTATCTTTAGACATGATATTATTGGATAAACTTGGTATGAAATGCGCCTTTAATTTGCAGCTTTCCAAAAAAAATGAATCCAGCGATTCTTTTCTCAAAATGAAACGGGCACAACCTAGGTAAAAGGATAAAATAGGAATATAGGTCTGACACAGCTTTAGCTTATATGTGTGTAAAAATCATCTTTTTATTACCACCCAAGTCCAATCACATTTATCCTAGGATTAGACCAATCAAGTCTAGAATTAACCATGCTGATGAACTCGAGGCTTGGGAAATGGAAATAGAAATGGAAATGCCTTTGGTGTTTTTAAACACTTTGTGAAGCCAAAACAGATCTGTCAAGGTGGACGAAGGATACAAAAGAGCCTTTCAAATCATTAATCCTAGACTCGAATGCACAACATTCTGCATGTTGCACACGGAATTTTTTCAAGAAAATGTATTATTATCATTCTGAAAGAATTGCTGGGATTGAGTAGTGATAGTCCTAAATCCGGTTACTGATACTGAACACTTTTTTTTTTCTTTCTTTTTCTTTTTCTTAATTCACCTTTACACTTTGGACATGAAAAGTATGGCTATAAATGATGCTTTTTTATGCATTTCTTTATTCACTTGACAAACTAATAGTTTTTGTGAACCGCGACTATCGTCTTTCACGTTTTACCTTTTCCATGTGCCAAGTTTTTAATCTGCTTTTCGTACTAATGAATCAAGGTTATTTTTATTAAATGATTTCCGTAACAAAACAAGTAGACCCTATTCTCGAAAATGACAGCTGACTATGGAAGAAAGTCAAACATAATTCAATTTTGCCGTACGTATGGACACTAACAACAATGCTGGAATTAGGCTTTTACACTTAAAGCCATCAAAACTATTCACTATGCTTCTGCTCTCTGGCTCTAGTTTTCTCAATTGAGTTTCTCGACTAATCACCCAGATTATAGTCAAGATAACCAATTCGGGGCTAGGTTATATAACGTGATGTGGATGTGACTTGCACGTGATGGAATCAACTAACATATGTAGGCCGAGATACATACATACATGGGCTATGATTACCGTAACAGCAACCCCACCCCATCGGTTAATGTTCAGTTACATCAGCTACCTCTCCATCCAACTCGTCGCCATCTCCCTCCTACTCACCCTCTTACTATTCTTGCTTCATACCCTTTATCGCTGCTACTCCACAATGATCATTTTAGGCTTGACCGGAGGCATTGCCACAGGAAAATCTACCGTTTCCAAGCGTTTGCGCGAGCACCATCATCTCCCTATTGTCGATGCCGACGTGATCGCCCGACAAGTTGTTGAGCCAGGCACTGGCGCTTATAATGCGATTGTGCGAAAATTTGGCAAAGACATTCTTCTGCCCGATGGAGCAATTGATCGCCCGGCACTGGGTCGTAAGGTCTTTGGCAACGAGCCCAACCGATTATTTCTCAACAGCGTCGTGCACCCAGCTGTGCGTAAAGAAATGCTGCGCCAGGTTATTATGGCCTATGTCAAAGGCAACGAAGTAGTCGTCTTGGACGTTCCATTGCTCTTCGAATCAAAGTTGGATCGCTTCTGTACTACTTCGGTCGTCGTTGCTTGTGCTGACGAAAAACAGTTTGAAAGACTCAGAAAACGAGACGCTCATTTATCTGATGAAGACGCAAAAAAGAGAATTGAATCACAAATGCCAATTGCTGAAAAGGTTCAAAAGGCTAAGCATGTCATTGACAATAACGGAACTATCGAACAACTTTATGATCAAATCGACAAATTGGTGGAAAATGTAAAGCCAAACTCTTTGGTTAATTTGGCTGAATGGCTGGGTCCTCCTGTAGCCACCGGTGTTTTGGCTGTAGCTTTATATTGGTTCAATACCTCAAAGTCCAGGTTGTAATGATGATGATTTTGCATAATTGGTAAAAGTTTTAATAAAAATTTGAAAAATAACATTTGAAAATAAGTAATAATAATAACATTATGACCAACAATCAGCAATAATAACAATAACAATAACCATAACAACAAAAGTATATACAAATTAATTTCAACTCAAGCTATTCAACACAATAATAGCATTATTTGCAACCTCAGTACCTTCAATTTCCTTCATTGATTTCTCTGCTTCTGCAGGTAATCCAAGCCACTCAGGGGGCTGTCTATTCGGCAACTGATCAACCCAGCTAACAAAAGAGTCCAATCCACTTCCTTCTGGTACAGTAACTGATCCATCATGAACCAATGAAAATCCTATATTGTAAGCTTCAGACTTGAATATGTCATCAACCAGCTTGCTCAATACATCATAATCTTCTGCTTTATCCACCTTTCCTCCATAAACGGTATCAACCAACAAAGCTTTGATAGCTTGCCATGGCAATGATGAAGGTGCGACATTGGAGCGATTACCAGCTACACTATTGATCCAACAATCAATGACATATAAACCACTTTCAAAGTCAGAATCATTGAAATCATAAGCTTTACTCCATCCCAAGGGAACAAAGCGACCTCTCTCCTGTAAAATGCCGTGAAGCCATGATAACAGAAAATAAAGTCGGCCACGCTCAATAGGGGCTTGGGAAATGCGCTCAACACTATTCATCTTCAAGCTGGACTGCATACTAGCCTTAATTCCCCATGGAGGTTCAAACATAACGACACGAGACATTCTGAGTAATGTAGTAGGTATCTTAGCAGCGGCTTGCATTGTTAACAGCAGTCTGAAGCTAGGATGATGTCTCGTAGAAAGAAGGTGTTTTTCCAAGTTCTCTAGCCACTGTGGTGATAAGTGAACGTTTTGAATGAGAACCCAGTGGCCTTGCTTGGACGCATTAAGAATCGCCTTGTCAGCATTCAAGTTTCCTTCCTTTGATCCCAAAGCAACAATCTCACACCTTTTATCCAGCCTATCAAGAACAGACTCAATCTTAAATGTAGGATCGCTACCACGAGTGGCACAAAGAGCAAGAGGTGTAGAACTATCAGCATGATTCAAAATCAAATCCTCCAGGTTATTGGTATCATCGATTGGGAACTCAAATAGTGCCTCGCAGAAATATCTAATTTGTTCCAAGAATTTGCTAGGTTGAACCAACTTGACAAGAAGCAAATCATATAATCTTTGTAAAGCATTTCCACACTTTTCACCCCATAAATTAGACTGAGTCAGCCCTTTAGTATCAGAAATAGCAGTGGTAAGAGTCTTTTCATCAAGTGAGTTGATATCAATTTCAGAAAACTCATCCAAAATACCCTCAATCTTTCGCAGCCAGTTAGACTCATTGATATCAACGGCCTTTGAATGTTTCTTAGTCAAGACATTTGTCAACGTAGTAGAATCCAGCTCAGAACTGTAAGCTTGAGCAAGTAACAGCAATAATATAGGCTTGTCCTTATTCAAAAACGAAAGAGAAGTTCTGGTATATGCCTCAGCAAATAACTTGTTGATGAGAGCGTTAACGCGTGAGGCTGATGATTCTGAATCATCAGATGCTTTGGGTTTGTCAGAGTTTTCCGGCCATAATGATGAGAAAATTCTAAGGAAATATTCAAGCGAAAACTGATAGAATGGGTTGATAAGATAAAGTTTCTCCAGTATTGCAAATATTTTACCACAGCTAACAGCCAAAGGTCTATATTTGTTCATGACATCTTCAATAGTCGACATTACGGCATCTGTTTCCTCAACCTTCCTGCTAATTTCAGCAGCCTCAACCTTCAACTTTTCAAGGGTATCAATTATTTTTTCATTATCCAAAATATTTCCCTCAGCATCATTGAGTGCCTGAAGGAGCTGTGATTCGAGTTGTCGAAGATGAACCTTGTACTCGCTTTGAAGACGAATAAGTTGTAATCGATTTTCTTCAACATCTGGTCTTTCTGCACGAAGTATTTGGTTGAGCGCTTGGCTTTCCAAACTGCTTCTTGTAACTGAAAAATTGACAATAGTGGTACGCGCACTAATGTGAGGAGGAACCACTATTGATGGATCACGAGTTAACAAATACATTTCAAAATCCTTGGAAAAGTCAATATCCTGGTTTCCGAGTTCTATTAAAACACGACCTCCAGTCTTTTTGTATTCCTTGTTCAAAACCTGAAATAAGACGGGATCAAGATATTCAGCGTCTTGGATCAAGATAGGATTACCGAATCGAATAGCGCTCTCCAAATGTTTGATAAACGCGTCGTCCAGGAAACTTGTAATGGTGAGTTTCTTCTTGCTGTGTTGCTTTTCCAAGAATGGAATAACACGCGCGGTAGGATCAATAATCAAGGGGTATCTGTCATAGCGAGAAATCATGATAGCATTTTCAACATAAAGATCATCAGTAGGCAAAGATGAGTTGCGCCATTGCAAACGTTGTTCACCAGTAGCCAAATAGTTTCCAACAGTATTGTGTGTATGGAATGGAATACCTGACTTATCCAAAAACTCTGTCCATTTCTTGTAGATACGACTGCGAATAGACTGATCATAGTAGCCAGCATAAGTAATAAACGCTGCAGACAAAAGAACATCACCAGGCAAGCTTTCCTTTCTAGACTCAAATTCTTTGATATTTGCTGCCCATCGACTTCTCTCGGCAGACAAGTTGTGTAGAAGCTTGACACTTCTGTTAACCTTGTTTTCAACAGTAGCCATTTCTGATTTAATCGACTGAGCCTCCGTAATCAAAACTGCATAGTCATCCTTGAACTTTTCAATACTCTGCTCCAATTCTCCAATCATATCAACAATGACCTGAGCCTGAGCCTTAGTCTGAATGGCGTCTTTCTCCAGGGTATGAACTTCGTCTCTCAAGGGACCAACACGTTCCAAAATAGACGAATATGCAACTTGAGCTTCAACCCATTGAAGCAAGGGGCCACAGGCTTTACTTGCACGGTTAACAGTCTCAAAATTAAAGTTTGGTAAAGATAAAAACTCATTCTCCATTTGTTGACGAAGAATGGGTGTCATCTGAGACTCACTATCAAAGTTAACAATGTTGGAAATGAAATCATCTCGACGAACATAACCTTGAATTTCTTTCCATGTTTGAGCGTTATAACCCAAAAGAGTGCAAACCGAATCTAGGGCCAGTTTAACAGCCTCAGGAGGATTCGCCATAGATCGCAACTCTGTCAAGTGCTGTTTCTTAATACTACTAACACTTCTTTGGGCTTCTGCAACAGCAGGCTCTGCCATTGCCAAATCTCGAAGTACAATTTCCTGTCGCTTGGCAATTTCTTCTTCCTGAACAACCAATGCTTTTTGAATCTCAATAGAAGCTTCACGCTTGCGTTCAGCCTCATTTTGCTCTTCGACCATTTTTTGAAGAGTTTCTTTAGCTTCCTTGCTTTTAACCTCTAGTTGAGCCTTCTTCTCAGCAAGATTTGCCTTAAGTTCTCTGACCTTCAAAACTGTGTCCAAAAGTTTCTCAACACCGACATTAAAGTGACGCTGTTGATCTTCAAGCTCTTCACTCTTTTCATTGAAAATCTTAACAAATTGCTTTGTAAAATCCAAGAAATCCCCAGGAGAGACTGTAAGTTTCCGGCCCGATCCACTGCTTGATGAACTGAGCTCGATAGAACTCTTGTGGATGTAAACAAGTGCATTAATAAGAGCTGATCTGTACGAATTAAGAGGGAATGAATCAGCAAGTAAAGGAACTGCGGATTTCGGGACTTCAAATTCTGACTTGTCAATTCCTAGAAACTCAGTCAATGACAAAACAACTTGAAAAAGAGAAGAATCAGACCAGTCACCCATCCAGTTGAGAACACAACGATTGAATAATGCTGGCGAAGCAACTGCGTGAGAAGACAAGTCACTGTCAGGTGGATTAAGAGTAAAAATGACGTGCAAGTTGCGAATAATTTCCTTTGTAAACCATCGGTAAAGCTCGTCTTGGGAATCCAAATTAAGGCCCTGTCTAAGAGCCCCTTCCTTACAAGCGGTCATAAGAGTTGTATAGTCATCACCTTCAAATAATCCTGGAACCTCACCATTAGCAAGCAGGGTATTCATACGCTCAAGGAAAGCAGATTCCAAAATGTTGGATTCATCCAAGATAAAACAAATCTTTTCACCATTAGTACCCGCTCTTCGAAGAACGTTTCTTAAATCAGAATCAAAATCTTCCTGAGAATACTTCCTAGTTGTCTTAAGTTGGACAACCCGCAGACCACTCATCCAGGCAACAAAGCGCGACAAGGTAGTTTTACCACTTCCACTGATACCGATGAGAATCAAATGGCCCTGAGGTTGTTTCAAAACTCTGTCAATACGAAGAACATGATCCAGTAATTCGTCAAACAAAATCAAGGGTTTATCAAGGTCTTCCTCGCAGAAAGTCTTCATGCGGGCCTTGACAAAAGCATTGAGCTCATCACTATCAACAGGCAGGTAGTCTTTGGTGAGCCAGTCGGAATAAAGAATGGGCATTTTCAAAGTAGTATGTAAGTCGACATTAATAAAGTGCTTGTAAGAAACATCACGTAATAGTTCATGAGTCCACTTGCGCTCATCCTCTTCCACAAGTCTATCATGGAAAAGCCGAAGTGCTTCATGCGCCCAGATACGGACTAGTCCCTCCAGGGAAAGCTGATCTAGCGGGTGAATAGCCTCATGAATACCACGGCACCATCTGGTCAGCTCACGCGGACTATAGACATAGTGTGTATGCCTGGTATTAGAAAACCGTTGTTGAGATCTGAGATAAAACTCAATCATAGCAGTAGTAAGGGTAGTAGCATAACCTCGAAGTGTAGGCACACTCTTTAAGATAGCAGAGTTAAACGTCTCATAAATCTGGTGAAGAGATAATTCTCCAGGGTATCCAACAAGAACAACAGCTGTATGGCGAAGGAAACGCGTATTAAGCTCATTACGACCAACATCAGTGGGAGGATTACAAGCTCCAACGAATTGAATATGAGATAATGAAACCCAGCTCCTTTTAGAAGGACTCCAAAATCCATGTTGTTCAATCATCTGACGAAGTAATGAAATGGCTCTTTGAGTGCCGTATTTGTCTTTTTCTGGCAAGTTGATTTCATCACAGAACACTACCAGCCATCTTCCAATTTGTGGTGGGCAAAGTGTGATGCCATTCATGGTCTTTTTGTACTCACAATGTTGCTCAAGGGATTTGATCAAAAGATCAGGGGTAGTAGCTTTTGAAAAGTTGAGACCAACAACATCAAGATTTGGTGACTTGCGCAGAGCACTGAAAAGAGTCATGGTTTTACCGGAACCGGGAGGTCCACAGAGAACAATTGGTCTATGACTGTTCAGCAAACTGTAAATCAGATTCTCGTGGCGCATGGTATCTAATGTTGGAATAACAATGTCGTGCTGAATGATGGAGTGAGTTTCCAAATCAATCCTAGGAACCTTATCCACCCACAATTCCCATTGCGAAGAAGGTAATCCAACATCATAGTCAATAACCGAAACTGAAGGATCCAAATCTAATGACGCAAATGGAGTCAGAGCAAGCAAATGACTTCCAATCGTCTTACGGTCTTCCAATGAACAGTCTCCAGCAAATGCCCAAACTAAGGAAACCAATACAGACTTGGTAATAAAACTAGACTGTTGTTCCAAATCAGGACTAAAGTCTTGATACTGATTCATATACAAAAGCAGCTTGAGGCAAGCAGAGTTAATAAAGGAAAATGCAGAATTGATGGCCCTTACTTCATTAAACTCCATAATGTGGGTCAGCTTGGCAGCAAACTCAATAAGGTCATCAATGTCAATTTCGTTAAAAATCTTTGAGATACGTTTACTCAAGCGAGCCTGAATTTCAGTTGTGTTGATTCCTGATGATGTAATATCATCTTCAATATCATCATAAGCATTTTGTTTGAGCTGGAACAAAAATTTAGACAATTGCATCTTTGGGGTAACCACAGATGAGCCAAACCAAATCATACCACATCGACTGACAGTGGCTGGGGTTGCAGAATTAAGATTTTCAACCTCAAAAATCATACGAACATTAGAAGGAACCGCAATTCGCTCACCATTAGGCAATGTCAAAATCTTATTATCATCCAAAATGCTGTTCAAGTTTTCAGCCCATTCAGGATCAACATCACCGTCAAAAACAATCCAGTGACGCTTTTGAGCTTCACCACGAAGGTTCTCTACAACACGACGAAGGATGGCAGTAAATAGGCCATCAGTCCATTCACGGGTTGTAGAGTCAAGGCTTCCAAACAAAACTTCCTTAGACATAACCTTGGGATCGATCAAATGGAAAACACTTTCTGTTTTTTCAACCTCTTGAAGAGCATCAAGGAGCGTGCGCCAAACACTTGATTTACCACAGCCCGCTGAACCGACAAGCATAATACCATGGTGAATTTTTTGAAATTGGTACAGTTGTAATACTTTCGCAATCCATTCAGGAGAAGCTTCATGTCCATTTCTTTCCGCATATGTTTTAATGCTGGCTTCAAGCTCAGGTGAGTGAGACCCGACATAAGTAATATTTGGGAATAGCGACCTTTCGATTCCAAGCATGATCTGCGCGTCTTGAGAAATAAGTTTGGGGGCAACTGTTTCACGAAGACATTGAAGCAAGATGGATGCTTCCCATGCTTCTGTATCACTCTGGGCATCCTTTGAAAGTTGAGCACGCTTGAGAGTACCAGATATGGCCAAAACATTCTTGAGAGCACGAAGGCCAAAGTCGTAATGAACCTGAGAAGACAGTTTGTTTTGAAGCTCTGTGAAAAATGGAACAACAATTTGAGAAAGCTTTTTGGCGTGAATGAAGCCTTGGGAATTGAGGATAACTTCGGCAATAATTTCCTTATCTGGTTTGGCCATTGAAAAACTTCTAAACAACTTTTTGAGATTTTCAGGAAGCTCGTTTCTACCTGCATACTCGGGATTCATGGTAATGAAAATACCAGTATTATCGTCAATGGTAACTGATCTTCCAACAAGTTCAATTACAGACTGGGTATTAGATTGAAGGGACTCTTTGATTCCTAATTCAATAGATTCAATTTGCGTGGAGACAGCAGATAAAATTTGCTCATTAAGACGGTTAAACTCATCAAAACAACCCCAAGCTCCAACTTGACAAATACCAGTAAGAATTCTACCAATAGCCTGGAAATCAAATGATTCATCACAGCAAAAGACAAGCACGTATTTTCCGAGATGGTGACCTAGAGCTTTAACGGATTCAGTTTTACCAGTGCCGGCGGGGCCAAAAGGTGATCCTCCAAGCTTCTGGTCGAGAGCTTGAGTCATTGCAAGGAAACACTTGTCAACAAGTGGGGTAGAAACAAGTTGGTCAGGCATTCCAAGGTATTCAAAGCCATATTTGAATGCAGCTTTGGCTTGAATGACAGTGAGTCGATCTGTAACACTTTCAAAGGAAGAGTCAAAGTAGTATCGAAGTTGGGATTGCCAAGGAAAGTCTTCCGAGGACTTGACTTGAGAACTGATTAAAGAGGAAATGACATTACGTTGGTGAATAAGTCCAGTGATAAGGCTTTCACATTTCTTTCGATCAATCAAAGTAAGCTCTTGCAAAACGTAGGTAGCCATGTGCTGGAGAATCGAAATATATTTGTTATGCAAAGGTTCAAGAGCATTTTTATCATTGGTTTCTAGACAATGTTCAACCGAATCAGTCCAGAATATTTGGAATGAAACAATGGAAATTTGTGATGGGAAAGACTTGATCCAAATCATAAGCTTTTTAGCGTCGATATCCTCACCGTCAACAATAGAGTGGAGTTTTCCAATAGATTCTTCCAAAGAAGTAGCAAGGGAAACACGAACTTCTTCTTCAAGTCGAATCAGCCAGTCGACAACCTTGGGCGTTTTAATGAGATTAATGGGCGATCTGAACTGTACTTCTTCACCTTCTTTAGAACGGACACCTTGAATCAACGAATTTTCAGAATCGTACAGCAGTCCCGCAATTCCAGCAAACATCTTGCTTAGATGCTTCTCAACGCGATTAATGTCATTTGAGTTACCAATAATTTCCAAAAGGTCATCATCACCAATAAAGTAGAATCTAGCAAACCTCTGTCGTTCCTGTTCGTAGTATTCACCAAGAGCCTTTTGAACCTTTGAAAGAAGATCAGCAAGTCTCTCAATAGATTGTTGAACCCCAGAAATATTAAGCACATCAAGAACCAATGGGGATTTATAAACCTTGCGCAGGATAACAAAAAGTTCAGAGTTGATATTTTGGAAACGTGAAGACTCCGCTGGCAAAATATGTTTAATTTCAGAATTATTATTAAACACGCCCTCCAAGTAAACCCACTGGCGTTGGACATCAATCCACACATCGAACAAAACATGAATACGATTCAATTTTTCCTCCCAACCTCGAGCCTCCTCTTCAAAGACTTTGAAATAGTGAGAGTGATGCATGGCTCCCAAAGAGTTGAGATGGTCGCTGCAAGTCTGGAAGAGCTCGTCCCATCCCTTGATAAGCCGGCAGGTATTTTTGTAATTGGTAAGCTGCAATTCGTAGTTAGTCCAAGTTTGACGGACTTGTTTCAAAAAGATTTCAAGAGCTAATTCACCCTGAGCTTCGGCCACAATTTCCTTAATGAACGATGCATTAGCAAGTAGTCCCATATCCCAGATATCGCCAAGAGTCATAGAGTTGTAAAAAATATCCGAATTTTTGGAAAGTTTGTCAAAAATTTTGTTCCAATGGCGTTCGTGAATTGCTTCCGTCTTGAGGTCGATCAACAAAGATTGGGATTTAAGAAGATTCTTTAGAACATTTTGAATGTGTTCAAAGGCGGCATACTGTCGAATTCTCGTAGGCATACCCTTTGTAACCTCAACAAGATCATCAAGACTTTTACGAACTTTGCGTGGAACCACACTTGCCCAAGGAGCCTCGCGTAGGTCATTGATGGAGCTCCAGATACTCTCCAAAGCGGCCCAAACCGAGTTAAAGTCACGAATTTCTTCAAGCACGGGCTCCAAGTTGCTTGAAAGTTTGAAATCCAAATCCAGTGCACTTGATGCCTTGGCCAAAAGTTCAGAAGACGCAATCAGAGAAGTGGCTTCAGTTTCAAAGCGCTGCAAAAGATGTAATGCATGACCAGGATTTAGAGATCCTGCAATTGGTTTTTCCTGTTCCCATTGGCGTTCCAAACTATTAATACGATCAGTATGACGCTTCATTTCGTTTTGGACACGGGCGCGGATGGCATCGATTTGGGCATCAATAATGGCAGTCTTCTTTTCTAAAATTTCTGTGAGAGCAGAAAGCTCACTATCAACTTGCTCAACATAAAGCCAATTTGAAGGAAACCGAAATCGATATCGGGAAAGTAAATTCTGTCCAATTAAACAAAGATCTGCTTCTTTCTCCCACTTGGGCATAGAGTTTGTGCAAGCTTGGACCTTGGTAACGGTTCCAACAACTTGATCAGTAGAAGCAATATCAACATTCATGTGCTCAAGCTCTCTTCTATTACTTTGAAGTTGATCACACAAGTCTCTCATAGCAGTATTAAGATGCTGGGAAAATTTGAGCATGACATCATGTTGCCATGAATCGTACTTGGCGTTAATTCGGACTTGCACAGTTCTAAAGTCGACTCGCAATAAACCAAAAGTCTTGTAAACTTCTGTGGTATCAAACGTGGATCGGGCTTTGCGAATTTCATTCAAAATCTGGAGCCATTTCTCCATATCTTCACCAAGGTATTCAAAAACTTGTGTGGGTTCTAAATCCCAAAGAGACTGGAATTGGTACCAATTGTCTAGGTATTCTTCAGCGTTATGGATATGGTGTTCAATTAAGAACAGTGCTTTGCTAATATCTTCTTGGAGATACGCAGGGATATCAGAGAATGTAGAACTTCCAGAGTTCTTATGCTGATTAATATTAATCTTGATGTCAAATCGGTTAGATTGGATAAGACTAAGTCTAGATGCACAGTCAATATTTTCCTGAAAGTTGAACAACCAAGAGCTTCTAGCGGATTCAATGGGCGGGGACAGCGAAATGACTCTATTCTTCAAAATTAATTCATGAACTCTAATTCCGGTTGGAACACCAAGGTCGCCACCAATCTCGGGCTTTTCAAAGGATGTAACCCATTTGCCAACTATTTCCCGGCAACGGTCAATAAGAATGAGCTTGATCTCACTGTTGAGGTCGCTTACAAAATCTTGTACATTGACAAAGCCTTCGAGATTAAGCTTATCGACCTGGTCTTGGATAGGAGCCAAATGAATTTGAAACGACTCAAAGCTAAACTCGCACGTCCTAAGCTGAGAAAGAGACGCAGAGATGATTGAATAAATTGAAGCAGAGCGTTCAACTTTCTTTTCAAGGAGCTTGACGCTTTCTTCAAGCTTTTGAACAAATCGAGCATGTAAGTTTTCAACCGAGTTATTATTGGGCTGGTCAAAAGCTGGTCCGTTCAAGTCGTAGATATGAATAAATGATTCCCATCTGAATGCAATTCCTTTAGAAAGAAGATGATAAACATCATTTTCATAACCATTAAGAAGGCCATTGGTCTTTGGTCTCTGGCTAATCATAGCCTGGGTTTTAAAAAGGGTATTTATGGTATCGATAAGACTTACTGCATAAGGATATATTCTTTTCGCATCCTTTGAAACAGTGCTTAAAAAATGAGGGACTGGAAAATTTAACCAGGTTAAATTTCGAATTTCTTTAAACAGTGTGATGATTTGTGGGTCAAAATTGATTCCGAGTTCGTAAACAACAGCATTTGTTCCAGACTTTCTACTTTTCACAATTTTAAATAACAAGCCGCCAATACTCAAGTTGCGTTTTGAGACGCTCGACAGCCAAGCTTCATAAATTGGTGTCGTGTCAAGTTTTTGTCGAAATGCAACACTTTCCGCATGTAGCTTTTGACCATCAGCATAGAATTGCCAGCCTTTACCCAAAACCGCCTCAACACGCTTCATATATGTATCCAATTGCCGCTCGATTTGTCGGATCCAGATAATACTGCCAGAGACGGCGGGGATATCACGAAGCTTGAACATTTCATAAGCCTCAGAGTTATAGAACTGGAGTCTGAACCTGTTGTGAAGTGCTGCAATGTCAGACTTTACATTTTCAATTAGTCGGGATTGGTACTCTTGGATGGCTCCTCTAATAGAAGCTCGAACAAACAACGCGTTAAACTTGGAAAAGACGCGGAACATTTCGTTGGAAGTTTTTGCAGTGGCTAAACGATCGCGAAGCATGGCAATGATGGCATTTTCAACACGGGTAGTCCGTTCGTTGTACTCCTTTTCAGCCTTGTTCCAGCTGTAAACACCGTCTTCGGATGTGTCAAGACAGTTGATGTTTTTGATAATATCGTAAGCCTCTTTGATTTCCTTAATAGGATCTACACCTTCCAAGCCAATAGACAATGAGCTTTCAGTAGATCTTCCAGATCCCAGTACTTTTGATAATGTATTCCTGAGCTCCTGATGGCGTTTTCTAAACGAGTTGATATAATCGATTCGCTCTTTAGTTTTAATGTGGCTAGCGTTAATTCGGATAGGAATGAATTTTTCAGAACGTTTACGAGTGACTTCACGAGCAATGTTGGTAAATTCTTTTACTTGTTCATCCCAGGTTTCAAAGAGTTCGTAGACTTGTTGAATAGAGTGTTGGAAGACTGTATAGTCTAAATTCATGAGCCTGAGCCCGTCAAGAATGGTTTGAAGTGATGTATTAAAGTCGGAAGAAATGCCTTCCACAAGGGCCAACGCTCGCCAAACTGGGTATGGTGTAATTCTAAGCTTTTTGTTTAAATGGGAGAAAATCATAACGAGGGCTCTTTGAATGCCATTTAACGAAGTTGAAGAGATAAGTTCATCAAGGGGGAAATCGCGCATAAGCTGGTTATACTTGGCAACAGTCTCTGAAGCCTCTTTAATACCCGTGTTAGAAAGGAAACTGACAGTGGCATGAAAACGTTTTGCATTTCGCAAGATTTGTAAAGTGAGTGTGACGCCAGGACCTTGAAGCTGGTCTTCAATGTGCTTGAGTTCTGTTTCCATTGACAGCCAAAAGTTAATTTCCTGAGCAGCAGTCCCGCTACTAGGGTCTCTCGACATTGAGGTAATGCCTTGGATGGATTTGACCCATCCATTGACAATTGCCTGGAGGGTATTGAGGAATTCGGTATCTTGTAAATATTTTGCCGGTATGGTATCAATTCCAGGCTCTGGTCCCTGGCTATCTTCCAAGGCATGCTCAATGATGGGATGGATATTCAGCGTCAATTCGGGAATTTCGATATTTTGTTGCAAGTGGAGCAATGACAATTCAAGTTCAGCAAACTTCCTTCGGGTTGCTGGCACTGCGCCAACTGAATCCTTATCCTGATGTCGTGTGTTTGTCGTTGCAGTTGCAGATGCTTCAGTTCCATTAGACAGCTGAGCAGATGCCTCAAAAAAGGGACTGATAGCATAATGGATTACAGAATGCAACGATTCGTAAGGGCTGGCATTGGTGGCGCCTTCAATAACTTCGGACCCCTTGTATGTAGTGGGTAAGAGAATGGTTTGAAGTTTCGAGTGCAGGGGCTGAATGCTGTCGATTGGCAGCACACTCTTGATAACGGCAATGCATTCAGTAGTTTGATTTGTTATTGATGGTTTGGTATCAAGTCGGTATAGGTATTGGAATGAAGTATCTAATCGGTTAATGTTAGTATCTAATGGTATGTTGTGAAACAAGAGAAACTTACTTGGAGTTGGCACTTGATCTTGGCTCTCTTCTTCGGTTTCTTGGTACGAATCTCTAAGGATAAAAAGAACGGCAGGAGCCGAGTCTGCTGCAAAGTTTGAACAAATCTTTAAGACAGCTTGTGTGTTGTGTGACTGTTGGTTTGATTCGTTTGGCAAGTTTGACAAGTTTGACAAGTTTTCGGGGGGCTCTAAAATGTTAGCCTTGGGATCTTCGAGCAATGAGCGAACGACATCGTTAAAGTATCCAGCAAGTTTGAGAGGATT
Source organism: Magnusiomyces fungicola (assembly GCA_900654225.1). NCBI lineage: Eukaryota > Fungi > Ascomycota > Dipodascomycetes > Dipodascales > Dipodascaceae > Magnusiomyces > Magnusiomyces fungicola. The sequence continues at coordinate 4,208,688 of CAACAH010000001.1, forward strand.
GATAGGTTCAATAGGAGCCTGTTCCCTAAATGCAGCGACTTTTTCGCCTTTGTCAGGAGCTGTGGATGCCATTGTTTACTGGAGGAATCGAAGAGTTAGAATCAGATCAACAAGCCGATAGAGCAAACAAAATAAACAAAATAAACAAAAGAGGGGAGAGAGTGAGTGACATACTAAAGATGCAAGGCACCAAGGGGAAAGATCAAACCAATTGATGTAATGAATGATCCAGACAAAGTAAACAAGTCGGAATGGGAACGAAAAACAATGAGCAAGAGAAACTAGGATAGTTATGAAAGTAAAATAAACAAAAAGTGGAATGTTGTTAACAATTGTGTGTTGATGAGTTTTATAAAAACGTGATCTGTGTCATGTGAAGAATGTATTTATGTCATGTGATGGTGTGTTGGTACATTCTGACGGCTTATGCAAGTAAAGTCATTGTCGCATACGAGCGAGTGTCATACAATATGCATATTGGAATTAGCCATCGGTTTCCATCAAGGCGCCAGGATTAAGCTACAAAATTAAGTGTTTGTTCCAGCACTGTGCTTTTTCTTAGTCCCAGAAATTGCTGCACTTGTGCCTGATAGACAGAGACGTATGTCTCGGCAAGCAAGGAAGGTTCTGCTATTTATGGGTACGGTGGTAACTGACTTGTTCTCGGCAGTTCTATCAACTACGGTCGGAGTATTGTTACCGGTAAAGCGTTTTAATGCACCGGCCTGGTATCCACGTTTTTTGGTGTAAAAGCCTGGCCATTTGCGGGAGATTCATTGTTGGAAAAGAAAGGGTAAAGGGCCAAGGCACATGAGCCTGATGAAGCGGAGAAGCCGAAGGCTGGCACCAGGGGTTTGAAGCAGGGCCCTGCTGTGAAATGCTTCTCCTGTCTGATCATATTCTCATATTGCAGGAGCTAAGGACGACAATGAGTGCTCAGTCAACTTTAGAGAGACAGGCCAGTCGCAAACTCATCTACAACGGCGTAGCGTAAAGCAATACGCACAATGGCACAATGGCACAATGGCGCAACGACGGTGATGACGGTGATGACAAACGTCTTTCAGCCGTGCCGTCGTTCTAGTTGTTGCCAAGATCATGTACACATGTAGGCCATATCCACACGAGTTCTCCAGCAGCAAATATATACATGGGTAGACAGGCTGGTTCAGACAGTTTAGTTCTTTGTAATTTATGCGTGTTTGTATGTGTGTCCAGTATGCATTTTAGAGATTTATGCTATTTTATCTTATACCCCACCCACTAGCGGGCTTTCTTTTATTTTTTATTTTTTATTTTTTATTTTTTTGAAATTTCAATTGTACCCCTCATGCCGATGGCCAAACATCTCCTGGTACTCCTCCCCCACTTCCGAAGCCACTCCCGATTCCGAGCCTTGGGAATCCTTCAAACAGGGCAGCTAACTGTAAATCAATATGATGATTCACATGAGTCATGGATCATGGATCTTGGATCATGGATCAAACCAGAGGTGACATCACCGCCGCCAGGTTGTTCCAACTGCCGGCTGTCAGTTGTACAAACTATTCAAAACCCGGACCTAGGCCGGAAACAATCGGCGCCGACGCCCTGAAGCGCCATTTAGAACATGGAAACACGCTCGAGAAAGAAGGCAAGAAAAACGCAAAGGTGTCGAGAACAGGCAAACCAAACGGTCCAGTCCAAAGGCTCAAAGTGGGACACACCCACACGGCCAAGCACAACTAAACACATTGACAAAACTAGCCCGTGCCATCACGTGGGCGCCTTAGTCCAGAAAAAGCCAAATTGGGCCGGCCCAGAGTCTAGAACCGGCCCACGCTTACACAGCTTGCACATACAGCTTGCACATACATCACATACCGTGCCCCAATAGCGCCATAGTAATGATAAAACAAGGCTGCCAGCTCGGCATTCCGGTTGGCAACGGGAGTCGATGATTGGCCTGGACTGCAGCTTCCGATCCGTCTAAACCTGCCCCAGGCGAACTCCCCAATAATGAGACACGGAGCAACAACAGACAATAGGGTCATGGACCAAGGCCACCGCTGGCATGGCGCGTGCTTCTGTGTATATAAATACACACTCACACGTTTCTTTCACGGTGATCGAGGTATTACACACACATCACTAATCTATAAATCCATTGGCCTCCGTCATTTGCTCCCCTCTTACAAGGAAATTGCAGTCCTGCCCAGGCTCTTCAAGCGGTGTGGTATTTGTCGCACCCATAAACCAGAAAAAACATGAGCCGAAATATGGAAAATGGGTGAAACTCGGTCGTTATGGCTACCCCTCCGCATGTATATGTATATATATTGCACATAAGAATAATAATAATAATAATAATAATAATAATAATAATAATAATAATAATAATAATAATAATAATAATAATAATAATAATAATAATAATAATAATAATAATAATAATGATAATAGTAATAATAATAATAACAACAATATACATATCCTTTATAATTGTGAATTAATTATGATTAGTTATAACATCAAATACATCAGATTGGTTCTTTTCATCCAGCAGAATGGATACCAAAATGCAAAATGCAAAAAGGCAAAAAGGCAAAAATGCAAAACTCCCCATCATGCTTTTTCACTTTTCACTTTTCACTTTTCCCTCGCACACAAAATGCTCATATTCGTGTAACCAAATATTTTCATTTCAGTCAGATTATTGCTTCTAAACCAGAAAAATAATAATAAAAAACCCTGGATGTAATACCGTATTCAGCCACCAATTACCACCTTTGGTTCTCTGTCGAAAAATGTGGGATATCTCTCTTCAAATCCCGATCCCACATCCCACGTGAGCCGGGGGACAGATTCAAACTTGTCTCTGTTAATGGCTTCGAGACGACGGTGCTGCTTGTGCCGACAACCCAGGGCTTTACACAGGTATCAAGCATCAAGCATCAAGCTCTGTTGCCAATTAGACCAAGTCTTTTGGATTGAAATCATAAAACTAACGTGTATTATCAATATACAAATCTCATAACAAAAACTTAAAGCATGAAAAAAAAAAAAAAAAAAAAAAAAAAAGGGAATCATCATAATCACATGTGTATATGAAAAACTTTCTAAAATGTAGACAAAATAATATAATATAAAAACATATATATCTGCAAGTTTTTTTTTAAAATCACCTTCTCTTGTTTTGGTGATTTTGAAACTGGTTGGGTAATTGGTTTTGGGGTAGCTGCTGGGTATTTTGAGAACCGCCTAGTGGCTGGTTAGTTAAAGACTGGTTGATTTGCTGCTGCTGCTGCTGTTGCTGTTGCTGTTGCTGCGAATGAATGATTCGAATAGCTTCCAAATACTTGTTCCAGACCCCATCAATAATGGCGGCAGACTTTCGCGCATCTTGAATATCCGCACGCTGACCATCGGCATAGTACAAAGGAGATCGTGAAGTAAAGTGCTGAGAAAGCTGTATACGGAGATGCTTCATAAGAATCCGGGGATCAACAAATGAGGGATTTGGAGATTTGGGATCGCTAAGAAGCGAAGTGGCTGGATCCATGTTTTGAAAAAAAGGAAGAGAGTTGGATGATGTGGAAGAGTTGGAATATGTAGACGAAACAGAAGGATTGCGATGCTCGTTTTGATTATAATAGTCATAGCGCGACGACTCTGAATGCTGTTGGGGTTGAGATGATAATTGCTGCTGCTGCTGTTGTTGTGATTGACCAACACCACCCGTGGCACCCGAAGAAGAATCAAACTGAGAATACGAGTTTGAGCCTAATAACTCTGACCAGCCAAAAGATGAGGAATTCGAAGATTCAGCAGGCACTTGATAATCAGAGTGTGAACTGCGAGCCTCATTAGTTTGGGAAGACATGAGGGGATGAGACACATTGCTAGGCAAGTTAGATGAAGACTTTGAGAGATTGAAGACAGAGTTGTTCAAATTGAACAAACCCTCAGAGCTATTGGCACTGGATTCGGGATTACTGTTAGAAGCCTTTGATACATTATAAGACTGAGATAACAGAGACTCTGACTTGGTGCTCGAGGATTGTGGTATAGCAGGTGGGTGGAGAGAGTTGGTGAATGTGTCTGAAGTAGGCAAACGTGGAACAGAAGGATCGATATAATCAGGAGAGTTTGATGGGTTTTTGTGATAACCGTACTGCAAAGCTGAAAAATGTGAATTGGAATCCCGGAAAGGATTCCTGGTCGCAAGTCTGTTACTAGCTTGCTGATGTTGAAGCTCCTCATTAGTAGGGTACTCATATTGCTTTGTACGATTTCTAAAGCTATTCTCTAAAAGGTCTGCCTCATCACCTTTTTGGGTAGCAAAAACCGTCCTCATCCCTTGGGCAAGATCAAAAGGAGAAAGCCCAGTCTTGTCCCAAGCCAGTTGCACTGTGTTGGAAACAAATGCGTCATTTCTGGAGGTGCTAGAGCAACTTGTAAAAATGCTCCAATCAACGGTAGATTTGTCATCAACAGATTTGACCATGGGACTTCGAGAAGAAAGAGAACGAATGCTAGACTTGTAAACGGCCAAAACAGCATCAATAGGGTGGTATGCTGGTGCAATTCTAGAGTTTTGAGGAGGAAACAAAATGATAAGAATGTCATGCTCCAAGGTAAAGTTGAGGACTTTGGAAGAAAAAAGGCGAGCGTTTCCCTCCATAAAAATGACACGATATTGCTTTTGGCCCGAGGGTTCATCGTCATCATCATCATCATCAAAAGCTGAGGAGATTTTTGATCGAGTTTCTGGTTCAAAAATGTCCTTCAACCATTGGTACATCGACTCACTGTTGGCCCAGCCATCAGAAGTGGAGGTGATGTTGTTGGACTCGCCAGGATACATGGAAGTATGGCGAGTGTACAGAGGAGTGAGATGAGAACCATCAGCAGAGATGCATTCAAAAGAGGTAGCAAAGATAGGATAGTATTCTGAATTTGACGAAGAATAAGAGCGTTTCACACAGTGTATTGGCTTGTGAGATCCTCTGTCGAAAAGCCATGAAGCGTTGCTTTGTGGATCCTCAGCCTTTCTTGCAATAGCATCGGCTGAACTGGAACCTTCAGGGTTCGACGCCATGTCATCATCTTCATCCTCTTTCTCAATAGCATACCCCAGCTCCATCAAGTTGTACATGTTTTGGGACTTGACGTTATACTTTTGGAAAGAGTCGCCAATCTGAGCAAACCACTGGTTGTAAACGGCCCCAATATCATTGTTGTTAATTGTATTGGCCACCTCACCAGTCTCACCAGGTTTGTCACGACTCATTGATTTTGCCATAATTTCCGAGACCTTGTCGTGACGGCGTCGAAAGCCGGCAGTCCATGATATACCCAAGTCCTTTGGGGGTTGGGCGTTGGCTTTGACAGCCTTGTTTTTGCGAAAGTCATTGACGAGGTTACAAAGGAAAGAAGAAGTGAGCATGTTTCCATAGGTGATGAAGGAGAAGATCATTTGTTCAATCAAAGTCTCTTCGCTTGGAGTCAAAGCCATGAGCTGGGTGTGGAACTCTTGTCGACTACTAGCGCCTTGACACCGGCGTCGTAAGGTCTCATGGCTTACACCCAACTTTTTAGCAGCGGCACGAATAGAAATGGAGCCGCTTTTAACAAGATCGATACCATTAAGAAGTCGTTGTTCATAGTCATCGGTCATACGCCTTTCACCAGGATTTGAGCGTTTTAAAATAGGCGAGTTGGAAGAACTGTCAGAAGCGGGCGATGGAGAGTCGTCGTGAGCGGATCGGTTTTGTTTTTTTCTAGGAGTCTTGGAAACGGATCCATCAATGGATCGTTTCTTGCCGTTCAAGGACTCTGAATCAGCACTGGAGACTGATTTTTTTCTAGTAGTTGGTTGCTGCTGGCGTTGAACAGACTGTAGCAATGCAGCGGAGGAGCTGAATGATTCTGGGAATGTAGTGTCGTTGGTAGGAACGGCAGGTGAGAGGCTTTGAGAGTTAGGAGAGGAGAGAGAAGGAGCTGGAGAGCTTTGCATAGGGTCATTTGCTGGCGGCAGAGGGAATGTACTTTCCGAGTTTTCAGGAGCAGCAGCAGCAGCAGCAGCGGCAGCGGTGGTGGTAGTGTTAGTAGCAGCTGAAGTGGTAGCAAGCCGAGCATTGGTTGAAACAAGGCTATTGTAGGACTGTTGTTGGTGTAAAGATGAGGCATTGGAATCGGGATAAAGAAGAGAAAGAAGCCGAGGATCAAACGACTCATCTTCTTTCAAGACGTTTAGTCTATCATCGTTGAAGGAATCCGAGTTATCAAACGCCATTAAATTTGATGAGGGAATGATATCATTGAATGAGTCCAAGAGTGTAGGAAGCTTGCGAGAGACTGGATTAGGGGTGCTGAGCGATGGAGACCTTTTGAGCAAAAACGACGAGTCTAGGATGGAGTTGTTGAGGTTAGAGCTACTTCTAGAAAAATTCATAGAGAGAAGAAGAACGGGAGCAGGGCTAAAGAAAAGTTGGAGGAGGGTTGGAAAAAGAACATGAAAGGTAGTGATTACCGAGTGACATGGACAATACGAAAATTTTGAATCTGGCCAAGGGGAAGCGCAGGTTTAAATACAAAGTGCTTGCGGTGGGGGAGGGAGTCTGAGTCTTAGAGGGGCTCTATGGAACCCGCACCCGCTAGGCAGTACACCGCTGGGTGTTACATTACCAAGCGGACTAACATTATACGGCATGCTTTGCAAGGGTGTGCTTCCGATCGGGACGTTACGTAATTGACCCAATAGGCGGCAGGGCAGGTTGGTAGGATTTTGTGGGATTAATTAATTAATCAGAGGACAGCTGTCAACGGCGGAGACGGACTGGAAGCCGGAGCTGGGTGATTTGAATGAGATTTTGGCGAAAAGGCTGGAATGAAAGAAGAAAAATAATAATAATAGTAATTGGTTTTTTTAATTTTTTTTTCAAGCAGAAATGAACAAAAAACCTGACAAGAATGCGCAACTGAAAGTGGAGGAAAAGACCGGCATTTGAACCAGGCTCTTTTTTTTGCTCTTTACGTCATGTTGGCCCCAGAGAGCGAGAAAAAAGAAAAGAGAAATAATAAGAAATTGATAATCTCACCAAATGCCGTGATTTTCTTGGCGGTGAGCATTGTTGCGGTGCAAACACACACACCGTTGATCAAGAGAAATAAAAAGAAAAAAAGAAAAAAAAAAAAAAAAGAAAACCTTGATTAAAGTTCCAGCGTGTAACATTTTGCTGGAATTGTTTTTTTTCTCTCACTCCAAGTCTAAAAGCCTCAAAATGGGGGAGGTGCGGGCTTTCCAGCGGTTGGATTATATTTAATTCTATTTTTACGACTTGCACCAGAGCGCTGAAAGCTGAGAGAAAAGACTTGGGCCCCAAGTGGTGTTGCAGGCTGTTTTCCATCGGCTTAGCGGGTAAGCGTTGGAGCAGGTGCGATTATGTAGCTACGACAACTACAAGTACAAGTGGCACAGATGCACACACGCACCTGGTGGGTTTAAAGCGTCGGTCCGATTCCACAAGAGCCTGCTGTTTAATTGGCCCCTCCCGCCGGAAATTGTAATTGTAATTGAAATTCAGATTGAAATTCAAATTGAAATTCAAATTGGACTGATTGTAAATGGATTGACACCGTGACCGCTACGTAATGAGTGCCATATACACACAGCGCGTGTCAACCAGCGACTCCGAGCAGAGGACAAGCGTAGTGGAGAGTATCTTTGATCTTTGTCAAGCTTTTGTACGGCCCATGTGTTGGGTGATGTAGATAAGATATCCAAGTATGATCCAAGCCCGCATCAAGATAACAGGAGGCAAACAAAAGACCAGGGCCAGCCTAGAACTTGCCATAACCCTAGCAAAACATGGGGAGTGCTAACGCTTGGAGAGACTTGGCCAAGAGCGCATTTGTAATTGTGGCGACAGTCGTGCTGGGCTTTCTTTCTTTATTGATAACATGGCTGGAGGTAAGGGTTAGGGCTGGGCTGTTTCGGTGTTTGCATTCATCAGCCGGTGGACTACCGTTTGCGGAATGCCTGCCGAAAACCCTAACTTGAAAGGTGTGGGCGGTGGCACCGGGATGGGTTTTGCTGGGTGGACGGGCTTTCCCAGGGCGGAATTTGTAAGTGCAGCATCATGCTGCTGAGTGTGACGAGGTCCAGCTGGCAGTTTTCAGGCAACCCAAGACCGGTGCTGGCGTGGGATGGGACCCTGGGAAAAAGCGCAAAAAAAAAAAAAAAAAGCAAGATCTTAATAGCAGCACCCCAGATTCCAGTGAAGATTCACATATGAAATGCAAACAAAATACAAATAAAATTCAACAGTATTGCAATATATTGCTGCTGCCAAGCTGGAGTGTTCCACGCGCAACGGCCAGAGTCGATTCGATTAGGGCTTTTCTGCAGACAAGGGTTTGAGCCGCAGACTCGGTCGGGTTAGCCTCCTGCGAACCGAGCGCTAAGCGGTGTGAACCAAGCGCAGCAAGTGGGAAAAAAAAAAAAAAAGACTTGCACAAGGCATAAACGGATACAGCCAGCTGCGGTTCCCAGCTGCTACATTATCATGGGAATTCCCCAAGCACATGAGCCGAGTTGCACAGCAAGAACAAGGGTCGCAGAGTGGGATTTCGACGTGCGCTGCGCGAACCGCTCCGCTCATCTGAGCAGGCCGGGTCGTATATCAACCTTTCTGGAGCGCAGCCGCACAAGTCGCTACGCCAGTATTCTGTTTGGTGGGGGATAGCGTGGATAACGGCTAGTTTGGCAGAGGTCGAGTGCGGCTTCTGTGCCGTAGCCTATTTGGTCACTGCTGATCCTGTTCACCTGATTCGACGTTGCCCGGTGCACACCAAGGCCATTGTCGCCATACCGCCACCATCGCTGTGCTTGTATGCTTGTATGCTTTCCAGCTTTCCTGCTGTCTTTGTTGGAAGAAGGTCTGCCCCTCAGTCGGTGGTTTTTATTGTTGTTGGCCTGCTGTGCATAGTGTAACTGCTCGGCTCTTCACCAGCCTCGATCCTTTAATTCGCTGGCAAGTTTGGGCCATGTGATTGGTGCAATTCAGCGGGCTGGACTTCCCCAGTTTCGTAATACCGAGCATTGTATATTGAATATTGAACATTGAACATTGTATATTGAACATTGAATATCGAATATCGAATACCAAATATCGAATACCAAATACCGTTGTGCCTATAATACAGTGGCACCGGCCTGTCTGAGAACCACTTGGTTTTGGGGTTTGGGGTTTGGGGTTTGGGCACGTCCCATGAGGGCTTGTCTAATGCCATTCATGTTCAGCGTATACCGTGAAGCCAGCTTGGCCATCTCAATAGAATGATAAAGTGCTGGAGCTCTAGTTTTAGGAAAATAGACGGGTACCAGCAAACAGCCTAATGGAAACTGGTCATTGCTGTCCTTTTTATTTCTATCATTTTATTATTATTATTATTATTATTATTATTATTATTATTATTATTTTTTTTTTTTATCGGACACGATCCAAATAACTGTTTAGCCACAAGGCCCTATTCACGACCCACACAAACTCTACTCTGGTAGAAATCTTCCAGCCAAAACCACGCGTTTGCGAGAAGCCTGCTCTGCTCCGGCTCTTCTGTGCTGGGTGCTGAAAAGTCCCCACTATTCAACCGCTGCGTCACATGACAACAACACCCCTTGTCGCACAAGCTTAGCTTATCTATCTATCTAACAATCAATATCAATATCAATACCAATCGGCGCCGTCTCTCTTTATCACCCTGTAAAACATCCTTTTTGACCGATTCCCGTCTTTTTCCTCGTCTGTAGCTCACGTCGTGCCACCGAGATGGCAGCTAGGACAAAAGCAACTCCTTCACCGTTGAACAGCTCAACAGCTCAACAGCCAAAGCGGTATGTATTTTGTATAGCAAGTGTCAGGAAATGAATTTAATATCAAGCCTGGCTAATGAATGCCAAGTTACTTCTCGCAGCTCTACACCATTATTGCCCCGGGCCATTAGTAAAACACCACCACCCTCTTGTCTTTTTTCTCATCAAGTTGCACAAATGTGGAGCCGGCCAATGGGAGCAGCCAGGGCCCCACGCAACACCACTTTGGCCCCAGCGCGCGGCAAACACAACAACCCCATCTCCCCACAAACACCCCTTCTCTCTCTCTCTTTCTCGCTCTATCTCACGGCTTACGTCCAGCTACGACCCAAAGGTGCACGGCTAGCCGCTTGGGATGCGCGCAGGTGATTGGCCCAAAATGCCCGAGGTCCCCAGGCCCCGAAGCTCCCGTCTCCTCTGGACGTGCCGCTGGGATTGTGTATACTGGCAGCGCTGCGTTCCCACCGCAGCTCCTGAGACCAACGGCAAGTCCAATTGTTGCCATCGTCTGGCGTCTGCTTGCACGCCACAGCAACATACGACTCTGGACGCGTCCACAAATGTGCACAAAAGCCGATTCCATTCCTGCCCCATTTGGCTTGCAGGCAATGGCTTATTTTCATGTTGCTGTACTAATGGGGATAGTTGTAAACCACTTGTGCGAAATGCAAATAGCAGTGGATATTATATAATTATCATACTGTTTATATCATGTTGTATAAAAGTTGATCCGTGCTCCTGGCTTGTATTGTGCTTTCCCTATCCAAAAATAAATCAATCAAAATACTCCATCAAAATACTCCATCTTCAATAGAGATTCTCCAGGGGAAAGGGAAGCATGGCTGTAATTTCTTATTACTATTGTCCTAGCTGTTTTCAGCAAACGGTGCAGTCCGGTTACTTTTAAACCACCAAAATTTAAATTTAAATTTGAATGAAAATGAAAATAGACACTTTGATCACAGCAATGCGACCCCCGTCTTTCTCCAGTTGGTTAACTGAATAATCCAATTTGGACCATTTTATCATCCTGGCACATTCCAATCTTGATTCGCATTTTCCATTCACAATTGTATTCCTCTTTCACCATACTGCATTCAATTAAATTGCCATTTACATATTCTACATTCATCGTCATCAATCAATGCGCATTTCAAAAAAAAAAAAAAAAAAAAAAAAAAAACTTTAAATAAATATAATAAAAACAAAAATACAAACAATTTTTTTTTTTTTTTTTTTTTTTCTTCTTTATTCAATTCCTGCAACTTGCTTGTCAAAAGATCCAAATATGCGTCCAGGTAGAACTTCCCCTTTTCTGCTGTTCCATCAATATCATCTAGCAACCCGTACATGTCCAATTCCCCATCGTCCCAAATGAGTCCCTGCCTCGTGAGAATGTCTTCCTCTTCCTCCTCATCGTCCGCGTCATCATGATCGTGGTAACGGCCGCTCGTAACACAACCGCGCGGTGCACTCGACTTGCGGGCAATTGGGCTAGTGGGCGGACACTGTGTGTGCCCATACGTCTGGGCCAGCAGCCCAAAAGCATTCGCCTGCAACCCTTCTTCTTCTTCTTCTTCTTCTTCTCGCTCGCTATTCAAACGCCGTCTATGACGGCGGCTTACTCCCTCTTCTTCTCCCAGACTTTGATGAGAAGGGGGCCAGTACTGTGGCCGACGACTGGAACCTGAGGACCATTCTTGGCCAAACATGGGGGTTTGGTAATGCCCAAATGAACAACTAGATTGAAAACTAGATTGAAAATCTTCATGCTTTTCTCTTTCATTACCCGTCTCCAAATAAAATTCCTCCTGTCCTCCGGTCTTGGTCTTGCTATAAACCCCAGAAAATCTAGTGTCATTGCTGTCCTTAGTTGGTATTGAAAAAGGGCCATCTAGGCACTTCCAATCGTCTCCCATAGCTTCTTCTCTTGTTGCTCTTTTTACAGAATCATCTGCATAAATCTTGAGATGAATTGTTTCTTTTTCTCCTCTCTCGCCATTTTTCTTAACAAACGACTTCTCTTCCACTTCCATTGCTTTCTGCCCGTCGTGGAGCGAGAATCCTGCTTGTGATTTGTTTCGCCAAGGATTCTCTTCAAAACCATTATTTTCCTCATCAGCTCTGCAATCTTTACTCTGCTGCTCAATCCTCAAACAATCTTCAAGGATCAACGTCTCGTTAGTACGGGTATCACTCACGTTCAAATACTTTGGAATGCTTATTTGATCAAGTACCTCTCGTGACCCGAGGCTGGAGTCACCTCCAGTATCAGGAATAATCGACGTTATAGATTGAAATTGTAAACTGCTGCTGCTACTTCCACCAGACTCTGGGCAGTCTTTCTTAAAGAAAATGGGTTGGGGATCTGGCTCAATGGGCGTCATCATGCCGTCAATTCCTTCAATGTTACTCAAAGTCACCACCGCATCTTCATTCAATGTGTATTCATTGCGCGGCTTTTTAAAACTGCTTTCCTTTCTGTTTTTCCCTTTTGCTTCTTCGTCCCCATTGCCTTCCTTGTCATAAGAACGCTTCTTCAATTTCTTTGCATCTCCAGTGCCTGAAGCCATCTTGTTTAAAGTCAAATTCCAAATGCCAAATGCTATAGCTCCGTACTGATGATTCAAATGGTTCAAACCTTGAGCACCTAGCCTTGAGTCTTTCCTGTGTAACAGGGTCAATTGAAGCTGTGGCTGCTTCTACTTGTTGAAAACGCAAATCAATGCCAAAGTAAAATAAAACGAATCAGATATGAAAAAGTGAAAATGAAAATAAAAATGAAAAATCAGAAATCAGAAATTAGGAACCAGGAACCAGGAATCAGAAATAAAAAACTAAGAGTCTGGGATAAAGCATGCTAACATATAAGCAAACTCTTTTTTTCAATCCAACTTGAATGTAATAAGCCTCTTCGTTTTCAAAAGCAACTCCCACCCTGTTGCTTTCGCTACCCTTTTTTTAAATTGTTTTTTTTAGGAAATATCTTTTATTGACATAATAACATGATTATACAAATATATAAATATATACAAAAGCTTTCATCACAAGTTCCAAAGATTAAACTTGTAACATTTTTAAGATAAAAAACAAATATTCAAAATAAAATCATAAAAACAGCAAACCTTAAAAAAATCTAAATGAAAAACAACAACAAAAAAAGAAAAAATCTATGGAGTATGAGAATGGTCTTATTCACAAAAATAAACGCTGAATAATGTCATAAATGAAACATATATAATCATAGATATCGGCTTTTTAAAATGCTCGCCACTAATATTGAATCAATCCTTCACATCTAAGCAAGCGCTCCCAAGCTCACCAACAATAATTGTAATGCAAGTTGTAAACTCCAAAAACCAACCTTTTTCATTCTCATGGCACGCGCCTCATCATCCATAATGTTTGCCGCAAACGCGTCATAAACAGCCGCAGAGATATCATCCATCAATTTTGAATCATACATCGTCCACGATCCCTCAAAATCATCATACTTCTTGATAATACGGCACTTGATGGGAATATAGGTATCTCGCGAATTGATGTATGCAACAATTGGCCTAATAAGCGCATTGTTGATATAGGTCAGATCGGATGTAAAAATAGGAACAGCAGCTCGAGAATTATTAATCTGGACCCTCAGATCCATCACAATGTACTTGTTGGCAGTAAGAGTGCTAGGATCTTTATTGAAAGAAAGAAGCGTCTTGCTCTCAGCGTGAATGACCTTGCGTTTCCATTCCCCGTCTTGAAACACAAAATTGGAACGTTCGGACTCAGCTTCAGAGTAATCGCCCTGTCCACTTGCCCAGTTACGTCCCAAACTGCTTTTGATGTCCCGCAACACTTGAGAAAAGTTAATGTTTGATTCTTCAACAGGGAACATAATGTCGGCACACAAGTCAACATTACCACTTTCAATCCATCCAAAAGGCCCTTCCATTCCTGTATTTAAATGGTCAATATTAACACCATCTATTCGCAGTCTATTGATTGTTTTCCAAGTTGATTTATCGTAGTTTGAAACCTCTTCTAGTTGGCGAGGATGAATGGTAAATAATGAATTATCGTATGTTCCAGACATGTTATTGGCAGAAAGAATATCATAAAACAGCCAATGCTTTCTTAGTCTTGGCAACTCACAGTTGAAAATACTGACACGGAATGGGCGGAATTCATTGGGATGGTAAAGAGTGACCAACGCGTCCTCCATCTTGAAATTTTCAATTTCAAAATCTCCAGGCGTGTGAACATTCTTGTAGCTGACTGGATCGTCATTGGGATCCCACTTGACATGGCGTCGATCAACAATACCTCGAAGTCCTTTAACTTCAACATCTTGAACAATTCCACCACCATTTACCCATTTGGATACTGACAGGGTAACAGATACTGTATCAATGGTCAAGTCGAATTGGGTGTAATTTCTGTCTTCAACATCGTTTGGCAATACCGAATCTTCCAAAGCGGCAGCATCGGCGGCAGCAGCAGCTTGTGAACCCTTTTGAACTCTATGGTTACCTCTATTGGGTCTTCTCGAAACAAATACTTTGTTGAATGAAATCATACCATCGCTCCAGTGAGGAACAATGGCATTTTCGAATACTACTGTGAGACCGGTATTCCTAGTAATAAAGTTTCCCACCTTTTCTGCAATGTATTCTTGAGCAAAAACAGTGTTCATTGTGAACAATACTAGGGAGAAAAATGTCGTTGTACCAAGCAAAATCCAGATAATATTGCCAACTAAGATCCATGAAAAGAGAGCGCCAATATCATCTGTGGTTAATGGTCGGACTTGCTTAAACATAGCCCATCGCAAATGAACCCATAATCTACCATATATTCCTTGTGTATTAGCCAAAAGATCTTGCTTTGTTGTGGGCTTTGGCTTCTGAGGAAGCGTGGGTTCTCTGTATTCTTGAAGACTGTTGCGGGCATCGCGTAATGTCGCTAAATGCGTTTCTACAGGGTCTGGAGTTATAGCAGTCCTCTTGTCGTTATAATTTCTAATGTGTGAATTGGTATTATTATTATTAAGATGATGATGAGGATGGTGATGGTCCGATTTATGGCCGGGTTGGTGTGGGGGCTGGTGGAGTGATGGAGAAATGTGTGATTCATGATCTATTTCATGTGAATTCAGCTGATTGCTGTTAGGCCGGTATATGGTATTAGAGTCATCACGGCTCTCTGGCAAATGAGACTTTGGGTTTTTCGAGTTCGAGGTATTCTTTGAGATGGATCTTGACGAATGGAAAGATCTAAAGGGTTGAAGTAGAGATCCTGTCAACGTAGAATTATTGGGCATGCTTCTGAATGCAGACAGGAGTGACAACGGTCGGACAACAACATTACCTTTAACTTTTGACTTTTTCCACAAGTCTAACGCCACTGGGGATGATAAATGAGTTGAAGAAAGTGAAGCTTGAGATGTGGAAGTGGCGACAACAGCAACAGCACAAGGCTCTGATTGCTGCGGAAGATTGTATAAAACAAGTGTGGCAAACCCACTTTTTCTGACGTTTCTCTTCGTTGGCAATGTATTTACAAGCTTTCTCACATTTTTAGGATATTGAAACGCCAGCCAAGTAGAGTTGGAATGTAGCCAGAGAGAGCTCCATGAAGATACGTTTGCATAAACACGATGATACTGAAACCAGGGTGATCGGAGTTTCATTGGTAAGACCCAAAAAGTATTTAATAAGTGTTCATAATAAAATAAGAGGTAAGGTGTAAAAGAGAAATGGGCATAAGTAAAATTGGATCTGCAGTTGGTTGGAGGTTGGAGCAAGCCTAAGCCCGGCTAAGCAATTAAAAAGTGTAGTAAAGATCTTAGGGTTGTTGAAACTCAATTATGGTTCAAAAGCAACCTATTGGATGAGAAGCTGAACGCCACAAAAAAGGTGTGCTAGTGATGCAGAGATGTGGGGATACAGAGGTGGGAGGGGCCAGAGAATTAAGCGTGTTTAAAGAAGAAGGTCTGTTGAAGAAAAAGTGCTGATGGTTAGAAAAAAAAAGCTGATCTGAATGTGGTGAATGGGAAAAATTTGTGACTAGCCTGAGCACAGGCAGCGAGCGCCGCACAGTGTCCCCAAAGAGGGTAATGACGTGGATTACGCCGGTCTGTAGAATACGCGCATGGAACGCTTTTGACTGGAAGCTGTGCTGTCCCAGGCTCTGAGATGGATCAGGATGCAGCAATTGCCACGGAGAGGAAGCTATGGGAGCTGAAATTGCGTTGATGTGTTGCGGGAACCAGATACACTGTTTGCTAGCCGGGCTTGAACCAGTAGCTAGCAGCTGGCAGCTAGCAGCTCTCCATTAGACTCCATTAGACTTCCAGGTGTTCCCGTACAAAGCCTCGACCGAACTAGGCTGTTTGCACGTATTTGCAACCCTGTGGAAACGACATGAAAAAGGGTTTCATCTCATTTATGGTCGAGATGGGATTTTTTGATCTCTCGAAATCAAGCCATATTGCTACAGTATTTCCATTTGAAGGCTCATAACTACGCATATAGCACATCTGGTAACTACTGGACTCCGGCAAGTCAACCAAAGACATTGTCCTTGAAAACAAACACATTTCGAATCATCAGATCCTAAAATATGGAACTCTCCCTCACTCTTTTTTTTTTTTAAAAAAAAAAAAATCTCAATCAAACCGGCTCCTTTGCCTTTGACTGACACATTCTTTGGCCAACAGCTCCGACAACGGTACTCGCCAGTCACATGACCTTCAGCCTTATGTGTAAGGCCAATCACAGCAATTTGAGTCAAGCCTCCCTGATTACCAACTTGAAAGTTCACCTAAGCCATCTCTAAATCAACATTCAACCTCAGTGTGGAGGTGAACCAGCTGCTGTAGCATATACCCTAGCTAAGAATTACACTCCCAATGCTGGCTACAAAGACATTGGCGCTGCAGAGCTGTCTTGCAAAATCTTTACAACTCACGGTTTCTCGTCCTTTGGCGGCACCAGTTCGGAAATGTTTCTACAGAAGATTACATCATTCTCCTATTACGCAATTGCCTCGAAAGGCCCCGTATCGAAATCCACGCAGATCACAGTCCGAACCTGAGGAAACTCCTGAAGCAGAGCTGCCCAAAGCTACTCCAGCATTAAAAGCTTCATCTCCTGGTTTAGAGTCTTTGAGCACACCAAAATTTGTGTTTGATCCCTTAAAAAACCAGGCAACTATTGACGGCCAAGTTTTGAACACAGGTAGTACTACTCAACAACCAGAACAGCTAAAACATGCAGCATCATCATCAGCATCTGGCCAGAAGGCTCCAGGTCCAGAAATCAACAGCGAACCGCCACTAAATGACTCTGAGTATTTCTCTTTAGAAAATCGTGGTGGGTCGGAAGTTGTACAGAAAAATATAAAGGAGCCATCAGATTCCCCTAAAGTAGAAGTGGAATCTACTGCTCCTGACTCAATTAAGACTGAGCAGCCATCAAAGCTAAACGAGCTATATACATTTAAAGACCTTTCATCAATTAAGGATCTGCCCTCTGAGCAAGATCTCAGAAAAGTCAAGCTCTTCAAATGCGTCAGCCAAGGTCTAGAGCAGCTCCAGGCACAGCTATATGCCGCTGGGCAAACATTGAACGACGTTACTGGGTATTCAGCAATTGGTGCTTTGAAGAAAAGCATTGAAGACCAGGATAAGCTTTTGAAGCAATATCGAGTGGATGTTAGAAAATGTAAAGAAGCCTACACAAGCGCTATTAACAGACGATCAGCCTCTCAACGTGAAGTCAACGAGCTTTTGCAACGGAAGCACATCTGGTCTACTACTGACTTGGAACGATTCACAGAACTTTACCGAAATGACCACGCGAACCAGCAGTCGGAAGCTGCTGCGGAACGAGCTCTGGCGGCTGCAGAAAGAGCATCAGAAGAGTCACAAGCAAAACTGTCTACACTAATTTCGGCAAGATACCATGAGGAGCAGATTTGGTCAGACAAGATTAGACGAGCATCGACCTGGGGGACGTTTGGTCTTATGGGGTTCAACATCTGTTTGTTCATAGTTGTACAGTTGTACATTGAGCCTAAAAAAAGGGCAAGAATGGTGAACTCGTTTGAACAGGTTATGAAGCAAACAATTGAAAATGAAAAGACCAGCTACAAGGAGGAACTGCAGGCTGCTACCGATACCGTTCTTAACAAGACGGCTACTTTGAAAAATTCATTAGTCCCTGAATCTGAATCTGAATCTGAAGCTTCGATTACTTTGGGAGCTGCTGTTGCTGCTGCTGTCTCTAACGCTGCCGAGGACCAAGTTGGTGATGGCACGGAGGCTGCAACCTTTACTGATGACGATCGGAAGCGATTAGCGCGCATTGAAGAGCTCGCTGAAACCGAATACCAATTTCTTCAGCAGTTTACATCCATCTTCCCCGACATTAAAGAGCCGGCAGAAGTATATTCCGATGTTGAATCGCCTTACTCACCATATGCTGGCCAAGCTGACGTCTCAACGCTAACCTGGCGAAATCTCCCTCACAGACTACTTGGTGAAAAGTCCTACATAAATGCCAAGAATTTAAAGGAAACCAATATTGATCTCCCTGAGACTTTGGTTGTGAAGCCTGTTGAGATTGCTAGTGCTGCTGGTGCTGGTGCTGCGGTCGGAATTCTTTTTGGAGTACTATGTACCCTCATTGCAAAAGGCTGATAGACCGACCCTGTCTAGTCACTAGATACATAGATACATAAAAGTTATATTGTATATAATTTAATACCATTCTGCATAACTAATTGAGCATTTGGATTTTATCAATCTGGGAACCCCCGAAAGTAGCGTGGTGTATATGTCTTATTTCTTTCACTATTGAGCTCTTGCTTGAGCTTTTGTTTAGACGGGCTATCAACGATAGGGATTTAAAAAACATAGGTTTCAAACGTGAAAAGACGCCATTTATCGACTAGATTTGGAATGAATTTCAATTCTCTAAGCCCGCTTTCTGCAACTCTAAATCATTATAACAAGTGGTAGCTGTTCACGTACCTTGATACATCTAGTTCAGAGAGCAATTGAGTTTGAGCATCAAGCAATTGCGATAACATATTTCAAGCCCACCGATGTCAAAATATTGGTGGCCCATGACCCAAGCTGAAGTAAGCGGGATGATTGCTGATTACCTATACTTTAAGCCTTGATGGTAGCATTGTTTTGCTGAACCAGCTATATAAACCCATGCTTCTACCCCAAAATATATAATATAAATATAAATATTACTATTATTTTTGGCCTTTTCTCTAGTACCCCGTCATTACTTCTTTTTGCAATCCTCTTAACACAGTTTACCAACTTCTTTCTTATAATGTCTGTTGCAGAACAATTTGAACAAGCCAATGCCAGTTATACCAAGAACTTTACTAAAGGGGAGCTACCGCTGCCTCCCTCTCGGAAAGTTGCTGTTCTTGTTTGCATGGACGCAAGAATAGACCCTGCCAAATCGCTGGGCCTTGAGGAGGGTGATGCCCATGTCATTCGAAATGCAGGAGGACGGGCTTCAGACGCTCTTCGCAGTATAATCATTTCGCAGCAACTGCTTGGGACTAAAGAAATTGTCATTATTCATCATGTATGTATCATACCAACCGAGATTTTTTCCTCTCTGTGAAATAACTGCCTGTTCTAATACTGAGTTGTTTTTACGCCTTTTTAGACTGACTGTGGTATGCTCACCTTTACTGAAGAAAAGCTTCGGGCCATTCTGAAGGAGACTACTCCAGTTTCTGCCGACCACCTGGCCTTTTTGCCATTTGGAGATCTCGAACAGAGTGTGAAGGATGACATCGAATATCTTAAGCATTCACCCTATGTTTTGGACGTCCCCATCACTGGATATATTTACGATGTCAAATCGGGAAGTATCAATAAGGTTGAGTAGTGCTGTTAAAATGTTAGCGTGTTGTTCCAGATGTTTGTTAGTTGTTTTGTTTAAAGTTTGTTGACTTTTAAGTCCTTTTTATCAAAATTTATATATACCCAGCCTACGGAGCAATGGCACGGCTGTTGCCTAGTTTCTTTCTTCTATGATGGGCCATTAGACGGTGGTTTGATACGCATGTTTTGTTATATTTGCCGAGCTGTGAGGACGCCTATTTGGATCCTTATTAAATGACTCAAGTACGGATATTGCTGGAACCTGTTCAAGTACAAGCTGTGGTGGAGTGAGAAACAGATGGAGAGGGCGGATCTTCAACTCGCTGAATTTGCCACCTTTGCAGCCAACAGTGTTTCAAGCCAGCAAGTTTCGCTTGTAGTTTCGTGCATTGATTGATTTGATATGCTTATATTTAATCTGCATCTATCTGATAGTCGTAATAAGACAATACCTGTAAATATGACTGCCATAGTATAGACCAGGTGACTTGACAGTTACGTCACTTTCCATAATTGAAATACAATTCCAATTTAGCACACCCAATGTGGTTTATTTATCGTCTGCTAGGAAAGAAACACAGATCTAAACAACAAGATTACATGTGGTAAAAATTCAATAGATAGTAATCGACGACTGCTAAATAAATAAATATAAATAAATATTTTGCCCTCGCGATACAGCTTTGGTGTGTACACTATGAATGCGCGGTGCCATGTGACTCTGCAATGTCAGCCTGCCTGTTCAGCCTATTGAATCTGCTCCACACCATAGTAGAAAGTGACTGAGTCGCGTAGCGAGTAGTAGCACACCTTGACATCTTTGTGGCCGGCTATTTTCGTTATCGATTGAGCCATCCACCAGTAAACACAGTGATAAACAGAACTTTGCAAGTGGCTGCAGCTATTCAACTTTTCGTTGCGATGTTAGGGGCTTGAGGCTGGCTAGCAAAAGTAACAGCCGTTCTTAAAACCATGGGTCGTTTTTCACTAGAGATCATAGCCTTCTTCTTTCTCTTCTTTCTCACATCAAGCTCCAACCAATAAATACCTTTTTATATTTCGGCTTGCTTTAGAACTGTTTATTGACGTATTACCAGACCATATTTTTACCCAATCTAGATTCCAACCCTTGAAACGTGAAACGAAAATCTGTTGAAATACACATAAGCTACATACTGATCCCAAGCTTTGGTCGTATTATTAACATCTATAAAGACGTCAATTTGGGGCTGCCATTCATTACAAAGTACTATTCTTCGCCGACAGTCACACATCCCACTTTTGAACTATATTTCAAATGCCCATCCGCATCTCGAGTCCCAGTCCTGAGGATAATGACGATCGTCAAGAACGTCTGGAACAAATTGTAAACGACCCAGACCCAAGCTCAGATTCAGATCTAAGACGTCGTCCAAACAATGATCCCAATGGTTTCTTATATCACCTTGCTATTCTCATAGGCTCAATGTTTTCGGTGGTTTTCGTTCTCGGAAATATATTCATAGTTAGCCCTCTACGGGCAATTTTAGTTGTGACTAGCAAAATACCTTCTATGGTTATAAGCGAACACGAGCAGTTTTGTTTAGATCTCGACAGTAATCCAGATAATGAAGAAGCATTACAGTTTCGGGCCCTTGTTAATGGCGACGACCAGGGTGAGAATAACCGGGACACACACACCGCAACAACTTCTAATGACAATTCCCGAGGCCTCCAACCAAGCAACTTTACTCTAATCAACTCCCTTCTTCAAAGAAATCAAGCAGAAGAGGCCTCCAGAGTGCGACGACTTACCAACCGTGCTAGTTCAGACACACGTTCCGTAACGGGTAATTCTGAGTACAGTGCGCAGCCCCTGTACCGAACTGAACAACGAGGTGTTCCAGCTTCTTTACAAGCGTTTGCTTCTGCGATAATGGCAGAGCGTAGCCGACATCAAAGCACACATCAAAGTATAGACGTTGGATACAACCTCAATCCCATAGCTGCTCGTGCCCAAAACAGAGAGCCTGCTGAGTTTGAAGACAGTACCAGCACAAGAGCTGGAATCGACAGAAATACTGTTGAGCCTCCAGCCGTTCAAGCTCAGCCCACCGCCACCACTCAACCGCCAACTCTTATCGATCGCCACCACCGACCTTCTCAGCTCTCAACCTCTATTCCCCACACAACAGCTCCATACTACCCGCACCACATGCCTTCCATGGTACCACCGTCGCAGACAATTGCCTCTGCTACTGCAGATGCGCAAGGAAACTTTCCTCCGAGGGTATATACACAAGCTGCATGGGACTCTCGTATGGCTGGGTTCCCAGTGTCCCGAACCGAAATGAACTCACTAGTAATGAACTACTTGATTGTTGAAGGCTATCAAGAAGCAGCACTGCGATTTGCGCGCGAAGCGAACATTTCACTGGCCAGCCCGCAAGGAAACATTAGCGGCAACGTTGACAACAGTGACAATGTCAGTTCCAACTTGGAAGCATCTACAAGCTCTCTTACGGAAACTCTAATGGGCGAAGGAATGAATAGAAGCATGTCAGAAGCTATGATGGAATACTCAAATATTCCAACCACTCATTCGACCACTAGAGCTCCCATATCTTCTGATTCTGATATTAACACATCAGCTTCGTCATCTTTCAACACTGCTAATTTAGACGCTTCTAGCCACTCACCGACAGAAGCCGATAACTTGGCGGCCGAATCCATGTATAGCTTACTAGGAGCTGCTTATGGTCTCAATGCTGAAGCATCTCAATCTGCAAAGGGAAACAATTCTAAATCGGCAATATCATCTCAATCAAACAACCCAAATACCAATCTGTATTACCACCAGCAGCCACCGCTGTTCAGTCTGAATCATGTTCACGAACGAATGGTTATCAAATCTCTAATTCTTCGTGGTTCAGTCCAGGAAGCTATTGAAAAGATCAACGATGTAGACCCTCAACTCCTTGATTCCAACTCGCCACTACATTTTTCCTTACTTCGTTTACAGCTTATTGAACTCATTAGAGAAGCCAACAACAAGCGACTATCCAGACATAGAGAAAGGTACGGACCTAATTCAGGCTTTAGCGATCAGGCTATTTCTGATATTGAAATGATCCAGCCAGCTCTAGATTTTGCCGCTTCGCATCTTGCTCGTCGAGCACCTACGAATCCCAAATTTTTAGAGCATTTGGAACAGACAATGGCTCTTTTATGTTTCCCTCCTGACCAATTGGTACCCCAGTTGGAGGAATTGATGGATCTTAAGATGAGACAGAAGGTTGCACAGGATGTGAACACTATGCTTTTAGCAAGACAGGGTATCGCTGGCGAATCAAATATTCAAGCTCTGATAAGATTATGGGGCTGGGCAGAACGTGAACTTAAAGAAAATGAAAAGGTTGAATTCCCATTGCTAAACCCTGCTGATTTAATCTCTTAGCGGTACCGACTGCAGTCTACCCTTTTTTTTATTTTTTATTTTTTTAATTAATTCATGAAGCATTAAATTTACGATTTATTAATTATTTTCATTTTTTTCTAGTTTTCAAGCAGCATTCACTGCTGGCAACAATAAACGTATCGGGAAACTCTAGATTATGGCGTTATAATATCAGAAACAATGTTTGAGGTAATGGACTTTTAGCTCTTTCCTATGGAAGTAATTATAAATGGCCATAAAATTCTAGGTAAAATAATCTATAAGCATAAAAATCACTCTTACAAAAACAAGTCTAATAATCGTAATCAGTATCCTCCTCTCTTCCTTCTAAAGGCAATGATACACCAGTAACGATACTCAAAGGACCCTTTTCTTTAATATAATCCAATTCTTGGTCATTTTTAGCAAGAAGTAATCCAACAGTACCAACAGCATTGATACCAATTGACACACCTGCAGTCTCATCCACAAAGTCTGGCGCAGTTCTTGGTACTGCAAGAATCCACTCTTCTGTGAAAACCAGATTATAAGAAATTTCTTCAGTCTTCTTCTTTTGACCAGATTCCGCAGAAGTATATTGATCAAGTGTAGATGGGTCGGAAGGATCAGACTTGATGTTACGGATGGCAGTCAAAACTCTGGAAAGAAGGGTAGAATATCTAAAGCCTAAATGGTCCTCCAATTCCTCGTCATTTTCAGCAAGAAGAGCCGCCTTGTCGACCGGGACCAAGTAATGTTGGAAAAACGGAGTCTTGTCCAATGCAAGAGGAGCGCTTCCCTCCTTGTAGTTTGCTCGGTGCTTTTCAGCGAGGTGATCAGGCCATGGAGTAAAGCCATCAGGAAGCTTGAGGAACTGGATATGGCGATGGTTGACGCTAGCACCAGAGGCAGCGCCACAGTTGAAGAAACCAATGTGACGAGAGCGAGACTGTTTGTTGACAGCAGCCAAGACGCGGAAACTGGCAGCAAGGTCTTCTGGCCTCAATGGAGATGACTGTGGGTACGGTTTCTGGGTGATCAAGAGAAAGTGGTGCGGCACGACAGCAAACTTGTTCAAAACAACGGCATGCTCAGGGCCATAGCTGGAAAGGACTGTGAGAGGAGGACTAGGAGGATCAAAGGGATCAAACGGCTTTTCAGACTTGATGTCGCCTTCCTTGACAGGCTCTTTTTCCCCAGAGGTGAGGTCACCCTTGGGCTTCTCTTTCAAGGATGGAATGAGGGAATAAATGTAATTGATACCGTCGACAGTATCAGGATTAGAAGTCGTCGGAGTGAATACCAAATCACCCGACTCTACAGCTGCATCATAGGTCTTTGTGATTTGTTCGTAAAGGTTTTCAGGAACCTTGTAAGCGGTTTCAGATGACATTGTCTTTGATTCAATTCGCACAATGCTTTGGAACGAAGAGTTGCTGGCAGATCTTTGTGGGTGCTGGAAGCGGATGCTATGGGTGCAAGTATTTGGTAGATTGACAAGTGCTGGCTGGAGATGAATGGAGCAGCAGTGGTGGAGTGAAGATGAGCTTGTTTGGTGGAGTGATTGCGTTAGCAAACGTGAAAGCCGGCTTGATATGGCCATTAATGACAGCAAAGACGTGGAAGAACCTCCATGTGGCGAAAGTAGCTGGTTCAAAACTGTGCTACGATGGTGTTTTTCAAGGAATCTGCCCGGCTGGAGATTTTGGAATTTCTAATACAGAAAGGGCTCTGAGGGCTCTGAGACATGGAGAGACCACTCCAGAAACAAAGTTTAAGATGAAAACAGTCATATAGCTAGTGACAGCTGGCTTTACAGTCCCCCCCTGGTCTCTTCTCAATGGCTTGGGATGAAGCAGCAGCTGCGGAGCCAAGGTTAGGTAATCAGACAATCCATCCGTTGGTGCGAGTAGCCCACATCGTCACGTTATCACGCCGTGATGCTAACATGATAAACACGTGACACACAGAGCCGAGGTGTATTGTGTTTTTTAGCAGCTTCGGCAATTCAGGGAGTCCTGGCGTACAGAATCGGATCAGTGACAGTGGAATCGCCGACCCCGTGCCTTTTGACGTTGGCGTTCAAAACTTGTTCATAACCATGTTGGCTACGGGCCAGGAGCCGTGTCGCCAGCCGAAATCGTAATCGCAAGTACGTACTCCTCACAAACTCAATTTTCCTGCATGGATTGCGGGGGATTTCTAAGCGATGGTGGCTGATCAACACAATCATGTACCGTATTTCATGCAGATTCATTTGTTTGATCAGGTCTCAAGTCGCATGGCTGTAGTTGATTGTGGCAAATGAACAAGCACACAAAAGCATAGGGGGGAAAAAAAAAAAAAAAAAAAAAAAAGATTCCCAAGTAATTATGGAAATTCGGATTTATAAAACATACTGGGAAACCGTTGAACCTTGCTTGTTGAGGGCATGCCTGCATCAAGTCCGGTTCGCCCGAGGTTTGAATCAGCTTGAAAGTCCCGGCTCTGTGGAGATTGGGTGTGTAAAACTGGCCCAATTGTTTGATGAGTAACCTACTATTATTCAGCCCTTTTAAAAAATCTCATCAAACAGGCCCTTCTCTTCATTCTTTCTTACCACCTCATCATCTTTTTTTTCTTTTCTTCCAGCTCATTCTTTTTACTCAAACCGTTCTTTATTGGTTGAACCTATACCTTATCACTACAAATTACCCCCAAAATGCCAGTGCTAGAACCAACCTCCACTCCAATCGCCTACCGAGGCAAGGAACCAAAGCCCAGCTCAAAGCAACCAAGGCCGGCATCGCATAGTTCAACTCCCAACACCCTTCATGGATCCAATGATCACCATATTCCAACCTCGGAGATTCCTGGTATCGCAGCGTTTGATACTTATGTTCCACAGCCAAATGCTATTCGAATCAACGTAGAAGGTGCGTTTATTGTTGATGAAGACGAGTCAAATGGAAGATCAACCCCTCCCGGAACCAGAGATATTGCCTTACCACACCACAACTCGGACGTTTCTCATATTGCTGTCGATGTAAGTGTGTTTCGATTCTTCTAATTCTAGATGATATCAATGCCATGATCTAGTCGTTCTAGATGGATGGAAAGAAATTTTTTGCGTGCCTTGACCCCTGTCAAAGCGGCTATTTGGATTCCAAAACTAACCGGGTTTCTAGATTGGAGGATCTCTCGCCAAAATTGTTTATTTCACAAAGGATGAAAACGGAAAAGGTGGCCGACTAAATTTCACAAAGTTCGAAACGGAGAAAATTAACGAATATATGCAGTTCATTGCTAGCTTATCAAGTGGGCCAGGAAACAATACCCATAACAATACTTCCAAGCCTCAACAAAAGCTCCACATAATGGCCACTGGCGGCGGTTCATACAAGTTTTACGACAGGATAAGAGAGCAACTTGGCGTAGAAGTCACGCGAGAAGATGAAATGGAATGCCTGATTGCTGGCCTTGACTTTTTTATCAATGAAATCCCCCAAGAAGTGTTCTGCTACAGTGAACAAGATCCCATGCGATTTGCCGAGTCTCGTCCTAATATCTATCCCTATTTGCTGGTAAATATTGGTTCTGGTGTATCGATGATCAAAGTCACTGGCCCACAAACATTTGAAAGAATTGGTGGTTCTTCATTAGGAGGCGGTACCCTTTGGGGCCTTCTTTCTTTGCTCACTAATGCCAGATCATATGACGATATGCTTGAAATGGCGGCACGGGGTGAGAACACCAATGTTGATATGCTTGTAGGTGATATCTATGGAACAGACTACCCAAGAATTGGCTTGAAGGCTACCACAATTGCAAGTTCGTTTGGAAAGGTTTTCAAGCAAGTACGAAATGCTAGACACGATCACGACGAAAAAAAATCTAGAAGATCCGAAAGCGATAGCTCCGAATCACCGGCAAAAAAAAACAGAAATGGTAACAGCATTCCAAGCATTGGGACATCGTTAACATCACATGCATATGACGACGATGAAGAAGATGATGGATATGATAGTGCTGGTACACAGGAGGAAAAGTTTGCTCGGTTTCACGGTGAAGACATTAGTCGTTCATTATTATACGCCATTTCCAATAACATTGGGCAAATTGCCTACCTCCAGGCTCGTAACCATGGCCTGGAACACATTTACTTTGGTGGCTCATACATTTGCGGTCATCCTATTACCATGCATACGCTATCTTATGCTATCAATTTCTGGTCGCAAGGTGAAAAGACTGCATATTTTCTTAGACATGAAGGGTACCTTGGAGCTGTTGGTGCTTTTATTAAGCGACAGCCATCCGGCTGGGGCCGCCGATACTCTGGAACCAAGAGCTACGAGGATTTAAGATCTCTTAGAACGAAGATGGAAACCTTGAGTACCAATGCCAGCAGTGCCGGTAGCTCTACTGATGCACGTCCAGCAACAGCCACTAGTGCCAGTAATGGCATCCAGTAGGCTTAATTAACATGAGCTGTTTTTTACAATCATGGGTCAAATTTGGATTATATTTGTTGCCAGTTATGTTTTTTAACAAATGGGTTTGCCTTGCAAAT
Organism: Magnusiomyces fungicola; assembly: GCA_900654225.1. Classification (NCBI taxonomy): domain Eukaryota; kingdom Fungi; phylum Ascomycota; class Dipodascomycetes; order Dipodascales; family Dipodascaceae; genus Magnusiomyces; species Magnusiomyces fungicola. The sequence goes on from CAACAH010000001.1 coordinate 4,236,421, forward strand.
TATTTCGGCCTTATCAGCAGGCTCGCCGATATGAATGCGGCTGGAATAATTGGTCCCGCCCATGAAAAACAGTCAATATCCAACTTTTTTTATTACAATAATTGAGCCATACTTCTTTTCCCCAAAGCATAAATTTTTTTTGGCAATAATTTTCTCTTTCTATTTTATTATTTCTGTATCTTTACTATTTTTGTATACCTATATTTTTTTCTTCTTTTTTATAATTTGATGACTTACTTTTTCAAATCTTGAGCTACCGCCAAACTAGTGCGAATGAGATGGGAGATTTGTGTGTTTTAATATAACATGCCTTGTTTAATCATCCCGCTGATTTCCCCCAAAAACTTTTTGTTGCTGGTAGACACATGCAGCTCTTCTAATCGAACTAGTGGGGAAGTCACCCTGGAATAAGGGAGGAAAAAAAGCCAGCTGAAGTACGAGACAATGCCCCAATAATAGACAACGAGTACAAATGGTAGTTTTTTTTTAATACATCTCAGTTGTCTAATATATGCAATTTGAAGTAAAATCAATCTAATCATCAATCATTATTATTCATACAGCTATATAAATGTTCATAGTACCATCTTTTGCCTCAATTTTTGGCATACCAAATTAACATAATACGACGGAGACCTTTCCCCTAATCCACTAGTTTGTTGGATCACACTGTTTTCAAGCTCCCTGATCTCTTTCTGGGAAAAGACTTTTTTGTTTTCACCTCGGGCTACCCAGCAGATCTTTGCCTGGCTCAAATTTTCCTTTACATTGTCAATCACAAGCTCAAAAGTGACAGTTACACAATCCTCCATATTCGGCCTTGTCGGAGAATCAACCGAACCAATTGTCCGAGAAAACTTGATGACAGTTTGATGGGGGCCTTGAGCTCTTACCTTGATGCTTTGTTGTGAAATGCCAGTTAACTTTGCCAGTAGAGGTAAAACATTAATATACCATTGATGAGGTTTTTCTGCAAATACTTGAAACTTTTTTTCTCCAAGTTTCCCATATTCTCCCTCTTCAGTTTCAGTTTTGCCAACTTTTTCTTTTGATTCGACTGACTTTGGCTCTGAAAGAGTATTATCATTCTGTTCAAGTGCCAAGTTTAACGAATCCCTCTTCTGTTTCAACAACAGTATCTCTGATTCCAAATTAGAAGTCTCTTGCTTTTTCATTTCCAACTTTCTGCCCAGCGCTTTCATATTTCGCGGTGATGTAGACAGATGTGAGTATCTTGATTGTTGATTTTCTAAAGCTTCCACTCTTTGCTCATAATCTTTGGTGACCTCCAGAACCTTTTCATAATAGTCCATTTCATCTGCAGCTTTATCCTCCTCAGAGTTCTGGCCATAAAGTTCTCTGATCAGAGAAGATCCAATTTTGCTTTCAATTTCTCGTCGCCTTCGCAAATTATGGTATTCCAGTTGTTGAGCTTCTTTCTCCATTTCAATCGTCTCCTTTACCATAGCTTCCATCTCTTTCTCCAATTGTAGTGCCGACTCAGTGTATCGCACAAGATCAATTGCTTCATTTTCGCTTTTTTGTTGTACCCGTTCGGCTTCCCTCCGTATGTTCTGTAGCGTGATCTCTTCCACCTTGTTTTCCTCCTCAAGTTCTTTGACCTGTTGATATGAGTACAACGACTTCAATGTTTCGTACGCACTACTCTTTGCCAATCTTTGTTTCTTTTTGGTAGCCCCTTCTTCTTCTTCTTCTTCATCCTCAGATTCGCCAACAGTCATCAAATTCTTCACAAATTCAATTTTCGTTTCATTGTCCAGATATTTCATCATCACCTGCTCATATACCTGCACATAACTTTCGAGTTCAATGTCAATAACCCGCGGATCGTGTTCTTGGTCAGATGTCGAGAGCGAACTGCTGGTCCGGTTATCACTGTTGCGGCGAGAATTTGCCATAACCCGTAGATATTCATCTTTGGAACTAAGTATTGTCAATTGTTCGGGTTTCAATTCCTCGAGTGCTGACAGTACTTGGGGAAGATTGAGAGACAGAGCATCTTTGGCAGTAGAAAGAGACGACGTCGGTAGTGTAGAAGGTGCTAACGATTCGCGGGTGCGCTTTAAACTTAATCCTGTAAAGCTCATAGTATATAGATATGTGTTTTGTTGGAGTTAAGGATTGATTCAATGTATTTAAACGTTGGTTCGATTGTTTTGCTTTCAATGTTTTGATTTGAATCTGATAAGAGACTCTCCCAAGGTTAGGTAGGCTACCCTTTTAAACGCTCATATCACGTGAACACTAAAAAAATATTAAATCAGGGTTAGGTCAATTAGCCGTTTCAAAATTTTTTCAAGAAGTCAAGGTTCAGACTTTTTCTTTTGATATCTGACAATTAGAGACCATTTCCAAATTATCTTGTCGACTACACAATGGCACCCAAAAGTTTTGACAAGAAGAAGGCTGTGACCTTTTCTTTGGTCCACCGATCCCACGAGGATCCGTTATTCCACGATGCAGAGGCTAGTGCTAATGTTCTGGTGCCTTTGAATAAAGAAGCCTCCAAGGAACAAAAGCGTGAGCAGCGTGATCAGCGCCGGCTCAAGAAGCAAGCAATGGCAGAGGCTGCTTTAGAGGAACGCAAGGAGTATGAAGCAGGTCGTGTTAAGAAAGACACTTCTGAATTAGTCAACCATTTTGACAATGCTAAGATAGAAGAAGAGCTACGTGCGGAGGGGCGCCGTGATAATGAAGGTGAAGCTGCTTTGTACGGTATTTACTTTGACGACTCTAAATACGATTACATGAAGCATCTGAAATCTATTGGTGAAACCAGGGATGCAGTTTTTATCAGCAAAAAGGATCAGGAAAAGAAGAAGGGCGGAAAGAAAGGCGCTGGATTGATGTTGAACGCAGAATATGCCCAGAAGAACAATATTCAAATGCTCAAAGATGTCATGCCTTCAGACGCCATGGTTCCCAGAAACTACGATTCAGAAAAGAATGTTCCAGACACTCTTGCAGGCTTTAATCCCGATATGGATCCAGCTCTTTTAGAGGTGTTAGAGGCCTTAGAAGATGAAGAGTACGTTACTGATCAGGAGGATGACGGAAATGAAGACTTGTTCAATCAGCTTCTTGCAAGTGGAGAAGCTGACTCTGAGGAAGAAGATGATTTTGATGATGACTATTATGATGATTATGAGGACGACATGTATGACCAAGTTTCTGATATGGGTGATGATTATGATGAAGAGTTTGAAAAGTCCACAAAGACAGGTCCTTCTGGTACCATCTCTTTGAGTTCCATGCCATCTGAAAAGGCCAAACCTGAACCAGAAATCCCTATGCGACCCACAAAAGATGGCTATGAGCAGCCCATGGATGTTCCAAAACTTCCCACTATTTCAGACGAACAAGCTCGTGCTGCCGGGCTTCCCGAACTTGAAGACACCGACATTCCTGAAGTTCCTGATTTTGGAGAGTTGGATAAAAAGAGCGTTAATGATGCATCGGAACAGGACTGGGAACGTGCATTCCGTGAATTCAAGATTGATCAAGCCAAGGCAAAAGACAGTGCTGGATTTGGAGTTCGTGGCAAGGGTGGATTGCTTGAAGAAGGCTTAGAGTCAGAAGCTGGTGACGGACTCGGAGCATTAAGCGTTGTTACCTCCATGACGCGCAAGACTGGTATGACCAATAAGCAATACCGCCGTAGCAAGGGAAGACTACTTGACCAAGTTGGCCGCCGTGCTGGACTAAACAGCGTGAATGCTGATGCATTGACGGAAATGACTGGTTTGTCGATGTCATCTTCAGCTGTTTACAGAAACAAGCACTTAACAATGTTGGACGATCGATTTGATAACGTTGAAGAGGAATATTTGAACGACAGAGAAGAAGACGATCTCAACGATGACACGCTAATCAAGTACGGAATGCCCAAATCTGGGAAGAAGAAAAACGGAACATATAAGCAAAGAGATGAGTTTGATATGAAAAAGGAAAGAGCAGATCTGGAAAACATTTTGGATGACTTTTTAGATAATCATGCTTATGAAGGAAGAAAATTCTACAAGAAGTAGGTTTTTTTTTATGGCGTGATGTGATGACTTTTCAAATATATTTATATTGATTTTTACACTTATTGATTTTTTGCATAATTTTTTTTTATATTCTGTTTATATGGCTTTTATGTATTTTAAGGAAACAAAAAGAATTTACTCTTACGGATTTACCGGCAAAAAACATAATAGCAAACGTGTGTGGAGCTTCCATATTACGTGGGGACCCTGACCGTTAAAAAACGTGATCATGGGCTTGATTAACCACGCAGCCTTGCCACCACGGTTTAGTGTGTGACACATGAAGCCATCACCTACCACAGTTTTTAAGCTTGTCAGAAAATCAATTGAAGAAGCCGAGGCGAATATCATATATTTTCAAGTAATAGAAGATATATACATTTATCGTGACTTGTGCTTGAAATACAATCTATTGAGCTTTTCAAGTCGGAAAATACTGTCGGGAATGGTTAATCATATTTCCATCCCTGGGGATCACTGGGTGCTTATGCGCGACACTCTACATTTGTCGGAGGGTTTTCGCATATAAACCCCGACCAATCCTTTTATTTTACTCTTCTTTTATTCCACATCGAACCCTTTTTTTCGTTCCTTTCTTATTTCCCAAGTCATACTCATCACAAGAAAAAATGTCTCCACATCCCGTCTCCTCTTTTTACGACCTTGCTCCTCTCGACAAGACTGGTAAGCCTTTTGATTTCTCCAGCCTCAAGGGCAAGGTTGTCCTCGTTGTGAACGTTGCCTCCAAATGCGGATTCACTCCTCAGTACAAGGGCCTTGAAGAAATTTACAAAAAGTATGAAGACCAAGGTCTTGTCATCTTGGGCTTCCCCTGCAACCAGTTTGGTCACCAGGAGCCTGGCACTGACGAAGAAATCACATCCTTCTGCGCTCTCAACTATGGTGTTACCTTCCCTGTTCTTAAGAAGATTGATGTCAATGGTCCGGATGCCGATCCTGTCTACAACTTTGTCAAGTCCAAAAAGCCGGGCTTGCTGGGAATTAAGGGTGTCAAGTGGAACTTTGAAAAGTTCCTCATTGACAAGGATGGTAACGTTGTTGAAAGATACAACTCCACCAGGAAGCCTCGAGAAATTGCCGACAAGATTGAGAAACTCTTAAAGGTTTAGATCATGAAAGCCTAATAAACTGTTATGATTGCTACGAATTATAATCTTACGATACTTATGGAGGGGGGCTTTCTGGCGTGAGGAGTATTGTTTGTCCGATATGCTTGGTCTATATCATATATGACTCGGTTCATATGGTAATGTGCGAATCTTGAATAGCGAAATATGGCTATCACGCAAATTTACGATTATGTCATCTTTTTATATTAATTTGTTTTCGTGTTTTTTTTTGTTTTTTTTTTGATTATTTATTCAAAGAGTTTCTAACATCTAATTTAATAAATTATTATTTGTGAATAATATATAAATGTATATAAAAATCTACTCCGTTTGAAACTGAATCAAAAAATTGTTGTAATTTGCAAGCTGCTCGTATACTTTTTCTCTTGTCTTATGATAATATAAAAGTTTGCAATGTTGAGAAATGCTGACCGCATTACTTTGGTCAAAAAAAAAAAAAACTCGCTCAACATCCGAATCACATTCACCAACGGCTTTTGAACATGCCCATCTAATCAAAGTTCCCAACATAAATGTTAAAGTATTCCTTTCTGGTAATGCCGTTGACTCAGGGTCCACTATATTTGCGTCTTATTGTTAGCGAGTTTCTCCGTATTAGTTCATTCAATATTTAATTAATATACACTCTTAAAAAACAAAAAAACTTGCTGTTCACAATAGTCCATCTCATAATGTTTACATGCTCATGAGTTATGGAATCAATAATACTTAAATACACAAAATTTAGTCCCTACTTGATGCTCGCTTTCTTCCAGCAGGAGTAGATGCTCTACTGCTGGATGTCGAAGTTTTCTTTTTCTTGGGCGCCTCTTCCAACGCCGCACTTTCTGCCTTTCTCTTGCTCTTTGATGCTCCATTTCCATTAGTAGCACCAGCGATTGGCGTTCCCTGGCGTGTACTAGTAGCAGTGCTGGTGATTCCGTCATCAGCACCAGCTTCTTTCATTACTGAGGTGAGTAAAGTATGCGCACGACGGGCTAACTCCAAAGGAGTTCGAGAAAGAAAAAACCAGTCAAACCGAAACATGGGCGATGCTCGAATTGCATCCCGAACATTTTCATAAAGATTGTCTGAATCTAATCCGAATCTGTTAAGTTGCACCAACAAGTACCTATCCTCCTCTTCTGTATAAATCTTCTTGCCGTAACCGGTGGCCAATGGCTTTACCTGAAGCTGTTGCAATGGCGCAACATATGACTCCACCTTTTTACGCAATACTTCCTTCTGATGTTGAATCTTCTTGTTCTTTTCTTCAAGACTGTCAATTTGGGTTAAATACCTATCATAGCCTTCGATCTCGGTGTATCTGTCCCAAAATACCTTGTAATATTGCTTAACTTCAGCAGGAGTTTTGTCTTCAAATGAATGCGCAATCTGATCAATGCTATTTCTACCAAATTTACCACACATTGCAACAAAGTGTGTAAAATCACGACGACCCCAGCCAGAAAATCCTTGTTGTGCAAGCTCATCCTTTTCTTCAGCTTCAGCTTCAGTTAAAGGCTCAGCTTCATCAATTTCTGACTGAAGAAGCTGCCGTTCTGCTTCTCGTTCTTCATCTGTCTCAAGCTTACCAGGTTGAACCGGTGGTAATGGCACCTTGTATTCAATCTGTTTGCGGTAAAATGCTGTCTCTTTTTCCTGAAGGTCTACTAGTCGCTTAGGATAGAACTGGAAATCTTGAACATTCACTTGCTTAGGTCCTCTTGGAACTGGTGCCTTTGCAGGTTTTTCGTCCTTCTTGAGTCCACCATTGTTACTCATTAATTCCTTGTAGTATCCGTCAATACTATAGTTCTCTTTTCGTTCACGCTTGGCCAATGCAATCCACTGGAATCCATTTCCTTTGTCTTTATTGTTCTTGTTGAAGTCCTGGCCGTTCCATTCATACGCACTGCCTCCGGTAGAAAAGTTTTGGAGATCATCTAAACCAAGTTTTTCATAGCGTGAATTGAGCTGCTGGGTCTTTTTCTCACCATGACTCAAAATGGTTTCAATATCATCATCATTGATGTTTGGCTTCTTTTCTCCATCAGGAGTGGGGGTGCCAGCCTTGGAATTTGCGTTCGATTGATGAGTTAAAACATCTCTAGCACCATACTGAATCATATTTATAAGGTCATCCTTTGATGGAGCTTGAGCACCATTGGGCTTAGCTCTTCCTTGCTGAATAACAAGCTGATCTAATCTTAGTTTCTGAGCAGCACGGTCCAATACTTTTTCTTCAATAGCATTTTCGGTGACAAAACGATACACATAAACCTGCTTAGTCTGTCCAATACGATGTGCTCGATCCATTGCTTGCAAATCCGCTTGAGGGTTCCAATCACTATCATATAAGACAACAGTATCTGCAGTAGTTAAATTGATACCAAGACCACCAGCACGGGTAGTTAATAGGAAAACAAATTTTTCCGAGCCTGGTCGGTTGTATTGGTCTATTGCAGAAATTCGATCAGGGTGGGAAGTGTTACCATCGATTCTGTTATAGTAATAACCTCTGAATAAGCAATAGTCTTCAAGAATATCAAGCATACGACTCATCTGTGAAAAGATAAGAACTCGGGAGCCATTTTCTTTGCATCGCTTCAAAAGCTTGTCCAAAATGGCCATCTTTCCTGCATTGTAAATGAGGTGCTCATCTGTAGTGTATGGAGGGCCTGGCTCTGCACCATCGAAAAGGTATGGATGATTGCAGCACTTTCGTAGTTGCATAACAATGTTTAAAAGTCTCGTTTTTTCACCTTTTCCTGTGCCAACACCGTTTACAGCATCGATGTTTCTTTCAAGAAGTGATTTATACCACTTGTATTGCATATCAGACATGCCAACATACAGGTTAATTTCTTTCTTTGGAAGAAGACTTTTCTCAACATCTGACTTAATTCTTCTCAGCAAGAAAGGCTCTAAAACCTTATGAAGCTGTTTAACAACAACATCTTGGTCACTATCATTCGACTCAAACCACTGGTTAAACTGTTCTGAATCCGAAAAGACATCTGGAAGAATGTAATTCAAAAGGGCCCAGAGTTCATGTAAATTGTTTTGTAATGGAGTACCCGTAATTAACAATCTGTTACGTGAGTGAAATTCACGAACAATTTGTGAAAGAGATGAATTCTCATTCTTGATACGGTGAGCCTCATCAATAACGATGTATTGCCACGCAACTTTTCGCAGAGCAGCCTTTTCCCTCAAAACTATCTCATATGATGTAATCAATACATCGAAATCGCAAGTCATAAGTCGATCACGAATGAGGGCCGGCCTGGTTTCTTTGTCACCCTGTAGTAAAAGGGTGCGTACTTCTGGAGTCCATTTAGAGAATTCACGATCCCAGTTCTCCAGCGTAGACTTTGGAACTATAACAATATGTGGACCAGGAATACCTCTCAAATATCTGATGTAGCCCAAAAATGAAATTGTCTGGAGTGTCTTACCAAGACCCATTTCGTCTGCAAGAATTCCAGAGATGGAATTCTCATAAAGGGAAACAAGCCAGTTCAAACCTTGAACTTGGTACTCTCGTAATTTTCCATGAACGTAACCTGGGGATTCAGTAAAAACGGTTGACGAGAACTCATCCTTATCTTCCTCATTCTCCTCGGCCTGGAGAAGCTCTGCATCTTCCTCCTTCTCACTCTTTCTTCCACGATGGCTAGAAAGTTTAGAACTATTGGACTGGTCTTGTAGTTTCAGACGAACAGCATCTGCTTCTTTAATAAGACTAGCAAACTCGGGGTCTTTTCCAGCTTTATCGTCGATAAAATGACGAAACAAGTCAGTGAGACCTAACAAGTATTGAAATCGAGCAATAGCATCTGTACGCTTTTGAGACTTGATCTCTTGTTTTTGGTCTGAGAGAAAATATGTTTTTGCTCGAAAATCCCGTTCTTTTTTGCTCAATGGCATCTTTCCAGTTATCTAAATTCACCAAATTATGTTACGTGTTAAAAAAACAATGTACTAAACGCGGCAGATAGAGACTGAATATTGTATTTATAAACTCACTTCTTCTTCTGGGTCAGATTGAATATCTGTGACATCAACTATTTGTTCTCCATTTTGAACATTCTGTAAAAATCAAGTCATGCGTCATGTTAGCTCATCAAGTAGATATATGCTTGTTAGAAATACAATCTCAGCGTGGTGAGAAAATAAACAAACCATGGCGTACCTTTTCGTGTTCTTCTTCAACGTCAATAACAGGTGAGCCTGTTTCTTCGACAACAATGGGATCTTGATCCATTGTCATGTTGATGTTGTGTAAAAGTTATGATAGTAGGTTGGAACAGAAAGGTGGGAAATTGAAAGAACACACGCGAAAAGATTTCATTAAAGCCAAAGAAAAACACAAAATCGCCAACACGAATAAAAACATTAATGAAGCCTAGCTTCAGGGTTAGGACTATCTGTTTATTTTTCACATTGGCTTGCCCTGTGTCACATGATTCAAAGCTATTTGACCATTGCGCGCCAGTACGAGTTTCATGTTGCTATTTGTTTTGATAATCTGCTCTCCTAGTTTGAGTATTCCAATCATTAATAAAGTATTTAGTTTATCGTTATTCATTATAAAAGGTCACACGACCTGAACACTCACTGTTACCCCAATTTTGAGCTCATATCTGGCTCGAAGCCAAGCAACTCTTCATCGAGTGCATCCAAGTCATCATCTCTAATCATACGAGGGTCTAAATGTGTGATTTTTTTTAATCTTGATTCCATCAGCGATTCAGGATCGGCAGCATCTTCATCTCGCTGTTGTGGCTGTGGAGCAGGCATGTTGCCAGTAGCTGCTGGGATGAAGAACTCATTATCACAGTAGGGGCAAAACTGGTCTGCTTCATCAAAATCAGACAAGTCTTTGCGAAACGCTTTCTTACAGTTTTTGCAAATCATAGTAAGATCCAATGTTTTTCGTAGCGAGTGATCTTCGTTCTCCTCATGGCCTAGATGACAGTTAGCTATTGAGCTTAATCAAAACAACTGTGGAAGCGCAATAGTAACTTACACTGTGGGCAATCGTACCATTTTCGACAACACTTTAGGATTTTAGTTAGATCATTAGTTTGTCAATAGAGAGTAATGCTGAAAGATCTCATACTTGTGTTCGGATTGAAACTTGAGCGTTTGTGATGTGTTTGCACATGGTAGTATATATGCTGTTGATATTTATATTAATACTCTTGAAATATTATTGCTGGAATTCTGATATCCTTATCGTATAGTCATTCACGTGTTTATCGTCAAGAAAGATGGATTGTGTATTATGAATTATGATCTAGAATACCACTGAATTTCCCACAATCGTCCAAGTCAAGGAGGCAGACAGATCAATGAGCTGTGATAGATCAACTCTTTAGCGGCCATCGCTCGCATAAACAATCGTTATGTAATCGCCACGTGACCAGAAAATTTCCTGGTTTTCCTATCGGTCTTTGATTTCAAATATATTTTAGTCATTTAGTCATAGTCATAACCATAGTCACGGTCAGTTTTATTCATACCAGCTTGTATCGCCACAAACAACCTTTCTTATTACTCACCACTTTTGGATTATATATAGTTGTTTTTTCAAACGATTCTTTTAACACAACTCTTTCGACTTCTATTTTCAAATAACAGTTTTAGACAATATGGCTGCAACATTAGCACCCCCACTGCCGACACTGCAAACACCATATGGCCTTCAAGAGCTGCCGGCTCCAGAGCCAGAACACTGTCCTGGTACTGAGTCTGAAGAAGCTGGTAAAGCCGATGCTTGCCAAGGATGTCCCAACCAAGAAATATGCGCCAGCGCACCAAAAGGACCCGACCCGGACTTGCCCTTAATCAGATCAAACATCCAAGGTATTCGTCACAAGATTCTCGTTTTAAGTGGAAAGGGAGGTGTTGGAAAGTCCACCTTTACGTCCATGCTTGGCTGGGCTTTTGCAGCCGATGAGAATTTAGAGGTTGGACTTATGGATGTCGATGTTTGTGGGCCAAGCATGCCTCGCATGATGGGCGTGAATGGTGAGCGTGTGCACAGCAGCAACGAAGGCTGGACCCCAGTTTATGTTGATGACAACCTTGCAGTTATGAGTATTGGATTCTTATTACCCGACGAAGATAATGCCGTCATTTGGAGAGGTCCTAAGAAGAATGGTTTAATCAAACAATTTCTTAAGGATGTGGTGTGGGGAGATTTGGACTATTTGGTAGTCGACACACCACCAGGAACCTCGGACGAACATTTATCACTCAACAACTACTTAAAGAAAGAAGATGGAGAAAGTGGAATCGACGGTGCTGTTATTGTCACTACACCACAAGAAGTGGCGTTGCTTGATGTAAGAAAAGAAATTGACTTTTGCAGAAAAGCAAACATCAAGATATTGGGTTTGGTGGAGAATATGAGCGGTTTCGTTTGCCCAAACTGTAAGGGTGAGAGTTTCATCTTTGCTCCTACTACAGGTGGCGGTGAAGCCTTGTCAAAGGAAATGGGAATCCCATTTTTAGGAAAGGTACCTTTAGATCCTCGCATTGGAAAAGCATGCGATGAAGGTCTTAACTTCCTCCAAGAATACCCAGACTCCCCAGCATGCAATGGAATTTTGGATATCATTGATAACTTGAGAGACATTGTCGAAGCGGATGATGAGTGAAACTCATCTTTAATTAAGATTATCGGTAACTATTATGGGATAGCATTTCATTTCGCGGTTTTAGAGCAAATGAACTATACATTTTTGGCATTTTACACTTACTCCTACTGTTTGTAAATTTGATTTCAGTATATATATATATTTTGTATTTCATTTATTTAAATTTCATGAATAAATATTATGAGCTTTTAACTTCTCATTTTTATGTGTCATCACCTAAGGTTGTTATACATGTAAATCCATTTCAGTATCCTCATAGTTATCTTCTGCGTATTTCCCCGTTCTTTCCCGAACAAACTCGATTCTTAAAAGCAAAAGGTGCAGAGGATACTTGGTGGCGGCTTCATCATCTGATTGCTGAATAATTTCAACTTCGTTCACAATTGACTCAAGACATTGGTACAAAACCTTTTCATATTTTCTCATTTCCAAAATTGCAGCTTCTTGAGCTTCAATGCTACCGACAGTATACGACATGACCTGAGAGGAGTTTCGAGAAAGCCAAGAGCATGTGGACTTGATAGATAGAACAAGATTTAAGAATGCTTCTGATAGTGCATCGCTGTCAAGAAATATGGTGTCATAGACATCACTAATAAAGTCTTGATGAAGTTGAGCAATTGTATCTGGCTCAACAAGTAACTGGTTGGTTTTATCGTTATTCACAGAATACATATCATGGTCAATATCAGCGTCTATAACAGTATCGCCATGCATAAATGCTGAATTGGTATAGTCATCTCTAGGGTGATCCCTTGTTCGGGTACTGGCTCTCACATGTTCCTTAGATTCTGGAGGAAAACATTTGTTCAGGAGCTTAGAAAAGCTTTGTTCTATAACAGTCACTTGAAAATAATCCCAAACCTCTGTCAAGAATACCCGGGTGTGCTGAATTGCGTGTAAAAGATCTTCAAATGGCTCTTTCAGGTCATACTCACCGTTTCGAATAGCAAGTTTGTGTTGAGACGACCCTCTAAACGACGGACCACGTTTAAAGGTACTGGCTTTCCATTGATCAGTAAGAAGCTGGTGAGCCATAAACAAAGACATTAGGAATGAAAACAAAATAGAATATTTTGCACAATCAAGCTCGGGAAGTTTTGTTAGGGTTGCTTGAAACCAGTTTAACTGAAAGTTTAACTGGGTTGGGATGTCAAGAAAAGTAGTCTTAAAAATATCTGTTCCACTCCGTTGACCAATATTACTCAACTGAGCTCTTTGGCTTGTTCGTCTTCTTTTGGAAACCAGTGGAGCGTCCTCTTGTTCAACTACTGCAAGATCAAGAAATTCAATGGCATCAAGGTACATTTTCTTCGTCTGAATGTGTTTGGTAACCGAATGCTGTCCATTTTTCATGGTTTGAAATCTGCTATGACTTCTATGTGAGTGAAGTATCAAATTTTTGTATTCAAATTCATCTGACTCATTCATACTTTCAGCAACAGACATTAAAGCGCGTCGAAGAGTTTCGGGAGCAAGTCTCTTAAGAATAGAATCCGATGTAACTTTTGGAACTCCTAATAAGCCACTTCGCGGTCTAGTAGATTGTGCGCTATTTGAGCCCATTTCATCATCTTCTTCGCTATCATAAAGATTTTCATAGAAAGACAAATTTCCATGAGAACTCGCACCACTGAAAATTCTGCTTACAGGTTTCACGCCAGCTCTTTTCTCTGCCTCTTCTCTTGTTTGAAGAAGTTGTTCTGTAAATAACGTATTGAATTCAACATCTCCACCTAGTACAATTCTTCTCAGAGTATAGAAGTAGGCCCAAACGCGAGGTTTACTAAATTCAGTAGTCCCTATTTCTTTAAGAACGCTAGAGCGGAGTTCGGTAACAATGTCAAATAATGAAAATGGACTTATTGGGAGCGATAACGAACTTATTCGTGCAACGTATTTATTTACAACAGCATATGTCGGAATATACGAAAGGGATGATGTCTGGATTGAAATTCCAGAGATTGCGGATGAAGAAGTAGATGGCCGAGAAAATGTGTGATATACTTGTGAAGGCTGTGAAGCTGAGTGAATGTTTTGAAAAAGATTTGCAGAATCCACTCCCAAGCTGGCAGATGTCCCATTAGCACCATGACTAGAAAATCCAACGAAGAGACGAACCACATTTCCAGTGGTATAAATTAGGTATCCCATCTCTGGTGTAACACCAGGAGGAAGAAATAATGATTGTGATATATCCCCATTCATAACATTATCATCATTGTTCGTGGTATCACCATCTAGGTAATTAGCAGTTGACGTCTGCGGTTTATCTTTGTTAACGAGTAACTCCTCAACAAGCTTATGTTGTTCTGCTTCATCAAAATTATTCTCAAATGCGGAAGACGCGACAGATACGTGGCCATATAAGAGCCATGAAGAAACCAATTGCAGCCATGACCTGTGCACAGCAGTTAGACAATGTTGCCTAAGAGAATCTACCTCAGGATATCCGATTAAATTTGAGAATAAGGTAAATACATTCTTTTTGAGTTTGAAAGTTGAATTTTTTGCATCAGATGAGATTGAATAAAGCGGTGATGTAAGTTCTAACTCATTAAACAGTGGATCTGTAGTCGTAGTAGTATGTCGTTTACTGGATCTGGTATCATTAGATTTCTCGTTACTAACTAGGGGTATAATATCGAGCATTTCTAGGATATATTTTGCGTATTTCAGTACTCGGTGCCACTTAGTTATATTTATTCCGACAATCTGTGCCACTGCAACAGTATTATCACCGCCAACATATTTTGAATCTTTTCGAAGAATAGCTGTTTCCATATTTTCAAGCTCTTTCGAAAGAGCATGCAATAAATGAGTTTCGATTACTGACACTATAGCTGCGCGTATCAATATATAAGATTTTGGAGGTGTGAGCTTCTCAGTAGTCCTTACTGGATGATGGCTTGAACCATGATTAGCAGGGCCTGACTGAGAACCTTGGCTACCCGATGTGTTGGTTTCATATTCAAACCTTTGGACCGCATCAATTATAACTCGATGAAGATCACCAAATTGTGCTGTACGAGCCAATAGAGTCTGTTCTGAAGGATGTAAAAGTGACGAATCATCAGTTATTAATGTGGATTCAAGCGCTACTATGGAAGATTTGAATCCTGATAGAACCAAAAGTAACTCATGAATCATTGCAAACGTAAATTGGCGTTAAATATCTACCTCAGCAATTGAGTGGATGATGTGCGAATTGAGGAATATATATCTATCATGGGTTGTTAAAATATGTACTTGCAAGAATTAAATTTCTGAAATATTGGTTGAAGAGCCAAAGTTAATAGTTAATCATTCATAAAAAAGATACTTCTAAATTATCTTACTCACATTATAATAATATCCAATTAAATATATCAATCATATTTCAATCCGCCATGGTATTCCTGCTGTTGATGGCTCAAAATGTGTCAGCTTGATCATATAAACAAACAAAGTTACAGTGTGAGGCTGGGTTGGAGAAGGTGTTGACTTGAACTTTTACATACATAGGATTACTAATTACAAAACATTGAATTAGGGAATCGACATCTCCTGGGTTTAGCTTTTCTACCAAACCATCTCAATATTGTATCTTCAAATATATGTTTTTATTTTATTTTAAATAAATACTTTTATGAATACATTCGCTATTTACTGTATATAGTTCTTCATATGTATCATATATCGTTAAATCATTTTCGTAATCGTCGTATAAATCATAAACAAAAAAGAGCAAAGCTTTAAAACATCTTGTAATATAATCCAGAGTTGGCATTATGAAAGCCAATCATTCATATAGTCGTCTGTCTAACTCACGCAAGACATTGGCAACACTAGAAACCTCAACTTGCATGCCTTTCGTGGTAAGTCGCCCCACGAGCTTTCCTAAATCAACCCGCCTAAAGTCCTTATGTCTTGATAGTGTTTGATAAGCAGCTGAACATGGAATATAAGTTCTCGCAGAAGATGTATCAGAAGGTTCAACCTGAGAAGATGAAGATGAAGCTTCCTGGCTCCCATTAACAAATTGGTCTACTTGAGTTGAAGATGAACTCCTCAAAGGGGTATGATTTTCATCACCATTGGCATGTTTGTGGTCACCGCCACAGCACTTTTCACCTTTGGTCGCGCTATTTCCAGATGTAGGTGACTCTTTCGATAAACTGGAGCGATCTGAAGAAACGCGGGTACCAGCAGAAACTCTTGATGCCAATGTAGTACAGAAAAGAGTGGACATCGGATCAGATCTGCACTGGAAGCAAGTACCTGGATTTCCTGTACATCCACTTGAGGAAAGGTTGTCATTTGAAAGACTACCAATAATTGGAGGAAGCTTCATTCTATTATCTGTAGCCAAAGAGCCGTTTCTTGATTGGGAGAAGAGACCCGATGCTGATGTTGAATTAATGGGAGCCAATGTGTCAGTAGTTGAGAAAGAAATTGGAGGAAGAGGTGTACCGTCATCAATTAGATCAGCCATGCTCTTTGCTTCCTCAGAAGCATTTTCAGCACAAAGGCAGGGTGTGCCATCAGAACAAAAACCGCATGGGTCAACAGGAGTTCCAGCGTTGTGAGAAGAATCGTTCATATTTGAACTTGATGTCGCAAGAATTGACTTAATAGAAACAGACGTAGCATTTGAAGAACTCTTGGCCTGGCGAGCTTTTATGGAAACAGATGGCCCTGTAGGTTGGCCAACTTTTCTTTTATTAGGTTTGGGCTTAGCAAACTGTGATGTGAAATCCATCTCCATATTATCAGTCTCAACTAAAACAGATGTAACTGGCTGTCTAGCATCTGGGTTTCGCTTCAACTTCTTGAAAAAGGGTATATCACTATTAGCAGCTTCTCCTTTCTTTCGTTTGATTGGAACAGACTGGCCTATATGTACTTGTGCTGATGTAACGGTCTCTAAAATAGATGGTAATGAAACCATTCGAGTAGTTTGGACTAATTTAGCTGAATCGCTTGGTGTAGCAGCAGGGGTTGATACATTCGACTTAGTTCTGGGTTGGCGAATTCCTAAAGATTCACAGATGCAATCTTCTTTGACACAAACACCGCACCCGTCATCCTCTTCCTCTTCCTCTTCTCTTTCATCGACGTTGCTAATGGAATTATCGTTAATATTATTAGTCATATTGGCAATATTCATCACAGAAAGTTGAGCGTCGGTATGTGAAATTTCGGAATTAGTTTTGTTGTTAGCAGGTGTGTTATCAGAGGATGAATTATTTGGCACAGGTAAGCGCATTTCTAAAATCCGATCAAGAGCATCCAGTGGGCTTTCTACAGAAGGAGCTGGAGAAGCAATCTGATCCATGGCAGGTGGGTAACTATGAATCCCAGATGCAGGGGATCCATGGTTCGATCCTATAGAGCCTCTATGATAAGCCTTATGTTGGTGAAGTGAAGATTGCGAAGCATGAGATTTCTTAAAGTTAAAAGAGTTGAGAGATGCTGTCGTCGTATCTCCGGGTGACACCGTAGAGCCGTACGACGTAAAAGCAGGTATAGATGTATGAGAAGACAATAGGGAGTTTGCTTGCTCTTGTTGTATATTCTGCTGGAGTTGCATTTGTTGAAGCTGTAACTGTTGTTGTTGTCGCATCAACTTCATCTCAACTCGAAGTTCCTCGAGGGACTGTCTTAGTTCATTATTTTCAGCAGAAACGTTTTTAAGGGTATCATTCAACTGTTGCTCTCGAAGATCTCGTTCATTCTGAACATCAGCCAATAACTCCTCAAGCTCTACTACTCTGGTAGCACGACGCTCTCTAAAGGCTCGTTGAGCGGCGCGGTTTTGTGCCTTTCTTTTCTGTAAATAGTTAGGTTAGTCATCACTCAATAAAAAGAATTTCACCTCACTTACGGTGGCTGGTGTGTCTGTTGATGGTTTGCGGCCAGGTTTCGGTCGTGGAGGAAGAACCCATACTTTTGAGGTGGAAAGTTTCGGAACAGTAGAAGAACCAGAATCTTTCATTATAAGGGTCGGTTGCTTAGAATTCGTGGGTTTCATATTACTGGGGGCAGTGGCTAATATCGGAGAGTTTGCCTTCATTGCACCACCTGAAGCCTCCTTAGGTTTGACAGTAAGGGCCGAAACAGGATTAAGAGAAGATGTCATAGTAGACCCAGGTGACGCACTTGAACGACGGATGGTGACAGAGGCCTCTCTTGATGGTACTGATGTTGGGGTTATTGGTTTAGGCGAAATAGCTGGCGGAGACAGAACATTTTCTTTGCCTGAGACAGCTGGATATTTAGGGGTTAGGGCTTGTGGCTTTGAAGTGATTGGCTGGGCGCGTGAAAGCACACCTAAGGTGCTTGAAGAGGTGCTAGAAGACATGAAATGATATTAGAACTTGTAAAAAAAATAGCACTAAATATTAGTATATTTGAATGTTTTAATCAAGGATCTAGAGGACTATAAAGTGGATGAAAAGAAAGAGAAGGTTTTATCAGATTGAAGTTATCAGATTCATCAAGATTTTCTAGAGGGGGGAGTGGGTTCTTTTTAAATATTTATCAGATGGTTGTCCGATCTCCGGCATAATTTCAAATCAACTTTTTATTGGTCACTGTCTAACTGAGCTGTCCGTATCAGATCACCCGCGCCTCTGTGGTCCGCAATCAATATAATCTGATAATTCCTAAATAGGGAATTACTGCTTCAGATGTAGCCCTAATGAATTACAAACTATTATTATTTTATCCAAAAAGAATGTTTACGAAAGCATAGTTTTTGATTTTTTAATGTTTGCCCTTTTAATTCTCTGATTATAAGAAAAAAACATAGCATTCACTTCTCTTACCATTTGTTATGACTTAAAGATGAGTAATCATTAGCAATGCTCACGTGCTCTAAATTTTTTTCAACAGCTTTTAGTTACCTGGAGTTGGATCAAAGTACAGTCAACTTCCTTCCTTGATTTGCACATTTGAACATATTGACACAGAGTTCGTTTCGACATGGGTTCAATTGAGATTTGCCGAAAAGCATCATGTCTTCGTATGCATTTTGCTGGCTTTTTACCACGAGCCAGCTTTAGTCGACAGTTTTCGATATCTGCTCATAATGTCAAGGAACATCCATCAAACACTCTAGATGACATATATAAGGATTTTAATAGCACTGTTGCAAAGTATCGCAAGCCTAACTCTCGGCCGAAGAAAAATCAAAAAGCAAGCCTTCAGGATCAAACTCCAGGTCGCAGACGAATTTCGCCAAGAGGCCCCAAGAAAAGTGGTGATATTTCAAATAGACATTCCAAAGCTGATGCCAAACATGGAAAGAATAATGTACCCAAAATATCGAGCAGGCTGCGTCAGTTCAAATCTTCTGACCTTCAGTCTAAAAGTCAAGAAACTCATGAGAAGGTGTTGAGCACCCCACTCATGGAATTTCTTTCTAAGACAAATCATACACTAAACCCTCGAATAATCAAGCTTGGTGAAGTTGTTGATAACTCTCAGCCCCCTGTTCCTACTTTGGAGCATAATTTAGACCGTGTATTATTTTCCCCGGGTATACATATTCTCAAAGACCAGCGTACAGGTGTTTATAACTTTGATCCTTCTTTAGAATCTATAATGTCAATTCGGGATTTCGACTTTACTAAAGTTACCCCATTCACTCCATCAGCTCAGGATACCCGACTCTCGGAAACCGCTAAGAAAGCTGGTAAAGCATTTACTTCTTCAACAAGTTCCTTAACAGCAATCCTCATGCAGTTCCATTTTATCATATCCCGAAACAGACTACCATCTATCGGCCATTTATCCAAATCATTTTTTGGCGGTAAGACTGTTGAGTTTACAGGAACTCAGCGCAAGCCAGTGTCAGCATTTTTGAGATATAGACCCGAAACTGGAACATATTCATTGGATTCAGACAAAACTCAGGATGAGGAAATTATATTATCACTCTTGGGCCATGTGATGGAAACGCAACTTACTACAAAAAATGACGAGTTTCGAGCAAGATTTACCAAGCCTTATGAGAACGAAAACTTGAAAGAAGATTCGAAATCCGAGCCATTAGTTGAGGCTCCTTCTACATACCATTACTCTACCCTTGGTGATTTTGTCATGCGTTCTCAGATTGATTGTTATGACCCTCGTCTTCCTGGAACAGGTGTTTTTGATCTGAAAACCCGTGCAGTATGTGCTGTCCGCCATGATCTTGATTATGCCCAGATTCACGATGGTAGCAATTACCAAGTAACAAAAATTAGGGGCGAATGGGAATCTTATGAAAGAGAGCAATTTGATTTGGTCCGTACGGCTTTGTTTAAATATTCTCTTCAAGCTCGCATTGGTCGTATGGACGGTATTTTTATCGCATACCACAATGTCCGCAAAATGTTTGGCTTTGAATACCTACCCGTCAGTGAAATTGATAAAGTCTATCATTCTACAGGATATCCTTCTCCGCAAGAGGGTGAAGCCGCTGCATCGTTGGTTGGAAGTTCAGAATTTAAGATGAGTATTGAAGGTTTGTCTAAAATCCTGCAAAAGGTCATCGAGGCATACCCTAAACAATCTGTTAATTTAGTATTCAAATCACCAACAACACCAAAAGAAGTGAGTAGGCAAGGTCATGGCATGCTTGTTTTTGCAAATCCTATGAAAGAGAGTGTCGTTGATTGTTTACAGAGAGGTTTGCAGCCACCAGCGGCTCCTACGAAAGAGGAAATTGAACTACTGAAAAGTGAGATAGAGAATAAGGCAAATAATGACGATGCTGGAGCAGATAGATGTGAAACTCCGGAGTATGTTGTTCAAGCATCCGATGTTGAGCACCGTGCTTATCTTGACAGAAACTCTATTGCTGACTTGTACAAGAACAATTACCAAGGGCCACTTCCTGGTGTTAAGGGGTGGTTTATGACCTTTGACAACGCCATAGGTGGTCGAGTTCTTGGCAACTATGAACACCCAACGCCAAAGCCACATGAAGATTGGACCGTTGATATGAAAATTAAAGAGTTATCTGCTTCTTCTAATAAAAAGTTGCTTGATACTGTAATTCAAGGATATCTTGATGACTTGGAAAACTTCAATTCGAAGGGGAAAAATCGTTCTTCTGCTCAAAATGTTCAGAATGACAATATTAAGACTTCAGAACACCACCCTCTTGATTCGGCTATTCCCCGCAGTATTATTTCAGCTGCAGATACTCTACAATCTTTCTCCACTCAAAAACCAGACTCTGAAGACGGATTGAAAAGTTCAACAGTTTCCAAAATGAATGGAAGGCTTACTTCCACTCCAGACACAGTAAGAAGATCTCAGGAAGAGATTGCGAAATACATTGAGACTGGTCTGGGAAGAATGGATAAGCCCACACAACTGCAAACTATTTTACGAAAACTTGACAGGAAGGGTAAGAAGATGGAAGATTTAAATGAAATGAACAGTGTTGGAAAGGAAAAGATTATCTGGACCCCAAAATAATTTATTCTCAATGTTTTTAAATTACTTTTTTTTTTTTGTTTCTCGACTATTTCTTTTTTTTTGTACATATTGGTTAGAACTTTAGGGAAACTTATAGATTGGTAATATAATGCATTGCACCTTCAGATTGAATTCAGACAATAGTCACTCTGAAAGCTAATATCGTACTGCTTACACGTATGGAACATCAAGTGAAGTTAAATTCACCACACTTTCTGTTAACTCTACTGCAGATCATAAGTATTGATGTATTTAGCTCAAATTTGTACTAACATTGTTCTTAAGAATTGTCACTATTTAATTGGAATAATCAGTGAGCAGGCTCCAAAAGCGAAAAACGTGACAGAATCAGTGTGCTCTGTCGTGAAGTTAACACAATGTGTTAGACTCAGTAATATAATGCTTTGATTTTCCCTATAGAATGCTACATCTGTAACATCTAACATACAAACTACTTTGTATGTATACTACATCTTCTCAATTACATTACATAATGGTTCCATCTCCAACAGATATAGTATAAATATTCCCCAGGAGCGTGATCTTAGACTTGTCTTTTTTCTTCCCACAGTTACCATTCACCATTCACCAACCTATTTATTTTTCTTATAAACCCTTAAAATTATTCACAAATAGCAGCACAACTATCAGCTGTAGCCGGAAAGGAATAGAGGAACATTCAATATTTGTACAATATTTTTAAACATTTTCGAACATTTCCAGAATATCTCATATTTGATTTATCCTTTTTGAAAGCACTAGCTCAGAATAACGCAATAATCAAAATAACTCTTTCATATTTTCATATTCTCATATTCTCATATTCTCATATTTCAATCTTCAATCTTCAATAACTCACATACCAATTGAAAAATTCGAGAATGTCAAGCAGTACCAGTTCACAAGCATTAGAAGCACAAGGAAAATATAATTGTGGACAAGGAGAGTTTGATAACATCACTGCTGTTGATTTCTATGACGATTTCCAGATTTATAATTGTGGTGTAAATTTTGTTTTGCATAATAAGAAGAATTCAGCAAACGGCATCCGACCTAATATGTTGTGTCTTCTAGTGCTAGCCATGTTGTGGGTAGCAAACTATTGTGCTTGATATATCCGAATACAGGGATGATGATAATACGACCAGAGAGTGTTGGACACAGGAATATAGATATATTTAGATGAGTTTCTGCAGTTTTTTATCATGTGTTATCCCACATTATCAAATTCCATACTCTTGAACGATGAGTTTATGAAGTAATTCTTAACTTGAGATCTTGGGACAAATGATGAATATCTAATATCTAATTAAATAAAAGTCTTCTCACATTGTGCATAAGCAATATGATGGATTGGTGCATCATACACAGCTGTATGTATTTTAGAGAAAGGATGTTGTCACTTTCTTTTATTCGGAATTCAGCCCTTTTTTTTTTCTTTTTTTTCCCTTGGTTTGGTTCATGTTTATCTTGATCCATACTTGAATATATTATCAAATTTAATCTGCAAGCACAGCCAGCAGCCACCGCCTATGCAGTAGAATGTCTTCAACTGGGTTACTGTGACCAATTCATACGACATGTATATAGTATGTACGTTTCAGTCTATTCTGACCAGAAAAATGAAAGATTACCATGTTAGATGCAGCACAAAGGGATCCTTACTCGCCGGCTCGATACTGGATAGTTAAACGATGATCAGGCCTCCAATTGCAATTCTAAGATCTGCAAATAACAACTGACCCAGTATTACGCGGGTTTCAAAACTAATCTTGCTGTGGGTGACTGTTGGTGGTCCTTGATACAGACGATCCAAATACAATTACAAGAGTGATAACAGCGACGAGACGCTGATTTGTGAAGATCGGCCCATCCCATTCCATTCTACAAGGCAACTGACCAAATCTCAAGAGGAACATGAATAGGCGCCGTGAAGCGTGGGACCGAAATATCACATAATGTGTAGCTGTGACAGTAAATATTCTAAATATGTCCGGCCATAACGTGCTTGTGTATGTCACTTTCAAAATACCAAATTTATCTATGCTTCTCGTATTACGTCATAAGTAATAGGCCCAGCCAAGGTGCTAGACCCTACCTGCTTATTAGCCGCAGCAGGTTCACTGCGAGCTGGGCCAATAGGAACGTGCAAGTATTATATTTTATTTACAGTTAGACTCAGTCATGCGGTAATCTACCACGTTTCTACTTATGGTATGGACTTCTGTCTGTACGTACCGAAACTATAAAGCCCTGTTATGCCAGGTGACGCCATTATTGCTATAGCCATATTTCTTTTTACCAGACTCCAACAAGGCTCTTTCACAGTCCACCCATATATGGGGTACCAACCAAGGAGTGAGGAAATTTCATCCAGCTATTTTCAGATATTAACTGGCCAGCAGCAATTCTTGCATCAGGTTTTTCATTTTATCAGCTGAACCTGGTTTCTTCATTTTTTTCATATATGGAGGCTGTGTTTCCAAGAAGAAAATCAGCCTGCTTTATCGCGTTTCTGGGTTAATGTAGCCAGCCACACTCGGTACTGGATCTAACCGACTCAGGGTAACTGCCTCCCTACTCTCTAGTTATTTACTATATAAATATTCTCCAAAACAAAAAGATGATTTTATGCTCATTTTTCTTCTTCTCTCTTTCTTCACTGAGCAACCAATATATTGTACGTTTTTTTCCAGCATTGCTCACAAAGTTTCGCACAACTGAACGTTACAGTTAGTACTTGCAATCCAACCCAAAGGCAACTCACTTATAAACTCTTATATTTTCAAAAACGAAGGAAAACGAAGAAAAACACTCGCCATATATTTAATTTTTCACGTATCAAGCTAGAAAGCAGTAAAATGTCGACATTCCCAGGAATGGTACCACCATTAGGTACAT
Source organism: Magnusiomyces fungicola (assembly GCA_900654225.1). Lineage (NCBI taxonomy): Eukaryota > Fungi > Ascomycota > Dipodascomycetes > Dipodascales > Dipodascaceae > Magnusiomyces > Magnusiomyces fungicola. The sequence continues at coordinate 4,260,625 of CAACAH010000001.1, forward strand.
TTAATTGTGGCACAACTTGGCTTGATACCAACAACAGTCCAGAGTATAACAAAACAATAATCTACGAATGTGGTATGTCCTATGGCCTCTGGATGAAGAAGAACTCTGCTAGCAATACCCGACCAACTATTATGTGGTTCTTAACGCTAGCGGTGTTGTGGATAGCGGCCTATTCTGTTTGATATATTTAGGCTCAGGTGTTATAACAATAGACGAAGAAGATCAGTTTTTGTTAGTCCAGATATAGGCTCTGGAAACGGGAAATAGTGATTAATTAATAGTCAATCCAATCAACGATTTTGTAACGGCAGGTGCCTAGCTATTGAAGCACTGACTAAGCCATGCGATAAACACTATCAGTTGAAATACACTCATATATATTTATTTTTCAAAGTTTCAGACGTATTAGCAGGGTATTTAGTCTCCATAGTATTCTATATAGCTGGACACAATATTATAGAGTAAATGCATTTGTAAAGCCTTGTGATTACTAGGTTATGGGATTAGAGAGTCGAAAGTTGTTAAACTTAGGATTAAATGCCTAGATAACATTGGTGGAGATTTTCTATCCAAATTTTATTAAAATATCTCCAATTGACTAAAACCTAGCCATGTTCTGTTTTTCACATACCAAGTAATTCAAAAAAAGTTGGGATAATCATGGGCTACAAAATACGCTTAATGGTCTCCAATGTGCATTAGAATGTAACCTATTGTTTTTTGCGTTGATTATGCGGCTGATTCTTTTTTGCTAAGATAATGGTAAAGTATCTATAAACGATAGCTATGAAATATACTCTAGAACGAGATGCTATGCGACGATACCTTCAGCCTCCCTGTGACAGGAAATATAAAGCTGTAAGTCATAATAAAAGACATAATTCATACAGGAGGTCGTACATCTTTTTCTTCTAAAAGAGCTTCGGGATATACAACATTAACAGTGGTGGATTGATCGTTGTCATAAAGAACAGTGAGGTTAAAAACAATAGGCCATAACTGAAAGGAGGAGTTCTCAAGTCCAAGCCAAACTCATCAGTTTTGATTCTTATGCGAAATCACCAGTAAGAATTCTAGCTTTGATAAGAAAGGTTGAGTGGCTGATAACAGAAAGACTAACCCTTGTATCTAAGTAGTTCACCTGTAAAAAAAAGTCTCTAGGCGACTTATGATAATATAGGCGTAGACTTCAAACCGAAACATACTCAAACAAGCGTAACCTCCAGGCCGAACCACAAAAAAGGTCAGCCGTAGTAAAAAAAAAAATGAAATGAAAGATATATATAAGGCTTGGCGCCTAGCCGCATATTGATCCACAAAACTTATGTCTTCAAAATTTATAATATTTAACCAGCCAGATTCTTTTAAGTTCAAATTATATTATTTATCATCTATATGCTTCTGTTTTTTAAATACAAGTTCCTATATGTTAACACTTTTATTTAAGGACAAATAATTGCGTCTAATTATCAGATAAATCTTCAGAATCATGGTCCGTATCTTCTTCAGCTCCACGGTAATGATCAACACTCTCCTCTTGTTGTGATGCCCTGTGAAAATCACAAACTACATTGTGTTTATCCTATTCCTGGAGTTTTCGCCTCTTTCGATTATTAATTTTTGCTTCGCCCAGTTGATTTGTTGGTTTCTCGATTATTTGCTGAGATATATTGTCTTTAGCTTCCAACTCTGCTACTCTCTTCACGGCTGCAAACGCGACCTCGTTAGACACCTTGATATTTGACAACATTTGCATTCTTTTTTTCCTCCAAATCACAGGGACAAATGGTTTAGCACCTTTTGGATTCATTATCTTTGTTATAGTTAAATCTAAAGCTGTCCTATTGGTGTTATCTGGCGGGGGAACATATGGCTCTTCGGGTTCTTGAATGACATCATGAACTAGATTCATTTGGCCCTTAAAAGAATCGAGAGCAATTGAAATGTCTCTGGGAAATATACTAGTCCTCTGCTCCTCTGCTCCTCTGCTCCTCTGCCACCCAGCTTTGACTATCTTTTTAGTGTATGCCTGTGGCCTAATGGCCATGTAGTTGGAGAAGAAAGTTTTCTTCGAGGGTGGTATCCCTCGGCCCAACTCATAAGCACTGCGCAGCCTGAACTCCCTCTTTGCCGATCCAAATGGGCTCATGTCTAAGGGTTGAAGTGCATTAGACATATGAGCTGGTAGATATAGCGGAACCATCTTTTTTTCGAGGGCGAACTGCACTAATTCGGGTGATACGTGAGACTTATGGCCATCCATTATTAGTATCTGACATTCATCAGTAAAAGGAAAATGAGTACTGAAACACTTTTTAAATGTAATAGTATCAATACTGCTACTATCTAAGATGCTTAGAAATGATATGAAAGTCTCTCCCTGAGGAAACCATGCCTCCATTAGATTAACACCCTTGTAAATGATTAGAGGAACCAATATTCTACCATCGTCAGATATAGTCTCTAGAACCGTTACCAACTCCGATATTTTACCAGATACACTATTGTTACATCCAGGAGGACTTATAACTGTGCCACGGATTGGAGTTTCAGAGACGTGGAACCCACACTCGTCCAAGTTCCAAACGCGGTCAGCGGTAATATCATGTGTTGCCTCCCAATCCTGCAATCTCTCAAAGAACACCTCGATTAGAAACTCACCATTTTCTCTGATCCTTGGTGCATCGATATGTTTCTTCTTGCTTTTCTTGAGATGCTTTGAACGCGTCAAAAATCCATTCAGTCATGACTTCCCCGGATTTTTGGCTGTGGGGTCAAGAGCTCGACGAAGTTTTCCAGCTAATTACATGGTAATCTGACAGTTTGGGCATTTTCAACAGTACCAAATGAATGAGATAGTCTTCAAGTATCGATTCTTGCTGAGGAGTTAGTAGTTGACGAACTTTGTCGGCTTCTGATCTGGTGTGACCACCCGCCAACCTCTTTGTGATCCCACTCAATGAGACACCGAACCTTTTTGAAGCTTCTTGGGGGCTTAACCCGTCTTTTACAGCAGATACTGTGTCGGATAAGGTATTTTCACGTCTTTGACTCATAATGATATAGTTTTAAAGTAAATAAAAAGGAATTTATTAAAGGTTTAAACGAAATAGAAGATTTTATAGCTCAAAGTTTTTTGTTCTGACGCATTTATTCTGGTAGGCGCCAAGCCTATATATATTAATTAAGGCCTTTGACGATGGATTTCACTTTCATAATCAGGCAATTCATGATGAGCTTCCAAGTCGGTGTTATTTCTTTGATTGGGTTGTTGTTCCTTTGTGACAACATATGGAAAAACACCACCAGGGAGAGCTCTCATGCCAGACTTGCTTTGAGGGTCTTGATTATACATGAAAATAGAAAATATGATCAAAATAGTAGTGACCATAAAGCTGGCCCAAGCCACAGCACCAACCTTGGCGCTGATCTTGCCAATATGACAGGAAACGACATTTTCACAGTCCCAGTCGTTCCAGCCCTTCATCAAGTGGATGAAAGATGCAAGCAAAATGACATTTCCCGTAAGTTCAAAGAAAAATAAAAGCGTGGGATATGCCAGCCATTTCTGGAAAACAACGGTAGAGAGGAGCATGAGGGTGACGATAAAGAAGCCCCAGAAACCGGCAAAGATGGCGAATTTATCGGCGCTGATGTAGAGCTTCTTATAGGAGATGGACAGGGCACCGCCATAATCCGTAATGTTGTCTTTATAGTCAAAGTCGGGATTCACATTTTGGATGCACACGACGGCAATATTGAGGGTGGCATAGGCAAGACATAGCACTTGTTGAAGGAGCCGAAGAGTGAAAACGATACCGGAAAGGACTCTAGACTCGCTTGAAGTTTTCATAATTTAAATAGAAAGGGTAGAATGGAGAAAGGAGAAGGGAGAAGGGAGAAGGGAAAAGGGAAAAGGGAAAAGGGAAAAGGGGGAAAATTGATATTGATTGTATTTGTTTTTAAAAGAAACAAAATAAACAAAAAGAGTTCACTTTGATGGGAAACTAGGCTGGTTATATATTCATATTATTGTGTGTATTACGATGACTGGAATGGAAAATGTGGAAAACCATTTGGCAACTACAACTTCCCTTTTTGGGTTATTAATTTAGCTGTGTTGAGATCATATGATATTAGAATATTGACAAGCACTGCCTCATCCTTTGAAAAAAAAAAAAAAGAATTTAAACTAAATAAAATAAATAAATAAATATAGCAAAAACGACAACGTGAAAATAATCACAATGATGGATTTATTATTTTATAATGGTTTAAAAAAGCATAGACATGTTTGTTCTTGGTCTAGCCAGCGCCTTTTGTAAACCATGGTGATTGTTAGCAGGAACTGGCAGGGAAAGATAGGGCATATGGAGCATATGGAGCATATGGAGGTGGATGTGGATGTGGGTACGGGTACGGGTATGGGTATGGGCACAGCCGGTCGTATTCGTTTGAGAGCATTCAGGAGAGGCGCTCTAGAGCCCTAGAAGGAAGAGGCCAGTCGAGTGTTTTAGTCTGTGTTGTTTGTTTATATTGTTATCTGCTATATCTGCATCTCTATTCGCCGATTCCTACGGGTCGTGTACATTATGCGTATCATCCGACTCCATAGACTAGAGCCACTGCTCTTTCACCACAGAAACACGCACCGTATAATATAAATAATACAAATAATATACACGGCACTTCTCTCGCCTATTGTTCCCTTGTTGCCCTGTCTGGTGAAACATGCCGTCAGACTTCCTCCTGCTTTTTGTGGAAACCCACCGTCAGCTTCCCCCCAGCCATATGGATCCGAGGCTCGGGCCATGCCTTGGAAAGTAAATTCGCGGCCTTCTGCTGAACGTTAAAAGGTAGTCATGTGTATTATCTGCATATCTTGTAGCCAGATGGATAGAATGATAATTACAAATATTTTAATGTATCATATATCTATATAAACTACTGTTTCATTGTTTGATGGTTTGATGCTTCATGTTCGTGCCGTCATGGGTTGGTTTCAGTCACGTGAATTATGTATGACATCAACAACAACATCACCATGTTTGTGTGTGCTTCCACCAACCCCATTTCTTAGCTCTCATCCTCCCCTAACGTGTCCTTTTGCTTTTGTTTTTTCTTCTGTTTGTTTGTTTTGTTTTAAAAAAATACATTTATTCATATTTATTCACATACTTTATATTACTCATATTACTCCGTTATATTCATCCTGCTGAGCACGGCTATTTGGCAACTAGCCTAGTTGCAACTTTGATTTACAACCTCATGGCTGCTCTGACCAAATGCTACTGTCGAGGCCTCGGAAAAAACTAGAGAAACAAGGCTAAAGTTGTCAGAATCGCCCGTGCTAGAGCAAAATGTGGTGTCACTGCATATGGAAACACCTGACAAGGCTGTGGAGATAAGGCCGTATCTTCATATAAACACCTCACTAAACCTTCCTTGTTTCGAGGCTCAGCTGGGAAAATGCAGGGCAATGGACTGGAAAAATTAGGGATTCCAGGCTCTGCATTGTTATATAGGCTTGGGACCTACCAGCATAATTTTTAACAAAACTTACGTCTTCAAAATTTATAATATTTAACCAGCCAGATTCTTTCAAGTCCAAATTATATTATTTATCATCTATATGCTTCTGTTTTTTAAATACAAGTTTCTACATGTTAACACTTTTATTTAAGGACAAATAATTGCGTCTAATTATCAGATAAAGCTTCAGAATCATGGTCCGTATCTTCTTCAGCTCCACGGTAATGATCAACTCTCCTCTTGTTGTGATGCCCTGTGAAAATCACAAACTACATTGTGTTTATCCTATTCCTGGAGTTTTCGCCTCTTTCGATTATTAATTTTTGCTTCGCCCAGTTGATTTGTTGGTTTCTCGATTATTTGCTGAGATATATTGTCTTTAGCTTCCAACTCTGCTACTCTCTTCACGGCTGCAAACGCGACCTCGTTAGACACCTTGATATTTGACAACATTTGCATTCTTTTTTTCCTCCAAATCACAGGGACAAATGGTTTAGCACCTTTTGGATTCATTATCTTTGTTATAGTTAAATCTAAAGCTGTCCTATTGGTGTTATCTGGCGGGGGAACATATGGCTCTTCGGGTTCTTGAATGACATCATGAACTAGATTCATTTGGCCCTTAAAAGAATCGAGAGCAATTGAAATGTCTCTGGGAAATATACTAGTCCTCTGCTCCTCTGCTCCTCTGCTCCTCTGCCACCCAGCTTTGACTATCTTTTTAGTGTATGCCTGTGGCCTAATGGCCATGTAGTTGGAGAAGAAAGTTTTCTTCGAGGGTGGTATCCCTCGGCCCAACTCATAAGCACTGCGCAGCCTGAACTCCCTCTTTGCCGATCCAAATGGGCTCATGTCTAAGGGTTGAAGTGCATTAGACATATGAGCTGGTAGATATAGCGGAACCATCTTTTTTTCGAGGGCGAACTGCACTAATTCGGGTGATACGTGAGACTTATGGCCATCCATTATTAGTATCTGCCATTCATCAGTAAAAGGAAAATGAGTACTGAACCACCTTTTAAATGTAATAGTATCAATACTGCTACTATCTAATATGCTTTGATTTGATCCAGCGATTTTGGAGATGATAACATGGTAACTTCAAGTTAGTATTGCAACATATATTCCAAAATGAGACCTATTTTGGTCATTTCTATCTTGTCTAATCAGTAACTTGCAAAGACTAATAAATTATGTCTTTAAAGGGGGTATCAAAAAAGGAAATACATATTAATGTTTACGCAAATTGCTAGTCTTCCTCACGTTGACGTTTCAAGTCTATTAGAAAACCTTTGTTTTCTTCTTTGATACTAGAATCTTACTCTGTAGCTGAAGAAGAAGCCTTTCCCTGTCTGAATGGTAGCTGGTTCAGGGTTTTGTCAATTTCATCCTTCACCGGTTGGTAGAGGCATGTTTTTAGCTTCAGTAAGTTCAACCAACATTTTGTTCTTCTCAATCAAGTTTTGTATAAATCGGACATATAAAAGGTTAGTATTGATCAACTCACTTTTAATTAATACCGTAGCTTCACTGAGGTTTGGAGATCTAAATTTTTCTTTTTGCATCATTTTGAGATGCTCTAGTGTGGATTTGATAGTTGTTGAGTAAGAACTAGATTTGAAAGGCAGTGATGATTCTAATGAAGATGAGACCGTTGAGCCCAGCGGTTCAAAGAATTCAAAAAATTCCAATCAAATCTGTATAATCGTAGCCTAGCATATACGCTGAGCGTTCTCTAAGATACGCTCGCCTATTTACTAACCCGCTAGTATTTATTTAAATATACAACTATAATGTCTAACCTATAATCACGTCGATTTAAAGCATATATACATTGTACAAGCATTAGGCGTTGGCTGTGAAGTGTAGGCATAAAACATCAATATTTGCAAATAGCGTGGAACTATAGTTTTCAACATGAATTTAAAGTATATGGCATTTATGTATGTGACTTGCAGACCATGTATATATTCTTCCCGTGTTACGTCATAGCTCATATTCTAGCCAAAGTGCTAGACTTATCTTATGCCTCATAACTACCTACCCGCATAACAGCTGTTATAGGGTGTTCACCATATGTTTGGATGGGAGTTGTACGATCCTGCTACTATAATTGTTATAATTATTTTATTCATCCACTCGCACACTAACATTTCTGATTCAGAATACTTCTCTCTATGGCTTTCTAAACGGGATTAAGTAAATTCCATCCGACCTTTTCTGATATCAACTGAACGCTGAGTATTTTTACGTCATATCTTTAATGTTAATCATATGAACATGTTGAAGACATCTTTCTATATAAGGAGGCTAAAAAAGTATGTCTTCTTTATTACATTTTTGAATCAATAGGACCAGTCACACTCGGAGTTCAGAATTACACCCAGACAACTTAAGGTAACTATCCTCTTGCTTTTTGGTCATTCACTAGTTATTTAAATGCATAAATATTTAAATATTCACAAGAAGTTAAGCTCAGTTTTGTTTTATTTCTTTATCTCTTTATTTTCCGATTTATTCATAAATCTATATATATATATTTCATTTTTTTTTTTTTACAAATTCCCCGTTAGTCTCAACTAGCAGTTAGAAAAGACCAGTGCGTACTTTTACAGCGTTTTAAGCAATTTCCAAAACATCACATATAATAATAATTCGGAAATAAAAGTCTGGAATAAGTGACAATTTTTAGACTTTAAAGTCAACTGACTTATAAACTATCATTTATATTTTTACTACCGAAAAATAGGAAAACTTATATATTTGACCACATTCATATTCATTCAAAAAACATTTTAAAATGTCAATCCCAGAACCAACAGTTGGTGTATATTATTGTGGAGGCTCAGTTTCTCTTAACACCAACAATCTGTCATACCCCAAAAATCAGACCTACAACTGTGGTCAAGCAATACTCAGCCCACTATTATTTGTGTTTCTAATGTTAGTGGCATTGTAGATGGTGGCTTGTACTGCTTGATATACTGATATACAGTAGGTACTCTATATATGGTCGGCTATAAATCCTGATTTTAGAGCCTTATAAGCGTGCATCCTTGAAATATATGTACCTGATTACCACATAACATTACGGAGGAATGCCTAGTACGTGATCATATATATGTTATGTCATATTTGGGATTTTTAATTATACGTCCTATGCTACTCACCATATACTTTTTCAGCCGCTATGTATACTGGCTTTGTTTTGGAATACTCTCTTTGAGTTGTAGATTGGCCGGGATTATCATGTTGAAAAAGAAATAAGCGGAATAAAAAAGAAATATAACATCTTTGAACTCTCTTTTATACATGTATATCTTTGTTATTTATTTACTTTTCAATCTATATTTTGTATTATTTTACCCATTATGACATGTTCTATTTAACCTTAATACATATACTTTATATAAGGTGTTAGTATAGAATGCAAATACAAATAATTTGATTCTGGTTTTTGGCTATTAGAAAAATATATTGTGTTGATATATGAGGAAGTTATTCTCAAAAGATTAAGTTCTTTCTTCCAAGAGAGACCTTTCTATATAAAACGTTTCTTATGTATATAGCATACTAACATACAATGTATGTGCTTTTATTTTATTCCTTGTGTTGTGCTATATTCAACATAAGGCTTTCACATACAAAGTATTATATTCAACCCTATCTTATACCTAGTAGGTATATCTTATCACTTTTCACACTATGATTAAGGCAGTGCAAAAGAGATTTCCACTTATAACATGGAAACCTTTTTTTTTTCCGTTATCTTCATACTCACCATATATAGATTACATATGTATTCCAGCCCCGGATGATATATATATTAGGGACTCTTACTGTCCGGATAACCTCTTCAGTCAGTGTCTGTCTCTCATTCAGAGTAGCTGTTCATTTTTCAACCTTTCATGATACATGACGGTTAGTATTTTTTTTGTCTTAAGGCGGAACTACCCAATCCTGTCCTAGATGATATAATAACGATTCTCTACTGTAGCTTTAAAGAAAATTACAGCAAGGTATAATATTCCAGGTAGCATTCCTCCTTTCAGAAACCAGCCTCTTCTTTAGTTACAGATAATTAGGGCCATCTAAATTTTCCCGGTTAATATTTCTCATTGCTAATTCCAGGTAAGGATAATGTGTTACTGTCTTTCCTTAGTTCGCACTACCCACTCCAGTCTCAGATAGCATATCAAGGGCTCTCAAATGAGCTTGCAGTCAAGTGGAATTTTTTAGTTAGCATTTCTCCTTCAGTATAGCGGTCTCTTCATTAGTCACAAATGATATAGTAGGACCGCCTGAGCTTCCTCAGGTTGAATACATCCTTTCAAGATAGCATTATCAATTACAATATCACTAATAATGTATCACTGTCTTTATTGCAAAGCAGATGCCTGCATTCTTTAGTTATTATATCTACTTTAGTCCCAGGTGATATATGACCACAGTCAGCAATGCTCTTCAATCATCCTCTTCTTTAGTCCCAAATCACTGCTTTTTTCTTCCCTTGCTAAATCACCGGAGTTTTTTCCTTTCTACCTTTTCAATCATATACTTCATCTTCTAACTTAAGAAGCTCAATAATTTGTAAAAAACCATAAATAAATTACAATCTCTTTGGTTTGTTGAAATAGAATTGTTGTATTATATACCTATAAAACTCAGGAGTTATTTTTAATTAAAGGGCTATACATAATATGACTAACTGTTAAGCTCTTCATCAACATATCAGGATTTAAAACCTTAATATTACATAACGTATTTAATCCTATGGCAACTTTTTTCTCATTCAAATTTAAATAATGATGCCCAGAATCATTGCATGTCCATGAACTAGCCCAAACAAAGCTTTAATTTTTGCCCTTTAAGGGAAGAAGAAATCACAAAGTAAACCCGCTATAGCTGTGCTCACTGGACCCCATCATACCGAATATTAATATCATTTTAAAATTGCTTTTCAGCTGTATTTATGAATATACCTTCCACGATTCTTTTATTTATGTTTCAAGTTGGCACATTTTAACAAGATGTGTTCAACTGTTTCCAGTTCTCCTAATTAACAGTTATTACTGCCCTGAGATATTCTGTGTCGTGAGTTTCTTCTACCATGCGTATTATTCTTGGGACTCACTAAACATTTTTCATTCACCCTTTAAAAGTCTTTGTACTTTTTTGTTGCTTGCAATATGTTTTTGAGTCTATGTTTTCCCCCTCTTTTTGTTAATCGGCCTCACTGTTCTTTAGCCACAGTGGGTGAATCAATAGCTATATCGGCGCCCTTTTCTGCTTTGCTAACTGTTAAATGTATATTCCTTAGCTTGTCAATCGGTGACTGTTTGTAGTTAGCTGTGTATTCGACCGCCTAAAATGTTCCTCTAATCGGATTATTTCTTGTTTCATTTTGAAAAACCTTCAAAACTTTCTGACTAATTGCAGAGGCAGCTGTGATAGCTGGAAGGTGTTAAGAATAACCAACCCACAAATTCAAGGCAAAGTAACCCCACACCTACAAATCGACAAGAAACGGGGCGCCAACTTAACCAATACCAAGGAAAAAAAGAGCTAAATAATTTGGAAATCTTTGCCAATGTGTTAATGCCTTTTATATTTCTCATTGATTTCTTCATTTTCATTTTTTTTTAATTCTTTCACTGTGCTTTCCAGTTCTTCATTTTTAATTAAAATATTTCATTTTGAGTCTTCTCATAGTATATTTTGTTCTTTCTGATGCTTGGTTAGATCACACTGAAAGGGCGTAGCAACAACCATGTGTTTCGCCTCTGTACGGTTTTGTTCCCCCTTCCTCAAATTCTTCATTATTAAAAGCTCTTTTCAATCCGTTCAATTTGAAGTACTTCAGTGAGAAAATAAAATCCGCTAAAGGTCCAGCCATTTCCTTCTTGCTTTGATCCCGTTTGGATATTGTGATTTTCATCTTGGTAGGTAGAGTTACGGTTGTATAGAGTGTATATTGGAAAGTTTATAGAAATTGATTTATGGATTTTATAAGGTGTACGGTATATGATAAAGATATAAGATATAAAAAAGATATAGGATATAAGGTATAATAAAGATCTCAGAAATGAGTCGAGAATCTGACAATTGGCTCATAGCATAGGCAAGGCTCAATGTGACAACGAATGATGAGACAAGAGACACAGAATAGTTATGTTAGCCAAATCATTTGAAACAAAAAAGATGTTTCCAAACTTTAACATCTGACATTGGAGCTTCCAGTGCTACATCCCAGGTTATAGCTGTTTGGAACAGGTGCATTTACTCTGTAATTTTGACTCCAGCTACCACAAGTTGTTCCCTCAGCACTTTGCTCTTTGCAATTTTGCTGTTGCATGTCTCCCCAAGCAACTTTCTGTTGATACCACATCTGGCCAACGCTTCCTGCAGGAATCGTGCAAGTTGTTGTGGAAGTCTGACCCCAGGACTCCGCAACTCCAATAGTAAAAGATGAGCTTATGGTTCCCCAATTAGCGGTTAACCCAACAGTAACAGAGTAAGTGTAGGTCCAAGAGTATGACATAGAAAAGGACTCTCCAGAACCTAAATAGTCATATTCACAATTGGATACAGGATACCATGGTGACCACCAAACGCCCTGCTGTGGCATCTGATACCGTGTGTAGTAAATAGGTGGGCGATTTGGCACAGTACATCCATGACATCTTTTGGCCAGTGTTTCATTTGAATAAATGTTTGATGTTACAATGCCAGTGAGGGGGTTAACTATGACCTGACTACTATTTCCAGTCTCCACAGCATATGTCAAGGCAAGGGAAAGTTGGTCGTCGTTAGCCACTGTTATAACTCCAGTATCAGGATTAATCAAGGCTGCCAATTCTGAAAATTCTGCCTCTGCCAAGCTGCTAGCACAACAGGCTGACACCCACAGCATTACAAGCATTAGAAACTTCATAACACTGGGTCGGGCTCCTCCATGGTCATATACACGCATTGTATGAGCTGTGTTTGACATGGTGATGACTTATCAATTGGTAAATAAGGGATTGAAGGTTGAATGTGTAGGGTGATTGAAAAGTATAAGATTCTTTGAGCTATTAAAAAACCAAGTATAAGCGTCGGCTTTTCTTAGGGAAAAAGTTGAAAGAAGTGGAATGTATTGATTGAACAATTAAAGAAGGAAAAAAAAGAGAAGTCAAAAGTACTCTTTTTGGGGCCTATTTATACAATTGGGAAAGCCAGTTATTTTGAACTGCTCCAATTAACAAAAGTTATAAAGTGGACTGATTTCCTTTTTTCTTTTATCTTATCTCTTCACGTTAATATTTGTCCATGAAAAACCAATGTAAATACTATATTCAGAATTATTATAGGATGATTGATATTGGTGATCTAATGAGAAAATAGCTTTTGACCGGTTAGTATTATAACAGGTTGAATTAAATTTATCAAACCTTTGTTTGGAAACTAATATAGAGATTCATTTTTAAATATAACTTTGCTGATGTTTTCAAGGAAAGGGTTAATAATAATAATATTGAAAACAGTTACAATAACAGAATATAAAACTCTTACAGTTTCCATATAAATATATTGGTTGATGCACCATCCAACTGATAAATAATTTGAAGGCTCTAGGCCAAGGATGGATCTAACTGTAAATTAATTTTATTTTATACGTTTTTCTATTGGCCTAACTTAAAGTATGCTCACTAAATCCAACATTTAGGTAAGTATGAAGCATAATATTAGTCTAGCACCTCGACTAATATTAAGATTTAAAACATAATACGAGACGCACAGGAAAGCTGATATTTCAGGATAGCCATACTTAGATACGTTTTCTCAACATAATTGGCTAGTGATTACATGTGTTTAAAACTGTAATCCCCCACATGTGATGTTTTGTGACTACACTTCACAGCCTCTGCCTATTCACTTTTTTCTTGAAATTTCATCAGTTACTATGTTCGGATCCTAATATTTCACCCGGAGGTCTGACCATCATTTACTAATCTATCCAGTTTCGAATTGATGCCTTGTAATTGAATATACTCCTTGCTTGTGCTGCTCCTGGAATGGTAATCACTTTTCTTATTCCAATTAGAATATATCTTCTTCTAAACGATATATATGTTGCATTGGGATTCCAATTAAAAAAACACAAAAAACATGCACCAGTTAGCTTTTTGTAACTGTTCAAGTGGCTCAAATCAGTCATCGATGGCTTGCTCAGCTGATTGAAAACAACTTTAAATTGAGCAAGACTAGAAATATTTATGGTCGTTCTCGTTATATTAACTACAAATTTGTTTGGTGGTTTTTGTAGGTGTATTCCAGTATTTCCCTGGGATTTTCTTTGTTGTGTGGATGGATTGCTTTTGCTTAGCCCTAGATATAGTCTTACACCTTCTCTAAGAGTATTGATTTTCCAGTCTAATTTTGACCAATGGTACTTCAAATTTTGTTGAAGGAACACCAGCCGTGTAGTGCAGTATGTGTATGTTTAAAAATTTCCCCTTTATTTCATTAATTTTACTTAATATACAATTACTTTGTGATTTGTGTAATATAAAAATAACGCATACAGGAACATTATAGCAAGACATACCCCTTGTAGAATATTAGACATGTATTCTAGTCTATGTCAGTGTGTATAGCGGGTTCTAGCAGATTTTCACTACCCTTTCAGGTTCAAAAGCATAGGTCAATAGGTTAATTTTGGTAAAGGGAATGAGGTCAAAACTGGGATATAATACCAGAACCTTACAAAAGCTAGAATAGTGACATATATTTGTCTAATCATAGAATATGGTAAATATATGAACTATATACAAAGCCAAAATGTTATGAACTTCTGTTACTAGTTACTAATAAACTGCGCAAAACAAAGGCTGCTTCACTAAACTGCTAAAATATGAATGGCATCTTTTCCTAAAGCTATACCTCTATTTTATTCTATATCCAATTGATCAGCCTACCTGGTAAATTTGAACTTTATTTTTTTACAACTTTTGTTTTTCTGTTTCAGTCTCTTAGTCGTACGAGATATCAAACATTCACAGCCATCTGAATTATATGAATGGACATTTTACATTGGTATGTTTTTTTTGTATGGTTCTCAAGTTGAAGATGTTGATTGCATATCTTAAGTCTTAAACTTACTTGGCTTGTCTTTTATAGCCTCTTTTTAAGTAAAGCTTAAGCGTATTAAATTAAGGAAGCCGGCGGCAATTCACGTTTTCGGAGAAGTAATACCCGACCCACTATAATATGTTGTTTCTAATGCTAATTACATTGAGAATGGTGGGGTATACTGTTTGTTAGATTCAAAAGCAAAACTATAGTCTCATTCCAAGGAACCCAATTTCTATTCTATCAGAAATCTTACACTCACAACTTGACAATAATAACAAATGGATAGGGTAAATGATGTGAGTTGATATATTAATAAAAGAAGAAAGCAACGATTGAATTACACATGGTTTTTAAATACTGAAACGAGATATTACTGATGACAAAATAACATCTCAAAGGTGTAACAAAAACAAGTAGTTCAATATCAAAAGAAATAAAAAACGATTGTATTCATTTGACACTTTAGACCATAATGGCTTAGCTATTAAATACTGGACTTCAACGGATGAATTTAGTTGTTTCCTGCTAACTAGATGACTATGTTAATCGAATTGCTCAAAGATTGTTGGTCGATTAGGAGGTGAGATAGAGCATAGCCTCTAAGAATTACTAAACTACTACCAGTCTTTCAACTCACATGAACTCTGACTATCATCATAAGAATAACCAAAAACAAGAATACAGGTAAATTCTAACTAATAAATAAGATATCTCACTACACAGAATATGATATATTGTCATGAGTCTTAAAAGTTTATGAGCTTTGCCTTAACTGGGAATCTTGATGTTAGAAGTGGCTGTAATAGTAGATGCTCGCTCCAAAAAAGTTGGACTCCACGTTACCCCCCCCCCAATACATGGAGAACATTTATTATTTATATAATATATTACTAAAGGGGTTTCACTTGGAACAACAAGCAAATGAACCCTACATAGCTAAGATTTCATTTTGAATTTTTGGAGCTACTATTACATGTCATGTCTGATACACGTGACACACAGAGTTCCTATTTTCATTATGTGAATTGATTCGGGACAGTAGCCCGGGCCGACGCGCTTGTTCTGGTGGCTATAGGCTTGGAACTTGGATATCCGGTTGAAAGCACAAAGTAAGACAAGGATTTTAAAGTGTTCAGGCCTGGAACTGGAAACATTGGTCGCAATCGTATCAAGCATCGATAACTATTTGAGCTGACATAGCTTCGTGTATTCCATTTTACCCCATATTTTATATCTCGCCGACTCGTGATCTGCAGCCGTGCTGTAGAGTATGTGGAGGGACTTTCTTTACCTGGGGTTCATCACATTCCACTGAGGCGGTTAGAACCCACTCTCGGAAAAATTACTGGCTCTGAAATGCATTCTCGTGATATTCACATGATGTGCTCATGATAAATAGTTAGTCCGGAAACACATCCTTTCGACCGATGGAACTGATTCAAGTCTTCATACCCGGTCCTCAATAATACCGGAAGTAATATTTGAGTGAAAACGTTCCTAAGAATTTGACAACGTCAGTAGTTGCAACAAGCGATAAGCTTGAGACACATCACTTAGATCGTCTCTCAGTGATCTGCCTTTATTCTATGCTTCTTCTGTTATTGTTTTAATTCAGCTATAATCATCAGCAACAAACAAAATGTATTACCAGTAAACAATGTATTCTGGGAGATAAAGAGGTGTATAGTGTGGACGTGACCTCTACGGTCCAGCTGGCGAGTTTGGGGGCTTCCGGAGAAATTGCCTTACTAAAGATTTTTCCCCGAGTTGGAGTTCTCGAGACTCGGGAGATCACCGAGTCGAGTCTTTCAATATGGTGTTGACCTCACTGAGGTACATAAAGAAAGATCCCCCACGCGCGTTCCTGTTTCTCATATCAGTCACTAAATAGCAAGTTTCTGAAAATATTGGGGGTTATTTCTGAAATTGAACGGTTTCTGAAAAAGCTCAACTGTCCGAAAAACGGAAAGCAAAGAGAGTGTGACCATATCGTGGAGGTCGTTAAACCCTCAAAAAGTTATGCGGCTCAAAATTCACTGTAAACACAGCGCTTGTAAGATTCCACTTTCCCGGCTTTATCGATCCATCTCGGTCCATGATTCCTTTTTGATATCATGGTATATTAGCGGTTAGTTAAAAAAAACAAGTCCAGGTTTGCGATAGCCTATTTGTCATGGTTTTGATATAAATACAATCAATTATCCCAAGATTTTGAGTATTTCTTATTCCCTTTCTCTCACAATTTCTTTTTGTTTGCACAATTCCTTATCTAGCTCCATATCGCTATTTTTAACTATTCTCACCACAACTCGCAAGTTATTTCATCTATAAATATGACAGGCGCATCTGTAAAGGTTATCGCTCAAATTGACTCCACCACTCCTTATGAGTCAGGCACAACTCCCGCTGACATCTTCACCAAAGGTGCTCTCGAATTCGTCGTTTCTCTTCAACGAACATTTGGCCCCCGAAGAAAGCAACTTCTTGAAACCCGAGTGAGAAGACAGAAGATTAACGATGAAGGGACCTTGCCTTCCTTTTTGGAAGAGACAAGGAAAATTCGCGAAGATCCTACATGGACTGGCCCTTCTTTGGGCCCGGGGTTGGTTGATCGCCGTGTAGAGATTACTGGTCCACCTGAGAGAAAAATGATTATTAACGCTCTCAACTCAAATGTGTCTACCTATATGTCGGATTTTGAGGACTCAATGTCTCCATCCTGGAGAAACGTTATCTGGGGACAGGTTCACCTCTACGACGCTATCCGCGACCAAGTCGATTTCGTCGCAGAGGACAATGGAAAGGAATACAAGATTAAAGATCCTAAGACTCACTTCAATGGAAAGATTCCTACAATTATTGTTCGGCCCAGAGGTTGGCACATGGTGGAAAAGCACGTATTGGTTGACGGGGAACCCATTTCTGCTTCCATCTTTGACTTTGGCATTTACTTTTATCACAACGCTAAGGCTCTTATTGAAAAAGGGCATGGGCCATACTTTTACCTTCCAAAAATAGAGGCTTTCCAAGAAGCGCGTCTGTGGAATGATATCTTTAACGTCGCCCAAGACACTCTTGGAATTCCACGAGGAACCATTCGTGCCACTGTTTTAATTGAAACTATCACAGGCGCATTGGAGCTCGAAGAGATTATCTTTGAACTCCGTCAACATTCTGCAGGCCTTAACTGTGGACGATGGGACTATATCTTCTCTACCATCAAAAACCTTCGTCATCACAAGGATAAAATCCTCCCAGATCGTAGTGATGTTTCTATGACTGTTCCTTTTATGGCTGCTTATGTCCAGTATCTTATTGAGGTCTGTCACAAGCGTGGTGTTCACGCTATGGGTGGTATGGCTGCTCAAATTCCTATAAAGGGCGATGATGCGGCAAATACTGCGGCAATGGAAAGAGTCCGGGCTGACAAGTTGAGAGAGGCCACGGCTGGCCACGACGGAACATGGGTCGCTCATCCTGCTTTGGCTGGAATTGCTATCGAAATCTTTGGAGAGTACATGCCACATCCTAACCAACTTTACTTCCGTCCCGAACTTGATATTGAGGACCACAAGTCTGTTTCTTCAGACGACCTTCTCAACACTGCTATCAAAGGCGGCAAGATCACAGAAACTGGTATCCGCAATAACATTTACATTGGACTTTGTTACATGGAAGCTTGGCTCAGAGCTTCAGGATGTGTTCCCATTAACTGGTTGATGGAGGATGCTGCCACCGCGGAAGTCTCTCGTGCTCAATTGAACCAATGGGTTATTCATGGAGTTACTACTGAAGACACTGGTAAGAAGATTACTCCTGAGCTTAATGCTCAGATTCTCAAGGAGGAAACCGAAAAGCTTTTGAAAACTGCCAAGCCTGGCAATAAGTTTGAGACTGCTGCTAAGTACTTTCTTCCTGAGATTACTGGCGAGAAGTTTTCTGACTTTTTGACTACGCTGCTTTATGATGAACTTACTTCTTCTGAAAACTTTGACGAAATTGATATTTCTACTCTCAAGATTTAAACCAAATGAATACCCCCAAGTAAATTACAAGATGCAATTCTTTTTATTTAATGATGTTTACGTAATGATGTTTTTTATTATAAATACAGACTCGTTTTGATGAAATATCTCACTATCTACACCCCACACCCCACTATCACGATAAGCCTAACATCTGACATGGATCTCTCAAACTGATAAACTTGAAAATTGGAAAAAAAATATAATTGTATAATCTGGAAACTCCAAATTCTGTATTATATTATATATGATGGCTAAGTGACATTTTTTTACTCACCACTATCAACTTGTGCGATATCAGTTTTTATGAATGGGTAGAAGGTCCACATCAATTGCCATCGTAGTAATGTCAGCCTCTTCGACAGATGTATTTTGTTTCTGTGATTTCTTCTTGCCCTTGGACTTGTTTCCTTTACTGCCACCGAAAGATCTTCTCGCTTGACGCTCTGCGGGCGTTGCAGCCGAAGCACCAGCGGCCGGCCTTTGCAAATTATCGGTGTTATTTTTTTCATCATTGATAAGTGCTTCGTCAGACTGGCTATTGGCTATTGCTGTTTTTGTTACATTTTTATCTTTTACTTTGTTTTTCTTAGCTGAGCGCTTTGCCATACTTTGACCCATCTTTTGAAAGTAGGAATTGAAAACTTTGCAGTCTATCCATGCTAACTTTTGCATAATACCTGATTTTCCAATATTGTACAGGTACAAAGAGATGGACGATACTGTAACAAGAACAGCGAACGAGCATATAACTGTTTCATACTTCATCCATGACATTGTGTTATCCTCAGTATTTCTAGAGAAATACTCCAAAAATTCGCCATATGGCAGAACAGTTTCATGTGCTTCAGAAACTGCAATTCCGTTAACAAATAAGCTTTTGTTAATTACAGAAGACTTGGATAAAGGAGTTAAGCATTCAATAACAGAATCGGCAGTAGAAACATGCTCAGAATATTCCATTAATGAAAAGCCAGTGAAAGATGAAATGTGATGACTCCCAATGGTAGATGTAGCAGTGAGCTCAGTAGTCATGGTTATACTAGGTGAATTTTGAACATGGAAAACGGGCTGAGGATCAGGAGTTTTAGCACGTTTGTTTTGACCCAATTGGTGTTTCTTGATCTTCTCTGTAATGGTGCTTTTATATCTCTGGGATAACATATTGTTCTTAGATGCGAATGCGACTGGAACAGGACCATCAGATGAATCATATGTAAGAGACCACAGTAGATTCTCAAAGCTAAGAGATAGTG
This sequence comes from Magnusiomyces fungicola, assembly GCA_900654225.1. Lineage (NCBI taxonomy): Eukaryota > Fungi > Ascomycota > Dipodascomycetes > Dipodascales > Dipodascaceae > Magnusiomyces > Magnusiomyces fungicola. The sequence goes on from CAACAH010000001.1 coordinate 4,280,555, forward strand.
TAGTTGGAATGCTATCAAATGACTTAGAAGTGATACTTTGTGAACCAAATTCTACCTTTTCTAAGAGTGCTTCATTGTCTGTTTTGTCACATGTATGATCAATATCTGCGGGAGCAAAAGTGTCATCAATGGGAAAAGAGTTTTCGTTCATGTTTTCAGATTAGTGGCGTTTGAATCGAGGATTTTATGACTGTGAAAATGATATTTATTTCAGAGCTTTTGATTGCCCGAGATTAAAAGGTAAAAAGCGAAAAAATGAGAAGAAAGTAAGAATCAGAAAAGCAGAGATGAGAAGAAAAATTCAACTTGAAAGGAAAGGAATGTGATTCTTTTAAATGATTTAAAACAGCTATGTAACATTAAACGTGCTGCAAAAGATTGATAGCTCACTCTAAACATTAGTTTTGGTATAAAATGTAGTACCTGCTGGTTAAAAGACAATACAACACTACTATCATAGTTATTCAGTGCTAGCAGTATCAAGTACAATGTAGTTTATATTGGATCTGGTTAGCTATAGTTAGTTTAACGCCTGCCAACTCGGATAGCTTGAAAATGAAGGTTAAATTGTGAACCTGGGTGTTTTTATGAGATTTGAAAAATTCTGCTTTCTTGGGAAATGTCTAAACAGATGGCTTCACTGTGCTTTGTTTGAAATGTTCTACAAGGCTATCCTAAACCAAATGTATACTCAAAACTCCTGCTATCAATAAGAATGCTGTGTAAGGCTGTCTATTCTATTGATAAAACTAGATAATGCAGAAGTAACGAATCTACTATTTACTATTTTGGAAGATTATTCTAGCCAACAATAATGGTTATGCTAAGATTCCTGGTAAAAAATAGTTTCCTATTTTGAACAACTTTCCGTAAAATTATAATTCTTTTTACCATCTTGTGTCTGTATTCCTAACAAAATATTGAAAGCTTTATTTAGCAATTCTAGTGTTGTTAGGTCTAGTTTTCAACGCCTTTTCAGGTTCACTACTATAATTAGGTATGATATTTCTGCTAAATAATTGCTATAACTCCTTATACAACTACCTTTTGAAGGGGTCTAAAAAGAATGTGAGTATGAATGAAAGGTTTTTATATCTTAATTGCCTTTGCACTGACTGACTTTGGTGTTTATTCTTTGAGAATCGGTATATCCTCAAAGCGTAAATGTAATAAATGTGCATTATGAGCTGAGTTTACCAAAATATAGAAGCCCGAAAAATAAAGTTGGTAAAATACAGCTGAATAACCCGAAACCTATGGGGAAATTCAAGCATGGAAGCAGTCAACTCAAGACTGAATGGAAACATGCATAATTTATAACCAATCAACTTTTGTTACAACAATGACTGAAAGCTATACGGCTGTAATTGTCTTGCTTGATTTTGATGGACCCTCCAAACAGCCATCATTACATTCCATATTATTGATTTTTTGTAATCTCATGATCTGATTTTGGTAATAATAGCCAAATCACACAAAAGCATTGATAAATTTGGAAGAGAAGGACTATCCAAATGAACCAACCCTTACCGAGTGTGAGTTGTATACTCTGTAAAGTTTCTTTTTGTAAGGACTATATTTGAAACATATATAGAAATGAATCAACCAACCATCTCAAAACTCCAAACTCCAAACATCAAAGACCATGAACCATTTCTAAGATTGTAGCTATGCAAATAGGCTAATAAGTTTTTTTTGAACTATTGTGCAACTTGATTTTCATGATTCTATTCAGAGATTGATATCAAGAACACGTCTTCTCTTTTTCTAGTGATTTAAGACTGAGTATTACACTCTGCTTGAATGTTTATGTGTTTCTGAGGATGTATAACTGGAACACAAAGATTTTTTGGCCAAAGTTTACAGGCCAACCCAATATTATCTGACGATTTAAAATTGGTAGCTCTGAAATGTTTGATAAATTTGGTTCTCTTTAGGTTCAATCTTCGAGTAGCCTAGTTTATGTCAGCATCAGCCACTTGGCCGCTTCGTTGAGAAGAGCGTGTGCGACCTAGTTATCCTAAAAATAATTACAAACGTTGCCTCGTTAACGTTCTTAAAGAAGCGAGCTAGTTAGCAGAATTACCGATAGCACTAAGGCATTCCATTGTGAAAGAGTTTCCAACCGTTCAGGGATAACTATCAGAACTTGCACCAACCATAGTGTTATAACTAGCTGATTAAGGATATATTTTTATTATTATCAAAGAACCTTAACAATTGCTATTATTATTATATATTACTATGTATCTGCTTTAGAAATAATAAAAGCTACCACTAGCAATGAAATAGTCACCAACTTCAACTCAGAGTTCCAAACGAACACAACTGTCATAGGCACTACTGCTCACTACACATACATACAAAAGGTGCAGAGCTAGTTGTAGATGAAGATGCCTGGGGAAGACACCCAGGATACACCACGATATTGCCGACAAGTCTAACAAGGTATCTGTCACGTCTTATGAGCCATGAGAGTTGGTCTATGGCTTGCGTCTTTCGCAACACATATAATATATTACAATATATATAACCTAACCCTTACACCACCCCTCATAAGCACGGCAACTTTGAGCCCAAGTCTCGTATCAATGCCGGCTCGGCATATTAAAACGATAGCGATACGAGGTATGTCTGATGCCAGGTCGCTGATCAATAATCACTGAACTGGTCTCTTTCAGCATGTTCTACTTGGCTATTTGCGGGACTTATGTGAATGTGAAAGTCTAATTGAATTTTTTTTTACATCAGTAGGTTAACCCTTACGCCTTCATTTAATCCATTTAATCCTTTTCATTACCTTTGTCTCCTTTCTTCTTACCATTTACATTTCTTATTATCTCACATCTGACAACACTACCAAAATGGACGCTACAAAGTTCGATCCCAATACTCTTCCATTTAATAATCCTAAGGAAACCCGCAAGGTGGCCATTGTGACCGGTGGAAGCAACGGCCTCGGTTGGTACACTACGCTTCATCTTTATATTCATGGCTGGACTGTTTATCTTGCTGCCCGTAACCCAACAAAATCTTTCCAAGCCATCCAAGACATAAAGATCGAAGCTGATACACGCAAAGAGTCTCTACCTTCGAATGCTGTTTTTGGAGAGATCATTTTCCATCAGCTAGACCTCATCAGTCTTGAAAGCACCCAGCAAAGTCTTACCAGCTTTGCTCAGCGTGAAAGCCAACTAGATCTTCTCATCAACAACGCAGGTATCATGGCGGTTCCTTTACAGATTACCAAGGATGATTTGGATATTCAGATCCAAACCAACCATGTTTCTCCTTTTTACTTCACTATCAACCTTATCCCTTTGCTCGAGAAATCTAAAGAGCCTCGCATTGTTTTTGTCTCCTCGTTTGGACACAATTTGACTGAAAATCCAGAGGATATTAGCAAAACTTACAAGGGAGTTCCTGATATCCTTTCTGGCTGGACACGATATGGAAACTCCAAGCTTGCCAACATTTTGTCTGCCAAAGCGTTGGCCGAAAAGTTCCCATCTATCCTTTCAGTATCTCTCCACCCAGGCGTTTGTATTCACACAAATTTGGCAGACCATTGTAACAACGTTGCATATCTTGGTATCGTTTTCAAGATTTTTACCAACATCATTTCTCATTTTGCCGGTATTTCTACTGAGCAAGGCTCATATAATACGTTATACACTGCACTTTCTCCCGAGTTGACACCACAGAAAGACAATGGAAAGTATTATCATCCCGTTGGCTATGTCAAAGAGCCATCTGCTGCCGCAAAAAATCCTGCCAAGATCCAATCTACTTGGGAGTGGACGCTTACTCAGCTCATTGACAGGAAATTCATTACAACTAAAGATGCTGAGGCTCTACATGAGCCCTTAGCTAAGGAAGATCTGTCGTTCTGGCAGACTTTAAGTGTCAAGTCTGAGTCGAACTAACTCATGAATTCATTACACGGCTTAATTTCTACACTACTTTATTGATATCAAAAACTATTTGTAACTCTGCAAACGCGTCATTTTGCTAGCGAGTCTCTCAAGATTGTGCCAAACTTTCAAAAAAAAGAAAAAAAAGAAGAAGAATTATGTCAAAAGGGCAAAAATATGAGAAAACCAATAAAATACTACTAATAAACTTACAATTGATAAGAAACCTAAAGGATTCCACTTGGTGGAGAATCTTTAGAAAGCTCGAATTAGCTTTCAAAACTTTTTGGTGTACTAAACATGGATAAGAGTTTATGTAATTCTGATATATTTAAATACTACCGCTTAATAGTAATTTTCTCTTTCATTGCCTCTTCTTTGCTTTAAATATTTATATTGTTAGATTTGTTTCTTCATATCATTTTGGAGTGACCCCGTAGATGTAGCTAGCATAGTGGGAACAGCCTGCTGCCACTAGCTATCAACTGATTTTCACTATTACGCTATTATCTATTTTTACCAGTAAACCCAAGCTAAAAGGAAAGATAAGTAACAGCCTTCTGAATTTTAGTTTCTGTTATTACCACAATCAAAGAACTTCCCCCAGATTACAAGGTATGATATCGTGAGTTCTAATCAGGCTACTGGAGGGACAAGCCTGAGCTCAGTGGGTATGTAATGTTATGTAAGAAGTTCTCAACATTAGGCTTAGGGTAAATTAACACGTGATAGTAATTACATAATCAGAAGTTTTCAAATATCATCAAATTTTTTTACTTGTTTTTCTCACAACCACCATCCCCATAGTCCCAAAACCCGTAGAATAAAAACACTGTAAATTGAGGGATTGGCTAGAGTGGCCTTGAAAATTTTTCCAGCTACTGTAACTTGGAACTCTTTTGTATCGCATAGATTGGCCTTAAAAACTTGAGAATTCATCTCTGCAACCAGCTCGGTACTATTGTCTAGAATATCTTGAATAATTGTGTAAATAGAGCGCTGAAAATTTGGCTACATACAGGAAGCTAATAGAAGACGCGTTCACTACACAACCACACACCTACAACATATCTATTTCAGCAACCAACATAACACTACACCTGTGTTTACCATCTATCACAGCACTTTTATTTATACCCACCTTAATCATTTTTCGAGCATTCTGAGGTGCATCGAGAATTCGGTTTTTTTGCGCCACTTAAATCTTAGTTGATTGACAGCCTTCAAACAAATCTGGTGGAAAAATTCACACTCTCTCAACCAAAATGTCAGACCATTATGATGACGAAGACTTTGTAAAGGAAGAAGAGGATGAGAATGAGGATGAAGATAATCCTAGAAGTCCTGCCGATGTCGACACATCTGATGAAGAGGAGGATGATGAAGAAGAATTAAGAAAAGTACGCGATTCTCCACATTTTTTTAGCCTCTAGAGGCCAAGTTCAGTTTTAAGGATTCAATTACTAACTACATATTTTGATTGCTTTAGATTAAAGAAGGTTTTATTGTTGATGACGATGAAGAAGAGGAAGAAGAGGAGGAAGACGTAAGTCGTCACAGGAAACGAAGAAAGAAGAAGAGAAGAACCAGATCCCAGTCTGATGATGAGGGGGATGAAGACGCGCCCCCTCCTAGATCTCGAGCGAGACTTGATGATGACCTTGATGACGATGATTTAGATCTACTTATGGAAAATACTGGGCGCGTCATTGAAAAGCCTTCAAGTTCAGTAAGTTGCAGTTGGTTTTGACTTTGAAAAAAAAAAAATACTAACGAACCCTTTCTTAGCGTCAATTTAAACGTTTGAAACGAGCAAACCGAGAAGATGAACGTAACAGAGGTCTTGATGATATGTTCTCTGATGGAGAAGAAGCTGAACGTCAGAGACAGCCACAACAAGGTCTTGCTCACGAATTTGACGATTTCATTGAAGAGGACGAATTTTCTGATGAAGAGCGAAATAGACAACAAGAAGATCAACGACGTGCGGCCCCTCCTAGGCGTGGCCCCTCTGTACTTTCATCACAGTATAAGGGTCTTGACGAAGATAAGCTTCAGGAGATGTTTGAAGTCTTTGGTGACGGTACTGAATACGATTGGGCACTTGAAGGCGAGGAACTGTTAGATCAAGGCTACAGTGAAGAAGAAGATGAGGCTACCGGTCCAAACCTGAAAGACGTCTTTGAGCCTGGTGAACTTAAGGACAAGCTTCTTACTGATGAAGATAACGCAATCCGTGTTGAGGATGTTCCCGAAAGATACCAGCTTCTGCGTGCCAATTTTAAGGATGAATATCAGTTGAGTGATGAATATTTTGCTGCTGAAACAGAGTGGATAGTCTCCAAGTTAATTCTTGAAAAGCATGATTACTTCCTTCCTAAGCCATATTTGCGAGAACCATTTGAAAATGCTGTTTCTAAAGTTCTTGAGTTTATTTCTCGTGAAAACTTGGAGGTGCCTTTTATCTGGACTCATCGAAAAGACTTTTTAGTAGACGATCGCTCACCTGAAGATCTCCTGATTACCTTGGATGATCTTTGGAGAATTGTTAAGCTTGATATTGAATATCACGGTGTTTACTTGAAGGCCCGCTCCGTTCAAAAGGTTTATGACTCAATAGGTGTTTACGATGATGCTTACAATCATAATTTTGACAGCGCCAAGACACTTGCAGAGTACCAGGATCTTATGGATTATATTCAGTTTAAATATTCAGAGATTATTAAGGATCAGATTTCTCAAGTGCCAACTCAAGCTGATTCCATTAAGCGAAGAAACCGATTTTCTCGTTTTGAGAAGATCCGCAAAAGTCCAGTGTCTGCTCTTGTTTCTGAATATGGTATTTCAGCTGAACAAGTTGGAGAAAACATTCTTGCTGCCGCCAGAATGTATTATCCTAAAGACAGCGCCGAGACACCATTAGACTATGCAGCTTCTTTACTTGAGAGAAATGCGACCGACTCCTCTTTAAGTCACTATCAGGATGCTCAACAAATTGTTGATGATGCTCAAGCAATCTTTACCGAAGAGCTTTTCCATGATCCCAGAATTCGTCGTGCTCTTCGATCAATGTTTTGGAGAAATGCCAAGGTTGATATTGTGTTGACTGACAAGGGTCGAAAGCAGATTGATGAGGGAAGTCCATATGCCAGTATAAAGTATTCCATGAATCGATCATTCGAAGAGCTCAAAATGCGCCCTAACGATTATCTTCGCATGCTTCTTGCTGAGTCTGAAGGTTTGGTTATTGTTCGTGTTTCATACCCAAGATACAAGGAAACCCTTTTTGAGCATCTTCTCGCCACATACTTTGCCTCAGATAATACTTCAGTAGTTGGAAAGGCTTGGAATGACTCTCGCCGTGTTATTTTCAAGGAAGTATCGCGAAAGATTATTCCTCTTATTTGCAACAATATCAAAGAAGATTTGCGTGTAGAGTGCAAGAATTCTATTTTCTATGATGTTCGCCGTTCATTTACTAGCCGGTTGGATCAAGCTCCCTTTCAGCCACTTGGATACTCACTTGGAACTACACCTCGCGTTCTTACCATTTCTTGGGGTATGGGTGATGCTAATAGAGATGCTGTTCTTGCTGTTGTTCTTGATGAAGATGGTGAGGTCTTGGAGTTTGCTAAATTTGACAATCCACGAGACGACAAGTTTAAATTTCAGTTTCTTGATTTAGTCAATCGTCGTGTTCCTGATGTTGTTGGCATTGCTGGATTTACTGTCCCTTCCAGCAAGCTTTATAATACCATTAAAGACATTATTGACTCGGAAGAGATTACTGCAGGCTCTGATACAGATTCCACATCCAAGCTTCCTCTTATCTGGGTTCAAGATGAGGTTGCTAGACACTATCAAAACTCTGATCGCGCTCTTTCTGAATTCCCTGACCAGGCCAAATTGAGTTTGTACTGTGTTGGCCTTGCTCGTTATATTCAATCACCACTTTTAGAATATGCTGCTCTTGAGAAGGGCATTCTTGGTATTCGATTCCATGATCACCAAGATTTACTATCCGAAGCTGAGCTAGAGGAGGCCATTGAAACTGTTTTTGTTGATTTGGTTAACATTGTTGGTGTCAGAATTAATGATGCAGTCCGTAACCCCTACATTGCCAACCTATTGCCTTATGTCGCTGGTCTTGGTCCAAGAAAAGCTTCTAGCATGCTTCAGGGAATTCAAAGTCACGGCGGTAGCTTGACTAACCGAACCGATCTTGTTACTAATGAGATTACTGGTAAGACTATTTTTATGAATTGCTCGAGTTTCCTCGCAATTCCCTATGACAATGGATCAATTTCATATGAAATGACAGAGATTTTAGATGCTACCAGAATCCACCCGCAAGATTATGTGATTGCCAAAAAGATGGCAGCAGATGCATTAGAGCTAGATGAAGAAGATATTGAAGCATATGAGGGGCAGGGAGGTGTTGTTGCACATTTGATTAACGAAGATACTGATAAACTTAATGAGCTTATTTTGGAAGAATTTGCCAATGAGCTTGCCAAGGAATTTAACCAAAAGAAGCGACAGACTTTGGAGATGATTAAAACAGAACTACAAAGCCACTTTGGTGAATTGCGTCGAAATTTCCATGTTCTTTCAGAATTGGAAGTCTTTACCATGCTTACTCAAGAAACTGCCGAGACACTTAAAAGCGGTATTGTTGTCCCCATCAATATTCGACGCGTATCCGATCGTTTCTTAGCTGGCCAACTATCATGTGGTGTTGAAGCTAATGTCAGTGCAGTGAACATGTTTGATGAAGGTGAAAATCATCCACATCCTAGTACTGTCTTTCACTTTGGTCAAACTGTTCAGGGTGTCGTTTTAGACATTAACTACACCAAGTTCACAGCAGAACTTAGTACATCTGATGCCGTAATCAAGGATGCACAAGAAAAGAAGCGACGGAAGAGGGATCCAAAGAACTGGAATATCCAGGCTGAAGAAGCCGATAAAGCCAAAGCTGCGCTTAAGAAGGATGCTCAGCAAAGAGCCACTCGTATCATTAAGCATCCATTATTCAAAGCATTCAACGCCAAACAGGCCGAAGAGTATCTTGCTACTATGGCCCGTGGTGATGCTGTTGTTAGACCATCATCTCTCGGATATGACCATATTGCAGTTACATGGAAAGTGACTGATGGTATTTTCCAGCATTTGGATGTTCTCGAGATTGACAAGCCTAACGAGTTTGCTATTGGCAACACTCTTCAAGTTGGAAATTATAGATACAGTGATTTGGATGAGCTGATTGTTATGCACGTCCAAGCGATGGCCCGTAAGGTTGAGCAGATGGTTGTTCACGACAAGTTTTTGCAAAAGACTAAACCTGAAGTTGAGGAATGGCTCAAGACATATACCAAGAGTAATCCCAACCGTTCTGTTTATGCATTTTGTTTTGATCACAAGAGAGCAGGTTATTTCCATCTTATGTTCCAAACTGGTTCCACGACGCCCATCCAGTCTTGGGGTGTTAAGGTCATTCCTCGCGGCTACAGACTTGTTAACAGAGAATTCCCAGAAGTTACGGATCTTATAAATGGGTTCAAGACTATGGTGATGAACCAGTCTGGGCAAAATCCACGGAACGATGCGGCTTCTGTTCATGGAGGCCACACAAGTGGATACGGTCAGCAAGGGTATGGCCATGCTTCCCAGCACGGTCCTTCGCCTGGTGGAGGATACAACAATGGGTATGGTGGAGGTCGAGGCTATGGCAGTCAACAGCCTATAGCAGGCGGAGCTTACAGAGACAATAGAGGACGATTCAACGGTGACGACAATAGAGGAAGATATCACCGTTAGAACTTTTGAATTAGAGAGAAGTATATAAAGGGAGGACAATTTTTTGTTTTGTATTAGCCAAGCATTGATTATCAATTTGTTTTATCTATCATAAATTACCCGCATGTGTATCTATTAATTGAATGAGAATATATTTATTGAAACAGGATAAAGATTGGTTTCTAATCTTTTTTGAAATTCAATAGAATAGAAAGAGTACAAGGCGGATTGGATTACGCAGGTGAATAAATGTGAATAATGTAGGGGGGAAAACGATGATGGCATATATATAAGACTGAACGCAATAAGAAAAAAAAAAAAAAAGAAAGGCAAAGCAACAGTATTGATTCGATAACAACATAAACATGGGCATAGAAGACGTGAAGAGGGTATTTTAATTATCAAATGCCAACAAAGGATGAAGTATATTATATGCTATATATATGCTACAATAGGTCGCAGAGAATGAAAGAGGAATATTGGTAGCAAGATGTGCTGATGTTTACCAAGACCGCTGGGCCCTCGTAGCGTAAACGTGATACTGCTACACGAACCAATTTACGCAGCGCGATATGACTAAATGGTATACAGAATATTTTTGGGCCGCTCTTGACGATTGAGGGTTACGTTACGATGGAATGCTGTGCTGTGCGGCCCCATCGAATCATAAGGATGGACGATGGACGATGCCTTGACGCCACAAGCAGGAGGAGCAGGGCTAGGTTGGAGTGGTTGGATTGGGTGGGGGGAGAAAGCAGAAAGGAAACGAGAGGATAAAGGCCAGCCCTTGCCACAAAAGGGAAATCCCGTCGCGAAGCTATGGGATGTGTATATCAATATAAATCCGACACGATATCAACATGTATCAGTAATATATCAGTATATTATCAGTATATATCAATATCAATATCAATATATCTAGATATCTCCATTCTTCTGCTGGAGACGGGTGCAGGCGCCGGCAACTGGGCATGCTCATGGAGGGTGATAATCACGCAATCACGGGGTGCGATTGGCAATCGATGATGGGCGGAGAAAGAGGAGGAGGTAGTCATGGCGGTCAGCCTCGCAGGGCTGGGCTGGGGAGTCGCAGGAGTCACGGGAGAGAGTCGACGAGAGTGACAGTGTATTTGTTCCACACATGAGTAGCAGCGTTGCAATGGGTGTATATACGGTATATACTATATACGGTATATACGGCCGGGCAGTGTTTCTTGTCAAGTGTATGTGTTGATTGGAAATGAAGAGTAGAGCGGATAACAGACGTTGAAGAAGAAAAAAATAGAATAAATGAGAAAATATGCGTCGAGGAAAGTAAGATAAGTTGGACATGAGTCATGATTCACAAATATAAAGATGAATCACACAAGAGAAAAAAATAAATAAAAAATAAAAATATACGAATCAAAAGAATCCAACAATGGTTGAATTGAATCTATCATGCTCGATAAAGATAGCAAGAGAAATAGCTATATAATATCCACGGTCTACATATGCAGCAGCGGTGGTTGATAAGGCTCGGTACTGAGAAAGAAGCCACAAAACTACCCAATTAAAGGGTTCAAGCAATGGGTATATACACCTATATGCCTGTGCGACCACCAGGTCTATTCCACGCTAGCATTGATAACCTTACTGCAGACCCTTGGTATTATTCCAAAAAGCGTGCAAAGATGTCAGCACCAGGCACGCAGCGAACCGGGTTGTGAGCCCTTGGGGCGGGAGCTTTTCCCCTGGGACATCGGGAGCCACTACGTTGCTTGCAGGGGGGTTACGATATAATATACACAGCACCCCAGGATCCGTTGCTTTTGGCTGGCATCTGGGTATCTTGGTTCAGAAGGAAGAGAAGAAAAAAAAAACAAAAAAAGCCACAATGAGAATCTACTGTAGCGATCGCACGATACAAAGTAGTGGTAACTCTGAGCAATTGCAAATGCGAGGCGGACAGAAACGACGATAGAGCGAGAGAATAGGAGCGCGAGAGAACGAGAGGAGCATAGAATTGAGACGACATGTATAGTCCAAATGGTCTGAGATTGCGGATGAAGAAAAAAAAAAAAAAAAAAGAATTCCATTGCTGGCTTGGTATGTTACTTGTAGATGTCGAGATGAACACAGATGCCTGTTATACGCTAGATATATCGTTGGATATTAGACGCACACACGCTGGCAGCGTATTGAGAAAGACAAATAAAACCATTCAATCGAAAGAATGCTGTGATTCCATGTGACCTGCAAGATCTCCAAGTCTGTCTGTATGTATGCACGCACTTTTGGGTCCAGGCTCATTATCGCCTTCTTTTTGCATTTCTTTTGAATTCTGTTTGGAGCGAAATCCGGCAACTGGCAAATACACAGCTGTGTGTGTTTTTTTGCATTGTCATAAATTGGTGTAAGTCATATACAAAATATGTGTCTACACGCTACGTGCTCTTGGCCTTTATCCAGAGTTCCAGCGCAAAACCACAATTGTAAACTTTTGTCTTTTTTAGAAGTATTGTTACAACAGACGCAATTTAGAGTTTTTCTTTCTCGCTACATAATCGACATAATTCCATTCAAGCCGCCCGTCCCCGATCGGGACATGAGGGACAAGTTCTAGAAGCGTCAGAAACAATGGGATAATAGTAATCACAACCAATAGACTATACAGAGGGGGTTTTTTACTTCTCTCTTGGGTGGTTAGAGTTTGGTTTTATTTTATTATTATATTATTATATTATTATTGGTTTTTTTTTTTTTTTTTTTTTTTCGTTTCCTTCATGCTGACTGCAGCCACAATCCTAAATGTTAGACCATTTGCCACCACCAAAGTTGTTAGTGCAGCCGGTGGTAAAGCTCATGGCAAGTGTGGCTGTGAATACCAGGTTTGTGGCAAACAAGAGTGGGTGTGTAGGTAATAGTCATAGTCATAGTAATGGACGTGGGCTGAAATTTCGAGTCTTTGTAAGGATGACATATTACTGGGTGCTCCGATTGCCAAAGGTATAACCCAATGGCACTTTTAACGCCACCGTCCAAGACATACACACCTGCCAACAGGGCTAGCGAGCTACGCAGGTTGTGGCTTGAAAACGCGCGTGTGCCTATGAGCATTAAAGTTCTTGGCCAATAAAACTTTTGCGCCGGCAGCTGACTGTCACTCATTGGCCGCCGCCATGTATTGTTAACGAGAGCTTCCACCGCCACAAACAGCCAGCAGCTGGGTTTACATGTACTGGGTAGTGGCTTGTGAGTCCACGGAATGGAACAACAATGTCTTTTGGATTGGTACTTGAAGCAAAGCTATTTTCAGATTAGCAGTTGCTACTATTCTTTATATGAACATGAAAATGAAAAGAAAAATAAAAAATAAAACGAAAACACGCCATGGCATGGAAAGTACAAGGTAGTAGTAGCGCATTTCGTGATTTCAAGTACCAAGTCCGATTCAATTGCAGAAAGCTCTTCCAGGAATAACGAAATGTCTTACTATAAGTATTCAGGCTATATAGATGGCTGCCACCCATAATATAACTACTGGCATGGAATATGGGGTAATCATGGACAAGTCTTTTGCTTTTAGTCTTCATCAAGGCGATCTCTGCTCTTCTGCTGGCAGGTGTAACGGTGACAATTTTAAATTTTGCACAAGAGTATGTAGCATGAAGATAGATAAATACAAAGCTCGAATACAGTTCAAACACGTTATAAACACGTTATAAACGCATTATAACCCTGTGTTCAATTAACGTATAGCAAGCCGTGAGTGTCGTTGCCGAGGGATGAGTAATTACTTTGGTACTTCCTCAGTCACGGGATTGTTGGTGATCAACTTGAGAGGACAGCAACGTCCTACAAAATTAGGCCATGGCATGAGCTTGAATATCAGATACTGAGCACTGAATTAAGATCCATAAACTGGCACTGGAACCGCAAAAGACCCTGATTTCGGTGTTCATATTACACGGGGCGAGTATCATGTATTGCCCGCCTCTCTGCCTTTAACCCTGACCGTCCCAAGCTGCACAAACCAGTTTTTATTATTATAATGACCAAGCCCAACCTAGAAACGAGTGCGTTTTATTTCTTCGTCCCAGAAATCAAATTGACAAAAGTGGCAAATTGGGTGCAGTTACGGCAGCCACAAAAACGCCACAAGAGCCCAGTGGTATATGGCATCGACATATGGGACATGGGATATGTGTACAGCCAACTTAAAGTGGAAAATTAAGTGTGTGTGTATGACAAAGTAAACGCCTAGACTTGTTACAGTCCACCTGTTGTCATTGCTTTAATGACGTTCAAACGCTTGACTATGTCAAAATGCACTCATATCATTTAGGGCGCACTCTGCTCAAGAAAACTGTTGCCAAACAAACCACAACTTTAAAAAATAAAAATAAAAGCGTAAATAGTCCAAAACTTTAAAATAAAAAAATGATAATAATAATAATTACAAAAATTACAAAAATTACACAAATATACTAATATGCTAATATACAAGATATATCCAAAATTACAATTACACCGAGCGGTTTATCCCTCGTGAAACCCATTTCATGGCTCTGTCGCTCTTTTCCGCTTGGCGGTCGCCACATCATTTGTGGCCAATGGAAAAAAACCTTGCTCGCTGTAAAAATAAACAACATCCCGCTGCTGCTGCTGTGGCTGGAGACACGCAAAATCTCCAGCCATGACGAAACGTCACGTGGATTTGCACAAGCACGTCATTGCCGAATTCAATGAGTAAATGCTGAAATGTGGCTTGCACCCGCACTTGCCAACTACGCGCGCCGGTTTCAGCCGTGCGCCCGCTTGGTTGTAAAAGACCAAATGTGCAGACTTATAAAACCAACTAATCGTCCCTGGGATTATTATCCTTTTTTTTTTTCTTCTTTTTTTATTTAGTATACTTTATTATCTTTCATTAATACTCTCTATTCCCTACCCACTTCCTCCTTTTTTTTTTCTTTTTCTTTTTCGTTTGCCCATAATGAGTGAATCTGAAAATCAAAACCCTTCGTTTTCTGAAAGGGTTTCAAAAAGCGTTCAAAGCGCTAAAGCTCACATTCAACATTTCAGAGTCGCCGATCCTCTGCCAATTGAAGAATACATTGCCGTCGACTCTCCAAATGACTTTAACAAGGTCCTGGAATATGATGAAGACATAATTGGTATTCGAAACTTTATCAGTGAATCTACTTCTCACCCCCTCCAACGACTCATCAATTACTTTATTTCTCTTTTCCCAATTCTTCAGTGGATCCACAAGTACAATGTTGCCTGGCTTTATGGTGACTTGATTGCCGGTATCACCGTCGGTATTGTTGCTGTTCCCCAAGCCATGTCCTACGCCAAAATCGCCACGCTTCCTGCTCAATACGGTCTCTACTCTTCCTTTGTCGGTGTCTTTCTTTACTCCTTCTTCGCCACCTCTAAAGATGTCTGTATTGGTCCCGTCGCTATCATGTCTCTCGAAGTATCCCGTACTATTGCAAAGGTCGTGGCTAAAGATCCTTCCTTGAAAGACGAAGGCCCCAAAATCGCAGTCACCCTTTCTCTTCTCTGTGGTAGCATCGCCGCAGGTATCGGCTTTTTGCGCCTCGGTTTCCTTCTTGAATTCATTCCTCTCCCCGCTGTTATGGGTTATATGACCGGTTCCGCTTTTAACATTATGGTTTCTCAGACCCCTGGTTTGTTTGGCCTTTCCTCGGTCGTTAACACTAGAGCAAACACTTACCAGGTCTTTATTCAATTCTGGCAACACATTGGCGCTACTACCAAAGACGTTGCCTTTGGTATTCCTCCTCTTTTTCTCCTCTTCTTCTTGAAGTGGCTTACTGAGTTTCTCACTAGACGTGCTCCTCGCTACAAAATTGTCTGGTTCTACCTTTCTGTCCTTCGTAACGGTATCGTCATTGTCGTTTTTACTGCCATCTCCTACGGTTACAACAAGAACCACAGAGAAAAGCCTCTTATTTCTCTTATTAAAACCGTTCCTTCTGGTCTTCGAGATGTTGGCGTTCCTGTTATTGACCGCCATATTGTCAACCTCCTTGCTCCCGAATTGCCCGTTTGTACCATTGTTCTTTTGCTTGAACATATTTCCATTGCCAAATCCTTTGGCCGTATCAACAACTATAAAGTCATTCCTGACCAGGAGCTCGTTGCCATTGGTGTTAACAACTTGATTGGTGTCTTCTTTGCCGCCTACCCAGCTACCGGTTCCTTCTCTCGTTCTGCCTTGAAAGCCAAGTGTGGTGTCCGTACTCCTCTTGCCGGTATCTTCACTGGTGCCGTCGTTCTCCTTGCTCTTTACGCCCTTACTAGTGCCTTCTACTGGATCCCCAACGCTACTCTTAACGCTGTTATTATTCACGCTGTCTTTGATCTTATGGTTCACCCTCGTGTCACTTGGAGGCTTTGGAAGATTTCCCCCATTGAGGCCATTATCTTTATTGTCTGTGTCCTTATCACTGTTTTCGGTACCATTGAAGATGGTATCTACTTTGCCATGTGTGCCTCTGCCGCCTTCCTTCTTCTCAGAGTTGCCAAGGCCCATGGCCAGTTCCTCGGCCGTGTTGAATACTATGAGCTTATTGACCCTACTATCATCTCTAGAGATGGCTCTGTTGTTTTTGACAACAAGCTTGTTAAACAAAACTTTAACGGTGGTATTGTTGAAAACCTTGGCCCCTCTTCTTCTACTGCTTCTTACGACCAAAAAGGCAACACAACTTATGGTGCCGTTGAAGAAACCATTGATACCGACAGAGATAATTACCAGCATCTTGCCGATTACAACACCGACACTATTTTTGAGCACAGAGAACATCCTGTCAAGCCTCCTACAGCACCATTGACTACACCACACTCTCACTCTGCGCCAGTTAAGCCTGCATTTGCCAAAAAGTACAGATGGGTTCCTCTTTCTTTGCGTGAACACAATCCTGATATCAAGGTTCTTCCTCCTCCTCCCGGTGTCGTCGTTTTCAAGCCTGGTGAAGCATTCATCTACCCCAACGCTTCTGCTCAAGTTGATTATGTGTTGGATGAAGTTAAGCGTGTTACTCGACCCGGTATTCCCAGCAAGAGTTTGACTTTAGCCGACAGATCGTGGAACGATGGTCTTCCTCGTCGTATTGATCCTGCTACATTTAGAGATGATACCCGACCTCTTCTTCGCGCTGTTGTTTTTGACATGACTGCCTCTCCCCAGTTTGATGCCACCGGTGTCCAAAACCTTGTCGATATTAAGAATGCTATCAATCGTTACGCCAATGTGGAAACCATTGAATACCATTTTGTTGGTGTTGTTTCTCCCTGGAGTCGTCGTGCTCTTATTGGTTCTGGGTTTGGTACTGGTGTTCCTTCTCACCACGCTGTTGATGCTGCGGAACGTGATGTTTCTAAGCTTTCATTCCGTAAATCTCAAAATGTTCGTTCCCGCAACCGCAATGGAATCACAGTGTTCACGACTCTTGATGAAGAAGAGGAGATTGATGGCGTTGAAACTGTTCGCCCTAACAAGGTTATTGATGAAGAGGAGCAGACTGTTGAGATTGTAGCTAATGGTCAAATTGTTGCTTCCGGTGCTAGCAATCACATTCTCCTTCCAATTCACGGTACCAATACTCCTTTCTTCCACTTTTCCATGTCAGAACTCGACCATTTTTACTCTGATATTCCTGATGATAACGAGTCAGTTGAATCCGAGTTTGAATCTAACGGTTCAATTTCTGGCAATGAAAAGAAGGTTTAAAAGTTTACCTGTTTGCACCCCTAGTTTTGTTTTTTTAAAAATTTTGTTATTTTGCTTTCTTTTTTGTTTATGACTATTTCTTCTACCACATTTTGTTTTAATGACCCCATTTAAAAAAATTTACTTTGTAATGATCTTTTTGTTTCAATGCATTTTTCATAAAGCCCAAATATTTGATATCTATAGACGGAAAGTCTCAAGCTTGATAATCCTTGTTACGATTCAATTCAGAGTAGGAGAACTGGTTTTACAAGATGCTGGTCCCTTAAAAGCCGTGATGCGTTGCTAATTTTTTGGAGGTTTGAAAAAATGAAAAATTAAAACAACACACATATATGAGTGCCAAAATTAAACAAGGTTTGTTAGTAGCAAGTTCAAGTTGCTTTCCAAGAAAACCCCCCTCCAAAGAGCGTTAAAAACAAGGATTTTTTCAAACTCAAACTCAAAACCAAAAACCAAAAAACACAAAAACACAAAAAACTTGAAAAGAATTAATGAGCAAGGATTATTCAAGATTTGGTTATTTTTTTTTTTGTAATATCGGGTTTAAGAAAACAATCGGGGCATTTTGTTTTCACATGGTATTTAATTGATTGATATCAATGGTATTTTACAATAGTAAATGCTGGTTTAATAGTCATTGGAGTACAATGTGGAGAAAACTAGGTAGGCATTAAAGTAGTAGGAGATTGAGAGATTGAGAGAGAGCTAAAAAAATAATGCGCACAGAGAACCCGCAACGGTGCCATGTAAACCCAGTAAAACATGTAAAATTTTCAAGCACAATCCAAGAGTTGAGGACGATAGTCAAAAAAATTATAAAATGAATTAAAAAATAGAAATAAAGCCTGGTAATAGCAGGTTGAGCCGACAGAGAAACATATTACCATCCACCAGTAATTTTATTTTTTGTTCTTGGGCAAACCGGGTTAATGCGCGCACACCAAGGCGATGACGACACCAGGGTTGAAATAAGCAAGGTAAAATTGGCAAAAGCATCAAACCCCCCAAAAGAAGAAGAAGAAAACGGAAAAGTGAGAGGGAAAAAAAAGTGAAAGAATTCAACAATGCAAACTTTCAACGGAGCAGGATTTCCGCTGGAGAAAGCAGCAGTAGCATGAACCGGTTAGCACGAGCTAGTTTTCTGTCCGCGGTGGCAAAATTTATGCTGACAATAGAGCACCCCCGGTGTTTTAACGGCCGATTAGATATTTCAACGGTTTGCATGAATTGCTCTCATGAGTTTTTTACTTTTGTAAACAACCAAGATTAACGGCGGCGGCATTTGCTAGATTTGAGTGATCATTGTGTGTGGTGGCTGGAGGCTCGTTACTGGGTCGTTTGCTGCGGGAAGTGGCTAGTGTGTGTTTTTCTGTGGCCACTTCCCCAAACAAGGTTTGGAATAAAGTGGTCCTCCCTCAACAGCAATTGTCAACCTTGGAAGCTTGAGTGGCAAGGTAGGTATCTGATTAAAAAAATAAAAAAAAGGTTCAAGGCAAGTAAAAACATACAATAACCATAAAAAATGATTATAATCGGTAATTAATGTAAAATATATAGTCCTGTAATCCAATTCTAAATTTTGTGGACAGAATCTTGGTGTAGAAATCCATTGCTGAGTACTGGAATTGGACAGACTTGGGGACAATGTTCAGGTAGGCAGATGATTACTAAGACCCTGGCTTTGTATTATGCTAGATAGTCTTAATGATATAGTCAAAGATAATGAAAAACTGAATACACCAAGTTTACTGGTAACCATAATCAAATTTGTACGTTATTGTTGGTGAATAACATGGATGGGCTGATATCTATTTATTCAATGACATCAAGTCTTTATTGGTACTGATATAGTCTCCGTCTTTTTATTGACAAATAAGAACCAAACAGTTGTGTTTAATTGAAATCATCTCCTTGGCTTTTGTCAGGCAGACATGGCAGCTTATCTAAACTGGTTGCATTTAAGTTTGTGATATCCAAAGGTATCAATTAGTTTAACTAATAGTTTGTTGGAAATTCATATATCGAAAATAAACAAAAGGTGATAAAGAAAGTAAAAGTAAAAAAGAGAAAAAAAGAAGGAACTTTCTTTATATATATATATATATATATATATATATATAGCAAATATATAATATTACAAATCCATTTTCCCCTCTCGTTATACTTTAGAAAACCCTCTTTTCTCTTTTTAAACCCCCCGTATACACAGATACTCTTATGTTTCGTTTTGTCAAAGAAGACTAAAGAGACTCAAGAAGAAGTATACAAGTTATGTATG
The DNA here is from genome assembly GCA_900654225.1 of Magnusiomyces fungicola. NCBI lineage: Eukaryota > Fungi > Ascomycota > Dipodascomycetes > Dipodascales > Dipodascaceae > Magnusiomyces > Magnusiomyces fungicola. Next base: position 4,300,296 of record CAACAH010000001.1, read on the forward strand.
CGCAGCGATTAAACAATACCATAATAAAATGACAAAATAAAAAAATAAAAAAAAAGCACACATGTGGTCAGTCACTGAACTCCCGCTTTTACTGTAAATTTCAGTCCAGAAGCGCTCAAGATGGAAATGTATCTATAACCAAACATGAAAAAGAACGAGACCAAAAAGAAAAAAGGGTCACATTGAGATTTGTGTATCCACATGACTGGTTTTCTTGATATCTCATATCAACAGTTAGGCATCATTCAATCGATTGACCATTATCTGTCTGGTTATTTACGACATGTACATAGATTTATCTATAGGTATATACAACTTGTACATAAGAACATGTTAGAGTTATATTAAAAGGGTTAGGGAGGATACAGATATTCCCACAAACCTGAAAAAAGCAAGTCACAATATGTGTGCATGTGTATGGATTCCAGTTTCAAGTTTGGTAACACACGGTATCCTGTAAGAGCGGTCAAACGATTCAGTTTAAAAAAAAGGTTATCAAAATCTAATATATCCCATGAAGCAATTAGAGCACTCAAAAAACGTATACCTTATCATTTCCGCCTATGAATAGACTCAACATGATATAATACCTTGAACTTGTTCTTTAAAAATCATTTTTCTAGTTATATCTATCTTTATTTAGAGTCTATATTTGAATGTTTGCGTATAAATATGTTACACACTAAAATGCGATGAAAAGGGTAAGCAAATTTGGAGGGTATCAATAATGTCTAATCGTATTTGTGTTCTTGCTGTAAAGATTTCGCAAATAGTAATAAATAAAAATATGCAAAATGAATCCGTATTTTTCTTTCTTTCTTTTTTGGAAAATATTCCAAAACCAATTGATATTTTAAAACGTAAAAAGACCAGACTTCTTTTTACCAAGAGGATAAACCACAAGAGTCGACACAAACAATCCTACACTAATACCAATACTAAGTTGAACCATAGTAAAACCAAAACTGAGAGCTTCAGGAGAAGACGGCGCTCCGGAACTGTCAGACTTGTTGACAATGGAATTCGCAGTCGCAATACCACTGATCAAACTTCCTTGGGCAGCAACACCAGAGGGAACCTGGACAAAAATTGCAGGAAGCATAGCAGCAAATGCTAGCCCGTGACCAATACGCGAGTAAAAGTTTCCTAGAATTCCAATCACAAACGCACCAATAGCAGATGTCAATTCTGTGGCATTGGTAAGATGCAGGTTGGCAAAGTACGTGGACGTATAACTGGCTCCGGAAATAAGAAGCATGACTGGAAGCTGTCGTAAGCTTGCTTGGTTAATAAGTGCCAGACCAGCAGTAAACAATGGAACAAAAAGAATTCTCCATTTGGGGTCCAGAGATGTAGGACATGTGGTAAGAGAGGTAGCACTATGGTCCATCCATCCATAAATAACAGCGCCAAGGGTAATACCAAAACCAAGAAGCAAGGAATAAACAATGGCATAAAACATTCTAACAGAACCAGCAACAATATTTCGAGACTGGAGCTCAAGAGATCCAGTCAAAATAATATAACCAGGGAGAATCAACGACAAAGAAGACTGCACAATAGCCGGGAAACAGAATATAGGATCGTTTGGTCTAATAGAGCCAAATGCCCTTCCTAAAAAGCTAACAATAATAGATGCTGTAACTTCAAACACATTATTGTAAAGACCTGAGCGAGGGGCGACAATGATTTGCAGTAATCCAACAGAGCCACCAAGCAAGAAACAAATAGGCATATCGATCCAAGTAGCACCGTAGCCAAATGGCCCGACAGTGGCAGAAGAAATGGCAAAAATAAGACAACAAAGCCAAGGTGGGTATAAGTTTTTGCGGCGAAGTAACTCATCAATCTGGTCGTTGGCTTGGTCGAGCTTGGTACGAAGATGAATAACGCTCTTGTAAATGTGATGGACTTCGTACAATTTGCTCAAATTAACGCCTTGAACAACACGAACCAACTGCATTTCAGATGTGTGGGTAGTAGAGTCACCGAAAGAACAAATCATGCAACCGGGTATATAAATAAACTGCCCATCAATGTTCAAAGCTCTCGAAGTCATGGTCATGTATTCTTCCAATCTATGGGTAGGGGCACCAAACAACATGAGGGTACGGCAAAGACGAAGAATAAAGCGCTGTCGTTGCAAAACATCAGCAATGTGCAGCGTAATTCGAGTTTCCTCCTCCTCAAATTTCTTACGACGTTTGCGTTCAACCTGAGCCTTTTTGATACTATCAAAAGCACTGTGTTGGCGGCCATACTTGGGGCGACTAGGCTTTGTCTTACCAAGAGGTCCAATGGGTGTAGTGGTTCCACTAGTTCCTGGCGAGCCTGGTAAACTAGAAGATTCGCCATGCTTAGAGTGAGGAATTCCCATCAAAGCACTCGAAGACTTGATTAAATCTGAAAGTGAAGAAGTTGAAGCATTGTGAGAACGAAACCCTTTACTCCAACGCTTCTTCGACTTCTTGCCAGTTTGTGATTCCTCAGGATAACCACCCAAAAGGCTCATATTCTCGTATGAGGAAGGCCTTGACTTGAGCAGAGGAGAATGCGTGCCGCTTCCTCCAGGAGTTATAAGATCTGGTGTAAGAGAATTATTCGACGAAGTTGGGTAAGGAGGTGTTCCACTTCCACGACGACTAGCTAGTTCAGACTCTGCTGCAGCAGCTTCTTCAGCAAGCTGCTGTTGCTCTTTGTAAAGCTTTAAAAGGGAGCCCAAAATACCTTGCTTTACATGCGTGGGGGGAGGAACATAAAACTCTTCGTACTGTGGTGTTTCAGCGCCGCCAGTTCCAGACATACCAAATGATGAAACTTGCGAAGGGTCTGGATTCTGATCATCCGAAGCCGCTTCTGGCCTGGAAGTTTCCACCTTGTTGGAAGGAAAATCTTCAATCCCTACGCTTGGATCATTGGGGTCACGCTCAAGTAATTCGTCAAGAAGTTTGCGAAGCCCTCCCAAAATGAAATCACGCCTACCACCAGAGTTGTTTTCGCTATTATTGGAATTATTACTTTCCTGAGGATTAATTTCCTGTGTTTCAGAAGATTCTGACGTTTCTGCAAATGGTTGGCCGGGACGAGCATCTGAATTATTATTAGAAGTCTCGGATTCCTTTCCTTCCGTAGGCTGTTGTTGATTGTTGCTTGGGTTGTATCTGTCGTCAAAAAATGCAGCTGCTGGAAGAGCATTCATCGAAGAATTTCGGCTTTGTGAAGTAAATCCGCCTGGAGAAGACTGCCCACTAAGTTGAAGAAGATTGGTTTCCGAACTCATTGAACTCAAACTAGAAGTATGATGGTGATGATGAGGAACGGCCAGGGTACGCTCACGATGCTTCTTATTACGACTAGAGTGTGCACGAACCAACGACTTTGCAAAACGAGCCACAACATCTTTGGAAGAAGGAATATAGTCATCTTCGCCTTCATACTCCTCTTCAATTCTATCTTTATCATTTCCATGAACAGCTTTTTTAGCAAACTTTCCTTTCTCATCGGCATCACTTCGTGTAGACAACACATTTTCAACGTTTTTGCGAAGAGCATCAGAGTCTCGAACTAGGCCACCAGCATTTAGTCCCGTAGTAGCAATGGTATTAGCAAGTGTATTGGCCTTGGTAGTAGGATCGTCATTAACAGACTCTCTACGCTTATTGGCAAGTTGTGATAACCTTCGGTGCAGTTCGTCTAAAGGAATATCGTGTTCACCAACTCCATTTCCGTATGGGCCAGATGTTTCAATATTTGCGGCAGATTCAAATGGGTTTTCAGCGCGATTGTTGTTAGGAGAATCATTTCTAAACGATGAGAAAAAGTTCCTGGGAAATTTGAAAAATCCTCGTTTTCCGTCATCATCTTCTTCTCTCTCATATTGAGCGCCATTGATTTTCAAAGCAGGTATGTTGCTGGAGCTATCTTCATGACGATGGGAAGACAAAAGTGGTGAGTTGGTAGCATCAGTAGCATATGGAGAAATGCCATCTGAATACCCGCTAACGCTGCGTGACCCACCACGATGATTGCTGTCGTTATAATAGGAGTTGTCATCGCTGTACTTAGTCTCATTGATCCTATTATCAGTTTGAACAGCAGCTCCAGGGGCCAAGCCGCCCGGGACAACTAAGCCAACATCAAAGTAGTTTGGTGATACAGTTGATGCACCAGCAGCAGCAAGAGCAGCCAAAGGTGCAGATGAATCAGAATAACTTCTGTTATGGCCATAGCTATTAAGCATATTTTGGGTTTGGGTGGATGGGCCAGTAGTAGTTGAACTCATGAAATATGGAGAGTCATCTTCAAGACTCGAGGATGCATTGGTCAAGTCTTCGGTTGGTGTTCTGTTATTTCCAGCTACAGAATGAGAGGCGATAATGGCTCTTGCGCGAGCTAGCTGGTTAGTTCGAAGCGAACTTGCTTGAATAGCAGCAGCTTCATCTTCTGCTTTTGCCGCTGGACTTTTTAAACTCTCAGCGTCAAGGAAGTTGAAAGTAGAGGTTGGTCGAGTAAGAGTTGGAGTGTAGTAAAGTGGCGTCAGGGAAGATTCTGAAGAGTGCTGGCTGTTAGTGACACTTAAATTGGGATTACGACCACTATCAGGAGGCAAAACAATTGCGTTTTCAGGAAGATAGCGAGTGCCTCGAGAAATACTGTTGCTACTGCTACTTCGTGGATATTGTGGACGATTGGATGCATAGGAGGGAGAGCTGGTGCCTGGTTTGGAAGAAAGCTCGATAGGGGGAGTGTGCGGCTCTTCTCTTCTTGGGCTGTAACGAGTGGCTTCGCCAGGTACTGAAATGACGGCCGGAAATATTTGTTGTGTATCAGGTTTATAATTTTTTGATTTAAACGAAGGATCAGTAAAACTGCTGCCTGGAGAAGATTTCTTGGGAGGGGAAAAAGTCATTGATCCTTCTCGTGACTCTCTAGAATTCCAAACCGCTGACGACTTGGGAGACTTGTTTGCAATGGGCTTCATAGTAAGAATACCACCGTCGTCCTCAGATTCACTTGAACTGCTGCCACTGCTGCCACTGCTTTCATAATAATTGGGAGCCCTAGCTTTGCCTGCCTCATAGTACTGCCTTGCATGCCTTCTTGTATCGACTCGCGGGCCTTCATTGGCGTACATATCATCAGTAGGCAAGTGAACTTCATTAGACCTTGGGTTATTATCTTTTGGGAATCGCACCTGCTGGATTCGCTTCCCCTTGTTTTTGAATCCTGAAATGCTTGCCAAAGCAGATCCACTATTAGTAGTAGATATTAACCCGGATTCTGGTGGCGAAGTGGTAGGCACGCTGCTCGAACCTCCATAGTCCTGAGGTGATTGCGAAATGGGAATTATGGTAGCAGTAGATCCTGATGAACTAGTAGTTGACTTTATTACCGCAGGATTGGCTCTAGACTGGGGCTTGGTGTCGTCAAAATCAATATTCACATATGAGGAGCTGCTGATATCACTCTCATCGCTCCCGGAAGGTACAGCTTGTTGAGGGTCCTGCAATTGATCATGAACCCCAGGATTAGAAGACTTTGAAGAGGAGGAGCTTGACGAGTGATTGTGAGTATTACTATGTGACATAGTTGTTTAGATATTACTCGGTCAAGATATGCTAGGAATAGTGAATAAGATAGTTGAAATAAGAAAGACAGTAATTGTGAAAAACGTACACTTCAAATCATTGGTGAAAGAAGAGAAAGAAAGAAAGAATAAAAGAACAAATAAAAAAATCTGTGAAATTTGTCTTGGGTGGGTTCAAAAGAAAGTTGCTGTGTATTGTGTGACAACTAGTTGATCTTTGTATTAGTACTCGCAATTACTAAATCCAGTGTGTATTCTCTGGTATTCCACAATGTTTTTAAAAGCGCTCACTGATACCTACCCTCACCATCACCTAGTTGAATTTACAGTGCGTCATAGACTTGGAATCCAACGCACGAGTTAAGGTTGCTCCTTGCCACTAACCCTCCAACTCCACTTGAACAAAATCCACAGCAGGATGAAAATTCTCTCCTTTTTTTTGGTAATTTTAAAAAGTACGATTATTATTTAGGCGGATGTCCAACATTACTCACGGAAAACAGGAGCTAGGTTTCCACACCTAGTTTTTGAGACACAAAATCGAAAAAAAAAAAAAAAAAAAAAAAAAAAAAACTAAGATGGAAAAACTATATAAAACCTTAAAATTGCTTTGTGTGTAGCAAGGTTTTTCAGGCTTCTTGCCAGTTACAACTCCCACGACGGAATTATTAAGCTTTTTTTCCCAGCACTTTCAGCGAACCTTACACACCTTGGCTGTCCCTACTTGTCTCAATATGCCTTCATACAACGTCCCCAAAGCCTGTTACTTTCTTGAAAATGCGCATGGTTTCTGGACTAAGCAAAGCTTAACTCGGCAAACCAGGCTCCGGTTCCGATAGGCTCATACCCACCCATCGACCACTTTTCACCCTTGATTCGAAAAGCCTGCCAGCTCTCCCGGCGCGTAAACGAGCTTAGGTCTCGCGTTGCTAGTTCAGAAAACCGCTAACGTCATCGTTCAAGGCACGCGGCTTGCTTGTGTGATGTAATTGAGTAAGCTAGTAACATTCAACGATGTATGTCCAACGCTGTCATACCCAGTTATTACTAGCGTATATATATAGAAACATGGAACACACGAACATAAGGTCTTGCGCCTGGAGAGTCTTATCAATGGGGATCACCACCCCTTTGGATTTCCCACTCTGTTGAGAACTCTGTTGAGAGTCGCCCGAAGTTCAACGTAAAGATGCTACAGTATTATAAATAGGCCTGTAGGAGGGACTCAATACGCGGTAATATGTTGAAGCTTTAATGATTTCAACTTAGGTGTATCATCTCTCTGTTTCACGCGTTATCGTTATTGCCTCCTAACCCGCGAATTTCCAACGTAAAAACTAGGATTAAGATTCTCTAGACTTTCATCTCTGTGTCGAAGAACCAAGTCCGTTCTAGTCTATATATGGAACTTTATACGTAATGGTAATGTACGTGTTTATATGTCTCCTGATATACGCGTGATATGTGTATGTACGACCAAATGTGCACCTAGTTTGTAACGTTTTTTCAGCCTCACATACCGCAACTGGACAGATAATAATGGTATCACGTGAACACGTCTCTGATTTTTACATCTGTCCCCACATTCTGAGCTTTGGTAGTTGATCGACTCAAGTTTGTGGACCTTGGATCAAGTTACTTGGCTGAAGTGCAATAAAGTCGTATCTAACGACGTACAAGATGTTTTCCTGCTTTTATGTACAGTCTAGTTTCCAATAACCGTAGAAAGAATCTATTCATTCTTCAACATTACGTGCACAATTAACTAGATAGCTCATCGGCAAATGCTAACCAATTAACCCAATTAGCGGCTTGGCAACAAATTATACTTTACTAGTAATTTCATAGCTGGTTTGTTTGTCTGATAGGAATAAGCAGATAGGCATTCATTTCAAATTCATACACAAAATCATCATAAAAACGTTGAGGATAGAACTGAGTTCAATCCAAATACATATAAACAAAAGGTGACTAGTTAAACATGAAAAAGTAAAAACGGACATTTCATTAAAAAACAAGGGGGGAAATTAAATGAAGGAAAATTAAATATATATGTGTGTGTGAAAATAAAAAGTAAGTAAATGATATTATGAGGCATTAGATTTTATAATTAAGAAAGGGGCCAAGTTTTTCAAAAACTTTGGAACTTTGGAAAGTATTTCTTTCAGGTTGCTTTTTCTCTTTTTGTCCTCAGTGATTGAACAATGCAAAATTCAAGGAAGGATTTTGCTGGATCTCATCCACAGCTGGTCCTTGGTATGGTTGTCGCTCTGGAACTTCAAACGCTTTATATTTGACTCCAGTTCGCGCACCAGATCCTGTGCCAGCTCCAGTGATACCACCAGTAAGGCTTAAATTAGTTGTACTACCATTGCGGCTTCCATCACCACTTCCAAGACTCAGGCCACTGCCAATCACACCAGCTTGATTGTAGCCTTGGCTAATCTTGTATGAACGTGAAGTTGCAGTACGACTTTTTTTACCATGCTTGTGATATCCTTGTCCGTAGTTGTTACTTCCAGCTTTGTTGTCGATACTCTTATTACTATTAAGGTTGAGTGTTCCTTCAACGATTCTACCAGTCACACTAGATGACTTGTGATGTGATCCGCTAAACTGAGAAGAGCCCGCTCCATTATTTCCGTTATTTAGTAAGGTAACATTGTTAGTTCCACTGCCGTATGTTCTCTTGCCGCCATTCCCCAATGGTGAAGGGGCAGATAGATATGCAAAACCAGAACCTGATCCAAATCCATTGTTTCCAGGGGGAGGAGGGGGGTTAAAAAAATTTGACCCAGATCCAGATCCAGATCCAAATCCAAGACTTGGGCCTGAGCCCGAGCCAAATCCGTTTGAGGAAGTGGTAGAACTGAAACTTCCAAATCCACTATTCCCGCCATAGCTACCATAACTAGGGACATTAAGTTGACCTTGTCCATTTTGCATGGTGTTGCCTATCAAGCTCTTCAAAGATATTGAGGAAGATGGACGAGCCGGGTAAGATGGAGAAGAAGGTCTTGATCCACTGTTAGAAGCAGACCGTTCATGAAATGGTGCATTTGGAGGGTTGATCAGCATATTATTATAATTTCCAAAACTAGAAGATGTTGGAGTTCCTAAACTTCCTGAATATGACATAGATGGTGCAGATCCACCAAAGCTGTCAAAATCAGTTGGAACTCCTGTAGCAGTCTGTGGGGTTTGTATCTGGTTGGACGCATAGCCGAACGAACTGAATTGTTGGTGGTTATTAGGATACTGATGTTTATTTTGATTTGGAGACTGTTGTTGGGTCATAAAAGTGCTGTTTAATGAAGGTGGGACTAAAGTACTAGAGTAATCATAAAGATAGCTATTCGATATGTTAGATATTGTGTCCTGTTGCTGAGAATGCTGGGAAGCCTGCTGTTGCTGAATAGTTTGTGTTAATTGATGCAATGAAGGAACAGGTGATGCTCTATGCGATGCTGAGTATCCAGGACTAGCAAGCCCAGCATATCCTTGGACTGGACTATTAGTGCCACTATTGTTAGCTGAGTCATAACCTCCACTATTTGCGACCCCATTTTCATATGATAACCCACCTCCAGTGCCAGACATAGCTTGAGCCATAGCAACCTGAATTCTTTGTTGTTGCTGAGAGATAAGCCGGCTGGCTGCCAACAGCTCTTGTTGCTTCTGCTGCAGCGCTGCAATCTGTCTAGGATCAACTCTTTCTTGACTAGAATTCTGTTGGTGGTAAGATCGTTCCATAGGAAGAGGAGAGCCAGGAGGTGATAATGACAAATTGGACAACAAAACTTCATTGGGATCAACAAGTGGTGCCGGTGATGTCAATCCAAAATTAGCATAGTAAGGGCTAGCTAACTGATTTCCAACAGAGCCGGTAGAGCCCATGGCTGTAGCATAACCAGATGCAACAGGAGTAGTGACGTTCTGCGAACTGTTAAATGAGCTCTGCTTTGAATGTGTACTATGGCTGAATGGAGGCTGGGGGTAATCATTAAGCAAACCTGTCATTCCAGAAAGCTGCGGCTGGTGCTGCTGTTGGGCCTGGAGTATGGTCATTTGTTGTTGTTGAGCAGCTGCTCTCTGCTGGTATCTACGATCGGTTGCCGAGCGAAGACCTGCAATAATGGCAGCACGGGGAGAAGGGGCAGATGCCACAATGTTTTCGTTTGCTTTAGCTACATTAATTGGAGCTGGACGCAAACGAGTAGGAGTGGAGCGCAGCTGATTGGACTGAGATTGCGATTGATTAGATGATGTAAGCTGAGTAGTTGGCCCACCACCAGATGGTGTAGATACCAACGATTGATTATGTCCATAAGGAGAAGAAAGGCCTGGGGGCGGCATCGAATAAGTTGAAGAAGCTGTAGTAGCAGAAGGTAAGTAAGATGAGGATGGCGTATTAACAGAGTTAACTGAGGACATGGAAGATGTGGATGAAAAGGATGAGGAAGAAAGGGGTCGAGAAAAGGGTGGCTGAATAGAGGGCAACGCACCCAATCCGTTCCCAGACGAGTGTGAGGATGCAAAGCTGGAAGGGCTTGTGAGAGAATGAGTAGCCATCAAATGACGAGGTGCAGCAGGGCCAGCTGTAATGCAATCAGCGCCACTCAAAAGGCCAGTAGGAACATAAGAGTGGCTGTCAATCGACGAACCTTCTACAGAACCAACTTGTGAAGACGAATTAGGAGGAAACGACGATGCTCCCATAGCGTCTTCAGACAATGACTTGGCAGACATGGTGATATAAGAGCCCGCTAATGGCTCAGGAATTAGGCCGGAGATATAGGGAGTTGAAAGGTGGTGGTTGGTTTTCATCCATTTAGATATGGAGGAAAAAAAACTTACTGTCGCATTAATACATGCTTATATAATGTCGCGTGATGACATTCACGTGACTAGCTATACCGATATAAGAGAAAATAAAACGGCTTGTCATGCCTCAAGTTGAATGGAAACCGGGTTCCGTCCCGCTTTATAGTCCAGAACTCGTTCCAACGCAGCTTGTTGTGTCTGTGACGGCCGGACGAGCGAATGTCTAGACGCATGTAAAATGTGTGGTCTTCAACTGACCCTTCTGTCTGCAGCAGCAGTTGGCCCTGGCCATTTGCGTGGACCCATTTGCCATTCACTATTCCTGACGGCCGCGACACAATCGTTCCGTCGGATCGCGTTACCGTGTATACCTCTTTGTCACGTCTGTTGCGTGCTCTTCCTTCCAAAGCCTTTTGTTTAACAAAAACGGGGACAACGTCTCTTGGCTCATCTGTTGTCAGAAAGCTTAGGCAGGTTCCATCCTTGAAAAATCTGAGGTATCGGTAATATGTCACCATGATTACAGGCTGATTCCATCCTTCACTTCTACCAGGTCGCATATAATTACAAGTAGATATATAAATACCGTCAAATCTGGCACGAGGTCTCTGCAGATACATCCTTCTCCAGCTTCCATGCCATGGTGTCTCGGGATTCCATAATATACTAGATTCCTGTTGATCTCGAAAGTGCTCAAGCGCTGCCCCTTTAAGACTGCTCAGAGTACGTCCACGCAGCTCAAAAATTGTTTCTTCGTCTGCATCTGAATCTGAGTTTTCCGTTTCGGGCGTCTTCTCTGTTCCTAGTAGCTCATTAAGAGCAGAGGGTATATAATGCTGAAAAGGATATTCGCGCATAGCCAAAGCTTTCCAGATTGACTGTGACCCCATTCCAACGCCATGAAACAATCGGCATGTCGACATGATGCTTCTGAAAGAAGGTAAATCTGCCAAAGCCAAATCTATCACAATTCTAGTAATAATTTCAATTGGCAAAGCTGAAAAAAAAGACGGTAGGTTCTCGTCTAATGGGGTAATAGACAAGTCGTTATACGATTCCATTTCGCCTTCCTTTGTTAAAAGATCTTCATCAGCAGCCGCTTCTTCCAGGTTTTCCTCTTCTTCCATATAAAGTTTCTTTCTTTCCTCCAATGTTAGTGTTGATGGGTCTATGTTTTCCTTCTTCAATTTCTTATTCAGTTCTCGTTGCTTTTTTCTTCGCTGCTGAATATTCTCAAGCTCTTCAATTTTAGCTGCTATTGCAGCTTTGGTCCCGCTTGCGTTAGCTGTACTTTTGTAGTGTCCAAACCACTTCTCTCGGTACAATTTATCTACATTCTCGTCAACTTTGAATGCATCACGGTAAAGAGCAACAGCATCAGCCAGCTTTCCAGTGTGTTCTTTTTCGACTGCCGACTCAAATATTGTAACAGCTTCTGTCTGCGTTTTAGTGAAATTGACTGTAGCCTCTATAGATGCTTCAGCGCCTGCATGGAAAGAAAATATCGCATCCCGGTCTAAGGTTGATGACGGAGGTAAAAACTTTTGAGAAGATTGGGCTGTTGGCGGTGGCTTCTCGGATAAAGCGATTTTCTCAGTCTTTGAAACAATGTTGCTAATTTCCTTGTCATCCTTGGACTCATACTCGTCAACCAATCGAGATTGTGCCGTCAAGGATGTACTTTTGGTCCCGTTTGAAGGTTGAGTAGATTCAGGGCTGTCGGAGGGCTTGTGAGGTCGCTTTCGCCACGCTACTTCCTCGAGCCATTCCCGGCGAAACCGATCAAGATCATCCATATTGATTGAGTATAAACGTAGTACCTAGGTGGAGTAAGAAGAAAAAGGAAGCAACGGACTTAAGTTAATCAAACTGATGACAAATGCTACCCGGCACACAATTTTAAGCATGTTGGTTCCAAATCAACGTTAATATCATGTGACGGGCACGGGACTATCACATGATATCGATATAAATATACACATGGTGACGTATTGTGCCAGAGACAGGTTAGATATTTCTCAACGGCATCGGACCTCTCGGACTGTGACAAGCCCGGCACCGGGTCGTGCTCATGCTCCTGCTCCCTTGATTTGCATAGTAATAAAAGGTTCGTGATCAGGCTGTTGTTATGGCTTTTAAAAGCTGTTCTATTTTGGGTAAAATTCTGCATTCCAAGAACCCAGCCACGCAATCTTCCTACATCTTCAACATTACTCTGATTCTCCACCTTCACAAACACTTCCTTCCTTCCCAACTCTTTTCCTCATGGATTACCCACTTTTCCATAGGACGCTGCCACTTACCACCATTTATGGCACCCTAGTCTATTGAGAATAATTTACAACATGCGGACCGCTCTTTTTATGTTTCTTGCTCTTGTGTTCGGAGTATATGGGCCTACGCTCGCAGCCCCTACTCACCAAGACCTCGTTCACACTCATTCAAGTTCAAAATCTGAGTATGACACCAGTGATGATAATAGTTTGCCAGTATTGTCTCAAAAACTCACTACGTCGGTTATTACCCGTGCTTCCAAGTTTTTTTCACCCAGCTTTTTGCACTCATCATTTCATTCGACCCTCCTCCAGTCCTATAACCTTGAGACTTCCAACAAGATTTTTCAGCGCGACAGTCCAGAAAATGGAGCCCCAGCATCTATTGGCTCGTCATCAGACACACCATTCGTCACCGTAACTAACGATACAAGTGGTTTCAACTCAATATTCAGCTTAGAGATTATGTCCAATACTACAGATATTAGTATAACAGCTAATATTGCTGCTCTCTCTGCTGCTGTAGGTCGATCAACAATGTTCTCAAACGGCATCGAAGGCATATGCGTTGGCCGACTTATTCAAGCAATCAACAATGTCAATATTCAATACCCCGATATTGCGCTAATCAACTGTGATGACCCTGTTGAGGCTAGCAATAATGTTATTAATTACTCTGTTCAATCCTCTGACTGTGTGCTTTTATATTCACGAACAAGCAGCGCATGTAATTTTACTGCAGGATATCATCAGTACGCTTCACAAATGGGCTTTGCCCTTACAACTTTGTCAACTTTGGTTGCTGACTCGATCGTTCAAAATCTTAATGCTTCAAGGGGCGATGTTACAGCAGTAATTTCAACTAATCCACAAACGTCACAAAGTGGAGCGAATTTTGAAAAATCCGACGGCGGTGCCAATGTTCCTATGGCTATTTTATACTCTGCCACTGGCATAATAGCGGCGTTATTTTTATTTATTATTGTCTCCGGCGCAATTAGAGTCCACAAATATCCTGAAAGGTATGGCCTCCCCTCAATTGGTGTACCTGACGATGATATCCATAATCAACATATGCAACAACAGCAGCAAGCTGGTGCTTATTCACAAAGAGCCAAAGGACTTGCCAGAGCTGTTTTGGACTCCATACCTTTAGTAACAGTTCGAATTCACCATAAAGGTTCTGACAACGTTGACTCTGAAGCTGGTCCTGAAAATGATATGTCAATGATACAGGACCGTGGATGCAATGTTGCTAACCCTGATGTTGAAAATGTTTCTTCTGACGCTAAGGGTAAATCTCATTATGCAAGTGAAGCCTCACATGCACTGTCAGGTAAATGCACTGATGATTCAGGTGCTAAGGTTTTAAATTCACAAATGGATCATGAATTTATTGATAAGGATGATAATGAATCAGAAACATATGAGCTTTCGACCTTTTACTCTACGAATACGGGTCGCCATTCGGTTGAAAAGTCGGTAATATCCAGAAGAAGCGGTAGTTGCAGCAGGGACTATCAGAACGATGAGAAAAGCGCAGGCCGTGTCCATGTAGCTAGTTCAGCTGCTACTGATGATGATGTTATGGTTCCTTTTTCTGCCAATCCCACAGCCACTTTACCCAATACCCATCTTGATACTGGTAACTCTAATGACAATACCGAAAATTCACAGAGTCATATCCACTCTGCAAATCTACCTGGAGATGTTCAGCCCAATTACACCTATACTACTCTGATTAGACCTTGCTCCCCTGTTGACGACCACCCCAAATACTCGCCAGAACTTTTAGACAAACTTGATATTAATGATGATGACGACAACGTTACGTGCCCTGTCTGCTTTGAAGATTTTGAAGACGGCCAAGTTCTTCGTGTCTTACCATGCAAGCACCGGTTCCATGCAACATGTGTTGATCCTTGGCTTCTTAACTCATCTTCACATTGTCCCATGTGCCGAGTTGACTTAAGTATCAGACAGCAGGAAAACGTCCCAGATCAACCACCAGGATTCAACGAAAATGATGAAGAAGCTATTCATCCTGAAAACCCACAAATTGCTATCCCTCGTGGGTATGACCCGGACACGTCTATATTTAACAGATTCTTGGATATTTGGAATGCACATTTGTTGCCTAAGGAAGCAAGACGTACGGCATTAGCAAGATTTCAGGAAGAAGCAGATATACGAAGACGGTTGAGGTCTCAACAACGAGAAGCTCAGAGAGCCCAAGACAATTCTAGTAATAGCAATATGGATACCAGCCATGAGCCACGTAACGAAGAGGGAAGGCGTGCACGGGCTGGTTTGTTTGGTTTGAGTATTCCTTTCCCATTTGTTGGTAGCTCAAGTAATAATACTCTCTTGTCTTCTCAACCTCAATCTCAACAACTAACTGCTGAAGTAGAGGCTTCGACACGATCAAATGGTGATGTTAATGATGATGATGAAGCTCAGCAAAACCGCAGACGCTGGCTCACATTTGTTGCTTCACGACGACGAATTCATGAACTAAGACTGGGTCTTCATCTACACCAAGCTACGAGATCTAGTTCGAATCCTGCGTTAAATAATGATCTCGAAAATAACGGAAATGCTCCAGATATCGCTATTCATAATATTGAACCGCAAGCCGAGGGAAACGAATCTCACGAGATCTTTGATAATGGTCTACCAGCCCTGAATGGACCAAATGAAACTGTTGGGACTGGTTCAAGCTTTACAAATTACGTTGAAAACTTTACAAATACTGTCTCTGATGATGCCAATACAACTTTTGGAATCCCACAACTTGTGCCGACAAGCCAAAACTCAGCTTCAATAAGTCGAGCCATGAGCTTTGATCATATACGAAATCCCCTCATCCATCGTTCCCTCCAAAATAGCCTGGGACGAGCACATTCTAGCCATATCATACGTAGATCCTCTACCGGGCGGGGAAGCTTAGATCTTGGAGGGTCTGGGGTATATAATAACGACGCAAATAATGGGTTTGGGGATTTATCCGCATATATTTATGAGCCAGCAGCCTCCGTGACTAACCTGCCTATAACATCTGTTCCTCCTTTGCCACCATCAAGATATCAAGATGCATACAACGGTAATAATGGCAACCTCGGTGATTCAAACAATACAGCAAACAGAGAAACAACTCAGCATGGCACAGATGAGCAATAGGATTAGCTGAATTCACAATGGCTTTGATGGATTTCTTAAATTATTTATTTATTGATCTTTTTCATTTATTATTCTTTCTTTGATTAAGCTCTCCACCACGAACATCCTTTGACCAAGGAAAAGACTTTTTCTTTCATACCTTTTTTTTTTAAAAAAACGTCCTGTAAGGACACACAAATACCTTCACGTCGCTGTTTTTGCTTTAGTTCTATCACTGTTATAATCTGCATGTAAATTTATTTTTTTCCTTTTGTTTTATTTATAATGTCCTAGCATGTAATTCCAATCGCTTGTTTTTCAAAACTGTTTAGTTTCGTTTGTAGTTGGTAGTAACAACGTGTATCATCCACGTAGCAGTACATTCCTAATGTCATTTCTTCCTTTCTCAACTGTTGATGATAGTCATATAAAGAAAAGATGTTACGTATATATATCTTTAGAGACTAAATTTTAGATACAGAAGATAGCACACATACTCGTACTCATACTGAGAGGATTAAAATGGTGATGTCGGCACATGTTCTGCTACTCCTCCTTGTGCTATAGGTTTCCCCCACCCGCCATGGCCGGTACTGGCTTTAAAGTTTGAATCTTTTGTTCGGTGCATCAATATACCATGTATATATATCATGTACCATACATATCACATCATTACCATAATAATGAAAATGGTATTTGAAAAGCGGTATTTGCTTCCCCTTTTTAAAATATCTTAAGCTCTTACGTCTCTTTCTGTACTAACAAACTAACTCGTCTTGCATTCTCATTTTTTTCTGTATGTATGTGTGTGATTATGTAATACGAGAAATGCGTTGGTTGGTTGTTATCTTCACGTGATTGTTAAATCCTAGAAATGTTTACTTCTACAAGCTGTAGGACATTTACAGCTAATCTGCTCAAACCTACCCAGAAATTAAATATGAAAACTGCTATTACATGTTCACCTTGATATATGCTTATTCATTATTATACATACAAAGCTGAATACTGCCTCCCGTAACTGCTTGATACAAACATACATGGTTTACTGGTTGGTTACAACTTAACGGCACCAGACATTCCTCTAGGATCGTCAGTTCCGTAAACAATAAGCTTATTCATACGCTTATCATCATTAAGATACAAGTTAGAGTAATATGGGCCAGAAGCGCTGGAAGTTTTATTATCCAGTCTTGCAAACAAAGAGCGAGATAAGTCTCGGAGGGTCCAGCGCGTTGCAACTTCCAAAGCAATCTCATCCTTGATGCGATCAGATGTAGTTCGAGATGCATCAGCAATTAAGAGAGTAGAAATCAAGATTTCAGCAAGCGAGAAAATATATTCTCTTGCATGCTGGGTTAAAGCTCCCGAGGAAACATCAATGTTCCCGGCATTGGAAGCAAATGCAGCCCACTTCTCTCTGTCTTCAGAGTTTTTCTGCTTGAGGGCCTTAATAATTTGCTTCTTGTTTAAAGACACCTTTCCGCTTGTTTGATGAGAACTAAGAGGCGATGCAGTTGGTTGGTTATGTTCAGGTAAAGACTCGTCTTGTAACTTGTCCTCAGTAAGCCATCCAAGAGCATCAACAACGGCCTTAGTGTTATTCATAAGAAACCTAATAAAATCATCTGAAAGCACATTTGTAGTTCCTTCCCAGACTGAATTTACCTGAGAGTCGCGTAGTAGTCTAGCAATATTGAATTCAACATCAAACTCAAGATATCCAACTCCTCCGAGAGCTTCTAAACACTCTGAAATTGCAGGAACAGTCTTTTTACAAACAAAAGCCTTGGCTATTCCAGGAATAATTCGGCCCAATGTTTTTTGGTGTTCATTTTCTGCACCCATCTCCTGTACTCCAATAAGCTCACACCCATACATGCTTAAGAATAACATTCCATGTGCGAGCGTCTCTATCTCAGCAAGAGTCTTCATGTGGCTGTCCATGTCACAAAGATAGTGTCCAAAAACTTGTCTCACAAGAGAATATTCGCGGGCGATGTTGATAGCTCGTCTTAAAAACGAAACTGAACCCGTTGAACTGTAAATTCTGGTGATATTAAGTACAATAGCAATGGTAGCGACGCCTTTTCCTCTGATACCAACAAGCTCAGCCTCAGCTCCTCGTAGTTCCAACTCTGCAGTGGGAAGAGCAACAGTTCCAAACTTTTTCTTTAATCGATTAATGATAATCTTTCCATTTTCCACATTCTTCTTCACTGGAAGAATAAAGCATGAGAGCTTCTTATCGTCTCCAACACGTGCAAGAGCAATGCTTACCTCTGAGTCTGTAGCACTTGAAAACCATTTGAATCCGCTCAACTTGTACTGTTTCGATCCTCGTGTCGGATCGGGAGTGGCAATGGTCTCTGTTCGTGATACATCTGAACCACCAGGCCGTTCCGTCATCCATTGTCCAGAAGTCCACGAATACGAAGGGTCGCTGCTGACAAGGTGGTTGTAATACTCATCTCCAGAAGCTTCAAAAGGACCCAAAAGTTGGCATACCCGTGCACATCCATCGGTCATGGCAAAAGGGCACACCACATAACCCGAGGATGGACTGAAGATGTAATTCACTGTAAAGCCAATAATTCGAGAAAACTCTTTATATTTTCCATCATAAAAAACCGATAATGATCCCTCACGTACACCAAATTCTTTAAGATTTTTCCATCCTTCACTGGTAATTAACTTGTTTTTGGTGTGACCCCACAAATCTTGTCGTTCAATATAGGGGAGGTTTCTTTCAGCCTCGGCAACCCACTCAAGAATCTGGGGTGAGACTACCTTTTCACCAAGAGATGTGAGCTGGGGGTTTGCTTCGTTTAAAACATCTCTGGGAACAAAGACTATCAAAAAGAGGGAAAAAATGGTTGTTAGATCAACTAGATCAAATATTACAATGGGGTTAAAGAACCCCACACATGCAACTCAATGATTGATTCAAACTAGCTTACATTGAAGAACTCTGAGAAGACTGTGATCTGTTGTAAACTGGTTCTTAAGATGCGGTCTTTCTTGAAAGAAGCCGGTCGTTGCTGTTGCAGGTTTCATTAGGAAGTGTCTTTTGAATTGTAGAGAAAGATTCGGTGAAGAAAGTAGTTGTGAGGAAACGAGATGGCCCATGTACTTATATATATGACAGCAAACCCCACATTAATTTAATCCAATGGTACTCAAAACCTAAAATATTGACTGTTAGCCATTAATGAATTACATGTGAAGTTCTTGATTGTTGTTACACTCCTAACCTCTGATACTTTGTCAGTGGTACATTTTGAGTATTTGAAAATATTAGGAATCTACAAATTTAACTGTATCGAAGGAATTGACATTTAACTGAGATGATTGTTTGAAAATGACGTAATGTTTGGTGATGTCTTGGTGCAATATATGCTCTAACCACCGTATATACTACTGGTGCACACTTGCCCTAAATTTTTTCCTGTTACCCGGCCTTTACCTTTTGTTGTACGTCTATTAATTTGAAAAATTTTCCCCTTCTTGAGATTCTTTTCTTCAACACATAGTTTGCCAACGCTAATTATCATTGATACCCAGTTTTCAACGACATTCTTTAATACCCTGGTTTTTGTGTTCAGGCGCTTTTAGTTATTATGGTATGTTATTGGAACCAATGGTTGTTTTATCTTATACTAGAGCCTCCTTTTTATGATGAAAGAATATTTTTAGCTAAACCCAGCTCTTCGACTTTTTTCATATGAGACTAACATGTTATATTTTTGCTGATCAATTATAAAGAGGCTCTAATATTTGGATACGCTAATTTCAATCGTATTAAACACTCTTACTAACCTTTGTTTAGATTAATTGACTTTGTGCGATTATACCCTTTCAGACAGATTTTATCACTGGATTATTGTAACCAGTTTGATTTTTATACCTATTTATTTATTTATTCTCCATAACTAATGATCCATTGAATATAAATTGCAATTCTTATTTACAAAGTTTACATTGTTGGTTGGTAATAGCTAAAAGCATGTTTAGACCTTAACATAGTACTCGGCAGAGTCAGCCTTGTCAGTCAAGACTTCTGCAGACTTGAGGATAGTGATGGTCTTCTTAATGATCTCGTCTTCGACAATGGAAGTGTCCTTGCTGAAAGTCACTGTTTGAATCCATGCCTTAGCATCCTCAGCAGAGTAGTCGAGGTTGGAAGAAATCCATTCAACTGCCTCATCATGGTGAGTGTTGAAGTATTCAATTCCCTCTTGAACACTCTTGAGGAATCCGGCGAGCTGCTCAGACTGGTTGGCAATGGCTTCATTAGAGCCAGTGATGATCCAAGATGGCCAGGGAGTGTAGATCTGGCCAATCTGCTTAAGCTCACCGTTGGTGTAGTACTTCTTGGTAGTGAAAACCTCCCACATAAAGGCATCAGAGGGTTCGACACCCTCCTTGTGGTTAACAGAGTCTCTAAGGTTCTTAAAGGTTTGGAGAACTTCGAACTTGTAGTCCTCAGTCCAGCCATTCTGATATGCCAATACATATGGCATTACGTATGAACCACTAAAAGTCAAATTTTGTGAAATGTTAGAATATTGGACTAATACCAAACCTAAATCATCTTCTCTTACCTTCCGATTCTGCTGATACCAATTGTCTTGCCCTTAACATCCTGCTCGGAAGTAAGCTCAGATCGGCCAGCACCAGTGCTGATAGCCCAACCTAATTATGAAATGTCGCATTGGTTAATAGATATAAAGCATTTTTCAGAGATGAAGTATCTCTGCACAGTTTTCCAAATGTACTTACATAAAGGCGACTGGACATAAGTTCCAAGTAGCTTGAACCAATCGGAGCCCTTACCGATACCAGCAATGAAAGCCTCAGTCAAACCAACAGCAACATCTAAATATCATAGTCAGTAATAATAATAAGATATATATAGAGATAATAATGAAAAGCGAATAAAGCATAGTCAGGGAGATTGAAATCGTTCAGCTGAAATCTGATCATGTGAGTAAGCTCTAGCAGTCGCTTAAACTCAATTGATCAAAGCGTTATGGAGAATGATACCCCATAAAACAATGTTGCCAATTAACTTACCAATAGTATGATCTTGAAGGGACTGCATCAAGTGACCAGAACCAGAGGGGTATGGGAGAAATTCGACGTTGACGCCGTTCTTTTCATAAAATCCATGCTGCTTAGCAAAGAAAAGAGGTGTGGAAAAGTGCTCGGGAACGTATCCGATCTTTAAAGCGGTTTTAGCGGCTTGCTTGGCGGCAGACATAATGAAGTTTTATAAGGGAAAATGATGAAGATCGTTAAGAAAATCCAAGATACGTATAGGGTTGAGAAGAGAGGTCAAAGGACTTGAGCTTGAAATACAAGTGCTTTAATAATCAGTTCACATGGGTTAGGTCTGCCTACGCAGAGGGTCAAGGTTTGGTTTGGGGGGCAGTTTGTTGTCACGTGAAAGTTTAAAAATAACATGTGACTCTGTTAACAACTTACATACAAGGACCCTAAGACAATCACCATGAAAGCCATCTCTACAAATGGCACACCCAATTTTTGGTGTGAGATTTCTATTTGGATGTAAATGGGTTTAATGGTGAATGAAATAGGTTGAGGAGAAGGGTAGACCCAAAAAGTCAAGCTTAACACGGGTTCGACTTGTGATATTTTACTGGAGAATGCCCTTCTTTCAGTAATTGTAAGTCTTACTTAGCAAAGGTGATGCCGATCTTCATTCCTTCTAAAGTTAATCCGATCTACTACTTCAACACCATGGCATTCACAAAAGGTTTACATAGCATTAGCTTAATGAACTGATAAACTCTTATGTCTTGGATTTGTGACCATTGGGCTCATACTCACCAACAGGACCTCTGTCCAGTCTATATTGATTGCTATCAAAAATAAAACTATTACAAAGTGCCTTAAAAAATAAAACTTCAACACTGAAAAAGAACCACTTTGTAGACCATTCCAAACCTACACGAGTAGGTTCTGGTTAATCTATATAAAATCCAGGACTCAAGATGTGCAATTTTAATATCTACATCGTCACTGGAATATATTTTGCAAATACGAAACATTTCTTCCAAAACTAGTTGACGTCATCGTCCATTCAAGCAAGGCTTATCCAAACCATAAACAACAATTCTTGTGTCGTTTAGCCCTGTCTTTTGTTTCGTGACTTGAACAATACACTAAGTCAATTACTAGCTTCTAGTATTAGCAGCCAGATCATAAAAGGGTATTGCAATATAAACTTGGTTACTATCCAATTCACCAAGAAAAAAACAAAATACAAACATTAATAAACGGAAACCAGGTATATTTTATATATTGTTCACTTATAATCACCCAAATATTGTTTATTTCATTTAATCTCAAACACATTTGATTGAGCGTCTGACTCATTACTGGTTACCGGAAACACTTTGCAATGAAATCTCAATCAGCTTTCTAGGCAATTCCCAATCGCCAACTTCTGCATAGTCAATGATGATAATACCCATACCACCAGATGTGTGGATGTTTTTGTTGACACCTTTGGAGACACCAGATGGCCAGCAAGATGGGTTCCAAAAGTTTGAACCAGAACAAAAGTTGATAAAAAGCTTTGATGTAGTAGATTGTGTAGACTCAACAGTTGAATTGAACTGAGAAGCACGCTGCACGTGGTCGTTGATGTGCTTGATTTTGGTATCAATATCCTCGGGTTTGTTGACTTCATTCCAGTCTTGAACATTGAAGTGTTCGTGGTCGTCCTCAGGCGTGTTGTACTTCCACCACGAAGCTTCAAAGCCAAAGTGTTGAGGGTTCCAGCCAGAGCCTTGGCTACCATCGCCCTTCATGCCAAAGCGACGGAATAAGAACACCTTTCCACGCGACTGACCAACTGTAGGAATAGTGTCCTCAAGAAACCAGCGCTCTTGGGCAGGTGCAATGAATCGTTTCCATATGAGATCTGGGAATTCGTCACCATTCCAGATGCTTGTGTTGCCTTCCATTTTGATGGACACAATAGGTACTTCAGATGGGTGCTGCTGCACAAAAGCATAGATTTCATTCAAGACATCTTCAAGCTTGACAGAAAAGGGGATACGCGCAGGAAATTTGCCATGAATGACTTGTAAGTCATCGGGGTCTCCAGAAAAGGCATTGCCACAGCTTCCAGAAAAGAATGGCCGAGTCACCCGGATGTCAAAAAAACGAATGCCATGCTTCAATTGCTCTGTGACAGTAGCACCTTGGCATTGGACTGAAGGTAGGGAAAAATGGCAGGCAGCACTGTTGTGTGTACCTGGAATAGCGAGTTGGGACAAGAGAACGCCGTCAGGGACATTCTTCTGCCATTCGATAAGCTGAGAGTAATCGCCAGATGGAAGGGGAGGCATTGTGGCTATGGAAGAGTTGACGGACCAAGTGGTATGAAGATGTAAAGATGGTGGTGACCGTCTGTGAGGCTACAGCGACGTTTTAATAGAATACGACGGACAAAAAGACAAAAATGAAGAGATTGATTGTTCGTAAGAGAACCAAACGATGATATAAAGAAGAAGAAAAAGAAGAGAAAAGGGCAATTTATGAGAGTTTTATATGTTCCAAAGCATAAAACAAGTTGCTTTTTGGATTAAGGCGGGCACCGTGATATTATGTCACAGCGGGTGTTGCTTGTATGTTATAAACCGCCTGGGTTTGTTTGCTCCAGTTGCGGTATTCATTGTGATCGCTCTACTATCCAGATTAATTAGAATTGGATCAAAAGATAGCAAGTAATCTTCCGTTTGAAAATTTCCCTGTAAACCCGATCCATCTCAACATGTTTTTAACACCTTGTCCAAGAGAGCTTTATCAAAGCTACATACATTGGCTTCAGCCTCTCGTTATACAAACATCAAGCATTCGCAATAACCAACTGCTGCTATTCAACACCCATAAAAATAACTAGCATCCATCTTCACATTCTTTTTTCCTCAGTTGTTAGGAGAAAGTATACATTGTATATGCCCAAAACTTTACACTCTATTACAGTTGTGTTATAGAAAAACTTTGATTAAGCTTCTTTCTACTTTACGCATCAACAACCCAGGAAACCGCCTTGCTCGCTTTGTCGCGGGGTTTCCGTTCTGTACCCACCAGCCCGCTTGTAAACGTATCTTACGGAATCTTTCGTGATCGCAATAGTTTCACTACCAAATCCTGCCAAGTTTTTGGCTTCAATTTCACTGTAATGAAAAAGGTACGTTTCCTCAGGTAGTGGAGATACCGCACTCTACCATCAATATCGTTTTCTTAAGTTTCAAATATAAGACACGTTTTTTTCTTCAAAGGTGATTTATATTAACTTTTATCCAAAAGAATAGCTCTCATTTTGACTTTCCATGCTACCACGCCAAACTTTCTTACAATTGATACTGTGGTATAATCCTTCATGGATCAGATACTTAAGTTAGAACCATTTGACCTATTGGTTCCCCATAGCTCTCCTCCTCCTCTTCTTCTTCTTCTTCTTCTTTCTGACAATTCGCAATTTAATCAGTCAAGTATATTAATAAAAAATCTAAATAAGCAACAATTTGGTAATTAAATAAAATTCATTCAGCAAGTATTCATTTCGGTTTCAGTATATATTCCTTTAAGACACACATCTTATAACCCTACCTTTTATACTCTAGATTTCTTTCTATGATCTCAAATATCTCTAATGCAATCTTTTTGTATTTCCCCTTTTTTAAATTAGTATCATAAAGTACCTTCCAGTTAAATGTTTTGGGGTACAAAAAGTATCGATTTTCCACCACAACTTTTCGAAATAAATGAAAAACAACTGTATGATCAATCTTATTGAACAACTCCAAAATTCTTGGCCTAACAATCCCCCAGTCATGGATCGCATCCTCCAGCTTATAGTTCTGGCTTTTTCCTTTAAAGTACACTTCCATCAAATCCTCAATGTCTAATACTATACTAGGATATTGAATACACTTTTCCTCTCTGAATGAGTCTTTGATAATATAACTGATAGCTTCAAGTGCACCCTGTTTACCGCCAAATGTATTTAACAAATCTGTAAGTTGCAAATTTCTTATGATTGTACTGTCAATTTCACAAATGACATCAATTAATGAGTCCATCCCTTTTGAATAGGCGTATTTCCAAAAACAAACTTTAGATATGGAGTGATTGCATTTTCTCCTAGCATCCATACAGCACTCAGAAACCCTACTATACTCATCAATTGAATCTCGAAGAAACCGTGCAATTGTTTTTAATTCATTTATTCGCTCGTCTGTC
This sequence comes from Magnusiomyces fungicola, assembly GCA_900654225.1. Lineage (NCBI taxonomy): Eukaryota > Fungi > Ascomycota > Dipodascomycetes > Dipodascales > Dipodascaceae > Magnusiomyces > Magnusiomyces fungicola. The sequence continues at coordinate 4,325,421 of CAACAH010000001.1, forward strand.
ATGTGAAATATTTCGGGAAACGAGCTCAGTTTGTTTTTCAGGGCTTTCAAATAATTTAAGTCAAAATATGATCTTGGCCTATTGAGCTCATTCTTGAGGATCTCCATTTTTTTTTTATTCTCAACAAATTCCCTTTCATACTTTAACGATAAACAATCAACAATGAAACTAATTTGCCTATCAGACAATTTCGTCATTTTGTGGTTATCTAAAGCTTTGTTTCGCTCATTTAGCAGATTTTCAAGTTCAGTATCTGACATTTGGTATGGGGTACCCATTGGGCCAATAGGGTATGTAAATCTCTCTTCCATAGGTATGTCTTCTTCTCTATCAACTAGTTGGAGAGATTGTGGAGTTACCGGCTTAATGATCTCCTCTTCAGTCTCGACTTTAGCTCTCTTGTAAAAACGAGCTCCACTCTTATCACGGTCATAACGCTTTGTTATACTTCCTGATTCTAGAGACTCGTGCTCTGTCATCTTCTCTAACGATCTTTTTCCATTTAAATCTGCATGTTGAGGCGGAGTTATGATGCGCTTGTCAGCTGTTTTATTTGTAGGAAGCTTGCCTTTTTTTTCAGAGTCGGATTTTGCAAATTTTGTGGGAGGTGATTTAAGATTCTCATCAATTCGTCTTTCAGGTTGGGCGACAGTGTTATAAGAATTCAGCTTTGATGCTGGTCCAATTGGTGCGTTCGATGGATGAGTACCAGATGCAGTTTTTCCAGCAGTATTTGGAGTAGTCAAAGAAATATTTTGGTTTGATGTGGAAATTTTATGGTCATCTCCAGAATGTATTACATGCGATGCTGGTCCACTCGGTGCGTTTAGTAGATAACTAGCGGATACAGTCCTTCCAGAAGTATGTGTTATAGGTGAAGCAATACTGTGGTTCTCTTCGAAGATTTTATGCCCATCGTTAACATGCATCATACTTGAAGCTAAACCTTTATTTACCCTAGGGTCCGGTGTTGAAAGCTCCTTCTCATGTTCTTTTACTGAATTAGATTTCGGCACCCGATTAAGCCTAGGATCTTTAGTCGGTTGTTGATTCTGATTGATAAAACCTTCGGGGCCAGTTGGGTAATCTGAATTTAACTTGGGATCCCTGGTTGGAAAATTGGGTTGTTGTGGCATTGGTTGAAACACATTACGTCGTCTTGGGTCTTGAGTTGGTGTTTGACACTGGTTTTCCTTATGAAATATTTGTAGTGGTCTTTGAAGCTCTGGTTTAGTAGCACCTCTCAATAATTGTTCTGGTTTCAATTTTGGATTTTCAGTCGATGGTTTAGGCATATTAGCATTAGCATTAGCATTCAAAGGTTTTTTTCGGCTCAATCTTGGATCTTGAGTTGGTTGTCGGCCATCAGGGATTACATGGGAGTTTCTACCAGTAGAGTGTTCCAAAGCATCTGTATTCCATCTCGGGATTTTCATTGGAAGAGAAAGAGGTCGATTCAAAGGAAGCCCCGAGTGAAATCTCGGATCACTAACAGGTGAAGATTGACGTTGGAAATTGTGCTGATTCTGTGTATTTTGTTTCAAACTCAAGTTTTGAATTACAGGTAGCTCCATACTGCTAGATTTTAATATGATTATGGATTCCTCCGCATTGTTTCTCGGTGAACTAGTGTTAGATCTTGACTGTTGCAAGTTGTTATAGCTTTGGCGGGCGTGTAGAACAGGTGCAATTGGCATATCATCTAGAATAAACTCAGGAGTCATAGATTCTTCTTGTGGTTCTGCCTTTATGTCGCTATTATTCGACGCAACATGTTGGATGTTGTGATCAACTGTTGTTTCATTCAAAGCTTTAACACTCGTTTTGCTAGTCGTTTGTGATTTTTTGGTAGTGTAATTAATTGAATATGAGTATTCCTTCTCTTCTTCTGTTTTGATCTTCGCTCTGTCATGGCAATGTTCATCCATGTTAGATTCTGGATCTGGCTTGATTAGATATGAGTTTTGATCATCTTCAGATTCATCCTCTTCAATAATAAATGGAGAGTCGTGGTATCTGAGAGCGTCAATTGAGTTTGGCCGATGGTAAGAACGCATTTCTCTTAAATATATGGACTTGATATAAAAATGAAGACTAGAGTTGGAAAAAAAAAGGAAGAAAGAGAAGAAGATAACAAAAAATAAGTAACGAACTTGAAGTGTGGTTCCAAAAGATGGCCGGGGTACAGTCGTTCCTCCAGCCCAGAGGTTCCTCCGCCAGTAACTAGCATAGTTTCATCTTTGTGGCAACTCTGTACATGCCGAGACTTGGATTATGTCCAGACTCTTGATACATCTTTTGGTACGGAAAAAGATTTATTTATCTGTTTCTTAGGCCTTAATACAGTAATTACCAATATTTCATATATATACCCTATGCAAGAAATTTAATGAGATTTTAACATATAAACAAACTAATTTTTAGTCTCTATGGTATTCCTATAGCTACCTATGAATAAGGACGCTTCCTGTACTTGATGAGACTCTTGATAAGCTGTCATCACCATCTGCCGAATTATCATCCTGATCATCAAAAGGGGTGTGTACCTTACTTAGCTTGCTTGCTGGCTTCGGCGATGAAAATGATGAAACGCCGCTCACTCCGGATCCATGTCTTCTCAACGAGAAGTGTGGTAAATGTGGATGTCTATTGGTGATTCCTTTGAGTCTGTTAATAGAAGGTGGTGACACTCGACTTGAAACGCTTTTAGATTCTGAGTCTATCCGTCGGTGGGATGGAGTAATGGTTACAGACGAGGCTTTTGAAGACGCAGAGTTGGCAATGGCTTCTGCAAGTGCAGGAGACTTGGATGTTTTGTTAAATGCGTATGAGCGAAATTTCGAAGGCACTCTTAACCTTGAAGACGGAGACGGTGCAATAACACTTCTGTTGGTCTGATCATTTTGATTACTCGGGCTAGTAATAGGATGATGTACCACACTTCCAGCTGACGGATTCCCATTTCCTGAGCGGTACACAGAAGTTGACCTATGGGTGTGATTATCATCAAGGCCTATTTGTGGAATTAGGGTATTATTAACGTAAGCGCTGCTTGAAGCATCGCTATATACCGGAGAATTACTATTGTACGCATTAGGCCTCCAATTTTGTGTGCTGTATACACTGTTTGGTGTTGTCCATTGGCTAAGGGGAATATCAGGAGGATGGGTCTCAAAATTAGGGTATGTCACTGAATTCTGATGGCCATTATTAAATGTTGTCGATTTTGGGGTGTGTGGTTCAGACAATGGCATTGATAACCCTCTAATGTCGGCAGATGGAGTGCTACCAGCGTGTGCATTATGATACGTGAGATTTTCTCGGTTAATTTCAGCATTATCATATGATGGGGATGTATAGAGTTGATTATTCCTTGTGTTGGAGTTCCGAGAGATTAATTGGCGATATAGCTCGGTTAGCTCAATTTCTTCGCCAATTTGATTCTGTGGATCCAATGCTTCTAACGATACTCTCGGTGTTCCCTTCATTGCACCAACCTCACGACCCAGATCTGGTTCAGAGTCAGGTAGCTGGCCTGAACCAAGCATTGACTGGTGAGATGAATTCTCGGTATACCGCGGCTTTTCTTGTTTCTGTAATGGTGATCGGACTTGAAAATAGGCATCTTCACCAACCATATTGGCAGCGTTCTTAAAAACAGTGGAATACTCTGCAGCAGCTGCTGCTGCAACTGCTGCTGTTGCAATAGATGGCGTTGTAATGGCACCAAACGGTGATGACAATGGTGCTTTTTCTAACGCTCCGATGACCTCTGGGTTAACATCAATGCTAGAAAGAGCATTTACGTTAATAGGCTGCAAAAGATATCCCGAGGCGGAAGGAATTTCATTTCCAAAAATTGGAGGATTCGGGGTTGAAGATCCATCAGGTTTCTCAACGAACCCAGCGTGATTCAAACGAGGAAGGTGGAAAGGGGATCGAGTACCATGGCTCTGAGATCTTGAATATCGACTGTCAGAAGGTTTTTCAGGAGAAAGTGATCGGTTGGGCGCCAAACTATAAGGAAACTCGTGTGAAACAATAGGATTATGATGGTCTGTACTCTGTAAATCTGAAAAATTCGGCTGGTGTGGTGTCGGATGAATAATTACTGAAGAAGATGAGGATTGAGGCTGGGAGTTACGAGAGGTATGTAGGTGTGGAAAATGATATGGGTGGTGAGAATATGACTGTTCAGGGTGTGATGACGAAGTATTTGGTTGTTTCCTTGTGTTATCTGACGAGCTTGAGTGAATCTCCGAAAAGCCTGAAATACCCTGTGAATCCATGGATGCTCTATTGTAAGAGTCTCCAATAGAATGCCAAAGGTGTTGCTTCATTTTGTAGAGTTGTTGAATTTGTTGCTGTTGTTGTAATGCTTGTAATTGGTTAGTATGTGAATCTGAAATAGTTTGGAGCTGAGGATGAGCTGTTGGGTTTCCTAGTATTTGGTTTCCCAAAGGATTGGTGGCCCTTTGATTAGACGATATTGTTTCTTCATTACTAATGTCGGTAGATTCAGTATTTCCTCCTCTCACATGTAGATTTTCAAGAAGAACATGAGGTGCAATAACATCTCTCTGTGTATTAGTTGTAGGAGTTGAATCAGAGAAAGCTGCAGTTGTCACAGGAGGATCGATATGGCTATTCTCATGAGAGTCATGCGATCCTATACCATAAACGATTCTGGACCCTGTACTATTGACGCTATGAATACTCCTGCCATCAGCGTTTATTGATTTTCTGGATTTTTGGCGTGCAAGTTCAATCATAGAATCCACAAATACCTTATGAGATGACTCACACGCAGAATTCCAATTCCTTAAATCGACAGATTTATCAGTGTTGATATCCATATCGGTAGTTGAAATATTGCTGTTTTTGTGTGTACCTCCAGGGGAATGTAAAACAGATTGGTTCCTCGACACAATGCTATTTCTGTTTGACGGATAGGCCAACTGTATTTGAGAAGAGCCAACGCCCCAAGGATCCCTAAAAATCGGGCCCGACGGCTGCTTAGGGTTAGCATCATTCTGATGTGCTCGCCGAGAGTGTACTGGCAATGCATTTTCTAAGGTCTTTTGAGTTCGACCATCATTCAGTGCCCCATCCGAATCATTTCCAAAATAGATGGCTTGGCTCGTAGTGGAAATACGGGATAGAGGGGCACTAAAAGATGTGTTGTTTTTTGAAAAGTCTAAGGGATCTCTCGCCTGGTAGCCCCAGGAAGCTAAAGGGGGAAGTTGAATTAAAGGAATCGTAGGAGTATGACTAGCGTTTGTTGGAACTGTTCTAAGAGAAGGGGTATTATTTAGGCTAAGGGGATTAGATATTGATACGCGGGTAGGAGACGAGGGTTGGGTGTATTGATATCGAGTAGACGGTTGTCTAGAAATGATTTTATTTGAAATACTCTTGTTATCCCTTGTGCGATGGAATCTTACAGACAAGAGAATTTTATGAAACGCTTCCATGAACTCTGCAAATTGTGCCTCAGAGATGAGCTTCCCCGAGTATCGCGCTCGTTCATATTGTTCCACAAAGTCATCAACTGTTACTTCCGAAGCATCTATAACACCGTGCTCATGAAGCATCTTCATATAACCACGTAATGGCATTCCGGGAGATCTATCAAACGAAGGGTGTAGGGATTGGGCTTTACTAGCAAGCACTTCTGAAGCTAGTCGAACGACTTCAATATAAGAGGTATCGGCCAATCGACCACGAAGCCTAATAGATGGAGGCATGAGGCCATCATGAGAAATATGAACTGGAGGATTTCTGTAAATTGGTCTGGCATTTCGAGCAATTTCTCTGCAGCGATTGAGCTCGCTTTTTATTATTTTATAGATCTCAATTGGAACATCTGCAAGACCAGGAGCATATTGATGGGGAATCGTTGCTAATGATCTTTTTGTTGAAATAATTCTGGTAATTGTAATAATGGTAGCAGTAATTCCCATTAAAGCATAAGCACATATTATAATGATAGCATTCCAAAACTGACCCGTTCGTTGAGACTGGATAATCATATCAATAGGCATTGCTGCAACCACAGCTACAAAACATAGGATCCAAAATACAAGAGAAATTCGGTACATCCAGACATGAAGCAATGTTGGTGAAGACTTCTTTAAGAATGTTTTGGACTTACTGTTTTTGCGGGCATTCTCTGCATTTGATGGCCATCCACTACCTGTTCTATTTGGAGAATCAGAAACTCCGTTCTGGGAAACCCCCTCTGTTGTTGATCCAGTGCCGTTATTAGATCTACTTAAATCATCAGAAGATGTGCCTATGTCTGTGTGGTTTCCTGTCGCTACGTTAACTTGGCTTGTGGTATCACGATTTCTTATCCCAAAACGTTTTCCTTCACTGCTGGATTCATATTGGAAAGAAGAGCCTGAAACACTAAGGTGATCGTTCAAGTTATTAGTGTTATTTTCAGATATCTGGGTTATTACTCTATTGTTGATATCGTTAGAGGTAGTATTACTGGTTTTACGGCTCCATGCCGGTAGTAATTTCAATTTTGCTTCGCCATGGTTGCTGTGTGTCGGTTGAGGAGGTGGCAAGTCATTAAGAGGTTTGGTATGGTTTGCAAGTGTAGGCAAAGTGGATGGAATGTCACTTTGATCCTGTGCGTGAAAAGAAAAGGCTGTGGAATATGGATTCAGGGGACTATCGACACTCGCATTACTCGTTACTTTTCGTATTCCATTCTTTAGGGTATTATCATGTGGAGGAATCTGTGAGGATATATTATTTAATGGTGTTGATTTAATAGGTGAAAGAGTTTGGTATGTAGACACGCTTTGTCTTGGTAAACTTGGTCTTGGAGGTTGAGTGTCATTTGTTTGGTTGGAACTGCCAGAGCCAAAACTCATATTAAAATCAACCTCAGGTGCAGTTACCATAGGTTGTATAGATAGCGAGGCCACAGACCCAGGAAGCGATGTTCTGGTGGAATTAGAAAGTGTAGATAGGGATGTCGGTGTTGTTGGTCGTAACGATCCCGGTCCAGTTAGCCGAGGCGTTTCAGTTCCGGAAACTGATGCCGGTGTTATAATGGTTCCTGTTGGTGTTCTACTCCCATCAGAGTAGCTTCCACGTCCACTGTTTTGCCCAGTTGTGGTCTGTGATCTTGGTGGCAACAAGTAAGCGAAAGCTTCTTGATCGTTGCTCATTTCCTGATTATCTATACTTCGGGCATGATCTTGCATGTCAGCAGAATCAATGCTGGTTTTGTCTAATAAGTTGGTGTTATGTGATAGATTAGGAGGTGACGACCGTTCTCTTGGTGATATCGATAAGGACCCTTGCGGTGTAGGGGTTTCATGGAGGCTTTCTTTGGACGTGTTGTCTTGCGACATATTTTGGGCGAGATGTTCAGGAGGCTGTTACACTATGTGACATTGGATATTGCTCTTATAGCTGATAGAGACGTGAGGTATGTCACAGATTTGGTGATAATTAAAAAAGAAAAACGTGCGAATTTGTATTGTTACGGGCGTTGATGCGCCAAAAAGTGTGTAAGGAACTAAGGTATAATTAGCTGGTTGGTGTGTTTAGAAGTTACCCCAGCCCAGTCTGTGACCTAATAGAGCAGCGCACTACGCCTACTTTGTGTTTGACGGAAATGTCGCAACTTTCGCGAAACAATATGTATTGAATATAAAATAAAAGTGTATACTAAATAAATATGTGGGCTCCGTATCTGTCTTCCAAAATACAGGTCTTTACTGTACAAACACTGTTTGTACAAAACATTAGGAAGTCTTCAGAAGAGTCCGAAACCTCAACAGGAGAGAAAGATTAGCTCATCTTTCACCAACCGTGAGGGATTGATCTGGCTGCAGATAATAATAAATGAATCAAACATGGTGTTTAAACCAAACATCGATCCATCATTGCTTCTCGAGAACCATAAGGTAGAATCAACTGATACACCGAAATCTGTGTAATCAGCATAAGTCTTATGTCTCTTGAATAACAGCCTATTGCTCAATGACTACGAGGAATGGACAGAAATTTGATCATTATAATAGTAATTTCATTAGTATTAGAGTTTTGATGCAAAAGATCGAAATTTAGTAATTAAAATGGTATCAAAGCACCTGAATTTTTGGCTTGTAATGTTTATCCTAGTTTGTGACCTTTGTACTTTTTGACTTATCACAATTACTTGTTTCATTCCCTCTTCCAATTAATCGAATCTGTCTAACTCATAAGTACTACTAGGAAGCTTGTTGTACTTGTTGTTTCTGTTAAAGAGCTTTCCTGTTCTGCGAGTCTTGACACGGATTTTGTTCCAAGTTCTGCTGCCACGAACAAGAAAGTTGAAGATTGCAAAACCAACAAAAACGAAAACTAAAATGGTCGGAATAGTCATGGCAACGTACAGAGCGCTCTCACTGTGGTCATCTTCATCAGTTCTAAGCCTAGGGGTGCTCTTCTTGGTTCCCTTAATCGGTTGTCGGAAAATCTTGAGATAGGTACCATTGACCAAGTTGAAATCCGGATCATCAATAGTGTCAGGCTGAACAGTGAGCATGATGTCTTGAACAGGCATATCCATGAACATGTCCTCAGTAATATGAAGGGGATACACACCATCCAAATTAGATACCCAATCAGATGACCAAAATGCGTCATCAGCATCTCTCTTGTAAAGCCCGTCTTCAGATCCGGGAATGGTATCTCTCTTTCCAACTTTGCCGTACTTATTAAGCTGAATATAAGCGAGATGTAAACGGACACGCTCAGCATTGGGGAAATATTTGGTGTACCAGGAAACCCAGTATACCTCATCAAAAAACAATCTAGATCCTTCCTTGGGAGTGCAAAAAGGTTCACCAGAAATCTTTTTGGTCTTTCTAGTCTTTTTGAAGTATCTGTCAGGAGTACATCGAATAATAGGGTTAAGATCACGTTCTTCAGTGTCTTCAGGAACGTACTTGACTTCTTCATGAAAGGTATCCTCGGTCAAGCCGTCAATAATTGTTTTGAGGTTAACTGTCTGGGTGACAGGCTGCTCGAAAAATGTACCGTACTCGGGTTTGCCATTGACGGTTATGCCATTCTTAAGTTTAGGAGAGATAGTTTTGAGTTTACCGTCAGCATTCAAACTGATCCATGGCAACGGGGTCTTAGGGTGTGATCTAGGAGATGCGCTGAAGGTGACTCCTTCCCAAATGGTGGGAGTAACCACCTCAACAATAGTAGTGGATGGAAGCTCACGGGTTCTGATCCATGGCTTGGGTGGTTCTGGGGTTGGTGAAGCTTCCGGTTCCTTTCGCCTTTCAATGGCGTGTGCTTCAGGTCCAGCTGGAGATTCTGTAGCAAGAGCAAGGGCTACATCATCTTTTGTTAACGTAGCGGGAATAGACACTATGGCGGCAGCAGATATTAAGGCTGGCCATGACGATGCAGCCAGAAGTAGACCAGTAGCAAACTTCATTGCAAAAGAAATTCCGATTGGTTAAAAATTGGTGGTTTAGTGGAATGTGGGAAGGAAAGAGAAAAAATTCCAGAACGAGAGAAAAGGGAGGAATATAAAGAGATGGACGAACAGGTTGGGTAAAAGCCGAATCAAAATGGTGGACAGCAAAAAGGAGGCGATTGGCAGTGGCCTGCAAAACCAAAAACACATACAAGCACAGATCGTTGGCTCACTCCATTCCAACAACATTGGCTGAAAGACGAATTACTAGTCGCTAAATCAGTAAGCTGGACTGCAAAATGCCTCAAGAGATTGTTCGACTCCCATCGAGGATCTGTTGAAGACGGTGATTAGTTGTTCCGTACTACAACAACATATGAGGCCGCTTTCAAACCTCTAACAAGGTGAATGCGTGATTTAAATTGACTCTACACCCAACGTTTTCGTTTCCAATTGCATTCCTGATTCCTGATTCCTGATAAGAACATCAATACGGCCATACACAACCAAGCTGAAAATGCAAGACAAACAGAACAGAATAGTTTAAAATCATTAATTCATTGCATCATTAACTTTTTTCATTCATAACAAATTATTTCTAAGCCTTATTTTTCACCCTAGAGGTGTGTTGCTTGCAACGTACAACTCTTTACAAACGTCATAAAAAATACATAAAAGGGACAAAATAGCGTGACAAGAGAAAATATATCCAGGTAAGAAATAATTTAAAGTCTGCGACCACGACGACCACCCTTTCTGCGGGTAGAGTCAGAGGGAACGGGGGTAACGTCCTCAATACGGCCAATCTTAATACCAGATCTAGCAAGAGCACGGAGAGCAGACTGAGCACCAGGACCAGGGGTCTTAGTGCCAGTACCACCAGTAGCACGGATCTTGAAGTGGAGAGCGTTGATACCAACCTCCTTGCATCTGGCAGCAACATCCTGAGCAGCCAACATGGCAGCGTAAGGAGAAGACTCGTCGTGGTCAGCCTTGACCTTCATACCACCGGTAACACGGGTGATGGTTTCACGGCCAGTAAGATCGGTAACGTGAACGAAGGTATCGTTGAAAGAGGCGAAGATACGGGCAACGCCAAAAACAAGCTCACCCTCACGGGCTTGGAGACCAAGAGTAACGTTTTCTACAAATTTTATACATGTTAGTCTAACTGCAAAATAAAAAAAAAGCTTCACCCAAATGTCGAATCAATCGTATAATCTAAAATTCAAGGATGTTGTTGTAAACCGGAAATTTCAAGTCTCTCGTAATTTATCACAATGAGTATTCTGAATGAATACTCATGTCTTTTCTTTTCTTTCAAATTGTGCTGTTGAAAAATTTGCAAGCCATGCCGAAATGACAAATCGAACATAAAACAGTCAAAATTGAAATATCGACACAGTGATAGTATCAAAAAAAAGTCAATAAGAATAATGAGAATAATAAGAATAGCAAAACGAAAGCCCAACCAAAGAGAGAAGTAAAAAAAAGTAAAAAAATCGAGGAACATGAAAACTTTTCGGAAAACAACAATCACCCAGAGCGAATCTCAGACTAGACACATTGAGTACGACTATGAGTGAACGATCATAAGAAAACCACGCTTACCGTTCGAAGGAGCCATCTTTATATGTGTGCAATGTCTAGATGCAATGGATGTCGTTGTCAAGACGTGAGAAAAAGAGGGAAGAAGGGGAATAGAAAGTCTGAGAGGGTGGCAGTACTATTCTGTGGGCCTCAACCACTATTTTTCCCCTCGAAAAAATTTCAAGCCACCACACATATTTAGGGTTAGTTTACGCTACTACATAATGTACCCTCATAACAAAAGCCCTAAGCTTACATAACCCTTACCCAGGTATTATCTATATTAGGGATCAGCAGTCACACATGCTTTTTTTGCTTTTGGGGCTTTATGTGTTACAAAAAAGTAATGTAATGAGGCTCATGCCAAAATGAAATATCATTTTTGTTACAGACAGCCGATGGTGTCATATATAGATTCTGTCTTTAAGCGTGGGACTACTAACGCTGCTACTACTAAGATGACGATAATAAGCTGGCATTTGAACTACTTTTGGCTTTATCTATTTCGATACCCTATTGGCTTTTACTTCTTGATTCAGAAAACAGAAACATATTTTAAAGTTGTACAAGCTAGGTGATGTTTGTGTTTTTCTTCTACGATTATAATCATGGCTATGGCTATAATTATTCATTCTTCTTCAGCACCGTTAGGATGCTCTGTCTCCCTGTATTTTTCAGGTTGTGTTTAAAATGTTTATTTTGAGCTATGGATGATATATAAAAAAAACATGATGATATCAGGAGATGGATGAACATGAATAAATGGAAATCTGTACGAACAAAAAAAAATCATGTGGACGATAATTGAGTAAGATGGATATAAAATAAAAGAAAGATATATAAAGTATATTAATAATTTGATGGTCAGGCTGGTAACTCTACCTTTCTCTTGCAAATTTCTATCTATGGCTCCCCGTTGAAGGGAAAGGCATGAGTGTCGTCAATTGGGAAGCTGATGATCAACGACCCCCGGGCATTCCTTTCTTTCCGAAAAGTGAAGAGTAGCTTCGGTGCTTGGAAATTCTTCCATCACTACTAGCGGGCTTGGTTCGTTCTGGCGTTTTAAACGGAGACTCCAACCCTTCTTGTCGGCGTTTAGCAACACGCAGAATAGAGTCTTTCTCGATCACATTAGACATAGACACTGAATTACCATGTGGTTTGCGGTTGGAAATTGGAGTAACATATGCGCTACTACTACTCGAATAGTCACCTGTTTGCTCAACAGGGGTTTTAGGTTCTTCGGGGATGGATTCGGTAACCTGGTTCTTTGACGAGTCATCGGTGAAAGATCTCAATTCAAACGGGATTGATGGTGTGTTAACACGGAACAGGTCGAATTTCTTGTTGATGTGGGTGGTTGGTGTGTCTGTTCGTGAAAAGTCGGGAATGACATGTGTGCGGGCAGAGTGTGGAGCATGGACTGCTTGACCAAAGATATTAGTCTTTGTTTGAGTAGATTCGACTTTATTAAAACTACTGGTGAACTTTTTAGAAGAATTAGAAGAGTAGGAGCTTTCGGAAACGCTATTACCGCGTAGTCTGGTAGCAAAAACCATTGGATCAATATCATCATTTCGTAGTGTGCCGGTAACCGAGTTCCGTCTTTCAGGTGTAGCAGTATCTGGAGAAATAGTCGTCAGATCCACATGTGGAAACTGGTCTTTGTTTTTGCTAGGTTGATGGGTAATTGGCGTCAAGAAACTTTCTGGTAGCTGGCTGTAAGAAAAAGACTGGGATCTGTAGGATTCCACTGGGGTCTGTGTGCTCGAGGATTGATCAAAGGTGGTGTGGTGGTCCTCTTCGTCTTCGGAATCTTCATATATCGCTTCAGTGTTTTGATAATCCATGTTTGCCTGGCCTAAACTTTGCTGATAATACATTCCTGGATTGGATGATGTAGTGTTCTGGTGGAAATGCTTTGTTCTGGGGGCCTTGTAGAGATTGGCTCGTGTCAAGTTGGAGTTAACACTGCTCAGCGGGATGCCAGTGCGTCCGTTTTGGAGAAAGATTGCAAGAAGTGCAATGTAATCGGAAACTTCCTTGTCATTTTCAAGGTGATACTCTTTTACATATGAAGCTTTCTTGTTTTTTGGCGATTTCTGGGGTATGTACTGGACCTTCATTACTATCAAGAGTGGGTTGATGTTGAGCTAGAGATGTGGGTTTGTGACACAACTTTCCAAAGACTTTAAGATAATAAAAATAAAAGGAAGTAAAACGGTAAAGGATTTTGGAGGCTTTTTATATAACGCACTGTTTTCTATTTACTTTTGAAAGTATTGTTTGTGGTTTCTGTTTTTAATAGCACATGTGTATGATAACAGTTGATGTTTGAGCATTTCACATGGCTGGGTCTTTAAAGAGTAGAGTGTTGGTGTATTAGGGCTGTGAGTTTACATATTGATAGCAAACCCTCATGATAAACCAGTGGAAATAGCACTATCCAGCCGTCTCGTTTACTCCATAAATTGAAAATCTGCGTCGAAATGCTACACGAATCAGCCAGTGTCTGGTGTAGCACGGCTGGTATTTGTTGTGATGATGAGGTTGATAATGATTCAAAACCAGGATGCAAGCCTCACTTAACTCTTTTAGGAATCAATTATCAAACGATCCCAGCCAGACTAGTCGACCGGCCACATAAACCCCAGTCTGATTTTCCCGAACTCTTGATGTGAAATTCATTTAGATCAGCTCTGTTACGGACTGAGGTAATTTTGTAGACTTCAACGCGTTTGAAGTATTTTCCTCTGTGAAAAGTAAACAATGGGTTGTGTGGGCTTCTTTTTTTTTCTTTTGGGATTGATATTGCACGCTCGTTCGTGGCAGGTTCGTGATTACCTCGCGTTTCAATACTTTCGGAGGAATATAACTTTTTGGCTTCAAGATATATTCATTAAAAATCCCCAAAATGTTTTACACTTCATTGTGTATTCTATCTGGTTTCTTTTCTTATCTTTTCTACTAATGACAATTAGTATACCATTGAGCGCTGTTTAGCAGGACACCCCTATTTTACCACGATTTCAACGAATATGTTTGGACTAGATAGCTATGGGTTGAGGTAGAGCTGTTGACAAAACGAACATTGAAATAGCTGAACAAAAGATGTCTTTAAACACCAAACTCACACCACAATTCTCGTTTCATCAACTTTCAGTCATATTGTGACTTGGCGTCTCTTATATAATCTCTACAAGCATGCGAGATGTTTCTTGAATGTAATGTTCCAGGAACTCAATGCGCTATCACATGTAATTTTTAAATCGTGTACGATACAAAATAGAATGATAAAAATTAGGCCCAGCTGGTTTTACGAGATTGCAGTGGCAAACATTGTTTCAATAGCCAAATGTATTCTTGTCACGTGAATGTATATTATGCTTCTAAACAAGTCCCATAACAACAGCAATTTGGGTTGGTAATATGGAGCCGCAGTGTACTCTCTTAAAGAGTAATAAATGTGACAAGTCATGCTGCTGATCTCGCTACCAAGTTTCTAATAGACAATATATACAACCATCCTTGCACACACACACACACACACTCTCTCTCTCTCTCTCTCTTATAAATAAGCTGATTGATCTCGCTCTTCTTCTATCATATAACTGACACACAATTTTGTAAATTTACGAGATGATTAAAACGATATTTTCCGCGAGACTTTCAAACGTACTGGCAACCTCTGCCCGTTCTACAGCAAGACAAAGTCCAATAATACAGGCCAGACTATATTCTTATGGTATGAGCAAAGGTCCATCGCCTCCTCCATTACCTAAGGAGGACCAGGAAGAGTTTGAGCGTTTGCAACGACAAGCAAATCTCTCACGCGCTTTTCAAGAATACACGGAAAAGGACGAAGCAGAGTTGGATGAAGATGCACTCCGAGATGGCCCCAAAATTAATGCAGAGGCCATGAAAGCTCAGAACCTTCATCCAGACTTTCATTATGCTAACATTAAACCGGATTTCGAGGGCGACACTAATCCTGTGACTGGTGAGGTTGGTGGCCCCAAGCAAGATCCTCTTAGACATGGTGATTATTCCTTCAACGCTAGAGTCACCGACTTTTAGTGGTTTAAGTTCAGTACTAGCACAACTAAAATAGTAAAAGGTCATTTACAAAAAAATATATATATTTAATCCAAATAGGTTTAATCTGTATAATACTGTGATTTTGTACATATCAAATACATAACAGCACTCAAGGAATGGAATTGCAAAACGCTTTAATACCCATAAGTGTAAAATGTTCCAACGCTTCAAGTTAAATAAGAGTTAGGATGCTATATCCCAAGAAAATTTGCCACCTCGTCATCACGACAGGCCTTTAATTTCCTTAGCTGTTTCATTCAGCAAATCCTGCATCAATTTGACAGCTGTATTGACCAAATCAGTTTCCTTTTCAACAAGCATTTTAAGACGCAGGCTGTTTTGAGCATCTAAGCCTGCAATAACCTTGCCGTTTGGTTTCGAAGCAGACAGCGACACACTTCCTTTAGTTGTACCTGTTGATGGTAACTTGGAGGATGACAAACGCCTAGCTTCACTGTCCTGGAATTTCTTGTCTTCAAGAAGTAATCGAGCCTGTGCGAGAGCCTAAAATCATAAAGTTAGTTTGTTATACAAATAAAAACTAAAAACTAAAAAAAATAAAATAACATACCGTCTTAACACGAGATTCCAAACCCTGAGGAATAGCAATTTGGGACTTAAGACGTTCCAATTCCTCAGCCCACTTCTTTTCCTGATCACTCTTCTGTAACACTGGCTTGCTTCCGGCCTTATTCAAATTTTCTAATAGC
The DNA here is from genome assembly GCA_900654225.1 of Magnusiomyces fungicola. NCBI lineage: Eukaryota > Fungi > Ascomycota > Dipodascomycetes > Dipodascales > Dipodascaceae > Magnusiomyces > Magnusiomyces fungicola. The sequence goes on from CAACAH010000001.1 coordinate 4,341,261, forward strand.
TTTTTGGCTCTGCTTTCAAGTGCTAGTTGCCGCTCCACCACATTATGAGCCTGGACTGCTGGATTTGATTTTTTTAAAGTCAGTATTTGTGTGTTAAGGTTCTTCATATTTAGAAGCTGTCTATGCAATTCACAACGCTGATCAATTAGTCGATTACGCATGGCCAAACCAATTTCTTGTAGCATAGCAAGTTGTTTGGAGAAATATTCTCCAACATTGTTAAAGTACTGAAGGGTATCAACATTAAATGAAATGGTATCGGTTAGTGATATAGTTTGCTTAGGATTTGGAATCCTACTGCTCAAAATTTTAGTAAACAATTTATCAACCTCAAAAGGCTCATCTAAATGTGTTTTGACTCTCTTTTGTTCTATCGCAGGCTCAGAATCAGCACCTGAATTTAGTACCATCGCTTCCAAATTTCGAGACAAGGTAACACTCTGTTCTGGTTTGCATGCTTCGAGCCAAACATGATCTCGAGTAACCGCTAATGTATATTTACGATCACTAACCACATCAATAATACCACGAGTAAGGCTTCCATCATTCTGGACGTTGATTAATCTAGTAACATTAGAAGCAGCAGTATCACCTGAAACAAATTCAAGGCCTTCTGGATCATTGTCTTCAAGCGATATTCTCAAAATTTCACTCCAAGGCGAAATATCAATTCTGTGAGCGAAATGTGAATTGAGGATATGAAAAACATTATTACTGTATGAAGGAACTGAAATCGTAGGTTTCAAGCTTCCTGAAGGAAGTTTGAAATCAACAACTTCTTGTAAAACCACAGATTCAATCACAACGAGGGAAAGATCTAACGAAACTTCACTAACTGACCAATTCATATCGACGCTATGAAGTTGGGCAGCAATAAGGATGGATCCATTGGAATAGGTGGTGCAAACAATGGTACAGGCTCCGTTGTCAATAGTTGCAATATCAACACCTTCTGTGTAATAAAATTCTTCAGGGTATGGATTCAGAGAAAACGGACCCTGGAGACTGGGTGCAAGTCTAGAAGTATTTAAATCCTTGGGACTCTCCAAAACATAATATTCTTCGAAGCTTCCATCATCAATAGATTGGCGAGTTTCAACAACAGACGTCGAAGCCTGTTTCCAAACATCTGATGACCAATCAAGCTGATTTTTGTAATGCTTTCGAACCACCATTTCACTAATTTCACCGTGTCTGTATTCGTACTCGGAAGCTACCGCTGAATCGAATAAATCTTCTAGTTCTCGTTGAGTCAAAACAAAACTTGATGGAACAAATGGGCATAAAGCATAAATATCACCTTCTCTTGAAAGAACGTAAAGAGTTAATCGACCACGAGGATCACTAGAAGTACCGAAAGCAATAGATACTGCCTCAAAATCGTCAAATGTCATGTCAAATGTGTTTTCTCCAGTCGGCTTGGAGGTTAGTGGTATTTCTTGGTCTGGTGTTTCATAGCTTTTAATCAAATCGAATGATCGCAAGACATTATCTGAAGTAAGGACGACTATGCTGGCATCGTATCGGTGAATTGGATTCCAAATAGCCTTTTTAACTGTATTATTGACCTCCAAAAATGAAGCTCCGACATCCCTACATCTAATCTTCAATTCTTTTTCCGGAAGCTCCATAAATCCTCTTGGTGGAAGATCACATACAACAAGACGGTTCTCTCCAACAATCGCAAGAAGAGTTTTGCTGGAATTAATAACAAGTTCCGTGATTTGAAATTGGACGATTGGAAGGTTTAAAAGCTAAACAACGATCACTGGGTTAGTATGAATAAACCTATTTAAAATATTTGAATCCAAATAATTTTTTAAAATGAAAACATACTTTATAATCTAGTGAAGCAGAAAGACTACCACATCTAACTACATTTTCAACCGCATAGAAAATTTCGTTATCACGTATGGCAAGCTTGTTTCTTGCTTGTTGTGAAGTTCCGTTTTGTAAGCCGTTACTACTGGTGCGAAATAGCTTATGCTTATACACGACCTGATTAAAGTCAAACAGTTGCATGGTAAAAAGGTACGCCTGAGTTCAATTAAGTATTAGATATATGTTGAAAGTGAGCTTAGAAAAGTATGGTGGCAATGGTAGTAAAGAAAAGAAGGGTTCACAGATGGTGATAAACATAGATGCTATGAAATGGTTGGTGTGTGACGTTAGCTTGTAGAGTGTCACATGATAATCATTTTTACATATCAGTCTGGATTATTCAGTCTTGTTTGGTTTTAGTTAGAACATATTTGAATAACAACATAAAGGGCGAGCAGGCATCAAATATCAAGCTCTTGCAATGAATCAAGATCACAATCGACTTCAAGAAGCGGAAACAGATTCTATTACACACCCTCCTACAAATCTAGTGGATAGTCTTGATTTTCCAGAAAGGCAAGAATTAGATCCAAAAGATGCTTCGCCTGAACACACTACTGATTTGCTAGATATAGAGAGATCCATCAAGTCTCTTCAGAATACACCCCATATAGAGCATCAGGTCCCCCCACCGAAGGGAGCGATCGTGTATACTTTATCGCATAGCCAGGCTATTGTCAATATTTTACCATGTCGTATTGGTGATTCCATTGATATAGTTACTGTCAAAGTAAGTAGCCGGATATAACATACCTTATAAAAGTTGTACGCGATAGCTAACAAAGCATTATTGAAACTCTTCTTGTTTTTTATGATTAGAAAAATTCAATCTTGTTTAGAAAGAAGGATGTTGTCCTCGATACTACAATTATCGCAGCTTCAATTTTGCGACGCTACAAGACCGATTTACTTATTCTATTGACGATCAATGGAGATATACTTTTTGTCAATTTACCTACTTGGGAAATTGTTGATCAACACAAATTGCCAGGATCTTATATTTCGGCAAAATCTTTGGACTGGAAGATAATATGCGATCCTCATGGTCGTGCAGTTGCGACAACCTCTCTTATCACCGGCCCCAAAATTTTCGTGTCTTCACGCGATGCTGACGGCGAGTCTGATTCACCAGAAATCTCCTTTTTAGATATCCCTTTAATTGACTTGGATTCATCTGTTATTCTTCACTCTTGTTTTCTCCCTTCTTTGAAGAATGTAACCGCAAATCATCAGATACTTGTTGTGCTATACAAAAGCCTTGGTGACAACAGTAGTCTAAAAGCTGCGGCTTTTGAATATTTCCACGATGGATCCTTTAGTAACTTTATACTAACATCTAGCGCTCCCTTGAATATCGACGCAGATGATGAAGATATTCTTTTCATGATACCTTTATATTCAGATATTGGCGCGTTTCTTCTGCTAACAAACAAATCAGCCCGCTTATTTACATATAACGACATAGTTTCCGCAACATTTAGGCATGAACTAATTCGCCTTCCAGAGGCTCCACTTTCATATTTTCACGAACAAACGCTATTTAATAGTAATATCGAACAGTCATATTCTCCTGTACAGCATTTTTATTTTGGAACCGATTCTAGTGTAATATATGATTTGAGAATTGAATGGGGGATCAACAAAAAGTGGGTGATGTCTGTCGAGACTTTTCTGAAACTTCCAATACCTGTCGGGTCATCTTTGATAATACTTCCGTGTGCGAGTGATTATACCCCTTTGACAAACACTAGCATTGAGGGCTCTAGAAATCTTCTGTTTCATACCGGAGGGTTCTCAACATCAACATGTACCGCGTTTTGTTCACGCGAAGATAGTAATCATAAGTTTGAGGTTGAATACCATCAGTCTTGGGGGCTAAACTTTGATGCAGTAGCACTCGGCAGCAAAATTTCATTCGCCAATCGACCATACATCAAACCACGTCAAGAATTATTTATAATGTCAGGCGAATCTTCAGATACTTGGAAACTTGCCCATCTTAGAAATGGCATTAAACTAAGGGAAATAGCTGAGGGCTCTGAAATCCCGCGAGACTCTAAAATATACCCTTTGAGTATACCGTTAGCCTATGTTGAAGCTGACTTAGAGCGTACATCTGGTAATATTGATTATTTTTTGGTATCATCAGATTTTGGAAGTACAATGAATGTATTTGGAAGCACTGGTGACGATAAAAATACGAACTTTATCCTTGATCATCAGAATAAAACTTTAGCCCTTGGTTACCACGACGGGGCAATCATACAAGTTACTACTGAAAAACTTATGCTTTCTAAGCTATCACAAGATCCATCGTGGCTTGACATTGAAATGTCATCAATCCAAGCTCACGTATATCAAAATTTTCTTATAACTGCCTCTGTTACAAACAGTTCTGGAGTTTCTGGCGAACTGCAAAGTTATGAGATTACAGTTTACCGGTTTGATATTGATAAAATTCCAGAAGAAGAGGCAATTGACATTGTTTCAACATATTCTTTATCCAAGACTACACTGAATAGTGTGACACTAGTTCGTCTTGTTCCACTTAATACAGATCCTACTCAAATTTTTGCATTTGTTGGGATTGGAACCCAACAGTCTAGTATCTTGAAGGTATTTCGAACGACTTTTCCTCAAATGGAAGAAATATGCCAGTTAGACATTCATGATATATTGAATGAGAAGAGCTTTGTCAATGATATTACTTCTGTATTTACCGGAAATCGTACCGAAAACGGCCTTCTGGTAGGCTTAAGAAATGGTACATATCATTATGTCAAGTGGGACTTGATAAATGGGACGAGTAAAGGAAAGATATGGAAAATTTCAAGTCATACTGCCGGTTCAGAAGAGGTTCAGTTTGTTCCGTCCAGCATAAATCCAAAAACTCAAATATATGTTCTTAGCAGCTTGATGCATAAAGCTGAATATGATACCCCTGAACCATTTTCACCCCAACTTGTTATTCCAGATACAAATAAACTCAACTCTCCAACTTCACTTTGCTCTTTTGCATATAATGATGAGGAGGTACTGATCGCAGTCACGCGAGGTAATCTTCAATATTTCGAAGTTAATCATAAGCCTGAAATGTTTATTAAAACGTTTCCTTTATCGGCAGCACCACGACAGGCAATTTATTTGGAGCATTTCCGCACAATAGCTATACTATGCTCTGTTTCCCTAGATTCAGAGTACTCTGCATCTTATCCATTCCTTCAACTGTTGGATTTAGAGTCCGGGAAACTCAGGCCTGCTAAAACTGATTTTAGACCGAAAATAGATGAGGAGAAAAGAAGAATCGAAAAGTTCAATTGTATCGCTGAATGGATTGTTAATTTTAAGCGCTCCGATACGGTTGATTCCTCAAGCAAGTCATTACATGAAACTCAGCCTGATGATGAGTTACAGTACAGATATTTAGTTGTTGGTGGCGATATTGGTAATAATGGTAAAGTCCACCTTTTTGGGATTCAAAAGCCAAGTAGGTCCCGACAGTTTTATCTTTCTGAACGTGGAAGACAGACTTTTGATAGTTCGGTTATTTCTTTATCTCAGCTCGACAACAATAGAATGTTGGTTTCTACCAAAACCAAAGTTATGATTCTCTCCCTTGAAATTGATAACCAGCGTCTTAGAACATCGATTATTGATATCTCTGAGACGATTATCGCCCAAGACATATATTTTCAGGACAATTATCTCTACACTCTGACTCACATGAATTCTGTGATGGTATATGAATTTAAAGACGACAAATTTGTTAAAGTCCAGGGTGAAGATGTAATCAGGAAGTGCCTATCACAAACAATTCTTGAAGATAATACAATTATTTTGTCCGACTTGAACAAAATGGTAACTATATTAGGATCATACATGAGTCGAACTCAGAAAAAACGAAGTGATGGAACAACCTATACTGAAAAGATCGTTACTACCTCATCACTGCAGAAAATTGCTGATATTCAGTTTTCAACATTAGTGAAAAAAATTGTTCCCATAGAAGTGATTGAAAATCCAGCAATTTGCGATATCCGTGCCACACATTCCAGCACCAGATCGCAACACTCACTTGAGATTGATGGCAGTAACTCTAATGAGCAAGACTCAGATAATTTCAAGTTTGAAAGACCAAGAGATTTTATTGTTCTAGGAATTGACGGAAGCGTTTACATGCTTCACTTACTTGGAGAAGGCGCATATAATGCTGTTCAAAGCAAGTTGGGAGAATTAAGTCACAACAAATTGAATGCTACATTGCAATCGCCATCTGAGATGGAGGAGTTTCCCGAAGATATGTTTGGACTTGAGCATAAAGTTGCAAGGCCTTTAACAACGTACAAGTCCACCACACACAGAAAGCTCTATAATGTCATTGATGGCGACAAGTTGCTAGCTGAGCATCCCAATGAAAAATGGGTACAGCGATTGGTAGGATATAATCCATTTAGTCTCTACTATTAGACATTACAAAACTTCACATCGTCGATTAAAATAAAATGATTTATGGCATTGGGTATAAATTTTCCTCAAATAAATATTTAATATTTTTTAACTAAAGATCCTTAATCTGATCTAGTAGTTTATTGATCCTTGGTCCCATCTTGGGTTGTCCTCTTTTCGTAAATTGGTTCATTTGCTGTCTGTGTTTTTGTCTTTTCTGTTCCTTTTCCTCCCGCTCTTCTTTCATCTGTTTGTATTTACTTTCCAACTCCTCCTTTCTGTGCTTTTTTCGATCTTTGATTAAATTGAGTCTATCTGCATGTGTGACGCCTTTTTTTGCCCTTTCCTTATTCTGAGTCGTATGCTTTGTTTTCTTTTCTTTAGTAGTTACTCGATTCTTCTCATTGGAGTTTTCAAAGAGATCACCTTCTTCATCTGAGTCTTCACCACTTTCATCCCCAATATTCGCATCGTCACTTCCGCTTGGCTGATCTTGTTCAAACCCAGAACCATCTTGAGATAATTTCTTTTGCGGAACTTCTTCGCCTTCGCGCTCAAGCATTTTGAAATACTTTCTTCGCATACCAGCACGCCTAACTAGTGATCGTTTGATATCATCAGCTATATGGTTCGGTTAGTCTTTGCTGTATGTAGAAACCAACCAAGAAAAAACTCAGCATACATTTTTTTTCGTGCAGATTCTTGTATTTGCTTAAAGATCGTACGGGCTTTTTGTTGAATGCCATTGTTGTATTGCTTAACAGGTTCACAAGTTGTGTGTCTGATGGGAAAGTTAAGGTGAAAACGGCAAATATATTCAGACATATATTCTCAAGGAAATTTTCCATGATTATGTAATACATCATGTGACATAGTTAGCTGATATCCCGTTCAATTTTTCATTCACTGACAAATCGGCAGTTGATTTCTTTTTGACTCCCCTTTCCTTACCTTTGCATCCTCGATTAAACCACGAGCTTCGCCTTTGACTTGAAATTCCGCATCTTATCTAAATCCTTTTATTAAAAAAGATTTATTCTTTAATTGGATTGTTGATAATTGGCTTGATGTGTTAGTTGTCTACTATCTCAGACTAAAATTTTTCAACTCCACCATAGCTGACTGAGAATGGCCATCTCATATTGAACAGCACCACCAATCCGATGAATTAATGACACATTTGATACAATATAAAACATTTAACAGAAGCTCTCAGATATACCTGGATTACTACATTGGTTTCCGGGTAATTGTATGTTGGTATGCATATGTTGTCGATTGTTGATACTTTTTATATTTACATTGTCACAGAGTCACAGGATAATCTTAAGAATTGACCTCACCTCCATACGCAATGTTTCCTGAATATCTCTTTTACTAACATGTATGCCTTTTCCATAATAATAGCGTAATCTACTTTTCGTGCAACCTAATTTGATGGCGTCAAGACAATTGCTACAGCCAAAGTACTCTTCAGATGCTTTGATTTGGTGTTGTAGGCAAAACTTTACACAAGATTTCATGGCAGAAGCTCTATGGCAAGAGGATACTAGAAAATTTGAAAGGTTTATGTCAGCAACATCCTCTATTGCATTCAATTTGAAGAATTGGATATCAACGAACAATTTGGTGGAACATGTGCGATTGTCTCACTATTCAACTGCTTCAACTAAACGAACCTCTACGCTCTCCTTACCTTTTTCAAAAGGATCATCAAACTCTTTCTCTGCATATACTCTACCATATTCCCAAAGCTTATCAATTCTTCAACCGAGGTTTGTAGCATATAGCACATTATCTGGAGATCTAAAGGACTCGGATAATTCATACACTTCAACCGATCACACACCTAGCTTAACTTTAAATTCACTGAAAAAGATACTGGAAACTGATACCACTTATCTACACATTGAACAATGTCAAACACTTATATTGCATTTTCTTGATTCGGAAAATCCCATCGAGAGGGCAGCTTTTTTTAAGATCCGCAATTCCGTTTACAATTATTTAATCAAATCTCGATCTCTATCGCGCCTAGACCTAATAGACAAAATAATAAATAGCAGCGAGAAAATCACAAAGCATGATTTTGCGGCTCGGCTTCAATGCGTTATAGAACTTTCACCCCAGCAAATTGAATCCACTCTTATTGAGTCACTTCATTTATTTTCACATAAAATAGTTCTAGAATTACTATTTACAACAGTAAGGTATTTACAAAAGTCAAAACAACCAGGTTCAGCTAAAACATTATTACTTTTCCAGCTTTACTATTCAATTATCCTCAAACAACTCGGTACTCTTCAGTTATTAGATACTGATATATATCGAATGGAACGAAGAATCCTTTCAGAAATTGTGTTACATCAAGATTCCCAAAATGTTATTAATTCTCTTAAGATTCTCATGAAAGAAAAGCAAACATTTGCTTCAATGCTTACATCCACCATAATTTCGATCTGTTACGACACCAACAATTTTGATTTCGTTGTGAAGCTGTGGAAGACCAAAGAAGAAATTGGTACTGAAACTTCATACGATTTATTTAAAGCTATGTCTGCTTTTATCAAGCTTGGTCAACCTGATGATTCACTCGGAATTTACGAATCACACTCCGAATTACATGAGGATTGGCTTTTTGATGTGGTTTTGAAGACATATGCATCGAAGCAAGACTGGACTGGAATGCAACGCATTTTCGAGTCCCTTTTCGGACGTGGAGATTTGCCTAATCTTGAACATTATAGGATTGTCATGGATGCGGTTTCGAAAATTGCTGGTACTGAAATAATCGAAACGATGTACAATAACATGCTATCACGAAGTCTCAAACCATCCGTTGGAATTTTCAATGCCATGATGTATTCGTACTATGCAAAAGGTGATCTGAGGGGTGTCTTGCGATCCTTTGATCTACTAAAGGCTTCTAAAATTTACCCAAACTCGCATAGTTACAACATTTTACTGATGATGTACAGAGATCAAAAAGATCTAGAATCAGCAAGAGAGGTTATACAAGAAATTGTTAATAAACAGATGCGTGTACCTCGACACCTTCTCACAACTGTTATTTCACTTTGTGCTGAGAGAAATGACGTTGTGAATGGTGAAGCTGTGTTTGGGTGGATTTCAGAAGCTGGACACCATCCTGATACAACTAGTTATAACGCTCTCCTTACATGTTATACTGAATCAAGGAATTACAAAAAGGCATTGGACTTGTTTGATGAGATGCAGTCCAAAAATATTCCACTCAGAATTGATACCATAACAATCATGTTGAAGTTTTATGTGGTAACTAAGAACTGGGCATCATTTGATAGTCTTCTTGGTCGAATGATGGAGCTCAGGATTCAACCCGATTCTAAATTATATTCGGTACTTCTTCTTAATCTCTGTGAGCGAAAACAGCTTGAATCAGCTGAAGAATTGATCAAGGCTTTGGAGACCTCAAAGGAAACCAACAAAAAACTTTCTATTTATCATTATTCTATTTTGATGTCTGGATACCTAAATCTGGGAAATTATGAACGAACAATTGAAATTTATAATTCTCTGGAATCCCTTAATCTCTTGCCAACATTTCAGACATCTGCATTTTTTCTTTCTGCTGTTGCAAAACTTGGTGAGACTTCACCTAAACTAAAAGACCGAGCCACTGAAATATTACTCGAGTACCTCAATGACAGAGATTCAGTAGATCTAACATCAAATTTCACACCAAGAAATACTGTTACTCCTCCACTTGCTGGTGTTGTTTTGCGTGAATATGAGCGTACTGGCAATCTGGCAAGTGCTTTGGATATCGCTGAGAAAATGAAACAGCAAGGCGGAGAAGAGAATACAGTTTTCCATGTTCTCACGTTACGGAGTATTTTGGAAACATGTGCCAAAGCCCATGAATGGGATCAATTTAATAAGTATTGGAACTTATTGTTCGAAGCTTTGCGAAAATGGTTTGTTCCAATTGAAACTATTACTGCGACAGGCGAGAAGAAACTTGTTGACAGAATTCCTACGCGACAAAGATTTGCGTTTGACAGAGTCTTTAGATCAAAGGTTTTCCAGATGATTACCTTCGGTGAACACAAAGATATTATTGGACTTGTTGAATCGCTATATTCCCTTGGATTTAAAATGAGTAATAGACTACTCAACGACACTGTTACTCTATTAGTTCAAAATGACGAAACAATTGAGGCCGGATATCGTTTGGCAAATAACCAATTGATGCCATACGAATACCGGCGACTCAAATGGAGACCCAAATTACTGTCTAAAGATATTACTACTGCTGAATATGTTAAGAAGGTTGGGCAGTTTAGTCTTAAGACTAACTCAAAAACATTGCTTTTCAAGAGGTTTGAGAGACTCTTATTCCTTGAACAAGAGTCAATGAAGAAGATGAGCCCACCAACCCGTGATATAACTGAAGATGATGCTCTTCAGCGATTAACTGGCCGTCTTCCGCGTGTTGTTCCGTATATTGTTACAAGACTAAGTAAAGGCCAACCACAAATGGACTTCAACGGAAAACCACCAAGACAATCACAAAATCCCAGTCTTCCCCCTGTAGATAACTCTTATTTTAACGAACGATAGAATGTACATAAATTTGTTTATATATTATTATTATTATTATTATTATTCTTTTTCTTTTTATTATCCGACTAGACTTACCATCCAGGTGAACAGTGTAAATGCAAACCAATGACTTAAGCCAAAGCTTAAATGAAATTATTATCAGCAGTTATTGAAAAGGAAGTAGTTCTTCAAGTTCTTCAAGTTGTTTAAGTTGTTCTTCAAGTTGTTTGGTTATTTTTACTATTGTAAATTAGTGATACATTCAAATAAATATTAATACAATTGATTTAACTAATTCCATTCATGGACTCCCATATCTGCCAAGTCTTTTTTCAATTTAGTTGGGATCTTTCTAGTATTGATCTGTCTTAAACTCGTTTAGTAAGGAGTTGGGAAAATGAATTGATTGGCACCTTCAATATCAAAATGCCCAAATACAAGAGCACCAACATATGGTTGAACATTATATCCGAGTCTGATTGTCGCATTGTTGTTATTGAAAGACTTCTGAATGTCATAAACTGAATAAGAACCCCTTTGATTCTTCAATGTAAGATTAGCATTGTCCTTCTTAGTAATGATCTTATCCCAAAATGTGACGGTGTTGCTAATGTCAGGACGGTTTTCACCTCCGTTGTAATCTGCCTGCAAATAAACAAAGATTTGTTTGGTGTTCCAATTAAATAATGGAGTCAAATCGGCATCCAAGTCAAAGTTAACGCGTGCGTTCTCTTTGCCTTTACCATTTACAGAACCAGATCGTCTTGTAAACTTGATGCTGGTCTTGGGCTCAATGCTGTTAACATAGGGTCGCAAAGAAAATGCACCTGTAGACTGCAACTGAATATAAGAAATAAAAGAGACCAAACCAGAAATAACGAGGATTATCGTGGTGTAGAAACCAAAACCGTTTTGTAATCGTTGAGATGCGGAAAACATAATGATATTGTACTGGTCGATTTGAGAAACGAATTGAGAAGCTATGTATTGCAGGAGTAACAGAGAGAGAAATCAAAATATTTAACCGGATCAAGATATACCTGATTGGCGTTTTAGGTAGCAAATGATTATTTGATTTTTGATAAATGAGAGCTGTCTAATGTCAGAAAGTTGGTGATTGAATTGCAAAAGGAAAAAAAATGAAGTGGTGGCCTTTTTGAGACAAACAATGCATAGTTATGATTATTGTTTATGCTACGTATACATAAAGTAAATAAAATATGTATGTATGATACATATGCTTCAATCACCTTGTCGTGTTTTGGAACCTTTTAGTTTTCCGAAACCAAAGCTACTCCTTACTAGTACTCGCTTACTTCTCACACAGCTAGAGTACCAGATTATATTTTCTCTTTCTTATTTTTAATTCTCTGTGTATTTACAACTAACGAGCAAGAAACGTTTTCATCGAGTTATCAGTTTCAGTTCAAAATGTTAAAATCTTTTGCAGCACATGGATTTGTTAATACTGCTTGGGTTACAACTTCAGTGTGCATTCTTGCTGCTCTGATTATTGGTATAGAAGCGACACAAGTGACGACCTTCTTGGGCACAGATATCTTCAATAAGACTTACAACAACCCATCACAACTTCAAGCTGGATTGATCACTAGTTCGTTTCCATTATTCTCTTGCGGTAGCCTAAGAACAACACTTTAAATGATCTATCTAATAACATGGTAATGTGATTCGTTCCGTGATTTCCAATAATACTAACTCTGCTCTATTTATCTCTTGTAGTTGGCAGCGTTATACCTACTTTTCTGTCTGGAAAGCTGCGAAGAAAAGTACTTATTTCTCTTTCGTTGTTTGGGTGGATCATTGGATGTATGTGTGTTTCTTTAGCTGTCTGGCAAGATCTATATATTCTAACATTTCAAATTCACTGCATCAGCCGTTATTATGTTTAGCAAATATGACTTTTGGGTCTTAATTGCGGGAAAAGCTATTAAGGGTATTACACTTGGGATTCTTTCGGGTGTTGTTCCGATTTATGTCTGTGAAGTATTTGACCGCGGGTATGCCTGCAAAGTTCTTTCATTTTTTCAATGCGCTATTCCATTTGGTATCTTTTTATCAGCATCCGTGGCTTATGTTGGATCACTGGCATCATTTGCATTTTTTCCTGAAAGTTTGGCTTCCACTTGGGCACTAGCATCTGCCCCTATGACCGTTGCTTTTTTCTTAACACCTTTCATTCGCGACTCTCCTAAGGATTATTTTGCTTTTGGAAATGCTGCAATGGCTCTGGAACTTATTGAACGTCATTCTAATAAAGGAACTATGGATGACCGTGAATTTCGGGAGTATGTTCAACAGCGCGCAATGGAGATGATGGCTTCATCAAACACGCAAATCAACGAACAATCTGGAGGTGATCTAATTAAATCCACCGGTACCAAGAGAAAATTCTCAATGTTAAAGATGGCTGTAGAATGCTTCAAATCTACAGAAGTTTTGACGGCAACTTTTACTCAATGTGCAGTTCAGTTCTCGGGAATTAATACGTTTATGTATTACTTTTCAGAAGTTTGCACATTGAGCAACGTGAAGACTGAAACAATTCCTATCCTTACACTATGTCTTTTTGGTTCAAACTTTTTGGCAAACTTTTTAGGAAGTTTATACGCTTCTAAAGTTTCGAGAGTCATGAGTATGTTTTATGGATTTTTAGTGATGGGATTGTGCCACATGCTCTTATTTCTTGCATTACAATCTAAAAAAACGGGCGTTTCTAAAGAAGCATCAAGTGCTGACTCGTCTGGAACTCTTGCAATTGTGTACTGTTTCACTGCTGTTGTTAGTTTTGCCTTGGCAATTGCTGTTCCAGCAATGCTGTATACCTCTGAAATCATACCCTCTAATTTGTCGGAGATTGGGATGCCAATTGCTGTTGCATTTGGATGGTTTCTTAACTTTGCTCTTTCTCTAATCTTACCCATTTTATTCCAAGCAATGTCTTCTTATGTCTTTACGTTCTTTGGTGCTTTTTGCATTGTCTTATATGCGACTTTCCTCAACTTGGAAGACACATATGTTCCAAGCGAGATAAAAATCATTGATTTAGATGTCGATACCCTTCATGAGAACTATGGATCTGATGGAGCTACAAGTTCGGATGTAGTATATGACAAGCTACGTAACATTACAGAATCCACATTATATAATAGCACTCTTTCAAATCACCAAACAGTCAATAAAGGTACTCTTTTATCTGTGCGTGGAACTATTAAAGGTGGATTGACTAGAAACTGGACACGAAGACATAACGATACCACTAAGGGTAACCCATATGTAACTAGACCAAACAAATTGTCAGTAATTAGTTCCTTTCGTGGCCCAAGATTAGCCAAGGAAGTTGCTGATTCAATGAAACCTACATCCTTGTTTGGTGTAAATAGTAGCCATCTTGGTTCTATTCATGGATCAGATGCCGAATCAGAGTCTATACCTCAACCTCAGGTTCAACTTCAACCTCGAACTCGTTCCTATTCTATTATAGAGAACTCTGAGCCAAATATTTTACCAGGAAAGATTACCCAACATACTGGGTTCTACCAAGAAGATGCCACAAGTTTTAATATGGGATTCTCGCCTCTCGTAGGTGGGTATATTTCACGCCCTGTTATGAGAAAACCAAGTGGTGGGCCTCCCGAATCCGGTTCGGACGTAAGATATGGATACCAAAATTACAAGAGTGTTTATGATACCAATGATAGTAATGATAAAACAACAGCGGGGGCTGTGAATGGAAGATTATCATATTCCACATTTAATGACAGTTATACCAGGAGATCTGCGAGTGATAGTAGTATGGCTGGGGTCGAAGATATGGTCAACATCAAGTTTTAACAAGTAATGTTAGGATGGCAGGGATTCAGTTTGACGATTTTGCCATGAAAGTGTTAGAAATTAACATGGAGTTATTTTAATTACAATCATATAAGATTAACAGATGAACTAACAATGATTCAAAACTATACTTAGATAGATATATATATATATTTAATATGATGATAAGCGAATTTTACTGACAAATAAAGTAAAAGAAAATTCACAATCTTACAAATTGAGCCATTTCAACATACTAATTACCACAATATAACATATATTTTCCTCGGGAATTTTTTAAAAAACCCAAAATAATAAATATGAGAAGGGTACATACCCATATATAACATAAATAAAAGCGTATTAAAATATAGCTATACACAAAATTAAATACATTATAACGCCAAAAATTTCACTCAGGTACTCAGTCTGTTTCATTTGAGTTTTTTAGTTCGTTAGCGAAAAACAAGTATTTGACAGAGATTGCAAGTGCTACATGAAGCAAAAGGGCAATGGTAAGAAAAGCAAAACCAGGCTTTCTATCAACTGCAACATTTGCAGATTCTCTAGGGATGAAAAGAGTCTTCAAGTTTCTTCCAAGGAAGACAGACGAGAAAGCATAACCAAGGAATACAACACACCATCTATATACCTCTGTGAAAGTAGGAAGTAATCCATCAAGTGGCATAACCGCGAGAATAGCCACAGGGATCCAAACAATGTTGGAGTATCCGTAAAGAGAAATGAATGAAATAAACGTAGCGTTTGGTTGCTCAGTAAGAAGACCTTGGTATCGTGTAACAGCCCAGAGAATTGGGGGCCAGACAAAAGTGTAGGAGTAAAGCATTGAAGCAGCACCGGTAAGCAAATCGAATCGGTATTCATAGGACGTGTGATCAACAAATGATGAAATAACAAGACCAGTAACTGACGATGCGAAAAATAGAAAGAAAATAACAGAACTTGTGATCCAAAAAGGACCATACAAATCTGCTGGAGCGGGATCCACATTGTCGTCAGTATGGAACAAAAAGACTTGACGAGGAGTGAATGGGTTCAAAGCAAGCAGGGAGCGGCGCAAGACATCAACCGTATCAACGTCAAAATAGGAAGCATAAAACTTTAGGCTGAAGATGGAGACAATGCTTTGGGAATTGGAGTTAGAGCGTTGGGATGTAGCAGGAACTGAGCGTAATGGTTGTGTTGGCTGAGATGGCGTTGGTAATGAAGTTGCTGGAGTTGTGTTTTCAACCCAGATAGGGGTATCATCAGCCTCTACCGACATTTCTATTGCGTTAATTTATCAATTGGTAGTTAAGTCCTTCGATCGTAGAAGGGCAAGTAAATGATATGAGATTGAAGAAGAAGGATATTCCGTAAATAAGGGAAAAAAAAGCCATTCGCGAAATAGCCAGCTGTCGGTGTTTCACGTGAGACTTATCTAAGAAGGCAAGTCTGATGGGGTTTATTACACTGAGTGTAACCTAATGTGTGACATATACTGTAATTTGAATATAAAACACGTATACAAGTACGGCTGAAGTAACTATATTGATAATACATTACTAATCAAGACTAAGCGGCTATAGATACTAGCCCCCTATTTCACGTGCTGATAATAGCGCAGCCTTACACGCAAATACCCCACGAAATTATCTACCACCCCCATATCTTTGGAAATGGCGCTTGAGTGATTTTCAACTTGGAGACGAAAATACATTTTCTAGCATTTATTAAGGAAAAAAAAACAGCTCATCTCATCCATAACCATGTTCTTTCCCCATTTTGTATCACGCATCACATGATAAACACCGGCATCTGAACAGTTAGCGGACATGTCAAGTGTGCTAGCTAGAGAAGTTGAACGGGTGTAGAGAGTTTTCTGAAAAGGCCCAGTCGTTATAATAGAAACGGTTGACTTAAACGGCTCAGCAACGTTTATAAAAGCTCCTAAATTTTCAAAGAGTTGGAAAACCTTGAAACTTTTTGAAAAACATTACAAAGTTAAATATACTAGTTCAATAGAGTAGTCGTAGCACCAATTACAACGATATCTGATACTAGCTAACTTGGGAAGTGCTCATAATTAATACAATTGCATGTAGAAGAAGAAAAATCAATTAAAACTAAAAAAGAATGAAAAACTAATATGAAAACTCAAAAACGATCAAAAAAGCTCAATTGAGCAGAAGATACAGATAAATGAAGAAAACACAGTGAAAAAAATAACATAGATATCAACAAAGTATATAAAAAAAGCTTTAGTGAAGAAAAAAAAGGAAAACGCATTCACCTAAAATTTACGTCCACACCAGTCGTAAAGAACAAACATGGTGAAGCATAAATATTCAATTGACACTTGAGCAGTCGATGAAGAGCATCTTAAATGATCGTACATGGTTGACAAGATAACATAATGACAAGGATTAATAAAAGGTATCGATATATATGGCATATTCAGATGAGACTGGCCGAATCAATCAAAGGTAGTAGCACATGTTATATTGAAAACGGATATACTTAACACAAGTCCAGTTAGACATGAGTTGAGACTTAGGAGTAACATTTAATAAGATTTCTGCACTGTTTAGACAATCTGGTTTCACAGCACCTTGAGAGAGTAAGTAAGTCGACTAATATCTTAATGCTGAAAAATTTAGTAATTGCCATACTCGACTTAATACCTATGTTATGCAGATGAGTGCTGAGTATAGATAAGACAAAGTAAAGAAATAAAATTTATTGAAACAATAATATCTGAGTTGCTGAAAAGACTGTATAGAAAAGAAAAAAAACATGAAAGAAAGTACTGAAAAAATAAGAGCTGAAGGTATTTAATATTCACTTGCCAAAATTCGATATGACATAATCCACGCAATCTGGTATTCCATAATATTAACGGTGAACTTGACTACAGATCAATCAAACTATTACCGTTACCGTGCTGCTGCTGCTGGTAAGCCTGCTGAGACTGTTGAGCGTTTCCAAAACCATACCCTGTAAAAGCTGGCTGAATTGGATTGGTTGTGGGCATACCAGTATATTGAGCTCCCATAAATGGGTTATTATTAGCCTGGGTAGGAGCTTGGAATCCAGCTTGATAACCAGTTCCTTGGGAGTTAATGTACTGTGTACGAGTATGTTGAGCCGGAAGACGCACATCACCGGTATTACCAAACGTGTCAAGACCTTCACCCGTTGACAACAGGGTGTTGAGTTCATCCATGTGCTGAGATCGGCCAGTATGGACAGGCTTAAGAGATTGTTGCTGTGGCTGTTGTTGTTGTTGCTGCTGGAATTGTTGTTGTTGAGACTGCTGTTGCTGGTATTGCTGGAATTGGAGCTGTTGTTGTTGTTGTTGCTGCTGCTGCTGCTGAGTGTTCAAATCATTTAATGAAGGGCCATTGTTAAATGAAGTGGACTGAGCTGAAACCTTAGCAAACGGATTGTTTGATCCAGTCTTCATTGGAGCTAAAGGCTCTTGTTGGGGCTGCTGATATTGAGAGAAAAAGTCGTCAGATTGGTACTGTGGCTGCTGTTGATACTGTGCAAGAGCACTATAGTCAGGCTGCTGCTGTTGCTGTAGCTGTTGCTGCTGTTGATATTGCGCAAGAGCACTGTAGTCAGGTTGCTGCTGCTGCTGAGAATACATGTTCTGAATGTACCCTGTAGTAACTGGCTGCTGGTAAAGACCATTTCCAGTTGGGTTTCCGTACATATCATACTGACCAGTGACAAAGGCAGGCTGGAATTGATATTGAACACTCACTTGAGGCTGCTGAGGGTTAGCATTAAGATCAATGAGACTCTCGCCTTGCTTCTGAACTTGGAATGCCTTGTCTTGATCAACATGGCGTTGCTCGTCTTCCTCCCTACTCAGCATAATGGCCTTGCGGAGGTCATCGTCCTCTTCATCATAATGAGGGGCATGTCGACGACGTTCTTCCTCTTCGGCGGTAATCTTGGATTCCTCAATAGCACGTCTAATTTCATCATCATCACCAGGAGCAGAAGGCCTTCTATCATCACGGGTTCTGCGGCTAGAGCTGCGATCGTGGTTTTCAAAGTCATCTCCATCTTCACGGCTTCTGCCACGACGTCCACCGTGTTGCCGTCGGCGTTCCTTACGTTCTTGTCTGAGGCGGTCATCATCAGAAAGAAGGCCAGTAATATGTTTTGCTCTGGCACGGATATTTTGACCCTGGTCAATATCAGCATCATCAATGTACTGAAACTCGCGCAAAGTTTTGATGAGGTAAATGTTATCCTTACCCCAAAGAACCACGGTTTCAGAACCATTCAATGTAAGATACTCCAAAACAGCCAAAGCTTTCATAACGTGCCTCCAGTTTTTACCCTTGTCATTCATACGCTGGGTGAGCATTCCCATGATCTCCATTACCTCATGGCTGCATTAAAAAAAAATCAGTTAGTACAGGCTGGCCGTTTTAGAAAAAGCAACTCAAAAAAGGCGAAAGCAACTACAATCTCGCATCCCCTGGTAAAAAAGACGCAAAACAATATAATGTAAACCATCTCTTGGTAAAATAACCAAAATAATCAGCCAAAAGACATACCTTTGATAAGTCAAGCGAGCCAAGTCGTTTAGTTCTTGGGAAGTAGGCCCCACAGGCTCGTTACTGGTAGCTATTAGACGGGCTAAGGTTAGTTGAATTCAGGACAATTGTTCAGTGGCAAAAAGTCAAAAGAGAACAGAAGACAATAGAAGTGAAATTTTCACCAAGGCTCAAGAGACATACCATTTCGAACCCTAACTTGAGTCGGCGTATAGCCATTTGTAACGTTTTTAATGGATCGAACAAAAGCTTTGGACATTTGTACTTGTAGGCTGCAAGGGAAAGAAAAATATATATAACACTAAATGAGCAGCAAACCAAAAAAAAAAGACGAAGAAAAAAGCGGAACAAACAGGCTTAAAAAAGAACTAAATAGTGAGTGGAAAGATTGTCAGCTGTGTTGATAGGAGGAGTTGTGCAGTCAAAGATGCTAAGGCAATTTTGGTGTATGACACCGGGTGGCTGAGACCAGGCTGAGCAACATACCAGCACTATTTGGCGCATAATACAAGACATGTCATTCCACAATATCACATGATGATAACCGTCGCAACAAACCAGTCATGTGACTTGCCCGATGATTTAGGTCTTGATACAGCCGTGTCATGCATTGTCAAAGCAGCAGGCTGGAATATTAGGAGACCCCATATTAGTGTCAATGCTAGTCCTGAGCGTCTTTTCTCCGTCTCACCATCTTCATTCCTCCCTCTTCATTTCCCCCGACCCTGCGCTCCCAATGTCGGCTTGCCTAAGTCTTGCCATTTCCTGGGGTTTTGCGGAACTGGGGCTGTCTGCCCTGGTACTGGTCTCTCGTGACGCCCGAATTCTTTTGGCAACACGGCTTCTTCGGGCGTTTGCATTGGGCCAGACTCCATCTTTATTTCTGGTTCATTTCCTTATATCTCATGGGTATTCTCACCTTCAGGCCGGACTGCTAATGGCGGTATCATTGGCTGGAAACATCTTTATATCGCAACTCTACACTCTTGTCTCTTCAAAATGGTCAATGTACTTGTACGAATCAAGATTTACCCCAGAGTCTCAGTCATACATAGTCAGTTTCTTTCTTAAAAAACGGTCGGCTCTTCAATTTGGAGCAGCTAGCACGATGGTAGCAGGACTCATTTTTACCCTTTCAAACAATTTCCGTCTGTTTTTGCTTATTTCAGTCTTTGGAGAAGTGATACCTCCTATTGATGGATATTTTGATAGCTACATTGCACCTCAACATTTTGAAGATATGATTCCAACATATGTGCCATATCGAAGTTTTCATGTTTATAGGCTTTATCTCTGGCACACCTTGGGCCCTTTTTTTGCGGCAGCGCTTGGCCATTTGTTGAGTGGCTGGATCATCTTCTGGTTCATTACAAAATACAACTTTACTGAATCATCAGCCTATAAAGCAGGATTTGCAATCTTTTCATTCTGTGGAGCTTTATGTTTTGTATTAACACTGTTCTTATCTGATGAAGTTGATCAGATTCCTTATTGTGTCCCCCATTCAAGATTCGTTAATAAACCGTTCTTATCGTTAGACACTATTGAATCATCATTTTCTTCAAACAACAGACGACCTCTTAACGTTAACCATCCTAATACATCACGAACCTCTCAGGATCTGGAATCCTCCTCCCTTCTATCAGCTTCACCCCACACGTCTATTGATGAACATGAAGTAGCCTATGGTACTATATCACCTGGCAGCCCTAGTCCTACGTTGCCATCACGTATCCTGCTTAAACCACCACATCACAAGGAATCTAACTCTCGTGCCGTTGTACTAGTTAAAATTTTTATTGCATACATTTCAGCAATTTCCTCGGTAGATTCGTTTGCATCTTCCTTAGTAGCGACGCCATGGATTTCATATTATCTTTCTGAAAAGTTCAAATTAGATACCCCGTTATTGGGCTCAGCATTTTTCATGACAACGGTGCTTGGAGCTCTAGCCACACTTTTCAGCCGACCACTTACTCTGCGGCTTGGCCCTACTTTAGCGTTTGCATTGTCTCATTTTCCAGCCTCCCTATTTCTCATGGCGTTTCCAATCTCTTCTATTTTCTCGACTTCGTTTACATTTCTGATGTTGTGGGGCTTCATAAGGCATATGGACTCGATCCCAAGGCAATACCTAATAGACAGAGCTTTTCCTGGAGACGATGTAGGCGATTCAGTTGGAAATGGTAGTGACGATGATGGTGTTCATCATGAAATACATGAATATAACAGTTGTTTCGACTCCCAGCAACTACCAACTCACGAACAGATTCAGACCCATGCTCAACAAGAATATCAACAACGCTATAGATATCAAGATGATGAACAGCATCGACAATACCAAGAACTTGGTCAAATAGAAGACCAACACCCACAATCAAATAAAGATGCTAAATCAGCTTACTTGAACACAATAAGCTTGGCAAGGATGTGGGCAGAAACGTTAGGCCCTTTAGTATCCGGATACCTAGCGAGTAACGGTATGCTTTTTGAGACATTTATATTGGCTGGGTTCTTAAAGATTATATACGATTTTGCTGTTCTGATAACAGCAGCAATTAAGAATTTGATACGATCTAGACGTCAAACTAGAAACTTGACTTCAGTTGAATGATGATTCATACATGTTTATCATTATTGATAAAAACACATTCAATAGACTGAATGTCTATTGTCCTTCTAACGAACTTTATGATGTTAAAAAATAAATAGGCATTTATAACCAACAGCAAATATTTGGAACTTTAAGTATATTTTACTAAAAATAAAAAATAATCGTCACGAACAGGATTCGAACCTGCGCAGGTAAAACCCATTGCCTAACTCTAAGCCGAAGCTTTTAGCAGGGCAACGCCTTAACCACTCGGCCATCGTAACCTATCACTTATCATTATTGTTTAAGAGTTTCTATATATTTAGTTAATACAAATTATTGATATTTAGTCTTATTTGAAACATTAGCCAAATTTAATTACATTTGTATTTATAATACTACAATAGCTTTTTGCTTTCATTAAATACAATTACTTTAAGCAATTCTATGTATTATATTTCAATTAAACTTTGCACACACCACCATATAACCAAAGAAACGCCAGCCTCACATTTTTTTTCCCAATATTCACAAGACCTTTTTTATACGCATATCTTGGTCTCAACATAGCCATTTAGGAATATCTACCTTTCATACACTGTGATAAATAGTTCTATTACCAATAACTTACCAGCTCAATTATTTGAAATGGCTGATAGCTCTTCTTCAACACCTCATGCTTCATCTACTAAGATTAGCTTTAATGTTAAACATAATTCTCATGGAAATGGTGGCAAAGCATTCTCACTTAACTTGTCTAAATCAAAAGGCCATATTAAAGGCGACCTAAATCCTAAGCCTCTTTCCGCATTTGGCACCGATGAATCTCATAAAGACCAACAAAAGATTGAACTTATCTCCGGAATTAACGTCAAAACGGGAACTTCAATCGCACACCCATCGGAAGTTCCTATTACAGACTCGCAAGATGAAAAAAAGGACCCACTGATAATAGCTCCTGTTCCTAATAAAGATTGGAGGAACGAAATAGTACGTGTTAGACGCGGTGATGGTGGACGAGGCAAGAATGTTTATCTCCCTGGACAAGAAGGAAACCAACAAGATATGGATCTGTTGGAAGAAAAGATCAAGCAAGAGAAAAAGGAACTACAACTAGGATTGAATAAAGGCGTTGATGTTAAACCTTCTGGTGTTAAACAAGAAACTCATATACAACCAAAAGACGAGGCTAAAGACCATACTTTGACAGAGGACGAAAATATCAGGCGTGCGCTACTAAGAGGCGATGATACCCATGTGTCTAGTTTGGTGCTTCCACTACCTATTAAACGTGAAGGCGATGATTACCTAAATGAAGAAGAAGAAGAAGACGAGGAATTTGTTGAGCCTATTACGGAAGAAGAAGCTTATAGGAGAGATATGTTTCTTCGACCAGATGCTCCTGATTTAGACGCATATGAACGTGTTCCAGTCGAAGAATTTGGAGCGGCATTGCTTAGGGGTATGGGATGGAAGGGCTCTGATAACGAAGGTGCTAAGTCCA
The DNA here is from genome assembly GCA_900654225.1 of Magnusiomyces fungicola. Classification (NCBI taxonomy): domain Eukaryota; kingdom Fungi; phylum Ascomycota; class Dipodascomycetes; order Dipodascales; family Dipodascaceae; genus Magnusiomyces; species Magnusiomyces fungicola. Next base: position 4,364,677 of record CAACAH010000001.1, read on the forward strand.
ATGGAAAAAATCGATCAGGATTGTCATTAAGATCACGAGAACATGCAGTTGATGTTGAGACAGCAGCTAAAAGACCAGCGTTGTTAGGTATTGGTGCAAATCCTATTGCATCTGGCCCAGAACTCGGCGCATGGGGAAAGGGAGCTAAGCCAGGTCCAAATGGAAATTTAAAAGCTAAAGAAAGAGTTTATGTGCCACTAATAAAAGTCAATAGAAGCACCGGAAAAGCTGTGGAGGAAGCCGACAAGGAAGAAGCTGAAGACAATGGTAGAACCAAGTCAAGAAATGATAGTGCACGCAGCCAGAGGGACAGAACAGCATCACCAGAACGCTCAACACATAGAGATAGAGACTATAGTTCGAAGAAAAGATCTGATCGTGATAGATATAAAGATGACCGGAGCTATAGAGATCGAGAAAGAAGAGGTGATAGTAGTAGAGATAAGTATAGGGAGTATGATCATGATAGTCGCAGATCCGACGACAGATATTCTTCTAGAAGGCGGCATGTCGGAAGTAGCAGCACATCATATGAAGATAGAAGAAAAGTATCAGCTAAAGACGAAAGAGGTGAAAGAAGCAGGAGTCATAGAGATCGAGATTATCATGACAAAGACCGACAAAGAAGCAGCAGACGGTAATGGTTTGTTCTACATGATCTGTAATTGATATTGGCTATGCGGGATCTTTATACGCAGATAATTATTTATTAGTAAAAAGAGTTCCTTATTGGAGCAGATAGACATTATTAATGAAATATTCAATAATTGGAAAACACAAATCTTAGTTAATTCAGGGTAATATTGAAATATCACATGATCATGAGTGATCAGATTGATGTTGATAAGCCCTAGTTTTTGGCTTTTCTGACTACAATTCATTTCTTCCTGAACTATTAAATAGGGCACAACAACCAGAGCTCGCATTATTTTTTTGTAATAAACATTCATTCAGTATGGTTCTTGCAGCAGTAGGCCAATTTTGTGCCACTAATAATCTCGTTACCAACGCAGCGATAATCAGGTCTCTCATCCACAAAGCGAGCAATGCAGGTGCTCATGTCCTGTTCCTTCCCGAAGCCTCTGATTACATTGCGGGATCCCCTCAGGAATCCATATCATTGGCTAAGCCTTTGGAACAGTCTCCTGTGTTTATGGAAGGAATTTTGCAGGGGTTGAAAGACTTGCCTGAAGGTGCTATCAAGCCTTACATATCTGTGGGGTTCCATGAGCCTGCTGATACCACTTCCGATGAAGATCAGAAGAGACTGAAAAATACATTATTATGGATTGATCCTGAAGGAAAGGTGCAACACAGATACCAAAAGATTCACTTGTTTGATGTTGATATCAGGTAAGTAACTCAAACTAGTTGTTGCTATTAAACGTTCTAATAATAATTGTTTTTTTTTTGGGAATCCAGCAACGGCCCAATTCTCAAGGAATCACGATCAGTGGAGCCAGGCAATAAACTGCTACCACCTTTTGACTCTCCAATTGGGAAAGTGGGAAGCGCTATTTGCTACGATATCCGATTTCCTGAGATAGCTCTCCGACAACGCTCTCTTGGAGCTGAAATCATTGTATTCCCGTCAGCCTTTACTGTTCGAACAGGTCAAGCACATTGGGAGGTGTTGGCTCGTGCAAGAGCAATTGATACCCAATGCTATGTTATCATGGCAGCCTTGACAGGCAAGCATGATAAAGAAGGTAAACGTCAAAGTTATGGCCATTCTATTATTGTAGACCCCTGGGGAACGGTATTGGCCCAAGCTCCGGATGTAGATACGGATCCACGAATCATCACGGCTGATATTGATTTATCAGTTCTTAAAACGGGTAAGTATATTTCTACAAATTCAAAACATGATATCATACTAATAATCTTTTTGTAGTTCGAGAAAACATGCCTTTGTGGAGTCAGAGAAGACCCGATATTTTTGGATATGAGGTATAATTATGCCATGTATATATAGATACCTAAGGAAATAAAAATAAATAGGTGGTTTCGCAAGTTTACATATCAAACCATATTTAGGGGAATCTGATAGCTGACTCGTAAATGACAACCGGCGAATTATTAACAGGATTCTTTTCTCCATTTTCTTCGACAATAGGACTACTACTTGAGTTTGTATTTGCTACTCTGGTATAATTCAGCCTATCAGCCTTTGTTGACAAACTTCTCATAATCTTCTTGTTGGCTTGTGTTGTCAGAGACTTGATATTTTTTAATTCTGTCATCATTTCGTCTCTAGTAGTCAACAGACGTTTTTGTAGCATCTTCTCCTCATGAAGCCTAGCTTCATATGAATAAATGAGTGATTGAGAAGCATGACTATATTCACGGAGATAAGCCCGAGCGCCATCGCCCACATTTTGAGAGGCTATGTCATATTTACCAAGAAGATCCGTTAGTTTTTGTTCAATAACTTCCAGCCGTTGTAGTTCAACACGGAGATTGAGATTTTCGCGAGAGATTTCAGCTTCGTTCAATGCTCTAGTGTGTTCAAATTCATCTGAATCTTGTTGATCAAGTGGCCGAGAGTGAAGAACGCTTGGTAATGGGGAATCAGGAGATGGTAATCTGGGTGATGATTCTTCATCATTGTCGTGTTTCTTTATCACATCTTCCCCGTATTCTGCATCGTGATCTTTGATATTGGCGGTTGTTAGTGGCGTTGAACTGTCCTTGAGACAGCTTGATTTCTTGGGGGAGCCTGAATCAGCAGATTCCGAAGCAACGTCCTTATCCCTTGTAGCACGAGGGTCAGTGCTGTACCCGTCAACAATATGATTCAGTTGAGGTTGAGTATCACTGAACTCTCCTTCCTTTTCTTTGAGCTCATTATCCTCAGTAGGTATGTCTTTTCTCCAATTTTCAACCTTTTGTTTACTAGTGTATGGTGAAGCTTGGTCGTGACTGTGAGATTCAGCAGAGCTATGATCACTAGTTCGACCTGAAACTTTCATCAAATTTTCGTCATTATACCCGTCATCCTCTGCATCACTGTCCACATCGCTGGAGTTCCCGCTCTGGCTATCACTTCCACTTGTGGATTCTTTCAGAGGATTTCCGCCGTAATCAACGCCCAAATTGCGAAAGGTATCATCATGACGATCGGAAGCTTCTCTGAGCTGCTGAGACTTCTGGGTTTCTTTTTCTTTAATATTACTGGATTGGTCATTAAGCTCTGATATAGCATCTCTGTTGGCCTGTAGCCTTGAAAAGAGCTCTTTGGCTAAATCCGTGAGCATATTAAGCTCTGAGCTTGCATTGCTGTCATTATAGCTCATTGTGCAACTCGTCTCAAAAGGCTGATAATGCAATTGCAAATTTGACAGCAAATAATGTGCTGTGCCGTGGGAGAAATCGTAAGTTAAATGGTAGAACAAGTGCGACTAGTTGGCTTGTGATGCTTTCTAACCTGCTGGTCTCAAAGTTTTGGGTTATATCGAGCTTATCTAATTTCTTTGTCATAGCAACTTGAAAGTGGCGGCTTGAGCAAACTCCAAAAGCAAAAGGAAGGGATTGAGTTAGTCGACTGCTTGTAACTATGAAACCGCTTGGAACATTACTGATTTTTCAATTCAATTGGCTCTAGAAATTTATATTCGTTGAGCGTCTAAATTCATTACACGTTGTCGTTCGAGCTGCGCGTTTATGCCAGTCCAGCCGTCAGAAAGACACGGCTTATACTACAGGCCCAGCTGCCATCACCAGGCATGGATCTTTGGCATACCCGCAATGTGAACTTTTAAGTTCAGGGAAGCAATCCAATTGATTTTCCCACCAACTCTTTTTACAGACTTCCTGGAGAATATAAAAGAGCATTGTTTTGCCTGCTATCCACACTTGCTTTCTTTCATTCCATTCTCATACACTTCTTAGTTACTTATCATTCTAGCTATTTTCCCATCACTCGTCATATACATCTTTATATTTCCCCCATTCACATCCATCTCCAACCATGTTCAACGTTTTCGGTAAAACCAAGGGCGCTATCACCCTCTTCACTGCTCCTAACTCTCCTGTGTCTCAATCTCTTGCCAATTTCATCAAGTCCAAGTATCCCCACAATTCCAACAACTTCAAGGTTGACATCACTGAGAACATCCCAACTCCAGAACAGTGGCGTATTATCACCCACAGCAACAGCATTCCAGAAACCATCCGTAAGGAGATTGCTGAGTTGGCTGGATCACCCTCTGAGAAGTCATCTACAACTGCTGCCGGCAAAGTTACTGAAGTCTTCCAGGAGATCAAGGACAAGTTGAAGAATAATAAATTCCCTATCCTTGTCGACTGGGACTCGGGAAAAGTCGCAGTTAATGACGAATCGCTTGCCAAACAGATTCTCGAAGAGAAAAAGCAAAACAACTAAGCGTCCCGTGCCATAATTGACTGTCGACATTCGATCAGCAATTATAAGCATTGCTTACTGGATTAACAAACTCTTCCTTTATTCTTATTCATAAGTCTAGGTTAATTTAAATTTTATAAAATTCCAAAAGTATTTATGTAGCAAACGTGATCAATAAAAATTACAGATATAAAATACAATTAATATGGTAAATGTAACAATCTTAGTCTCCACCCCTTCTAAAGAAATGAGCCAATTTAGCAATTAAGCTCTATCCTGCAGATTTAATCAAAATGTTTAGTCCTTATTCTTCTTAGACTTCTTTTCCTTCTTTTCTTTCTTCTCCTTCTTTTCCTTCTTTTCCTTCTTTTCCTTCTTTTCCTTCTTCTTCTCCTTCTTTTCTTCTTCCTCGTCTTCATCTTCTTCACGCTTTCTCTTCTTGTCCTTCTTTTCTTTCTTTTCCTTCTTGTCCTTCTTTTCCTTCTTTTCCTTCTTTTCCTTCTTCTCCTTCTTAGGCTTAACCTCCTCCTCAGATGAAGAGTTCTCTTCATCTGATGAATCCTTTACAGGTGCACTAGGTTTAGCAGAGTCGACAGCATCAGCATCGGCGTTGTATCCAGTGTTGTCCTTAAAGTCAATCTTCTGTTGCTTCTTATCATTAACAGAGGGCCGGGATGAAAGTTGAATATCACGACCTTCGAGAGCACCTAGCCGTCGCTCAATCTTTATTCTGTCATCGATACCAATAGTAGCAATATCTTCACGCTCTTCTGCAAGAGCATCATAACGCAAGCTGACAGAGGTCTTGGCAGCAAGCATACGAGCAATCTTACCCTTGTTCTTACCAGTAGCCTGACCAACAAGAGAAGAGTGGTAAATAAGACCATACTTAGGGGTATCATGCTTAGTCTTCAATGCTCTGAAAAGGGCCTTCTCAGCACCCAAAATTTGAACAGTGGAAGCAGGAGCTTTAGCCAAAGAAATAAGACTACCAGCATGGGCGATTAATCGGGCACCGACAAGCTCACCAACAAGAGCAGTCAAATTAGGAGCAATGGCGGCCATACGAGCATTCAGGTAGTTGAAAAGTTTTTCTCTGTACTCAGTGAACTCAATGACTTGATCAGCAAGGCACTGAATGTTCTCAAGATCAAACTCGGTGATCTCAGTACCCATAGAGACTTCAGCAGTCTCCTTCAATTGAGCCTCGATGTCTTCAGGAAGGACCTCAGACAAATCAGTATCTCTAGCATTGGTTCTGTATCCAATTGCCTTAATAACACGAGCATAAGCAAGGTTGTCCTGAACAATCTTACTCATCTCAGGGAAGTGCCAACCGTACCATTCCTTTATTCTCATAGCATAAGTGTTGAGTTCCTTATCAAGGTCATCGAGTAAAGCAATAGCCTGAACAATCATGGTGTCGACCTTTTCAGGGGAGAATTTAAGCTTGTGTCGGCCAATAGAGTGAGCAAGACCGAGGGACATGGTTGAAAGGTCGTGGTCAGTAAGTCCGGGAAGAAGGTTGGCGAGGTTTTCACGAATAGCACGGAATAAATCCAAAGTATGAGAATCGGCAACAACTTCAAAACTTAAACCAGGAAGCTTGTTGATGGCGTTACCAAGCTTGGGGTCAGCGACAACGAGGTGATCCTTCTTGTCATCCTTGAATTCACTAAGCAAGTTGGCGAGCTTCTCAGAAACTTTACCTTCGATAACAGAGTTAACTTCTTCGAGAGCGGAGGCAGCGGAGTCGAACTTAGAGAAAGCCTTGATCTTGAATCTATTAAAACAACGTTAGAACGTACATCCCAAGCATATAAATTAAAGTTGAGTAACTGAACTCTCGGTCGCAAATGTTCATGATATGCATGTCAACCAACATCAAAGTGAAATCCCATCCTGGTTCATTGAATAACTTACTGTTGAGCAACTTTGTCAGGAGTATTAAGCTCTTCTATTAGCTTGTCAGACTTGTAAATCTTCTTGTCCTTAGCCTTGAAAATGGCGTAACCCGCCGCTGTTTCTGTGAGAATGAGAGTCATTGTAAATGTGTTTGTTGATGAATGGGTATCTAAAAAGTGTGGCCAACTAACTACAACAAAATTATTCCCGTGTTTAAATTATTCTTTTCTTTCGTTATCCAACAAGAAAAGTAATATGTTAACAAACTAGTGAGCGCGTGCTGACGTCTAGTATGGGTCTGAGGGTCTGCTGTTGGGCGAACTTTTCAGAAGGTATGTGCGTAGAAAGAGCTGAAGGACAGAAAAATTTTACAATGAAAAAATTTTGCAAACCCGAAATGTATGTAACTGTAACAAGTAGCTGTTGTTGTGACTGAGTCATGTGATACAATCAGAAAATTTTTAATGCGGCTTAGGTTGCCAAAGACGTACTTACATAACATATACGTTACATGTTTTTTCACTTGTTACCACTAGCAGCAAGACTGGTTTGAAGGGAGGCAAAAGATAGGCTTATCATTTCACTGTGAGAGCAGTGCCTATACCAGGACCGGTCACCAAATTTAGCAAAATTTTTGGGCTATTAACAATTGAAGCTAGTTGATTTCAATGTATAAGAGAAGATTATCTGATATATTAATAGAATTAGTAATTCTCTGTACATATTATATTAAAGTTAAAACAATAAATATTCTAGTTGTAGCTAATACTTAATAATTCGTCAATCTACCCACGAATTGAGTTGTAGTGTTCTCCAAGACCGAAACTATGCTTGTAATAGGCAAGCTTGAGCTCAGGCTCTTTACCATCTTCATTGATCAAGAGAGGCGACTGTCCTGCAATAAGAACCGTTACTGGACAGTCGTAAATTTGTGCAAAAGCAGTAATTTCAAGATCACCACCCCACAACGGCGTGTCTTCCAATTCCTGGGTATAATCATTAACATCTCGAATAGACAAAGTTTTCTCATCAAACAAAAAGGGAGTGAAATAGTCGGGGTGTTTTCTAATGTGCTCAGCAGCTTCCGATCTTAATTCTTGAACGGTTCTATTGATATCTCGTCGAGTGCGTAACTGATCAGCTATCGAATTGAAAAGACAGTGTCCATCTGGTGGAACCTCATGAACAGATAATTCTTTAATGCTTAACAAACTGTCCATACTCTCCATCTCAATCTTGCGGTAATCAACCTGATTTGCAGCTTCAGCCTCTGCTTCTTCAATGATCTTCTGACGAGCAGCCTGCTTAGCTTCAAATCGTTCTTTCCTTCTATCTCGTTTAACTTTGGGTTCAGCTGGAGCGGCTATTTCTTTAGGGGTATTGGCTTCTTCTTTTTCTTTCTTTGCCCGTTCTTCTTCTTCGATTTGTGCAAGCAATTGCCTAGTAAAGTCGTCATCATCATCGTCATCGTCATTACCATTATCTACAGGCTCATTTGAGCTCGGAACTTTAGAATCTAAGCTCAAGGAGCCCATTGAGGATTGTAATTTTATCAAATCCTAAAAATCCAGCAAAAGTTAGTATTTTGATCACTATGTCACAATGTGATTACCAGCCAACTTACATTCAATTCATCCTGATGGCGAAACTTCATGTCTTTTTCCAAGGTTTCAATTTGCTTGTTGATCTCTTTTCTTTTCTTCTTTTCGCCTTTAGTTGCTTGCTTCTTCATAGCTGTGGTTTTAGTTACCAATTCTTTAGTTTCTTTTCTGTGGCGAGCACGCATCTGTTCTTCAGTTTCTAACGGCTTGTGCTGTTCAACCACAGCAGGAGTAGCAATTTCTTCAGTACTCATCTTGAATCTAAAAATAATAGGAGTATCGATACTGTAGATTTATTTTCAAAACTTTGGTAATTGATCAAAGTTGTTCTGTGTGGGGCTTAAGGAAGTTGAATGGCTAAATCATGCATTATATGCATAGTAAATTTCAACACGCAAAGTAAATATGAGTATACATTGGTTTTCACGTGCATCAGGATCACAATGTTACCCTACTTTCTAAATAAAACAGGAAACCCGAGAATATCAAGGCTTACGAGCCCTTTGACATAGGTTGAAAACTTACAATATTCAAATATCTTCATGGGATATAAATTAGAATTATAAAAAGAATGACACACAGAGCAAAGTCGACTTTTTGTAGACAATAAAATTCCACAAGAAACATACAGGCTCCATGTATTTTAACGAATACTTCAAAAACCCACTATGCTCTATTTGAGATTAAACATTAAAAACACGCAATTATACCAAATTTATTACTTGAGAACTAGATATATCTGGTAATATAGTTTTCAGATATCACGGATTTCCTCCAGACTTTGGATACAGGTGACTCTTATTAGAGAGATGGAAGAAATAAGAAAGAGGTAAAAAGAACCGAATGCGTTACTGAAGAATTTGGAAAATAAAGAAAAGTGTAATATTCAAGTATTTGTATATAAATTGCTCACATCCATTTTTGACTCTTCAGGTAAGGTTTATGGAACACAGTATCACTTATTTAGGTACCAATTTAAAAAGGAGCTATGAATGCATTTGAGACATGAAAAATGAACATCTCATTCTCCTATTTTAATTGATACATAGAAAAATTACTACAGTATATAATATTCACGGCAAAATATGCTCTATTTGTCAAAAGCATCTTGTGTCGATATTTGTGATCCAAAGTAAGAATGTTCCAAGTTAGTATTAGCAAATCGTTAACCCACCAAGTAGATTTTTTTTTATATTAAAAATAGCAGTTGTTGTTTGTAGAAGGTAAAACTTATTATATCAAATGAGTGACGATATATTTACTATAATAATATCAACATTTTGGTGCTATATTTGTATTATACTTAAACCCTTACGGTCTCATAAAGGTGTACCATTTCTCAAGGGTAAAAGACTTAGTAAGAAAGCAGCTCCAATTTATGAAAGTCAAATGTTTATTTTCACCTCAGCGTGCCGCAATTATGAATATCAGATTCAGTATATTATTGTATTTGGGAAATTTCAAACAACTTAACGTTACTAGTAGTATGGTTCAAAAGTGTAAAACTTGGCCTTTTTAGGAACTTTCTATGGCTCTCACTAACAATTATTTGGGGTTACCCTGACTTTGTATTTAGGGGAACCAGCCAAATTAAAGGGTAATGCACATTCTGAAATATCCAGCCAATCTTTCAAATAGGGGTATATTACAGTACTTCGTGTAAGGCTGAACGGTCGAAAAATTTTCTTTATATAGGACAGAAACATCTAAACCCCTTTTCTTTTCCTTTTTTTCTCCAACCATGGCACCAAATAAGACAAACAGATGCAGATAGTTTACTCCTAGTGTTTAAACTCCCTTTTTGGATGCCCGTTTTGGGTATTCGGATTGTGGTTCACCTACGCTGTCATTTGTGATTCCAGGTGCCTATAGTTGGAGTTTCTACTAAGTGCCCCATTAAAGAGCTCGCTTCGAGTTAGTTTTGCTAACAAGGATTTAGTGAGTGTCAGAGGGGTTCAACATTTTATCAATTATTTCAAAGGCTTTATTACTGTGAAGTTGTTTTCCTTCCTGTAAAAACGGAGTGTCTTTGATCTGATTATGATTATTTATTGTAATTGCATACACGGACGGTATTAAATTTTTATGCCCTTTTTAAGTAAATATAATCGCTTGAAAGATACCTCGAGTTGATTTATCGGGACATAGACGCGTGTTTTGTCCTTTACAAATTGAAATGCGCTGTTTTGAAATTGCACGTTTTTATTATCAAGCTCTTGAAACTTAATACTTGTGATCTTGTTTTTGCGTATGAATTAGAATACTGTCAGCTCTCAAAACCGGATATATATGACTCGTAAATATATACATACAGCTAAAAAAATTATGCGCTTCTACTATTAAGCCCTATTATTTTATTTAAACAAGTCGCTGGTTGATGATACACTGTATAACCCACTCACGGTTGTACTTCAGTACCCTCCCATTAAGACTTCCTCCAGTGGTTAGAATTTCAAGCACCTCTTTCGATTCTGAACTGCTTAACTTATCACTCTCAGTCTGCTCTTTGCCAGTATAGACAATTATCGCACCCTCTTCTTTATCTGCCTTTACATCGGAAGCTTTAGTAGGTACGATAACGTTCCCTGGCTTGCAACCGATTAAAAGTAACAGAGCTCTCATTACCATTGAGTCTGAACGATTGGCTAAACGAGATGACATCTTATTTTCTAGTAATCCAGAAACAACAGGAAAATCTGATGTGGCTCTTGCAAAAATTGTTTTCCTTAAACTGGAGTCACTAATGATATAAATTGGTGCTCGAATCTTGTCCAAAAGGAGTTTGCGAGAGTAAAAATGGATTTGAAGAGACTTCCCTTCAAGCCAAAGAGAATGGAATGTTAAAATATTCAAACTTCGTTGAACTTCACCAAGGACTGTAGATGTTCCTGCACTCAAAAGATAATCAGACCAATTTGAGAGTAGTCGACGCTCAGCCAAACAATCATCAATGAATTGGAAACTAAGACATGGGAATCCAAGTGTTAATGCTTCAAGATATTTAGGTGTTCTAGTAGCGTCGTTTGCAACAACTGCGGCAAATCGATACATCGGGGATATCAATGATTCTTCAATAAAGCTTTCAGAATCCATAGCGGTGACGGTTGTAGAACCATCCACACGATGAGCGCCCCGATTTGCTAACGGCACTGATCTTTGAAGATTTCGTGCCTTAGGTCGAGGAGAGCCATTGGCCTCCAAATCAAGATTTAGGTCTGACACTTGCGGTGCTAATATCCTTCGCTTCGGCCAATCCAAATAGAATTCTTTTTCATTAATATTTAACATCTCTTTAAAACCATTGTTTAAAACAACACCACCTTCTGCTCTGATTTTTTGTTCAATGTTAGACTGCTTATTGCTCTTGTCTGCCTTATCACCATGTGTAATGGTAAAGATACAACCCGAAAAAATTCCAGCATGTATTGTTTTGAGTTTATCCAAAATAGCTGACTTTGGCGGCGGAGGAACACGAGAGCCACCATTAGTGGTGTTTACAGATAATAAAGCAGACTCGTTAGTTTCAAAGCTAGAGTCATATTCAGTCTTAGCTCTTCTAAATCTGTGAGTTTTCTCCTCATCAGAACTACTGCTTTCATAGTATTTACCCTCAGAAGCCTTAGCAGTTTTCCTCCTAGTTGAAATAAGGCTAGGAATAGAATTTGCTAGGATAACCGAAGAATTAGGGAAAGTTCTGCGCCCTTGTGGTATTGGGCTCTCCTGCTGGGAGGGCTGGTAATGGCCTTTTTTCTTGTAATGTTTTGTACTTAAGGTTGCCGTCAAATAAAGGTCGCTAATCAAAACAGCAGTATTTAAAGAACCACGCTTTTTGCTCACCGCTTGTAACAGAACGTAATCACCACCATTGTTAGCTTCTACAATCACCGAAACAGAAGGCTTTATTGAAGAAACTGAGCTACTTCGAGAGGTATTTTGAGCATCTTTTATTGGAGATGAAAACTGTTCTTGTTTTGAACTATTTCTTGATCGGGATCTTCCATGTGTTTTAGGGAGCTGATGTTTTCTCGGGCTTGGTATTTCTTTTATGACATTTCCCGAGTATTTGTCTAACAAAGATTGCCCATAGTCCGTTTTCGAGCTGAATACTTCGATAATCTCATAGAGTGGAGTTTTATTGTGAGTATATCTTACTTGGTCAGTAGGAAATAAGTCAAGAACAATCGTATCAGAAAATTTAACATCAGACCAAGAACCGTCTGGAAAAAGAACGGGTACTTTTTCCTTTGCCAATAAGCTATCATATGGGGTACCGGATAATCCATTTGTGTTTTCATAAAAAGCTCGAGTTAAAACTTGAGCAGGCACATAAGAATTTTTAAATCTTGCCCAAACACTTTTTATTCTTGAGATATGGTGTCGGCTATTATGCAGATTAATAGGGGGAGGCTCTAATTGAGAAGATACAGGAAACCCTCTATGCCCATGACCATCATCACTAAAGACTGACACCTGACGCTCATCATGGTTTGTCATCGAGGTTGACCTTGAATGCATTGAGTATTGTAATGGAGAAAGTAATATTGGTTTTTCGGAGCGTGGGGAGTGGTCTAGAGATGAATCGTTTGGGGGTGATGATGGAGGTAACATGCTATCAGAATCTCTATTATAGCGGTTCCAATGGGGAATCACATCTAAACTATCTTGTTCCCTAATATAGCTATTCTCTTGCTCATCATCATGCTTATGTTTTTTTCTTGTCGGTGAATGTAAAGAAATATTGTGTTCAGACTCTTCTTGTGCTTTGCAGTTTAATCTCTCTGCTTTCTTTTGACCAGTTTCGCTTTTGCCGCTATCGCTTTTAGAATCCTCATCCAGTTTACTGGAGCCTTCATCGTCCGATACTAATATCAATTTTCTTTTCCCTCTAGGTCGTTTAATTACGCCAACCGAATCCTGCGAATCGGTATTTAAAATGGAAGGTGTAAGGCGCCTATTAGAAACAACGTTCTTGATTTTTCCGCTGTACTTTAAGAAATCAGGAGTATGCGAACCAAAGTCTTTGCCAATAACTTGTGTAGCTGCTGAACGTTCAATTGCTTGAGTTTCCGGAAATTGTGGATTTTGATTAGATCCATTTGATGGTAAATTGCCTAAATTTTGATTTTGATCAACTGAAATATTCAAATCATCATCTAACTTAGAACTAACCTTTTCGCTGTACAGTAAAATATTTTGAGTCCTAGAATCCAAATCTTGTAATATTTGAGGTTGATGTACATTCTCTTCAGAGTGATCAACTATCTGGGTGTCTATTTCAACAGCACTCCAAGCTCTTTTATTCACCTTGTTGAGAGCTTGGGTGCTTTCAACACCATTAAAATAATTTGGGTTAGCATAAACAGATTCTTGAGTTTCAGTATCTCTATAAGCAGACTTTAAATTTTTATTTTCGCCATTGCCTTGTCGATTGTTGAGAATGCCATTGAGAACATCATGTTCTTCAAGGGTAATATCCTCATTATATATTGGAGACCACTGCCCTTGTAATTTAGATTGGTTAGAAACACCAAATATATCTCGATTCAAAGGTATAAGTGAATTCAGACTTTTGAAGGAATGTCGATTTTGAGACTTATTTGAGTTGCCACCCCCAATAATATCTTGGGTCTCCGCTGGACCAGAAGAAGGTTGTGATAATGAACGAGAATCTTGAGATTTAATTTGTTGGGTCGGTTTATTCAAAGACGATGGAAAAGAAATGAAATCTGTTTGATTTCCATGAACGCGTGTATTATGACACGGGGTATTTAATAGATTTGAGTTGGGATATGGCGATGTATCTATTAACTCATCTTTTGACTGTGAAGTTTCAATGTCCTGAGTATCATCTAAATCCAAAGGTGGCTTAAACCCTTGTGGGGCAGATCTGCGATCTTGGTCTCGTGGAGTCCCTTCAATAATGATATCAGATCCTCTATTACTCACTTGAGTTCCGGGAATAATGGTATCATCTATCAGATCAGCATCAGAGGTCTGAGTACTGTAATTAGAAGACTTGGATTTTTCCAAGTTTTGTAAGCGATCCGCTGATCCGCTCTCAGGCTCATCATCACCGTACTGACTCCCACCGATTGCATCGTCATTTGGTTGTTGCTCTGTAGAGTCGACTTCTTCGTTGATCTTAGACAAAAGCTTAGAAGGCGACTGAGACTCCTTAAAAGGCCGCCGAGGAATGGGAGAGAAAGACGGGATACCTTGGATAAACCCGTCATCCTGAGTCGCTAATTGAGTTGCAGCCAGCTCTTGAGATTGACTGTTATCTGAAATATTGGTACGAATCCGTATACCACCAGAGGTGAATGTATTTTGAATAGCTGTGACAGCAGCGGGACCTGCTGCTCGAATTAGAGGGCGAGATTCATCGAAATCGTATGACTCAAATGCCTGCGTTTGCGTTTGTGTCTGAGTCGGCGCCAGTAATTGGGTATCAGATGGTGGATCGCTATGGATTGATCCTTCGCTAGTCTAAAAAAAAGAAACAGTTAGTAAAGAGGTAACTTTATAAGACTCTGAAGGTATCAATAGGATATAAAAAAGCATACGTTGAAATTTGAACCCGACATTGTTTGTCACGTTAAATCAAATATGATCTAATATTTTTCGACTCAATAAAGCATGTCGAAGAAATGTATTTAATTCGTACCAGAAAGGTATTAGCAAGGAAAAAGAGACCACAAATCAAGATTTTAAGCTCCTAAGAATAATGAATCTCCAATACTATTCTTATTTTGCTTTAATAGATTGCTAATGGTGATATTTAAATGTAGTGCTGTGTACAATGTAGGTTTCAAAACACCACCTGTCTGTTGACAAACGGGAAAAGCTTACATAATACGCGTTTTCAACCAGTCTGCATAACAATAAACTACTTCACTGTTTCGTTTAAATTATTGAGTGTAATTAAGATATCGGGCTCTTGATGTCATATTTTCATACAAATATTAAATACACTTACGTATATAAATGGTAAATATACAGTTTTAGTATAAATATGGATAAATAAAAGTAAAAGTGTTTATTAATCACTTTAGTCTATTCAAGTTTTGGCTTCTTTTGTCCAGGCTCATGGCTGTTATCACTAGAATCCGCCTTTCTTTTCTCAGGCACTTCTTGAGACGTAGCAGCTGGCTTTGGCTGAGCGCTGTTGGTATGTGTCTCATAAAAATCCATCATGACACTTACAGACTCATCAAGGTCGTCTTTTGATACATTGACAAATGGGTGCTCCCACCAAAGTGTTGACGAATTTTGAGTCTTATTCGGATCTCTCCATTTTGAAGGATCCGGGGGTTGGGCATGATTTATGGTAAGCGACCATCGAATAGCTGCTGCTGCGATGACGCTCGTTGGAAATATAACACATAGGGAGGTTCTGCAAGAATCGTTCACAAATGCCCAAGCACTTTTACGAACCGAAGGTTCTGGAATATTAAGAAAGTCAACAAACTTAGAAAGAATTGCATATGGAGACTCCAATGTTAAATCAAATGTAAGGGCCTCCAACAGCAATTCTTCATTAACCAAAATTAGATCCTTCCATCGCCAAAACTCCCGTGATTGCTCGTCGACAACGAGGTTGGGGTTCTTTAAGGCTACCTTGGCACAAGCAATAGAAACATCCTTCAGTTTGCGAGATGCGTCTTCAACTTTAGTAGCTAGAAAAAGACATGTTGCACCCATATCCTAACGCTGACAGTTAGTTTAATACAGTAATGATTCACTCGTTAAGCAACTTACATATTGATGAAATCGTTTTAATGAGTTTCTTAGATAAAATCGGTGCAAAAATGTAGCTGCTGTATATGTAACCATTTGAGGTAATTTTAAAAGTGTTGCTACTTGAAAGATGAAATTAATACCTTTAGATTTGCTAAAAGATTCTTCCTTTACTGTCATTCCATCCAAAATGCTAGGGCTGTATGTTTCAACTTCTTCTTTGGCAAAAAGCCATGTGTTTTTGGGTATCTTTAAAGGTATCTTTGAATGTTGTGAATTTAAGCTATTATGGCTCCTAGGTGAGCTATAATGTGTTCGATGTCCACTGTGACCTTTATTTTGATAGTTATCAGGCCCATCATAAGGTAACGCTCCGTGAAAATCTTGCTGATGGGACTCAAAACTTGAGTTTCGAGACGTATTAGGATTACCAGACCGGCGAAAATGAGAATGTGGTCGAGAACCGTAAGGAGAATTATTATAAGACCTTGTATTCTGATGTTGATGGTTTGGGCGAGGTGAATTATATTGAGGTGATGGCGCTTCAGAATGCGATTTTCGCCATGGAAAGTCGTTTTGTTTTGGAAAACTTCCGTTTGCTGAATGAGAACTCATTCTAGTAATAATTAAAGGTCGAAAATATAGCTAAGACAGTTATTATTGCTAGTGAAAGCTGAACTTCATGAGCTGTTCTTTATGTGGATGGGAGTTTAGATGGGAACATCTCATATGAATCACTCAGGGCTTGCTCCCAAGTGATGCATCACAGAACTTAACTCTTACATAAATCACGTGAATATCACGCATATATTTACAGCTTGAGAGCTGTAAGATATGCTCTTCAAAACCCTCGTGTGTACATGAATACAATTAATTCCCTACTTCAAAGCTTTTTCATCATTGGTCTTACAGCTAGACGTATGCCGACTAAACCTTAGGGGAACAGAGTTTTCTTTCAATTACATTTATATACCCTTTATAAGGCTCTCTTTGGATCACTGTTTTGCCAGCATATGATGTTCACTAATATTTGACCATGACAGACGGCTTATACAACATCCTTGGTAAGGATACAACTAAAACTATCAGTTCTTCGTTTTCTAACAGCTGTATTACATTATAGAATCACTGAGCAGTTCGAAACCTCGTGTCAGATCGTCCGCTTTAAAAAATCTATCAGAGTTAATAAGTCATCCCTCTTCCAGAAGAAACTTGGATCAGGATGTTCTCAGAGACATTGTACAAAGAATCTTCGAATTCATTGAACTAGAAAGATCAAGCTATATTGCGGCAAAAGAAAAAGGAGACAAGGTTGATGCAGCCTCAACAAGATTGACTGAAGCTGCTAGTCTTCTTAGACAACTTTTCAGGGATAGAGCACCGGAGTTGAATATTTCAAAGTTTGTTGAATTTATTTATAATATATTTAATACCCTCGAGCTCCGTGATGAAGATGAACCACTCTGTGTGCCATTGGCTAATTCTTATTCTCGCATATTAGTATATATACTAGAGGTCCCTCAGCATTTAGAAGGCATGGAAATTCAGGATTTAGAATATATTCTTCAGAATTTGTCGCAAGCTATAACAAGATTCCTAAAAGTGATATTTTCGGAAACGAGTACCCATAGAAATATTCCCAGACTACCCTCTTATCTTACAGAATTCCTTCATGGTCTTTCTCTTATTTTGGATGCACCAATTCGATATGAGTCTAAAGATCTTAATATAGCCTGGAGGTGCATCAGGCTCTATTTGAAAGGCATAGAAGAAGAGAAGGAAGGCCACTTATATGCACTGCAATCATCATTACACATATTCTATCATTGTAGTGCCAACAGCGAATATCATATCTGCGAAAGCATTATTGTTCGGATTTATTCTAGACTTCCTATGATGTGGGATTCGCGCACATCATTACTCCGAGATTACATATTAATATTTATTCAAGTCAGTTTCACCAGAATGTTAGATTTGGTCACTAATTTTGACAATTTGGATGAGGGTGAGAAGGAAGTATTATATGAATCAATTGTTGAACTAAATCAGCAGTTTGAGAGTTCAAGTTCACTAGACCCAAGAAATATGTTAAAGATAAGCGACATTGATATAATCAGTAATCAGCTAGAAAGTAATATGTGGCTTGCAATGGAGCACTTTCAACTCAGTTCAGATGGTAATATACATTCTTGGATGATGACTTTGACTTATTATTCTATCAGACACCTTTTTATTCTTTTTTCACAGTCTGAATATTTTAGGACTAGACAAAAACGACCTCGTTTGGATTTTTCGGATACAGGAAACATACAGTCTTCCAACTTAGCTTCCAAAGTCATTGTGAACCAACTATCAGCCAAAGTCACTGACTTGACAAAAATTAGACAAATTCAATTTTTTTTGTTTTACAGTTGTGAAAACATGGTATTGGAGGAAGACATTGACAAAATCATTGAATCGCTTTCAGAAATTGCAAGTAACCATGCCCTAGAAGTTTCAGCCTGGGCTGTTTTGGCTATAAACATTTTACTTATCAAGTTTCCTTCTCATCCTTTTTCCAAAGATATAATTGATAAAATATGGAGACTAGTAAACCAGCGCCTTTACACTCAAGAATTCAGCGCTGTTGGATGTCAGTTTATTAAACTTGCGTTAATTAGCATAAAGCATAATCCAGTCGACTATAAGGGTAAGATTGAAAAGATTATTTTTTCTTTTGATTCAAGTGGACCAAAGATGACATATACCTCGGTGGATCTTGTGTACTACCTTCTTGGAGAGGTGTCCAAAGTTGCTATTGACAAACAAAACGTCAGAGAGGCGCTGTCTACATGGGTATCTAATCAGATTATCAATCCATCACCTATTCAGGTCGATAAATATGCCGTTATCTGTCCAGAATTATCCGCATCCCTATTCCTCGCTATTTTTGGGATTCCATTTTGTTCAAACTCAGAGCTTGCTTTACCGAATAATCTATATGGAATCATACCTTACTATCAGTCATTATTCCAGTACCATAATTTAGCTGATAGATGTATACGGAAAGAAATTTTACAAAATAGTAATGTCCAGAAAGAGGATACTGACCTGAAAAGCGAAGGGATCATTGTACTTTCAAATCATGACACCATAAAATATCAAAGAATTATAGTACCTAAACTTGAACTCTCAACAGCCATACCCGAAAGAAATCCCCCAAAGGTATATTTTTCCAACGGTGAGCTAAATGATGTTTTGATGCAGCTAAAGAGCAAATTCGAGATCTCTTTAAAACAAATCATTGAGTGTGACTTGCATAGAATCACATCTCAACCTCAAATTCTGAAATCTATAGTCGAATGCTGTTCATCCATTTTTTTGTTTTGTGGCTTTGTTACAAAATCCGATCCTGATTTTGAAGCTTCTTGTCTGAAATCTATTGAAGCCTTGAATTTTCTTATGGACGAAATTCGAAAGCGTAAATTTTATTTACAGACTGAGCACAAAGAAAATCTTCTGTTTGGAATTGCAACTTTTTTACGAGTCGGAGATTACTTAGAACAAGGCTCTATGATAGATCAATATTACCTCCAAATGCTAAATATTTTCAATGAAATTATTCAATTTCAAGAAAATCCGAATGACATAGTTCTTACGTTACCATCCGATCGAATACTTCACAACTTTTCTATGAAATCTACTGATGCCAAAGTCCATTCCTTACAGATATATCATACCCTTCAATTCACTATTGCTTTGAAGACTAACTCCTCTTTGAATATTTTGAATACTTGCCGGGAAATGATAAGTAAGCAAGTTTCATCACAGCAATTTCTGACTACTTGTGATTCAGTTGCTTCGATCCTCTGCAGCAAATCTTTCTATCAACAGGATATTGTTAGTTTTGAAAAGTTTATGAAAACAGTCAACAAAAAAATCAAAGAATTGAATATTGTTTCCGAGTCTCTATTTGTTTTCTTACTTAAGCTCACAACTGACAACGTTTCTGTTTGGGCAACTCAACCAAGTCCTGAAAATGCCAAACACTCATATTCCTCAATCTATAATGTTCTTGATTTGACCATCAATAAAGACAAAAACCGAGCCACCATCAACATTCAAAATGCTATTGCATCTCTTTGTTTACAAATTGTTAGGGTGGTAGGCCCTATTATACTGGACGATAGAAATGCAGTATCTCTTTTTGGTGAAATGTTTCAACGCTCTTTTGTTTTACGATTCTCTTGCTCTGTTCATTTAAAAGAAATATTTAAGAGTAGCCCTGTCCAAACTCACCAGGAGATTTATGAACTCATTTTTTTGGAAACTAATGTTGAGAAGCTCCAGGATATTCATTCATTTGTATTGAGCATTGATTTTATCTTGAAATTAGCATGTTCCTCCCCTTCAGTATTGGTTAACTGCATTTTTGAAATTATGAAGATTAGTCGCTGTCAACTTCCAAGTTCCTTTAATTCCACCACCTGCATTATCTCGAAATGTATGATGGCTATAACGCGACATTACAACATATCTAGCCCTGAAGATTTGTTTTCCAAGTTTCCTTCTCAATTAATTTTTCTTTGGGTCAGTTTTCAATCGCCAAGTGGGGGTTTCCCATATTCGTTGTTTGGGTTTAAATCTGAGATCGACTTTTTGGCCAATTATGTTGACATCTTTTTGATATCTGCTGCTCTTTTTTTTGGAAAGGAATCCGATAAGCTACAGGAAATGTTAAGTGAAATTTCTCGAAGAGCCAGTGTTGACTTAGCTACACACTTGAGAAGCGCGTTTCACCTTTTATTTGTCGGAAAATATTCAGTTTCAAATACTATTGGCCCTATTGGCAAAGAATATGGCAACCCAGTAGATTTATATGATGAGACCATAGTGCCCGAATTAATTTCTAGTCAGCTACTCAAAATTCTTTTGCAACTATTCAACTCTATTGATACATCTGAGATTTCGGTTAATAATGACTCATCTGCCCCAAGGCGCGAATCACTAATTTCTGCTATCTACGGAAGCCTTGATTCTCCTGTGTTGCTTACATATGCTTCTTTTGCAGTGAACACTGCTGATTTCTTTGAGGCTATTGACTGTATTAAACAGTATGTGAAGGATGATCCATTTGTGAAACTACAAGATCCCAAAACTTGTTCCTTTTTTCTGAGAAATATACTAGATCGAATTTTATTCAGTATAAATCCGATTGAAATTGGAATTCAGTTTAGGCGTCTTTTGTACTTCTTGGATTGGACAGAGTGTGAGCTTGATTATTACTCATTCTCCATGCTAATATATAGTCTTATTGACCTACTTGATACAGAGCCTATAAACGAGGAAGTAGAAGCATCACTCAAATTCATTCTTCAAAGGAATTTTGATTTACTTTCTTCTAATCTTGATGACCTGTTTTTCCCTATAGCCATAAGGATGCTAGATTATTATTATAATGTACTGAGAAAGTATCGATCATCTAACTTGTCAAAGGATGAAGTGTCACTTCGAATGCAGAAGCAGACGGGCTGGCTTCAAGATATATGCCATGATCAGAATTTTAGGCATGATGTGTTTAGGATCTTGTTTTGTTGGCTTAACGGAAATAATAAACATGAACACGAAATATCTGATCATTGTCTTTATGAGATGCTTCTATCAGATGATATTTCAAAAGCGACAAAGTTTCATTTAATAGATATGATAGCCATTGAGCTTGATAATACTAAGACACTGCAGTATTCTCTATTTCAGGGGTTAGATGCTAGACCAATTTTTAGCCACCTGTTGGAATTTATAAGGGTAGTTAAAGTGTCAAAGAATATATACGGAAAAACTGTATCGGGTTTCATTAACCTTGATGTTGAATACCCCGGGTTCACACTATGGAGCTCTCGGTTTATAGCTGAGAGATGTCTTGTTAATGGACCAACGAGCATAACCAAGTCTTTAGCTACTTTTTCAGATATTACGGAGGATGGGGCAGATTATAAATACTCCTTCATTTCAATTATTTTTGCAATTAATGAAAGGTTGATTGGCAGTGACGCTATTTTATCAAGCAAAGCTGACATCTGTCTCAGGCTTCTTTATCGAACCATTTCTGACGACTATAAATTACTTCTCAAAGCCAATGTATTACCCTCATTCAAGGATTTATTAGAGGTTTGTATTCCACAGAGTTCTTACGTGATATCTCCTGTTAAATTTGAGGACTTAACTTGCAATATTTCGACTTCAATTCACTGGTTCAAACTAATTGACGGATTCCTTCTTCATTCTGCAAAAGAGTTAGCATGCATTGGTTTACTTCTAGAGGCAGATCCAAATTTTGCGGAAGAGATATTTCCTTTTTTGGTTCATATATTTTTACTAAACCTCAACAGCAATGAAACGACTAGTAGTGATCTTAACCAAGTTTTAGACTTCTGCTTAACTTCTAACGACTCTCACCCAGTTATTGTTGAACGAATTACCTACACATTCTTGTATCTACGAAAACTTAAACTTAGTAAAGATATGGGTGGTTATAAGTATATTGGAGTGGAGTTACTCACTGCTGCCAATGCATTACTTAGAATTGGTTCCTTCGATAGGGCTTATATGTTTGCTGAAATGTATTGGTCGTCCTATAAATTCCAATATGAAGCAACACCACTCCCATCACAGATTGCTGATCGAGTCTTCAAGGGCACCAAAGTCGAAGACATGTATTACGCCACGCCTATTAGTGCATCAACTAGTACTATTTTTGAAATGGCAGCACATGAAAATGATTATCACCAAATGCTTCAATTTCAACTTGCGATGTTTAGAGGCGATTTACAAAGTTCAATAACAAATATGTCCGGTCAAATTGATAGTGCAAAATCTCTGGCTAACAACCTTGAAAGGTGTGGGTTTAATTCTATCTCATCGCTGGTAACTGAAAATATGCCTACAAATGATAATCTGGATTTATATTCCTGTGCTTGGAAACTTCAAAAATGGGACCTTCCCACTGTATGTAACCCAAAAAACAAAGACGAAATTGCGTACAACTTGCTGAAAAATCACCATGATAATTACGCTGACAGTAAAGATCATTTCTTGAATGCCTATAAGGACTCATTGAACTTGATATCGCAGGATATAACCCTTGGAAAAGTTGACAACAAACTGTTTGAAACTTTAATGATAATTAAAGAGTGTGAAGATGTTTTTAATACGACCAGTGAAGCTGATATGATTACTATTTCTAAGAAGCAAGAAGATCAAAGCGAATATTTGAAGAGTGCTCAATTCGACGATATTGAAGATATTTTGATTGCACGAAATACATCATGGAGGTTTAAACGTGCTAATATGGCTGAAAACCTTGTCTACACTGCTTTCCGTCCATTATGCTTGTCATTGTCAAACTACAGCAAAATAGCAGTCAGTGGGTCGGCAACACAAAAAGCTATAACATGTGTTGTCGAACTAGAGGCAATGTATGGCGATCTTCAGAATCTTAGTAGAATTGGAAATGTTGATATCAGCGATAGACAAAAAAAGGATTTGTTTTACGAAATATATCTATGCTCAAAACTAGAGCTATCAAGAGTGCTCTGGAAAAATAGTCAAGACAGGGCAATAGATAATATGACACCTGACACTACCAAGAAAGTTTCTGTTGAAAATCTCAAGAAGCTTTTTAATATATGTCGAGATGAACTACAAACCTCGAATGGTATAAACCATACAAAAAAAAGTTTCATCAACTGGAATTTTATCACTGCATCTCAGTTGGTCGATTATTATGAAGACTCTGGGTTTGATACTCGAGACGGTGTTATCGAAAAGTACTTAAACCCGGCAATTAGCCTTATGCCTTTTTCGACCCTGTCACATAGGTTGAACGCAAATTTGGTCCATTCCCTTGCTGAGTTTTGCTCAGTGCAATATAGAAAAGAGGAAAGAAATGTAAGACTAAAAGTTTTGGAAAGAACCACTGCGGTCAAAAGCTCACAGTTAGAAGCTTTGAAAGAAGGAAAAAAATCTACAACTCTAGATCGTGAACAGAAAATCGCTCTTCTTCAAGGGCAAAAGATTTTAGATCAGGAGACGGCCGAATTAGAAAGTATTTTGAAAACCCGGCAATATTTATTGGAAACCAGTGCTAAATTATATTTACAGGCTGCTATTTTTTCTGATAGGAACGGTGAAGATATTTCTCGATTTATGTCAATCTGGTTTGACAACATTCAAGATGATTCGTTAAATGAAACAATAAAGGGATTGATTTGCCATATTCCTTCTATTTTACTTATTCCCTGGATCAATCAACTTATTTCAAGACTAGGAGAAAATGATACAAATTCTTTTAAGGAAAACTTGGAGAAATTAGTTATTAGCGTATGTTCATCACATCCTCACCATGCTTTATACCAGCTTAAATCAGTCACAATAATGTTGGAAAATAAGGCTACAAATGCTTCCGATGAAGCTAGATGTCAAGCTGCACTATTTATTTGGAATGACTTGAAAAGTGTTAAGGGCCTAGAAATGATCTTAACTGGCATTACGAAATTTTCTGAAAAGGCTATCCGTGTCGCAAATGCGAAGCTCACAAACAAATCTAGTACATGTTCGCTAAGCACAATATTGCGAGACCCATCCAAATGGTGGAGCCATGGAATAGCTGACCTGCAAATACCATCACCTACATACCACATTGCTCCTAGGAGTGATTGCGATTACTCCTCTGTTCCAATTATTCTCTCCGCGAATGATGAAGTAAAAATTGCTGGAGGTTTAAGCCGTCCGAAGATAGTAAAACTGAACTTGTCGGATGGGTCTCAAACAGTTCTTTTGATGAAAGGAGGGTATGATGACTTGCGTCAAGATGCTATCATGGAACAAGTTTTTAGTGAGGCCAATGTTTTTTTCAAAAAATATGAGGCTACCAGGAAACGCAACTTATCTATTCGCACTTACAAGGTTATTCCATTGGGTAAACTTGGAGGAATTCTTGAGTTTGTCAAGGATACCATACCTTTGACAGAATATTTATCAGCAGCTCATAAAAGATATTACCCCAATGCGGTTTCCGAAATCACAGCTAAAAAGAAAATTGGAGAAGTGGCAGCGAAAAGCGAAGCTCGGCGGATCACAGTTTTTAAAAGTATCCTTGACAGTATACCACCTGTCTTAAGAATGTTTTTTATGGAAAGGTTTTTCTCTTCGGATTCTTGGATGTCTGCAAAAGTTAATTACATTCGTTCAACTGCTGCAATTTCAATTCTCGGATATGTTTTGGGTGTTGGCGATCGGCACCCTGGAAATATATTGTTAGACCAAAAAACAGGTCAAGCCATTCATATTGACTTGGGTATTGCATTCGATACTGGCCGCCTGCTTCCTTGTCCTGAAAATGTCCCATTTAGGCTAACACGGGATATTATTGATGGCATGGGTATTTGCCAAAAATCAGGACCTTTTGAGAGATGCTGCCAATTTACTCTGTTAGTTTTACGAGAGGAGAGAACAAGTGTTGACACAATTTTAAACGTTTTGCGGCACGACCCTCTCTACAGTTGGTAAGTCTCAATTTTATGAAAGTTTTAACTATATATAATTTAACTGTCTAACTTTGATATTCTAGGGTTCTCTCTCCGATTAAAATAAAAAAATCTCGACGCGATAAAACCAATTCTAATTCGGAATCAAGTGAGACGAGCAGCAATATTGCTGTCGTTAGTGGTGGAGAAGCGGATCGAGTATTAGCTTCAGTACGCGAAAAACTTTCACGAGAAGAAAGTGCGGATACAAAAGTGAGACGTCTTATTTTCGAGGCGATGGATATTAAGAATCTGGCTTTAATGTTCCAAGGTTGGGCAGCATTTTTTTAAAAGATGTCAGTTTAGTTCTTGTTTTGATCATTTTTACTATTAATATAATTTTATTGAAAACTCGACTCATAGTTTTATAGAAAAATATGTATTATTTACAGTTAAAAAAACATAGACGAAATTGAAATGTACATGAATCAAGTCTTTCCAACAACTACTAGAAATGCATTCCTTGACTACTTCCTAAATGCTACAAAGCAAACCGTACTTAAGAAGCATTAGCACCAGGAGTAGCAGTTCTAGCAGCCTTAATCTTAGTCTCCTCAATTGCCTCCTCTCTCCATTTCTTGATGTATTTCTCTTCAACATCATAACCCTTATCAATTTCGGACTTTCCAAAGACAGCGCTGAATAAACCAGCCTCCTCAATTGCAACCTGCACCCTGGTATCTTCTCTTATTCTAAGACGGTAGTATTTAAGTCTTGCCTTTTCATATGCAGGTAACCATGATTCCGAGTTCTTGAACTCTGGATCGTTCTTCAGTAAATAAAGGGCATGCTGAACAACAGATTCACCATCTAATCTCTTAGACTTCTGATCCAACCGGCTCCAGTCCAAACGAGAGCTGTCTTTACCATCAGTTTCAATGACAAGTTTGGGTCGTGCAAGCTCCCAAGGATGCTGTTGATAGAAAAGAGAACGAATGTTATCCTCGAAGTATTCGATCTGTCGATGGGCGAATAAATGCTGGGTTTTGGTGCTCAGTTTTCGGGGTGCACGTGTAGTGTAAAAGCCACTTTTTGGATCAATCTCCTCGGATCTGACACTTTCTATGCTATTCTGTTCTTTGTAAACATCCAAATTATGAGCCTTGTAAGCAAGGTTTTGGGTTGGTGGATTCTGAGCAACGACGCGGAACCAAGCTGGTTCAGCGACCTCCAAGCTAGCTCTAAACGAACTGCTCTGCTGCGCTCGAAGGAGTTGAGAAGTGTGCTGAAGGACGTTTGTAGCCTTGTCTTGAATCTTCATCGTGGAAGGTGTCTAGGGCCGATGGAATGGTCAAAGGGATCGATCACGTACCAGGGGTGCTAGGTGGATGCGTGTGATTTTTGGTGTTGAAAAAATTGCAAAACTCAATGATTGGTTATCGACAACCCTAACCCCATTACTTGACCATCACAATGATAGAAGATTGACTTCCAAGCCATTTTAACTTACTGAAATGTTGTAATGATAAATATGAATTATAACTCGGCATTGTATCTTTGTTCACGGTGCATTTAACTATTCCCAGAATATTCCACCGCCTCGTCCTATCATATTAACACCTTATGGGGCTAACCAATCGTTCCCTTAGATTGGGGTATATCTGCGCTCGATGCCTCAGAGAACAAAGATTATCAGCAGCTACCTCTTTTTCTGATCTGATATCATACAATAATGATATCCGCACGTTTTCTACCGGCAGACTTAAAGTAAAATCAGAAGAGAGCGATGCGATTACATCAACAATTGGCAAGTTTGTAGTTGGAAAAAGGTCGTATCATCATAGTAGGAGATCTAATGACCAAGTTCTTCAAAAAGCCTACAATGATGCACTTGTTCACCTAATCAAAGAAAATCTAGATCCGATTCAGGAATTTCTAGAAAAGAATACAATCCAGCACAGTGATGGCGTCTCATTGTGGAGATCATCTACCCATGAACTCGATATGCTCCAATCATTGGTTGACGATTCATTTTCTGTAACTCAGATTATCAAGCAACTTGGTGTTATTCTAAATTCAAATTACCACACAATATCGACAGAGCGTAAACAAATACCACGCTACAATGCATCTCTTTCGGAATACAACTGGTTTTTGACATTATTATACCCCAAGAATGGGAAAATCAATTACTCCAAACTCTATGATGCATATAACACATTACCTAGTCCCCGGCCATCACATATATCGCCAAATCATTTAGAAGACTTACTATCTGCTTTCATGGCCCCGACACATAATACGGAGGCCACAAGAGCCATTTTTTTCCACATATTAGATGATGTTGAAGAGGCCGGAATGCCCATATCCCATCACGAAATAAACGCTGCCATAACTATGGCTCTCAAAGGCTACCAGGAGGATATTGAGCAACTATCTAAAATGGATCATTTAAACAATAGGGCATCAAATCCCTCCTCAATGACACCTCTTTCTGACATACTATACGGTTCTCAACAAGCGAATCTTGAAAGTACCAACTACCTATCACCACCCCAAAGTTCTTTCGGTAGTACCGTTCCAACTTCTCCATCATTGGAACAGCTAAAAAAGTTTCATGATAAAATAAACGGCTCGCATCAACGTGATATTTCTTCTATCAATACACTTTATATGCATGCGTTGAAAACTAATGATGTAACTCTTGCGTCAAAGACTTCATACTCTTTACGAGAAGGGGAGGTCATGCCAGATCGAATCACTTTTTTAATTGAAATAATACAGGCAGGAATTTCGAGAGACGCTAAAAAGGTCCGTGATCTTTATCGCGAAATGACATCACGAAAGCTTACTATTGATATCACTGTTATGAACGTTATGATGAAGGCATTGTTGCAATCTAGTGATATTCAATCAGCAGAAGCCATTTTTGAAATGCTGCTTACACGTGAAGATAAGAGATTGGAGAAATTGGAACAAGACCACGACCAAAATGATGACTTGGAAGAATCGTTTGAATACAATTTTCACGCAGAGCAGGACATATCTATTCCCAGAAATAAGAATATTCGAGACACTTCTGAGTCAATTGGGCCCAAGGTTCCACTCCAGGCAACATTAATGAATCAACTTCGGCTTATCGATTTTGTCCAGCAAATTATCAACCAACCTACCATCCCTGAACAATCGGAACCAATTTTGAAAAAACCTCCAACCGGAATTCAAGGAGATATTCCGTTGATACCCTCAGCTTACACATTTGGAAACTTTTTTGCATATAATTGTTTAAAATCAGAAGATGCTGAAAAGGTATACCGTTTGATAAACTTGATGAAAAAGTACAATATCCCGTTCAACGAATTATTTTTTCGTCTTTTGTTCCGTGGTTTCATTGGCAATGCCAGCAAGACATCCGATTGGGGTGATAATGAGCTTGGAAGTGATGAAACAAGTTCAAGCAAGAGAGTCAATTGGGACAAAAGCTTTTTGCATTATATCACACAATTACTCTTTGACCAACACTATGAACTTTCTCAATTGTCTTTAATTCCAGGAGGTGTTTTGCAGGCCGGTGCAGGAAGCACAGGATCATTGGAGAATGTCGCCAATAACCCATTTACAACTCGGGTTTGTGCATATATGCTCAAAGCCTATGAGACAGTGTACTGGGACAATAAAATGGCGGTAATACAGATCAGAGATGAATACAAGCGAGCTATCCAGCCAGCGACCTCGAAATGGCAATTTGAAACGGCTGAAAGTGCTACTGGCAATGAATCGACAAATGCTTTGGACTCTCCAGACTCCCCACAGCCTGAAAAAACCAAAATATCAGTAAATAAGCGTACAATTGAAGCGATCAGTAGCCAAACGTCTATCTCGTCTATCGTTTACCAAACTACTCATCACTTATTATCACTTCACTAATTTGTAAATGTATACCTATTCCAAATATAATATAGTTTTTTATAATAGTGTATTTGGGGTTTTCTAAATAATTACATTTTGGGTTTTATCATAAATAGTAGGTGCTTCAACAAAGCATTTTAAGAATAATTATAGGCTAATCCTGGGCCGTTACCTTCAAAAAATAAAAATGCATAACATCATAGTAAAAAGTTCACTTTGGACGTAAGTAATATAAACATAAAATAATACAAAATCAACATCAAAATCCTGTCAGTAAACCAAACGTTCCACATCCCAAAAAATCCAACTTAGGGTATCAAGCAGTTCACGTATCATTCCATTCAAAGCAACTGAGGTTCGCAATTCTGTACAATACCTACCTAACGACGATCCTGAGGGTTGTAACTAGGGCTACTAGGAGAGTATTGAGGAGAGGTTGGAGAGTATGCTGTCGATCCAGGAGCATAGGATGGCAAAGATGGAGAAGTAGGATGCGACACGCCAGAGTTAGGTGAGAAAGTTGGAGAGGTAGGTGAATAGCTTGGGGAAGATGGTGAGTAAACGGGAGAAGATGGTGAATAAGAGGGGCCACCACCAGGGTTGAAAACCGGGCTGCTGGGAGAATATTCCATTGGGCTGGTGGGGGATGCGCCATTGGGAGAGTAGGTTGGAGAAGAAGGTGAGTATGTAGGAGAAGATGGCGAATACGAAGGAGAAGAAGGTGAATAAGAAGGAGATGATGGGTAAGAGGGTGAGGTAGGTGAGTATGATGGTGAGGTTCCCGCATAACCAGGAGAAGTAACACCATAACCTGCACCAGCACTGGGTGAGTATGGGGTAGAGGCAGTGTTATATCCCGGAGAAGAAGTTCCATAAGAAAATGGCGAGGTAGGAGTATAACCAGGAGTTGATGCTCCACCGGCAAATGGACTTTGGGCACCACCATAATCAGTAAATCCACCACGATCGTCTGAAGTGCCAGACGCGACCATTGGAGAAAATGGAGCAACATTGTCTCCAGCCATAGTCATATTGTCATAAGAGGGAGATCTACCATCATAAGGAGTAGCAGAGCCCTCAAGATACTTGGCAGCACCCTGAGAAAAGACGTTACTTGCCTGCTGGGCACTGTAATCAGGAGCAGCAGCAACAAGCATGTCTTCGTCAAGTACAACATCAAATGAACCAGTACCTAGTGGTGCAATCTGACCAAGCATAATATTCTCAGAAACACCACGGCAATCATCAAGTTCAGCTGACGCAGCAGCTTCAAGCAAAATTTCAACCGTTTCTTCAAAGGAAGATCGCATTAAAGCACCGGTATCCGCACGGTTGATACCATGACGGGTAATAGCCATAATGTGACCTCGAGAAGTCATTGCATCGACAAGCAAAGCAATATGACGATAGTTGACATATGAACCGTCGAAAGACAACACACTGCTAATTTCCTTAAAGAGAGAAGCACGAGATGCCTCAATACCCAAAACAATGAGAACTTCAATAAATGAATTACAGTAAGTCTTTGTAAAGTCGACACCTTCAATTGTAATAACATCTGCAAGGTTCGATCCATCAGTTTCCAAATTCCATGCCTTAGTTATCTGGTATTCACCAGTCTCGTCAGGTTCACGGATATCGTACTTAGTAAGATAAACACGCTGGATGTTGGGAGTACCACCCAAAACAATGTCAGAGAGCATTCGGAACATAAGCTGCTTAACAGTTTGATCTTCTTCGGCCTCAACATTGTCTTCAAGAGTCTTGGGATCACGAACAACACGGCATCGGATAACCAGCTCCTCGGCGTTATCATCTGACCAAATAAGATGCATGTCACCACCAAAGCTTGCTGAAATCTTCTCAGCAACCTGATTCATGTCCATACGAACATCGACTAATTTCTTTCGATCAAGTTCTAGACGAAGAACCCAAGAACTGTGCATGTACAATTGACTTAACAAAGTATCATCTGGAATCATAAAGAATGTGCTAACCAAATCGCTATCTTGCTCAATAACAGTAGATGTGGCGTCAGGGTCATAATAGATACCAGTAGCTTTGACGACATGCGATAGGTTGGTAAACTGGACAAATCGAATAATATCCTTAGCACGTTCAATATCAAGAGCAATGTCTTGTTCCAAATAAATCGACATCGATGGTGTCTTAATGTTCTTAGCAACATTCAGAATTTCCTTCAAACGAGGAACACCGAGTGTGACGTTCTTAGAGGAGACACCAGCATAATGGAAAGTATTCAAAGTCATTTGAGTAGCGGGTTCACCAATGGATTGAGCGGCAACAACACCTACCATTTCACCAGGATGAACAGCTGATCTCAAGAATTGAGATTTAACCTCACCAAGTACCCACTCCCAAGCATCACGGGTGAGGTGATATTCTGAAACAACTCGCTTAACAGAAAATATAGAACGAACCATACACTTAAATAAAAGCGTAGCATTATATTGCGCCTCTTTAGTAAGGTCATCCTTACCACGGATGACAATAAGTTGATCACAAAGATCTTTGATACCGTTAACAATTTCGGGAATTGTAAGATTTGTAGCCTTATTAGGGTCTACATTAAAAATCTGTTGAGCGTTAAGAATAACACGGCGTAAGTTAACGGGAAGATGCCACTCAGCTTCAGCACCAAAAATTCCACCACGAAGGAAACTTCTATCATCAACAAGTTGTTCGTATTCTTCATCAAGAATGCGTTGCATTTCAATATCACCAATAATGTCGTTGCCACTTTCAATATCAGAAGGCTTGAGAGAATATGTAGAGTCCATCAAATCAATCTTATATCGACGATTAAAAGATGCATCATTGTTTGGAATAGTATCGATAGGTTGTTTCTCAATCTTACATGGATCAAGACCATCTTCACCGTAAACGAATTGCAAAATATCACCAAGAGAGTTTCTAACAGTACCGTCATAATGAACCATAACATCTTCCAAAGCTTTAACCAAACGACGTTGAATATAACCAGTCTCTGCAGTCTTAACAGCAGTATCAATTAAACCTTCACGACCAGCCATAGCGTGGAAAAAGAACTCTTGTGGAGAAAGACCTCTAAGATAGGAGTTTTCAACAAAACCTTTAGATTCCGGACTATAATCATCCTTGGCAAAGTGTGGCAGAGTTCTGTCTGCAAAACCAAATGGAATACGTTTACCTTCGACAATCTGCTGTCCTACACAAGCAGACATCTGTGAAATATTAATGAAAGAACCCTTGGAACCAGAAATAACCATTTGCTTAACGTTGTTTAGTTCCTTTAAACTCTTTTCAGCATACTTACCAGCATTATCACGAGCCTGGTTAAGAGTTCTTGAGACACTTTGTTCAAACGTTTCACGAACTGTCATACCTTGTTCACGCTCTAATTTATTGCGCTCAGCATCAGAAATAATTTGAGAAACTTGCTGACGAGCTTCTTCAATTGTTTCAGTAATGGTTTTCATAGTGTCAGCATCGGCAATAGTATCACCGATACCGATAGAGAAACCATTATGAAGGAGCCAAAAATTGACAACTTTTTGAATATTTCCAAAAAAATCTCTGCAAACATAGGGACCCTTTTCCTTGAAAATAATATCAATAAGACCACCAGCAGAGGCGCCAATAGTCTTTTTGTTGACAACACCGTACATTATTTTACCCTTTACGACAAGCATACCATCATCATCAGGAGAAATGGGGCTCTTGTCTAAGCGTCGAAGGTGAATGCCATCAGGAATACACATGGAAAGCATTTGCTTACCTGTCCATAATGGTTTAGGCTTAATAATTGTGGGTTCTGGAACAATACCATTCCAATTAGGGATCCAAAACAGAATGTTCATAACCTGATCAAAGTCACAGAAAGTGTCTCGCTTGGTCATTTTTCTGACACCACAGAGTGTATCTTGCACAATACCCATAATTGGCTTGTTAGACTGGGGAGTAATAATCTGCAACGGAACATGACAAATTTGAGATAACTCTGCTCGGGTTTCCTCTGACTGTGGAACGTGCAAATTCATCTCATCACCGTCGAAATCGGCATTGTACGGGGATGTGACAGACAAATTAAGTCTGAAAGTAGAATAAGGCATAACCTTAACACGGTGGGCCATCATAGACATTTTATGTAATGAAGGTTGACGGTTGAAAAGAACTGGATCATCATCAAGCAAGTGTCGCTCAACCTTCCATCCATATTGAAGAGCAATGTCACCAGCTCTCTTGTGGTAACGCAAGTCAATACGTTCACCAGTATCTCGAATAATATATTTAGCACCAGGATGCTCATTAGGACCATTTCGAACATACTCAGTGAGTCGGTGAATATTGTACGGAGTAACCACTTCGGGGTATGTCAAAGTACGGGCAATACTTCGAGGAACACCAACTTGATCTAAATCAATATTTGGATCACCGGTGATGACAGTACGTGCTGAGAAATCGACACGCTTTCCCATGAGGTTACCTCGAAGTCGTCCTTCTTTACCCTTAAGACGTGCTCGAATAGATTTGACTGGACGACCAGATTTTTGTAAAGCTTGAGGCTGGCCAGCAATATCATTGTCCATGTATGTGGCAACATGATACTGGAGAAGCGCTTCGAATTCGTTGATAACGTGAGCAGGTGCACCTTCTTGCTCACAACGGTCAACATTCTGACTGGCTTTAATAATATCTGCAAGTTTATAAGTCAAATCATCCTCACCTCGAGCGGATTCGTTAATGGCAATAGATGGGCGGACAGGGGGTGGTGGAACTGGAAGTACAGTGATAATCATCCATTCAGGTCGAGCATAATCTTGATTGAGACCCAACTTGAAGATATCTTCGTTGGAAATATGCTTGAAAACATTAAGAATTTCTGAAGGAGTTAGAGTTCTCTTTTCCTGGACAGGCTCACCATCTTCACTCTTGTCACGTTTCCAAGTGGCAACGAGTTTCAGGCCATCACGTCTAACTGTTGGCTGAGCGTTTCCACAGCCTCCATGTGAATGATACTCGCCTTTGTTGAGGCCATTTGATGGGTCGTTGTAGTCATCTTCTGGAGGGTCGGCTTCACAAACCATTTTTACCTTACAGAGACTCCAAACTGCATTGAAACGTCTCTTAGGATCACGAATCTTGACTGCTTGAGCAAATTGCAGATTAGACTAGATTTGATGTTAGAAATTTGTTTCATTGTTTACTACTTTCTTCTCAGATCTTACCTCATCCAAGAGAAGTTTACCACAGTTCAAACAAACTGATTCGCAAACCTTCTTAATTTTGTTGATGAAACCTAGAGAAATAGTCAGTATAAATGAAAATTAAACGTATCGGCTACAAGCTGATTCGTACCAATATGAAACACGGGTTTTTTCAACTCGATATAGCCAAAATGACCAGGGCATTCGGCCATGGTTTGTTTACACTAAATCAAAAGACACAGTTAGTCAACATATCACTGCTGTTGTAGAAAATGAAAAGTACATACAGTCAAGCAGCGGAAGTTTCGATCAATGGTACCGAGACGTGGATCATTGAGACCACCCTTTCTTGGGCGTTGACGCGTCTCATCCATAGTCTCAGGGTATTCGATTTTCGCGACACTGATGGCAATCTAAATGATAAACTGTTAAAACATGGTCATAAAAAGTCACAATATTAAGGAACTATGAAAGAAATCAGCAAAAAACATTGCCAATAAATGAAAATTTCAAAGCCTTAAGATGTTGTGAGTTGGAGGTGAGAAGCTGAAAAATGCAAGTAAACATACAATTTCCTCCGGAGATAATAGACCAAATTGAACCTAAACAAAATCAGTTAGTATGAGAAATAACATCGAAGAACCCTGGTTATACGTCAAACACTTACCTCCTTGACCGTTGCCAGCGGGGCGCTGGAGTGTGGAAATCTGCCACTGTAACTCATACTGGAACAAAGAAAGTTGCTAGTAACGAGGAAGTGAAAGAAAAACGGGAAAGAAGCAAACCTATGTGCTTAAAACACTTAGGAAAAAGGAACACGAATGTGCTTAAAGTGTTCTCTTCTACGCGCCAAAAATGACGATAGTTGAGATGGGGTTAAAAGAGGGTTAATAAAAAAGGGTGTGTTGGGAAAGGATATGGTGATGATTGAAAATAGTGGTGGAGGTGGAGGCAAATATAGGCTGAAATGTGGAACCTGGTGGTTGTGCCAAAAAATTTGCATAGAAAGAATTGTGGCGAGTCATGTGATCTTATGTTATATGTAGGTGTGACCTAGATAACCCTGTCTCATGAAGTAGCACGAGTCAGCATGACAACATTACGGTAAAACGGCTATTATTTCTTGCTGTTTCTTGTTATTATTTTTTTTTTAGAAGAGAACAAAAAGAAAATAAAAGGTATTTGATGTCAGGTTGAAGATAGGTGAACTTGGGTCTTATGTTAAGGTCAGAGGTTCATGGTATGTATGATAAAAGGCAGTCATATGCGTCGAGTAAGGGACCTCGCCTCCAAGATAAGGAAGGAAATATTATTCCATCACATAAATGATTTAGGTGTATGACCCAAAGGTACACATATGATACAACTTTTGGAGTACAACTGATACAGCTATCCAATTCACCAGTGACAACCTCAGAATCAGTTGAAGAAGTCGATATGAGAACAGCATTAATACAATAGTAATGCAGCAAGCCGTGAGCTACTACCATTTTAGATCAATTATATGTATTTCGCACGGTCTTGTTACATGTCAGGATCAAGCACCTCGGTTCTTAATTAATCTGGGACATTGGCAGAGAAGGCCAACATTTGAATCCGACAGTGAAGTGAGTGATTTTATCCAGAATCCTTAAACTTAATAGATCCAGAAATCTTGGAATGTCAATTGGAAAAGTCGACCATTTATGACATATCAGACAGGCTGTGACCGGGCCAACTGTGCACATATGTAAAGACGACTTTGCTACTCCATAGATACTCGTAGGCTCACAGATTCCATGATAGCTAGAAATGTTCTGAACTCGTTTATCTACATAGATTTAGCTGTATATGATATATGATATATATGACACACAAGACTCCCATCACATACCTATCTAAATACACTTTTATATTCTCTTCAGGTGCACCTGACAGCAATTAAAAAACGCACCGAGGTATGAACCCTTTATTTTGGAGAAAGATTTGACTATTCAATTCGAATACAAATTTATATACATATTGATTCACATTATATATATAAATCTCATTACTTGTGCGCATAAAGCACAAGCAATTCAAATAGCATTTAAGCTCGGATTTTAGCTTGTACCAGTTCAGCAGAGTAAGAAGAAGCCGCTACTAGGCGCACTGACTTAACATCCACATTGAGTGCCATTAATCACAACAATTGGTTATCAAGCCTTTTTATTGCGTTTTCCTTCCTAAATTTATTTCTTCTTCTTTCCTACCGCGCTACTTTAACCACTTTACTCTCAATATCTTTCTCCCACTACATTTTATTTTTGTTATCATTATTGTTCTCACAAAACTTCGTCCTTCGAAACTCCATTTCAATAAGTCACTTACTTGATAACCCCGGACTCTAACAGTCATGGCATCTCAGCAACTACCGTCAGATCCCGACGTGTTAGGCCCACATGACATTGCACCTGAGGAAACAGACAGACGCGAATCCTCCTTGGACCTAGGAGATGTGCAGGCTTCATCAGTTGGTGTGGCCCTGTTTAAACTGTTTAACGGAACCGCTGGTCGTTCTCTTCATCTTGGCGTCACCGATAAGGATGATGTATTCGATTCCGATTCCGACTCTGATGATGAGTTTGATGAAGAAGAAGAGTCCGACTCCTCCAGAATACATCCAGCATCAATCTCTAAACATTCTCGTAAATCCCAGACTTCTTTAACTGATGACGTTTATGTACCTCCCCAGGATCTCGACACAGGAAGGCTTGCACATGTTTCCTCTGACAGTTCCATAGCACCGACCCTTCTACAAATTACCCCAAGTAGTGCTGATTCCTCCGATACTAATGTTTCTAAGCTTGCTCAAAGCGTCCAGTCGCTTTTAGTTAGCTCCCGCTCGTCTCGAAGAGCTTCTCGAGTCAGCAGCAATTCTATAAAATCCTCCAGATCAACCCCTTCTTTGCGAAAAACTCCAGACGAAGATTCAAAACGTCGTGCCGGCCATATTGAAGATACACTGAAGTCACTAGGCGTTCAAGATGAGGATGTCCTCATTGCTGGTATGTTAATGGTCTTTTAATTTAATACTTTTTTATTCATTTTAGTTTATTGCTTTTTCTTATCTCATTATACATGCTAACATTTCTTTATGGCAGACTATCCATGTTGGTTACTTCGTCACGTTCTGCTCGAAGGCCGACTTTATGTTACGAACAATGATGTGTGCTTCACAGCATACTTGCCGGTTACTCAAGGAAAAAACATGTTTAGTGGTACTCTGAGTAAGATGGCTAGACGCAGTTCTCGCTCTACTCGCCATTGGTTTGTTCTCCGGCCTGATCAATTAGCTTATTATAACAGTGCACAGGATCTTTATTTTCCAACTGGTGTGATTGATCTTCGATACACCTTTTCAGCAGATCTTATACCTGATGGCAGTTCGGGAGATAAATTTCAATCAAATATGTTCCAAGTTGTTACCGAACGAAGAACGTATAACTTTAAAGCTGATACCGCCTCATCAGCACAGCTATGGGTTAAGTGCTTGCAGCGCGCCATCTTTATGTCACGAAACGAGGGTGGCCAAGTCAAAATCAAGATTCCTGTGGAAAATATCATCGATCTTGAAGAGTCAAACCTTCATGAGTTTGGTGTAGCTTTGAAGGTTCGAGCCATTGATTCTGAAGACACCTTTTCAATTGATGAGTATGTTTTGGCATTTATTAATCCCCACCAGACATCTGAAGTTCCTATCAATACTATTCGGAAGGTAATGGATCAGAAGGGAATTAAAGATATTGATCCAGAAATCGGAGCAGATAAGATTTATGAGGAATTGGCAGAATCACGCCGCATTTTGGGTAGAATCACAGACTCTACAAATACACCGCCTTCCCCTACCACCCCCACTCGGTCCAGATCACCAGTGCCTATGTCTCCTTCGGATGAGCCTGGTCGTTCTGTTGTTGGTGTTGGGCGTCGCTTTACACGCCGCGTTAAGAATTTTGTGGGACGTGAGTCATCTAGTTCTCCAAGTGTTTCAAGATCAGCATCACCAAATGGCTCAGGGCATATAGGTAACGTTGGAGTTCCAGTAAAAGCCACCCTAACTCCACCAGCCATTGTTGTTGGATCTCCTCCTAATAAAGATAGCCAATTAGCTACTAGTCAAGATAGTTTCCTCGATGTGGCACAGGGAGACTATGTTGAACCCTCAGATGACAATTATGCAGCCAAAAATCAAGTACAGATACCAAATAACTCCTCACATTCCACCAATTTTCTCCCAAGTCTTCATTTTGGCCGCTCTCACACTGTAGGATTTGAGGCCCCCGAGAAGAAGAAAAAATCTAGAGGTACCATGGTGGGAAAGGTCAGCGATATGTTTACCAGCTCTATCAAACATTTCCAACCGCCAACTCCAGGGGAGTTTACAGATTTCGAGGATGCAGAAAAGTATCAGGTCTCAGCAGAAGAGCGAACGGAAAGTAATGACCGTTTCCGTCAACACTTTAGTTTTGGTGAGGACGAAGAACTTACAGCATCATACTATGCACATATCCAGAAGCCTATTCCTATATATGGTAAGATTTACGTCAGTAACAATTATGTCTGCTTTCGAAGTTTGTTAATTGGAACCAAAACAAAAATGGTTTTGCCATTTAAAGATATTGAAAATGTTTCGAGTGAGCATGGATTTAAATTTGGTTACTCTGGACTTGTTTTTATCATTCATGGCCACGAAGATGTGTTTTTTGAATTTTCGTCAAAAAATGCCCGTGACGATTGTGAGAGTGTTACGCATCGCCGTCTTGATATACTTAAAATGGAGTCTTCCATTTCTGCCAGCTCCATCAGTGGCCATGAAGAGTCTTTTCATACCGCAGAAGAGAAGCTTCGCTTAGCCCGCCTTCGTACTTATGAAAGTAAGTTTAGATCATCTAGTGATAAGATCGCTGTCCCGGAAAATCCCTCTGTATTGGTCGAGACTGGCCGAAACATTTGTGCAACTGAGAAGCCCATGACATCTTTTCACATTACCATGGTTACAATTGGATCTCGAGGTGATGTTCAACCATATATTTCGTTGGCTAAGGGACTTATGAAGGAAGGCCATACTTGCAGAATCGCCACACATTCGGAATTTCGTGAGTGGGTAGAAAGCTATGGCATCGAGTTCCGAGACATTGCAGGTGATCCAGGCGAGTTGATGAAGATCATGATTGAACATGGTATGTTTTCGGTATCTTTTCTTCGTGATGCAGCCTCAAAGTTCCGTGGCTGGATTGACGAATTACTTCACTCTGCGTGGGAGGCTTGTCAAGGAACCGACATCATAATTGAAAGTCCTAGTGCAATGGCAGGTATTCACGTTGCGGAGGCTCTTAAAATACCTTATTTCAGAGCGTTTACAATGCCTTGGACCAGAACTCGCACGTATCCTCACGCTTTTATGGTACCTGATCAAAAGATGGGTGGCTCATACAATCATCTCACTTATGTTCTTTTTGATAATGTTTTTTGGAAGGGTATTTCTGGTCAAGTAAATCGATGGAGAGTCAAGGAGCTTGGGCTGGAGAAGACCAATCTGGAGTTGATGCGACAACAGCAGGTTCCCTTCTTGTATAACGTCAGTCCTTCTGTGCTGGTTCCTCCTGTGGACTATAGCGATTGGATTAAGGTTACCGGGTACTGGTTCCTTGATGAGGGTGGTGCTGAGCAGTATGAACCACCAGAAGACCTTGCAGCATTTATTAAAAAGGCTCGAGCTGACAAGAAGAAACTTGTCTACATTGGGTTTGGCTCTATCATTGTTTCCAACTCTAAGGAAATGACTAAATGTGTTATTGAGTCAGTTCTTAATGCCGGTGTGCGATGCATCTTGTCTAAGGGTTGGTCTGAGCGGTTTGATGCTAAGGATAAATCTCAAGTTGAGGTTGAATTACCCCCAGAGATTTTCCAAATCAAGGCAGCTCCACATGACTGGCTCTTCCCGCAGTTGGATGCGGCGGTTCACCATGGTGGTTCAGGTACAACGGGTGCAAGTCTTCGAGCTGGATTGCCTACTGTCATTAAGCCATTCTTTGGCGATCAATTCTTCTACGCTGGACGTGTTGAAGATTTAGGTGTTGGTTTCTTTCTTAAGAAACTTTCCGTAAATGCCTTCTCCAAGGCAATTGTTGAAGTTACAACCAACCAAAAGATTATCAACAAGGCTGCACTGATTGGTAAGAAGATTCGAAATGAAAGAGGTGTTGAGAATGCAATTGCTTTCCTATACTGGCAGCTTGACTATGCTCATTCTATTATCCAAGAGCGTGAAGAACGACGCCAAAGAGCTGATAAGAATGAAGGTCATCTGCTATCTTTGGGTACTTTTGGACTAGGCGACGATAACTCTGGAGCATTTCTTGACCCAGACCAGAAAGGCAAAATTTTGAGTGTTACTAGCTCATTAAGCCCCGGAAATGTTGTCAGTGGCTTGTTAACACCAGTAGGTGCTGTTGGTGGTGCTGTCGGTGGTGCTATTCACCGAACATTCAGCTCATCAAGCCGTTCTCGTCCCACAAGCATAATCCAGCGACCTACCGCTTCTCAAACTGATCTTGACAGCGGCATTCCTGAGGAAGGAGAACCCAAGGGCACATCGATTCTTCGAAAAGCCATTAACACTATTTCTGGCTCGTGTAATGATAAGGACGAAGAACCTGATGTGACAGAAAACCTGAGCGATGTTGAAAAGGCCCATAAGGCAGTTGGTCTTGATAAGATGGTGTCTGAAGCTAGAAGTACCACTGGGACTTCAGACAGTGATAAAGAAAAGGTGAAATACGCCAAATCGTCAACTTTGCCGTTGCAACCTTCAAGCCCAATCTCTGGATCCAATAATGGTCTCCTTGGACGTGTAAAGAGTAAGACTGGCTCCATGCTGTCTAAACCGTTCACACACTCTTCTACTCACTCAAGCGAATCTTTATCATCCTCTCCTGTACTTTCTCAACCACTCAATTCTGGAAAACCCACCCAGAGTGCAGATTATTACAAGCCTCGGCAATCGAATACATATGAGCCTCATCGACGCTCCACTGAACCCCCTAAAGGTTCAGGGGGTAACTCAGCTCATAGCTCTGGAGAGGATACCCAAAAGACTGACGAATCTTGGATGCTTGTTGATGACGATGAGGAGTCTACATGACTCGAGGAGGATTGGGAATTTTTGGAAAACCTCTGAAGGGTTTGAGTGTTGCATTGAATAAAGGCTTGATATTTTTTTTTTTTTTGAATTTAGTAGTATTATGCTATATTGACAAAGATTTGTTGGCGTATTGTTGTTTCTTGATCTCTGGTGTTTATCATAGCGCTCATTTAACGTGTGAGTTCATTCTCCACTTTCTTTCATCCTAGTGCTTTGTCTTTTGCGCATAATCTGTTGTAATGTGCATTTTATTTATTTATTGTTATTATTAATCTCCAATCCACATTCCTTATGTTTAGTTATTTTTTTTTATGTTCAGGAATATATAGTAATTTTAAATTGAATCTCTTTTGTAAATTCCGTAATCGAAATTCTTGAGAGTATAATCCACTTGTGAAATTGTATCAATGAAATTTTATTATCATCAAGGGAATATAGAAATTATTAAACAAATACAGAAACTTTTTGGAAAACATGAATATAAAACAGAATAAAACAAGGCTTAAGCGTAAAAAAGGGTTAACATGCAATCATAATCATTCAAGGAGTCCATTTTCATATACTATTATAGATCTAGTCCTACTGTAATCTGAAGTTATGCAAAGTGAAGGCCAACTTGATGGAAGGCATGTAAAAGAGTCAAAAAGTCCTTTTGAGTACATTTAGCAGGTCTTTTACTACCCAACTCAGTAGTTTCAAAAACCTTTGCAATCTTCTCCTTAACAACCTGTCTCATGTCTTTCTTAGAATCCTCGTCACCACCCATATCAGTGTCCATAGCGTCACCAGATTGCTCTTGCTTCAGCGATAGCAAAGTCTTGTAGTTTGCTTCCAAGTTTTCAAGGGTAGAGGTGTTTTTGAAGCCGGCAGCAAGGGTCTTGTTCTTTCTTCCGAAGCAGATGTGAAGTAAGCCGTTCCATTCATTGTAGTCCAGATCAGGTCGTGGGCTCTTGGGAACAATTCGAACAACGCTGGACTCGACCTGTGGAGGAGGACGGAAATTATTTCGGCCAACCTTCATGATGTGTGTTACAGTGGCCCACATTTGGACATTGACGCTCAATCGACAGTATAAAGAATCGCCGGGTCGGGCAAGTAATCGTAAGGCAAATTCACGTTGGAACATTAAAACAGCTT
The DNA here is from genome assembly GCA_900654225.1 of Magnusiomyces fungicola. Lineage (NCBI taxonomy): Eukaryota > Fungi > Ascomycota > Dipodascomycetes > Dipodascales > Dipodascaceae > Magnusiomyces > Magnusiomyces fungicola. The sequence continues at coordinate 4,407,201 of CAACAH010000001.1, forward strand.
GGCGAGGGGGTCTGGGAAGAGCCAGCAGCTTTTCAACAAGAGGAGCAGAAATTTGATATGGGGTATTTGAGATGCAAATATCATGGTAAGGCATGTCCGTCTTGATAACATCACCTAGCATAATTTCTAGTTTTCGTTGCCATTCCGGGTGGCCTTGCACACGTTTTGTTAATTCTGAGGCCATTCGAGGATCCATCTCAACACAGTATAATTTTCGAGCTTGTTCTAGAATTCTGACTGTCAAGTTACCGGTACCAGGACCAACTTCTAAAACGATATCACTGGGCTTGATTTCACTCTTGTCGACAATACCTTGTGCGACTAACGGGTTCTTCAGCATGTGCTGACCGAAACCCTTATTCATAGTAAACACAGAAGTACGCTTGGCAGCATCCTTGTTTTCCAAGACCATAGCACCTTGTCGTTTGCCTCCAACAGCGGCAACAGTACTGGTTTGTCGTGTACTCATGGCGACTGACTGCTTTGGTGCTTTACCCATTTTGAATCGATTATAGGTATGTGATTAATAGAACCAAGTATTTTATTGTAGGTAATTGCTTTTTAAATGATGTATCAACTGTAGAAGTGATACTAATGAGTTTATGTATAAAAACCAACGAAACGAATGTTCTTTTGGTATATTTGATGTGCAGCGAAACGAGAAAATAAAGGTTGACAAGAAAAATTTTTTGACGATTATACAGCACGGCTGAGAAAAATAATGTTACACAAGCAGGTCACGTGGACTGTTACAAAGTAATGGTTTGACTGGGGCTTTCAAGTGATAAAACCCTGATCGGGGAGCAGATATGACGGAAAAAAATTAAATCTATGGATTACAAAATAGGGTAAAAAATCTGAATCTTCCATTCGGCGGATTTAATCCTCAATTAATTATAAATAATTATAATTAAATGCACATATATATATCTTAATCATTTAGATACTACAACGATAAGCGTACGCCAAGATGCTCAGATAGGGTAACCTTGTATCCATCACCGAAAATCTCCTGGTTTACCTCATGTAGTCATTAGTGGTTCATCGCCAAGCTGGATCTTATATAGACATTTTAAATCGACCCATTTATCCCCATTCTTTTTGATTCAGCTGGAATTATCCACACATCACTTCTTTACTGGAGTGCGTCAAGTTTCTTTAACTTAATTTACACTTTGAAGTGGTTGCTCCTTGACCGCTCCTTGATCTTCTACCACTCAGTCGAATCATTTGCTTAAATACGCATTATATTATTGAATCACAATGTTTGATCGTTTTTTGAATTTTTTTGGTCTTGGAGAGGCTCCAAGTAACTCTTCTAGCGAATCTACTACAACTCCAACAGAAGACACTTTATCTTCCGGAATCAGCTCGTTTTTTGGGGGCAGCTCCGAACCCCGAGGACCTACCTCGGTCATAGTTGTTTATGGAACTCACGAAATCTCACATGAGTTTAGTGACATTGATTTTGAAGCAGAGGTAAACCCTAAAGACGGCATCACTGTTGATAACTTGAAATGGACCATTAGCAGATTGTTGACTCCATATATCATGGACAGTAAGAAGCCTGGCAGCGCTTCAGCTAACAAAGGCATCCTTAATATCAACAATTTCACCATCACATGCAATGGTAGAAAGTTGGAAGAGCCGAATAAGTCTTTGAAAAGTTATGGTGTCAAAACTGGGGACAAGATCATGGTCAACGTTTCCAATGTTGCCGCGACAGCTGCTGCTGCCGCTGCTGCATCCCGAGTTCAGGCATCATCCAGAGGTGGTAAAGGAGGAAAGGGTAAAAAAGGTGGAAAGAAGAAAGGTGGATCTGGTAAAGGTCAAAACCAATCTCAAAACGGTCCTGATCTATCCTTTGACAAACCCATTCTTGGTGGTGGAAACCGTGACACTACCAACATTTCCAGCATTCCTCGATCATTTCCCAAAAAGCCTTTGACTGCTCGCGAGAAGATTGAAAAGGTGTTGGAAGAAATTGAGAAGGACATTGCTCCATTGATTAGCAAGTTTGTTGGTCATATTCCTGAAGACAAGCAGCAAAGAGATGACGAACACCGTCTTATTTCTGAAACTTTGTTGCAAAAGATGTTAGTTTTGGATGGAATCGATACTACGCAGGAAGAGGAGGGTGAACATGAAGTTCCATTAAGACAGAAGCGAAAAGAAGCCGTCAATGAAGTCCACAAGCACCTCTCTACTGCTGATGCAGCCTTAAAAGCTGCCAAAGCTGAAGATACAAAGGCTGAAGAGAACTGACTTAATACCTGGAATAGGGCCAGTAATAAATTATAATTGGAGACTTTATCTTAAGACGTTGTATTTTTAAAAGTTTATATAATTTATTTTTTTTGATTTTGGTTGCTGTTAAATAGTTCACTTTAGCGCTCAAGTTTTAAATCTTAACTGAAATTACATTCATTGAAAATAAACGTAGGCATATATTTAATACCAGAAAGCTATCTTAAAATATGGTACAAATTAAAAAAAACTTTACATATATATATTCACACAAAATATCATTCAAATTGGTAACGTTTGACCAAGCATAGCCTATCTCCAGATCATCTTCGTGCTCTCTTGTTGTTATTGTATCCGTCATTGTTGTTGTGGTTATTGTATCTCCTATTGTTACCGCCATCATAATTATTATTATTATTATATCCACCCTGGTTTTGATAAGGATTATTACCACCATCGAAAGGACGTGTATTAAAACCTTGATTGTTATTGTTTCCGACTTGACCAAAAGCATTGTTTGCGAAAGGCATATGGGCAGTTGGCTGATACTGGTTCTGCTGAGCATATGGGGGAGCACTGGATTGATTGTAACCATTGTTATTATGGCCACCACCATTGTGGTTATTATAATTGTTACCCCGATTGTTGTAGTTGTTGTTTCGGTTGTTGTACTGGTTATTATAACCACCACGATTATTAGGGCGAGAGTTGTATCCACCTCTATTATAACCACCACGATTGTTTGGACCGTTATTGTAACCACCTCTGCCATTGTATCCGCTGTTGTACCCTTGGCCAGAGCCACTGTTGAAATTACCGCGGAAGCCTTGTTGAGTCTGAAGATCAGAACCAGATAATTGACCGGCCTTTTCAAGACCGATAAAGTTTTCAAAACCTCCTACTCTGCCAGGAACCTTCAAGTGTTCATTTCGACCTAGCGCATTATTTCCGTGAAGGGAGTTCTGATTCTGGTTACCGTGTTTGCGACGTTCATTCATCTTTGACCTAATTATACTTTCCTCAGTGGGTGTGAAAACTGGGTCACGTAATTTTACGCCAGGCAACAACATACTCTTGTTGGTAGTGTGGATAATTGGCATTTTGTATGTTGCAAATAAAACTGCATCCTGAACAGGGATATTGGGCATAGAGCCTTCGCTAAGGGGGTATAATAAAACCTTTTTATTACCATATCCCTCATCTTTTGAAACAGCACCAGAAAGACCGCCTGCTTCGTTTGATCGGAAGCTTAGCTTCTTTTCATTATTTTCCTTGTAAAGCTTCTCAAAAACCTGTTTGTAAATTTTGTTGCGACCAGAAACGATTAAAATTTCATGTTGATGGGTATTTCGTGCTGTTTCCTCAGGTGTTAGCTCGGGGTATTTCTTGTGAACAGCCTCAAGAAGTCGATGCTCATCAATAAAGGGAAGAACTGCAACACCTTGCCATTCAAACCTGTTACCATTCAGATCAATTTCAAAGTCTACAGGGTAGAAATCAATAATATCTGAGTCAGGATCACTCATGAGAGGACGAAAGACCTCAGGAAGAGTGTGCCCACTTGCTGCTGGAAGTACACTCATGAGCTGTTCGTATGGTCTAAATGGTGTGCCGTAGTTAAATTTGATCTCAATATCAGAAAGGTTCTTAAAATCATATGCGAATGGTGCATAATGATATGGGAAATACCAGTTCCATGACGGGCAGCCTTGGTAATAATACAAAAGAACCCAACAGACACCCTCTATATATCGCTCAACAATATCACGACGTTTAGGACTTTCTTCGGGAGCATCAAATTTCAAAGTGTAATATCTGTCACGATAACCATCTTCACCTAATCTGATAGGATCCTCAAAAGAATCCATGTCTTCACGTCTCTCAAACCCATCAGCAGCTCGTTTAATACCTGCCTTTACCGGAATACCATCTTCCTCATCAACTTCTTCATCGTTATTATTCTTGTCTCCCCCTTCATCATCAGAGGAATGAACAGCCAAAACGCCAGTGTCGGTCTTTTCTTCAGGCTTCTTTTCAGAAGTCTTGGCTTTAAGCTGAGACTTGAGGTTTTGAGCAGCAGATTTGTTGGCCATATTTGCTACTGTAATTGCATTTCTGTTTTGAACTAACTCTGAGTTAGACATATGAACATCACCAACACTTTCTCCTGAAGGTGTGTATAAAGGCATATTTTGTAGAGGATGAACAGGAGCCCTGTCACCTGTTCTGTTTCTGCTGATCTGAGGAGCTGCTGGAAGAGTATTATTGTCAAGAATAACATCTTCCACTTTCTGTTCTTTTTGATAGTCATGCTCAGGTCTATTTCTGGCTTCAAGTTTCCAAGTTTCGCCACTCTCTTTGATTCTCGCCCTCTCTGTCTTTTCTTCATTCTCTAACCTCCTGCGTTTATTTTCAGCTTCACGGCGAAGTTTTGATCGGAAAATATTATCCTCCTGCTGTCCAAGAACTTGCAATAACATCTCAGCACGTTTCATGTCTACTACACCATCGCAGGTGATATACCCACCAATTCTTGCAAGGTTTGAGCGCCACATACTTGTAAGCATATCAACAGAGTTACTTCTGACATCCAAACTAGGCAAGTGAGGCAAGAAATCGTTACCACAAAAGAAACACATAAAAACCCAGTCATCCAAAGCTCTCTCAAAGTCGTATGTAAATGGAAGATTACCTAATTGAAGCTCAATCTCAAGATACTGTCGAAGAATATCAATGTGTAGCCAGATAAATGGCTTCCTCTGAGCCTTTTCCACCTCATTATCCAGCTCCAGCTTCTTTTGGTCTTCCTCAGTAATTCCAAAGTTTTGATTGGATCCACCACTCTTGGGCTTGCTTTGATCAGCAAAAACATCTTCACGCAAAATCTTAAAGTGAGGTTCGTGAGTGGCAAGGCCCAAGAAAATTAAGTCTGCATCTAAACCGTAGATGCAATGTGTAGTATTGGGGTTGTAAGATGGGTCTATTCGTTGAGATCTGATGAATTGCATAATCTTATGTTCACCTTCACCGGGTACCGATGCATCAGAAATGATTACCTTGACTTCACTCCAACCAGGGTCTGAGCTGACTTTATAAGCAATCCAGTATCGTAAACTTGCTGCCAAAGTGTTCATAAATGGCGTTCCTGGTGTGATAGCATTAGAATCCCATTGAGTCTTGTCTCTAATCGCATTGTCAATAATTTCACCACGAGCCTCAGCTTCAGCAATAGCCTGTTCCTTTGCTTCGTTGTTAATTCGCGCTTCACGTGCAGATCTAAATCGTCGAGAACGCTGCTGGTTCATTTTTGCCCTAGGAGCAACACCATCAATTGCAATCATGAGAATTTTTCGTGGTCGTGCCATTGTTAAAACGCGGTCAGTGTATCTAAACACTTCCAGCATCATTTCATCTTCGTTCTTTGGTGCTGGACGACCTTCAGGGTGTGTACAGGGATGAACAATACCGTTCATATCAAGATAAAGATTATCAAGCTCGTCATTAGGGTTGGGTCCAGAGTAGTCTGGTGGCACCAAGACGCCATCGACTTCGATATCAGGATCTTCCAACACTGGAGAAACGATTTTAGGGTACTTTCTCGAAAGCCATCGGAAGAAGGCTGGAACACCCATTTTAAGTAATTATGAAATAAAGTATGATATAAAATAAGGGTTGTTATTAAAAGGCTTAGTTTATTGATACTTGATGCTTTTGTTAAAAAATTCAAATTGTGGAGCTTGACAAAAAATCCACATAACAGATAGTGCGGCAGTATAAAAAAATTTCGCGCGTAAAATACCCGAACCCTGATGATGTTTCGTAAAGTTTTGGGAAAAATGGATCATATTTTAAGAGGGAAAAACAAATTAAAGCTGTATATATTAAAGGTGATTACTCGCAAAGTTTATTTGGACCTCAATCCTGAGAAACACAATAAATATGCTGGTTTTAAACCGTTCAGTTGATTCTAAAGGGATTCCAGCAATAGCACAGAAAAACATGTAGCGTATGTGTGATACTCCAGCGTAAATATCAGCACAAATATTTATCTGATCGGCTGTAATGGAATAACAGAATGGATTACATGCAATTCACTGGATACAAAATGCATTTCCCGATAAGGGCAATAATAAAGTGCGTAATTACGGATTATTAAAAAAAAAAAATATTACTGCTAGGCTAGATGCTGTCATTTAGCTAGAATTGGTTATATATAGGTCTAGTGTAGACCTCTGTTAATCATAAGCGCTGCAAAACGAAACTCGGCAACTTAGCACACCCCACCAACACCGAACTTATTTTGAAAATTTCCCCGCAGTCGGTACTAATTTGCCATGTTGGCCATAGACGCTTTAGATACAAAAGGATGAGCTTGGAACGCTTGATCCACACTTTTTTTTGTTCTCTAAATAATTTTTTTTTACCAACTCTCTATTTCCTAATATATATACATTCAATCTTAATCAATCAAAAACAATAATAATGTCCGACAAGTTTGATATCCCCAAGACACAAACTGCCTGGTTTTTCATTCCTGGCCAAAAGAAACTTGAAAAAAGAACCATCCCAGTCCCAGAACCTCCATCTGGATCTGTTCTTCTTCGCATTGATGCTGCAGGTGTCTGCCACTCTGATTTGCACATGATCCATGGCGGGATCCCTGTGCCCGGCCCCATTATCATGGGCCATGAAATTGCAGGTACTATCGTTTCTTTGGGCTCAGGCGTGAACCCTAAACAGTTCCCTCTTGGTGGCCGATTCGCTGTTCATACCCAGAATGCTTGTGGATACTGTGATCTCTGTCGCTCTGGCCACGACAACATTTGCCAGTCTAAGAACAAGGTCCAAATTGGGTTGGGCCACCCCGGTGGATACGAAGAATACATGGATCTTCCTGTCCGAAACTTGATTCGAATTCCAGATAACGTTTCTTCAGAGCAAGCTGCTGTCGCTACTGATGCTGTTTTAACACCATACCACGCTCTCAAAAAGATTCCAATCAATGGCTCTACTCGTATCTTGATCTTGGGTCTTGGAGGTCTTGGTCTTAATGCCGTGATGATTGCAAAACACTTTGGTGCGACTGTAACAGGCTTTGATCCCAAGGATTCAGCCCGTGAAGCTGCTAAGGAGGCTGGTGCTGACGAAGTTCTTGAAAAGTTCCCTCCACGATCAATGAATTTTGATGTTGTTGCAGATTTTGTTGGCTACAAGCAGAGTTTTGCTATGGCACAGAAGCACGTCCGCCACTTGGGTCACATCTTGACGGTTGGAATGGGCCATAACATTACTGAATATGAAAACACTAAAATGGCTTACAAGGAAATGACTACTATCGGCTGTCTCGGTGGAACTACTCAGGAATTAGCCGAGGCACTTGCTCTGGTTTCACAAGGCGCCGTTAACCCTCAAGTCCAAAGCTTTAAGCTGGATGAAATCAATGATGTTCTTAAGAGTTTAGACGATGGAACTGCTACTGCCAGACTTGTTCTTAAGGCAAAGCTATAATATACGAATCTATTATTTGTGAATACTTTTTATTATTATTAATGAAGATTGGATCAAACACATATTTATAAATTATAAACGATTACAATGGTATTCTACATCCACAAATGCCTTAAAAATGGGGGTTTAAAATGTCTTTTTTAAAAATGTTTATTTTCAATTAGATCACCGTTTAAAACATAACTCTGTTGGCATACGCCATTGGCTTGATATCAGGGTGAGGAACAGCGTTAAATTGCACAAAGTCAAGATCGTAGTCGGGGCCATAGATATTAATGTAGGCACCCTTGTTTTGTTGAGTATCACAGTAATTTGGAGCTGAAAATACAGTATAAAGACGACCGTCATGCTCCTTTTGATATCCATCCATACGGACTTCGTGAGATCTAATGACCGCTTTGATTTTGTTGAGTTCGCAGAAAGTTTTGGTCACATCAGGGCCAAATTGAAGGGCAACACCTCTCTTGGATGGAGAACGGCCAGGTTGGGGTTGAGGGTCGGACCAAAGAAGTTCCATCATAAGGCCGGTTGTACCAGGCTGTTTTTGAGAAAATCTATCAATGGCTTTAATTTCGTCAAGTGTAACGTCATCACGAGAAAACAAGCCACCATGAAGAACAAGGTAGGACTTTTGGATCAAAGTTGCAAGAGGCAAGTAAGAGAAGGCTTCACTAAAAAGCTTGTAAACTAAATCCGTATTGTACTTAGCCTTACACTCACCCTCAAAACCGTACATTTTGTTCATATCATCAGCCTCGTGGTTACCGCGATTAAGGAAAAAGCTGTTGGGGTAAAGACATTTGTATGCAAAGAAGAGAATGGCAATCTCAGTTGACCACGATCCTCTGTCAACAAAATCACCATTGAAAAGGTAAAAGTGCGTCTCGCTGGGATAGCCGTTTGTGTTGAAAATGTTGAGAAGATCGTAAAACTGGCCGTGCGTGTCACCACAGACAGTAATCTTTGCGTCCTTACTTTTGGCAGCAAGATCAATATCAACAAGAGAAGGCTCTTCGATAAAAAGCTTCATAGCCTGCATAACAATAGCAAAAAGATATTTTCTAGGTATTTGTTTTCCATCCTTGAACAACTTGATGAGAGAGTCAATGAATTCCTGGGTAACGTTGACATGGGTATTTTTCAAAAGGGATCTAACTTTGGTGAGGGCAAGGGGTTCATCCAGCTCTTCACCTTCCCTTTCCTTGTGGGTATCTTTTTCATCGCTAATAGTAATTTCGAGAGGAATACCCTCATAAGACTCGTCCACCGACATATTTTTAAGGTTAATGGACTCGATAGTAGATGGGGAATCCTGAACCTCGATAGCCTTAGCAAAGGCCTGGGCACGAACGAGTTTTTGGCATGCGTCTAGATTTTTTCGGGCAAAGGCATCGGTGGGATTGGTTTGGAGAAAGGTTTTGAAATCAACGATTGCATCCTTATGACGAGACATAGCAGCGGAGGCGACACCTCGGCGATAGTAAGCCTTAACATAGGCCGGATCGGCGGTGACAGAAGAGGTAAAATCCTCGACAGCAGCGCCATAGCTTTCATTCTTTAAGTGAGCCAAACCGCGGTTTGCAAAGTAGATGGGGTTTTTCGAGTCAATCTCAATAGCTTGAGTATAAAACGAGATGGCGTCGTCGTATCGATTTTCCTTCAATGCCTCATTTCCCTTGACTTTGAAGGAGTCAGCCTTAGCTTTAGATTCAGCAGATATCTCGGTGGTCATGGCAAATTACACAGTCAGAAGCAGGTTTTGGTAGTTACTTGTTATAGCAGAAATGGCGAACCTATATGATCATAATCGGAAAGAAAAAGGTCGAGCGCGGGCAAGAAAAAGGACCCATTCCAGATCCCAATCTTAGTCAAAAGGATGAAAATTCCAGATCAAGGACCGGGTCGTGTGACAAATCATGTAATTGCAAGCCGGGTACAAACAATGAAAATTCTGCATATAGAACATTCTTGTACGTCCTAGCAGCTACAGCCAGGACAGTATGCTGGTCACATGTGCTGTAGCTATGAACGTTACCCTGTCTGGGGATAATAAGAAGTTATGTAATCAGAAGTTTTAAATTTTTTTTTTTTTAATGTAAATAGCATCCTTTTCTCTCTTCCTTTCTTCTTTTTTTTTTTTTTTTTTTTTCTACAACACAACCTCATAATGGCTGCTTCATGGCATGGGCGAGCACCTTGGGTAAATTTTGTAATCTGAAGGATTTATCCATACCTCTACTTTCAGGTTTTCCCGGCTGAGCTCTCCGTTTTGGAAGGGTTCTTTTTGGGGACCCATGCCGGTGTCATATGTGAGATTCGATTAATGAACAGTACATCATAGTACCTCCCAGGCTGCGTTTCCAGCTTTTGGAAACAGGTTTTTCCTACACTGGGGTGTCTCCAAGAATACTGACATTTTATTCCAATTCACCATGAATGGTGCATTGTTGTTGGCAATGAGCCATCTAGCTGCGGATCCACTCGATGCATCTTTATCTGTAGACCATTCTTTTGACCGTGTTAACGATGGTCATGCCTATCTTTTTTTTCCGTAGCTACATAGGCTTTATGAAGAGCTTTCTATTGTAAACATGCTTAACCAATAGTAACACTAGAAAACAACGTGTAAACATGGACGAAATTGGCTTGTCGGCTTTACAATTGTTTTGGGAGTTTCAGCCGTGGCACCCGCAAAAATTTTCGGACTCATTTGGTTGAAGGCTTTCTGTAAGCCTCGCAGGTTTCCACAACGAATCAATTTCAAGGACCGGCAAATAACATGCTAACTATATAAACCTCCCACTTCCCCATACTTTCATGTGCTGACATTTTTTTTCTCACTCTGTTTTTCGTTTCCCTCAGTAATTCCCCTTTTTATGTTTCCTAGGAGTGTTCGGTTAATTAATCAACGTATACCCAGCCCTACTAAAATACCTCTTACATCTTCTTCACTACCATTAACCTTCAAAATTTCGACTCGTCAAATAAGAACGATGGCTTCTACTCCTGTTGATCTCGTCGAGCTTGCTAAGAAAGCTGCTGCCTACAAGGCTGTTGATCTCCACTTCCCCAAGGACCCGAAAGTGATTGGCATTGGTTCCGGATCTACTGTCGTTTATGTTGTTGACCGCATTGCTGAGTTAGCCAAGCAGAATCCAAGTATCGCTAAGAATGTGGTTTATGTTCCCACCGGGTTTCAAAGTAAACAGCTACTGCAGAACGCTGGCTTGCTAGTTGGGTCTATCGACAACTACCTCGCTGGAGATCTGGACGTTGCTTTCGATGGTGCTGATGAAGTCGACCCTTCTCTTAACTGTATCAAGGGTGGTGGTGCCTGCCTGTTCCAAGAAAAGCTGGTTTCTTCATGCGCTAGAAAATTTGTGCTTGTTGCTGACTACAGAAAAAAGAGCGAAGCTCTTGGTGTTTCTTGGACCCAGGGTGTCCCCATCGAGGTAGTTGGCATGGCTTACCGCAAGGTCACTAACGATCTCTACAAGCTTGGTGCTAAGAAGGTCACACTTAGAATGGGTGGCAAGGCAAAGGCTGGTCCCATTGTCACAGACAACAATAACTTTATCCTTGATGTTGATTTCGGTGCTATCAACTCTAACGATGTCTCTAAACTCGACAAGGAAATCAAGTCACTGGTGGGTGTTGTTGAAACCGGTCTTTTCTCTAACGCAGACATTGCTTTCTTTGGCGAGTCTGATGGAACTTACAGCGTTCGTGAGAAGCACTAAGTTTATGCATTGAACTTTTTCTACCTGAAAAAAAGATGAAAATAGAAATGACCACAACCTCTTTTTTACTCGGAAATGCCGCAAAAAATTAATAAAGCATTATGAATGATAGACAAATAGTTTACCCCAGAATGACCATGGTAGTACAACATGGAATAGACCACCCCGAAGAGGTTGAATTGGACGCTGACTAATTGCGAATTAGTTGCGTAACTACCTGGCCGCCGTTCCAGGGACAGTACCCACTGATACAGGTTTAATGAACGAGCTTAATTTTATTTTACTGCAACTTTGACTTTTGTTGATATTTTTCAATATGAAATACTTTTGAAATAAAACAATAAACTGCTCTAACTGTGAGCTTAGAATATACCACTATGAGAAATGAATATTGTGTTCGTATAAGCATCTATGGGTAAGAGCTTCTTTATCCTAACTCTGAGGTAATAGAGCTACCAGCATAGCATGAACCTTTTGTTCAATATTTGTATAGCTTCAGTTACCACTATGGACCCTGCTCTGGATGCTCAAATTAGCAGCCATGTCAATATTAAATCATAGTCTGATAATTATCATCTAACCCAGTTTATTGTCTACATTACTATCGTATTCTGCATTCTCATCTTCACAAAAGTCTTGAAGAAAGATCAATATTCGCTTGACATCTGTATCCAGCTGTTTCTTACTGATCCCCTTGCTATATGCATATGCTTCATCCACACATATCAGCGGGACCTTCAACTCCCTTAACGTTGCCTTTGCGGCATCCATCAGTACAACCGCCTGCTTATAAACCCAGGCATCATACCGCTCCAGTTCAAGCCTGTGCTGTTTTTCCAGCTCTTTAAAATGGCTGGACTGTGTGGCTGGGGACGTACCTTCAAAGCGGCTTACAAGACTAACCAGCTTTTCGCTCCCTTGCTTTTTTGAAGCTTGACTTTTAATAAGAGCCTGTCGTTTGTCCCACCAGGAGACCTCTGCATGCTGCTGCTTATCAGCCAAGCTGCAACAAGCCTCTACAAACTCAGGCTGATTGGGAATCATCTCGTTGACAATATACCGTAGTGCCTGCTGGTATGTTATTATGTGGGTAGGATCAATAGACGACTCCGACGAGGCTGTGGCTGAAGAGTGGTTTAAAATAGGAATGGAATTCAAAAAATCTTCCACCGCTCCATAACCGTAACTAGACTGCTCTTTCTTATTCCCATTGTCTGTGCTTCTTGCACCATAGTCTGACTGTGTAGATGATGCATCACTTGGCTGATGCTGAGTTCGACCATTGTCCCGGTTACCGGTCAATTGGCCCAACAGGTGCATCAAGTTAGCATTCGAGTCCAAGTTCCCCGAGCCATTGCTGGACATTGCAGCTAGTTGTAAAGCAGATGTAATCTTCAAAGGTTTGTAAGCCTGTGGGTTGGCGATCGTAGCCAAAGACGTGATGTTTATTTTTGTGTGTTGTGGCTGGGCTAGGGTATTCAAAGGCCAAATCACCCGCAGCAACACCACTGCTTAATTATCAGCCAAAGATTTCCCACGCTCCTATAGTTGTACCGCTTAGAGACCCTTCATAGACACCACCACCACAACAACACAGGGGCTCTCGTCTGATCATCAAGCCTTGCGGTCAATCTGTTCTATCCAAGGTGACATACATCCTTGAACACTGCAATCTTACCTCTGTTCCTGTGCTTTCAACCGCTTGATACCTAACCCCTCGATTTTATCAATAGTTTCAGCATGGCATCTGCAATCTTTTTTCTCGACTTGAAGGGTAAGCCCCTGCTCTCACGAAACTATAGAGGTGACATACCTCTAAGTGCTGTCGAAAAGTTTCCTTTACTTTTGCTGGAAGCCGAAGAAGAAACCTCTGTTGTTCCTCCTTGCTTTAGCCGACATGGCATCAACTACTTGTATATTACTCACAACGATTTATACGTCTTGGCTTTAACCAAACGAAACTCGAATGCTGCTGAAATTTTATTATTTTTACACCGAGTCACCACTGTATTGACTGAATATTTCAAGAGATTAACGGAGGAGTCTATTCGGGACAATTTTGTCATCATCTATGAACTGCTTGACGAGATGATGGATTTTGGTCATCCTCAAACTACAGACACTCAGATTTTGCAGGAATACATTACCCAGGAATCTCGTGCCCTTGACGTTCAAGTTAGACCCCCTGTCGCAGTTACTAATGCTGTCTCGTGGCGTTCTGAAGGACTCACATATCGCAAGAATGAAGCATTTTTGGATGTTGTTGAATCTGTGAATATGATGGTTTCAGCCAGCGGAAAAGTGTTACGTTCAGAGATCCTCGGTTCTATTCAGATGAAGTGCTACTTGTCTGGCATGCCTGAACTTCGATTGGGCTTGAACGACCGGGTGATCTTTGATCGTCAATCCAACACTACTGGCCAGATTTTACCATCCCGCGGAGCTGGATCTGCAGGCAGTGGTGGAAAGGGACCCATTGAGTTGGAAGACATTAAATTCCACCAATGTGTTCGACTTTCTCGATTTGAATCTGATCGTACTATTTCTTTTATTCCTCCGGATGGTGAATTTGAGCTCATGTCGTATCGTCTTAACACATCTGTTAAGCCTTTGATTTGGGTTGACTGCCGATTCAAAAACTTTAGCAACTCTCGAATTGAAATCCAGGCACGAGCACGGGCTCAATTCAAGTCTAGATCACACGCTAATGACATTGACATTATTATTCCCGTTCCTGACGATGCGGACTCTCCCAAATTCAAGTCTTCACTTGGCAACGTGAAGTGGAAGCCTGAGTTATCAGCCATTGTGTGGCACATTAAGAAACTAGTTGGTGGCCGCGAAATCACCATGACTGCCGAACTCAACTTGCCTTCTGTTCGTGGTGACGATGGTGCTGCCGTCACTTCTGGCGAGGTTGGGCTCCCAAGATCCTCTGGCTACTCAGGCTCGACCACCGGCGCCAACTTTAGCACCTCGAACAAACCCATTTCTGTCAAATTCACCATTCCATTCTTCACGACGTCGGGAATTCAGGTGCGGTATCTTAAAATCATCGAACCTAAGCTCCAGTATCCATCATATCCTTGGGTCCGTTACGTCACAAAGTCTGGCGAAGACTATACCATCCGAATAGCAAAGTATTAAACAAAAAAAAAAAAAACTGTTTGGGAGGCTGTCATTTTTCATTTTTCATTTTTAAAATTTTAAATTTTTTTTTGTAACAAATAATTAATTAATTAAAACTTTTTGCTTTATCATTATCGTTATTAACAAATTAGGGGCAGTATGATGAAAAAGATATTTGGTACCATTGGTACTATTGGTACTATTATGGATATATATATCTATAATAGAGGATACACACAGCTATTATGCCAAAACCAGGATGTATTGGCATAAAACTTTTGACAAATTTACAAATGATACGAACGACTAGTTTTTAAAATATATAGTTTTAGACTTATATTAAAAACCAAAGAACAAGAACAGAAAAAAACATTGAAAAAGACAATAATAAATGTAAGGGAAGATTCTATACATGTACATTAATAATCCAAATATATATATATATATATATATATAGATATAATAAAACTCATAATGTATATGATGATGATATACATATGATATAAATCACACATTGAATTCAAAACTAGTTTATACAAACAATTCATTAACAGTGCACATACAAAAAAATAAAAAACTCCAAAACTCCAAAACTCCAAAAACACACACATACACACCTACACTCGTGCACATTACACTAAACATTCAACGTCCTTTCTTTAGGCTGCACTGACTTGGTCCCTGAAATAAATACTGGATAACTCTACCGTCTGACGCCTATACTCTTCAGAGTCCATCTTCATGTGAAGTGCCAGAGAAGCCTGATCTGCAAGGCCCAACAATTTGATATTCTGTCCTACAAATGCAGCCATAATGTTGACTGCAACCTTAATGTTGAATTCTGAAGGTAGTGAATATTGGGTCGATTCTGGAACATCAATTTCGGCAAGCCCCTTCATCAGACGAATACCAATATCATAAGAGGTCAGGCCCGAAGAGGAATAAGAGGTGGAGAGAGTCGATAAAAGAGATGTATTAGAGAGATGAGAGGAGATGGGGAAGAATAAGCCAGCAGTGTCGGATTGGCCGGTTGCGTTGTAATGTTTTTGGGATTTTGAGGCATGCTTCTTCAACTCTTCAATAATATAAATGTAATCCAAATAAATTTGACCACCTCGAGACCAATTCGAAACTTGGGCAACAGGATCTGTGAATTTTAAAAGAAGTGAGAGCAGATTGTCCAAGTTGTTGGAGATAATAGCAGTAGGAGCGACTTTGCGGATGATACGATAATGTGCTTCTTCCCAACTCTCAGCAAGTATAAGCTGCTCACATTCCTCCCAGAACTTTCCTTGATAACGTAACTGCAGTGCTTTAGCGTTATGGAAAATAGAAGAAGGAATATTAAATCGGGTTTTGAGTGTTTCAATATCCTCAGACTTGAGACTATCAATGTTGCGGGAAACCACTTGTTGTATTTCATTAGTGGCAGTAACATCATCTGAAATATGGGAAAGAATGAAAATCGCTTCAACATAATGTTTTTGAGATTCCAATTGAGCAGCAAAGTCCAAGTTCAGCTTGTTTCCAATTGCGAAATCAGGATCACTAGCGATACCGAGTGAACGCACTAGAATATGATATAAAATCCAGGGAATTTGAAAATTAAAATCACTGTTAGAACAAGACAATGGATTGATCAAGCTTTCAGCGGTTGGCCTTTCACGGCCATACAACTCTAAGAGTTCAAACTCAATATGTCGAACATTTCCTAATGTGTTCACATATGGAGCTGGTGCTAAGTTTGAAGTAAATGCGGTTTTATATGAATCACGAGCTTCATAGAGAGGACGCTCAGTAGTACATTCATACCACAATTTAAGGCCAAATGCTTGCAGCCAGCTCAATCCCTTTGAAATGCTAATCTTCGAATCATTTTGGTTAGAAGTAACGAGAGTATTACCAGCAATGAGTTCAAAGACTATTAAAACAGGTTCGGGTATATATCTGTGAGTTCCAGTCATGTCCCAGTCTTCTAGTTGAGCTTGGGCAATTTGCCGGATTTCAGCATCAGGTGTTTCAAGCAGAGGAATAAGAGTTGCCAAGTGTAAGTTATTACCCTTGGAAGCAGCAAGGGCAGCCTTTGTGATTTCGTTACCGTAAAGATGTACCAATGTTTGTCTCAGAGGATC
The DNA here is from genome assembly GCA_900654225.1 of Magnusiomyces fungicola. Lineage (NCBI taxonomy): Eukaryota > Fungi > Ascomycota > Dipodascomycetes > Dipodascales > Dipodascaceae > Magnusiomyces > Magnusiomyces fungicola. Next base: position 4,423,957 of record CAACAH010000001.1, read on the forward strand.
GTCTTCAAATTGGGCAACTTGGCTTCTAGTTTGAGGGGCAACCACATTAGACAACCATTTAGAAAGAAACTTGGATCGGATTTTTTGAATTTGCTTAGCTTCAGCATCATGAGACATATTAGAAAGACCCTCGATACCTAAAATAGAAAGAGGATCAAACAATACAGACGCAAGAAGAATAATGTTTAGTTCACGGGATGAGTTTCCAGCGAATTTGTTTTTAATAGAGTCGAAAGTAAGGTCAGTAGTTGGCCTAGAAAGCGGGAATCCTGAATTTCGTGAAGTAATCTGGGAACCGGACAATAAATCTTTCAAGATGGAAATGAAATATTGGGGAACTGAATTTGACTTGTTATTGATAACCTGATCAGCCCTGCTAAAAGAAGATGGTGATTGTTCATCTTTGACAAGGAGACTGGTAGAAGAGAATTTGGCAAAGGAAAAGGGCACAAATGGCTCTGGAAGTCGAAGCTTGTTCGCAGCGGCGCGGTATTGTCCAACGGTTGAGGAGACTTTTAATTGTGAAGCACCGCCAAAAATTGCATTATCGAGATCCACAGCAGTGATGTTAGACTTTTGATCAAGTAAAGTGTTATTGCTAGTCTCATTTTCGAGAATAGGAGGAGCTAGGAACGAGTCAAAAGTAGAGGCAAAGGTAAGTTGCTCAATCCAGTCTTTACCCACTCGTGCATCATCCAATCGACTTGCATTATCAAAAATAACAAGGGCGTTTGTATTGTATTCGTCTTGTTCTCGAGCTAGGCTATCGACACTTTCACCGCGTTCGTCAACCAGGCTAACATCGTCCTGCAAGTCTGTTGAAGTTTCAGTACCTGTTGAACCCAACGCGTGAGCAACATTGGCATCTGTTGGAGCCATCTGCTGAGCCACATATCCATTGGACTTGAATGTCTCACCTCCAATGTCCTCTTCAGGGTATTCTCGGTACAAGTCAGTACCAAGAGAAAAGCCATTTTGAATATTCTTATGCAAAAACGTATCATCAGCTATCGTAGACCCAAAATCAAGATTGGAATCAGTGTTATAGCGTTGAAAGGTATCATCGGCAACAGTCGGTTGTTGTTGACCTTGGTTATAATCTATCATTTCGTCGTCGTCATACAACAGATCATCCTCAGTGAATCCCCACGAACTAAAGTGTTCAACCTTGAATACATAAACTCCTGAAGCTACATCATATGTGATAAATTCTCCACCTCTAGCCTTGATTCGTTCATTGAAACGTTGAGTATGAGTCTTGACTCGGGGATCAGAAGGATCGGTAAGCTTCATTTTAGCCTTTCCGACAGGAACATAAATAAAAACGTTTTCAAGAGTTACAATAGCTGGCATATTGAGTTCCTGTCCAGGAGGGGCTTTACGACCACCTTTATGCTCATCGGGATATACACACACACTCAAGTTTCCAAAGACCACCATATTGCCCAAAATTTCCGAGAGATTGTTGATTGTGGACAAGTCAATGGGATTGACATATCTGACAGTACCATAGTTTTTGCGTCCAATTTGTAATTCTTCCACATTCTTGAGCTGGTCAAAGGTGTAAGAAAACAAGGTTTCCAGACTAGGGGTAATCCAATATCCGGAATCGACGGCGGTTTTGTTAATTTCATAAATGCGCGAAATGGCAGGATTTCTAACTGCAGTACCAAGAGGAATAGGAGAGTTGAGTTTTCTGCGTTTGTCGGGAGTGTTACTGGCTGAGCTATTTGCGCTACTAGGAGTTGATCCGGCGGGAGTTGCTAGTCTAAATTCTTGCGAACTTCTGCTTCTCAATCGTTTAGTGCCACGTAGAGATTCGGCAGTTTGAGTTGATGAGTTTGAAATGACTAGTTTTTTGATATTTGAAGCCGGCTTGCCATTTTGGAGATTTGGTAATTGGCGGAAGAGGGGAGGATTAGACGATGAAGTTTGTGCAGAAGGGGTAGTGAACACAGACTTTGAGAGATTAAAGTTGAGATCATGAAGAGAACCAGGGTTTGACGCGGACCCTTGCCTAGGGTCTTTAGCATCCTTCTTATCCTCCTGGGAAGTTGAGTTGGCGCGGTTAATGCTTGCAAAATTGGCAAAACGAAACGATGACGACGACCTTCGCACTGAGCTGGAGCCGAAATTTGTAGAGTTATTGCTGGAAGATTCAGCTGACGAAGCAGGCTGCTCAAAGGATAAAGAGCCGTTTCCACGACCTAGCCGACTGGTGCCATCAGAAGACGATAGTTCTCCTCTACCAAAACCAAACGTGCCGCCCGTATTTTTTTCTCCAAACGAACCAAAGCTGAAAACCATTATGGCAAAAGCGATTGATAGATGAATCTTTTCCGGAAAAGGGTGGTATTATATGTTGAGGGAATCGAAACAGCAAGCAGTTTTTTTTACTGTGTTTATGAGGTGAAGGTGAAAAATCTCTGGTCAACAGGTAACGTGAGCAGAGATAACGCAGCGAGAGGAGGGGAATGTAGTAAATGCAATACGGATCAATTGAATATTGAGAAGGAGAAGACACTAATGAAAAGCGTGTCTAACAGTCTCTGTGCTGTTGGAACGATGCAGAGAAGTTGTGGAAGAAAAAAGGGTTGAGTTGCTGGAAAAAAAAAATAATAAAAAAAATGGTGGTTTGGATTGGAACCGCAACAACAACGTGAGCTGTGCTGGATATGGGAGAGGAACAAAAAGGCGTGTTACAGTAACAACAGCAGTAACACAGTAATTTTTTCGTGTTTCCCACGAGAGGCCCGTTCCGGACACAAATTTCCTAGTAAAGAGCGCGTGGTTCGTGAACCGCCGAATGCTTTTGTTTTGGTGGTGGTGAAAAATGAGAAAATGTAACCAAAAGCTGTAACAACAGAAATTGCCACATGTTGTGTGACACTTGTTCCCAAAACGGAGCTGTAACACAAACCAGTCAAAGATTTAGAGTCTCAGAGGTTACCTGTTCGTTTAGGGCTCGGAACTTGACAGCCTGTCGAAGCGGAGTCAGCTCGAGTCGGGTGGCACCAACAAGCACAAAGCTTTGGTTCGCTTTGGGCTATAAGAACGTCGAGTCCAGCGCATTTCGTAGTGGCGGTGGAGAGATGGTTTAATCTTTGGCTATATGGGGCTAAATCTTCAATTCGCTTACCAAGATCTTCACTCCTTCTCCAAGCAAACTATCTCCAACGCCTAAATCTCAAGTTTCAAGCTCTATTTCCCAAATGCTGTTTGACGATCCTTTAGTGTCTTGATCTCAGCTCAGTCGCTGTTTTGTCCGACCTTTCAAAATGCCTTTTGATCTTCAAGTTTCTACTGTCCCTCTGCTATTTTATATATATATCCTAGTATATAAACACTGTTAAAAGCTTAAAACTCACATACCGACTTTAAAATACGAGGATCCGGGCTTTTATCCGCTCTTCTTTTGAAAAAAAATGTAGATCAAACACGACAACGTCAAGTGCATCCAGGAGACATAACCAGCAGTCGTGGCCTCATCTCGAAATCAACCGCCAAACCAAGCTGCAAACACAGATCAATGTGTCTTACTCACACCGATTCCCGGACAGTCAAATAGACTCGGAACCTCTGTGGATTATAGACGCCATGCCCACTATTGCTTATTCTAAACGTACACCAGCATCCGTCGACCTGTGGTAATCCCTCTCAGCCCAGCCACAACCAGTGGGTAATACCGTTTTGTGAGCTATTCAAGTATCAAACATTAGTCGATATCCTAGACGGCTATATTGATCGGCCTGCCTTTGAAATACGTAGCGGAGTGGCCCCCTGCCATACCAGCACGCTCCCAACGAGTATCACGTAAATTGAAAACATACAGTCGGTGAGATCCTCCTTTCCCTTCTTAGACAGTCGCGATTAATGTTTCTTTGTTATCATAGAAAACAATAGCATCCAGTAGTATTAGATTGTACGTGCGTAACAATGAACTCAAAAAATAGTAATACAAAAACAAAAAAACAAAAACATGTATATACATAATACATAAAATTAATAATAACGAAAAGGATATTCCTTTTTTTAAAAAAAAAAAAAAATAATAATAATCCCCAAGGCGAATACTACCATTTGACGAATAAACTTCCGCAAGTTGATTTCCCTTCTAAAGCCAGTTTCATTTTTAAAATCGTCCCAGCCACGTATCGCTTTTATACATTCATTCTTTGTTCTATCAATGGCATGGCCTCCCCTGGTTCTAGTCCAAATCAATAGCACCAGTGTTTGCATTCATCTAACCTACCATCTGTACATCCTTGAGACCGTGGAATTCTACCATTTCCTTGTAAACCTGCTGGTAGTACTCCAGTACCTCCCATTCGGGGCATCCGCCTTCAAAGGTGCAATATTGTTCCTTAAAGGACTGGGGCTTTCTAACAGTCATATGTACAAAAACTGCTTCTTCCCAAAGCATGTCCCATTCCTTCTTGTGGTACTGCACCATGACCAGGTTAAAGTTGTATCGGAAAGGCATTCCAAAGTACCTAAACTTGTAGAAAGCGTTCAAAAAGTCCTGGTCGGCTTCCCATGATCTGTGCATGTTTGGGTCTGAGACAGCTTTGGAAAGAACACGGAACTCGCTGACACTAGGACGGAGCATCAACACACCCGAATTGAACTTGTTGTCAACTAGGGTATTCCACCACACATCAGGGCTGGCAGCAACGTCGCCGGGCATCTTGAAAATGTCGGCAATTGGGCCTTTGCAGATAACATCGGCATCGACGAAAACGACCTTTTCGTATTGCGTCCAGGTCCAAAGATGGAGTTTGTTGAAGTTGTGTCTATGCCAAGGTCTAATGGCCTCAATGTCAACATCATCAAATGTCAAATCCTCAGCAACTCGAACCTTCCAGCCAACCTTTTCAAGGTTTGTAATGTTCTGTGGAGTAATGGCATCGCTGCCTTCCGTGCGGATGAGCAAAACCATTTCAATGTCCAAGGCATCCAAGTCATTGTGCTTCATGATGGAATAGCCCAAGGTCATAGCGATGTTGGCATAGCTGGCGGTTTGCACTGACGAGGTAATGGCATAGCGGTATCGGTGTCTCACCTTTGAGTAGTCAAAAGGAGCAACAGACTCTCGTTGCTTGGCGGAGGTTCGGAAAATGTATCGGGGAAGAAAGTTGTCGAATTGCGAAGTAACGGCACCAGCGCTTCGGGCCAGTTGTTCCTTGGATATTACTGAAGAGTAGAATAGCGATGCTGAGAAAAGAACAAATCCAACGACTGTCAGAGATAGCAGCAGTAAAGTTGACCTAAAGGGTCTCATCTTGAATATATGTATAAATCAGGGAGCTGCAATGTACAAGGCAAAGAGCAAGGTGGAAAGAAAAAACACGAAGAAGAACGAGAAAAGGGAGCTGTAGGAGAAAAGGTGAGAAGAAGGAAAAGAAAAACTAAAAAACTAAAAAATTAAAAAAATTAAGACAATCAGAAAATTAAAACAAAAACATCGGTTTGAATACTAGAGTAATTAGCCACATAATGGATAAAATACGTATATCTATTCCGTCCTTTACCTAACAAAAAAACACAGACACATACACACACACACATACACACACACACACACACACACACACACAGTCCATTCTTTTTATAAAACCACCTGCGAAGCAGTCCATCTGCTTATCTCAACCATTCCTTATATCCCCATACTCAAGTACAGGCTCCCAATTCAATGCTCAATTGTTTGGAACACGGGAGAGTTGCAAGTTTTGCAGCTGCTCTTTCCCAGCTCGGCGTGGATGCACCATGGCTAATTGTGGCTTACAGCTGTTAGGCCGTCGAGCCCTTGGACTTGCTGAAACCAAAAGGTCAGGCTCACCGTGAATATATCTCTGACGATGGTAAACCGACACCGTCTCCCGCAGAACAAAGCTTGGCTTGAACGCACATGACTCGGTGGTACGCCATCTACACGTATGAACAGCTCTTGGCACAACGTAAGGGCCAGATCACCAAGGGGGGCCGCCGCCCTACACCCGCTCCTTAACCCCCCAAGACCAAGACGGGACCGGGGTCAGAGGGAAGAAGAGAAGCGGCCACTGCGGTTCAGCGTTGGAGCTGTTGCTTACAAGCGATCAATGACAGCATAAATCGCCGACTTTCTCAGGCCTGTACACGCTAACCAGGCAAAAAGGGATGCTACAGGAACGCCATTTAGTGCCAAGGTAGAAATTCCCCTGTAAGCTGTAAGTGCGGATCCCGCTGCAAGTTGCTTTTAACCATAAACGCTCAACTAGAAAGATCACGTGAAAGTCACTACACGTGTCTATCTGCATACATGTGACTGTCACGCGACCTACGGCAGCATATCGCATAATACCATAACTACTACTACTACTGCTCAACCTGATCTTTTCTTTGTAAAAAAATATATATATATATATAAAAAACCCCATAAATATAAAACCATACCACCACAATATGTCTGATAATGAGGATATCACCATTTTGGACATCACCCCGGCTGATACATCTATAAACCTGCTAAATTCCAGACACGCACCTCGGCAATCAGAACCTAATGACGACGATGAAATCACAATCACTGGCATTTCCTCAACGCCACAAACACAAACGACCCGTAGCAGTAACGAGGAAGACGACGACGACCTGGTGGTTCTCGAGGAGCATAGACGACCTCCGCCACCGTTGGATTTGATGGTCCAAGCGCTTATAGCCCAAGCACAGCCTGATCACCGTTCACAGCTCTATCACATTATGGATCGTGCCCCTCAGCGGCGGCCCATATTACGAGAAAGATCTACCAGATCGTTTGTCCGCCAGTCTGCAAGGCATACTATATCTCACGGAACCAACGGATTCGCACATCCCACCACCACGTCTTCCATAAACCTTCCAAATGGAGCACGCATCCGTCTCAGCGGCCGACCTTTTGACGGCATTCCCGAGCAACTTTTGATGCGAATGACATTACTCCACTCTGCCAACGAGTACTACGGCAGGACCGTGAGCAACGGGCCTGCAGCAGCAGACATCAAGTCTGTAGACGTGCCCACTGATATGAAAACTAGTGAGGATGCAGGCTACACGTCAAAAATCGTCAACACTGGTGAGGAATACTGTTGTGCGCTGTGCGGGACTGAACTGGGTGTGGGCTTCCCAGAGTCTGAAGATGTCAAAAACGGCGGTGCGCTTTTGCTGTACCGGGGGCTGACTGGTGCTGACAGAGAACTTTCCAAGCGCTATTACTTTGCACATTGTGGCCATGTCTATTGCGGCTGGTGTGTATCGCGGTTTATCAACCGAAAACAAATCAACACAAACAATGCCAACTCACGAAAGAAAAGACCGAATAGGGAGGTATCTGTTAAACGAAGGAAAACCAATGATGGTGATGTGTATGCCGATGGAAACAGTGCAGTTGTCAGCTTTAATGAAACAACGCCCGATGGTGAACAGGTAGTAAGACTCGTCAACCTGCATATTCCCGCAAGCTGTGTGGCACCAGGTTGTAAGAAACAAATCCGTGCCAAATCTTTCAAAGAGTTCTTCTTATGATACCCCTCGATACGGTATCACTTGGGCTTTAACAAAACTAAAAGTTTTATACTTTGCATTCATACTCGTCATATTCTTAACGCTTTTACGCAGATGTTGATTCATATTACATTTCACGTCTTTTTTTCTTTTTTTCTTTTATGTTTTTCATGATATTTTATTGCATTTTTTATTATTTTAATGAGTAACCTTGTATTATTACATCTTTAGACACTGATGACGATACTCGATGAGCCTTGATTCTGATGATTTTTTTGTCCGGACATTTAAACCAAATGGTATTTATAGTTAATCTTATTCATAGGGTAAATAGTTTCAATCAAACCAAACCACAAGCCATAAAGCAAGTCACAAGTCACAAGTCATATTTGATGGATTGTACTAATCTGCTCAGAAACTCTCGTCTTTGGCCCTCAGCTCTTTAAAATATTGCAACATAATAAGCTTTTCAGCAGACATTCTTTCTGATCCTTGGTATACCAACAAGTTTGGTAAAATTTCTTGTCCCACAATTTTTGGTGCCAAAGGAATGAGATTTCTTTTCAACGGCGTTCCCTTGACGTATTTCAAATCTTGCTTTGTCACACCGGCTGTCATATGTTTAAACGATTCAACCTCCTTTGCATCTTTCCAAGACTCTATTGTTGGCGTTCCTATTGTCTCGAAGATTGAAGAAATAAGCGCAATATCACTAATCCGCGAGTTCTCGTTCAAAAACAGAGGTGTTGTATCTTTGCTGTATAGCTGAGCAATTAAACAACCCAAAGACCACATATCCAAACTTGTATCGTAGTTTTTGATTCCAAATAACACTTCTGGAGAACGATAGGGTCCGCTTCCAACATCAGTGATTTTTTGCTCGGGTGGTTCGCTGTCTTCATTGTCTGGAGGGATCCATGTAATTCCAAAATCAGCAAGTTGAAGAGATGGATAGTTGCCAGCTTTTGGCGTCGAGACCTCACAAACATCTTTCCCTGTAGATGCAAACAAAATATTCTGTGGTTTAATGTCACGATGAATAATACCTCTTTGATGCAGAAAATTCAATGCCGATCCCAACTCGTAAGTAATTTGTTTGGAAAACTCGGTTGGAACCTTGTTAATCCAATCGTAGCTTGAGCCCAACCTATTGTCATCACCATGTACTCCAGATCCACCTGAGAAATGGCTATCAAAAAGTTTCATAACAGGCTTGCGGTATGCAGCTATAACTTGATCCAAATGGTATGGCAGATATGGAAGCACTAATACTAGGCTATCTTCAAATGATATGGTATTGTAAGAGTCAAGAATCTCAAGAATATACTTGCTTCCAAGTGCTGCATCCTTTCCATTTCCCCCTTGACTTTCATGTCTTTCTGCAGTCAATCTCTTTAACAACCTCAGTTCTTTCCGACTGTTATGGGGAGCAATCTCGCCATCTGGCTCAGTAATCTTGAGCGCAACTATTTGGCCATTGTGTAAATTGGATATACTGTCTGCACCATTTGAATAAAAATACCGAGCTTTGTAAATCTCCGAAAAGGGGCCACGAGCTACATATTCACGTTCAACATACTGCTTGTCTTTGGAAACGGTGTTTGTGCTCATTGTTATAGTGGCTTCATAATAATTTGAATCGCATAACTCAGTTGGGTGGCAAAAAAAAATAAAACTCTATGCTAAACAGCCAGATTCAGTTTCTTTGACCATATATTTCTCTTGACAGCACTCAAAGAGACGATAATAATACACTGAATGGGCAACAAGACAAATCTGAATCTCACACATTCCTTGAAGATTTCCCAATCTGCTTCAAAGCACCATCACATGATAGTGGAAAATTACACGTTCTGTCACAGATAATGCTTAGCTATCGCTCTACTCGGTGGGCGACCAATGAGCCGGTTGGAAACCTGGCCTACCGTTCCTAGCTTATGTCAGCCTACAAGATAACTGTTTTCACAGCTGCTTCATTTCTCCCATCCTTCTGTTTCCACCTTTCTTGCTCACTTCTTTCGTTTCCTTTCCTTGTTCAACGACACGCACCAGTAAAACTCTGTCTTACTTTTTTAATTCTATTTCTTCTCCACATTCCCATAGTCTCTAGGCTCCAGCAATGACAATCGCTACTATGGGAGAATGGGTCCAAATGGAGTCTAGAGATATTGGCTGCTCTATTTACAACGAAATGCCACTCACCCCCGATAAACGTGAGCTCAAGATCAAGTCCCTAGAAAACACAGTACGGTCCCGAGATCTCGCTGAGGCGCAAATGCTAGCTACGTCCCGAGAAGGATTAGTTTCTGATAAATTTAGAAGGGAATTGTGTAAGTAGTATTTTTTGTTAATAGTGTTCGCCCAACCGCAAGCGCTCTGCTCTTCTTTATCGTTCCATGAATAATTACCAGTCGTTTTTATGTTGGACTTGTACACAATTCAAACCCTATATAGGCTGGTTTCAACTTGTTTCTATCTCTTTTGCTATGGTCTTGGGTTGCTTCATATTGCAAATATTCTTAAACACGCTCAGTAATCAGGAAACAAAGTTTGACAATTTATTGCTAAAGTTTTTTTTTTGATTATTTTAAAAATGCAATTGATTTAGCTTGCCACCAGTCTATTTGATCATTTTGAAATGATTTTACGAGCGTTTTGATGTTTATCTCACTGCTTGTGACAGTAACTAGCAACATTTTAAGTACCTTCTAACACATCTTTTTTTCCATTTAGGGCCGCTATTGCTACAGATCCCCAAAGAACTTCTGTCACAGAACGACGACAGTCAACTTTCGACCAATTTACCAGATAATGAGTCAATAGAGTCGAACCCTTCAAACTCAGAGATATCACAGCCTGATACCACAATCTCTACAGAGTTAGACACTGAAGAAACCACACCACCCTCTCACAACGATTCCAAAACAAATACCTCTACCTTGTATGATTCATGGAAACAGTTGCCGCCCCACAAAGATGAAGAACAGGTCGCCAAAGATGCCAATCGAGCCTTTACTTACTACCCATTTCAGACCCAAAAAGAACGAGACGAGTGTTCGGAAAATATGCGAAAACAGTTGGAGGACGTAATTGTTGCAGTTCTTCGTAGAAACCCAGATCTGAGTTACTATCAAGGATACCATGATATTGCAACCATCTTATATTTGATATTCGGTCCTACGGATTCAATTCCTGTTTTGGAATACGTTTCTTTGTATTTTCTTAGAGATTTTATGACCCCGACACTTGATTCTTCCCTTGAACATCTTAGCATGATACCAGCGTTATTAGAGGCATCAGATGCAGCATTAGCTGAGGTCTTAGCCCAAGCGAATCCGTTTTATGCCATTTCACCTATTATTACTGTCATGTCTCACAACATTACCTCTTTTAACGATATCTGTGTGATTCTGGATTATTTATTTGCTTCGCGGAATATGGCAATTCCTATTTACCTCTACGCTTCAATAGTGGAGTATCGCAAATCTATACTCCTGCCACTCAAAGATGACTTGACGAACGAGGTTGATAAAACGCTTTCGACTATAATAGAAGACTTACCTGATGACAATTCAGTTATTTTCGATATTACAACGCTCACCACTAGCCTGTTAGAACAATTTCCACCTCAGACCTTGAAACCTTGGAAGGCTTTAAGCGAATTTTCAGTTCTCAAAACTACGGCAGCACCTCCATCCATACCCGAATCTTATGACAACGAGTCGCATGTTGAGTTGGATCATGAAATTGAAGAAGAGTCAAATTTTAGTACAGAACGACGCAATAGCAAGTTCTCCATTTTAGCTCCAATATCAACGTCTTCAAATAAGAGTGATGATTGCTTTGATGACGTGTACTCTCACCATATAACATCAATTGATGAAGACGACCATCTTCTTGTTCTCGATTTTCCAAAATCTCCTACATTCCCAACTCAACGCTCATCATTTTACAACTTCAACAACAATAGTGGTTCAAGTACAGGTAGTGCAAATTTAGTACATGCCACTTCTCGAAGAGGCAGCAATGTATCAGACCAATTATTATTTTCTCTCAAATATGCAACCAGCCCAACGCCAGATGAGCGAACATACGAATATCTTCAAGTTGGTGACTATTTTTCATCTTCTTTTACAGAACCTGAAGAATCTGACTTAATTCCCGCGATGGAAAGTTCGGCAGGCAGTAACGAAAGTATGTTTTTTGAATCTAGCACGAGTCCCATTAGATCTCCCCCTTCAATTGCATCGTCAGTAACTTCAATTTTTGATGTTGGCGCAGAGTCTCGTGCTACTACCGCTTTTGGGTCATTTGCAAGCGCCAAAGGTATAGCCGATACAATCCCCCAGGCTATTGCTGAAGAAGGAGAACATGACATGAAAAGCGAAGTTCTGACTGCAGATAATGAAGCAGCTGATTCTGCTGAGATTGAGGAAAATAAGTTACTCGATCCTACTGAAACAGCGGATATGAAAAAGGAGGAAACCAACAATACGGCGGTAGACCTTGAAAAACAAGAAGAAGTAGCTGAAGAATCCGGTTCCAGAGAGTTTTTCTATTCTTTACAGGCTTCTAGAGAACTTCTTCATAAACAGGTTGAAGAATGTGAAAAACTTGAGAAGATCAAGCGAGCTGAGCAAGAAAAAAGACTGGAGGAACTTCGTAAGAAGCGAGAAGAAGCGGCCCTAAAACGACAACAAGAGAAAGAAAGAGCGGAACGACTCGGATCTGATACTAATTCTGGACGATCCACACCATCATCAGAGCTTTCGAGAAGTCTTTATAATTATCTTCCTATGCCGGCGGTTCCTATTCTTGCTAAATTTATCCCAACTATTCCACCAGTTGGATTTTCTACCACATACCGCATCACAGAGAATTTCCCTGCCGTATGGACTGAAGGCTCATCACTTATTTCAAGACTTGTCAGCTCTACTAGAACCCGACTTCCATCTGCTTCTATTATTCTTTCTTCTCCTTTGGCATCATCAGTTTTTAGTTCTCCTGATGATGAAAATAGTACGGATGATGATGATAATGATGGCGAGGCCAACTCTGAAAAGCGTGGTAAAGCTGTCGCACGCTCCCACAAATTGCTTGCATTACTATATCCTACTACCTTTGTATCTGTTTCCATTTATGTTGGAGTTTTTGGTTTGATTGCTACATGGTATCTAAACAGGTACTACGGAAACAAGGATCTCAACACATTGCTTGTGTCTCAATTTCGGATGTACTCGCATTGGCTTAGAGCCCATGGGATATATCTTCCTGTCAATGCTCAAGGTTTGTGGAGTACTATGGTTGCAAAATATTTTTAATGTTTTTGCCCCTTTTTGATAATGATTTATTTTTTCTTTTATTTTTGAACTTTTTTTGGGTTAATTGATATGCTATGCTTTTTTTTGGACTTTAATGACTATTCAAATACTTGATGATTTTAACGACTTTTGGGTAATGCTCTATATATATTTCTGGAGGACTGGAATTTTTAATGCAAAGTTATGTTACTAAAGTATAATTCACACTATAGACATGTATATAATTGATTATAACTTGTCAGCAAACCACTTTGGTTCATTTTTCTAATATGCAAACAAGACAGCTTGCTCAACCTCCATATTTCAAAGGCTGCTTGGTGTTTGTTATCCAGCCGCGCCTAGCTGCCACACGACCAGACCTTTGTGCCTCCAGCTATATTTAAGTTTAAACTCTCCACAGCCATTCATTCCCCTTTTCACCTACGTCAACTATCATTAGATTCAATAGATTCTCTTTTGCTGAATCCTCCCCTTTCCTTTTTATTCAATAGTTTGTGGATTGTTGCAATACTGACTCACATTTTCATTTCCCGATACTTTTCCATTTTAAATAAATAGCCTCCTCTCAAGCCCCACCTTCCTTACTCCGTACATACCTTATTACCCGTTGGTCATTGCCATGTCACCACTTTCATTTGCTGACAACCCGCGCTCAAAGAAAATCACGATTGTTTCTGGCGGAACTGCGGCTAATTCCTTGGTTTCTACGTTTTCTGAGCTATCGCCACACATCTCGTACATTCTTCCCATATCTGATAATGGTGGCTCGACTTCTGAGCTAATTCGAGTGGTAGGCGGCCCTGCAATTGGCGATTTGCGGTCGCGCATTACACGACTTATTCCTGACGAATCCACAGCTCTCCGGTCCCTGCTATCTTATCGTTTGCCAGACGATGCAGTTGCTGCAAAAGCTGAGTGGGCGGAGTTTGTTGAAGGCACCCATCCTCTTTGGTACTATGTGCAGTCACAATGCAAGGAATTAATCCGACCTTTTTTCATACATGTACACGTCGAGCTGTTAAAAAGATCACGACCCGGTAGAGAGTTTAGATTTGAACAAGCAAATGTTGGAAACCTGTTTCTTACCGGTGCACGTTTGTTCTGTGGCTCACTGGATCCTGCCATTGAGCTCTTTTTGAGAATAACGCTTGTGCCCAGTACTCTTGCTGTGTTACCAGCTCTCAACACCAACTTTAGTCACCACATCTCTGCCCAACTTGAAAATGGAACTGTTATTACCGGTCAAAGTCAGATCTCACACCCTTCGAATCATCTAACTCCTGTCAAAGATACACATTTAATGCATGCCCATCTATCTTCTAGCAAATGTACGGCGGAAGATTTGCTAAAGATTCGTCTGCAAAATATGGGATTGAACAATTCCACATCTGCTTCCACATCGTCTATGTCTTCCATGAACTCTTTACCAACTACTTCTCAATCACATTCTCAAATTCTGAGACAAGACAGCAGCAGTTATCTTCGTAACGCGACTGCTCCGCCGCCAACACTCAGCATAAGTACTTCAAATGATGTTTATGGTAGCGCTTCGGACTTGTCATCACTGAACACAAATACCCCATCATCCCCAGACAATGACGAAGATGCATACCTTCCTTTCAGCCATCCTGATTTAAAAATCTCACAACTTCATTTTAGTAAGGGACCGACTACTCCGTTGGCTTCCCCTATTAGAAGAGTGTTTTATATTAACCCGTATGGCCAAGAGATTCATCCTCGTGCAAGTACTAGAGTTATTAGAACGTTGGAAGAATCGGATGTGTTGGTATACTCAATTGGCAGTCTCTTCACCTCAACTATACCCATAGTCATCCTTCAGGGATTCGCTACTGCTATACAGGACACGATCCATATTAGAAAAAAGAAAATATTATTACTCAATGGGACTAAAGATCGCGAAACAGAGGTTTTGAGCTGCCTGTCATTTGTCCGTGCCTTGATTGGTGCTTGCTTGTACAGCGAACTTGGTAGCAAAAGCAACATCTATTACAACCATAATTTCAGCAGCAGTAGCATTTCCGTAAATTTGATGGCCAAGCAGCAGCAAACTCATCACCATAATCATGGCAGCTCAAGCCTTAATCCTCAACAACAACTTCATGCTGAGTCTTTGGTTTCGAATTACACGACGACCTCGTCACACCCACAGGACATTTTGATGAGACCTACTCCACGGATTGCAAAAACTTACAGTACTGGCATAGCTTCAGACTCTGACAACAGATGGGATCCGTCTCTAGGTACTACTTCCCATGATGCCCTTTCATCACACGAGGACAATTCAAACCCGGGATTGGGACCTGCGGCCAGCACCCCATGGGTTGCTACGGACTCTGATATCGATGATGTTTATAACATTGAAAAAATCAATAAATCTGATTGGTCTAAATATATTACCCATATAGTATACCTTAATGAGTCTCAGCTTTGCCCAGCAGCCGCTGAACTAGAAGAACTTCGTGAAAGAGGAATTAAGTGCTACGGGATATCAGCTGTTATGAAAGATGTAAACGTGCCGATTTATGGACCGGATCAATTATGTCAACTTTTATCTAAAATCATCCACGAATGAATGAATTGATTCAACAACTTTGATTTTAATTTAATTCTTTGTATTGGGGTTTTAAAATTACCTGACTATATCACAATCTTTAGGAATACAAAAGTTAATACACGAAAATAAGTATACAGGAATGTTTTGGGTGTATAATGGAAAGTTTAGAAAATAAAGTGTTATTAGTTTGGATAAAGTCCATAGCTTCATACCAGAACGCTATTAAATAAAAAATGAATCGAGAATTAAGAGCGAAAGCGTGTGTGATGTGTGTGGTGTGGTTTGGGATGAAAATGGTGTCGTAATACCATTGGTGTGTCATAAGAAAAAAATGTCGTTAAAGGGTTAGATCATGAAGAAAATACCAGCAGCCCAAAGGAGAATGGATCCACTCAAAGCAGGGCTATTGAGTCCGGCAGCGCCGTTATTCTGGGGAATGACACCAGAAGCAGATGGAGGTGTTTCAATGGCTGAAACAGATGTGTGGCACTCTGAGCAAGACACAGTAACAGTATTTCCTTCGGGGCCAGATGGACTTGGAGCGGGAGGTTGGGTGGCAGGGGCTGTTGGGCCAGGAGCAGGAGGCTGGGTGGCAGGACCGGTTGGACCTGGGGCAGGTGGTTGAGTAGCAGGAGCAGTTGGCCCAGGAGCAGGAGGCTGACACTTTTCTTCGGTGCATGGGACAGAAACTGTCTCAGTACCAGGACCGGGAGCAGGAGGCTGGGTGGCAGGACCGGTTGGACCAGGAGCAGGAGGTTGAGTTGCAGGACCGGTTGGGCCAGGAGCAGGAGGTTGAGTAGCAGGACCGGTTGGACCAGGAGCAGGAGGCTGACACTTTTCTTCGGTGCATGGGACAGAAACTGTCTCAGTACCAGGACCGGGAGCGGGAGGCTGGGTGGCAGGGCTGGTTGGACCAGGAGCAGGTGGTTGAGTTGCAGGACCGGTTGGACCTGGGGCAGGTGGTTGAGTAGCAGGTGAAGAATGCTGGCACTTTTCTTCGGTGCATGGGACAGAAACTGTCTCAGTACCAGGACCGGGAGCGGGAGGCTGGGTGGCAGGGCCGGTTGGACCAGGAGCAGGTGGTTGAGTTGCAGGACCGGTTGGGCCAGGAGCAGGAGGTTGAGTTTCACTTCCAGGGCCTGGGGCTGGTGGTTGAGTGGCAGGACCAGTTGGACCAGGAGCAGGTGGTTGAGTTGCAGGACCAGTTGGACCAGGAGCAGGTGGTTGAGTTGCAGGACCAGTTGGACCAGGAGCAGGTGGTTGAGTTGCAGGACCGGTTGGACCAGGAGCAGGAGGCTGACACTTTTCTTCGGTGCATGGGACAGAAACTGTCTCAGTACCAGGACCGGGAGCGGGAGGCTGGGTGGCAGGACCGGTTGGACCAGGAGCAGGTGGTTGAGTTGCAGGACCGGTTGGGCCAGGAGCAGGAGGCTGGCACTTCTCTTCTGTACATGGAACAGAAACTGTCTCAGTACCAGGACCGGGAGCGGGAGGCTGGGTGGCAGGACCAGTTGGACCAGGAGCAGGTGGTTGAGTTGCAGGACCGGTTGGACCAGGAGCAGGAGGTTGAGTAGCAGGACCGGTTGGACCAGGAGCAGGAGGCTGACACTTTTCTTCGGTGCATGGGACAGAAACTGTCTCAGTACCAGGACCGGGAGCGGGAGGCTGGGTGGCAGGGCCGGTTGGACCAGGAGCAGGTGGTTGAGTTGCAGGACCGGTTGGACCAGGAGCAGGAGGTTGAGTAGCAGGACCGGTTGGACCTGGGGCAGGTGGTTGAGTAGCAGGACCGGTTGGACCAGGAGCAGGAGGCTGACACTTTTCTTCGGTGCATGGGACAGAAACTGTCTCAGTACCAGGACCGGGAGCGGGAGGCTGGGTGGCAGGACCGGTTGGACCAGGAGCAGGTGGTTGAGTTGCAGGACCGGTTGGGCCAGGAGCAGGAGGCTGGCACTTCTCTTCTGTACATGGAACAGAAACTGTCTCAGTACCAGGACCGGGAGCGGGAGGCTGGGTGGCAGGACCAGTTGGACCAGGAGCAGGTGGTTGAGTTGCAGGACCGGTTGGACCAGGAGCAGGAGGTTGAGTAGCAGGACCGGTTGGACCAGGAGCAGGAGGCTGACACTTTTCTTCGGTGCATGGGACAGAAACTGTCTCAGTACCAGGACCGGGAGCGGGAGGCTGGGTGGCAGGGCCGGTTGGACCAGGAGCAGGTGGTTGAGTTGCAGGACCGGTTGGACCAGGAGCAGGAGGTTGAGTAGCAGGACCGGTTGGACCTGGGGCAGGTGGTTGAGTAGCAGGACCGGTTGGACCAGGAGCAGGAGGCTGACACTTTTCTTCGGTGCATGGGACAGAAACTGTCTCAGTACCAGGACCGGGAGCGGGAGGCTGGGTGGCAGGGCCGGTTGGACCAGGAGCAGGAGGTTGAGTTGCAGGACCGGTTGGACCAGGAGCAGGAGGTTGAGTAGCAGGACCGGTTGGACCTGGGGCAGGTGGTTGAGTAGCAGGACCGGTTGGACCAGGAGCAGGAGGCTGACACTTTTCTTCGGTGCATGGGACAGAAACTGTCTCAGTACCAGGACCGGGAGCGGGAGGCTGGGTGGCAGGACCGGTTGGACCAGGAGCAGGTGGTTGAGTTGCAGGACCGGTTGGACCAGGAGCAGGAGGTTGAGTTGCAGGACCGGTTGGACCTGGGGCAGGTGGTTGAGTAGCAGGTGAAGAATGCTGGCACTTTTCTTCGGTGCATGGGACAGAAACTGTCTCAGTACCAGGACCGGGAGCGGGAGGCTGGGTGGCAGGACCGGTTGGACCAGGAGCAGGTGGTTGAGTTGCAGGACCGGTTGGGCCAGGAGCAGGAGGCTGACACTTTTCTTCTGTACATGGAACAGATACAGTCTCAGTACCAGGACCAGGAGCTGGAGGCTGGGTGGCAGGACCGGTTGGACCAGGAGCAGGAGGTTGAGTTGCAGGACCAGTTGGACCAGGAGCAGGAGGTTGAGTAGCAGGACCGGTTGGAGCAGGAGCTGGAGGCTGACACTTTTCTTCGGTGCATGGGACAGAAACTGTCTCAGTACCAGGACCGGGAGCAGGAGGTTGAGTTTCACTTCCAGGGCCTGGGGCTGGTGGTTGAGTGGCAGGAGCAGTTGGACCAGGAGCAGGGGGTTGAGTCTCACTACCAGGACCAGATGGAGAAGTAGGAGTTACAATCACGGTAGCACAAGGTTCAGTAACGGTGACAGTTACTCCTCCCTCATTGGTGGTAGTTTTGGTAGTACTGCCAGTGGAAGTGTAGGTGTGGGTGACGCAGACTTCACATTCGCCAGACTTAGTAATAGTAACGACATTGGAGCTTGGAACACCGGGGATTGTGGTAGGGGGAGAAGCGGGTTGGGTTTCAGCTGGAGCGGAAGATGGAGTGACTGGAACAGTTTGGACAACAGTAGAACCTGAAGAAACAGTCTGAACAGTGGTGACTTCAGTTGCTGAAGTAGGAGTAATGATAATAGTGGCACATGGCTCAGTAACTGTGACAGTAACACCACCTTCGTTAGTAGTAGTCTTGGTCGTAACACCTGTAGATGTGTATGTGTGTGTGAGACAAACTTCACATTCGCCAGTTTTAGTGACAGTTACAACATTACCGCTTGGGACACCGGGAACTGTTGCAGGCACAGTAACAGCAGATGTTTCAACTGGAGAAGACGATGGAGTGACTGGAACAGTTTGGACAACAGTAGAACCTGAAGAAACAGTCTGAACAGTGGTGACTTCAGTTGCTGAAGTAGGAGTAACAATAATAGTGGCACATGGCTCAGTAACTGTGACAGTGACACCACCTTCGTTAGTAGTGGTCTTGGTAGTGATACCTGTAGAAGTGATTGTGTGGGTAATGCATACTTCACATAAACCAGTCTTTGTAATTGTAACGACATTACCGCTTGGGACACCAGGGACTGTTGCAGGTACAGTAACAGCAGATGTTTCAGCTGGAGCGGAAGATGGAGTGACTGGAACAGTTTGGACAACAGTAGAACCTGAAGAAACAGTATGAACAGTGGTGACTTCAGTTGCTGAAGTAGGAGTAACGATGATGGTGGCACAAGGTTCAGTAACTGTGACAGTAACACCATTCTCATTAGTAGTAGTCTTGGTAGTGACACCTGTAGATGTGATTGTGTGTGTGAGACAGACCTCGCACTCACCAGATTTAGTAATAGTAACAACATTACCACTTGGGACACCAGGGACTGTTGCAGGCACAGTAACAGCAGATGTTTCAACTGGAGAAGACGATGGAGTGACTGGAACAGTTTGGACAATAGTTGAACCTGAAGAAACAGTATGAACAGTGGTGACTTCAGTTGCTGAAGTAGGAGTAACAATAATAGTGGCACATGGCTCAGTAACTGTGACAGTAACACCATTCTCATTAGTAGTAGTCTTTGTTGTCACACCAGTGGAAGTGATTGTATGAGTGATGCATACTTCACATACACCAGTTTCTGTAATTGTAACAATATTTTCGCTTGGAACACCAGAAATAGTAGCTGGAACCGTTTCTGTTGCCGATGACAAAGGAACTGGGCTGGTAACTTGGGCACTAGTGCCAGTGACTGTTTCAGTAACAGGAGTAACTATAATCTGAATAGTCGTACAAGGCTGTGTAACAGTGATTGTAGAAGTCTCAGTCGTAGAGGTTTTTACTGTGACACCTGTAATTGTAGAAGTGAGTGTCTTACAAACCTCGCATTCGTGTGACTGAGTAACAGTAACAACGTTCTCGCTAGAAGGTCCAGTAGAAGTGCCAATTGGCTGAGCAGTTTTAGTAGCGGGAACAGATCCAGTAGAAGCAGGAGTAATAAGAACAACCACTGTAGTGCAAGGTTCAGTGACAGTAATAGTGGATGTGCTAAGAGTAGAAGTCTTAGTAGTTAAACCCGTCTCCGAAGTAGTTAGGGTTTCACAGATATCGCATTCATAAGTCTTTGTGATGGTGACAACATTAGGTGCAGTCTGGCCAGTGAGAACACTAACAGAGGACGTGCCAGTAGTTGATTCAGTAGATGTCGGAGTACCTGACTCTGTTTCGGTGGAGGTAATTACAACATAAACAGTAGTACAAGGTTCAGTAACTGTGAGAGTTTCTGTACTTCGAGTGGATGTTTTGGTGGTAGAACCAAGAGTAGTTGAGGTAATGGTGTGGCAGACTTCACAAGGGAAAGTCTCAGTAATGGTTACAATATTACCTTCAGAGTTTGTGTTAGTAGTAGCCGAAACGGGAGTAGCTGATGAAGACTCAAAGGTTGTAATAGATCCAGAAGAAGTGCTTTCAGATAAGGAACCAGTTGTGTCAATGGGGGCAGATGTAACAGATGATAAATCAGCAGTTGTAGATGGTGAAGTACTTGTGAAAGATGTATTGGTGAAAGTGAAAGCTTGAGGCTTTGGTTTCACTCCTCTGATTTCTAACTCTTCAAGGTTTTCTCCAGGCTCAACAACTTTCTCGATTGCTTGGGCAATAGCTCTAAAAGCTTTAAAATGAGAGTCTGCACGTCTGTTAGTTGGATTTTTGGATCAATTGAATTAAATTTTACATACCATCACTGTGTGAGTAAGTATTTTGGGGAGCATAACTTTCTTGAGGAGGTGCCGAAGAAATTTGTGCTTCTTCCCCAGGGAAGAAGACAGTTCCAGCAACAAATCCAGGAACTAAAAGAGCAATAGGTGAGAGCCGCATTAAGTATTAGAATTAAAATGCAGTTGAATAATTAATCTTTCGAACAAATAAAATTAATATAAAACGAATGGATAAAAACGAAAGAAAGATGTCGAGAGAAATTAACTATTAACTGGATTGTGATCTGGAAAGCTGATGGAAGGATAAAAAAAGATGAAATAAAATCAAGATTTGGAGGTGAAATGGAGGATATATATACTTTTCTTTAGAAAAAAAAACATAATACAGTCAAGGTAATGAGTGACTGAAGATAGAAGACTGTTCCTATTAAAACTAGGCGTTTATGTGGCTGACGCGTATTAAAAATATTTCGATAGAATACATCTATTAAAACAAACCATGAAAAAAAGCTATCATTTGTGCAGGTCTCAAACTATTAAGTAGCCTGCACAGTATTTTAAATTGCACGCCAATTTATACTTATCCCTGCTGTTGTTTCTCCAAACGATAGACATGATAAATCTTACTTGGCGAATGATTCACACTCGAAAGTTTAAAATACCGAGCAATCAATTACTTCAAATAAATTTGAAAAGCATCTCAGTAACCTGGTTGGAAAAAGCCATAGAATATGAGATCATTAGCACGCCTTCATTACTTTAAATTTTGTACTTTTCATCTTGATTGCTGCACAATCCCAAGAGCTATTTTTCTGAAAAGGCCTGTATTGGAAGGCCCTACCCAAACTATAGTTATGACTTCCCAGAGTTCCTACTTCGTGTTACAAAATGTCTGAACTGATAGAACAAGGCAATGACACTTTATATAATTGGCATAGCTGGTTATATTGAAGCTAGACAGATTTAGACGTTGAGAAACTGAGTATGTAATATAAACCCTGTCAGAAGTGGATTCTAAACAAATCATGTATGACAAAGAGGCATTGAACAGTTGTGTGAGTAAACACCAAATTTTCAACGGCCGGTAAACTATTATTGTTACATGCTGCTGAATTGAATTAGAAAACTATATTTAATCCAAAGATAGTTTTATTTACAATTATTCATCATGCTATTCCAAGAGTTCTAATTTTTAATACAGCTACGGTACTGTTGAAAATTGACGTAACTGATCTTGTCACCATTACATACACACTAGACTGAAGCTTTAAAAGTATGAAAAATGGGTCCAAGAATAGATACACGCACAATAGTATCACGAATATTTTCATAATTTGAACGATGAAACTTCATCAGTACTAAATGCGTGAAATGGCTGAAATGGGTGGTTGTACCTGAATGGAACCCTGCTCATGTGGTAGTTTTCAGCCGTGCATCGTAGAAAAACCTTAAGTTTGTTAAGCTTGCGTTTACTGCACCTCTTTCAATCTGTCATGATAGGCCATATAATACGCTATATGTTGTGCGCTGGTGCACAATAATAATTTAAACAATACTAGCATATTAACGATAAAAACATTCTTTTTCTTCCACGTTACTGGAATTTCAAACATAAAATCGTTTCTTCTTCTTCTTTTTGACATTTGATCTTCAGGCTTCTTGTACTGCCTTTGCAATTGTTATGGCCAAATTGATAAATTGTCAATGAAATGAATATCAGTTATTTTTATTCCATTCATCCTCTGAAGTTATTCTTGCCTTTCATGCAAGTTTACAGGTGAAATAATGTGTCTTATAACTTCCAAACTATTTGAAAAATAATAAACATCTCCCAAACTATGTTTATCGAGTCCTCATAATTCCGTACAACTGTGGGTCTTAAGAATTCATTCTCCAAGTAAACGAGGAATCATGTCTGACTTTTCAAACTAAAGATCTGTTTATTTGATGGTTTTCCTACCCATAAGCGCACTAATTCTTGAGATTAAACTGCTATAACACATTTTTTCTGGGTTTTTCTTCCGAAATCTGTAGCTTTCCATTCTGTGGAACTTACTAGAACCGAAGAATTCAGCTGTTCTTTACCTAACTTTCCAACAACGACATATTTCTCTGGATTGTCTAACAATTACTGTTTAACAGTTAAAATACGTCAAATGCGTTTAGTAGTTATCCCTTCATACTTTTTTGCTTGTCTAATTATAATTTTTAATCAATATGCCCAAATAACTCGCTTCAAAGCAATTATGCTACTTGTCACATTTATACTTTAATTACAAAATTACACTTGTACAATCATCTAAAACAACGTAGGTCATTCATTTGGAAACACCGGTTTTAACTGAAAGAAATATATTTCAATATTTTGAAATAAGAAGTAATAATATTAATAACTTTAGAGCCGGTTGAAGTTTGTAAAAATAACAAAGAATCAAAAGAACAGATAACAGACT
This sequence comes from Magnusiomyces fungicola, assembly GCA_900654225.1. Taxonomy (NCBI): domain Eukaryota; kingdom Fungi; phylum Ascomycota; class Dipodascomycetes; order Dipodascales; family Dipodascaceae; genus Magnusiomyces; species Magnusiomyces fungicola. The sequence continues at coordinate 4,447,398 of CAACAH010000001.1, forward strand.
GCTGAAAGAAAAAAAAGTGCTGTTGTAAAAGATTTTGAGAAAATAATCTCTATTCCTAAGCTAATGCCAATAAAGTTGATATAACGCACAAGTAACTTGAATCTATATTTTTTATCAAGTTTAAATTAAAAGAAAAATAGCCTAGAGAAAATGTTTTTCCGTTTTTGCAAACTAATTTGGCATTTTCGCTCTAATATGTCTTATATTAAACTGGCAACTAGAATATATGTCTTTCATTTTTCTATTTCCGGGAATTTTAAAACTACCTTGTGCGCACCCTGTTTTCAATCCCTTATTACTTGGCTGCTTTTCTGAGACCTTTTCTTTTCAACAAATCTTAACATAGGATGGAGCATTTTATTGGTTAATGGAAGCAATGGGATAACATTCTACGTGAAAAATACTATTAGCTGAATATATATATATATATATATATATAAGATTCAAAGTATGACTCCCCCTACTTTTTCTTGTCTGAGTAAAAAGCAAAGGGGAGATACCTTACTGACGCTTGGTATCAGTAAGGATACAGATTCAACCTCCTTCCTCTTTTCAAGTGATTAAGATTAAGCAACAACATGTAATTGAGAATTTTTGTGTGTGACAACTTGAGAGAAAAATAGGCAGTTGGCAGAATTTGAAATGGCTGAAAAGGTTTCAAACCTGATCCACCGATTGGGCATTTTCGCTAACTACAGACCTCTCATTTGTTTTATTACTCCGTGTTTCAGCCATCTTATTCAAAATTATTGAAATTTCCAGCCGTTGATAGTGGCTGGTTATCCTTTCTAATCCTTTTAATTAGCTCAACCGCCAAGATTTGTTCTCAATGATAATTGTAGAGGTTATATAAATCAAGGTTTTACTCTTTGCGCACTACCAGCACCGCCATATCATAAATAAAATCTGATATTTATTAACAGTATCTAACCAGTGGTGAAATCTTCAAGATTATTGAATATATTATAGATGAAATTACTTCTTTTTTTTGTATTTATTAGGGTCAGATTTTTAGCATTAGTAATAGTCAAACTGTTAAACAACAGTGAATGGAAGTTTAGAAAGAACATTCAGTATAATTTTAATCAGTTATATATAAACGAGTTTAAAAATACTTTGTATATAATTACACTTTTCTGCCTTGTTTCGTAGAAGTTATTATTTCAAAACCACCTTTTTCTGTGATTACCTTATTTATGAAATAACGAAAACTAAGCTGGGGACAGTTTTGGGGCCTACAATTCGCATTTCAATGTACAAATTGTAACTATCTAAACAGATTAAAGTGCAATTGCAACTATTTAAACCATCTTGGCCCCAAATTTTCTCTCGTGCAATAACTCCTCAAGAATTGTTTTGTTTTTAGTTCTCCTCGAGGAGCCTTGTGTTTCCAAACCTAAAACTAACAAAGGGTATAGCTCTGCAGACTAGTTATGACCAATGAAATTTGGCAGGAGATTATTTTATTTGATGAACACATATAATTAGGAGACATGTAATGACTTTTTTATAAATAAAACATTTCTTCAATAGTCTATTAGTGAACCGGTTGGCGGCACTTTGAAAGCTGATTCGCAAGTAAGCTAGAAGCACAGATCTCAAATATTTATTATATAAAAGTTAGGAGTTAAATATTGTTTGGATTTGGAAATTTCCTTATTATTATACGGATTAAATCAAAGCTCTACATGATTTTTTGCTATGTATATGAACATCTTACGACTTTTCGGTTCCAAAAAATTATAATCAAGTTTATGGAGAACTTTTATTGACGTTTGGGAAACTCAGATTTTCAAAGACTTTGCTTTTCATTTTGATAAACTAATAAAATGGTTCATTGCCACATTAATAGGAACATTTATAAAAGGGGTCAAGTGAGTGGAATAAAATCCAAAACATTGTTTCTTTATATTAAAAATATTCTATTCAACTTCGTTGATCTAGAATTCAATATACTTTTTGGTCTTGACTCCATTATAAACAATAGATTCGCTAGTGTGCGGTGTGTTTTTAATGAATTCAGTTTATTCCACCCTTCTTCACCCATGCTACCCTTATCAAGTTCACTTTTTGAATCATGTTTCTTTACAGTAGAAAATTAATGACTTCTTGAATAAAATTACTTGTAAAAGACTTTTCATCACTAAAGATGGTATGTTGAAATACATTTTATCTAAAAACAATGCTGAGGCATATCCACTTTCATTCTTGTACTAATATTGATGGTGCTATTATCAAAAAAAACTGTCTCCAAATTTCTTGAATACTAAGACAATTTACTACCTTAGTATCAGTTCACTTTATAAAAATGATATTTCAATCTCGATTCAATTTACCGTTTGACTTTATAAAATGATTTGACTATCATATTGTTTCTCTGAAATCCAAAATCGAATAACCTTCATTTCTTCAAATCTACGTATAGTTGAATTCCAAAAATTCTTAAACATATAAATGCCGTTCATATTCAATACTCATTTTAAACAACTTATGAAACGAAACCATGGAGAATAGCATATGGTATTTCATCTACCACAATATATGATTTCTTAAGTTATCTAAAAACGTTCATGTTATTTTCATTGTGGGATACAATACTAAACCCAAATCTTATACACAATTTTCAGATACTTTGTCGAGTACTAAATATAAATAGAAATGGCATGTTGAGTTTTCGCCTAATGATATAATTGATGCATGTCTGAATTCAATTAAATCTAAATAAGTGTGTTGAGTAAGATACGACTTCCACTCAAATAATGATCAGCAATTTTGGCTGAGTGAGCAAGCTTTTCATAGTTTTCATTAACATCTCGGCATAAAAGCATCTGTGTAACAAAATGAATATCATAAGCAAACAAATTAAAAGATGAAAGTCACCATAAAGTATATATGGTGATATAAATAAACAATAATTACCATAGTTAGAAATTTGTGCATAAAAAACAAGTTTGTGAATACCACATTTACTTACCCCGTATCTTTGATCGATTAAAATATTAACAGTTCCCTCCACCGTGTAAACCTTAAGAAGTTCTTCAAGTTGTCCCGGTGTAAGGTGGAACAACTTAGCTGTTGATTTGATTGATACATTGCGGTAAACTGAAAGATACTGCAAAAGGGCTCTCTTTTTAAGAAGACTTAGTAAGTGTTCAAGAATTGGAAAAATGTATGGGTCAGTCTGATAATCAGCTTTGTACTCATTCAGCGCATTAATAAATTCAGAATACTTGGAATTTAGTAGAAATTCAATAAGCTCCGTATAATTTTGTGGAGCACCTTCAGCAAAAGAGGCAAAAACTTGATCCGACGATGCTAAAAAGTGAAGTTCAGATCTGCTGAATGATGCAAGAGCAGATAGTGTAATATACAAAGCCAAATCATGTGGATCTGCAATTTCACTTAAAGCGCTGGTATAATCTGGGGATATTTTTAGTAAAATAGAGGCTGCTTCACGGTATCTTTCTTTTTGTAATGTAGCAATTCCACATAAAGCTCCAGCTTTTACTGCGTTTTTGTTTGCTAAGACACCATCTTTAGTTAAGAAAAGTGTGCAGACTTTGAAAGCAAATGCAATTGATGTCTCTCGATTAACAAAAAAGTTAATTAAAGCTTCAGTTACCAAAGCATCAACAGGGGTATCAGTTTTGTAGCTCAGGTTAATGTCTCGATATTTAACAATTTGAAGTTTGGCACTGTCCAATTCGCCCATCTCATAATATAATTTGGCCAGCGTGTAGTAGTATACCTATAATTAAATAAGATATAATAACTGTTAGTTGAAATTAACAATTGAAAAACAATACGTTGACTTACAGCTACCTCATCCGATTCAGAGCCCCGATTGGTATTTTCGATCCTATCATTAAGCCTCTCAACCTCTTGAAAAAGATGTTTTTCGCGCTCCAGAATCCACTCCCCACTTTCCGCGTAGTTCTGTTTTACTAAATGATATGCTCGCGATAATGTTTTCATTGAATTCACCTCCTTGGAGTCAACTTTAGCTGCAGCGTATGAGATAGTAACTATCTCTGGATAGAGCTCAATGCTATTAGAAGCCATGTGCTTCAATCGGTAAAATTTTCCATAACCACTATAATTCTTTATCTTTTCGGCGATATCAAAATGAATGGGACCTACTACTATGTTAGAATATAAGACCACAGCAAATGTAGAGCATTGGAGAAAACCAACATACCATCGATTGTCGAAACCGTTGGTTTCTTCCATTGATACTTTATACGAGACATTTCAAAAGATCCGTTAAACAGAGTGCTGATTTTGAATGAATTGTAATTAGACGGGTGATATTACGGAGGAAGTAGGAATTTACTCGTTTCATTGAATTTATTGATGGTTTGGCATACTTGAGGTAGGGTAATTTCTGTTTTGCCACACAGTCACGTGAATTTTACCCAGCCGTGCTCTTAAATTTTTAGATTTCAAGCTTTTTGGGAATATCTATCGATTATTATCTTTCATTAATTCCAATGGATTGTCTTATTTATTTAATACCCTTAATCTTATAGAATATCAACATTCTTAGAAGTTGTTGGAATTATTGATCATACCTGTGGGTTTCATTGATAAAATATTAGAAATATCTTTTGAAATGTTATTGTCATTTAGGCGTCAAACCATTGTGCATCTTATACCTAAGGCACGTTTACTGGAGGTCTCTATGTTGCCCTCTGCAAATCAGTTTAGGTGTTATTCACAAGAACCAAAGCGTCTTAGAGAATCTCTTAACGATCTAGTTCATGGACGGGATGATCATATTGATGAAAGGAAAATTAGTCGAGCGAATATAGCAAAACGAAAAGAAAAGGCACGAAATGCTCAGACGATGACGGACTACAGACATGTATTGAATCCATATATGTCGGAATATTTTTCAAGCATATCAAATCTCTTAAACTCATCTCCCAAATTTCTAGATGAAAAGGCTATCGTTGCATCATTTGTGGGGTTTAAAAGCTTAGGAAAAGTTTCAGATAAATATTTCGTTTCCAAAGTTGTACGAGAAAATCTCAAGTTGAATCAACCAGGGTACGCTATGCAGGCTTGTCGTATGGCTAAGGAGCATGGCACGATTGGAATGAATGAGTTGTTAAGTCACCTAATTAAAACGGAGACATTTGTGACAGTCTTTAAGGTCTATAATAATCTTCGAAAATGGGGAGTTCCACACAACAACCTCACGTTCACAATCCTTTCTAGCGTAGGAGTTTCAAGAAACAGCAAACTGCATGGTTCTGAAATCAAATCGTTAATGAAGGTTTATGATGAGGCTGTTAAAAGCAGCGGTTATCACAAATCAAAGATTATTTACACAAATGCTACTTTGGCATCTCTATCTCGCTTAAACTCACCACAGGATGCGCTGGACTTTTATGAAGATATTCCTACAAAAGGTGCATTCTCTAGAGATAATGTTACTTACACCACAATTCTGAACATGATCTCTCGAATTTCTAATCCAGAAGATCTTTCTAAGAGAAATAGTTTGTCCGAGAAAATTTGGAAGGAATATTTGGACCGTGTCAACAAAGAAGATTTGAGAATGAGTACCAAAGTACTTGATGCATATTGCTCAAGTTTATCAATCTCAGAAAACCCAGAATCATACCGTCGCAGTTTGGAGTTCTATCAAAAATACTTTGCTATTGACCCCAAATCAGATTCTGATTTCACAAAATTCCCATTCACTAGAGTACAATTAGATATTCTTCTGAAAGCTGCGCTTCGTACGAAAAACTATTCCGAATCTTTGGCTCTTTATGAAAACCTTGATAAATTTCGGGATGTTGAGCTTGATAATTCTACAGTACACAACTTTTTGCGCAATTTTGCTTTTGTTGACGGTTTTGATCCTTCAATATCTCGCAAACTTCTTGATCGTGCTATAGTTGTACAGTCTAAAAACAGCGACGGAAACAACCCAATTATTAATTCTCTTACGTTTCATCTCATATGTCGTACTTACAAACATTCGTCTTGTATTGATCTGAAATCGATTGATGACATGATATTACGAGTAGTACCAGAGTTAGGAATACCAATCGACGACTACATTCTTAGTGGCTACATAGCTTGTTATCATCAAGCCACATCTCGAGGTATACAAGTTGAGAGCAGACAACTATTAAATGCTGTTCAATTTATCTCCAAACATTTAATGTGTATATCTGATGTTTCTGTTACTCAAAGAAATCCAACCAGAATAAACAAGGCACTTTTTGGAGCGATACAACTTTCTGAATATATGTTGAAGAATTTCCATGAGTATGGATCTTTAAGCCAGTTGCATAGGAGTGTGGAGAAATGCAAATTGTTACAGCAGCAATTGTTAGAGAACTTTGAGGGTAACGGGCTATTGAAAGTGCATCAGAAAAAATCATCACCACTCAACTCATACCAAAAATCAAGAAAACCCAAAAATCAAAGATCCTAATTGAATTTAAGGGTCATAAATATCATTGCTTTTTGTTTGTGTTTGACCTTTTGTAAATAGCTTTTAAACAATTATTGGAGAGTTTGTCTGTCATTGATGTGTTGCATCTTTATATTATTTTGAAGTTGTGTAAGAATTCTAAACTTCTTATCGTATATAGCTTGTCACAGTTTCATTATAATAGTTTGAATGATCCATGTGTATATAATTTCTTCATTCTAGCTAAGTATCAGCATATACCGTATCTATTTCTAGCACAGCGAAAGCGTACCAGATATCATCAGAAGCATTACAAAATGCATATCCAAAGCTAACATATTTGCGACCTCTAAATGGAAAGACTTTTGGCTTTTGTGACAAATACATAAAATTTCACAAAGCAATGGTAAAGTTTAGATAATTCAATTTATCCCTCCAATTACTTCACACACCATAAGTGTTCGCTTATAATCGGGTTATTTTGTTATGTCGGCTGAAAGGGAATAATTGTTTTGTAGATATCATAATTTTCAAGTGTTTTATAAATAATCACATTACGTGAAACTGGAAGATCAAACAAAAATAATAGCTCCATGAAATGGATGCCGGTCTTCAATATCATATCTATTTAGATGTTCGTATGAGAACAAGGTCGTCTTATGTTCAAACCCTTGGCGTGTACGGAGAAAAAATAATATCAGCTTGAGAGTAATCCTGTAGTAACAAAAAAGATACAATAGTAACCTAAGCTATGCTGTTTGACTCATTAAAATGTCGTCAAAAACCTTATGACAGGTAGCTTGAACATCACTGCTAAAGCTATAGATGGGTATACACACGCTCGCACTTCAATTCTACATTCAGCGATCCTCGTTAAAATTTTACAATGTGTGGTTTGTCCTATATGTGTATCATCTTACAAAAATACTGGAAAGATTACAAGTCAAAAGTAAAACGCCAGCCTAGCAACTAGGCCGTTCATAAATCCAATCAGCCAAAGAAAAGATAGGCCCAGGGTAGTTATCAGGCTGATCAATGGTCCAACTAATTAAACATAGTAACATTTGAAATAATATGGATGTTAGCAAAAAATGATAATGCTTGATCACTAAAGGATATGTTGAAAAACAGGGTATATGAAAATAACCTTGTAGTTGAGATGATGAGTGGAAACTCTGAAAAGCCAGTTTTTATGGTGTGGCTGGTTGCTCGCCACCATCGGTTTTCCCACAGATTAATCATCACTTCAACAACCAAGCCCAGCCCTAACACCAGCTAGTGTACTAAACAAGCCGCCATATTAAAATGTCTCTTTCCGAACAGGTTCAAGGGGTCACATCACTCAAAGTTCCTGAATCTGAGAAGATCACCAAGTATCTCGCTATTTATAATGATATCCAGCTAAATGACGTGCACACACGAGCTGTGGACGAGTTCATTAAAGCCGTTATCAACATACCCTTTGGAACTAGCACTATTCGAGAAGTGTTTAATCAATTAATAAAAGCCCAAGAATCTAAAGGAATTGACTGGACAATTGAGGAAGAGGTGCTGCTATCTTTAATCAGCAACATCTCTTCACAGTTAATGTCATACGAAGAACCCGATGTCGTTGCTAGACTACGTTTAGCCTCAATTTATGAGGCCAATGATGAAAATATGAAAGCCTCGATAGCTTTAGAGCAAGGTTTAAATCGCCGGTGCCTTTCAGATGACGAAAAGTTTGACTGGTACATTCGAATCGTCAGAAACAGGTTGGAAATTGATGACGCTACTGGCGCTGAAGGGTTTTTAAAGAGAGCTGCTCTTATTCGTCATAAAGCCAAAAACGTATCGTCTGCATCTATTATTCATTTCAAATTTTCCCAAGCTCGTGTCATGGATTCGAACAGAAACTTTATTGACGCAGCGCGCAAGTATTATGAGGTCTCAACTGAAGCTGGGATTGATACAGCTGAGCAAGAGGCATGTCTTGGAATGGCTCTCACTTGCGTAATCTTAGCTCCTGCCGGCCCCCAAAGAAATCAGATTCTTCGTCTCATTCACAACGATAATCGTACACAAACAATACCACATTATGATATCTTGGAGAATCTTTATACCAACAGACTCCTAAGATGGGAAGAACTTAAAACATTTGAAGAAAGCCTTCAGCCACATCAAAAAGTGTCTCTCCCCGATGGAATTTCTGTTCTTGCTAGATCTGTGATTGACCATAACCTGTTAGCGGTCTCAAGAATTTACAGCAATATCAATCTCGACCAACTTGCAAAGCTTTTGGGTTTAGACATTTCCAAGGTAGAAGATTACGCTGGAAAAATGATTTTGCAGGGTCGCTTAGCTGCAACAATTGATCAAGTTGATGAGGTTGTGGAGTTCAAGAGCCAGGATGATAAGAGTCGTATGCTACAGTGGGAGGACAATGTTAAAATGCTTTGTGCAGATTTGGATACCCTCGTTTCGGATATTGCACATCGCGAGGATGTTTCTACGCATTGAAAAATTGTATATATTTATTGGGATTTAAATGAGTTTATCAAATAATCGATAATATCAATTAGTTTCGCAAGTAGAAGCCCTAATATTCAGGTGTTACCCTACCTTCTAGATGGTCTCTACCAAAGTTTTTGTACAGCGTTTTATAAGCCACCAAATTTTTACCTCTGCATTTCCTTTCTTTTCCTTTCTTCTTTTTTTTTATTGATTGTGTATACAACGGCAGCTAGGCTTGGATGGAAACAGTTTTCAAATGGTATGTTCTGGTTTACTTTTACCTTTACCCAACGCATTAATCAAGTCTTGAATGATGATAACTATTCTCAGCTCACTCAGAATTTTTCAATTTGCTGATAAAAAGAATCCCAACGCATATTTGTTCCTGACCCTATATTAAGACTTGATGATGTATTGAATTACAACTCGTTTTTTTTTTGAATTTTATCTAACTGAAATTTATAGATCTTGAGCTTTTAACTCTTTAATTATTTTTGAACTGTGAAGAATGCCAGTGTTTGTGTAGATTTTATAAAAAAAAATATATGTGTATTACCTAAAACCTAATAAAAGATACATTGCTCTCTTTGTAACTATCACGTGAACTAACCCTGTAACCCATACCGATTTGTTGTTAAATTTATGGTTGTATACGCCGTAGTTGATAACCCTTTCGACATTTATGCCTTGTTTTATTCCTTACTCCTGTTCGCCAACTACTTGATATATTTAAAATGTCTTCTGCTGATGTTCTTATTCAGCAATTGATTCACTCCGCAACAGTCGAATCACCTCACATTGAAATTAAATCGGTCAACAGATTAGAAGATGGGGACATTGGCTCAACTCGTGATGATGAGTTTTTGGATGATTTGTTCGCTAAAGGATTTATTGAGGAAGTCACTTCTAAGCTCGAGAATGCGATTATAAAAGAGATTGTGAGTTGCATTAAATGAACATTTTCCATTTCTTCAAATCTAACGCAGAGTATAGGACACGCTTGCTGAAAATTTCAACCTTGTCGACTTCGAAGAATATGCCAGCCAACTTGAGCCTAGCAGCAAAGAACTCGATATTGTCGAGAACGTTAAAGAAAATGGAATAATTTTATCAGTACTGGACGAGTTATGGCTCATACGAGGTGGCCTTCAAGAAGTCATTGCACTCTCAGATTTAAATGAGTACGCCCCTGCATTGTCATCATTAGATCGTGTTAAGGTGAAGCTGGACACCTTTTCATCTAAGTGGGACAACCCAACCTCCAAAAAGCCAGTAATCATAAACGAAATAGACACCGAACTCGAACGACGCAAGCAAAACATTATCTCAACGGCATTACTAAAATGGAACACAGCTCTTCAATGGAGAGAAGATATTTCGTCTGACAAAGCAATTAAGAAAACAGCATATCTCACAATTGATTTATCGGTTGCTGGAGACAACAATAACTCTGATGACACCGTTGACTACAATACGTTAATTGATGTCATTGAATATCTGGACAACGAAGAAAAGAAAAAGAATATATTCAAGCACCACAGCATAATTGACGACCTGCTTACATTTGTGGATCAAAATATTTTAAAGCCTATTCTGGATTTGAGAGTTGGAAGCGTTTCTTTTTCTGAAGATGACGACAATACTTTGCTGCTGATGGATGTCGACAGAAGATATGATTACAAGTCATCACTAACCGGTGTCCATGGACTTGATATCGTCACAAAAGAATTGGTTTTTGTTTTGCTGTTCCTGAAGTCAAAACTCGAAAAGAATTTTTCTACATTGTATGAACGTATCAAACGCAGATCTTCGACTCGATTTATTTCAACTCTTATGAGCAGCACTTTTGCCAAATTGTTGCCGCAAAGTGAGAAAGACCTTGCGGAGTTTGAATCTTATTTAGGAGAGTCAGCTTCAAGACTTCAACTCGTTCTAATTGATGCGGGATGGCTCTCTCAGGGATCGGATGAGCTTTCATCATGGGCTCAAAATTTGTATCATGAATGGATAAACTGTAAGCAAGCTCTTGTTCTTGATGAAATCAGACAAAAGTTGCTTCAAATATCCCAAGAACCAGAATTTGAGCTTCAACGTGTTGCTGATGCTGAGTTTTCACAGTCACATAATCAACGCACATTGGATGAACATGTTACACATCAGCAAGAAGAGACAGATGGATGGGATAATTGGAATGATGATGAAGAGCCAAGTAACGAAAATGCGAACGAAGGAGTCACTGAAGAGCTCCAGCAAGAAACTGCAGACGATGGATGGGATGCCTGGGATGATGAGGAGCATTCTGTACAGGAAGAAAGCGCAGATCAGCCTGCAGAAGAAGAGGACGGATGGGATGCTTGGGGAGATGATAGTGATATTCAAGTCACTGATGTCCAACCTGCTAAAACGCCAAAGAAGGTAATCGCAAAGGTACCAAATTCTAACGAGTCTCAGATACGTCACCAGGCTGCTAAAATTACTCCGCTCGGTGTCTCTCAACAGAGTGTTGTATCTGACAATGGCGGTGAGTCTCGTCGTGAGGCATTGTTGTGTTCCATTTCTACTCTTCCAGCTTCAATATTGTCAAACATTACTAGCTTTGTCAACGAGACACTACGTTTCATTGAACACCATCAACAACCCCAAAATTCTCTCTCAAGAGACCAAGTTGAAGTTCAGATATTAGAAAGAAATGTCTCGGAGATGCTCTCCCTTTATCGTGCTCTCTCATCCTTGTGTTATACAAGAGCACCTACTCCATTCATTCTTTACAATGATATCGTTTATTTGGTATCTAAATTACGTTCTATTGAAGTCGAGGATAGAAACTCTGAGAATAGTACTATTTCCCTTACAGGGAGCAATGATGCCTTGTTTGACTTTGCTGACTATCAATACAAGTTAGCTATAACGGAACAGCAAACCCGAATTTTGGAAATACTAGCTAATGCTTCTCACTTTCAAAACTGTAACAGTGAAGAAAATCTCTTTTCTTGTCAAGGAGCTATCGAGCGAATCATTAACGTGTTTTACGAAGTTTCTAATACATGGGAAGAATATCTATCATTTCCTCTTCGTGCTAAAGCATTGGGAACACTTTTAGAATTTGTTGCTTCTACTCTAATTAAAGATATTGAGAACCTTGCTGACATTTCAGCTGAAGAGTCAACTGAGTTAAGCAAGCTTATCAAAGTGATTCAACAGTTGGAAACCCTTTTCCAGGATCCAACTATAGCACAATCTGCATTACAACAGGGTGGGGAGGCTTCGGAAGAACTTCGAAATAACGCTGCTGCCCTTACGTTCTACTATACTCCATCTTGGATTAAGCTTCAGTATTTGGAGCAAATTCTGGTTAGCAATTTAGAGCAAATATCATATTTGTTCCGAAATAACTCTTTGGTGGACTTTACACCTAGAGAGCTTGATGAACTTATTAGAGCTCTATTTTCTCCTTCAGAACAACGTCAGAATACCATCAACAAAATTTATGGGACTAGGTAATGGTTAATAAATCTTGACTATTCACTTTACTTCTCGAATTTAGTAATATGGCTTATTCTAGTTTCTATTTAGTTGTACATCAGTTGTTATCGCAAGCAGTTCAATTGGTCCGAATTTTTAGTTTAAATGAAGTTTCAGAAATTCTTTCAAAAAAAATTTAATTTAATTACTTGAATATAATTGTATTACCTTAAAATATACTAAATAATATTATCTTGCTAATTTTGCTGTTTATTTATTCTTAAAATATTTGTCGTAACCAGTCATTGTAATTCTGTAGTGGACATCACCTTTCTCCATTTTCTTCCAAGCCTTAGAAAGGTTCTCTTCATTAATATCTAGAGTTTCAATCCAAGGCTTTATATTATGTTTACTGGCAAAGTCCAAGGTGTACTGAATCTCTTCTGGTGAACCAACCATAGAACCTTCAATAGAGAAGCCACCATTAAGAATATCGACAGGAACAAGGGTCAATCTTTCATCTTGTGGAGGCATAGTAATAAAGCAGAATTTACCACGAGCCTTTAACAAGGAAAGTAGAGTGTCGATCTGATTTTCAGAAAAAGAACTTCCAGTGTTGACAATGATATCAAGAGACTTTTGGAACTTCTTCAAAGTCTCAGGTTCGCTGGTAGCAAGGAAATGGTCAGCACCAAGCTTCTTAGCATCCTCCTCCTTTCTATGGGAGCGGGAAATAGCAGTGACTTCACATCCAAGAGCCTTAGCAAAAAGAATTGTCATATGACCAATACCACCAATACCAACTACTCCAACCTTGTGCTTGGAAGTAATATTGTTTCTCAAAAGAGGTCCAAAGCCAGTGACACCACCACAAAGAAGAGGAGCCACATAAATGGATTCCAGGTTTTCGGGAATTTTGAAGACAAGTTCAGAGTTAGCTCTGACATGAGAAGCGTTACCACCGATTGTGTTTTGGCCGGTCTCAGGATAAGTGCCAAAGTAGGTGGCAACCATATGGTCACAATGGTTTTGCAAATTTTCCTTGCAAGCGTAACAAGTGCTATCACAGTCGCATTGAGCACCAAGACCAACTCTGTCACCGACTTTGATACCCTTCTTGACTTTAGGACCAACCTTGACAGCCGTACCTACTATCTCATGTCCTACAGCTACTGGACAGTACTTTCTTCCCCAGTTACCGCTGGCTGCGTGGATATCAGAACCGCAGACTCCACAACATTCAATCTTGATGTCAACATCGTAGTCACGGAAAGCTTGAGGTTTGTACTCAAAATTCTTGGGATGGATGTAGTCGTCATAATCAACAACTCCGAGAGCTTCAATTGAATCAGGGTATACCATTATGAATCAGTCGTTAAATATAAGCTATAAGGTAGGATAAATAATTTTAAAAGGTGTTGCTTTAGGTATAAGTGATTGAAAGGTAAAAAATGAGAAACATTGGATCTGAAGAGCAGGATTTCCAGCTGTTTATATAGACGCAAGGAAATTAGCAAACTTGATATCAAAAGAACATCAATAAAGTTATATTAAGCTTTAACACAAATTTAAATAAGTCTGAGGAAGATCATAAAAAAGTGCTATATATATTTTCAGGATTCATTGGTCCACCTTAGTTTGAGCATAAAAGTTTGTGATATATTCTGTTGTTGGAACATTTTTTGTTTGCTACTTTTTCCTAAGCGTTTAATAATAATCTAAAAAGATTGTGAAAACATTAAATTCGGAACAAGCTGCTTTTGCAAAGCAATTTTGAATGACTCAAATTTAAACTCTATTACAGAAGCTGTCGAACTTAATCGATCCAACGTTATTCACAAAATCTTTCTTTATAGCTGGGTACCCACATTTATATCAGCAAAGCTACTTGGAATATTCTGGAAATTGTTCATTTTCTCTGTTGACTGTTGATTTATAAATGAAACAAGTCGGTATAATACCAGATATTTTCATCCATCTCAATTAAACAACTCTTTCGGCAATCAGATAACTAATGGTTATTACCTGCATTAACTAAGTTATTATTGTAACAAATGGTAGTTGCAACAAAACAACAGACAGAAAACGGTATTGTAATGTAAAGTTTGTCCAGGGTTACATACTCGTAAGTTTGTATATGAGCAAACTAGAATCTTTCAAAGGAATAGAATATGATTGTTTTTTTAGTTTTGAAATCATTCTAATGGTTCATGAAACTGGAAATTTATTTTTTGTCATATACATTGAGCGTATAGTCTTTGAATCACCCAGCGAGTTGTTTTCTTCGGGTCGTTATGGGCTACTGGATCAGCAACTTTTAATAAGTGGGCAGAAGATGGAGGTATGTCTAATCTTAGGGGTTTGATCATATTTCTTGTATATTTCTAGTATTGTTGATAGCAACATAGATTTCCTTTCAATTTTGTGAAAGCCTTGATATAGCAAATGTCTGTTTTAGCAAATTAATTTATAACCTAAATCCCACTCAAGCCATCTCAAGGATTGTTAGTAAATCATCTCTTTGACTCCTTTAGCTTTAATTTATATCGATAAATTACCCCCTCAGTATCAGCTTTTGGGATAATTTTTTCTCTTTCTCAATGAAATGGAATCGTACATTCAACCCTATAACTGGAGGTATGCCTAGAAACTCTGAAATAGCTTCATCATTATCATCATCATATTTTATGGGTTACATAATTAAAAGTGTACAAGCAGGTTGATACTGAATCATTCTTGCAGATGATCAAAATACAACACTGTGAGAAAGGTTACGGATGTGGTCTTTTGGAAGTGCTCTTTGGAAATTAACATTTAACCCTGCTTACATTGAGACCTCACTAATGGCATACAGTGTTACTTGAGCGCTCCAACTCCGATTGATGTGGTTTGATTGTAACAATGATTCTCTGTAGCAAATTTCCAGAATATGCCTGTATCAAGTGAATAAGATTATATCCGGCTGGAACAGCCATAGTTATTGCATGAATATTTGTGTCTAGAGTTTCCGGGTCAATTAGGCTTCTTCTTTTCTTTGAACTATAGTACTATCTGAGGTCCTAGCGAAGCACATATTATGAATCTTATGAACAAGAGCAGTTGAATGAACGCAGCTTGTGATTACTTCATATTTAGTCATCACCTATATGTTTAGAATCAGTCTCTCACTGAGCATAGCCTCACCAAATCCACTCTATCTAGTTTCATCAAGTGATGCTAAAGAAAGATCAGCGAATGCCTAATTTTTCAGCAAAGATGAAAAGAGTTTAATAGTACGATGGAAAATTTCAATTGAAGACTTGCTTTTATTAATTCTATAAACTCACTGGTGCTTTAATGATTTAACATTTTTCACTCGTAATTCTCGCCTCCCCTGTTGTTTGGAATGGGTAAGCTATGATGGCAAGAATGAGGCTTGTTTGGATACAGAACAAGTGACAAAAGCCAGCATATAATTCTATCATGATGTAACTTGCTCGTCATAGATACCAAATATAGAACCCAAAAGTAGGTTTGACATTAGGTTTCGAGGAACATAAAAAGCATGAGTAGGTGTGTTTGGCCAGACGGTGTTGAAATTATGAGAGCTGTTAGCTCTACTCACGCAAACACAGCACCAAGGTGTAAATTCGCCACAACTATTTTAGAATAAGCCCTTTGAAAGAAGTACAGTACAGTACAATAAAGCAACAGGAATAGGCTGAAAATGAGAAAAGAGCTTTATTCATGAACAGCATCTGAATGCAGCATTTGGACATGACCTCGAGCATTTGATATTTAAATTCTTAGTAACACACGTATGTGACGCTTACGTAACACATGAACCAAGGCCAAAGCTAAAGCCAAGTCAAGTCACGTTCACACAACCACCACCTGTTTTCTTTATATGTTCCGACCAAGTCATCCTTTCCACAACCACCTCATTTCCAAGGCTCTTTGATCCAACCTTTGTCACTTGTTCAACTGTCCATCACACCGCTTGGTTTTCTAAGCTCTCTTAGGAATACACAATAATGAGTCTCTTTAATATACTCTCAAGTGAGGGTGCTAGAGATCCTTGGAACCCGAATAGTCATACCAACTCTTCTTCCATATTTCACTCTCAGCAGCAAGGGTCCTTGCCAAATCAACAGAATCAACAGCAATCTTCCCAAAACCAGCCCTCTCAGCAACAACCATTTCGACGTATCTCGGTTTCTGGATCCCCGAATGCCGTCCAATTAGGATCTATGGCCTTGTCGGCGCAATCTATTGACGAGGATAGCCCTTTGAGTACCTTTCAAAGCCCTTCAGGAGGGCGTGGTTTGGGCTTTGACTCAGATACCACGTTTGGTCTCACTAGTAATAACAAATCAGCATCAACAACATCTCTCAACTCATCCCTGAGCAATTCTCTTGTTCTTAATGGCTCAGGTAGTGGAGCCGGTATTCTTGGCGGCAACAGTAGTAGTGGCGGCAACCCAAATACCCTTGCAGGCAGTAATAATAACAATGGTAATAGTAGTAGTGGTAATATCAATATAAACGGCAACAGTAATTCCATCAACTCAGGAGCTGGTGGAGGTATGGGAAGCAACTCTTTGAATAATATATCTTTCATGCAAACACCTTACAACATTGGCTCTGTCCAACAGCAGCCATATACTGAACAGCGCCGATTTACTTGGGCAAATAATAGTTTGAGTATTGATCCTAATGCAGGAGCATCTATGGCTAACCCTTCTGCTGCTACTCCTACTACCAACAATAACTTGAACGGTGGCCCCTTTACTTTTTCTCCAATCCTTTCATCGATTCCAAAGTACAGGGATCAACTTCCTATCATGCAATCCCAGCAGCAAGGGCCTTCCCATCAAACCCCAATCCATCCATCTACAGCTTTGAACGACAACTTTTTATCAAACCAACTCTCCAGTCCTTCTAGTAATATACAGGCATTAATGAAACAATTGGACGAAACAGTTTATAAATTGAAGGCAGGATTTCGACTTTTAGAACAAGAAAATGAACAGTTAAAACTACAACTAAAACAGAACCGTAAGGATTCTGTGGACGTCTTATTTGATTCTAATGTAGATCTTGCAGGAAAGTCTACTCTTACTCCTAATCGTAGTTATGCGACTGGCACAAGCGGATCTCAACCTGGTAAGATATTTGCATCACAGTGCCTAAACAGATTGAACAAAAGATGAGACTAATCTATTTATTATTTAGTATCAGAAACACTTCAATTAGATGGCCAAAGTTCACTTGGAGAGAAGCCCACATCAATAACCAGCCCTCCTACTGCTGCAGCCGTCTTGACTGGTGCTTCTTCTACTGTCTCAAATAGCGGTACAACTAGACCAGGAACGATTGGGTCAAAACCTGTTATTTCTTCTGGTCCTCGAACTACAGATCTTGCAAAACAAAGTGTCCCAGGATCCACATCTACATCGAGCGGTTCTGTTCCAATTGGAAGCAAAACCCCCAAGATTTTGAAAAAAGAGAATCCTTCTGTCAACAGCGCTGCTTCTTCTCCTCGCTTTGCATCAACATTCATTGATAACAACAAAGGATCTAAGGCTCCATATACATCTGGCCCCGAACAATCGAAACCTGAGACCAGTTATAACAGCGGAAGTCATGGGGGTAGTTATCACGGTGGTATTAGAAACAATAACAGCCACCACTACAATAGTGGAATGCGCTCCCCACCTGAACCTGCCACACTTGAAGCCGTTGTTTACGGAGTTGAAAAGTCGTTGAGTATGGAACAGATTCGGGATGACTTGGAAGGTAACGACATTTTCCTTGCCTGTACACCCCGTCCTTTGATGCGTAATGATAAGAATAGCACCTTACCAGTCCATTCTGTTGTGATTACGTTACTTGACGATGACACATACAGACAATGTATTGAGCATTCATTGCCAATCAACTACTCCATGCACAGAGTCAAAGCTCTCCGTACATTTCCTAGAAAGAAAGGACTTCCAATGTCTATCCCTTCAGGAGCTCCAGGAGTTGGCGGTGAGCTGAAATCCCGACGCACATCTAGTCACTCTGGCAGCAAACCTCAAGACAGCAACTCCGCCAATACTTCGTTTTCGTATAGTGATGACGAGGAACAGAGCGAAGAATATTAAACATACCAATTTTCAACACGATGTTGTCATTAATTGAAGAAACAAAAGAGTTGAACATCTACCATGCTAATAATTTCATGACTTAATACTGATACTATTACTATCAGTATTATTTGATTCCAGTCAACTGGAAGCTAATCATATCCACTACTAATGCCTGCTTACTGCTGCTACTATAAATGGGCTGATACTGATATACATAACTTGCAACAACAAATCCAAAATTTCATTTCTATTGTTTTGTTTGATGTACTGATAGTTTTAAAAATACAAATTACATATATTCATATATTCATATACCTATACCTAAAGCTGTGTACAGCTATATTCAAGGATCCAGGATTCAGAGCAGCCGTAGACTCGTTGGTACAAAAGGAATGATTTATGACTCGATGTGACGACTAAAGAGTAGCAGCTGAGACCTAATGCAATCGATGCACGTGACAAAAGCGTGATCTGAAATATTGTCGTGAAAAGTGAAAAGATTGAGGGAGTAAATAGACACAATTCCCCAGGCTAATTATAGACCTTGTTTACTTGTTTATTGGCAGGTATAAGAACTGAAACCATGCATGGGCCCTGATAGGTGGACATCAGTCACGGCGATTCGTGTTTTTTTCCCGTCAGACAAATGCCAAAGAGTATTCTCTAATTCAAGCTTAATATGCAAAAAAATTGAGATTATAAGGATGCGCGGGTCTCGGGTCTCGGGTCGTTGACTACGAACAGTGTCATGCCACGGGTCCTCAGTCGTACGACAGTGCACCGAACATTGCGGGGCTAGTACTACGGACGCAGCCATGCTTCGATTTAAAGTCATTTTTTGCCTTTCCTTCCACCATTTCTCCTTCTCCTTCTTCCAGTTGTTGCTCACGTCTCATTCATCCAACATCATGACCTCTTCCTCAATCCCCACTCTTCATTGGGATAAGTTTTCCTCTGAATTCGGTGCATCGTCCACCGACTCTTCTCGTCTCTCGAACTTTATCTCTGTTTTCAAACAGCTTTATGGATCTGAAGGCTCAACTCCTGCTAATGAGGCTGGTATTTCTTTCATTGCCAGATCTCCTGGTCGTGTCAACATTATTGGCGAGCACTTGGACTACTCAAGTTTTTCAGTCTTCCCAATGGCTGTTGAGCGTGATTTGATCATGGCTATTAAGATTCGCTCTGATGAGACTCATACTGGACCCCGAACTCTTAATCTTGCCAACACCGATCAAGTCAATTTCACAAAGTCGCAGATTGAACTTCCTGCTTCCACAAAGGATTTTGTGCCAATTGATTCAAAAGTTTCTGATTGGGCTAACTACTTTAGATGCGGTTTGATTGTTGGTCAACGATACCTCATGGGTGTTTACGACGATGAATTGGCCCCTGGAGAACGCCCTTCTGCTGTCTTTGCTCATTTATTTCCCAACAATAAATACATACCTCCCTCTTCTCTTGCTCAGCTTGACATTCTTGTCGACGGAAACATTCCTACTGGATCTGGTCTTTCATCCTCTGCCGCATTTGTCGTGTGCTCCACACTTGTCACACTTATTTCCAACACTTCTCGCCGATCTGATGCCATCAACCACAAGGACTTGCCAATTTCTAAAAACCTCTTGGTCAAGCTTTCTATGAAGTGTGAACAAGAAGTCGGCGTCAACAGTGGAGGCATGGATCAAGCTGCTTCTGTCTACGGCGATTTGGACCATGCTCTTTATGTTAGCTTCTACCCCAAGCTCACCGCTGAGGCAAAGCTTTTCCCCACTCCACCAACAAGCGTTCAGTCCATTAAGAATTACAATCCTTCAGACTACAATATGTCATTTGTAATTGCAAACACGCTCGTTACTTCTAACAAGCACGAAACAGCACCAACCAACTATAATTTACGTGTGGTTGAAGTCACTTTGAGTGCTCTAGCTCTTGCAAAGGCTTTGAATCTACGGGCCGCTAACGCATTGGGAAATTCCAGCGAGTATAAGCTCGTAAACCTTGCACTTCCTCCTACTGGAAACCTTCACTCTGGCACTCTTCGTGATGTTTTTGAGTTGTACAAGGCTGAAAAATCCAAGTCAAACACTCTTCCCAAATTAATTGGAACCGGCCAGTATGCTCAAGACATTGCAATTCTTAAAGACCTCGTTGACATTGTGGACAAGACGTTGCACGATAATTATACTGCCAAGGATCTTGTCGCACTACTTGCAGTTGATCCGCAAGAAGGCAATTTGGAAGATATCCAAAAACAAATTGACGCCCTCTTCTTCACTACATACCCAGTCAGATACAACACCCTCAAGCTCGCCAAACGTGCTCGACATGTATACTCAGAAGCTGCTCGTGTGTACGAATTCATGGAAGCTTTAGAATCATACACCACCTCTGATTCTCCAAAGAGCCTTGACGACTACCTTTCCGTCGTTTCCAAACTGGGTAGTTACATTGACGCATCTCAAACCTCCCTTGACCAAGACTTCCAGTGCAGTTGTGCCGGAGCCAATGAGATGTGTGCCATAGCCAGAACCTCGTCTTCTGAAAACGAGCCACTTGCATACGGCTCCAGAATTACTGGCGCTGGTTGGGGTGGTGCAACTGTTCACTTGACTCTCCACAAAAATGTCCCTAAACTTTTGGCTGCATTAAAGAAGCAATACTATCATGAAAAGTTCCCTAATATGACGGACCAACAAATTGATGAAGAAGCTATTATTAATTCACGCCCTGCAAATGGATCAGCCATTGTCAATTTTTAAAACGTCATGAGTATTGTCATCTTCATTTTGTAATAATTATGCTTGTAAATGTCACTTTTATATGTTTCTTTTATATAGATATGAAAGTTCTTAGGGATTTCTGTTGTTTCCTCCTCACCGCCAATCCGAAATCCACAACCACTGATATCTTTCATTAATTCCAATAAATTGTATTGTTTATTTAATACCTTTTTAAAGCCAACAGTATTTACATTCTTTTGATTGTTTGTAGAATATTTTTATTTTAATACTTTAATGACATTTAAAACTTTAAACTTTTCACTTTTCACTTTACTAATTTTAACTAATAATAATAAAAACGTATTGCCTCAATTGTATTTTAACAGACAAAAATAAACATGACATGAAAACTAAGTTATATAAAGGAACAAAAAATTAAAAAAACTAGAAAAATAATAATAACAATAACAGCAAGATAAAAATAGGGAGGGGGATAAAAAGAACCTTTATTTGTTTGAAAACATAGGTAGATGGCAAGGAAAAATCAAACACAAAGAGCAAGGCGATGATAACAAATGCCAATCAAATCCTTATATCATAACATTATCATTAATAGAGAATAAAATCAGATCAAGAAATGAAACATCTTAGATTCCCATAGAAGATGAGCTAGCTGGAATTCCAACTGAGCCTGGGGTACCTGACGTGCCTGTTGGAGCTGAAGAAGGGCTCATTAGTGAGTTACCAGAAACCAAAGATCCTGTTAGCGAGCCAGTAAGAGAGCCACCCTTAAGAGCACCAATATTCATAAACTGTTGTGAATACTGTTGCGGTGACTGTTGTTGTTGTAATTGGTTATAAGTATATCCTTGGGTATTTCCGGGAACATTAAATCCATTGAGACCAGGAAACATCTGCTGTTGCTGCTGAGATTGTTGAGCAGCAATTCCAAGACCATTGCTATACAAATTCGAAATGCCATTAAGAGGAATTTGCTGAGCTGGTGCTACATTGTACAAAGATGCACCAGGAATACCAGAAGAACTAGAGCTCGTCAAACCGGCACTAGTCAAGCCACCAATTGGACTAGTCAGGCTTAATCCACTATGTGTTGATTGGATAAGTCCCGGAGCAGTACCAGTTGGAGAGTTAGAGTTCAAAAGACTAGGTGACCCGACGTTAGAAATTCCATTTCCCAATCCCAAGCCTGGGAATGTTGGATTATATCTCAAATGTGATACCAAACCCAAAGCACCTGTGCACAACTCAAAATGAACAACACCATTCTTATCAGGACATGCACATGCATTGTGGAATTCCTGATGATCTCTGATATTAAGACTGTGTGATTTCGCAAGATTACTGCGTGTAAGCGCAAGAAGAAGATGCGTAGAGATTTTTCCTTCTGGAACAACCCCCTTCGAGTACTCCTTATATGCATTAATAGCAGCATCTCTAATGATACTTGCACGATCATTGATATCATTAACGTCAAATCTCTCGCCGGATAAACTTCCTGTGAGGGGTGTACCGGTTGTTAGGGACGAATTAAAGCCAGGAGGAAGTGTATTAGAGTTGCCAGCAAGAGCTGGAGCAGCAGTCAGAGAAGAAGGTAACGATCCGGATATAGGTACCGAAGGTGACAAAGAATTTATTGGAGCCGAAGACCAAGTGTTACCATTGGCAGATGTGGACCACATGCTACTTCTTCTTGATCCCAAGGAATTTTGTTGGTTTGAATTAGAAGCCCAAACATCATTGCTCAGCAACGAGTCGCTAAAATTGCCAACAGCAACAGGGCCTGAAGTAAATACTGATCCAGTTCGATTGCGAGGTACTTGTGAATATTGCTGGGAAGAAGGGGAGTTACTACCAATTGGATTACTAGAAAAAGAAGCCAAATTATCTGTACTTCCAAAGCCGCGACTTGAATCACCACTAGACTGTGATTGCTGGATTCCATTCACTGGAGTAATTACACTCATGAGAGGGATAGTTGCACCATTTTCAGCAATTGTAGATGTTGAAGGAGTGCTACTAATAGATATACGCTTGCCAGATAAGTTTGGTGGAGTATTGCTATTGGAAAACGCATTATCAGGAGGAGAAATTGATCTGGATTGAGATAACTGTGCAACATTGCCGTGAAAACCAGGAGAAATAGAGGTCTTAGCTTGCTGAAATTGATTGTATGTTTGACCAGCAATATTTTGAGCAGGCCAAGCATTTGCAGGAGAAGTATTGAAAGAAGAAGATGAAGAAAATTGGCTAATGTTAGAGTTCTGTGTAATATTAAAGCCGTAATAGCTTCCATCGGAGCTTGGAGGTTGAGAGAATTGTTGTTGAGGAAATTGCAACTGAATACCAACGGGGTTTACTAAACTGGGATTAAAAACAGCAGGTGATGGCGTGACTGAGGAACTTCCGGATGAGCTAATATCTGCAGAACCGCTAACGTTGGCCATAGAGAATGAAGAACGAGCAGTGTCAGGGATGGCACCACTGATAGCGTCCAGAGCTGCGGCAGCAGCAGCAGAAGTTACAGTAACAGCATTTGGTGCTCCCATTTCCTCAGCGTGTTGCTTGAGACTAGCAAGAAGTTGCTGTTGATGCTGCTGTTTTGCTTTAGCAGCTTCAGCTTCTTTTTCTTCCTTTTCTTTTGCTTCACGTTCAAGTTCTTCTTTAACCCGTTGTTCTTCTCGTTCTTTTGCCTCACGCTCTTTTTGTTCCTTTTCTCTTTTCTCCTTCTCCAGCTTTTCTACCTTTTCACGCTCAATGCGTTCTTCTTCTTCTTTCCTTTGTAATTCTAATCGTTCTTTCTCTTCTCTCTCTTTCTTTTCTTTCAAAAGCTGTTCCTCTTTCTCTTTCTCTTCTTGTTCCTTTCGAAGTCTCTCCTTCCTTTTCTCTTCTTCCATCTTTTTCAACCTCTCATCTACCGCACGTTGTCGCTCAGCGTCTTTCTTCTTCTTCTGTTCAATCTTCTTACGCTGTGCTTCTTCATTTCTTTGACGTTGTCTTTCTCTGACAGCAGCTTGTTCCTTTTCAATTTCAGCTTGTTTCTTGAGCCGTTCTTCCTCTTTAGCTTGGCGTTGCTGGCGTTTTCGCTCTTTCTTTTTCTCTTTATCTTGAAGCTTCTTCTCTTTGTTTTCAGCGTTCAAACGCTCTTCTTCTGCCAATTCTTCAAGAAGTTTTTCTTCTCTTTCTTTTGCAACCTTCTCACGATAGGCCGTCATCAAGCGCTGTTCAAAAATACTGATTGCAAATTTATGGAGAAGGCGTTTACTAGCATCCCATCGAGATTCTTCTGTTTCAGACCCCTATAAAAAATAAAGTTTAAATGTTAGTCTCAAAAGGCCTTATAACTTAATATATTATAGATAATACTCACTTCTTCGTACTCTTCTTCACTTCCGTCCCCTTCATATTCTTCTAAGTCATCTTCGTACTTGCCATCATCCTCAGTAAATTCATCTTCTTCATCTTCACCCATCTGGTCAGTATCATAATCAGCCATAGCTTGAACTTCGGCTTCTTCTCTTCGCTGTCGTCTTTGCTGTAAAAGATCCATCATATCAATAAATTTTTTACCATTGTTCCGTAACAAGTCATCAGCTACAGTCAATACACCTCCCTGAATCGTTAGTGTATTTCCAAAGTTGAAAATATCCTTGTCATTTACTTCATCGATATCTAGCTCTGGAGCAGAAGCAGCGTCTTCGATAGATGCATCATTTTTGGTAAGATTTTGTTTTTCCATTTCACTTTTGTTGTAGGCATCATACAAGGATTCAAGTTCCTCAATAGCTAGTCGCTTCTTTCCACACATCAAACAGTTGCAGTTCGTACGTTTTTGTTCTTTCATTTTTTGCATGACAGTGTGCTTGGGAATTTTCACGAGCTCGCGACGTTCCTCGTAAGATAAACCATGCCAAAATTGACGGATTCGTTCTTTTTCTTCAGCATTACTTGTATCCCAAATAGTGTCGCTTTTAAATCTTTTAAGTGATCCTGGAACCTGACCTAGTTGGTCAACTAATGAATGCCCTTGCAACGAACGCTGTGCATATGATTGAGATTGTGCGTTAGTCATTAATGTATGTAAAGGTTGTTTGTGTTGTTGATCTAATTGTTGCTGTTGGCGCTCATACTGTTGGAGTTGCTGACGAAACTGTTGTTGTTCTGGTGTTAGCTCAATATTACCATCGGTATTTGGATGTGATGACGATGTATTTGGGGCCGTTGAATTTGTTGAGTGGTTTGGGGAGAAATGCTGAGTTCGTTGAATGTTGACCACATTATTTTCGTTGGTGGTCACAGTGTATCCTTGAGAATACAGTTCCCTCGCTGCCCACTCATTTACTTCTTTAACAGCCATATTTGAAAGACTGGAGAGGTTAGGAAAATTTGCCAAATTATTAAGTTCCTCTGGGGGTAAGGGGAGTTTGATGCTATTAGCTATCGCCACAGCTTCTGAATCGGTCAAAAAGTCTACCGCACCATTTTTTTTCTCAAAATTGTGAAGTGCAGCAGCAGCAGCCATCGTTGCCAAAGAGCTAATAGCATTCACATTAGCGGTATATTGATCATTCATTTGACTATCCGTAGATATATTTGTCATATGACTTGGAAGAAGATGCTGATTTTCTAGAAAGTAGTGAACCTGTGCCCTTTGCTCCTCAGTTAATGCTGAATGGTCATTTTGAAGCTGTTGAAGCCGGATTTGAGCAAACTTTTTGGCAGTGTCGTGAATCTTAGCAACCTCTTTCGACTGCAGAAACTCTTGGAAACTGATTTTATCTCCTGGTGGCGGTGGAGGGGGTTGTTGTGGAGGTGGCGCCGCTGAACCGTTTGGTGAAACTCTACCAGCTGAGTACTGGTTCCGCCTTCTCAAATCATCAGAACCAGACGTTGATCCGTTCGATCCGGGGGTTATTTGATGTTGAGATGTGTCTATTTGTCGATTTGACTGAGAACTCTGTTTTGGTTTTGCATATTCAATCTCCACGCTTGTACCAGCAACACCAGATACATACTGGATCTCATCATCGTCATCATCATCATCGGAAAAAAATGGTGACGTAGAATCAATATGGTGACCTTGCTGATGAAGCTTTTGGGCAATTTGATTCGGTGTAATACGTTTCACAGACATCACCTTTGCTCCGTCTTTGGATAGTACACGCTTTGGGTTTGATTCCAATAGTTTCGGAGTACCTGAGGTCTCTTCAATATGAGAGGCTGGCTGTAATGAAGATGACGAAGAGGATAAAGCTGAGCTAATATGGTTGTGTAAATGTGCAGGTGTTGTGGGTTTATTCTTTTTTCCTTTACCAGGTTTTGCCATTGTTGATGGGTAGAAAAGCGAGAAAATAAGTGATAAGTTTCAGGTAGTGAATCTCTATTAAGCAAATCAAATAAAAGTAACAACAGGTTAGATATATTAGCATGACTAGAAATGTAAATGACAGTCGTTACAAGAAAATTCCATGATACTATGAATATACCTCCCTCTGCCTGTAGCATGAACTCTCAAACGCCAGGAACTAGCCAGGGCCTGATCCCTTATTTCATGGATCAAATTGGATGTTTGACATATTAAATATTCAATGAATCCATCTCAACGGAACTTGGAGCTATCTTGTAGACGACATCTAATATAAAACTGGATTTTAGAAGTAACATACCTGATTCCTCTAAAAAGTGCTCTCAGATGTCTGCTTTCAAAACTTTATAACCGGTTGATTACTATTGGAATGAGAGGCAAAATTAGCTGAAAATGAAATGGACGCAATAATCGAAAGTTGAAAGAAATATATTGACGTATAAGATCCTTTTCAGGATATCGGAGGCACTTGTAGGTTGTATAGGATGAGTGCTGATTGGGCTGAATGCTGCTAAAAATACAAAATAAAATAAACGCGATGCAAATAATGCTAATAAAATATATGTGTCAAATAGCGTGGATATCAGAAAGCAAGGCTATTGCACACACATAATAACGAGCGCTGGAGACTGATGCGTGAATCGACGATGTTCAACAAGTAAAAGCGAAAGAATAGATGAAATGTGGAATATCCCATTAATGGTGGTGGTGGAGTCTATGCAGTGACACTAACTGTAACATGCAAGGTGTAATATTTTCTCTCAAAGTTGGGCAGTGGCCAGCATAACAGCCTTGTATGGCGTGACGGTTATGCACTAATACACTTTGTTGCATTTAAGGGTACCAATGTTGCATTTTAGATTGTATATATTTTTGCTTGTTTTTTCAATTGTGACTTTCTTTACAACACAATTGAATCTCTAACACACTGTTGACTCCCATGTCCTCATTAAACTACTGGGTATCTGACAATTTGCAAAGTGTAAGTAATTCTCTGTTTTTCTATTTTGCTCATTGTTTACTAATTGGTATATTACAGATTTTGGGTGCTAGCGATGAAAACACGATAGAATTCTGTCTTGCATCTGCAAAATCCGCCACTTCTCCATCATCTCTTATTTCGACACTTAGAGCTGTAGGCTTACCTTCTACACGACAATGCGACGACTTTATTACAGACCTTTTTCGCAGGATTCATCCAGATTATTCCTCTAAAAAACCTGAGAAAAAAGATTCTGGTTCAAAGCCAAATCGACAAATTACTCGATATGAGTTACTACTAGATGAAGAAGATAGTATTAAAAAATCGCAGGATAAATTGTTGACTAAATCTCGTAGTAATTCCAGTAAAGTAACCTCTTCAGGACAATCAAAAAGTCGACGTCGCCGTGATTCTACTAGCGATGAAGAGCCAAGTGAACGCGAATCTGAGAGCGAGAAAGAAAGCGTGGCTATAAAACGAAGAAATCAAGATAGACACAGCCGGACCTTAAGCGATGACAATGAAGTGTCGAGTGAGGATGAAGCAGCAAAACAGGAACGCGATGCGAAAGAACGCGATGAATTTGCTGACCGACTGAAAAAGAAGGATAAAAACAAATCTTTGAAAGAGGTTAGTGGAATATCAGGAACTGGATCAGAACACCGCAAACGGAAAGAAATGGCAGATGATGTCGATTCACATCAAAATGAAATTAATGAACTCCGAAAAATTGCAAGACAACGATATTTATCAGTGCGTGAAGAACAACAACTGGTTTTATTGGAAAAGGAGGTACAATTTCTCGAGGAAGATGCACAGAGATATGGATATGACAATTTGTCGAGAAAAGAACAAAACGAATTAAAATACAAGAAAGAAATTTTGGAAATATCCAGAGAAAGAAAACGATTAAAAAAAGAGAACGAGATTGGTGAATACGATCTGCCAGAAGATTATTTTACCAAACAAGGAAAGATAGACAATAAGAGAAGAGAAAAGGCCCTATACCAACGATATAAACCTGTGGAAAAAAGTGAGGCAAGAAGGGAAGATGAAGCATGGGAACTGGAACAACGAAGTAAAGCCAGCATTACCGGAAATCGCAAGAAAAAGAAACTTGGAGAAATCCCAGATGAAGATAAATATGAATACGTATTTGATACTTCTCAACATATTGATTTTGAGGCGGATAACTTGGAGAAATCGAATACAGTCGATGAACAAGAAGCGCTAGCGAAACGAATTGAAGAAGAAAAGAAGAGGATCAAAACGATTGAAGATACCCGAAAATCCCTACCAGTATACGAACATAGAGAGCAACTTCTGGAGGCCATCCGAGATAACCAAGTCCTGATTGTTGTTGGTGAAACAGGTTCTGGTAAAACTACGCAGTTACCCCAATTTTTGCATGAAGCAGGGTACACGAAAAACGGATTAAAAGTGGGGTGCACTCAACCTCGACGTGTTGCTGCCATGTCGGTTGCGGCTCGTGTGGCTGAAGAGATGGGTACACGACTAGGTGGTCAAGTCGGTTATACAATTCGTTTTGAGGACAAGACTTCCGAGAAGACAGTCATTAAGTATATGACCGATGGTATGCTTTTACGCGAATTTTTGACAGACCCTGAATTGTCAGGTTACTCAGCACTTATGATTGATGAAGCACATGAACGTACCCTTTCTACTGATATCCTATTTGGATTGTTAAAAGATATTGCCAAGTTTCGACCAGAGCTCCGATTACTTATTTCATCTGCTACTTTGAATGCTAAAAAGTTTTCAGAATATTTTGACGGAGCTCCTATTTACTATGTCCCAGGACGACGATTTGAAGTAGACATTCACTACACTAAACAGCCTGAAGCCAATTATTTGCACGCGGCAATTACCACAGTATTTCAGATTCACGTAACTCAAAAAACTGGCGATATTTTGGTTTTCTTGACTGGTCAAGATGAGATTGAAATGGCTGCTGAAAATCTGGCAGAAACAGCCCGAAAAATGGGGAAAAAGATACCTGAAATGCTTATTTGTCCTATTTATGCGAATCTTCCTCAAGAGCTACAAGCAAAGATCTTTGAGCCAACACCCAAAGGAGCTAGAAAAGTTGTGCTTGCAACAAACATTGCAGAAACTTCCATTACAATTGATGGTATTGTTTTTGTAATCGATACAGGCTTTGTTAAAGAAAATGTATACAACCCCAAAACTGGTATGGAAAGCTTGGTTGTGACGCCATGTTCTCGTGCTTCCGCAGACCAGCGTGCAGGAAGAGCAGGACGTGTTGGACCTGGTAAATGTTTCAGACTTTACACCAAGTGGGCTTTTTACAATGAACTACCTGCCAATGCGACTCCAGAGATTCTACGTACAAATTTAGGGAGTGTTGTTCTCTTGCTAATGTCACTTGGAATTAACGACATTCTCAATTTCGATTTCCTGGACTCTCCGCCGGTCTCAGCATTGATGAAAGCTCTGGAGCTATTGTATGCTTTGGGGGCGCTCAACGATAGAGGTGAGCTAACAAAAATTGGTCGACAAATGGCTGAATTTCCTACAGATCCAATGCTTGCTAAGACAATTTTAGCTAGCAATCAGTATGGCTGCACAGAAGAGGTTCTATCTATTGTCGCCATGTTGGGAGAAGCAGCAGCATTATTTTTTCGCCCCAAAGAAAAACGAATCGAGGCAGACAAAACTCGCGAATCTTTTACAAAACCTGGTGGTGATCACTTGACACTACTAGAGATTTACAACCAATGGGTTGAAACCGAGTATTCTCAGCAATGGGCCCAGGAACATTTCCTTCAATTTAGAGCATTGTCCCGTGCGCGTGATGTTCGTGATCAACTCGAACGACTCTGCGATCGTGTCGAGATAGAAGTGCAATCATTGGATCAGGGAGCATATGAGGGTGTTGAGCTTATTCAAAAATCGATTGCTTCTGGCTTTTTCCCCAATGCTGCTAAAATGAGCAAGACTGGAGATAGCTATCAAGTTTTGAAAACCCGGCAAACAGTACATATACACCCATCTAGTGTGCTTTTTGGTCATAAGCCGCAATGGCTTCTTTATCATGAGTTGGTTCTTACTTCTAAAGAGTTTATGAGAAATTGTATGCCTATTGATCCTAATTGGTTAAAGGAAGTTGCGCCACATTATTTCAAGGCACAGCAGTTGGAAGAAATGGGCGTGACAAATAAGAAATTGCCAAAGCAAGTTCAGTAAACTAACATGTGTTTGTTACACTTATACTTTAATTTTTATATTAGAGCCTATGTAATGGTTGCTTGTTAATTAAATCTGAACTCCATTACTTTGGCTTGGTATGATAATGTCGTTAGTATTAAGCAAGGACTTAAATGCATAAATGGCCCAACTTGGGTAATGTCCAAATATGGAATCCCTGAGGCCCAGATCAACTAGTTAATATAATGCCGAAGCTATGTTACAGCCGTTCAGCCTAGTAAAAGTCACAATTCGTAAAAGACTTTAATTCATTTCAATAACAGTGTGACGGTCCAAGTGATATTTCTCACAATATTTTGCTAATTCTTTATATATCCCTTTTTCCCTTTTTCCCTTTTTCCCTTTCTCCCTTTCTCTCTCCTTCTTTTCTTTCTTCTTGTTTTATAACTCGCCACAGTTTAAGCTCAATTCACTCTTTGCTCCCAAGAAAACTTGAACATAGCTCATAATTAGCTACCATCTATTCATAGAATACTTTATCTTTGCATTCAATTCAATCATTCATCCCTACATTCGGACTACCTCTATTTTATTGCATTTTACCCTGTGATTTAAACTGAAGCTAATCACATACACTCTGTGGCACGTGAAACAGAATTAACATATTAGTTAGTTTATTACCTGCATTTAATTTAACACACAAGTTTCAATGTCGTCCCAATCCCGCTTCCGTTCCAGCAGCAACACTGCGCCTCGAAACCCTTTGGGTGTAATCAACAATGACTCCATTCTGGGTGAGTATGATAACCTACGGGCCAATTCCAATTCCGTTGGGCGACAATATAGACCTGCTGGTCCTGGGTTTGGTGAAAAGACGTTTACCAAGCGCCGGGTCACAAATGCAGAATACCCTAGAGGAAATTCTGGTTCCCGCAAAGCATCAGATGGTGGTCATCGATGGCTTTTTGGCCTTCGTTCTAGAAGTGTTTCGTCCCCTTCGTTTGGTGGGAAAGGTCCTAAGGACTTTCAGCCAAACCGTCAAGCCCAAGGTCCGCCTACAGGCCCACAGCAATGGGTAAAGAATGGTAAAAGGAGTCAATCCCGCTCGCGCGGAGGATTGGAACAAGAGAAGCGAGAAAAGAATTACATGCAACATCACCATTTGAATTATCGTCCAGAGCATGGAAAAAGATCTTTTAGTACTGGAGTGATGCCAGTAGACGATGAAGTTGTTGGTATACATGATAGTAGACATTATTATCAACAATATGATAATATCGAGTATTCAAACGATAACCATGAAGAGACTGATAACAAAAAAACTGGATTTTACAATCATTCCAACAACGGTAGCCTTAGCCTTGATAATTTGAACAAGGCGGGAAAACAGCCTCTTGCACCTCTACAACTTGTTGTATCACAGACTGGCAGCACTAGAGGTAAGCCAAGTGTTGTCTCTACCACTTGCAATATCCAGACTAGCACCGATGCTATCAGCACGAGTATCAATGCGGCGCCCTCAAACAATAGTTTGAAGAGCGACCGCATTATTTGCTTTGATAGAATTCCAGAAAAGGTTGGATTGAATTCTATTATTTCTCAAGTTTGTGGCGGGCCTCTTGAGCGTGTAGTGAATGTTGCGGAAGAAAGCAGTTCCAATCCACGCATTGTACAACTCCATTTCTTTCAACCGAGTGATGCACAATCATTCTACGAGTACACCATGAGCGGCCGGTTTATGGTGAATGGAATTTCGTACAAGCCCCGCTGGGGTAATACGTCTCTTGCCGCTGTCTACTCATTTCCTAAGAATGTGTATGACGAAATGGCACACAATAATGCAAGGAGGTGTATCTGTTTGACGTACAGACGACAGGATGGCCCGAGCATGAACCCTTTTGCTGCTACCTCGCAGACCCAGGACGCTGCTCAAGAAGAGCAGGACGACGCTCCCAGGCACAATCCCGACAACACGACTAGTTATGCGCCTAGTAATGGAATTGGAGCGACTGGCGGGACCAACTGGAAACCAAAGGCTATGATTTCTTCACGAAACATTTGCTTGGACGTTTCTTTGGCAACAATTCAGAAGGATTTTGGAAAATTTGGAACGGTGCTGAGTGTCACGCCAATGATTTTGCATCACGTTAATATCAGCATCCAGTATGCCGATACCCGACACGCTATCCGAGCGAAGAAGGCATTTGAAAGATGGACGGACGATGAAATGAGCAAGAGATATGAGCATTGGACGGCCACTTATGGCAAGGATCAGACTGACAGACGGGTTCCGGTCGCATTATAGTTGAACAATGAAGTTGGCGGGGTACTTTGTTGTTGTCGCTGAGTGTTGCAACTTGTGGTGGTGGGTTATGACGTGTGTATTTCTGGTGGGGGTAATGCCGTCAAGCACGAAACGAGACGTGATAATTGATGAAGAGTGTGTAATTTTAGTTTTGATAGAAATTAGACGAGTACTGAGAATTTGAAGTGTCAATAATAATAGATTAGAAATGAACCAAGAGAAGTGCGGGTATTAGGCCCATGGCGTTGGTAGTTGTAAACCGGAGGAATTTCCACTTGGGGGAACAAGCCGTTGTTCTGTAGCTAAGACGAATGGCGGGGGGAGAGGGTCCGTAGTTTTCCTTTTCAGTCCACAGGATATGCAGTGAAATATTTTGCAAAGTAGAAACGTGGGTATATATTCCATATAGACTTTGAAAGACAATTAAGATGAGGTTGGATTTAGGTTAATATTTTAGTCTGCCAGCAACTGTTGCTTCGTTTAGACCCCACACACACACATCCAAAGGGTAAGACTGTTTTGGATGCACACCTTTTTGACTGCTTGAGCGTATAAATACTAGCAGTACTTCCCACACTTTCATCAAGCTTTTGTGCTAACCTTTTTTTTTCTTTTTTTTTTTTTTTTTTTTTTTTTTCTTTCTTCCTTTTCTTTCCTTCATACACAGAATCCACTTCCAGTCGTTAAGATCTTTCATTACAATGACTTTATCTGAAGAAACCATTCCTCCAGCCAAGAACTGCGACGGATATCCCCCACGCGTCATTTTCTTCCGCCACGGTGAGACTGAATGGAGTTTAAGCGGCCAACACACCTCAATCACCAACTTGCCATTGACTGCAAACGGTGAGGCCCGAGTCAAGGCCAGTGGACTCGCGCTTGTCGGTCCCGATCGTCTTGTTGATTTGCGACACATTGCCAGAGTCATTTGCTCCCCTCGTCGACGTGCGCGCAGAACCTTGCAGCTCATTGTTGAGCACTGCAACGACCAGCCTGAGCCCAAGCCCAAGCTCGTCACCGTTGCCGACGATTCCGAGGAGGGAAAAGATGCCATCATTGAAAAGGCAGATGGCGAAAACGAGCTGCCGGTCGAGTTCACGGAGCGTATCAGAGAATGGGATTATGGCTTGTACGAAGGATTGACCACTCGGCAGATCAACCGATGGAGAATAAAAAAGGGCA
This sequence comes from Magnusiomyces fungicola, assembly GCA_900654225.1. Taxonomy (NCBI): domain Eukaryota; kingdom Fungi; phylum Ascomycota; class Dipodascomycetes; order Dipodascales; family Dipodascaceae; genus Magnusiomyces; species Magnusiomyces fungicola. The sequence goes on from CAACAH010000001.1 coordinate 4,481,663, forward strand.
TCTCGCAACGAACCGACGGAAAGCCTAATCCTTTCAACAAGGACAGGCTTGCAACAGAAAACGGCGAGCCCATTGAAAAGAAACTCAAGGTTGAGGAGAAGGACGTCCCACGCCCTGATCCTGAAGAAGACTTGGATGAGCAGGCTTATAAGGCTTGGTCCATTTGGCGTGAGGGCTGCGAGGATGGTGAGCTCCCCGAAGAAGTCTGTTCAAGAATCGACAGCTTGATTGACTACATTATTGGGATCCAGCAACAGGCTATCAGAGAGGGAAAGTCTGGTGACGTTGTTCTGGTTGCTCACGGCCATATTCTCCGTTCCTTTACCATGCGCTGGCTTAAGCTTGATTTAGACACTGACCCTCAGATCCGTTTGATCCTTGAAGCTGGTGGTACTGGTGTCTTGAGTTACGAACATGGCAAGTGGGACGAGCGTGCCATCAATCTTGGAGGTGCATTTACAGTTCCTGGTTCTAAGAAATAATCAAATAGATATATATATATATACATGTGTACTTTTGTCTTCATGAACATAAACTGGTTATATACGAAAAAAAAAAAAAAAAAAAAATAGATAGAGCAGACGTTATTCTTTGCTTCTTTTTACAAAAACTTCTCGCTCAAATCCTTTTGAATCTCGTAAAATTGCTCAATGTCTTTTTCATCTTTAACAAAACTAACAGGGGCCGTGATCAAGTAGCCAGCATCGTTATTTCCTTCAATAAAGTTAACAATCCAATAAAACAAGTCAATTCTCAGCTGAAGCTCAGTTTTTTGAATCTCCTTGTCTTGACCTTCTTGTCGAGTACGAAAGCTCGTGGGAATAAGTCTATCTTGACATGCCTTTACCAATTCCTGTGAGTTGATACCCCAAACTCCACTTCCCACAAACTCTTCTTTCCATTCCGATTTCTCTGCAATTGCAGCTTCCTGGCCCATCTTTTTGGAAAAGTCTTCAACTTCCTTGCTTTCAGCTCCAACATTTGAACCTGAATCGGCACTCACTTCTGGATCAATATCTTTGGACAAGCCGTGGTCAATAAAAGGGCGGCTTTCCATCCAGCTCAGCATATAACTGTCTGCGCGAATCTCGTTCACATGCTTCTCAACAGCTTTGGCCAATGACGACTGAGGGACCCAGGAAATGGGGAGATAAACAGGAAACAACGACAGGGCAGTTGCAATCCTTCTAAGCGACTCTAGCGGTAGTCTGTAAGCAGAGGTTCCGTCCGAAATTGTAGATGCTGGGACGCTTTGCATGGATTTTCCAGATGCAGTAGGGGAATGCTCCAGTAAATGCCCTTCATTACTCTTTTCAGTAGTTTGTAAATAATGTTCCTTCGACGCTAAAATAAGGTTATCAGTTTTCTTTTGGTCCTTGGCAACTTGACTGGGAAGGGCACAGGTGTTTGGAACAAGTTTTGGGAAAATCCAGACCACGATAGGAGTCATTTCAAAAAAGATGCAGAAAATAAGCGTAAACCATGGTAATTTCATAATGTCTTTCGGTGTTCTAAGAAGCAACTGGTATTCAGAGCGCGTGAGGGAGGTTGAGATGTTTGTATAAATGATGGCTTTGGCCTCGTCAGAAGAAGTCAACGTTTCAGTCTTATGATTGCTATGGATTCTATCAGACGATGCTCTATCAAGAATAGACTGAGTGACGGTGTTGGCGTTTGAAATCTTTGCAAGCTGTTTAGAGTCTGAAGACTTTTGAGCCAGCGACTTGAGCAGTGATTTGCTATTTCCGTAATTACGCCAGACATTTACGATTCCGCGCTTGTATAAAGTGATGAACTGCTTTCCCTTGGCCATAAGACCCATTCCTGGGGTGAATACGACGGGATAAGGAAGTGTTGTATTCGCATTCACGGGGTCGATGGCTGGAGGCGTGCTTCGGCGAAGAAGATAGTTTAAGCTGACATAGGGACGATCCAGGCGGTATGAAAGACCTGGAACCGCAGCTTTATTGCGGAGCAGACGAGTAGAAGCCACCATTTGTGAAACCTCCAAGACGTAGTTCTAGCAAAAGGGAGTGAACGGAGAGAAAGAAGCAAAGACGCGTTTGGAGCAGGAGAAGAACAAGAGCTGATCAGATTAGGCTTTCGATGTAATGTGTGTTGAGTATATTTGCTGGTAATACAGGAAAATTAAATACAAAGCACACACAATTTGTTGTCAAAACACTCCACCACCACTTCATCCACTTACTTTGCATTTTCCTCAACACAACAACTTTTTTTTTTGTAGTTATTTATTTTTTTCCATACCATTTCGCCAAATGCCATGCCGCTGGCTGCTGTGTCTTTGTCAGAGCTGCTGAGTCTGGTCCGCACATCTCTCGACTCCCCTTCCGCGCACCATCTCGTTAAACATTCCGACATTTTCTCCATCAACTCATCTGATGGCTTTAGTACACATACCCTCCTCGTTGGGTGTATAGTAGGCGTTGTCAGTGCTGCTACACAGTCTCTAGGACTTACGCTTCAGCGAAAATCTCACATCGACAATGATGCAAAACCCAGCCATCTTCGCCGTCCTGCGCATCGACGCAGTCTGTGGCGTTTTGGCGTTTTTTTGTTCCTTCTCGCCAACGTCGTGGGTTCTTCTGTTCAGATCACCACGCTTCCTCTCATTGTTCTGTCGCCCCTACAAGCAGTCGGCCTCGTTTTCAACTCTCTGTGCGCGGCATGGGTTCTTCATGAGCCTCTCACCACTCAGTCTGCCGTTGGAACCCTTCTCGTCGCCATTGGCGCATTTATAGTGGCTGCTTGGGGTGTTGTATCTGAGTCGGCAAAACCCCATAATCTCAATGAACTGCTAAGGCTCCTCGAGCGGCCACAGTTTTTGATATGGATGGCTGCAACACTGGCGCTGATTTCCGGCGTTCTTATGGCTATTGCCTACAGATCTCGACCGCGATCTTTGTCTCTCGGTCAATGGCTCTTTAGTCACTTGAATCGATTTAAACCCCTCCGCCACCCTGCATCCCTAACCAGATGTCGCACGGCCAGCACATCATCAACTGCTACCAGCACCAATCTTACAAAGCATGCCTCCACTGCCAACTGGAAACTTCCGGCCTGGCTCACAGTCTCATCACCTTCATCCCCAAAAACTTCATTTAAGTCAAAGTTTCGAAAACTTAAATCAACCTTCTCTTTACGCAAAAAAGGATATCAAGGAGACCCATACTACACGGAATATCCAAACGGATATGCTCCTCCTGAAAATACCAATAATAATTGGAGTCAATACGATACCTCAATTTCCGCTACGCTAACAGATTCCACCCACAGCCATGAACCAAACGCCATTTCTAATAATGTCAAACTGCTTAGTTTGGAGGGTCCTGGTACGCATGACTTAGATCGTAATTTTGATGGCCCTAGCGCTGGTCCAATTGACAATTTGGGAAATTACGAGATATGCGAACAAATTTATAGGGACAGTCCTAATGATTATGAAGACTCTGATAGCGACACCCGAACAAACACTACGGCAGGAAACATCAACAGCACGGCGTATCAACAGGATGAGAATGAAGATTTTGATGACATTAATCCTAAACAGAGACTAATTAATGGACTCATGTACGCTGTTGTTTGCGGAATACTCAGCGCTCACAGTCTTTTGATGGCAAAGAGCGCTGTCGAGATTCTTGTTCGGTGCTTTGTGGACGGTAAGAATGCTGATTTATACCATTATCAAAGCTATTTGATTGTTTTTGCCTTTCTGTGCTTTGCTGTTTCGCAGCTGGTGTTTTTAAATCGTGGTCTACGCCTCTGTTCAACTGCTGTGTTGTATCCTCTAGTGTTCTGTGTCTACAACGTGACATCTATTTTGAATTCCTTGATTTACTTTCAGCAAACTCAAAACATGTCTGTCTTACAAGCTGGCATGGTCTCCCTAGGAACACTTTTCATTTTGTTGGGTGTTATGGGCCTTTCGTGGCACTTGGGATGGCATGACGATTTGGCTTTGGAACAAGCTCATGTTAGGAATAATGATGAGGAGGTTGTAGATGATGAGAATTTGAGGGAAAATGGATATCTTAGTTGTTCTAACTCCAATGAGCCTTGCACTTGTCAATCGTCTTCTGGTTACGCTCTTGCTGGCTCGGGCTGCTGCGCAAGATGTGACGGAACCAGAAATTCACATAGCCAACAACACGATGACGACGAAGATTTGGACAACTGTCCAACTGCTGTAGTTGCATCAAACCATACCCACTTAACATTACCACCTGGTACTCATCATGTCATTACTTCAGAAGGGATTGAAGAAGAGCCTACTTCTGCAGCTACAGTAGTCACAACGGCGGTGGCTTCTAACCCGCTCAGTACCCTGGAGGTTTTGGAACACAGTTTCACTGATTCTAACGACTGCTGTAATCAGTCACACTCACATTACCCTCATCAAAACCATAACTCAGATATAGGAAGGCGGCGTCCATGTAACGAATCTAGTGAGGACAACATTTCCAGTAATGACCCATCACAGAGTGATGATACCTCTCCGTTGCTGCAAAACAGACACATATAGACATTTTGTTACTCTATCTATCATACCATATTTTTAAAAAAATGATTCATATATATATATTTATTAGTAATTTTACGGTGTTTTTTCTAACCATTATTTCAAACGGCTTTCTACACAAAAGAATTTGGTGTATAATATAAAGAAAATAAAAATATGCAAACGAATGGATACGAAAGTTTATTATAAATAAAGTGCCAACTTGACAATCAAATATTGAAGTGTTTACCATTCAACATGATCCAAATCTCCAAAGGGCTTACTGCTTTCCAATTCTGCAATAAGGCCATCCACATTTCCCAGCCATTTTCTCAACGCCTTTGATTTCTCGTAAGTAGTTTTTTTTTGTTTCAACCCGGTGAGCATTTCCATACGACAGTTTGCAGTACCAGCATCACCACCTGTAGCAGCAGCAGCAGCAGGAACAGCACTTGTCGCAGTCGAACGTTTAGTTTCTGGGATCAAGTAAAAAAATAGGAATTCGAGAATACGAAGCTTGACGTTTTTGGGCGTTTCTTTGGGCTTAAATAGCTTGCACATTGTGGCAACTCCATCACAAAGTTCAAACATGCGAATGGTGCGGGGCTCGTGGACCATTGAGGAAACAAGAGTGCTAATTCCTGCGATTTGAAGAGCCGGTGCATACATAATCACCAGGCTATTGGGATCTTTTGAGCCCTTGGAATTGGCCTTTGATTTGGATGTATTGGAATTGTTAGAGGCAGTTTTGGATGACGGGGAGCGGTGGTCATGGGAAGAATTACGGCTACTCGTCTTGTTAGTCTTGCCATCGCTTAGTATTCGAGCCATGTTACTGCGCTCGGACACTCCAGACATGGCAGAAATTCCGCTGACTCTGGAGACTCCTGAAGCCATGGAGCGGACACTTTTGATGGTGCCTTCGTCATGTGGAGTGTCTGATGTGGCAACCTGTGCTGCAACCTGTTTATCGTAGAATACAAGTTCCAGGAGTAGGAGCATGTTGCTTTTGGAAGCACAAAGTGCTCGTGATGGTGCATGCAGTAAAAACGTTCCCTGGAGTAGATCTAGCGTTTGAAGCGCCATTGATTCTAATGAAAGTAGTAGCTGAGCAGTGTCGTTGATATAATTGTACAAGTCGTCCAGTCCATTATCATCTTCACAATCACCATTACCAGCATTTGAAACAGATGTACCAGAAGAGCCAAATGATGCTGCCGAAACAGAAGACACAGATCTTGAAGCTTTGTGGCTTTGTCTACCATAACCAATGGGTTCATCTCTTTCATCGTCGCTATTTGTCGAGCACTCTGAAGACGAAAGAGGACTATTAAACACATTTTTTAGAGGCCCTCTCTCATCAATCGAGTGTTTTCCCCGGTGAACTGCCTTTTTCTTTGGACTATACCGCACTTCGCTCTCGTCATCGCCGTCGCTGTTATATTCCAAATACGCGTCCGAGTTGATAGTTCCAAAGCTGGAGTTTGGATCACCTAACCCCAAGCCCTTGCTTGTGGGATGAACATGTTTATCTTGAATGGGATTATGTCTCTGGGTTCCTCCAGTTCCTCCAATCCCGGTGCTCATGGTTCCAATCGTTGTGTGACGGCGGTTGATATGTGATTCGCGTTGTGCTAGCTCGTCATCGTATGCGTAGAGATCGAGCATGTTTTTCTTGTAAGTGATGAGCAAATGACGCAAAATTGTCAGTAAACGGGACGCAATGTTATAGGAGACATCATTCTGCAAGGTATAAAAGAGGGTGTATTTGGGATTAGACGATAATGCGATGTGGGCTCTAGATTCAATAGCACCGTCATTGTATATAGATGTCGGAGACGTTGGACCAGCTGATGGTGGGGTCGTTGCCGACGACGTGACAGCCGAGTGAAAGAGCTGAGACGATGTTTCGGAAGATTCAGATGCAGTCGAAGGAGAAGAATAGGAATTCTGGCCATTCGAATTGCCAGAGCTTGATGAGCCTGGAGAACTGTAACTTCCATTCGCACGACGCTGGTTCTGAGAATATGCGGCTGAGCCGCTCATACAAATATCAGCGACAAGTGCATCAACACGGTCCAGGCCCTGCTTGATAGCAGGAATATCAGAAGACGTGTCCAAGTCGTGAAACGCCAGTTCAATCGTGGCCTCCATTGTTGATTCTGTGTGTCTGGAGGGAAGATTTAAAGTGGACGAGAGTGTATGGAATGAAGAGAAAAGGGGCGTGTTTACATTGTGTCAATCAAGGTCAAGCAAAACGCACAGAGCGATCGCAAAATGTCAACAAACGGTCATATGACGCAGAAGTTACATTACACTGTGTAAGCACGGCTGCTGCTTGTAACACTTATAGACATGACAGGTAGTGTACTACAGGTGAAAATCACTCGTATGTCACATGACGCATCCCCTTGAAATAATATGGCCAGTTTGTTCAAGACTGGTTCTACACTTGTTTTGTTTTTTCTAGCTCATTTTCTATTTGATACCCGCTCAACATATTTGAAGAGGCGCAAAAATAGCTTGATATAAATGATTTCCGCAGTTATATTCTACAATTTGAAGGGAGAGGTATTAATCTCTCGTCTTTACCGCGACGGCCTTCGACGAAGCATTGCTGACGTTTTCCGAATTCAAGTTATTTCCAACCCTGACAATCGATCTCCTGTGTTAACTTTAGGAAGCACATCATTTCTTCATATCCGACACGAAAACTTATACGTCGTGGGCATCACCCGTTCCAATGTCGACGCAGCGTTGGTGTTTGAGTTTTTGTATAAACTTGTCAACTTGGGCAAGGCATATTTCAACGTACTGGACGAAACAGCAGTCAAATCCAACTTTGCTTTAATCTACGAGCTTTTAGACGAAATCCTCGACTTTGGCTTTCCACAAAATACCGAAATAGATACCCTCAAACGCTACATTACAGCCGATGATATAAAGGTTTCAGCAGGATCCCAGGACAAATCCGGTGGCTCGGTTGCCGCCTATCAGTTGGCAAGAATTGGAAAGGCCAAAAGCATTCTCAGTAGCAGTGTCAATAACACACTAAAGGCAGCAAGCTCAGACATTGGCTTAGGAAAAGATGGCAATAAGGGCAGCGGAGAAGGAGTTACACGGCAAGCAACTAGTGCCACGCCCTGGAGAAGGCCGGGAATCAAGTACCGTAAAAATGAGGTTTTTGTTGACGTCTTTGAAGATATGAATTTGTTGATGAGTGCTACCGGAAGTGTGATTAAAGCCGATGTTAGTGGGCATATCATGATGAAGGCGCATTTGAGTGGACAGCCGGAATGCAAATTTGGTCTCAATGATTCTTTAATGCTTGACACTGAGCATTATGATGAAGACGATCCATCTACCCGACGAAATATGGCAAATGCAGGTGCTGTCAAGCTAGAGGACTGTCAATTTCACCAGTGTGTACGACTAGACGACTTTGACAATGACAGAATCATTTCGTTTGTTCCTCCTGATGGCGAGTGTGAATTGATGCGATACCGTGCGATAGAGAATATTAATTTGCCGTTCCGAGTTATTGCCCAGGTCACTGAAATGGGCAAGCTTCGTGTTGAATACAATATCACCTTGCGCGGCAACTTTGCACCCAAGCTTTATGCCACCGATGTGGTTATGAGAATTCCCACCCCTTTAAATACTACTGACAACAATTGCCATACCACTGCTGGAAAGGCCAAGTATGATCCTTCGGTAAACCAAATTGTTTGGAAAATTAGCAGATTTACTGGTGGATCAGAAAAGTCTTTGAGAGCTACTGTCAACTTGACTGCCACCACGGTTGCCAGACCCTGGTCACGCCCTCCCATTTCCATGGACTTTTCCTTGTCCATGTTCACTTCCTCGGGCATTGTGGTTAGATATTTGAAAATTGTTGAAAAGTCAAACTACAACACTATCAAATGGGTCAGATACTTGGTGCGGGCTGGCTCATACGAGATTAGATATTAAAGCCATCTTTGTTTTTTTGTTTTGTTTTGTTTTGTTTTTTGCATCTTCAAAGGCCATGAGATGAAATATGGTCAAGTTTGGGTCAGGGAATTTATAAAAGTGTTTGTAAAGATTATAGTAATTTAACATTGTTGATTATCATTTAATTTGATATCACTGAAATGGAATATCTACATGTGAATCACACGCAATGGACAAATAAATATCAGCTCAATGTGTGATATGCATTGAGGAAAGTTTAACATTGAAAGAAAAAAGAAGAAAAAAAAAACAGAATAGTTAGTTTGGAATGGTCTTTGGAAAACCCGTAAATTCTCTAAATAAAAGATTCATTCAAATCACGCAGTGATCTTGAATCTCAGGAAAATAAAAAGAAAAAAAGTACTAAAAATGGAAAGATAAAACAATGGTTTCCTCTTTTCGTTACATCATTATATGATTATACACCGAATCAATCTTCTTTGGTAATCGTTGGACAGTCACCCTTTTGGTATATGTATATATATATGTCCTCCTAATAAACGCCCGATCTATATTTTATATTTTTCACCAAGGTCTCAGTCTTAAAACCCAACATAGTCAAACAACATAGAAACAGATTCACCATTGTGGATTCTTCTAATGGCTTCGCCAAAGACTCTTGAAACGTCCAAAACTTCAATCTTGTCACCCAAAAGCTGGGCATGGTCATCTTGAGGGGTAGTGTTGGTTGTAATGACCTTGTCGATAGCAGAAGCGTTGATACGCTCAATGGCATCACCCGAAAAAATACCATGAGTAATCAATGCATATACATGAGTAGCACCCTGATCCTTGAGAAGTTTGGCAGCACGAGTAATAGTGTTGGCAGTGTCAACCAAATCATCAATGAGAATAGCAACTCGGTCACGAACATTACCAACAAGCATAGTGGTAGCCAAGCGGCGATGGCCCAAAACACCATAGGTCGTCTCATTGCGGTTAAGGCCAGCAAGATTGGTATAACTGTTGTTATTACTGCTGGAAGGGCTGGCAGTTCCATTGGTAGGGTTCAACGAAAGATTGGAAACAGCATTGTTTAAAGAACCGCCATTGACAAGATATCCGCCGGTAGGAGTGGATGGAACAGGAGCTCTTCTACGTTCCTTGTGAATAAGAGCAAAAGACATTCCAAGAGCATCCGCAACAGCAGTGGCACGCTTGGCACCACCGGCATCTGGGGAAACAATCACGGCATCCATGTAATTTGGAATAGAGGAAGTAATGTAGTGTTGGAGTAGGGGACGACCGTACAAGTTATCGACAGGAACATCAAAGTAACCCTGAAATTGAGGATCATGGAGATCCATGGTAATGATGTGATCAGCACCAGCACATGTCAATAACGAAGCAATTAAGGATCCTGGCTGAGCCACCCATTCTTTGTAGCCTGTGTTGGTTTCTAAATGATGAGCGGCATGTCCGTGATCAGCTGGAGACCATGACTGTTCGTGACGGCTAGTGAACTGTGGGCGAGAAAGAGCTTTTAATGAAGCACCAAGCTGAAGTAAATTGGCACCTCCATTGGCGGAACCATTTACAGCAGTACTGGGACGGGGAGAAGAGGGAACAGACTCGAAAGTGAAAGTCTTTCCAGCAGAAGAATTGGCAGCAATTGCAGAAGGACCAGAAGAGGATTGGGATGTAGAACCCTGAGAGCGGTGTTTAAGTGGAGCACCCTTGCGAGCGTAAGGAGCATCAGGCTGACGAGAGTAAGGGAAAAGAGGAAGGATAGCGGTAACCTTCTTGGCAGATGCGGTTTTGCAAGCCGAGATCATGACAAGAAGCTCGATGAAATTGTCGTTGACCGAGCCACAACCGCTTTGAATGACATAGACGTCTTTTTCACGAACAGATTCTTTAATGGTGATAGAGGTCTCACCATTGGAGAACTTTTTTAACGTAGCGTCACCAGCTTCAATGTTGAGATTGTGGCAAATGCGATCGACCAAGGTTGGGTGAGAAGAGCCACCAAGGATAACAAGGTTACGCATATCGAAGTTTGGAAGATCGGGTTGGATAGACAAGATTGGCGATGTGATGGTTGGTTGAAGAGCGGCAGAGCCTGTGGGGTTGATTGTCAAGGTGATATTAGGTTCTAGCAAAAGAAAGCAGATTCAAAAAAGAGGCTATCGCAGAGATAGTAGCTGGAATGGTATCAAGACAGTTTAGGACAACGGGTCCAGGACACGGTCGGCTAGTGGATATGGCCCTAAGGGTATATGACTGTACAATGAGCTGGTATGTAACGGTCCCAAAGAAGAACTGTTCCAGGTGTAGAGGTATTAGTGTGAGATCGGGTGACTGAGAAAGCAACAGGAAGAACAGAATAAAGCAAATAGGACGGGGAAGGGAGAAGAAAAGGTTGGACATTCATGGAGAAACCGCTTGCAACAGAAAATTTTGAACATGGCTGGCACGTGATGTGATGTGCGGCGTGGCATAATTCCCGAGGGGGTAAAAGTCGGGAGATGCAGCCTAATCTGGGAATGGCAATTGGTTCAGAGGTTTGGAAGAGGTTAGAACCCATGGGGAGAGCGTGTGTAGTACGTTTTAGAGTTTGCACAAGAGAGAGTTTGCGAGTTTTCGAGTTCCAAGGCTGGTTGTTTGGAAATGATCAACCCATGGCTCAGTCCCGGCCAACTATTGGTACAGCGTGGGTTATAGCTTTTAGACCTGCTAAAGCTCCGAAATTGGTTGTGAACAGTTGAGATAAGCACTGAACTGTTTACATGTTCCAGCGTTTTTCCAGAGTAAAAAAAAAAAAGTTGGCAGATAAGAGAGAAATCGTTTTCCCGAAATGCGTTGACTTCCCGCGGTGAACTCGATGGTTTGATAAGCGCTCCGCGGGGTAGTTCCCACGGCTGCGCACTGAAACGGCCTGATTCGATTGAATCATCACACCCTTTTTCGTCTGATTTCAAATTCTATATATGGATTGATGTCTAAATGGGGTTTGACAATAAACTGTGATATTGGTACTTATGCTTCAAAAGAATGATGTGTCACGTAGCTTTGATCGTACAAAACCCGTTGACAGTTATTTTGACTCCTTTTCTATATTCCGGTGTGAGCTTTCCTAGTAATATCCCGTCATATTCTGTGTTTACTAAAATGTCCTGGAAATCAGACGTGAAGACATAATTCTTTTGTGTGTGAGACCCAAATAGCCGGTGCAAATCAGTCCCGCCACGTGAGACACATTCTACTAATTGCCGAAACCAGCTTGATTCTGCTAATTTTCCAAAGGAATATCAAATCTTCAACTAGTAACGCATAATACTTTTGGATGAAAGACGCTCTTAGCCTCTATCCATGCCATTTCTTTGTGAATGATCTGATCAAAGCTTCTTACCTGCGCTGTGTAAGTGGTGCGGCTGTAGCACAGACCAATAGACCTTGGTAGCTTAAGCTCCAATATTGGTACCCTGATAGCCTTACGAGCTCGTACACAACGGGCTCAACAACGTCAATGTCATGAAATGAGTTGGAATATCGGCAAGGGCTTAGGCATACCTGCATGTCGTTGGTCGGTGAGAGTAGCAAACAGCCCCAACATTAATCACATTTACAATATATCGTCAAATAAGTCTATTCTATAAGAATTATTAATATATTTACAATACCTTCAAACCAATTTTGTTAAATGCACACATATCTAGAAAACAAATAAACACAAAAGCCTTCCAAACAGCGATCTACTTCTTTATACATAAACCAACCCGTGGATGCAAGTTTACAGTCTCTGAATGAATGATCTTGCAGCAATACCAGCAGTGTGAACCTGAGTCTTCTTATCATACCCTGCACCAGAGCCATTAGAGGCAGAGACAATCTCTTCAGCTAGTCTGACAGAAAATGTCTTGGAAGGCCTCTTCTTTGAGCCTTCAAGAATCCAATTCCAAGCTGTTCTCAGGCGTTGGCGTCTGTTAAGAGGGGCAGGAATCATTTCAGCACGGGCACCACCATCTGTGTATCTTCGAAGTCTGAGAACCGGAGCCATCTTTTCCAAGGTCTCCTTCAACAGCTGAACAGGGTCCTTACGAGTCTGCAAGTAAACAAGGTACAGGGCTTGGCTCATGTTTCTTTGAGCTCTGGTCTTGCGGCCATGACGCATGATGACATTGGTCAAAAAAGCTATAGTAGGGTCCGTCTTGACAGGTGTGGGTATACCCTTCAATGCCTCTGCTTCGGCAATCTGTTCGGGAGTGGCCACAAATTTGTTGTTCTTTTGGTTGACTTGGTGAGAAGCAAGGAGTAAATTGATTTCGGATTCACCATCAGGAGAAAAAGCCTTTGACGGATTGAAGCTGACGGTACCACCTCGTGTGAATTCATTTCGAAGTTCATGAATAGCTTCAATCCACTTCTTGGCATCTTCGTCGGCGTTGACGGTCTTGCCATCAGCGCTAATGGATGTTAAGAGTTTGGTAGCATTGATGCTGGCGTTGGAGACAGCCTTGGTGGAATTTAGTCGGACGAAAGAGAATGTGGCTGGTCGGACGGCCATGGCGGCACGACGGGTCAACGTAAACAGACTCATTGCTGATGTTATGAGGAGGCCGTAATGGTGATTCACCAAGCTGAGATTTGAAGTGATGGTGGATGTGGCTATGAAAAATTTAGAAGTCTGCGAAGTTTTCAGAACACCACGCGCAGATATTATCCCAGCGATTCCTATTGGCTGATCCCGCACAACACCACCACCCTTCAACCAGACGAATTTTTCACACTTTGATTTCCAACTAACCCCAGCATCAACACACCGTACAACACAATGTCGTTTTTGACACTTCGTGCTGTTTCCTCCATAAGGGCACCAGCCTCTCGGGTTGCTCGCCAGTTTTCTGTTTCCGCCTTTGCTCAAAACGAGACCAAGGCTGAAGAGCCCCAGAAGTCTGCTCAAGACAAACTTGATGCTCTTGATCTCAGTAACACCAAGGGAATGTCTCCTGAACAGGTCCTCCAGATTGCTTTCCGAAGAATGACCGAGGTTCCAAACTACCGCAAGTCTGAGGCCGAGCTTTCACCATTAATTTCCGCCGGTAAGAAGCTCGGTATTTCCGAATCTGATATCCGTCAGATTTACGAACGTACATCTATTGAGAAGGGCCTTAAGTCTCATTCCAGCATTGAAACCGAATCATCCGATTCCAATTCACAGGAATCTAACCCAACCAATGCTGCCGTAAATGCCATCGGAGCGGACTCAGGCTTTGTCCCTGGTTCCCAGGCTGAAGTTCAATACCTTAACGCTACCGTAAACACCAAGTTCAACGTTGCTGACGCTCATCGTCCTTTCCAGTATGATGACATTCCTGCCTTGGGTCACTTGGCCCTAAGAGACCACCGTGTTCAGCGTGAATACAACAGAGTTGCTGCCTACGAACTACCACAGCTTTCAAAGTACGCTACACCATACAGACCCATTTCTAAGGACCAAGTTCTTCAATTCAGATACACCACATACATGGGCGAAAAGCACCCTGGTGAATCTAAAGTAATTGTCACATTCAAAACTAACGATCTTACCGACCTTGATGATAAACAACGCCATAAGCTCCGATTACTTGCAGGTACTCGTTACGACCACGAAACCGACATTGTTAAGATATCTAGCCAAATCTATCCACAGTCGGCACAGAACGTTCGTTACCTCGGTGAAATCATTCGAGATTTGTTGGCTGAGGCTAAGGATCTTTCTAAAGACTCTTTTGAAGATATACCACTTAACATCAACCATGTTGAAGCTAGAAAACGACGAAACAAGACCCTTTACCCTACACAGTTCAAATTCCCAGAAGAGTGGAAGAGACCCCAAGATGCTCCAAAACCCAAGTCCGACGCATTCACCCAATTGGCAAAGCAGTATATTCAGATCCCTAAGATTTGAGCTGCATATGCTGAACATATCACAATGTTGATACCGAATAAATAGATTATTTTGAAAGCGGACTAGGATTATATTACTTGTGCTCATTTGACTAGTTTTTGTTTATTAAAACCCATCTTTTTTAAAAGAAGCATAGAGGAATAAAAGTTGTACATAATTACTAATACCAATAAAAAGCCTTGTTTAAATTGGTTTCGAGTTGAGAGTTTAAAAGCAAAGTAAACAAATAAAATAATACATTGATCTTTAAATTACAAAATTACAAAAATACTTAATCATATCATGAATCGGATTTAGATTCTTCCTTCCCTTCAGGCTCTACTTCCGAAAGCCGCCTACGCTTTTTCCCGTCATGGAGTATTTCCTTAAATTGTGGGTCTTTAGGTTCGTCGCTTGCCAACGTTGGCTTTTCCAGCCTTTCCAGCTCTTCTGATTCTTTAATTACTAATACTTCTCTGTCAGCTTCACTGTTGGGATCAATAGACAATTCAGATTTGTGAGATCTTACAAGATCTGAAGAATCCGTTGATGTTTCATTAGATTTGGGGTCATTAAGCTTAGTTTCAGAAGATTCAGCTTCCAAACTTGCTGATGGGCTTTCTGGCGGTAATACCTCAGAGGAAGCAGACTCAAGTTGAGACTCTTTTTCATCATCTTTTAATAATTCAGGATTGTGTTTCTCAGAACTAACATCTTCACTTGATTCTTCGGGATTATGATCATTTGCAAGTTCTCCGACATTTGTATCCTTGTCCAAAGTCTCTGATTCTTTTTCCGTAGATTGGCTAGAATCAGAAGCTGAATTATCAGCATCAGCCATTTCCACATCTTGATCAGCCTTATCTGATTCCTGATTCTCGTTTTCCTGACTCTGTCTTTGTAAACTAGGCTCTATCGATTCATCTAGTAACTCATCTTTTTCTTTTAAATGCGAGTCTTCCTCACGATGCTGCTCAATTTCTTCATGTGAAAACATTTCCTCTTCTAACAAATCTTCATCGCCCTCTCCTAGATCATCCATGTATGATTTTAAGCTAGACTCTGTAATCCAGGGAATTGGAGACATTACAACGACAGAATTCAAGTGTTCCAGAGGGAGCTTGGAAGACGATGAGGGCGTCGAAGGAGTTGAAGGCTCTGCACCATTGGTGAAATTTGTTGCAATCATATTATGATGAGGTGTAGAGAACTCCTCACTCGTATTTTCCACTTCTTCGGAACTGTCATCTTTGATTTTATCGTCAGTACTGGCCGAGTTTGATAATTGTGTGCCTGGTGATGAGGGTAATATAGCTGTCACAGTACCTGAACCAGACGCCTTTGCAGCACTTTCTGCAGCAGCGGCAGCGGCAGTTATAATTGGAAATGGGAAATCAGTTTCATCATCATCTTGCTCTTCCTGTGCTTCTCTCTCCATATGCTCTAACTCTCGTTCTTCTGAAAGTGCGACCAAATCAATCTGTTCAAAGTCGCGTGTGCAAGACTCCACGTTCAAAACGCGTGTTAATGCCATCAAATACTTTGGCTCTTGGTTTCGTGGGTATTGCGCGTTTGGCCGCAGTAAGAGTTCTGCAAAGCGCTGGATAGTGAAAGGTGGACCTCGATCATGGGATTGCAATAGCTTCTTCAACTCACTAATAATGTACTCTCGCGTGAAGTTATCTTTTGTCAATGGATCAGTGTAATAAGGTTTCGATGTAGCAGTTAGGTTGGATTTGGAGCCGTCGGCTAGTTGGCTGGGATCTGAATTGCCATTTCTTTGAACTTTGCCCTTGTCACGATCGCTATTGGGTAATACATGCTCATGGGAACTGTTTTCGGTTGAATCTTGATCGCTACTAGTGGCACTGACACTTGGCTCGTTGGCGTCATTTATTTCAGAGCTCAAAGCCACACTTTCTTGATCTAAGACTGTATTTCCATTGATTGATTCTGAAGTCTCAGCGTTGTTAGGTGTAATAACAGTAGCCTCCAAGGGTGGATCAAAGTACTTCCCGAGAACCTAGAGTGTAGATGTCAGTGCTCAATGAATACTTCAACTTGAAAGATATAATCTGAACACTGGTTTAATCCAATTTAACCCACATGTTCCATTGTTTTTCACTTACCTCGTCAATATAAGAGTCAAGAACGGGTAGCAAATCGTCCCACTCAACGGTAGGATCAAGATCACCACGCGTCATGACTTCGTCCAAGACTTGTCGAACTGCTCAAAATAAAAGAAAGATTAACAATATTAGTATAGTTAAATTACCAGATGTATTTTTCCAAAATAATCCGCGTACCATCAAGCCCAGCACTCATTGTTGTGACAGGAAAGTGACAAGAAGCTTGTGAGTAAAATAACTGGAGAATTCAAAGCGCAAAAGTGATGTCCTAAAGATCTGAAACTAGATCTCATGAAAAGACTGAGGATCACGGATAAATAATTTGAAACCCTGTCGACAACTTAGGATTGGTTTATAATAATTGGTTGCAGCTTAAAATTAAATAGAATGGTAGATTGGATTGGTGAAAATATTTATGATGACAGAAGGATTCTAGCTCCTTCCCCGGAAAAGAGAAAGAAGAGTCAAAAAGTACAACTGATGATATATGGTTTTTCACTCATGAACATTAACTAAAGCAGATGCTGTTTTATGTTATTGTTGGACTCGGTTTAATTGTATGCACCGGACAGACCGAAGAACCCGACTCGATCGTTGTACGGCACGTGAAGCAGTGTCACATGAGAGCACTGATGTTCTGAAATATACCCGCAATAGATGGTTTGAAAACTACTGCATCGTTCTGATATCTACTTTGTCGGTGGTGAGTATACCCTCTTGCTGCAACCTTTCCTCCTACCATTCGTCTCCTTCCTTCTACTATAAATACTCTTTCACCCCCACTCATTCAATCTTGATTTTTTTTTTTGACTTTTCTCTTTTCTTAAATATCTTCCAGATCACCATTTGATATTAAATTCATTTATTAAACAAACTTAATTTATATTATCAAACATCTGGTTGAGTTTATTTGAGAAACTTTTTATGTTCCGTGTGACTCGTTAATTCTAAAGCATTTATAAGCATCGCTTGTCACCAGTACACTACAAATTTCACAAGAATATCAATCTTCTATAAGTTTCTATTCGCTGATATCCAATTTATTTCATTTGTAATAAATACTTTTTAAAAAAGTAAACGGAAATATTCACTTATTTTTGTTCATAAACGTCTGTTATTTCACACACAACTTTTGAACCTGTTCATTTCATACACCGGTAAAACGCACATTCAAAACAGTAAACATTAATCGCTGTCCTTAATCAACATGTCAAATAGCATTGTGGGCGATCTTTATCAAGACATCATTAATGGTGTTATTGGAGAAGCGCGTTTAGATTTTGAGGATAGTGGCGTTGACGAAGCTACTCTTCAAGAATTAAAAAAGGTATGCTGTTTCCATTTTGAATAAACGTTAAAGAAATAACATTCTAACATAGGGGCTTGTCTTTTAGATCTGGCAAGAAAAGCTGGTTTCTTCTGGCGTTGCCAAATTTCCTTGGGTTACTGATAACTCACCGTCTCTTGCAACTACCCAGGTAGCAAAGCCACCCACCCCTGAAACTAGAAAACCTGCTTCATCTAACGCTTCAACTAGCAGTTCTGTTAAGAAAGAAGAAGATACAAATGGAAGACTACCAGCTGGCGGACTTGTTTTACCTGGAGGAGGACCTATTGCCCAGACTGATGGCGCATTACCAATAATAGACCTTTCTGATAGTCGGAATTTGGACAACTTGACCACGCAAGACGTGGATAGAATAATAGCTCACTCAGCCATAAAGGAGCGACAAAGATTTAAGGATGCTAATGAGCAGATCCCCTCCCAGTTGGAAATCGAATTAGATATACCACCTCATTTATTACGCAAGCTTCGGCAACAGCAAGTTGATGGAGCTGGCGACGACGATTCAGATGGAATCAACTCAGACCTCGATGACCCTGAAGATGACATAGACTCTGATGGCGAAGACGAGGAGGTGGAAAATAGCATGATGATGCTTTGTCTTTATGACAAGGTCCAGCGTGTTAAGAACAAGTGGAAGTACATCTTGAAGGATGGTGTTGCCAATATCAATGGCAAAGATTATGTTTTCAATCGTGCCAACGTTGAATCAGAATGGTAATTACATAGAACAAATCATTTGATACTAACTCTTACTATGTTGGACGCTGAAATAAGCTAGCTAAAAAAGCATGATATTTATGATTAATCAATTATTCAGATGTTTTTTTAACTAGTTGTGAGAAAGATGCCGACATAATCATTTATGTTTTGTATTTATTATTTTAAATTTTTATTTGTATCATAAAACCGTTTATATATTCTCGTTTGAATATCAATGTTCATTTGCTTTAAAGTTTAAGAGATTCTAAAAACTTTCCAACGGTCGCAATCAAATCGTCAACAGCCTCCTTAGGGGACTCGTCAAGGGTGTGGGTGGCATTAGGGATAACACGAGACAATGGGCTCCAGTATTCTTCTGGGGTAGCCTTTTGAAAACGTTTAACAACGTCATGCTTGTCAACGTGTTCAGGAACGAATTCATCCTCTCCAGAGTAAACAACCAATATAGGGACCCGCAGCTTACCAAAAGTTTTTTCTTTAAAATCTTTAACATCATCCAGGTCAGTGGAAAAGAAGTCATCGTCACCACGAACGCGAAGCAAAGATACCCATCGATAAGAGCCCATGGTGGGGTTAAAGAATTGACGCGCATACTCCACGGGAATCTGGGAATAATGTTCTTCAATATCTGGATCCACTTTCTTTTCCTCAGCAATTCTCTCCAAATCCTTTTTATACAGCTCTTCGCCAAACTCTAATGCCTTTTTGTACGTTTCTTCATTGTTTATCACAATAAATGCTTCGCGGTCTGACACACTAGCTTGCAAAATGATACCGTCAATCTTGGGTCTATTATAAATGTCAGGGTATTCAGAGCCCTTGTAGTTCTGTGTTGCATAATAAATACAATTTTGGGTACCAGTAGAATGGCCCAACAAAACCACATGAGACTTGCCAGCCTTCTCGCGAAGGTATGACACTAGTTTTGCAATTTCGTTTCCGTCGCGGGCAAGCGACCCGTTACCGTAGCCAAAGAAGGACGAGGATGTGAGGATTTCAACAAACCCCCAGCCCTGTTGGTCAAGATGTTCGGAAAGAGCCTTGGTATATGGGACTGTAGTGATTCCATCCCCCAGACCGCCAATGAAAACAACAACCTTGGGATAGTAGGATGCCTTGGAATTGGCGTGCTCAAATGCAACAAGATTGCTATAGTACTTGTGGATGATACCGGGATTGGCCATTGCAGCTATAATTGAGTAATGATGGTAAGAATAAAGGAATAAAGAGTATGATAGTTTTAGTATCTATACGAAACTGGGTTCGATTGCGTAATTGCATGCAACGAGTGACAGGTCAATTATCAGCGTGACTTGAAGTAGAACGGCTACACCAACTATCTTATATGTCATGTCTTGGTTATGTCAATGATTGAAATTTCATATTTAGTTGACTCTTTTAATAAAATATTATTTTAGACGATGACTTGGATAAACGTGGTTAAAAATGAAAGATGCCAAATACTGGATATAAGACTTCAGAACAACAATATCTTGACACAGTGGCATAAAAAACAACCACTGAATCTCAATGGAGATTTCTTAGTATTATTAGACAAAATGTTTAGATTTACTAAATGTTTAAGAAACAACGCGTGATAGTTTACAGCTTAATTTTTGTTTGCTTTAGCTAGTTGATCAATCAACTCTTCAATCTGGCTTCTATACATGTCCTTTAAATCTTGAACATCTGCTTTAAGTTCTTCCACTCTTTCTGACTTCTCACCAAGCATTTCCAATGCCGTTTGCTCCCTCTTTTCAAGCTCCTTGATCCGCTCTTCTACCTTTTGCGTTGATTCTTTGATCTTCTGGAGTTCTTCTCCCTCCTTTGCAAGCCTCAAGACTTCTTTTGTTGCCTCCTCTTCTCTAGAAGTGGCTCTGGAGAGTTCCATCTTCACGCTACTCAGTTCGCTTTCGAGAGTGCGGATTGTACGAGACATTCGTCCAACCAACTGGATAGAAGCGCCACCTCCACCCCCAGTGGTGCTCGTATATCCACCCACACTTCCTTCACCACCAGTCGCGCTAGCACCAACTCCTGTACCTGGTGCACCTTCAACTGTCGAAGAATCTTCAAAATGATGCATAAATGTGCCGTTTGTAGGTGTATCCAAACTTGCGCCATGATCTCTGCCATCAATACCCTCATTAGAACTGCTACCCATTCCTCCATTGCCTCGATTTGAACCATTGGAATTAAATCTAAAAGAGTCAGGAATTCCTGAAAATGGTGCCATATGCGAGTTACCATCAGGAGAGCCATCATCATACTCTGCAATTTCCGGAATGCTTTCCGTGGATGTTGAGATTCCCATACCAACAGGACCCAAGCCAGAGAGGCTGATACTAGAACCACTGTTGTTCAAACCTGAGCCTCCAAACTCATATGGGTTGTTGAATATAGGTTGAGAGCTCCTCGATGATCTACGGCTGGTACCTGGAGCGGGAGACTTTATCGTAGGAGGTTCATATATACTTCCAGCTCTTGAAGCATCTGGAGAGGGATTTTCACTAGAGGATCTAGATTTTGGAGGTACAATAGATTGGTGTCGTTTGGAACTGGCATCCTCATACATTTGATTCAAATCTGAGCGAGAATTAGTTAAGCTGTTGTGCCTTAAGGGATTAGAACCCGAGGACATTGTTACACCAAGAGGTTGAGGCGATTTCCATAAAGAGTGAGCCGAAAATCGTTGCTGCTGCTGCTGCTGCTGTTGTTGTTGTTGCTGTTTTTGTTGCAAAGCAAGACTGTTGTAGTTTTCCAAAGTTTCCTTTAGCTCGTCACGTAGCTTTAATATTTCAGCATCATATTTGGCCTTCTCAGTATCAAACTGGGATTGAGCATCTGTGAGTTCTTTTCTAGCGGATTGAGCATCAGCGGTAATGACAGTAATTTGACTTCGTGCTTCGTTAATCTCAATCCGTAACTCGTCTAATTGATCAGAAAGAGTTTCGCTCTCAGTAGTCTGAGCCTTGAGATTTTCAGTCTAAATAAAAAAAATAAAAAACAAGTTAGAATATATCCAACATTTCCATACTAGTAATATAACTTACCAATCCCTTGACTTTCTTCTTAAAGTAGGCCTCTCGAGAGCTACTTTCTTGCAATTGTTGTTCTAAGCTTGATATCCTATTTTGTAAGTTTTGCTCAATACCACTCCAATTCTCAGTAGCGATACTGTGTTGAGATTGCAGAACTTCTATCTGACGCAACAAGGTAACTTGTGATTCAGAAGAGGTCCCGCTGGTCAATTCTTCAGAACGACCTCTATACATCTCAGCTTTAGCGTCTAGAGCACGGATATTCCTTTCCATTTTCAATCTAGCGGACTCCCAGTTGGCAGTGTCTTTTGACATTCTGGATTCAAGTTCAGATATTTCAATTTGGTGTTTCTCTATAGCAACACTTAATTCTAACTGAACCTTGGATAACTCACGTTGTAACTCACTTGCACGCTCCTTCTCAGCATTCAAAGCCTTAGTGTGTGCAGCAGCCACCTCATCATTATACTTTGAGGTAGCCTGTGTAAGCTCTTCGCGCAAGCTCTCAATAGTCTTTTGGTTGTCGAGTTTTTCCTTACGCAAATTTTCCAATTCACCTTCAATCTTTGATTTAAATTTGATGTCTGCAGTTTGGCGCTTCTCAACCTCAGACATTGTTCTGATCTTTTCTTTAAGTTTGCTTACCTCTCTTTCGAGTCGAGATTGACGATCTTTGGCATCAATTGCAATTCGTTCTTGTTCTTGAGCTTTGGATCGATACATTTTAATGGTATTCATATTCTTAAGTTCCTTTTTCGAAAGCATCTGACCCTCCTCCATAAGTAAAGCAACCTGTTCTTCTTTTTCTGCAAGCTTTTTCTCCAAACCTGAACTTGAGAGTTTTATGCCATGAGCGCGCTCGGCTTCGTCACGAGAAAGAAATACCAGCTTGGATTCCAATGAAGAGGTTTTTTCAACATATGCATCAATCTCTTTCTGAGTAGTCACCTCACGGGATTCCAATTGTTCAAGGAACATTTTAAAGTGTTTCTTAATATCATCAACTTCAGATATTGTTTCAGGATCACTAGACGTCAGCGATTCAATATGCTTAATGATGGTGTCCAAAACTGGGTAATTTGCACTGATGGAGCTGTAACCATTAGAATTATTTGGTTCTTCGCCGACTTGCAAAGGGGTTGAAGGAACGGATACAGAGGATGGAACGGTTGATGGGGTTGGTAAAGTAATTATCGGTTCGGAAACCTCGGCGGGTGTTTCAGATTTGGTTGTTACAGGCAAATCCAGTGAACTCCTGTTACTATCAATGGAATGACGTTGTGGAGAGATATTATCAATGCTAGGACGAGGCGAAGATGTTGAAGTTCTAGGGGTAGCAGCAGCTTGCTTTATCGCTAAAGCTAATCTTTCATCCATAGTTAACCTGCCTCCTGGTGCAGGCCGCACCTCATTGACAGCGGCTTTAGGCTGAGTAGGAGGGGTAGCCGAAGCAGTTGGAGAAGACGTCTTGGAAACGGCTCCAATGTCGGAAGTAGTGCTTTCTTGAATTACGTTATCAATGGTTGATTCTACATTGGCCAGGGCTCTTTTCAACAAACTAGACCATTGGCCACCACCAGATTGTTTTGGAGTATCTTTAGGAGGTTTCTTGGTGCTGTAAAGCGAGGTCTTTTGAGGTACTGGGGGTGCCGAATTCTCTGGAACCGATTGCTTTGATGGCTCTGATGGCTCTGACATTGACGAAGTGGAGTTGGCTAAAGGCGCATCCGATTCGATTTCAGCCAAGCCTGAGAGAGATACTGTCTCTGAGGGATTTGATGCTGATAAATCGGAAGAAACATGATGATTCTTATCACTCGTTGAATCCGCTGACAAGTTTTCTGGCAAGTCTTTTGGCAAGTCTTCTGGTAAGTCTTCTGGTAAGCTGTCTACCTTGGAGGCTTCTTCAACCTGACCGGATTCCTGATGTTGGTCGGCAGTTTCTGCAGTTAAGATGGTAGCAGAATCAGCAGTGGTATCTACTGCTGGGTTATCAGGAACGCTAGGGTCCGTCATCCTTTATTACGACAATGTGGTGCTAGGATGGCTGAAAGAAAAGGTAAGTTGACGGGAACGGCGAAACTGGGGTGGACTGAAAAGGACAGAACAGCGACTTTTTAGGCAGGCCATGAACCATACGCGTATTGGCAACGTAGTGTGTGATCAGCTGAGCGAAGAAATATATTCGTGTATGAATCTGAAAGACGTAATTATCTTCACAGAGTAAAAGTTTTATGATTCAGGTGCCAGACTCAGCCAAGCCAGTGTCGCCGGGTACAACGAGAGCACCTCGGATCACGGCCGCGTCCCGTGATGAAGCTCGGGACGGTACCTGCCAGTATGCAATGCAGGGCTGAACAGGAAATTGCCAGTCATGTAACACAATCTGTGACACGATCGGTCATAGCTTATTGCCGCCACGGGATCACATGAGAGCGTGCATTTGTAAATGGATAGGCTATGAATTTAAGCTAAAAATAGGGTTTGGCACGTGCAGAGCGAGCGCCGAGAGCATGGCGGTTGGAATTGCTTGGAGCCAGCAACGACAACTGGCCAAATGCAATGCAATTCAATATTTTAATTGACCAGAAATTAGCACGAGGGGGGTTTGTGCTGTTCTCCTGGCGTACGCGGTCACACAGCAATAAGATTCCGCAGTGGCGGTGGAGGGCTGAGGGCAAAACTGTAAAACGAGCTGAGGTCACTGAACAAAGCAAAGCATCTCTGGTCAGTAAACGTCTTTGAGCGCGATAAAATGTCAGAAGAGCGTTTATTTCAAATCCTGGGTAGTCTGGTGGAGCAGCAAACGGTGCGTCTTTCTCATAATCTTACGCAATGCTTTAAAAATAAGCTTCTCCCCGCTATTTCTTTCTTCTTTCCACTTGTCTGCACGCTCTTCACACTTTATCCAATCAACTCAGTTGACTTATTGAATCGATAATTTATATATATATATACATCTAATGGGTCTTGCAAATAAACTAGCAGCTTCTCAAGGTGCTCCTCAAGCTGCTAAAACCTCTGTGTCCGCACCCGCTCCTGGGGCTGTCCCTGCTCAAGGTGCCCAACAGCAGCACTATGGTGCATCTAGTTATGGACAGCAGCCACAAACACAATCTGGCTCGTATGGCCAACCTCCTCCTGGAAGTTACGGTCAACCCCCTCAACAGCCTGGCGCCTATGGCCAGCCTCCTCAACAGCCTGGAGCGTATGGACAGCCCCCTCAACAACAACCAGGAGCGTATGGCCAGCCTCCTCAACAACCAGGAGCATACGGCAGACCTCAGCAGCAGTATGGTCAACAACCTGGTGCTTATGGATCGGGTACTCAGCAACAGCCCAGTGCCTACGGTCAGCCCCCTCAACAGTCTGGAGGTTATGGTCAACAACCCGGTGGATATGGCAGAGAACAGTCTGGCAGTTACGGCCAACAACAACCTGGAGGCTACGGTCAACAACAACAGCCTGGAGCTTACGGCCAACAACAACAGCCTGGAGCTTACGGCCAACAACAACAGCCTGGAGGCTACGGCCAACAACAACAGCAGCCTGTCCAATACGGCCAGCAAACTGGCGGTTACGGCCAACAACAAGGAGCCCACAGTTCATTTTCTCAAGGACAACCACAAGGAGTTGCTCGTAATTACCTTCAGAGTTTAACTAAAGCTGTTCAGGAACAGAATTTACAAGCATTCTATCCTCCCCAGCGCATTCAACAGGTTGCTAACTCAATCGGAAACAAGATTGACATTGTTTCCGACAAGTGGAAGATTCCAATGGAAATCGCGGTTGACTTGGTTCGATTGGCTCTGTACGATATCATCATCTACGCGGATGACTCTGGCTCAATGTCTTTTGAGGAAGGTGGCGAGCGTATTGACGATCTCAAGCTCATTATCAGCCGTGCTGCATTTGCAGCTTCTCTTTTCGATGATGATGGCATTGAGGTCCGGTTCATGAACTCTAATATCCAAGGTAATGGTCTCAAATCTGAAGCTCAGGTTCTTCAGCTGGTCAATAATGTCAAATTCAGTGGACTCACGCCTCTTGGCACAAACCTCAATGCCAAAGTTATCCAGCCATTGGTTGTAGGCCCTGCTAGATCTAACAACCTTAAGAAACCAGTTATGGTCATCACGGTGACTGATGGTAGCCCTGCCGGTGAGAATTCAAATACTGTTAACAATGTTATAGTTAGGGCCAAAAATGAGCTTACACGAACCCCTTATGGCTCTGGTGCACTTGCTCTCCAGTTTGCCCAGGTTGGTAACGACCTTCGTGCCCGTGATTTCCTGGGTAAGCTTGATGTTGACCCAGTTGTTGGTAAAATGATTGACTGTACCAGTAATTTCGAAGTTGAGCAGGATGAAATGGCAAAGCTTGGTGTTAATCTCGATCCCCAGACCTGGATCGTCAAGATGCTTTTGGGTGCTATTGACCCAAGTTACGATGCTCAAGATGAGTAACGCACATACTCATAAACGACTATGCTGATTTGTTGTGAAAATTGTTGTGACGAGCTGTATTACAAACATAGACCCTATTTTAAACAGAATGGTTATTTACAGATATTGTTGTCAAACTTGCCTCTTGCTGATTCCAATACTGATATATATATATATAAACGTAGCATTAATCCGAGAATATTCCTCCTGCGCATATGAACTCATTAATCATTTCCAATCCAGAGCAACAAGAAAGACTCCAAACATTGGCAGTGTTTCACGTTTCACACGTCTCGTCATAAACATATTCATACCAAGGTCGGCCATTGCAGCGATTCGGTAGTCTCTGATGAGGAAGCCATGTCGCAACAACTTGTCGAGCGCATACAAATAATCTTGCTGACATAATATCACATGACTACCGTCGATATTCGCAACACCACCCAACCCAACTTTGCCACTCGAGCTTGATCACCAACACCATAGTTGTCATCCCGTCACTTTGGCATTCCTTTTTGCCATCATCTTTTCCTCCAAGCCTTTTTATCATATTTACTTTACTACTCTTTCCTTAGTTTCCACCCCTACATACGTTTCGACCCTGTAAATTAAACACAATGGAAGTTTTAGGAATCACACCTTCAGCTGATAGAAGTCATTTCAAGGACAACGTTCATGACCACATCGCCAGTCATTCTATTCATGATAGTTCAGAAGCCAAGGACAAATACCGACGCTTAAAGACTCTTGAGCGCCGATATGAATTGTTGAGCTTACAGGAGGAGTACATCAAAGACGAACAACGCCACCTTAAACGCGAGCTGATTAGAGCTCAAGAAGAAGTCAAACGAATCCAGTCTGTTCCATTAATTATTGGTCAATTCCTGGAACCAATTGATCAGCATACTGGTATCGTTTCGTCAACAACAGGATCTACCTATGCTGTCCGAATTTTGTCAACTTTGGATCGAGAGCTTTTGAAGCCCTCTTCATCAGTTGCTCTCCACCGACACTCTAATGCCCTTGTTGATATCCTCCCCCCAGAAGCTGATTCCAGTATTGCTATGCTTGGTGAAGATGAAAAACCTAATGTTACTTATGCCGATGTTGGTGGTCTTGATATTCAAAAGCAGGAAATTAGAGAAGCTGTCGAGCTTCCTCTCACTCAATTTGAACTTTATAAGCAGATTGGTATTGATCCCCCACGCGGTGTCTTACTTTATGGCCCTCCAGGTACTGGTAAGACGATGCTTGTCAAGGCTGTTGCTAACAGCAGTACTGCCAGCTTTATTAGAGTTGTTGGTTCGGAATTTGTGCAAAAATACCTAGGTGAGGGTCCTAGAATGGTTAGAGATGTTTTCAGACTCGCTCGTGAGAATTCTCCCTCTATCATTTTCATTGATGAAATTGATTCTATTGCCACCA
Source organism: Magnusiomyces fungicola (assembly GCA_900654225.1). Taxonomy (NCBI): domain Eukaryota; kingdom Fungi; phylum Ascomycota; class Dipodascomycetes; order Dipodascales; family Dipodascaceae; genus Magnusiomyces; species Magnusiomyces fungicola. The sequence continues at coordinate 4,509,152 of CAACAH010000001.1, forward strand.
AGCGTTTTGATGCCCAAACATCTGCTGATCGTGAAGTTCAGCGTGTACTACTCGAACTGTTGAACCAGATGGATGGTTTTGACCAAACTTCTAATGTTAAAGTTATTATGGCGACCAACCGTGCAGATACCCTCGACCCGGCATTACTTAGACCAGGTCGTCTTGACCGAAAAATTGAGTTTCCCTCTCTCCGTGACCGCCGTGAGCGTCGTTTGATTTTTACTACTATTGCATCTAAAATGTCACTCGCCCCAGAAGTGGACCTTGACTCTCTTATTGTTAGAAATGATCCACTTTCTGGTGCCATCATCGCTGCTATAATGCAGGAAGCTGGTCTCAGAGCTGTTCGAAAGAATAGATATGTCATCCTGCAATCAGATTTAGAGGAAGCATACTCTGCACAAGTTAAAGTTGGAAGTGATGTTGACAAGTTTGAATTCTATAAATAAACGATACTTGCAATTATTAACTTATTATTATTATTATTATTGAAGAAGTAGACTTTTGAGCACGATGCCAACAATTGAATAGCGTTGTTGCATGATGTATGGTATTAAGATAGATGATGTTGTTGAATGAAATTTTTGTTGTATATACATGTGTAGTCTATATATATACAAAATCTCATATTTGATTGATATTTTTTTAAACAAAGATGTAAAGTACTAAAGTACTACAGAAAACTGTTATTTTCAATCTAATTTGCTTAATAAAATGAGTAATGCAATATAGGTAACGATACTCCAAGACGAAACCAGTATAACGGTCGGGCCAGAGGTATCAAAATAAGTGATTTTTGGCAGATCATCAAGCTCTTCCAGGTGCCCCGAATTTTCAATTTCGGCGGTCACTTCTCTAATTTCTTCGCTCGGTAGCAAGTTTTGTTCGTCCTCGTCGTCATGCTGGACAGTGGTATTGTGATCACTATGATTAGGATCGTCAGACCCAATAGCTTGATACTCTCCACCGACCTGAGTCCACACAAAGGACGCATACATGTAAGGGTTTAGCAGCTTTTTGGCGGTCGTGCTGCTGCGATAGAGTCCAATGACGAGAATCACCAAGCCTTGCACGGTGAAGACGGTGCCAATGGGGAGGAACTCGCGGCTGAAGATTTTGAGAATGACGAGCGCAAAAGAAAGTTGGCCCAAGGCAGAACGAACATATGCGCCTTCAAATGTGCGCTGAGAGGCTCTATATAACATGGCATGGTTAGCTTTTATTTTATTTTTATTTTAAATTTTTTTTGAAAGTCTTGGACTCTGGTGATTATTCATTAGAAACTTACCTAATGTCCAGCTTTTGGTCTCGAGGAAGAGACTTGAATACGCTTTTCCGTCGTATATTCACTCGATAGCCTTCCACATGAACAAAATCCGAGGGTGGGTCGTCAATATTGCTGGTGTGGTTTCGCTGATGGTGGCCTCGCGACGTGCCTCTGCTGTAGCTTTCTCCCTGAAAATTAGCGGCTCCGCTGGTTATTCCTGGAGGTATGCTTTCAGTAGGCTCAAGGTCTGTGTCGGGAATTAGCAAAGAATGGGGTTGCTGGGCCATGGCGGTATCCTCTTGGTCTTGGTCTTGGTCTTGTGTTTCGCTTGTTGAAGATATCTTGGATGAATCTGAAGAGGCTAAAGTTGAGAGAGAATGCTTGTGTTTAATGCTACGGTGAGAAATAGTAGACTGAACAGGAATACCGAGACTTGAAGAGCTGTCCCCTGTTGTAAGATCGGGGTCCTGCTCTGATGACACCAATGCTGCAGATTCGCTGGGATGTGGCTTATCAGCAGCCTTTTCGGAACATTGTGGCGTCAACAGCCTAACTCGGCCAGAATCTCGAATGCTGGAATCATTTTTCACGGCAACAGGATCGTCTTGCGTAAAGGCCGGCAGGACATCCATGCTAGAGGCGCGACGATTATATTCGTAGTCTTGCACGACTGCTTTGAGAGGGCTTGCAGGGCGTGATGGGGTGGAAAGCGTTGGCTGCAAGGGGTGGCCAGCTTCCTCGATAGCCGGTCGTTGTGGCTTGCCATCGTCACTGGAATTGGCGGTATCTTTACTATGGTCAGACATTCTTAACGGAGGTGACTAGGTGCCTAGTTATCATTTTCTTCTTTCAGAGTTGTCGGGTTTCCCTAATCAACGGGTCTTGATGAAAAGAAGAAGAAAAAAAAGTAGAAGAAAGAAGAGTCTCGGGAGATTACGTCGGGACACAGTGCCACAGTGGTGTTGATGAGCAAGCAAGCAAGCAACCGACCAATGTATTTGTTTCTGGACGGGCATTTTTACACAGTCTCTTTTACCAAGCAAACCGTATAATATCTCTGGGATTCTTCTATTTTGAATATATATAGTACTATATGTGATGGTACCATTTGTTGGAGATGATCTAGCAAGGTTTCAGGTTTGTGCCGTGTTGGTCATTCTTGCAACGGCCTATTTTCAAGGGTTGTTTGTGCATTTATGATAGCTAGCCGATTAGGATATTACCAACTCTTGGTTAGTAAATTGAATCAAGCTGTGGTATTCTAGAAAGCGTCCCTGAAAAAAAAAAAAAAAAAAAAAAAAAAATTCCAATATGATTAAAGTTGTCAAGTTTGGAGGAGTGCTTTCCCTTTCTCCAAAGCTAACTATATGCTTATACAGTAATCAATCAAATTCCACGAAAGCAACAAGACTCGAGTTTTCTCATTAATACCAGATGTCTAGGATCGAAATAATACATTAACAAGTGGTTGAAACAAGCTTGATTCAAAATACACTCTCCTAGCCGGCATTTGAAGCTGAGCTGGAAGTTTCCAAAGCCGCTGAACTTGACATGATCAAAAAGTGTAATGATTTAAAAAGCTAAATACAACAACTTCAAAGTCTCTCTTATTTCATTCTCATTTCATTCAACATACCGTCACATTATATTCCAAAACAAGGCCATGCTATCAAAAGACCTCCTTTTCCCAGCACTCGTCTCCGAAACAATAACACATGCCTCGTATGTTCCCAGATATACGCACTCATCCCGATATTTACTCATAACATTAAATACCAAACGCCCAGTAGCTGTGCTTAAGAAAATCGTGGGTCTATAATTTATTACCGTTTGCTGGGAAAAAAAACATGAGAACAGCTGCAGTATTCCCCGGTATTTTCGCTTCCAAGACGGCAAAAAAACAAAAAAACGCGTAACGCACAAGCAAAAGGCGCACACAAATCCTGGCTGCGTGGTTGCTTGGCTCAGCTCATGGCTTGGGCAGTGGCTGGCACCGCTGACCTATTAAATTTTACTGCGTTGTCTGTTTGTTTTGCCGTACAAGGTACGTCCCAACCCCCCTACTACTGTAGCACAGACCACGAGACCCTACCACCGCAGAAGCATTCTGTATTGTTCAACACGCTTCTTCCTTTCTATCTTTTTCCCAGATTCTTCTTTTTTTGGTTTTTATCTTTATTTTTATCATCCATCCATCTTTTATTTATTCCTCTCTCTGTTTGATTGTTTTCTATTTTCTCGTCGGATATCATGGCACCTAAACCAGACCCTAAGCTCATCAAGCAGAATAAAGATGCAGTAAGTACATGAAAAGTTTTCTTTCAAATCTCGGGTTTTGCTCCAATTTATTGGAATCTATGGGGTTCCATACTGTTGTTATTCGCTACACTGCTATTTGTTCGATGATTATCATTGCGTATTGAGGACTCGACTCTATTGTTGCAAACTTATATCCAGCGCTGCGACCTTTGACGCGTCGCACGGTGCTCAGTACAGAGAATGTGAATCCTACACAGCCCATACGCATCACACGCCAATGACCTGTATACATTCAGATCCTGAAATATGACTATTTACGAAACTATTTCTTTTGCTGAATTGCTGAATTTCTGAATTTATTTCTTGTAAATTCTTCAAGCTCATTTATTTTTTCACAACAAAACATACCCTACTTATATTTATTCCAGCGAGTACCCCATAGCACAAGATATTGTGACTTGAAACTATCCTAAGCGCATTTCCATTTTAAGCTTTACATTTACCAATACTAATAATTCTGCCTTTTCCTCCAGCTCATCAGTGCACTTTTCTCTCTTTCCAAGTCCGCTCAAGAGACTGCCAATGCCACAATTGACTTCTACCAGGCCCTCTCTGGCTATAAGAATGAACTTCCCTCTCACTTACTCGGCCTCGCTTCAGATGCTAGCGCCGTCGCCTTAGATATCAAAAAGTCTGTCGGATCTGCCACCAGCGAGACTCCCTCTACACCTGCCCCTGTCAATGGAGGATCCGAGGTAATTGCTGACGTCCCTTCGTCTCCTACGCCTGCTGAGACCACTCCCAAACCTGCTAAAAGGGTGGTCAAGAAGAGAAAAGTCGACCCCAACGCGCCACGCAAGCCCGTCACTTCTTTCTTCCTTTTTGGTGCTGATGAACGTCAAAAAATCCGTGAAGAACGCGAGGAGTCTGGACAGCCTCCTTTGAACAACAACGACATGACGACTGAGCTCGCGGCCCGCTGGGGCGCTTTGGGCCAAAAAGGCCAGGACCCCTGGAAGGCCAAGTACCAAGAGAACCTCGAGAAATATCGTGCTGATAAAATGGACTACGAAACAAAGAAGACTTTAGATGAGGCTTCAGAAGAAGCCCTTGCTTCTGCTGTGGGTGATGCTGGGGTGGAAGGTCACGATGAAGGCGAGGCGGATGAAGTTCCTGAACCTGTAATTGTTTCTCCTGTTGCTAAAAAGGCCGAGCCAAAGAAGAGGAGTAAGAAGGCTGATACAGAGCCAAAGAAGGCTAGCCCTACAAAGCGTAAAGCACCTGAACCCGCACCAGTTCCAGAACCTCCTGCTCCAGCTGTTGAAGAGCCTGCAGTCCCTCAAGTCCCAAGCCCTGTTGAAGATGAACAGCCCATCAAAAAGAAGCACAAGAGCGACGACGCTTCAAAGAAGGAAAAGAAGGAAAAACGAAAGAGCAAGAAAAACAAAGCTCCAAAGGAGTAATCACTCAAGTAATGAATATGACCTTTTAAATAGATTATGTGAAAATGTTAATGATGTCAAATGATTTGTGTGCGTGTGTGTTTTGCTTTTAATATAATCATGGTATATCACCTAGACCTGAAAAATAATAGTAAATATATTATTGCCTAAATATACAAATCAAAGAGATCAATAATACTTCATTAAAAATGTAACCCGTGAAAAGTTCATTATATTTGATCTAGCTTTTTTAAAATTTCATATCTTCGTTAAACTAATTTAGTTGTTGCCCTGCTGGATAGCAAACTCGGTGTGGGGCTCAATGTCCTTGGATTCCCATGGGTAAGCGATCCAAACATCTTCAACAGTTCGGGCAGCAACATATCGGCCTTCCTTCATCATATCTTCGGGTAACTCAGCTCTCTTAGGCTTGTCCTTGTTGTGGAGGACAAAAACAACAAATGTAGTCTTCTCGTCGGTACGACCCAACTTCTCAGCCTGGAGCTTGACGTCCTTCTCGAGCTCTTGGACAGCATAATGTAAAGTGGTTCTGGTGTCATCGACTTCATCAACAATCAAAACAGTCTTACCGATCAAATCAACTGATCTTTGGGCCATGGTACCAAAATCAAGCCATTGTGTTCGGATAACTTGGGCACCAACGGTCTCGACATCGTCAGCCAAACCAAGGTCTTCGTATAAAGTCAAACCAATGGCCTGAATAGGAATGTTCTTTTGACCAGGCTCCTTCAAGAAAGTACGGAGAATACGAGCAGGAATGAAACCACCGCCACCAATGGCAACCATCAAGTCAGGACGGAACTTGGCCTTGATGATGTCGGCTGCCTCCTGACAGAGCTTGTGGACATTGTTGTAGGAAATGTAGACTTTTTCAACAGAAGCCATTATGACGGAAACCTAGATTTCATGTTAGCGTTGAAACTGAACAAGAGATGAGATTTGTGGGGAATGCTTGGAATTGATCTGCTTGGGTTGGAGAAAGGTACTAAAATATAATAAAAACAGGTTTTTTTTTTTTTTTTTTTTTCAATTTGTACACTTGTATAATTAAGCTCTAGAAATCTGCCAACATATCTAGAGCTTCCAAATTCTTCATACAAGTTTACCAATGGCCTGTGATCTTGCAACGTTCCAGCTGAGACCATTGCATTTGTCTAAGAAGGATAAAATCTGACATCCGATATAGATAAGACTTTACAAGTTGCAGCTCGCCGGCATGCTTATCCAAGATAAGCCACCCACTAATAAAATCAATCTTTCGACACCTTGAGGCGACAAAGCTTGGTTACGATAGCCATACTGTTTGCTTTTTATTGCAGAAGAACCGAGAATGTAATAGTGAGGCTAATCTAGTTCAACGGGGTGATTCAATGATTTCATTCATGTGCGAAAGAGTTCAGAGTTCACATCCTCCCATTAAAAAAGAAGAAAGAATAGCTCCAAAAGGAAGAAAAGAGCAATTCAGAAAAGTTTCCAATACCTTGTCCTGCAGGATCAATTACCAATTATACCAAATCTTAAATCATATTAGAAAATATATCAAAGAAAAAGCGCGTACCTAGTAACTATTCAAAGTGTATTTGCTTGAAGGTGGGCAAAAATCGAAAGCCGGAGAAAGAGAGGAAGGAGGTTGGTTGGAGAACCAAAAGGTTTCAATAAAATAAAAAGAAGGAAAGAAAGGAAGAAAAAGAGAAAAGGAAGGAGTTTTATGACTGCAATTCCACCAGAAAAAAATTCTTTCGAGAACATCCATTTTAGGCAAGGTTGTGTATGTGGTTACATTACATTGATTACTCACACCGGCTAGATGAAAATTTTAGCAAGGCTGAGCGACTCTGTTTGCTTTGCCAACGTCATATCCTCGGGCTGCCGCTGTCTGACCGCCAGCACAGACAAGGAATGTGCGTAACAGTGGCTCCAAAAGGCCGGCCTGGTCTCTTGTAAACAGTGCTCTTATCTTGATAGCGTTGCATCAACAAAGCGGTCAGCATTGACCGATGTCATGGCTGGAACATGTCACTTTCCTTCCGCGGCACGTCCCAAAGACGGTGACCTAAATCAGCGAGCTGGGATCTCCGACGGGTTCCCGGTGGAGTATGAGTTACAGCCGCGTTCAAGTGAAATTTTTGTTGCTGGATCAAAGAAACAAAGATAATCCCAAGATTTCCTTCAAGAGTCGTGACAGTATGACTTTTGAAGATAAACGGGGTGTTTTGAAACCACACATGTTTAACCGATTAGACGTCAAGTGAAGATTCCTGTTGATGACGTTTTGATAAGCTACTAATGGCTCACTACTTGAATTACATAGCGTCTGTCCGACGTGGTGAATCTTCAACTCCAATTTGAAATTGAAATGATCACTGCTATTAGATACTACCCGATTTAAAACCTAAATATGTTGGCTAGATTATTATCTTCTATATTTAGTTATTCTATATAAACATAAAAAAAAATAGTTTTACCATCTTCTAACAAAAGCACAATCAAAAAAGTTCCCTTCGATAATATTACAAGGTCCGTCATGCAGTTTTATCCTATTAATTTTTTCGTTACAACATGAAGATTTGATCCAAATTTTATTTACTTCCATTCAAAGACTTTCGTGTGTTGCTCTTTCCACCGGCTTTTCTTTTAGAAGATTTGGTTGTAGTAGTCTCCTCATCATTATCGCTGGCATCTGGTACATCCAACTTTTCAATACCTTCAGCTTCAACATCGCTCATGTCGTAGTCTTCGTCTTGCTTAAACAATGTTTTGCCCTTCTTACCACTGTAGTCTTCCTCATCATCCTCTGATTCCTCGGCCTCGAATTCAATAAAATCATTGCCAGCACGGATATCATCCTCTTCTTCATCATCTTCATCCTCTTCAGATTCATCATCCTCGTCATAGTCTTCTTCACCATTGACAATAATCATGTTTTCGTCTTCAACATAGTTAACTTCTGAGTCAACATCTGAATCATCGTCAGCCTCACTGTTGACAATTGCCTTGCGGTTAGCACCGTTTGTATGTTCAGCAATTTCTCTTCTCATTTGAAGCTGAGTTCTCAACATTTCAACTCTACCCTGTAAAGTCAAGAGCCTTGGGAGCATTCCAACCTTGTTAGAAAGAGTAAGATGTAAAGAGGAAAGAGACTTGGCAAGATTAGGGACTTGAACAAGGTAACCACCGTGAGCAATGAGCGTCCACTTAATCCAGACCATAAGTTGAGCGGCACGACCTGGGCTTTTGGCAATCTTGTCTGCTAATCGCTCTAAAAGCAAAACTGCCTGGGAAGATTCTAAATGTTGGACAGAGATCTTGATGTTTTCCTCGTTATGAGAGGTCAATAAAGATTCGAGAAGAGCGTGATCATTGGTCTTTAAAGATTGAGCAAGAACCAATGTGAAAGATTCTGGTGTCTTCAATGACATATCATCAAACTCCTTAGTAAGAAGTGAGGTTGAGCCACTCTCCTTGGATTTACCCTTGGTATTCTTTGTAGAGGTAGATGTGTCCTTCTCTTCGTTAGCTTCCAAAGCAGTCAAACGGTCAGCAAGTGTGCTAGACTCCTCATCACCTTCGTCTTCACTGTCTTCCTCTTCTTCTTCTTCTGATTCATCCTTAGAAGGCTTGAAAAGTGGATCATTGGTAGTATCAAGCTGGGACAAGTCATTACCACTTTTAACAGCAGTCTGATCTTCAGTATACTTCTTAGCAGTAGCGACATCAGCACCTTCTCTAACGTTGTCACGAGCATTGTTACCCAAGACGGCACGAACAGCTTTGACAATCTCAATTTCACCCGTTTTTGAGCTTCCATCCTGGTTCTTCCATTCAACCTTTTCAAAAACTGGAACAATAGCGTGTTCGATCCAGGTAATATTTATATATGAATCGTTGTCTGAGAAATATGCATCTTCGACAGAAACTCGAAGCTTGGCTTTTTGTTTTGAAGTCAATGGTCCGGATTGCTTCTTTGATGTACTGATTGGAGGGCGCATCACAATAACACTGCTGGTAGAATTTAAGGATACAACGGCTGCGCTCTTTCTGCTTCTAGACTTGGCAGGAGTTCCGTTGGATTCAGAAAGAATGTATGATAAAGGATCAACAAAAACCTCAACAGTACCGTTTTCAGTAATGACAGCTGCAACCGACTCATCGGGACTTAAAATTAACTTCTTGACGTTAGATTGAGCGACAAGCAAAGCGACGGTTTTTGATTTGGAAATAGAGACAATGCTGACGTTACGTTCGCTAGAAGAGTATGAATAAATCAAATCGGAGTTTTTAGTAGAAGAGATGATGTTGGAAGCAGGACTAGCAAATGCTGGAAGTGTCTTCAATGTGGTGCTGGGTTGGTTCGCGTCGATGAGATATAAAGAAGATGAAGCGACTAACAATGGGTTCAAAGATTCAAGTCCGGCAGGCTGAATTTGCTTGACAAGGGTAATATCTTGAAGAGAAGTCTTGAAATCGCGAATTGCAGATTTTGAGTTCAAATCCCACTCAACAATCTTGCCGGAGTTATCGCAAGACCATATGCTTGACTTGGGGCTTTCACTAACTGTAGAAGAAGCATCAATATAAGTGATGGGAAATTCATGGGGGCCCGAAAGAGTGGAAGTGATAGTGTTCTGAGCTGGAGAGTAAAGTAGAATATCTCCCTTGTTTGTACCAATAGCAATTACAGCATTGTCAATAGAACCAGAAGAAGTCTCGGATGATCTCTTTCTCTTCTTCTTGCTTTTGGAAGAAGCAAGACTAGAAGGAAGGTTAGCCCAAGAAATAACTTGAACAGAAACACCCTTTTCCAAAACAAGGCTAACATTCAAAGCAGTGCTAGCAGCAAGAGATGAAGAAGGAAATGCTGACGAAACCTGGATCTTGTGCAAGTCCAGAGAAGGAACAACTGAGGCAAAGAAGTGTCCAGAAGCATCGAAAGCAGATGCAATCAAAGGCATGGCATCATTAGAGCCAGAGAAAGTGGAGGCAGCCATTTTTTAGTGGGTATTAGAGTTATATGGGTATATATTTCTAATTGAATAACTTTTTTCGAGGTTTATAATATTGAACAAGAAAAAAGATTGATAAAGCAAAAGGGACAGAAATGAGTGAAGTTTCCAAATGTATAAAGGAAACAGTCGTTCAGAGTGTCAGAAATGCTAGAGATCTTGTCAAAAATAATAATGTGAATCCCGAGATTCGCAGGAGATAGGAAAAGGGAAAAAAAAAAACTTCAAGACCTTGGATGGTGATCTGAAATTTTCTTGGAATTTTTTCAGTAGTCTATATTTTTTCTCAATCACGTGCCTCTTAGCTATTTCATAGCTGCCAGAAAATTTTTTATACGCGGCTGAATTGGATTATATCAGCAAGACAGGGTAACTTCAATTTATAAGCTGGAGGAGAAGCTGTCCAAAAATTATAAAAAGGCTTCGATTTCCTGTCATTTTGCTGGTTCCTGATTCCCTCGATTTTTCCGAAAAAACCTGTTCAGAACCCCTCAAACCACTCTATATTTCTTTTGAAAAGATATTTCAGCATATCCATTTACATCCCTGATTTCAATTACTTTTCGTTTCAATTAACTATTGTTATTGCTCACAGCCTGATTTGAGCCGTCACCTTACACTACCCAGATTAGCATACATAATTCATCAAACAATGTCTGACAGAGACCACAACGACGATCTTTCCTTGCCAAAAGCTACAGTTCAAAAGATTGTTTCTGAGATTATTCCACCGGATCTTGTATTCTCTCGTGAAACACGAGATGCTTTAATTGAATGTTGCATTGAGTTCATTATGATTTTAACTGCTGAGTCAAACGATATCGCAGAAAAAGAGTCCAAGAAAACTATTGCTTGTGAGCACGTTCTTGAGGCTTTAAAAACGCTAGGATTCTATGATTATATTGAACCAATCAAGCTGGTAATTACTCAGCACAAAGAATCTCAAAAAGCGCGTGAAAGAAAGGTCGGAAAATTAGAACAATCTGGAAGAACAGAAGAAGAATTGATGGAGGAACAGAGACGCTTGTTTGGTTTGGCCAAGTCGAAATTTCAGAGCAGCCAGCAATCAGCACCTTCTAATACCAATTCCCAGGCCGTTGATAGCAAGGAAAATATTGTCTAATCCAACTACACCCCGATATATTTATATTTAATTTATATTACCACCTTTGTGTAAGTTTGGTAACTATTCACTTACCGGCTTTCCTAGAGTTATTTAATGACCTTATTACCCTTATGAACCCTTATGATTCAGCCACGCAATGTTTTTATTTTTTTTATTTCATCACGCCTGTCACTGTTCCTTCAGCACTTATAGACTCTGTTTAGACGTGATATTGAACTTCTAGATGCCACAGCCAATTTTCATGTTGTGATAGGGTGTCTGTTTTGTATCTCTTCCAGTTGATCGGTCTGCTGTTTATGTATGAAGTCCATGTTAATGTCCTATGTTTTTGTCTTTATAAATGAATTACTTTAATTGCTATTAAATTTTAACTCATATAAAGTTTGCTTGAAAGACTTTGATAATAGATGCATGCTTAATCAAATGTTGTCCGTGTTATTATTACTATCACACCGACGACGCGTCATTTTCACTGTTTACAATTCTTGAAAGGTCTAACCTATACTGCCTTTCATCACTCTGCGAACAAGCCTCAATATCATACAATAGAGACAAAATAAATACCAAGGCACATTATCACATTACCTCAAAGGCTGATATTTGATAAATTAAAAGAGAAAATTGTCTTATTTAGAACTATTAAATATTTCTATCTATGAAGCAGGAAAAAACAAAGAAACAGATTTTTTTTAGCGAATGCAAATATTATAAGTGTTATTTTACTTATTTTGGTCCGTGTAAATATTGCATTCTTTTTTAGTAACGGTCAATTGTGTCATAATATTCATCAAAGTAATTTTTTTTTTTTTTTTGCGTAAAGATATCTGACAATCGTTTTGCAAACAAACTAAATGACAAACCTTTACCCATTCAGATGTGCTACTAAAATGTGCAACTAATTATGTACAGATGTGTCCCAAATGAAATCATTCTAGAGAGATTGGTCTTTTAAGCAGAAACATTGCCCACAGCAGCTTCAAGAGTAGCAACTTCTTCAGGGGTGAAATCTTTTGTAAGCAAGTGGTATCTGTTTGCATCTGATTCCTTAAGAGTAGCAAAGGTATCTCTGACAAGAGTGTTAGGGTCGATGCTATCAAGAACAGTCTCAGAAAGGGGCTCCTCCTCAAGATCATCAGCACCAAAATCAAAGGCAGAGTTAAACTTCTCAGAGCCAGCAGTCTCAAGGTAATCAAGATACTCTTGAGTACCGGGCTCATCTTCACCAACGTCCTCATCTTCAAACTCATTCCATCCTTCATCAAATAGCTCATCGTCACCGCCAGTATACATGCTAGCATCGAACTCCTTGTCAAGTTCTTCACGCTTCTTAACAGCTTCAGGATACTGCTTAATAACACTTACCAAAGCCTTAGAGATTTGACCAAGGTTGCTGTGAATAGAGGCTGGGAGATCGCCATCAGGAACTCTAAACAGAGCAACCATGGCAAGAACAACAAGCTTGAGATCATAAACACGAACAAACTCTTCCATCTTTTGGAACCAAAGCTGGAAGAAAGATTGAGTTGCATTCTCAGCTTCCAAGAACTTCAGAGTGGCTTGAGCATTATACACAAGTGAAGCAAGGATGACTTCCAATATACTAACAACATAACGTGGACTCTTTAACTTGTCACCTTCAGTAGAAAGTAGATTAGTGGCCGATTTAAGGAACTCGGGAACCAAGTTGTCAATATGGCCAGTCAGACTCAGAAGCATCTTTTGAGCAATGGCGCAGGCAATAGCTCTGTCTTCAGCGCCCAATCTTTCAGTGTTGCTAATAGTGACAGTGAAAATCTCAAAAAGACAAGATTGAAGCTCAGGAGTTTGACCAATTTCAACATTACCGTATTGTAAGTAGTTATCAATACTTGGGTAAATCTCACTGAGGTAGTCGAGAGCATCGTCAAAGTAAACTTCAGGAATTTGAGTGAAGAGAGTCCACATGGTGGGAGAAATCTTCTTAAGGCAGTATGTGCAGTTTTCGATCAAACCAAAAACTTCAGCATAAAAGTCAGAAAGCTTTTCGCGGAAGATGTAAGAAATAATAGGTTCCAAAATCTCTTCAATTCTAAAAACAACATCACTAACATTGTCTAGAGCGAGAAGCAATGTAGAAACAGTGTTAAGTAAACCTAAAGCAGACATCGTCTTGTCCTCATTGGCGCCATTGTCATATCCTGAACTAGAGAAATCAACGTTTTGCTGCTCGACAAGTTCGCTTAATAATCTCAAAATTCGCTCGCTCATACGCTGAGCCAAGTCGACAGCAAATGGTGTGAGTTGTTCAGAGAAAACTTCAACAAACTCACTGATAACACCAGATATGGCATCATTATCAACCTTGTTGGCAAGGTGCAACAGGCGTGTCATGACTTCTGGAATTCTTTCAGAAAGAGAACGTCGTACACCGTCATGGCGAACCATAGGTTGGAGAGCTAAAACAGCTTCAACTTGGACTGGGAGATTTTCATCATCCAAACAGTTGAAAATCGACTGATAAGCGACTGAAATATTTTCAGGGGACTTGAACTCTACATCAGCATAACGGTTCAAGAACTCACAAGCTCTAGCTCTCAAAAAACCGTGAGGAGAGGTGAAATCGGGGAATACATATTGGGCAATAAAAGGCTCAATATCGTTGGCAATAGGACTCTTTTTGGACAAAATGATGTGAGAAATAGAGCCCATGATACGAAGAGCAGCTTCCTGTTGACGGGCAAGATCAAGGTCTTCAACATTAGCAATGTGTCGGCCAACAACACCTTGAACAAAGGCGAGAAGGCTGTTAAGAGTATGGCGTGATCGCTTGCGAATGAGAGTGACTAAGAAATTGGTGGCAGCGATATCAGGAGTCGCACTCTCCTCGTAGACATCAATATGCTTGTGGATATACTCAGCAGGATCAGTTTCAAATATCTCAAGATCGTTATCGGTAGTGCAGAGAAGAGGGAAAACAACGTGTGTAACAATAATTTCGGTATGGGGCTTCAATAAAGCCCATGTTTCCTTATATCCAACACATTCCTCCAAGAAAGCAAGAATGTTGTAAATGGAAGCATCACCAAGCCAAATCTTCTTCTGTGCCCAAAGGTCAATTTGCTCAAAGTAGGCCTTAAGAATTTCAGGAACAAATTTGGGAATGAAAAGGTTTCCAAAATTATCATATTCAGCATCCCTAACTTTTCTTGGAGCAGCATATCGGTAGAAAAGACGATACAAATTGGCATAGGACCACTTCTTGCACTTAACCCAGGCATTTTGTTCACGTTCTTCCTCACTGAGCTTCATAACATCTGCGGGAAGCTCTTTTTGGATAACGGAGATCATCAAATTTCCCCAATCGGCAAGGCTCTTTTCTTCTTGCAAAGACTTAGGAAGTGCTTGCTATATTACATAAAAATAAATTCCACCAAGGTTAGTATATACGTACGACTAAAATGACTATTACTAGTGGGAACCCAAAAATTAAATAACGTCAAAAGTCAAGTTAATGGCACAAAGAACAAAATAGACTAAATATCCTAGTCTAGATTATAAATAACATCCATTAACTGCGAGATAATGTTATCCTGTAAAAGCGAAGATAGTGTTGAGCTGTCCAATCAAAGCACCTCAAACAAGAGGGTTGAAGGAGAAAGGCATCGCAACGCATGAATATACATAGATTTTCTGGGATATCAAAGCACAAATAATACTTACGTATGTGGCACATTTATAAATCTTAAGGACGTCGCGGAGCATTTCACCAGCAGCCAAACTCGTTTCGTTGACAAGTGAGTTTCCGATTTCAAGAACACCGGCAAATGAAGTCTCAATGACATGATCAAGTCCCTTACGATCTTCCCCAGTGGTCCATCGATAGCATTTGGAAATTTCAAGGAGACAAGTGAGACCAACTCTGATCGAATCGACATTGTTGGTTTGAAAAAGGTTGAGAGTAACCTCGAGCAAATTTGGCCACTGTTTGGGGAAGTCTCTAGAAACAATAATATTAAGAATCTTAACCAGAACCTGTCGAGACGAAGGGGAACTTTGAACTAAAGCAGGGACAAGTCTGTCACGGAACACAGGCTTTTCATCGTTGTCAATTTTAGCGTCTGTTGTAGATAACGGGGCCCATCCTTTGGAGATTCGGTTCTTTAAGTAGATAGCGGCGGCAGACTTGACTTGGTCACTAACTCTGGGTTCAACAACGATATCAAGGCAAGAGTTGATAAATCCGGGTGCCTTTTCAGCTTCTTTCAATTGAAGCTCGGCTTGCATTCGAACATTCGCTTCAACCTGGAGGGTAGACTCCAGGCAGCTGTGAAGAGCGTTAGTATCCATGATGACTAATTGGAGTGGAAAGAGTTATTAACGATGGATAAATAAATAAATGCAAGAATATTTTAGAAGTAATGGGTGAAATGAAAAGGAGAAAATATCCGTGATCCAGATCGAAGAAACGTTTCCAATACTATCAAATATAATATGGTAGGAGGGAAGAGAAAAAGACTAAAACAAGATGAAGAAAGTACAGTTGTTTTCAAATGGAAGAATGAAGGCCATAAGCGAATCGCAAATAAAGTCTCAGTCTTTTTGAATTCAACTACAAAAACAAGATAGGTGCTCGGAGATAGAGATAATGTTTGATCTCTGTGGATGTGATAGCCTTCAGGGCAACGGGCGAAACTTCAGATGAGATGCGAACAGGGGAAAAATTTGCGGTAGCTGTTGATGGTCAAGCTGAAATTTGTTTTTACGGCTTGATCACGTGGCTCGCCATTAATTGCACGTTGGAGGGAGGGTAACTTGATATAGCCCTAACCATATTCCCCTAATCACCTTTATTTGTACGAACCAAGCCCTTTTATTACGCATTTGATCAAGTGTTATTACAGTAAATTGGCTCATTAAACAAGTAATTTATTCTTATTGTAGTTATTGTATTATCCGTATTAGTATCAACTGCGATCTCCGTTCCAATTATTTCAATTCACTTTATGCAACAGCGTATTTAGCTGCCATCTCATCAAACAAATCACTCTTGGCCTGTATATCAGCCAAGTATTCGTGGTGAGGAGCGACGATTTTTAATGCCCTAAGTAAAATATTGTTAGTAAATAAATACAATATGATTCAGTAAAAGGAAAGATACTTACTCCAAGTGCTCCTGATAAGGTTTTCCAGTAAAGATTGAATATGAGATCAAACTGATGAGAGCCTCTGGATTTTCGGGATCAAGCTCAAGAGCCTGAGTCAAACTAGTTTCGGTTTCAGGGTATCTAGAAAGCAAAAGTTGAGAAACAACTTGACCAAGGCAAGCCTTTACAGTCTGCGCACCTCCAGAGGCGAGCTCTTCGTAGATGTAGTACGCTTGTTGGTATTTGTTTCCGCCTGTTCTAAGATCAACCCATGCTTCTGAAATGTTAAATACAATATTGTCTTGTGCCCACTTCTTAGCAGCCTGAATTTCCTTTGAAGCGAGATCAAGCTGGTTTTGGATTAAATAGATTTGGACGAGTAAAGAAATAGCCTCCAAGCTTCCTTCGTGTGATGACAATAAATCAAGGGCCTCCTCCAATCTATTCTCCAACACCAATATAATTCCACCCAAGTACTGAACATTATGGTTATCTTTGCTCTCATGTATTATGTTTTCAATTGATTGAACAGCTTGCTCTTTTTGTCCAATGGTGTAAAGTGCCAAAGCGTGAACGGCAGCCAAGTCTGCTTGCTCCTCAGCAACGGACTGGAATTCTTCAACAACTTCATCTGCCCGGCCCAAAGCAATTTTTGCTCTGGAAACTAAAATTTGAGCGTTAGCAACATTGGTAGCTGTGAACCCAGCAGATCCAATCTCAAGAACTCGCTCATAGTCGCCGGAATAATAGGCAAGTTGGATAAGGTAAAGTTCTAAAGAAAATGAATTTGAAAAAAAAAAAAAAATTGAGTATAAGAGCAAACAAGGTTAGAAAAAATTGAATGAAGAAATAATAAAATGATAAAATGTCAGGTTAATCTATTTTGTTCACGGATAACGCTACATCTCCAGTTTTGGACGAAATAGATCAACGTTGAAATATACAATAAAATGCAAAAAATATTAAATACTCACCACTCGATTCTGATAAATGATCCATTGTTAATTTTGCGTATCTTGTTGTGTTTAAATTACAAGGCGATGAACTAAATGAATTCAATAAGAAGTTGAAATCACAAAAGATCCTTAAATGATGCTCAAAGATCGTGGGTGGTGGAAAATGAACACGTCAAAATAAAGAATATATTGTGTTATGTAATATGTTACTAACCATCAACTAGCCAACATCTTGATATTTGAAATTCATCAATCTTTCTAATAGTCATTAGCTATCAAATCCTAAAATATACACACATAAGTACAGTACGTTCAATTAGAATGAAATATTAAAGAGTCTATAATTAAGAAATAAATAAATAATTTCTTTATAAATACAAACTTGCACAGAAAACAATATCTCGTTTAATCTTTTCCTGTGCAAATGTCATCTTTTCATACAAGGTAGCATCACCAATAATTCTAGCAGCATTCATTACCTGCCTGCAAACTTCGTCCAATCGTGAAATAACTCGAACAATTGTGCCCTCCGGTACTTCTGTGATCTTCATGATATCCTTGAAAAACATACCCCTGCCCCATTCGTAAATAGGCTCCATTAACTCGAATCTATTAGTTTCCAAAAATTCGGCTTCCTCCTGGGTAACAAGAACACTATACTTCTCAAAAACATTCATAACCTTAGTGACAACTTCAATAATCTTTTGACGGCCAAAATCTAACTTAGGCGTTATAGTTGTAGGCGGCATATCACTCTCTTTGATTTGATTTCCTTGGAATAAAAACACCGAAAGCAAGGAAACAATTTCCTCGGGTTCATAAGATGCCAAGAAGTTGTCCAAAACCAATTCTGTAATGATGAGCTCAAATCCGGTACTAATCTCACAAGCAACACGACCCTTCAACAAAACATTTTGCTCTTCATCAATGTAATTCAGCTCCTTCAAAACCTCAATGCGCTGCTCATAGTCTGGTAGTAACTCCATATTTTCATTGGAAATAAGTAGTTTGAGACTATCAATATTTTGTCTCACAACAAACTTTTCGTGGTCAATCGAATAATGTTTGACAAAATTGGGACATTTGATACAGTTAGATGCAGCAATTTCTTGCATCAACTTTTCACGATCATTGTCTTTAAACGAAAAATCAACAGAGCGAATAGTCTTGTGAAATTCATTCCATTTGTTTTGAAATTGAAGAATTAAAATAAGCTCATCAATGGCAGCTTTATAGGACTTAGAAGTTTTGGGCTTAGCAAAGGCTGAAGGAGGCGTTTTCATTTGAATTCGAACAATAAGTTCAATGGATGCAACAGGAAGCACGATCAGTTTGAACTTAGAAGCCAATGTAAAATAATTGGGGAAGTTTCTTTCACAGTATCCAGGAATAGTAGAGAAATATGGAATGTTATCTGTTGGTGCAGATTTCCCCTTGGTTTTAGAAACAATGTAAATATGAGCTTGCAAGCCTTCAACTCTCATGATAACACCCACGGCCTTTTGACCATCTTGAAGTTTGACAACAACAATTCTACCTCTTGAAAAAGCAGAAAGTGAAAGTGAACTATTAGTATAAAACTCAAAAATCTCACGAGAAAGTTGTGCACGTTCATCAATTCGAACCAACGTTTCTTCCATATCTTGGTCACAAAAGCTGCATGGTTCTCTCTTCAAACTCTCCAATAAGGCTTCGTTAATTTTAACATTCTTTTGATGTTCTGGAAGCATTACCTGGTTGGTATTTTCAGAGAACGAGCGCTTAATCATTTCCTCAACCCTTAAAGCTTCAATTCTTAGCAAGTTAAGAATCATATTGTAAGTTAATCGGAACTGACTCTTTAATTTGGTAGCTGTACCCAAAATAAGCTCACGAATGGATTCTTGACTCTCCAAGGCATCATCGTTAGGTGAAGCCATGATGATTACTGTACCAGTTGAATCTAGACCACGTCGACCAGCACGTCCAGCCATTTGGGTGTATTCACCAGGAAGTAAGTTACGATGATCATGGCCATCAAACTTTCTAATTGAAGAAAATACGACAGTTTTTGTTGGAAGATTGAGTCCCATTGCAAACGTTTCCGTTGCAAATAAAACCTTGACAAGGGTTTTGGCAAACAAAATTTCAACAATCTCCTTGATAATAGGGAGTAATCCACCATGATGAACACCAATTCCTCGAACCAGCATATCTGAAATGGCCTGAATTTGTGGTAGTTCTCTATCCTCCTTTCTGAGCCTTGAAACCGCTTGGCTGACAAAAACTCTGATTTGTGATTTTTCTGCGGCAGTAGTGTAATCAATACTTGTTAACATAGTTGCGTATTGACTGGCACGCTTCTGGGAGAAAACAAATACCACAGCTGGTAGTAAAGTATTCTTCTTGAGGTGCGCCAAAAGCTGCTGAAACTGTGTTTTGCCAATAGTGTTGTTATTAAAGCGATTTCCACCACCTCCATTTCTTTGATTTGAATTAAATAATTGGCCGCCGCCTCTTCCACCTCGTCCGCCACCTCTAGCGCCACCTCTTCCACCTCTTCCACCTCTTCCACCCTGAGCAGTGGAAGCAGGTCCGGTTGGAGCCACAGGAGGAGCAAGAACATTCTTAACAGATTGGTATCCTTCTATGAGAAACTTCTTTTCAGAATTCACTATCTTTATTTGCTCAGTCTTTGCCCAAATGAAGTGCTCCAGTGGAACAGGGCGCTTTGGCGTAGAAATAACATAAATATCTTTTTGTTTTGTTCTACCAACCCAATTAGCAAACTCAAACGTGTTTGGAACTGTAGCCGAAAGTAAAATAAGCTTGATGTGCTCAGGAAGCATAATGATAACTTCTTCCCATACAACACCACGATCTTGATCGTTGACATAATGAACTTCATCAAAAATAACAAATTCAACATCTCTGATGAGATCTGCACCACGATAAAGCATACTTCGTAAAATTTCAGTTGTCATAATTAAACAGCTAGCTTCAGAGTTAATTTGAACATCACCGGTCAAGATACCAACGTCATCAAAAATGTCTTGGAAGTCACGAAATTTTTGGTTTGATAATGCTTTAATAGGAGAGGTATAAATTGCCTTGGTCATATTACGCACAGCCATGGCGATGGCATATTCCGCGACCACCGTTTTACCAGCAGATGTATGAGCAGCAACAAAGACGGAATCACCTTGCTCCAGATGATAAACAGCTTCTTTTTGAAATGTATCAAGCTCAAATGGATATTCTTTTGCCATGGAAGGAACAAGCTCTTCAAAATTTGTAATCTTCTTGTTGACGTCAACAACGTGTGCCCAGTCCTTAGCTTTTGGAATGACCGTTCCAGTATTTTGAATTCTACCAAATGTAATTTCATTGGGTAATAGTTCGTCAATTTCAGCGAGATTCAATATTCCGGAAGACTGTTTTGAATCGGGCTCATTGTTGTCTGACTTTCCAATATCCAATGCTTCCAAAACATCTATTTCCTCTTTCATATCATCTTCAGCGTCCTCTAACTCCTCCAATTCCATTTCTTCTGGAGTTTTATCCACGTTTTCTGATAAAACAAACTCTTCATCCTCAACATCTTCAGTCTCTTTAAAAGAGACTTCCTCCAAAATACCTCGAGAAAGGCCTGGAGGGATGTTATATAGTCCGTTTTCATCACGGGATAAATGTAATGACTTCTTTTCGTCTTCAATAGTTTGAAGTCCACCTGGAGTGAAAGGCATATGACCTGCGCGGCCGCGAGTTGCATCAGCTTTAGAATTAGACTCACGAGTAAGTGAGAGTGAGTTTTTAGCGTTTTGAGACGAAAAATCAGTAACAGATGTACACTCAGAATAGCCTACAATTGAACCCTCCAAGCCAGACCATTGAAATCTTATATCGGTCACAGACCGGTATTCTGGAACAGTAAAAAGTTGAGATGTTTGGTCAAGAATATCAATTGTTGGTAGCCTGATAGAATGAATGAAAATGTGAAATTTTGGTTAGTTATGACGGAACGATAAATGCCCAATCTCGAGCAGTGTCACTGAAAATAATGATTCAAAATACATACTCTTGAAGTTGATCCAACCATTTGGAAGAAAATTGTGCTTTGGGTGTTAGGAAATTCTGTAATATACTTTCTCTTGTGATTTCTTCTTCTTTTTTGTTTCTGGGAAGACTATCGAGTTTACGGCCACTTAGATCAGTACCTTCTGGGAGAGCTTCCAGGCCCTTTCTTAAAGATTCAATGTGATCTGAAATAGACATAGTTTAATCCTAGGAATTCAATGGCCTTCCAAGTACCTGAATGTGGTTGTAGTGGATATATAATGTAGAATGCTGTTGTCAGATCAGTAGGAAAGGTAGCTTGATTCGCTCCAGTTGATTGCGCCAAAGTGGTGGTGTACGATAAAAAAACATATTACATAAGCTCCGCCCAACCTGCAATTATCACTATGCGTCTTCTCGAGTCATAAATGCTTGTTTAAATGTATATACAAAACAGGTAACCATCATTGGCGGTATATACTACCGTTCTATATTTGAGATTTGTTTTTTTTATTCCTATATTGAAATCATATATTCGCCGAATTCTGCATGGTCCAAATAAATATAGATAGAGTCATCTTGTCTACCTTGCATTATTTCAATTATAAAGCTTTACACTTGTCTCATGAATGACTTATAAACGTATTTATTCAACTAATATTACAGTTGGTACACGGTCTCAATGCTTTAACACTTTGGAACGACAGAGTATGGTTTCTGTCTCTTTCTCTCATTCCAATGCAAAGTCTTTGATAGTCCTTGAAACCAATTTTCCACTTTCTGGCCATTTTGAACCATTGGAAAAGGATATCTAGAAGCTGTGACTGTTAGAAAATCACCTGGCTTCAATTCAACCTGGCCCCTGCCATCAAATCCACACCACGCGCCGGTCCTCGCATCATAAGGAACGCCAATTCGAATTACCAGAGAGTCTGGGGCAATCAGAGGTCGAAATGAGAGTGAATGGGGGCAGATTGGAGAAATTAATATGCCAGGTATATCAGGGTGCACCAGTGAACCACCAGCACTCAAAGAATAAGCTGTTGAACCACTCGGTGTAGAAATTACAACACCATCAGCTTCTATAGAAGTCAGCAGTGTGCTGTTTCCATATAACTCTGTAGTAGTCATGCTATGGTTTGATCCTCGATCCTAACAGCAAAAAGTTAGTAAAACATTACTAGTACAGTATAGCAAAACATTTACTTACGACAACAACATCGTTCAAGATACAGAATATTTCACCAGTTTCATGAGTCTTGAGAAATAGACTGTTGCCTGCATCTTCCGCTTTGATTTCCTCTTCGAGAGTTGTGGAACCTTTTCCTTCAGTACTAAGGGCATGATGTACACTACATTCGAATCTCATACGTAATGAACAGACTACACCGTTTTCTAAAATGTCATTTAAAGTCTCTTCACGCTTATCGTAGTCAAAGTCACTAAATACATATCGTTAGGAATAGTGACAATAGAATCACTCAAACTCATCAACATACGTTAAAAATCCAAGGCTTCCTAAAGAAAAGCATAACACAGGAGGTACAATATGCTGAAATAGCCAACTGCTGTAGAGCACCGTTCCATCACCACCAAGCTAAAAAAGTATTAGACAGTGTTATAATATAATCAAACAAGATAAAAATGGCTTACCGTGATAACAAGATCAAACATATTTGGCTGATTTCGGCACATTTCGTTAGTCCAAAACTTCATTCTCTCTACAGGAAAACCCTTCTGGTTTTTCATTCCCTCATAATCAAACCACTTGTCGTCTTTTAAAACATCTTGAATAAATCTAAAGTCCATTAAAAACAAAGGAGTCTGTTGTTAGTACTAAGCAAGATCAACTCAGAGTCTGAGATAGACACCGATATGCCAACATACATATTGAAGTAGCCCCATGATGATTTTTGCTCTAGCAGCCATAAAGCTAAATCTCTTGTGTAGCGGATAACATCAGCATCGACTATTTTTGAAACAATAATGATATTCCTCATCCTCAATTTCATGGAAAAACTCACTTGATAAATATTAAAGTTAGATGATATATTCCAAGATTTGGAGATAAAATCCATTACTCAAAGACCTCATTTCGGAAGTGCTTGGGCAATTTTAAGGACTTAAATCTCAATAAAGTACTCAACTGGTATACTCACTTAGACTTTGACTAAGGTCTCTCACACTGGATACCAATTGAGATAATGCGACTTTGCTCAAAGGCTCGGTTGAGACTGGCTTCTTATCGGTGCCACTACCCCATTTGCCATTACCTTGATATGTTCCAAGCTTTGTTAGGTTTATTTCACTCAAATTCTTGTTCAACGTTTTTTCCTGGAGTTTGTTTACCTCCAACAAGTCGTGAACTAAACAAGATGAATTGGTCCGATGATGACGGTTTCGAATTCCTTTAGATTTCTGCATGAGGTCGCCATCAGTGAATTCGACAGTAGCTGAGTCGCGACGGACAACAAAGCGAGGTTCTTCATCGCCCGCTGGAGAGGTAGAATCTTGATACTGCTTCCGAAAAAGGCTGCCCATTATAATTTGTGTGTTGAAAGCTTTAAGAAAGGGTATCGAGTATTGGTCGATGTAGGGAATACTGCGTACAAGATAAGGAAAATTATTCTGGAATAATGTGATATACCACAAAAATTCTCGAAATGAAAATACAAGAAAAGGGCGAAGCCGATAGATGAAGCAAATTGAATTTATTTAAAGTAAACCTTATCCGAGAAATGCAAAGGAAATGTGGGATTAATGTATAAGCGCGTGTGACAATTTTGGAGCACAGAAAATTCAATTCTGATACTAAAAGATATGAAGGGATTTTAATAGAACCAATAATGCTGAATGTATATTAGAAACTCATGTTAAATGGATATATAAACCAAAAAAGAACGTCTGAATAAGGATTAGGACAATCTAGGAAAACTGATGCACCAGAATCTTGGTGGTCATTTGGACAACAACAGCCGTAGTATCACGTGTAACCCTGGCCCTTTAGCTCACGTGATTTGATTTTTTTTTTTTTTTTTTTTGAAGTCCTTAATCGGAACAAAAATCAACCATCTCACTTTTCTCAGTACATTTTTTCATACTTGATATTGGCGGCGATGGTTTCTAGAGCTAGTAGATCACACCCTGTGTCTTGGGGAACTCTTAAAGACCTCCTTTATCTTCGAGAATGTTTTTTTGGAAGCGAAAACAGATTTCAAGAAGGTGTTGCAAAGGTACGAGTTTATATCATACATGTTAAACGGGATAACAAAATTCAGATCTAACTTGTCTTTTTTATAGGTTAGAGCTTTTTCAACAAAAGGCCATATCCCACATCCAATTGAAGCCACATCTTTCCTTTATGCTGCTTTAGGATCAGATGACGGTATGGTTGATCCATATGTTGTACGATTATCTTTGTCGATGGCTATTATTAGGTGAGTGATTGTAATTTCTAGGTTTAATCGGTGAAGTTTAAACTAATTTGTTTTTTTTCTTGCTTCTTAAGATTTGTCAATGGATATGTCGACAAAAATAAGGATGCTAATTCCTCAAGAGCGGTTTACCATGTTGCTAGAAGACTGGGAATGCCATCTCACTTCGTAGAGCTACGGCATGCGGCAACCCATGATTCTTTACCCTCGCTAGAGCTTTTGAGAATTTGCGTTCAAGATGCTCTCAGTTGGCTGTGGAATCACTACTGGGTATCAATAGAATCAACGGAGGTATCAACAGCGATAGAAGCACAGAGCTCGGTTGTGAAAAGGAAGAAAACGCCAGAACAAGAGAAAAAATCCCGAGAAGTTTTACAAGGAAAAATAAAACAACAATTTAAAACCTGGAGGAGAGTTCGAAAAGATGACGTCGATGCAGAGATTGATTTGCAAGACGAGTCGGTATTAAACACTGTCAACACGTTAGGTTCTTATCTCGAAGGCCAAGAAGATGTTTTCTTCGACGTTATAATTAACAAAAATATCATGGTTCCTAAGTATGATTTTAATGCTTTTTTCAGTATCCAATTGTTAAGTAAGAGCTAACCAATTTGTAGATCTGATATCCCCGTTGAACGGATGGCAGCACTATATGGCCCTTTACTAAATCAGCATGCCCAATCTTCATTGGTATTCCGTCTACTTGTGAAAATTATTGAATTAGTCAATGAAACAGAAGAAGAAATATATTTCGATTCATTGCAAGAAGTGCCTACGCTTTCTGAAGAAGTTCGAGAAGAAAAGGAACAGAGTTGCGCATGTTTGAAGTATTGGGTGCAATATTTTTTCCAAGAAAGAGATACCCCTTCGCTGGAGAATCCGTGGTTTGATGATATTACAGAAGCTATGAAATATTTGATATTACACCCGCGACCATGGTATGTTAATTTTTTTTTAAGTAGTTACTGTTTGGGTAACGATGCTAACATATATTTACTTGGTTAGGTTTACCGCCGTGTTCAAGGCTTATGTAGAGAATGAGGAGTCCAACGCTACTGAAAATGAGATACTGGTTATGAATGATTCAATGCATGTTTTGAGTGAATCCGGTGCTGAAAGGCGTCAAAAGCCCGATATTGAAGAAATTGAGGAAGAATTAAATGGTTTTAAAAGAAATCTGGAAGAAGAGTTTGAACGAGAAGAAGACAGAAAGAAGCGCAGACTACAGCAAGGACAACTTGACAAGAAGACAGGAACTTATGGTTGGATTTTGCAAGAATCTTAAACTTAAATATTTAATATCTTTATATCTATAATGAAAAAACTGTTAATGTTGATCACCAATCTCTAATGAATTGGACTTTGTTAAATTCTCCAAATGTGTACAAATTCAAGGGTTACCCTGCATCATTCTTTGGCATATTTTCCGTTCAATCTGCTCGAGCACAACCTCATCATCTCCACGTAAAACCTCGACAACATATTTTAATAAACCTTCGACCTTTATATTTATTTCATAAATCACTTTCGTCAGTTTGAATCTTCAGATATTTTATATTTTTTGTTAATCAACCTATCAGATAACAGACACAACTGTAATCATGGCTGATAAATCGGAACTCAAGGATCACAAAGAAAGAGAAACGGCTCGTATTGGAACTGAAATAGTTTGTTCGTTTCGCCCTTCTAAAACATTTGCAGAACATAAGGACTGTGACATAACTTCTATTGACTT
This sequence comes from Magnusiomyces fungicola, assembly GCA_900654225.1. Lineage (NCBI taxonomy): Eukaryota > Fungi > Ascomycota > Dipodascomycetes > Dipodascales > Dipodascaceae > Magnusiomyces > Magnusiomyces fungicola. Next base: position 4,535,553 of record CAACAH010000001.1, read on the forward strand.
TGACGATAATGGTGAATTTTTTTTGTCTTGTGCAAATGATGAATCAATTCAAATTTATGACGTAAACAAAGGAACTGTTCAGAATAAGGTGTATTCGAGGAAATATGGTGCAGCTCTGGCAAGATTTACACATAACTCAGGTACCTCCAAAAGTTGTATTTATGCGTCTACAAAAGTTGACGACACAATCCGTTATCTTACTTTCCACGACAATTCATATGTAAGGTACTTTAGGGGACACGAGAAACGAGTGAACTCAATTGAAGTCTCACCTCTTAATGATTGGTTCTTGTCATCTTCTGAAGACAACACGGTCAAATTATGGGATTTAAGGTCGCCAACAGTTCATGTATGTTTGATTGGAAGTTATTTCTTTGAAAGCTGCTAACAAATTTATTTAGGGTTCACTATTCATTCCATCACCCATGAAGGCTGTATATGACGCTACCAGTGTACTTTTCTGTGTGGCTTCCGAAAAAACAAAGTCATTGTCTCTATATGATGTTCGTAACTTTGACAAACAACCGTTCAGCTTATTCAAAATTGATACATTGGGTAAGAAATGGTCTAATATTGAGTTTTCTAACGACGGAAAATATATTCTGCTCAGTACGATGGAGGGCACACACTACGTTTTGGATTCATTCAGTGGAGAGTTATTTGCTAAGCTAGTTGGACATATGCACATTCCACCTCCAAAGCAGCCAAATACTGGACACACATGCTTTTCTCAGGATGGTCGTTTTGTCTTTTCTGGCTCGGCTGATAAAAAGATTTATGTTTGGGATCTTTTACGAAAGAAGCCAGCGCCAGATGGCACCCTTAAGCCTATAACAGCACTTGACTCACCTACACCCCCAGCCCTTCTCGCAATGAATCCCCAGATGATGGTCTTAGCTACCGCAAATCAGGAAGTTACATTATGGCTACCATCACTTGCACTGAATGATAAAGGAAGTGTGAATGACACTATTAAAGATAATGACCCATATTAAAACGGTCTTTTATGAATTTTAATTGATTTCAGCTTATTTGTATTGTATCTACATGTGATGTAATTCTCTTGCTATTTATAAGGTTAATTGATAGATGAAAGAACCTCATCAATATCTGGGTACTGTAGTTCAGCCTTATCTTCTCCCCATTTTACCCATCTTTGCAAAAACTCTGAACCTCTAGCCAACGTTTCCATATTTCCAATTACACATAGATGTCTTTTGGGCCTCGTCATGGCAACATTGAGTCTCCGCTCTTCACCGAGAAATCCCACCTCTCCTTTTTCGTTAGATCTTACCAGAGACAAGATAATAACATCTTTTTCTCTTCCTTGAAATCCATCAACGGTAGCAACTTCTATCTGCTCAAACTTTTCATGGACAAGTTTAGAAATCAGGGAAATTTGTGCGCTGTATGGTGCAATAATACCTATTGTATCAGGAAGAACACCATTCTCGATAAGACTAAATGCATAATTCCGAACAAGAATTGCTTCATTCTCATTGCTTTTACTAAAGTCAAACCGATTTGTGGTTTTCTTTTCTGTATTGCTATCATCATCATTTGCCGTTTCCAAAAAGTCATCTCCTTGGGTATCAATCCAAACAACAGGGGCCTCTGTTTCTGCTGTGGTTTTAACATCTGGATAATCTGTTAATAATCTTTTGGCTACTGAAGAATCAGCAATAAGTTTATTTTTGTAAAACATTTGAGATGGAAATTCCATGATCTTTTCATGCATTCGATACTGAATAGGTAATAATTTGATAATCTTCTTACCAAAGGAAAGCTTTTCCAATCGGTCAAAAATTGTGCGTTCCAAAACTTTCTGTGCTTTTGCGTCTTTGGTCATTACAATAGGCGGCAGTTGTTGATTGTCACCAGCAATGATTAGCTTTGTAGCACTTGGGTAATCTATAATTGGAATCCAACATTGAGCCTCAAGTGACTGTGATACTTCGTCAATAATTATAACATCAAATAAAGGTTTTCCGGCCGCCATTCTAGCTTGTCGCAAACTGTAAGAGCCTGCGCTGTGCAATGTAGAAATGACAACTTGAGAAGCCATAATGATATCACAGAGTACCTTTTTCTCACGTACTCTGTACTCTCTTCTTAAGTCCTTTAGCTCGCCATAGATCTTTCTTCTCTCCATACCACTTCGTGTCTTGGAAACTTTTCTCAGATTACTATTAATATCAGTTTGAATATCTTGGATTATTCCACCGTACTCTCCTGATTTAGACACAATATCAAGAGAATGTATTCTATTTTTCTGCATCAATCTTGCTGGATGTCCAATTCTAAGAAGTTTATCACCTTTGATATGCGGTCCAAGTCGTTCAAGAATATTGTCTACCGACATGTTAGAAGGTCCACAAACCAGAACACGTTTTCCCTGTGATGCGGTTTGGCGGATTATTTCAATTAGAGTGTATGATTTACCCGTTCCAGGAGGTCCATGTATCATACAAATTTCAGAATCACTCAAAGCAAATCTAATTGCATCTTTTTGGGGATCATTTAACGTGTCATCAAAAAAGGCTATATCAGGAAGTGTTGTTGGGATCGTCGGAAACTCTCTTCCCAAAAGAATAGATTGTAGCCTTGTTGGATGTTCATTTTCTTTAAGGGATTTTAGTGCAAATTCCATTCGTTTGTAGGTAGCATTGTTTGTAAGCTTGACTAGCCATAGTCTGGTATCCAAAGATGATATATTATCACTAAATTCGTCTTGTAGTGCCACATTTAAAGAATTTGAGTTAATTGAGACAACACCTTCCACAAAGATAGCATCTTTGGTCTTCGAATCAGATGCGCTGTTACTGCCAGATTTAGCTTTGGATTTACTAGTACCTCCCTTTTTCTTGGAATCAGATCCAGCCGAGTAAGGAGAAACGCGAACAATATCACCAGTTCTAACTTCACCAAAATCCAACTCTTGATCCTTCTGGGATACTGCCGGATCAAGTTCTAATGTGATAATTGTGCGTCCACCCATACCAGTCCTTATGGACCCAATTATCAAGTTGATAATAGCAAGACCTTGGCGTGCAAGCTGCTTAGGAGACTTGGAATCTAAAAGTTTATTGGTTTCATCGATATCAAGTTTTTGTTCTTCTTTCAGAGCAGAACTGAAACTTTCAGAAAGTTGAGTTGAAAATTCATTTGAGGAGCTCATTGTAAATGTTGGTACAGTGAATCATATGATTGCCACGGTTTCTTTGGTTTCCCAGTAGTGATGAATTCAGAACGGCTGGAAATACAAGGGTTATGTAATGTCGACACACGCAAGTTACTAATTACAACTATGGATTATTTACTGATCCTATTTCAGTGAATTATTGCTTGATACGAGTTTGTTTATCTTTTTAGTGCATTTCCAAGTTTTTCTGAATTTGTATTCCGATATAAAAACCAATTCCAAAAAAGTAATTTTTTTCACGAGTATAACAGTCAGGTTTCGACATGAGCCATCAAATTAACTGCCATATGAGATTGAATAACTTCACGTTGACAAACATCACAGCCCCACTATACATATTATGTCAGCCGCACATCAAAATTTTTTCTTGTGTGGAAATTTCTTAGTTACATAAAATTCTTTAAATTTCAACCATGGTGTGTTGAATGAACATTTTAGTAAATTTATCACCATGTCCAACTATAAAAGTAGACCATTACAACTGTCCGATGTGGATAGTGAAATCATCAGTCACTTATCTGCCATATTAAAACAACTAAGGCAAGATGGTACGAACTATGAGCCTTTACACACATTTTTAACAAGAAGAGCCGACCAAGTCATTCAAGTTTGGAGTAAATTACGTGAGGTAAGATGAACTGATAACTACAGGAACATGTCCGGAAATCAACTAACACTTTAATTTCATACAGGCAAGCGAGCACAAGCTGATAGCAGCCATCACTAGCGATGTAGCGTACACGATCATCCTTTGTGGTGAATATCCAGCACTAGCTCAGATCGGTAGCCATATTATCACGCAGATTTTGGAGGACAGCAATCGGATGGGATTAGTCTACAGATGTTTGTTTACCGGTAAGAATACATTAGCTATTCCAGCAATTGAACTTCTCGAGTCCATTGCAAAGTTCCGAAAAGGTATTTTGACCAACAACCTTTATTCACAGTTCGACCTAACAGCCAAGGCTATTCCAAGAATTTTATCCCTGAAGGGCGATGTAACAGCTCCTGTTGTTCAACGACGACTATTGAGAGAAAAGTTTCTTCGTTTCTATTTAGAATTTATTTCCAACAGTTCGGTTATTGTCCGAAAAGACTTGGTTGCACAGAAGAATGTCATTTCAGGATGGTTCAAGTTTATGAACGAGGACAGTGCAGAGTTGATTAGAGATACCCTTCAAGTTTTTGACAAGAAGATCATACATGATAACGGATTTAACAAACCTCTGCGAATGAATCTTTTCAATGATTGGGTTATGGGCCATTTGGCAAACCTTCTTGGTCGGGATGATATTCCTGCAGATGGGGAGACAACAGTTGGAACTTTGGTTTACGATTTCTTGATATTTTTGGTCACTGATACGACACATGGTCTTAAACATAACGACAAACACTGGTACCTCCCAGAGTTTGAAGCAATCAGCAATGATGACGAAAAAGTTAACAATACTATTATTTTTTCATTTTTGAAAGTCCTCAAGCCATGGGATAATCTCTTGCGACAAAACCTTGCTCTTCAAATATTATCCACCAGTCCTGAATTGATTGCTCCATACTTTTCTGGAGAATGGTCCTTCGCATTGGATCCAAAGATAACAATGTTTTGGATTTCTTCAATGCTTTTCTTCTCTAGAAGCATTCAGTTACCAATTCCTTCGCCACTCTTAAATTCATTTTCAGCTCTTCCGCCTAGTATCAAGGTTATTTGTGAGCACATTTTTCCCACTCCAATCTCCAAAACAGTTCTGACAAAGTCACTTTTATCCCCATCTCCTCTCATCAAGTATAATGCACTTCAGACCGTCATTTTAGCGTTCAAAAAACTGGAAACTGTTATCGATCTATACAAAACTAAGAACTGGAATGAAGGCTACTACGACCTCCTTGAGGAAATGGGCGATAGATTACCGGAAATGAATACTATTGTGAATTCTATTACGGCACTTGGTGAGGAAGATATTGAAAACTATGAACTTTTGAAGTCAGCAATCATTAGAACTATTGGATACTATGCAACTCTTCTCCCGGAACTTTTTGCAAAGACCAAATTTACCCTACCAAAGGTATTGATGTCATCTCTTGAAAAGGTGGATTTGACTGGGTTTGAGTTGGCAGATCTCCAAAACGTTTTGGAGATCCAGACCAAGTTGGGAGGTTTGGGTAAATGGTGGAATAAGTCTGGAGACTTGCCCTATTCTCTTTTCACTGTTTTATTACGAACTGCTACAGCCCTGCAAAACGAATTATTTACATTGCAGATTGAGAGTTTAATCAAATACTTGACCAAGCCAACTCTGATCTTTCAGCAAAATAACAGCGACTTGAGCCCAATTAGTGTTTTAACCAACTCATTGATTTTATCAGTACCCAAAATGAAGGAAGAAGAACGAAACAAAGTTTGGAAGCTATTGGACGAGTCAATTTCTAGATGTCAAAGAACCCCATACAAGTATATCGATATGGTAGCGTCATTCCAAAAGCAAGCAAACATTAAGGATGCCCATGTTAGTGTTTTTGTTGCTGTTGTTGCAGAGCAATGGAAATATGTTGACAAGACCACTGAGTATAAAAATGCTGAAAATTGGCTTTTCAGATACCTCAGAGATTCTTACATAGTCGGAAGTGATCCAAGTGCAATTAAAATGCTACTTGAAACGGCAGAACTAACGGGAACTTTTGAAAAGGAAGTTTTATCTCTTGGAAAGTCATATGAGAATGTTAAATCTTTATGGAACAAGAGATTTTCAACTGACTCTACGTTTGACATCTTGCTCAACTCTTCTGATATTGATACCCTTTCCGAACAAAAGATAAAAACCCAGTTGGATTTATTTGCAGCCAAGTTCCGATTGAAGAATGACTCTGATAGTGAAATCCAATCTCTTCTTTTGAATAAACTTACCTCTCAATTGCCCACAGAGTTGCGAAAGATGTTGCTTAAGGAGGAGGTATTTTCTGATATTCTGTCTCATCAGAGATTATGGAAGCCTTTCTTTAGACAGCTTAGATCGTGGTGGACGCAATCTAATCCTGGTAACAAACCACTTATTGTTTATCTCAAGAATATTCTCACATCAAATATTAAAGCTGGTAAGAAGTCAACCCTTCTTCAGTCTTCGTCGTTTTTGTTAGACAAAGAGTTTATCAGAGGACAGTTTGACAAGTTGAGAGATTCCACTTCTTCTAAAAAGGACGATAAGACTCTTTTGGAATACTACTATGTCTTCTATATTCAAAAGACGACAGTTAATGAGACACTTGAGGAATCTGAGATTTTGAGAATGTTGGACTACGCCATGGAAATGGGTACTTCGACTATTTTGGTTGCACTTCGACAATATCTTGAAAATGCCAACACCAAGTTTGTTACTTCTTCAATTTTGCTTAACCATGTTCATAAATTCTGCAAAGACTCTGTATTTTCTTCATCTGGACTTCTTCGGGTTATTATTAGAGCCGTTCCATCTAACGAATTATCATCACTTCATATGTTCACCGATAGTAGTCTTGTGGATGATTTGACATTTTTGTCTGTTCTCAGCGAGATTACGTCTGAAAGCATTCAAACAGCTGATGCTAGTAGTACTGAGGAGGAAGAGAAGATGGCTAAGATTTATGCTCATGCTGTTGATGTTTCATTGTCAGCTTTGGAAATCTCAACTTCTACATCTGACCCTGCGTTGCTTGAAGCTTCGCTTGACTTTTTAAGTAAAATTGTCGTGCAAAAACATTTGCCCGTTCAACTTGAGAACGAAGCCTCATCAGAAAAGCTGGAACGAATTGCCAAGTTCATTGCCGTTTACACTGGACCCCAAACCATTTCTCCAAGCATGATCACTCTTGTTGGAAAGATTTCTAGCAAGCTTACACAATCTTCAAAGATCACAGAGTCTCAAGAGCGTTTCATGAAGCCATTGCGTGTCTGGGGTCAGCGAACTATCACTTGGCTTACAAAAAGACTTGCTGAAGATGCAGAACTAGGCGTGCGTGCTATTAGCGCTTTGGAATCTTTTTACAATGTTATTAACAAACACCGACTTAACATTTGGTTGCTTGTTCCTACTGCATCTCTTAATACTATGCTAGAAGTTGCACTAACTAGATATCTTGACATGCCTGTTGTTTTGAAGTTTGTCGCAGCTGTTGTTCCATCTTCTCGTGTTCCCAGTGCTGCCTATTCGGCTGTACCTTCTTTCTCTGCTGATAAAAAATATTTGCCTATCGATTTTACTAAAATCTTACAGATTGTTCTTAATCATGAGCAGGCTGTTAACTCGATGGAGCTCGGCATAGATTCACAATCTGCTGAGGGCTCTGGACTTGCTATTGCATATATTGTAACTACATTGTTCAACATTGACGTTACCAGACATTCTACCCAGTCTATTCAAGAACGTGTTTTATCTCTCTGCATGGGTACGAAGAGACCACAAGACATGTTATTGATTGATCTTTTGAGAAAGATTGAAACTCGACTTTCTACAAGTTTCTGTGATATGGTATACTCTTGGGAAATTACCACAAGCTCTCCACTTGCTACAGCATTTGCTGCCGAAGCTGATTCAAGCAACGACAGTGCACCAGGAAGCAAGAAGAAGCGTAAAATTGACGAGCTGTCTGATATGCTGTTGGGTGAATCTTCTAATGATGGGCTTAATGGTGTGACGCCTCTGTTTGTTCTTGGTAAAGGGGGTGTTGAGGTTACTTTTGATTCAGGATTAATTCACAATTCCATTAGAAATTTTGATTCTCCAGTGAAGTTTGAATCAAAGGTTAATTTCGGCTCTAAATCGAAAAACAATAACGAATCATATGAAGAGTTTTTGAATCGTATGAAACAATATTCCAGTTTTCTGCGATCAGAAATGACATACAATACTGAGTTCTTTTTACTGTTGGTTACCAGTTCAAACCTCCTTGTTCAAAACGAATCTTTTTTGGTTGTTGAGAATCTTCGAGCGTTTGTCGATTCCGGCGTCTTCTCACTTATTTTATGTGCACTTTCACACCCTGAGCCCAGCATTCACAATCTTGCCTTCTCGTTGGTCGTTGCCACATTCCAAGGAACTGATGAGTCGCTTCCTTCAGCAGTTGGCTATCCTGACCGGGAAATCTTGCAAGTTATTTGTAATAGAGTATTTTCATACGTTACGGAAGAAAAAAAGAAACGGGAGACGGAAGAATTTGTTTCCCAAGTGTTGAATGAAAAGAAGAAGAGTGAGTATCCATTACTCCCCTCATATCTGTCGATCCCTCTTGCGGTTATTCTCAATACCATTATATTGTCACCTGAACACTTGTTGTATGATAAGATTGTGCAGGGATTTGTATTTCATTCGCCATCCTTCAACCACAATGACATTCCTTTATTTTCCGCCATTTCTAAAGCCACCACAACATCTGAGCATTACGGAGATTCGCTGTTACGAGAGTATATTTGGTTTGTAGATGTTTTGACTGCTGCCCTTGTTGGCAGTGATTCTTTAGACACATATGTCAAACGAGGTGTATTTGAGTGGGCGTTGAATCTTGCGAACACTCTGCCAATTCCCGCAAATGCTCTTTCTGGCCCCTCCGGGAAGAAGGACTCAGCGAACAGTCAGGGAGACAGCGAAGCAGTCCATGCGATTTACTCTTCTAAGCTGTATTCGAAAGCCTACAACAACCTGGTGCATAGAAAGATAACCGGATTAATTAAGCGTGTCCAGGAGATCCAACGTGGGTCCGGAGTGATTGAGATGAGAAACGGAGTGATTGGCTGGATTCAAAACGCAGTAGCTATTTCGGGATTCGTGGGGGAGAACCAAACAAACACTGATGGTGAAAATAGAAGCAGCGACACATCGTTGGCTGTGCCGATTGACTCGGATGAGAAAGATCAATACACACTGGCGTTGGAAAAGTTGGGGGTCAGAGAATGGATTACTATGACTAAGAAAGAGCGATACGAGCTGACATTGTGCGAGGAAATCCCTCTAAAGTATAACCTAAAATTATGACGAGAAATCCCTACAAAAAGTGTAGCTATTTAGATTTCATTTAGATTTATTTTTATTTTTATAATGCCTTGAATTAATAGATTCTGAAAGATGAATGAGATTGTGAACTAGCACTGGGAGGTTAATTTACCAAGCTGACTGTTTGAACTGAACAATGCCTAAACTGCCCATCTTAAGGGATGTACTCAAAACACCGAGTTAGATATAGAAATACAGTAAAAGCCCTTTCACTAACCTTGGAACTTTTATTAGACTGGATGACCGAGCTGCCAGACTGTTCCTAGTACTTCCGGCCAACAAACCCAGGTTAGTGGCTAATAAGGCAAGTACCCTAGCCCTACTGTTTGACGGCTCAGCCTTGGTGGGGGGAGAGAAAAAACCAAAGCCAGTGGGTTACAGGCTATAGGCTCTGGTTCGTAGCTAGGGAGCTGCCACTATAGCCAGCGGTCAACAATGTAGCCCATGAATTAGCTGGCTACTGCTTACCCACACCGCAACGGTCAGGCACACTGCCTTCGCCAACCGTTGCCCTCAGGGACACGGCTTCGTGCGACTAGGCTGGCAACTGATCCCGGGCACGTCTGGCATGGACACGGATTTAGTTTCTCCCTTGGACACGGTTGGGCTCACGTGACCATAGTTCTCGCCCATGCTGTGGAAAGCACCATGTCAAGTTTGAAAGGCAGATGAGGGGAATGTGCGTGGGATTGGTTGCTGCTCGAGTGAAACGGCCTTTTTCCAGTCATCCTGGCTGTATATATATGCACATGTATACACGAGTCAACGGCCATAATCTCAAAAGCACCAGCGTGTTTACAGATAAAACCTCCCAAGGCACGTGCACGTGCTGATCACCGCGATGTGGGGGTTTGTTTTGCAGTTTAAAGAGCGTCGAGATAAGCAGTAAACGCGGCGTATGAAAAAATCTTTTCCTGGGAGGCCCCACCAGCATTTTCCAACAGCCACGCGGTTGGCTTTGGCTGGTGCACAGCAGCTATTCTCGTGACTAAGGCCTGGTTAGTCATCTCTCTTTACAAAGTGCCTCCTCTCCTCTGCCTACACACACACACACACACATACATACATACGTGCATAACCACACACAAACACAAACCCAACCATAACCACACAACCACCACTAGTATTATAGACACTATTATATATATATACTACCAATGGCCCACTAAACCCTTTCTTTATATTATATTCTGGTCCCGTTCCCCCCACTACCTTTCACAACTAGCATTGCTTGTGTTCTCACCACCACATTAGAAGATACCGCCTCTTCCCCTTCTTTGTAGATAATCTCATTCATACAGCGACCTCTTCTGTTTCTTCCTCGGCAGATGCCAGTTCTGATCTGAAGCTTGTGTCGTCGAACCCTGACCAGCGGCTAACGTAGTTAAACGAATCCATGTCTGCAAGCACCACCTCTCAAACCTTTCAGTACCCTAACGTACCCGGCTCTGATCTTTCCCCCGTGGATACTTCTTCGGCTTCTGATCCACCTACGGCAGCATCGACCGGCTCTGACTTATCTTCTCAGGCCGCCTTTAATCGCAACAAACTCAAACAACTTTCAACTGTCGAGCTCACATCTGCTCTAGGAATCCAGGCAAAGCAACGTGCTCGCCGAACATGGACACCGGAAGAAGACGGAAAGCTCCGCATGCTAGTCGCCGAATGGGGCGACCAGAGAGGTAAGAACAGCCATTGGGACAAAATCAGCGAGTCGATGGACGGCCGTACAAGTAAAGACTGCCGCAAACGCTGGTTTCACAGTTTAGACCCTACTCTCAAGCGTGGCCGCTGGACTCCTGACGAAGACCGGATTTTGATCGAGGCTCACGAAAGTTATGGCCCTGCCTGGAACCGTATTGCCCAGCTTATTCCTGGAAGAACCGACGACCAATGCTCGAAACGTTACAACGACGTGCTCGATCCCAACGTTCAAAATAGATTAAGAGAGTGGACTCAAGAAGAAGATGCTCAACTGATGAGAATGTTCAAAGAACATGGAACCCAGTGGAAGATCATTGCATCAAAGATGAATGGCCGGACTGGCTTGACCTGCAGAAACCGATGGCGAAAGCTCGCTGCCTCATCTGTCGCCAAGCCTGGGAAAAAAAGCTCTGCCAATATCAATACAAGCTCGTCCAACACACCCGATTCCACCTTATCCATGCTGCCTGCATCAATGTCTATTGGGTCAAACAATGATCCGTTGATGGACTTGAATGCTTTATCACCCGAGTCTAATTCGTCAAACGGCTCAACCCCCAACTCTACGATATCCAACAGTGCTATCTCACCAGTACTGGCGTTCTCGAATCCACCAAATATTAATAGGCCGTCAGATTCTTCCTATTCACAGTCAATATCACATCTTTACGGTGGATCAGCGCTACCCCAAGACGATGGTCTGTTGGGCCAAAGTAGTCTCAACGACTTGACCAATTCAGTCTCAACTGGAATTAATGCTACTGATACACTAAACCACATCAATTCTATGACCCAACAACAGCAACAGCAACAACAACACTCACAACCGGATGACGGAATACCGTTTCCTTCGACAGCGAATTCATTGATTGGCTTGCTCCGCGAGGCTGAAAAAACGGCATTATTTCAGAATGGGTCTTCTAATACTGCTGAATATCCCAGCAATCAAAGCAGCGGTAATAACAATAACAACAATAATAATCAACGTGGTGAAAACACTTCAACCTCAACGTCTACTCACTATACCTTTGGACTAGACTCTAATGGTACCTTTTCGCGAGCTCGTCGTGATACTAATGAAAGCACCATGAGTGACCCTACCTTCCACTCAAGTGGGAACAGACGACGCAGTACATTCAAATCTATTCTGGGTAAACGCACCACTCGTGAAGACGAAGATGAAGAAGATAATGATACCCAATCCTTCAGGCGAGAAGATGTGGAGACAATTGTCCAGATTGCCAAGGCCAATGGCGTACCAGTAGTAATCCACCAACATAGCTATCACAACCATTATCACCATCATCATCATTACCAGGGAGACCGAGATGCAGAAGATAACACCATAACTGAATTGGGGGCTCAAACTTCGGCAATGAATATTAACAACATGCATAGTATGACCTCTGGGATTAACAACAATAACAGCATGGGCATCAATTCTAGCAACCATGGTAACAATTTATATCCTCACAAGATTCAAAAGACTTCACGAGCATCGTTTGGTGCGAACAGCAATGCCGGTAGTTTGTCGAATATACTGAACAGCACCAATTCCAGCAATAGCAAGTCTAATACTGGCAGTGGGAATGGGGTGCCGCTACTTGCCGGTGGATCAGTCAGTCTTGGAATTGGCAGCAGATTGAATGACAGCGGTCCGACTAGTGGGAATGACAATTTACACACGACGAGCCACAGTAGAAACAGTACTGGCTCAACAGCCAATACCAATTCCAGCGGAGAAAGCACATATTTGCAACCGCACCCACACTTTAAAGAACTTGAGCAGATTGATATGGATACAGATCCTTTTAGTTGGATACCCCCATTTACGCCGGTAAACCCTATACAGTCTTTATCATACGAGGAGATTCCATTTAACCCATCTTAATTTTTATTTATGATTATGCTAACTATTATTATTATTTTTTTTTTCCTGAGTTGAAAAACCTATTAAATTGATGAATTTTATGTGAAATAATGTTGAAAACGGTTATATATATATATATATATATATATATATATATATATATTTAACACTAGTGTATTAATGTTCAATCTTTTGATGTTGAAACATAATGGGAAAGGCAAAGGAAACTTAAATGTAAAATTTTCACACTGGTTTTCAAAGTCACATGATTCTGTGGGTATATTCACATGATAATATGCGATGGCTGGCTACACGTGAGCGTTGATAGGCGACTCGGCAGGCTCATGTATGTATCATGCTGATTTACACCAACCTCTGTGTAGACAGGCTTCAAAGCCAGCCAGCCTTTCTATGTAATCAAGGCTATAATAAAATAAAAAAAATTAAAAGTGCCTTAGAGATCAAGCTGGATTCTTTTAAATATCCATGTAATCCAAGCCTTTATTGCTACATATTTCGAGATTTCCGCTGGAATTTAAGAATACTCCATTTGAATCAAAAGACCCACACTTCTATACAGATCACCCGAATTGTTGGTGATACACACACAGACACACCCCATTATTATTATCATAAGCAAATTTTTTGGCCTGCCCCCAACCCGCAAAAACAACCGGCAACGTCTCTACTAAAGCATAGCCGAACAAGAGTGCCATTTCGTTTCATACTGACCAGGCATTCCTCCGATTCAGTCTAGCCATCAGCTTATTTGTAGAAATCAACCGATATTTCTGACCGCGACGCTGGAGAGGTTTTCTTTTAGAACCCGTTAGGAAACTCTAAATACTAATCACTAACAGAGTGGCTCAGAGCATATCAACGCACCTCTGGACTCAAGATCCTGACGTCAAAGAACAAGGAGCAAACCCTCGAAATCAGAAAGAAAACGAAGAGGGAAAACACCAGCCAAGATATAAATCTTCATCTCTTGCATTTCAACTCTTCCAAGACATTTGGTATCATCATACCTACACCTAAGAGTATATATATATAGACCATATATATATACACACACACACACACACAGAGATTGATTGATGGACCAACAGACTCTAAAGACTTTTATACAGCAGCGGAATGACCAACTGAAAGAAACGCTTCCCAAGATTGAATACATCGTCAAGACTCCGTTCTATCTACGAAGAAATGTCCGGGTGGTGCGCCGATTGTCAGCCTTTGGCGTAACTTTTGGCCTGTCCTACGCGGTGCAAATGCTGCCAGACTATGACATTGGCTTGCCGCGTTTCCTGCACCACCACCACCACTTTGTACACCGGCTTCTCTACTACCTGGCTGCTTGCCCGCTCTTGTTACTCTTCTGCACCTTGCTCGGAAACTATATAATCGCCAGATATCCCAACATTCTCATTTCCCATCAAGATACTCGTCAACTTTACAGCTTAGATAGACTCATTGAACCCTCTCTGGAACGCTACAGACTCAGGTATAGAAATTCTAGCCAATCACCTTCACCGTCTACCCTTTCCCCTGCACCGACAGCAAATCAAGAACCACACCACCAACAAGAAAATTTTCCCAAACAACATTCCAAGTCCAGTTCATCTACCCACCGAGCGCCTATTGCCATTGAACCAGCCTTTTCTAATCTCGATCCCCAGCTCCAGTCGCTGATTCTAGAATACAAGCTTATCAACGCTGTTGTATTTGCCTACCTTCCAAATAGTTACAACCTATACAAATTTCCTGAGTGGCGTAACAATTCAAAACTCGTTCTCCCCCCATCGCTCCTCAAGAAACAGCAACACGATCAATCCAAGCTTGTTAGACGCTTTGTTCCTATCCATAACACTGAACCGCTACTAAGCTCAATATCTCCTCCTCACCCGGTCGTATTAGAACACATTGACCAGAATCTCTTTGCTTCCTTGGCTTCCAATTCATCTACTCTCAAATTAACAGCAAAGCCACTTAGACACAGACACTTTTTACAGATTAAAAATATGATTAATAAAGGGCTTTACGGCTACTTACCACCCCACGCGTTTATTAGACCTCTTACTCTTGACGATCTTGATCAATGTGCTGAATTAGAGGCTTCTGGGTTTACTCCCGAGCAGCGCGCTTCTCGCGAAACGGTATGATATTCTTGTGAAATAAACCTTTTTGTGTGTAATTACTAACTCATTGATATAGTTGGCTTATCGACTACGAACATGCCCAGAGTTGAGTAGTGGTTTGTTTATTCGTGAATATGAGCACGACACGGATAGTTTCTACTACAACCCCACATTTGCAGGGCTTCCATATCGCGCACTCGCTGACATCCGTATTCAATCATACGAGCTTGCCCAGGCTGAGGACAATTTCCGTCGAATTGATGAAGACTGGAAAAAGAAGTCTCAAGAATACACTTCCGAAGATGAATGGGGAACTGCTCGCGCAGATCACGTCAAGGTGGTTTCTCAGGCTGAAGGGGCCCGTTCAAGACTTTTTCTCAATCAGCAAAGAATGTGTGCTCTTGAAGAAAAGTTTGCTAAGCAAGGCTATAGCGATATTTCTTTGGCTCCTAGTGACAAGAAGCCAACCGAAAAGTCTCAACCTAAAGCTGCAAAGACTGGGGAAGATGAAGAAGATGAAGATGAGGACGATATTGATGAAGAAGAAGAAAAGGTGGCTTCTTTTAAGAGATTGCAATATCAAGCTGTCAAGGCGACTCCTGTCAAGGAGCGTTTGATTGCCCATATTTTTGCTACCAAGACTCTTAGTCCTACTATTACCGAGCGATGTATTGAGGTTCCCAAAGTTGACGAATACAACCGCACAGTTCCTGAAGACATTGAAGCCGGCCGCGGACACTTTGACTCTGGACGCTTTGTTGTTGTTCATTCTCTTGTTGTTTCTTCTGAATACCGAGGCAAGGGAATTGGATCCACCTTGATGACTGATTACGCCCAGAAGCTGTCTACTGTCAGTGCTGGAGACTTGATTGTTTTGCTTGCTGAAGAAGCCAATATTCCATTCTACGAGAAGCTTGGTTTTGAAGATTGGGGCATTTCTGAATGCAAGCATGGTAATACCGAATGGCATAGCATGGGTAAACACCTTTTTGATCCTGATGAGTATGAGTACCATAGCCGATGATTATCAGCTGTGAATCCCCCCTAGTTGCTTCTTTATTATTATTATTATTATTTTTTTTTTTTATTGCTATGCTACGATGAGCTTTCAAACGCAAATGAATTTACAGTAAATATGATTACGAGATTGATGTTAATTTATGTATTTAGACTATATATATATATATATATATGTATATATGATATATGATTACACAAGAGATTTAAGGTAAACTGTGCTTCAGGCATCCCACTGCTTGAGTGCCAGTTGAGATAGTATCGCAATATTCATGACTGGAGTAGAGAATTTTTACTATATCATATGGAGCATGATTAGATAGTACTACCTTGAAGAAGAAGAAGTAGTAGTAGAAAAAAAAGGAAAATATCCCAACCGTAATAAATAATCTGGACCTAAAGAAGACTCAGATAGCTACCCTGAATGGGACACTCTGACTGGGGGAGCTTTCCTGACGATAAGGTTCTTTAGTATATTACCTGAGACTAAACAGAAGCAGAATAAATCAGTCATACACGTGATATTAGAGTCACATGACCACACATCTTATCACCAATTAATATTAATGACCCACCCCCTTTTTTTTTTTTTTTTTTTTTTTTTTTTTTTTTCTATACACGCGCGTCTGAGGTTTACTAGGCTTAAATCCAGACCAAACGCGGTTTTTTCGCCTTTACAAGTTTTTTTTCTCTCCCAATATAAGATTAAAATTCTCTTTATTTATTAATTTAACTTTTTGCTTTTACTTTTCCCTTACCAATTGACAACATGGCCAAACTGGTAACCAGGGGAAAAGGGTTTTTTTCTAATTCACAATCCACTCGGTCACAAAAATCAGCAGCAGTAGCAGCAACAACAGCGGCCAAGAAAAGCAAGCCAGCACAGCGACATGCTGTCAAGTCGAACAATAGTAATGGTAATAGTGACGATAAGTCTTTAGCCAAAAAATTGAGCCGACAGAGTAGACGGTCGTTGGGAAATAAAAAGATCAACAAGGGTAGTGAGGATTTGGAAGAGTCTGAGGAGGAGGATATGGTGCAGATGTTTAACGACTATGAGGACTCGGGATCAGAGTACAAAGCAGAGTCTGATTCGGATTTGGAATCAGGCTCAGAATCTGAAGCTGAACCTGGAGCCGGATCAGAGGTTGAGAATGAGCCTGAAGCTGACGCACAAGAATCTGAACAAGAGCAAGAGCCGGAGCCGGAGCCAGAACCAGCTGTTACCTCTCGGAACTCACGAGCAGGACGCAAACCCAGGCAAAGCAATGACACTCTTGAAAAAGAATTCATTCAAATGCGTCGACGCATCAACAGCCAACTAAAACGAGAAGAAGCGTCCTTATGTTTATCAGAATCCGTTATTTCTTTCACCAGCAGCAGCACCAAAAGTGATCACCATAAACCATATTTCCCCACCTTGTTGCAAGTCTTTAGCACCCACGGAATTGAACAATTTAATACCACCGAAAAGGATGCGTTTTTGCTACAAAATGTCCAATTGAGTGGCTCGGATATCATTGCAGCAGTCCTTGGCCTTGTGGACAAGTACCGCCATGATTCGCAACAAAAAACAATCAACGTGTTTTATGAACCATCTCCTCTTGACCAGTACCACTCCGTATTGGCTCGCTTTCCCAATCGCCATGTGTGCCTAGTTCACCCCGACTTTGTGCTGGACCCGCAAAAGTTTATCAAGATGCAAACATATGAAAATGGCCCAAAGGCTGCCACAGAAAAGTTTTTTATTATTCCCTTTTTGCTAAAGGCGCAAAGCGCAACAGAATTTGATCATTGGGTTTTACTTGTTGCCATTTGGAGACCGTTTGACAGTCCTCCCCAGTTTTTTTATATTGACCCATTAGACCGCGAGCTACAAGAAACGACAGTTGGCGAGTTTTTGGCCAAGCCAAGGATAAGCAAGCACAAGCGTAGCATAACAAGGATTGTGTTGTTCTTTTTGAAAGGCCAGTTTGACAATGATGCAGCAAAACTGGAAAAATGGACTATAAAAAGCTTTCAAAGATGTCATCAGAATGACAATTATTCTGGCGGATATCTGTTGGCTTTAACTGCGTTTGAATTTATTACAAAGCCTTATGATCAATTGATGGAATATGCGACATCCCAGCATGATTCCAGTCTTTCTATAAGCGATGCTCGTATTGCCATTATGAGGTACTACTCTCAGCTTCAATACAAGTTTAAATTGGCCAATCAGAATATCGTGTTGCCGCGATCCATTTTCAAAGAAATGCAGCGTGTGTATGAAATTTTCAGTGTTATTCAAGTGTTTAAAGATCTTGCCAAGTATTCAAAAGCCGGCGATTTGACCAAATTTTTCAACCACATTGATTACAAGCAATTTGTTGTTCCGGCATCACAACGGCTCTCAGACTCTGATTTGAACAAATTGTGGACCCATGTTGACAGCCGTGTGCAATATCCAAAGGGGATTATGGAAATGATGTTTGAAAACAGAAACTCGTTGACCAAAGAGCAGTATTGTGATTGGCTGGATAATCTTTTGATTGAGCTTCCCGACATATACCCCGATTTTTCAATTTTAAAAGGGTCTAGAGGGATGTCCCGAGAAGCGTTTAATGGGATTTTCGTAAAGGACGGCGAGCAGCTGTCTTTGGCAGAAGTGTTGAAGAGTCATATTGAGGTTGTGAGACGGGCAAATGGCATTAACCGGTACATGTTTGATCGATACCGACATATTGGTGACGGTGGATTTGGGTTGAAGGAGACTAGATCGTATGTTCACAATGCCATGCGGCTTTTTCTTTTAGATAAAGCTGAAAGTGATAAACCTCGAAGGGGCAGACAGAATAACATTATTAATATTCTTGATAATAGTAATATTATTAATCATTTGGATAGTTTTGAAGTGGACGAAAGTGAGGAAAAGGCGGGATCAAAATCCGAAAAAGAGCCAGTTCGCGAGGTTATTTATTCGGGGAATTTGGGATTTGCGATTAATTATGCGCTCAATGGATTTATTTTCAAAAACAAGATTAACACTGTGCGGAATTCACATACGCTTAATGCCATTCTTTCGATTGGATATTACGGATCCAGCACGGCATTGTGGGAGTTTATTTTGGGCCACTTGCGTTATACTACGGACAAGTTTCGTAAGGGATCGGATGATGAAGTGATTATCATAAATGTTGCGACAACGTTTGAAGAGGAGAGCTCAGTAGTAGTGAATGGTGAAGAAGGGATCCAAACCCAGGATGTGGTTGAAGATGAAGTTAGTGACAAAGAAAGTAGGAAGCGAGTATTGTCAGAGGGATCTGAGCAAGAAGAAATAAAAAGACAAAAGAGACAAAAGAGACAAAATGTGGAGGAGTCTGGAGGTGAAAAGAGTAGTTCAGAAGATGAAATATTTGTGGTGGAATCAGAATCAGAATCAGAATCAGAAGGAGAAAAGAATGGAAGTAATAAAAAGAAGAAAGGCAAATCTACGGTAGAGCTAGATTCATCAGTAAGCCGTCGACATCAACTACAAGACCGGGCAATAAATACAGAAGAAGAAGAGGAGGAGGATGAGGAGGATGAAAAAGACGAAGAAGAAGACGAAGAGGAGAGATCGAGTCAAGGACGACGAGCATTACTAGTAGAAAATGAAAAATCCAAGCAACCAGGCAAGGCGGGTTCCAAATCCCGATGGACATTTACCAACAACAGCAACAGCAATACCACCACGAACATGCAAGTAACAGGAGAAGAAGGAACACCCGTGAAAAGTGGAACTAATGGTAATAGCAACAATACTCCCAAGGTATATACACCGTCCAAATCAAGTCGCAGAAGCCATTTGCGAAGAAAGAATGCAGTCAAGGGGCATAAGAAGAAAGGGTTTGGCAAGTATAGATGATAAATAGAAGTAATGACAATAATGACAATAACAGTAATAATCATAACAATAATAACAATAATAACAGGTTAGGAAATTTGCTCACCTGCAAAAGTTTGTATGAAAATTGAAATGCTGGCGTTATCATCAGAGCAATGGAATAGTGTTGGGTCCCAAAGGGGAAAACGTAGGCATATTGAGGACAAGTTGGTTATGTTGCCTGATGTAGTTAATTACGGTACAATAACAGGCACGCACGCTAGTGTGTGACAGTGCGGGCAACGGATTGTATTACAACTTTGGTGGTGTCACTTACTGTGGGATTATGTTTACCATGTATATTTACCAGGTAATGCCTTGCAACTGAATTGCTATCCGCCAAACGCCATCAATATCTTTTTTTTTTTTTTTTTTTTTTCTCTCGCCCCTTATTTTAAGAGGATAGATAGCTCCAGGAACCTAATCATCAGCTCGAACGAGTTTCGCGGCAACCATCAATATGAAAGTAATTGGCAACGACAACACTCTGTGCTATTACTGTCTGTAAATATTACTTGTAGTCCCACTGTGCGCTGCTCGAAGTCTATAATACTCTTGTATTGACAGGCATATCTATTTTTAATGACATGTTCATAATTCATAACCAGGATCTATTGCTACGTCCTCACAATTGTAACACTATACCACCCGCAGTCTATCTATTCATCTCTGCTGTAGTTTATTGCAGCAGCAGCCATCTGGAGAACCCGCGCTGGCTGCTTATCTGCCATTGCGCGCACACCCCTCGATACCCGCTGGCAACGGCAGAAAAGCTGGACAATAGATGTAGGCAAACCCTAGCCCGCCGTATAGCAATCCAAGAAGGGATGCAGGCGGCCACGAAGGCAGCAAACGCTACGTGGTGCGAGGACAGGTCAAGAATCTGGAGATTTCTGATAAATAAATAAAACAAAAAGGAAACATGAAGAAGCACGTACCATACGGGATGAATACAAGATTAATACAAGATTAATATAAGAATAATACAAGAAAGAACCAGAGCAGGCACACATGCCATTTGGATGTGTATACATGTTTTTGTATTATTTTTGCTATTGCTTTAGGTGTGTATTTATCCCTTTATCCTCAATTAGCCTATGCACGGCTTTTATGGACCAAAATGTACCAGCCTTGCTAAGGTAGTCTTTCTGCTTTTTTGTTTTTTTTGCTTTTCGTATTTCGTATTCGGTATTTCTGACCAATACCCGCACCAAGATGGACATGTTGTTTTATTGATTTTTTTTTTTCCCACCGTCAACGTATGCTGGACAGATTTTGGAAATCATTCACGTATTCACGGTGGTTGCCAAGAATTTTGCACTAATGGGTATTCTAATTATATAATCACTATTTAACCCCAACTCTGGGGTCCGGGTTTTTGATATATAGGTCTTGTTTTTTATATTATATATATTTCTCTATTTCTCTATTTCTTTACTTCTTCTCCATGTTTATTCTTCATTATTATATACAACTGTATTAAAAGCTTTGACTCTTACCGTTCCAACCTTGCCATTCTTTGTGAATGCACTAAACCTATTATACTCCGGCGACTTTATCATTTCCAATATCATTATCATTATCATTATTGTTATTACTATTATTATTACCAGCATCCAATAAAAACATATTCAACCTTTTTTCCCACCTTTGCATTTCCATTTCAATAATGTCTGACCTCTACTGCTCCCTCTACAACTACATTCCCGATTTGGGCGCCAACGCTGCTGCCCTCTCCGGGTTCTCCGTCGTCTGGGCCTTGAACACAGCTTTTGGCATCTACACCAAACAGTGGTGGTTCGGCGGAACCTTTTTCGTCGGCGCCGGACTGGAAGTTGGTGGATACATTGCCCGAACGCTGGCTCACAGCGATCCCTGCCAAATGAACGACTTTTTGGTCCAAATCATCTTTCTGACAATCGCCCCTGCCTTTTTCATGGCCGGCGTGTACATTCTACTGGCAAAATTCACCGTCATCTATGGCTGCCAGACCTCGCGACTGCAACCCCTTCACTACTCCTACATCTTTGCGTCTTGTGATCTCCTGTCCATCGTGTTGCAGGGTATTGGTGGTGGAATGGCCGCCGTTGCATTAAACGACGATGCTGACACAGACCCTGGAACTCATGTCATGGTTGCCGGAATGGCCGTGCAAGTTGCTTCCATGTCTCTCTTCTTTTTATTGTGTGCCGATTTCATGTGGCGAATTCACAAAAGGGAACAGCGGGCAAGAGAACTTAACCCTACTTTGTCTGGTATGGAAATCGACACTCTTCTTTTTGAACCAAAGTACCAGCACATTCGAACCGCCAACCCCAAGTACTTCCGTCTATCCATCGTTTCCATCGGCATCACCTCTGGCCTGATTTACATCAGATGCGTATACCGTTTGGCAGAGCTGTCTCAAGGCTGGACTGGATACTTGATTTCCCACGAAGCATACTTTTTGATCTTTGAGGCATTGATTGTGTTTCTGGGAACGTTTACTCTCACCGTGTTCCACCCCGGCTTTGTCTTTGGACGGGATGCTCATATCCCAATTAAAGGATTGAACAAGACCCCCACTTCCCCGGCACCCGCATCAGAAATCCATGAGCAAACCGAAATGGATCCCATGGACCTGGAAAACTATGTTACTTCAATCTTTCCCGAAGGCAAAGTAAGCCACAAAACTGAAATTAGCAGCATTAAAAGGGAAGAGACTTTCTAGTTGTTGGCTATGATATATTATGAGTATGCACGTGTTTTTTTATTATGTTTTTTTATTATGTATTTGTCTTATGAATTGTTATCTGTTATTGTTATTTTTGATTTTTTGATTTTTTGATTATTTTATCAATTTTCCTATTTGGTTCATGTCGCTTTTTTTTTTTTTTTTTTTCTCTCTTTCTTTCCTTTTCCTTCCTTTCTTTTCAATTGTACACTTGTACACAAATTTTAGAGTTCTGCCTTGAAACTGTTTTGAAATATAAAAAAAGTTAGTTTAAACTTTGGGGACATAAAAACTGCCAAGTACAATTTGGATAAATATTCACATTGCTAGTCTGTCAATCTGTTTTTCTGCTCTTCTGCTCTTCTGTGAATGCCATGTTCCGTGGCCGGTGTCCCCCGCCCACCACAGAAGAAACGGCACTAATCGTGTCATGGTGCGCGCCGTGCCCCTGTCCCATTGTTACCTCTATCTGCGATTGTGCCAGATAAGACGCCAATCAGTGCTGGTCAGTCTTTTACCCAGCCAAATGCCTGAATAAAGAACAAAACCGTCAAATAATGAAACGGTCATTTATTTCTTTTGGAAACTCAATTAAATCGCACTCCCATGTTATATCAAAATAACATACAAACGCGATTATTACCAAAATAGCTGTTACATTAATAGATTTCTCTTGCCCATAACTAGGTCCTAGTTTCTGATATTCCCGCAATGCTCAATCGCTCTAACCTCATCAGCATTTTAAAAAAAAAACCCCCATCTCATGTATATGCCTGTTGGAATTCTAGGTCCTGTCGCAATTATATTCGTGCAAACGGTTTGGTACGCATCAATCCTTTCAGCACCAACTCTTGCAACTTTTGAAAAATGCACTTCTAGAAAGAACAAAAAAAACCTTTGTAGACTCCACTACGTGCCTCAATCAATCAGTCAACTACTTCGAGGTTTACGTATTATCCAAGACAAAAATTTTATACATAACATAGCAGCGAGGCATGCCTCCCTAGCCAAATTCTTGGTCATTGCTTGCTATATCCTCGTTGTGGCCTCTTCTTGTGCTTTCTTCGTGGTTGCGCTCAGCAAAAAAGATTCATACGCCGCTTGCTTTTATCAAATTTGTTCTCACTTCTTCATGAAAGTCTGAGCTGTTTTCAATCTCTTTGGCGTGTTTAGTAATCTTTGAATTCTCAGATCCTTATCAGTCAGCTCTATCTTAAGTCTGAACTCGTTTATCATTATCATTAGGTGCTTGGTGAGTACGTGTAGTGTTATCAACCACGTCTTCGTCGCACGTACATTGGTAGTCTTCACTCAGTTGGAATCTCTCCAAATCTTTGCATGTCCTGTTCTCAGCTGTTATGAGCTGTGTGATTCTTGATGGGTCCTTTCTTGTGCAATTGCATAACAAATTAGTGTGCTGCTGGTTTTTTCATTCTTGTATCGCACTTTGACTCGGTCGTCGACTTCCTTGTACCACACACATATAGCATGACGCCTGCTTTCCTCTTGTCCTCTCCGCTCCACTGGCTAAGCCAGACTCCCACTAGTCCCCAGGTAAAACCTGATGGGAAGTGTGCCTCTAAATTTGAAACAAGGAGCAAATGATATATATAGTACAAGGTATATGGAGTAGTACAGTATATGGTATATGTAACAGTGTTCGGCACTTGGTATTTGGTATTTGGTATTTGGTATTTGGTATTTGGTACACATCTTGTTGGCAATACAGCTTTTATTGACAATACATACATGTTCTCTATTTCTCAAATTCAATTTGTCAGTCTCACATTCATGTGCCACCTCGTGCATATTATAAATTTTCACATGATTTCAATATGCGAGGCATCCCAATATCAACCATCCTTGGGTATTCTTATTATCATTCTCATTATTATTACCAAGGAAACAAAACATGCTGGTTCTCCCTTTCAATCATTTCAAGCTGCGAGTCCGACAAGTCGTTTTTGATATAAAACTTTTCCCTCATCTCCTCAGTTGACTGGCAACTGCCAATCAGGTCCGCCAACACCTGGCACATCAAGCTATACAGCAGTGTATTGTCCAGATAAGTCGCTGCGCAAATCAAACTGTAAACTTCCGTCCTTTCTAGCCTAGCCACCCACTGCTGTTCCCAAGGCGAAATATCTCTAACAATAACAGTATTAACTGCAGTGTTAAAACTGGACTGGTCCCAAATAGCACTCTCGCGCAATCCAGCTGCGCTTATGTCGGGTTCAGCTGGAACCACTGTATTCTTATGATGCTCGCAAAACTCGCACACAAGAGCCAGAGTCTTGAAGGGCACGTACGGAATCGGAACATAGTGGATGTTTGCAAAGGCCTGCCCGTTTGTAAAAAGGTTGGCTACTATTCCATTCTTGACAGCTGCGCCAAACGAAAATCGGACCTGGATGTTGTCGCTCGAAACAAAGGTAATAAAGGTATCGGTCATTTTGTATGTGATAAATAAAGTCGTAGACGAGGAATAAAAAAATAAGGATTGGAGAATTTAAAAATATCGGGATCAATAAATAACGATTTTAATATTCCTAGTTTGGAAAAAAAATAAAAACAACACAACCCGTCTGTTGTCGTTCTCAATAATCAAGGCTCTTGTCGTATCATTCTGTGACCGAATATAGTTATTTTCTTCAGTCGTGCTTTGTCTTTTCAATCGGATTCTGTGCTGAACTGTCGGCTTCGTTATTGTCAAGCAATCACTATGTGCACATGACCAGCTGGCCAGTGATTTTGACAACTAGTGAAAAGCTTACGGGCTGAAATCGTGGTAAATCGCCGGCATCTAGTCTGGGCTAGTAAGTAGTCTTGATGAATGGTATATGGTGTGTGGAGTATGATAGACCGTAGAAATGGCACAAAATATATCAATCACCAGGATATACCGAACAATTTATACTCTTTCGCCTAACCTCTGACGTCAACTGTTTTCTATGATTTCAATTAAAACTCCAATCGTCAATATTACACAGCCTCTCTTCTTCAAACACACAAAATATGTTCATTACAATTCACTGCTGCGCCCTTTTTTCTCCACCTTTTTTTTCAGAGCAGGGCTGTTTTATATTGTATTTTCTCGTATTTTTTCGATATACACTTTGTTTATTGGCCTGATAAAGTGAAAAAGAGCATCAATTAATCAAATAGCCTTCTATTCAACTGTTCATCCTGTTTTAATACCAACGGCTTGGAAACCATTTGGAAAATACCAGCTCATTACACCTTTTCTACATTACAGACCCCACCAGCCGTTACAATTGAAATTACCAGATTCATTACAACAACAGTTACAGTCTACCTTACAGGCTGCAAAATTCACATGCCATTTTTTTGTTTGGCTCTACTGTAGAACAGCTAGTTACATGGCTACATGACACCTCACTAAACACCCACTAGCCATGAACCCAATCCTTTACCGGACATCCGACACCCCCGACATCTCCACATAGTATCAGTGTATACGCCCAATCCTTCAAACCATTTGCTATTGTTATATTATTTTAGTTGATTTTTTAATATCCTACTTTGTGATGGAATTATTAGGGAGAATACTATAGATGGAATGTTATCATTCAATGAATAAAACTAGAATAGGCCTAACTGTTAATAGAAGAGCATTATGGATTGAGAGCGCACAGTCAGACTATAAGTTTGTCCTCCAAAGCTGGGGACAATGCGTTTGGCTAAAATAGTTGCATATACCCCCTTTCACTTGTTTTCCAAGTTGCTCCTCCTCAAATGCTGTCGTGACTTTGAGGCGGACTGTGAGGAAAGAAAAGAGGAAAACTTTTTAAGAATATAGCAGGCTAGGACCATATCGCATACGATTAGAAGGATTAGAGGGGCAAGGGTTAATCTTCACACTGCTGTCACGGGAACAACCCCAACCCTGTTTTGGCCAAGTCATGTAAGCCTTCCACTGGTTAACTGAACTGAACTTTTCATACACTGCTATATTAATCATCAATCTACCTGTCAACTCAGACACGCAAACTTGATCAATAGTTTTAGGTTAACATAATCTAAAGAAAATACATAAACAGAAACAAACGCAGATAAAAGACGCCATGTTAGTGCGTTTTACCTGATGAACTAGACGTGCTCTCAATGTCTGAAATGGCAGCCGGATCTTCGCTTACAATAGTGTCATCGTAGTGCTTTTCGTCCCACTTTTCGCCATAAAACGCAATAATAGGAAGGAACAGCATCAGTATGGCACCGACAAGAGATATAATGAATCCCAAATGAAACTGAGGAGCATGACTGGTGGGATAGAAAACAATGTTGGTCCAAATGTTGATGGCTTGGGAAACCGCGTCAGAAAAGCCAAGGACAAAAGCTCGTTCTTCCGCGTCTCGGCGGCAGGCTCTGTTGATGTGACCAGAAACAATACTTTGGTTGACACCGTCAAACCCAAAGACAAGGAAACAGAACCACTTCCAACCGATCGGAATGTTCCAAGCCACCAAACTTGAGAAGGAGACGATAAAGGTAAGTTGGGCTACAGTCAGAAAGGGATAAATGGAAAACGTGTCGGACAAACCAGCAAAAATGAATTGTAAAACGATACCAACAGCTGCTTGAATGGAAGGATAGTTGTTGACTTGGGAAATGCTATATTTTTCTGCCTTTAGCCAAAGAGGGAAGACTGTTCCATCAGGTAAAGCAACAACGTTTAAAAGAACCCAAAAGGCTGTAAAGTAATGCACATGCCATCTGAAGAAAACTCTCTTGATAAGGCCAAAAGAAAGTTTGGTGGAGAATCTGACACCCGATTCTTGCACTCGGGTCTTTGCCAAAGCCCAATCCTCACGTTTAAGCCAAAAGACCTTACCAGCCTGCTCAACGGTACCAGGAAAGACAACAAAACCAAGAAGAGCAATAGGTACAGTGAAAATACCATCAATGATGAACCCCCATTTCCAACCATCTAACCCGCCTTTGCCGCTTAGATGTGAATAGGCTGCTGACTGAAGGAAACCAGAGAATATACCACCAAGAGAAGAAGAGACGGAGAAAACCATTACCCGGCGGTATATTTCATCTCGTCTATACCAACTACCAAGAGTATAAACGATACCCGGGAAGATGGGGCCTTCTGCCAGACCGATAAGGAAACGTAACGCAAACATTTGTTGAGGAGTGCTCACTGCTGCCTCACAGAACGTAAGAACACCCCAGATGGTTTCGAGAGTTGGAAGCAAGAATCTTGCCCAAGGTCTGGTAACAAACAGCATTCCTATGCACATACTGACGATGTAACCAGCAGAGTACAGGGATTTGGCGTAAGCAAGATCATCACCTCCAAAGTTGATAGCTTCTTTCATACCAGAGACATAGGCATTCGTAATGTTTGACTTGTCTAAAGACTTTGTAAAATATGAAGCACAAACATAAGTGAGAATGAAGACGTCAATTTTGAGCAAGAGTTTCTTTTCGACAGAGTCAAGGGTGGGAGGATACCAAATGAAGAGGCGAACAAAGCCATCATACCAGTGGTTGATGGTTACTTGCTCACTTTCTTTGAGAACTTTGATTTGAGTTCCTGTTGGATGGATTTCCACCTGGTATTCTGATTTGGTATCTTCAGTGGCCATTTTGTAGATTGATATTAAGACTTTTTATTAGCCTGTATTAAAACAGATTGGGATTTTTCAGATATATATATATATATTTATTTATTTGTATTAAAGATCATTAGAAAGTTTGTCAACGGAATCATATCGTAATAGTGCGCTTTTTAAACCTGATTCCTCAGCATTTGACAACAAGCCACAGAAATCACGACTGGTAGTAATACATTTAGACCAAATCCATACCATCTGGCTTTCAATCTCCGACTACTATGAACTCTATTATCTAATGCCCAGTTTACGCGAGTTCTAGTTCCACGCTTTATCGATTCCAACTCGAACGACGATGTCTTAATTGATACCTCTACCTTTGGATATCCATTCATGCTATAATTTTCACACATTTTTATACGCTCTACAAGAAAACAGCCATGCGGTGATATAGGAACGGCACTAAGATGGTCAAATTCAAGTACAAATTGTGCAATGTCTTGGTCACTCAATTTCTAGGCGCCAAGAAATTCTTACCGTGTGGATGTGGTGGTGTTTTGGTTTAGTGTTGATTAACCCTAATTTGTAGGGCTCCACAAATAAATAACAAAAGTACTAATTTTACTGGTCTATCATGACTCTTATATTTATAAGCTTTTGCATGAGGTTTGATAACAACTGGTATTCATGCTGAATGCTATAACTCATACCAAGCGCGGGGTTTTAAACCAGCTGAAAAAAAAAAAAAATTGCGATGATGCATAAAAACATTATGAACTCACATCTGTTTGGGAACGGCTAACCGCGTGTATTTTAAAACCAAAGCTTGTCTGGCCGTTTATATATTTGCCAACCATAGAGATTAATTGAACCTACCAACTGGTAGTAGAGTTGGTAGAACTAGCAATTTAAGCCGAGGGCTACTGAAGCCCTAATCTATTTGAGTCCAAGACCTGGAAAGAGCATACTCGGGTAGAACTTGGCAGTGAAAGTCTCGCAGAAAGTTACGAAATATCAAGAATCTGAGTGATATGAAATATTAAATTCCATCTTGGCAAAAGATTGTCCTCATTGGTAGCAGTTATTTTAATACAAACTCAAGCACTCAAAACAATGGGCACATGACTATAAGAATTGTTCAGATAGAAATGGTATCATTTGAGTGATCACTGTTAGTATCCCCTATAAAACTCCCAACCTTGTTACACAAGTGCATTTCCAATCAGTACAAGATATTTAAAAAAACATTAATGGTGTCCTTAATCCATTTCACCCCATAACAATGTGTGCCTATGGTTTGAGGAAAGTTAAGGTCGGTAAAAAGGCAGAATATGTTTTTTGTCTTGAAATGGACGGTAACTAGCTAGTTACAAACTGGTTGAAGCTGTGTAAACCACTTCTTTCAAAGCAGGTTCATATACACCGACTTTTATAATTTTCTCTGTGAATATGATTGTTTCATACAGAACCGAATGTACTATCTAGAATCTTTTGTATCAAGTACGATAGCTTTTGGCCTACTTTTTGTTTGCCCGTGGTTATAAGACGGGAGGCTCGTGTTTTGATAGAGATAATGCGTTAAACAATTACAAATATCACTGTTTGCGTTTTTAAACGTTTGTTTATTAGTAATACCCTATGAGCTGCAAGTCCAAACAGCTTTGGACCTGTATTAGCATAAATTTGTAAATACTATACACAAAATACGACACAAAATAAAGATGGCCCAAACCCATACGGAAAACTCTAAACCATGAAAGATAACCCTAAAAATATAATAATGTATGTATACAAACCTCCAAATTACGTAACCAAGAATTCTTAGACAATATAGTATGAGCTGACGATTCCTGAAAAGGTAGTTTATAGAAATAGACCCATTGGTAATATGTTTCCCATTATTATAATCATTACAATTCCTCAATTATATCCACACAGAACATTTTGATAAAGAACAAAGTTCTTAAAACAGAAGCGCTATCTATTAAGAGTATGCTGCCATGAGATCTCCAACAGTCTCTGCGATAGCTTTGCTTGGAAGCCTGGGAGCCCCAGACAGCCACAAGACTATATATATATCACTTTGTTGGGTAATATCCTCATTCAAATTTCTTGGCTGTTACTCGTTGTACAATTAGCGGTGTGATATTTGAAAAAAACTGTCGCCACTTAGTCGCTTTCTTAGCCACAATTGTGTTTAATTATTTCATTTGAGTGTCTGGGAAATTCGCTTGTTCCCGTGATATTCATGTGATTCATCTTACCTGTACCAGGACCGTTTATCTAATCGGCTGTTCCTTCTAACATTGTTCCTCTGTTCTATGTCTCACAGTCACTGACCATTGTCTATATATCTTACTGCTGGCCCGACACGTTCTTCAAGTTATTACACTCATTCAAATCCCAAGAGAGTGGTATTTTATTTTAAAAAGTAGCATTATTTGATTTATTTTCTGCTCTTAGAGACACTAATAGTTTTTATTGGAACTGCATTCTTGTCTTTGATTCACCCAGGATTTATATTCGGCCGCAACTCTCATATTCCTGTGAGAGGGCCATCACAGTACCTTTCCCTCCTTAAACAAAAGAAACAAAGCGTGTAAAATAAGAAATAAAAAATTTTACGATAGTTTAAATAACCAGTAATTTGTTTACTTGTAATTGTGTATTAAATTTTTTTATAAATGCAATTGGCACATTTTAAAAAATAATAATAAGTAAACGGATAAACAGTTTTGTAATAAATATAATATATTATAGATACCTATTTATAGAGGCAGTGATTCAGTGATTACAACTTTGGTTTAATGGCACCATCAAGCTTGAAGCCAAATACTTTGTCCCCTGTTCTATCTCTCAAAAATCGTCTCTGAATCTTTCCTGAAGTTGTCTTGGGAATAGCATCCAAAACTACAATTCCACCCCAGAGCTTTTTGTGGCGAGCAACCTTTGAATCAAACCATCTTTTAATTTCAAGTGGGTCAGCATTCTTATTATTCAAAACGACAAAAGCTCTGGGCATTTCAGTTCCTTCTTCTGGAACAGTAATACCTGCCACACATGCATCAACAACGTCTGGATGCTGCAAAATAATATCTTCTAGTTCGGCAGGGGCGACTTGATGACCGTTAGATTTGATGAGCTCCTTTACTCTGTCAACAATGTACCACTGACCATCTTCACTCACGACACCAACATCACCAGTCTTGAGCCACTGACCAGTTGAATCAAAGGTTTGCTTATTAGCCTCGGGATTATTTAGGTAGCCCTGCATAATGTGTGGACCTCTCAACCAAATTTCACCACGGTTCTCTGGGCCAAATCCAGAAATGTTAGACCCATCATCAGTATTAACAAGACGGAAGTCAACTCCAGGCATTGCCCAACCGCATGACTCGTTGTCGTAAGGTGCAGGCGTTTCATCATCAGGACCAGGACCCATCAAATTCATTGGCGATGTTTCAGTCAAACCGTAACCCTGTATAATATGAACATTGTTCAATCGTTTTTTCAATTTTTTCAACATGGCAGTGGAAAGAGGAGCAGCGCCACACAGAATAGTCTTAATATTCTTTTTAATTTCTGGGTATTTATCGACAAGAGGATGTTTGGCAAAGAGAACAGCAATAGGAGGAACAATATGAAAAACACTGGTACCGTGCTCCGCTGATTTCTCCAAAAATAGTTGCAGATCAAACTTGTCAAACACAACGATCTTGTTATTACCCAAAGCTGGAATAACATAGACAAATTTTGTGATGCCATAGATGTGAGACATTGGGACAACAGCATTAGACACAGAGTTCTTATACGTTTTTCTTGTGACTGGGAGCTGCTGAACAACGTTGGCAACAATGTTGAAATGAGAAGTAATAACACCTTTGGGAACACCTGATGTTCCGGATGAGAAACAGTAGTAGGCATGGGTAGTAAGGGCCTCTTCAGGCGTCAAATGAACAGGACGGTCCCATGGAACATTAGGGGCTTCAGCTTCTTTGATAAGAGTATTAATGTCGATGACATGCTTAACGTTTACAGGTTTGAGATTTGGACTAGTACAAGCCTCGTTAACAATGCTTGTAAATTTGTCTTGAGTAATGACGTATTTGGCACCAGCCATATCAATCTGAGAATTCAGTTCCTTTGGCTCAAAAAAAATGTTTGCCGGGGTAACAATACCTCCTGCAGCAAAAATACCAAGGTGTAGAGGGGAATGGAAGATGGTGTTTGTAAGAAAGAGGCAGACGACATCACCGCGGTTGAAGCCATATTTGTGTACGAGAACGTGGTTAATTTTGCCAATCAAATCGCGATAGCGGCGAACGGAGACAAAGTTCGAAGAGTCGTGGCAATCGATAAAGACTTTGAAATCAGGATCAGCAGAGTAAGCGAGACCCTCGGTGGTTAGCATATATTCAGCAATGTTACCACGGAAAACCTGATTGACATCAAAAGGGATAGGAGAGACGTGTACGGTAATGCCGTTTTCTTCTTTTGTAAATGCCATTATTGTAATTGTAGACGAAGTGATTGATATTCTTTTTGATAGTGGTGATGTTTGTTGGAATAAATGAGAAGAAAACCTAAGGAAACCGCGAGTTATTTATAAGATGATAGGAACTGAGTTGGTGGTCAAGAAGCCGAGGTGGTAGTTACTTCAGCCACTTGTAACTTGCAACAAGAGGCTGAATTCTTGTGAGAGTTTCAGAGGCTGAACACTCACCGGGTAACGAAAATGAACGCTCACTCTAGCAAATACTCGACATATAGACTTGGTGCCCCTCAGAGTGTACGTGTCAAAAGTTTAATAAATATTATTAATATACGGAAATTTGGATTTAAAAAGTTGAGGCAAATAATAATAAAACTTCAACTTGAGAGATCTGGATAGTAAATGCCTTAAATGTTTGACACGTGACCTACGAGGCGATCCAACTCTATGAATTTATATATCATCATACGTTGTCTATTGTCTATGAACGGTTTCAAATACACATTTATGGGATGGTAAAGAAAATAAGCTGGGCAGTTTGAATGAATAGGAGTTTCACCTGAGCCCAAGATTGGTAGCCAGTTAAGGCAGGAACATTTCGTATCCCTGAACTGATTCCAAGTGGGCCCTTAGGCTCGCCATCCAGCCATACAATACAGCGGCTTACTAACAACAAAATCGTACATAGCATAGTCTATCAGCATTACCCATAGATATCGGAGTTAGCTGTCGCCTCTTTATTAATTAGCATCAAGTGGCTCAGGTTGTTAGGATTGCACAGCTACACTGATAGCTGAAAGTGCTATCAACTTTGGTTGATTCGCTGTCAGGGCCCCAGTGATTCTTGTTGACCAAACCTCGGCAAAACCGTTGATTATATTATACCTAATATGCACAAGAACATCGAAAGGTTTTTTCAACGTCGAAGATTTTGCTACCGCCATTGAAAGAATACCATTAAAAACATATATTGTTCTGTCGGTTATATTTTATCTTATTCACAATGTATTTCGTTAAACTAAAGACCGAGTACTAAGCGCCTAGACAATCGGCGTGCCATTACTATGTAGAATCTTTCCTTGTATGTAGATGGCTTTAATGGTGTATCGGTGAAGGCTTTCCGCTCGATCTCTTTATTCCAATCTCGGGAAAATGGCAAAATAAAATCTTATTACAAATACTGGTCTGAAAAGGTAATTAGCCTCAAGTTGTAGTGCGGGTTAAGAATGAAGATCAAAACAGGAGGATCATGGTAAAGTGCCATGAAATCAGCATAATATGCTATGTTGTTATATTGGACGTATATAGGCAAAATGAACAATATTTGAGAAAACCATATAGCTTTAGATAAATCACAAGAGCATCTTTGTGATGATAGCACGGCTTGGACATGCACGCAATACAACGGTATGTAATGTAAGGTATTTCACGTGTAATATTAGTATATTCCTAGGGCTGATGGGCACGTCCTTTTTCCTTCTGGGCCAGTTGGAGTTGGTCTTCCAGGGCGATGTCAAATTGATCAGGACTAGGTTATATGGCTTGTGAAGACGGCATCACCCCTAGTACAGTAATGATTTAGACAGACGCTTTAGTCGGTGAACCGGCTAACGAAAATTTAAATACCCAATGCTTGTTCCGCACCGTACCCCACATCACTTAAGTATAGTACGGCTGAAGTTCTTAAATTAGTCCTACTAATCTTAAGAAACTATGGTGTACCCCGGAATAACTTAACTCGACACTGATTAACTTTGGTGTAGGTATATGTAGGCCTGAGTCAGACTGATCGTTTCGAAAACTCGAAACTACATAGCTATATATGGAATTTACTTCTAGCAACTTCTCCCGAAAAACGATTAGACTATTGTTCTTCCCATCCAAATTGAATTCCCGTTCTCGAATCAAGGCAGCATGTTTCCAAGTATCATGGGCAGGTGGCTGGAAACTTGCATCGTTTTCTGGCTCAAAATGAAGTAGGATCCAAACCCAACGTGTTTGATTCTCAGGTCGAGGGTTTTGGTGACGTGTTTTTGCATTTATTGAATCAGACTTTTTAATACTCTCCTTGTTCAATCTACAGTACGAATTTTTGGGGTCGATTGTGTTTGAAGCATTTAAAGCAGCCAATGCTACAAATCAATCCAACCTCGTATCTCAATTGATTTGCCAAAGAATTTGTGCAAACCCAAGGTTAATTCAGAAAGTCACAGCGTTATTATAAAAAAATCTTGGAAGAATTCATCCTTCAACCTTAATTTGACTAGGATTGTAGTTAAATGTGTAGTCAAAATCAACTGCGTATAACTAGCACCTCTTACATACATTGTATCAATGTCAAATTAAAATGGCTATTCAACTGTGTCAGACGCGAAGCAGACTCATATACACAGGAAGAGTATATAGCTCTGCCACGGGGCCTGATATCATATC
The DNA here is from genome assembly GCA_900654225.1 of Magnusiomyces fungicola. Lineage (NCBI taxonomy): Eukaryota > Fungi > Ascomycota > Dipodascomycetes > Dipodascales > Dipodascaceae > Magnusiomyces > Magnusiomyces fungicola. The sequence continues at coordinate 4,570,625 of CAACAH010000001.1, forward strand.
AGGTAACAAAAGAGTATAAAACTCTCAACACTTTCCCAGTGTTTTTGTTTTTCTTTCCAGTTATACACATTCACCTTTCCCATATACACAACTCTTAAATTTTCTTCACAATGACTTCTGTAAAGCTTACTCCCACTGTTTCTGTGAACTCCGTTTCAACCTTTGAGTCTACCTGCTCTACTGACTCCCATATCAACAGTGCTCCTATTATCTATGACAGCAAGAAGCAGCACAAGGGTTCTAAGAAGACCAGTTTATTTAAAAAAATTATCAAGGGATTCGAACCTCAGTCCATGCTTATTGGAGCCGATGGCAAAGATTACTATTTCACCTCTTTCAAAGAGCCATCAAGATGAGCAATTGCCTTTTTTGAACCTGAATGGTTTGGCACATCCAGCTACCTGCAAATTATATACAAATGGCTGCCACTAATTTTTCCATCAACCAAAGCAGCTCGTATTGTTTACTAGCTCCATTTCCTTGTTTTCTATCTATTCTATCTATTCTACTATTCTACTATTAATGATATTTGTTTTTGTTTTCCTGTTATGGTTTATGTCTGTTTTCTTAGTCAAGCTTAATTATAGTTTTTTTAATCAATTTCGCATAATACTTTTCAAGTTATAACCACATATAATAAGTGGACTGAAATGAATATATATCAGATACTTACATGAAACCTTTTATATAAAAGTTTTTTCTACTGAGAAAGAACTTAACCTTCGATCCACAACTTTCTTTACATATATATATATTTGTAAATTAATAAATCCTATTCAACTATTTTACACTTTTCCCAAATATGTAATCAACGGATTATACTAAACTAACACTTTGCTTCTATATGAATATAACACTTTGCATGTATCAACAAGCCTTGCATCCACCGTAATTTACTATACACCCGTCAAGTTTCGAGGATGCATAGCATGCTTTCTTACATTAAATATTTCAATCACTAAGAAAAAACTACAAGTTGATGTCAGGATGCAATTGTCAACAAGTTGAGATCTCGCTCAGCTCTTGTGATCTTTCTGACTAGTTGAGTGTTTTTCAACTGGTTGATCCTAAGGACTTGCAGGTGAATAGCTTGAACTGCGTGACCTTAATTAGACTAGTCAGCGGACCCTATTTAAATCAGACTTACAACCAGTGATTCATAAATCATCAATGACTAATTAGTTAGGTAAATCATATCACTAGTTAATGTGAACCAACCTTATTTTGTATGGTATTTTATTTAAACTACTTTATATTGTTCATTTTAAAATATTTTAAAACGTGAAGCTTCTTTGCCTGCTCATTTCTCTTGTAAAAGTCTCTCGAATCACGTTTTCCAAATCTTTTTAAAAACTATCTATATCCGGGGCTAAAAAAGGTGATCAATTATATATTAAAGACTTGGAAAACTACTAGAGCCAATCAAATATATTCTGACATCTTGCAGGTATACGCGGTTGCAGTTCGGGAACCCATTAATAATAACCATCAAAGATCACGTGACCTGATTTGTTTTTTGTAGCCATCTTTGGCAGATAAATACCATTCAGATTTTATCAAGAGATTTGTGTTATTTTGAATAGGTGACTCAATAGTACAATTTACAAAATATTAATATCCAAAATTAATATTTAACTGGTTGTTAGGAAACACCACTGAAAATTGAAATAAATTAATTTTATTAAACATATTTCATTCATTTTTGATATTAAAATCTCAGTAAAAAGATATGAAACCAGATTTAAAAAAAAAAACAGTAGAATAGTAAGTTGGGGTGATAGTATAATCTCTTTAGGCATTCATATTTCACTCCCGTTTTGAATTTTCAGGTGTTCTTTCGTTCCTCAGCATGTGTTCTCTGTCGTGAAGATTTTTCTCATTCTTCCGTTTTCCCTCATCAAAATTTTTAATTTTTTTTATAAAATGGACCAGTTTCTTGCAAGGTGATAAAATCGGATGTGAGTTTTTCGTTTCAGTTGAATATTCTAGAAAATTTGAGTCGTCACCTACGCACTCTAACGTCTCCAGATCCATCGTTTTCGGACTATCATTTTCGTACCCATCAAATTGGGAATCTAGATCAACTATTTCAATTCTGCTCATGTCAAGCACAATTCTTCTCTCAGAACTGGATGAATTTAAGTCGTCATGTTGTGAAGTAGCCTTTTTCGCCATGGAACAATAATATTAATATACAGAGTAGTTAATAGTGGTATATTCCAGGTAAATATACCCAAATAAATCAAATACAATGCGAAACAAATATTGAATGGTCTTTAAAACCTTTGGGTAGTATTTTAGTAACGGGCCACCTTTAGAGACAGGATTATGACAATGCTTATATCTAGAGCTTCAGCATAAATGGTAAAGAGAGGCAGCAAACCGAAAGTAGGGAATCGAAGGATTGAAAGTATATGATTCGATTGACTAAATCGCAAGGAGGAAACAAAACCAATGTTTTACTAAGGAATAGAGTTCCTGGAGATATATTATATTTGAATAAACACTCGAATTTTCCTAAAGCAAAAACAAAATATTATCGAGGATAATGACAAGGATGATTGAAATAAAATGAAAAGCAAGAAAAGACTGAAATGTGTGATTATGAGGACAAGATATGGAGAGGTAGGAAAGGAGAATTGAGCAAAGCAAAACAAGTTTATAGGTAAAATGTTCAAGGGTCAGGGTTGACCTGATTGATGTTAAAGAGCATTAGAAGTTTGTTTACATTTACATTCTGATATCATAATATGATAGAGGGAGACTAATTATAACAGATTAAATTTAGACCACAGTTTTCAACTTGTATATTACTTGTATTTATCCATCATCTTCCAAAGTGTACAACTGGTATTGGGGTTTGTAGCCGCCAAAACAGAACTGAACAAATAGACGTGCAGGGAAAAACTGGTCATAGTCATTTGCCATTGTTCCAGATGCCTATTTGTCCAATTACCTGAAATGTGTTGTAAGTAGATGGTGTTTTCTAAAACCTTTTCTCACGTAACTCGTAGTCATACAAACATGACTGACATAGGAATTGGATGGTGTATGTAACAAGAGTTTGAGTTTTGTGTGGCCTTTTAAAATCCCCCGTCATACACAGTCATACCATTGATTACACTTTTTTACGAATTGTGAAATGTCATTTCCAGTTTCTTAAGTAACATTAACTCAAACTAATGTATGACTTTTGGCAAATGTTGAATTGGTAATTACTAATGGATTTGGACTCAGAAAACGTATGATATATATGTTGAGAATGAAGTTTAACTAATTACAAATCAATCAAATAATCCAAACATTTCTCTGGTTGCTATGTATATACACAAGCAAACAGGCTACTTACTTCTTCAAAGTCACGTCGTTAAGAGTTATGTTTCATTTTAAGTTTAAGCAGCTACTTGAGAACTGGTGCTAATACGGTAGTATCATTTATCTGGCATGTGTTTGTATTATTATAATAAAGAGTATATATTCTAAAATTCACGCCTGAAATACGTATATCATTAACAACTGTCAAAGATTGCCGTCATCTCATCATCTCGTCATCTCAGCTGGCTTTCTGTTAAGAAGTGCTAACTATTAGGCAAGAGATACTTCGTTTGGGTAACTATTACAGGCAACTTGTCCTGAGCTATTGTGATCAGAGAAAAAACCAAATACAAACAGATAGAGGCACATTCAATTAAAAAATCTAAAAAATGGTTTAGGAAGCAAAATAAGGTTCTTTTCTCTGACTTAAACATTACTTTTATCACGGGTTAAGTGTCAGGAACTCAACACACTACAGAATTGTACTCAGGCCCTAACGTCAGCCGTTCAGTTCCCTTTCGTATGCATGAATAATACATGCATTCTGGAAAATCAGGCTTTGGTTTACATTTAGCCCATAATGCCCATCTATCGCGAAATTTACCCAAGGATTGTATATGCGCAACATTGATATTCTAAACAAGCGATAAATATCAAGATGTTTTGTGTCAATTGCAAACACCTGAAAAAGGTGGGTTATATTCAAGTTGAAATAATCCCATGATGAACACTTGCATTCAGCATTCTGAGATAGGCAACTTGGTGATAAATTTACAGCGTACCGACTTGTATTTCATTCATAGCAGTTTTCCCGAAAGAACTAAGTCTGGACCTCTCTTTGGACTATACCATACCACAGTCTTGCACCATAATTACTGGTAAATCAAGTATCACATATTGTTAAAGAGGAGGCTCTAAAGATTCTGATATACTACATCCATTTTATATTCAATTTAAATTTTTTCCTATTTGTAAAAACATTAGGATAAGTTGCTTACGGCTTCTCAACTGAAACTACCTACCTAGTTTGATTACTGAGGTCGCCGCTCTTCTTAAATATACCAGGCATAATAGGTTATGGAACCGGATGTTGATTTGCTTGCACTAAAACCTAGATTTTCATGATCATGTTATCACAGTCATAGTAATACAAACATTTCCTCTCACGAAAATTAGCCTGGTTCGGTTATATATGCGTATATATAGAGCAAAAGATTGAGTCACTTGACTTGCAAAAATGGGTCAGCTCAACGCTGGTATGAGTGCTACTTAATGCACGCAATCTTGCCCATATTTTTGTTTCAGACATGTGTAGATATGAAGGTAATTGTAATTTGCCAAAAATCGACCACATGAAAATCAGTCCGGACGACTCAAATCCCATGCAGGCGGTGGTATAGAAAGACTACGTATTTGAGATTGGTACTACCCGATAGTATATATTCAATTCAAGTCATGCTTAGATGTTCAAATTTGGCTCAATCATTAATAAAGTTATAGGAACCATAGAAACGCAAAATTAAAGTCCCAGATTATTATTACTCCTCAATAACGTACAGAGAACCTAATAAACAGCGTAAAAAAATTTCTAGACAAACGGACCGGAACCGGCCAACAAATAAGGATAGTTAAAAATAATAGTAAATCCCAACTGTATCTTTCTGCATATGAATTTAAAATGCAAACAGTGTGAGATATGAAAATGCAGAGAGCGTTGTATGATATTTGATAATTTTTACTGGAAATAAGAAACAGCCAGAAGAAGATGCGAGTTGGTCAACTGATAGCACTTTTGCAAGAGAAGGCGTTTAGGCTTGGATCTTGGCTGGAATATAAGCGATATAGGAATGAGCTAGAACCGCGCACATAACCGTATCTTTGGAAGGAATATTATTCTATTCCCCATTGAATTAACCAACTGTTACAAAATGAACAAAAGCGATTTGACGTGGAATTAAAAAAATAGTTAGTTGTGATGCCAAGGTAACAGATTTTTTAATCGTTACGGAACTTTTGACGAGCCCTGTTTGTTAGACTTTGGCGTCGCACTTCTAGGGACTGAATTCGACTCTTGTGTGCTTTTACATCTTTTCGGGCCTGACTTTGGCTTTTCTAACTGATTTCTTTCCGGTGACGAGTGATTCCGTTTCGTTCCAACAGTAGAGTAGAGTCTGCCAGAGTCTGAGACAGCTGTTCCAGCCGATGTTTTCGACTTGTGTTCAATCTGATCATTATCAAATGGGTATTGGGTATCGTCATTTTCTAGATAAACCCCAGAATCAATCTCAAACGTCCTAATCCCTCTGGTGTCTAGTACAATGGTTTTTGGTGAATGAAACGATCGTAGTGGATTGGTATCGTTGGGGTGATGGGAAGACATGCCAATCATGTGAGCTGATACAAAAAAACAAAAAAAGTCTTTAGAATATACTATGAGCCAGACAAATGAAGTACATTCAATGACCGTTAGTTCGAATTGAATTTAGCAATGTAGGTGCTCCTTAAGGTAATAGATAGATAGAGCAAGGCAATATGAGAAAATGGTATAAATCCTTTGGTCAAGTTGAAAGGATGGAATGAGGGAATTTAGACAACTATATAACAACTTTTTTTTTTCTCTGTAGAGAGCTAAGTCAGTTTTAGAAATATTATGGAAGTAGTGAAATGGCATGTAAATTAGAATGGGTTGTGTTCTACATTGTATGACGTTACATTTCCGTTGTCATTGAGTGGGAATTCTGGGGCAAATATATGAAATGAGCGATGCCGCTTGCCTTGCTGACTAGTTATCGAAACAACCAGTCACCGGACTTGTGGCTAAAACGCCGTGCTAGATTCCGTAATAAAGTAGAATTGTGGCTGAATTCAAACTCAACGCTCTGACTTGTTCGTAGATCGTTGACAGGTACCATATCAAAGAAATCACAGCATTATAACTGCGTTTCCTAGCGCAGAGTTTTGTATTCTCAGATGTACTAACTACCTTTATTACTGGGGAAGGGGGCTTCACAAATGTCATTGCCGCTGGCGCGCGCGCTTTCGCTGGCTTTTTGACCTCTATGATTTGGTACAGTAGAAGCGGTTAGAGTTTCTTTGTCGAGAGTAAATCAATTTGCGTTACCGGTAAACCTAGTCTTAATGATAGAGAAGGCCTGTATTGCACACCGTTCATATTTGCAAGCCTATGTGAAGAATAATCCTAAAATTGGTTTGAACTTTCAGGATATATAAGAGTCTGTAAGAACGCATATGTATTACTTTTTCTAGAAGTGCTTTAATCCAAGATCCAAGTTCCGTAGCTAATGGGTCAGTAATGATATTAAGTTATAAACTGATGGCTCCTCTTCGGCTCAAAACAAACCGCTCTCAAGAGAATGTAGAAATGAAAAATAAATCAACCCCGTCAAAGAGTCATCCCAGATCATACCAGCAGAAGTACCGACAGACCTTTTTGCAACGGGGATGGTGTGTGCTCAATCAGCGTACGAATCATGCATGAGTCATAAAATTGGGTTAATATCACTTGCCCCAATATCATGACCCATACGGAGTAAAACTGGATCAAAGTTTTTGACCCGTTTACTTAAGAACATGTATTTGAGCCAAGAACACGGCTAGATGCTCCAACCTGCCATAGCAACTCCGATCGGCCATATACAACAACTTTTTTCTACATATAAAATGGTCATTAAAATGTAAAGTCCTAAATTGTATACGCAATCAGTATTTTAACCTTCCTTGTCAGGCAATTATCGTGGCTATGGATAGTTTATTGGCAGAACTGTATTTGAAAATATGAGGTCAAGCTACTGCTGGTATTAATAGGCTCTTTTACTCCTGGTTCCACTCTAGCAACTGATAAATCATCTTTAGACATTGAAACAAAAAAGCTTTCAATCCAATCGAAATCTAGAGAGCGGGTAACTCTACTTATCAAAAAGTTTATTGTGAACCTTTTCTACATCTTCTTTCTTTTCTATCTTTTTTATCTCTCACTAGATTAATAACTCTTGATCTCCAATTGCAGAGAAGTAAAATTTCGGTATGATAATGCAACAATTCACCAAGCAATAATGCCAACAATATAACACAAAGTAATCTATTTGACAGCCAGTACTCCAAAAAGTTGTCAAACCGCATGCCTAGTCTTTAAAAAAGACTTGACAATTTGGTTTGGGTAAATAACGATAAACCTAGAAGATTTTTCTAAATTAATGTTAAGTTATGCTCATAATAGTAGCATATGAGAAAGAATTTATTAAATAATTATAATACCTACTATATTATCACTTTTTGAATTTACTATCAATCATATCGTGAACTGAAAGCAAAATGGGCCACTCTTATAAAAACCAAGAATACAATAAGAATAAGAAAACAAGTTAAAATAAATCATAGTGCTACAATGTGGTCAAACAAGATAATGTAAAGATTTGATCTATTGCATTGTTGAGAATATTCAAGCCAATCACTTTCCAGAAAAATAGAGCACCTCTCACATGACCAGAGCCATAACGTAACGATCTTGTTTAAAACCAAGCAGTATAATACACGCACACCTCTAATAATATTGTTATGCTTTCAGAATTGGCCAAGTAGAATACTTGGGTACCTACTCATCTTGGTGTTGTGAGGTAACAAGATGCTAGTGATCTAGCAAGAATATCTGGCGACATGAAATAAGGAACAATGAGGCACAAATGTATTTTAAAGGGACATATTTTAATACAAATTAGAAATATTTGCATTTATTGAGTATTATAGCTATGCCTACAAGAGTTCAATCGTTCTTTGGCACTTCATTCACAAACAAATGCTAGTATTAAACTCTTCATTGTATTTGCTATACTATATATATATGCAATAACTCACACTGTGCGGCTGAGCAAGCCGCACTATATCTGAGCCAGGTTTTTGCAACAAAAATTAGGACCACCTAAAGGAGTTTGTTCTTTATCATCTTTCCTTTGGAGTGTGAGTTGAAAATAACAATAATTAAATGTTTTTCTAATACTAATAGACTATTTAGATTATAAAAATCATATGGTTCCGCAGATCAAAACTACAACTTAGCTTTGTGATGATCCCTCGCGTATTTCAGTACAGTTTTCTCTCAACTGCTTTCTACTGAGCTATTTTTCCCCCAATTATCTCTAACTAAAGGCGTCAGTTAATTAAATGTAAACGACCAAATAAATAATTACAACACGTTATCAGCACAAATACGAAGAAGGTTGATATTCCACTGTATGATGTGCCAAGTGGTTCCTATTTATTGAAAAAGGAATTCCTGCACCAAATTGAAGAACTCGTTTAACAGTGTAATAGACACTTTTAAACAATGTTATAATACTTTTTCATGAGTGTTGTTGTGATATCAATTGAAAATTGTCCATATAAAGTCAAGATTGATATATTTACTATGAACATTTAAAGTTCTATTGTAAAAATTTAACAAGTCTTCTCTAGACATATAATGAGGGAAGATAATGTTTATATGATTCGGAGATCCGATATCGAGCACCTGATATCTTGCAATATTTTATTGTATTGCCCACTAGATACAAGACCAAGTCTGCCACTGGAATTAAAATAGCAAAAGGAAAAAAAGAAAATCACTCACACTGATTAAAATATTGTTAATTAAAAAGTAAATTCTGAAAAGATTGGAGTCTATTAGTTCTTTTCAAAGGAACAAACTATAGACCGTGAACAGTAGAATAGCTGCTAGAAATCCTAGTTTGGTGCATTCTGCTCTTAAGAATGATTGACTCAGCTTCTAAGAACTTTATATTTAGATATAATCTCTATTTTGCTTTAAAATGTTTGAGAAAGGTGGGTAATATCAATTGTGCCAAAAGTTCAAAAATATAAGCTTTCGAAGCTCGTTCATTTCAGACTACTTCAGTAATAATATTGAGTAGTTTGAGAATCCAAAGGACCAGAATCATATGATTTGGCCGTTGGAAAGGTTCGTGAGTTATGGTGTACATGAATCTTAGTTTTATTTCTGTTAACGAAAAACTTAGACAGTTTAAAATTATAAAGCCTTTGAATCTTGGTTGGGGTAGCTGAACTCGTTGTACAATGGAAGAAAAGAAGAACAAAAAGACATGTATTGGAGAAATTAATTTTCTATATATAATTTGGATTTTTTTCATCAAGTAGAAAACGAGCTATAAATGTAAGATACAAAACCCATGATTCTGATAGTGAATATGTTGTGTTGATTACTTAGTTCAGCCCCACTGTGAAGAAACGCTAATGCCACTGTGAATTACCACGACAAGCTTCAAGTTGTTGCTACTAAGCTGAACCCAATGTAAAAAAGTTCACCCCAACTTCCCACCACCTTGCATGATGCTATATATTTCATTCAAGATCATTGAGTCATGTATTAGGAGAATTTTCTACCGGTTGACCTTCTACTACCTCTTAAATCAAGCATTTAAATATCATGCCTAACCTATTCACGCAACGGTCAATCTCGCGATCCGTCGGTTTTCGAAGGTAGCAGTTTATAAATGTGCATAAAACAAACTGAAATACCTGGTATTGTGATACATTATATATAATCGTTTTCATAAACTATCAATCCTTTACTGTGTGTTTTATCTGTGGCTTTGCGGTCAAGTCTAGTCAAAACTGCCAACCTGATCAATATTTTCAGATTCAATTTCTTTCCAAAATCCGATGATGCGCTATTGATAAACTAGCTTAGACAATGAATTTTCCAGTATACTAGCTAGTAAAAAGCTGACATTATGATTACAGTCCTATAACCCTTTCAACAGATCATAATCATCAATTTGTGCTTTTTCTTTTAGTGTATGTTTTGGGTAAAATATGATATGCGGCTGACTTCATTATCTTTGTTAGGTGTTGTACATAACAACAAAACAGTATTACGTATGTTGGATATGTAGCCCAGAAAAGTTCGCAACCTTTAAAATCTCAAACCGATTATCATTTCTCCCTCCTTTACTACTTCAATTTCTTAACCACATAACAACAATAATCGCGATTCGAACAACTTTATTGGTTAAATTTACCATCCAAATAAATAGCTCAGTGAATATTATATTGTTATTTTGAAAGTTTGGTTAAATTTGCCCCCTAAATGGTCACTTTTTCACTTATTTATGGACATATCAGTTCATGCTCAGATAGAAGCTCTTAGGTGGGTACGCTGTGTGTACTAATATCTCAAAATAACTAATAATTCAAATTCTACTCAAGTAGTTTGACTATCGCTGAGACCTATGATACCTAACACTGTTTGAAATATACTAATGATAATTTATTAATGCTTGATGAGGTTTATAATTTTATTAAGGCGATCTACTTATTATACCAAATAAAAGTAGGATGAAATAAAGAGTAATAAAGAAAGAAAAAATAAGAAATAGAACGGATTAATATATATTTTTTTAAAAAACTAATGAAGATGAAACTCGAAATGATACCCAGATACTAATTTTCTCAACAACAAGAAGCCTCTATCAGGCTTCCAAATTCTTGAATTGCAAAACCATTATGAATTTTTTGTTAAATAAGCAATCGCTTAGTTGTTGGCAAAACTGTTAACAGTGTTCAAGATGATGTTGGAAACAGCGCTGAAGTCAGTGGTCTCAGAGTTCTTAGACTCATCAGCAAACTGAGGGACAAAAACATTGCTGACAACACCAGAAGATTTGAGAAGAGGAATAGCTTGCCCAATAAAGTTTGCAATAGAAGTAGAAGCCTTATCAGCATCAAACTTACCATTGACAGACTGAGTCTTGACATAATCACTGAACTGTTCGTAAGCAAGCTGAAGGTAAGGTTGTGTGTTTTTAACGAAACCGTCTAAGCTGAAAGCTCTCTTGGAAAACTGCTGCTGGGTTGAAATAGCAGACATAATACGAGCAGAAAACTCATCAAAAGAAGGGATATCTTCAGAATTCATGTTAGACAAAGCAGGAACAGCAAGCTCTGCAATAAGCAAGGCACGCTTTTCTAAAACCGAGTCTTCGGCATCGGAGCGCTTAATAACAGTAGCTCCTACACCGTGCTCAAGGTTGTAAAGAATCTCGTTTCTCTTGGCAAATGTAGCTGGCAAATTGGAATTGCTAAAGTCGTCAATCATCTGAAGTATCTGGTTGATCTGATCTTGGTATTGCGAGCCGACAAAGCGGCCAGCCATCTGAAGCATGCCTTCGCTAGATTGTACTTGGTTGGCTAAGTCGCTTGCAGCCTGATGAGCATCAAACTTACCGTTCGTTACGTACTTGGAAGAGGCTTGGAGACCATTCTGGTAGGCATAAGACACAATGGGCTTAATGTACTCCTTAAAAGTTTCCGCATTGAAGTTAGATACAGATCTCTTATTAAGACCGAGGTTGAAGTGTGAACTGTACATGTCTTCGATGTCCTGCTCAGAAAGGACTACCATTTGAGGAGCCTCATTGCGCTTGTTGAAGCTGTCAGTGGGTTGAGCAGCAGTGGCAGCAACAGCTCTTCCTCCTGGATATCCTGTAACAGTGTTAACAGCTGTCTCAACACGACTTAAAAATCTGTCACTAGGAATGTTAACAGGGTGGAGAGTGAGAATTTGGGCACCCGGTGGTGGGGCAGGACGATTGGCATAATTAGCTGTAGGGATACTAGATGCCAAAGCAATATCACTAGATGAAGCGTCGTTCTGACGAACAACCCCAGTGTAGATAGAGCGGGCATCAGAAGCAGCATCTGTATAAAACGAGCGGGCGTCAGAATTAACACCCGAGATTATAGAAGAAGCATCGTGAATACCATTAGATAAAAAAGAAGAAAAACCTTGAAAACCGTTGGAAATGATGGTCTCACCAATACTAACAACACTAGCACCAATGTCGATACCATCAGATACAGCCGTTTCGGCAATACCAACTCCAGAGTTGACAGCAGAAGCACCGATACCAATTACAGAAGTGACGATACTATTACCAGCCTGAACAGCATTTTGGTGAGTGGTTGTAGTGGCTATAATAACAGTGTGATGGACTGTCTGAGGAACAGCGGCAGCGGAGTCAACTGCAGCAGGAGCGTTGCCATTGTTATTACCTTGTTGACCAAGAATGCTGTTGATAACGGACAAGCGAGAGGCAGCAGCAGAATCATCATCATCAGAAGTATCGTCTCTCTTAACCATTCCACCAGTTTCAAGAGCAAAAGCGGGGCCAGTGACGGTATTGGGGGAAGATTCGACCTGACTAAGGAAAGCATCGGCGTTAGGGTCATCAACAGGAGCAACACTGAGAACCTGGGCACCAGGTGGAATACTAGGGTTGGCAGCTACCGGAGCTGGAGTGACAGCAGCTGGGGTAGCACCAGTGTTGTAGGCATTGGGGTCAGATAAAGATGGAAGGGCAGAGTAGGCGTTGGGGTCAACAGAAGGATAAGCGTTGGGGTCAGCAGAAGAGAAGTAAGCAGGAGCACCAGTGGCAGCTGAAACCTGGGTGTCAGCTCCACTCCAAGGAACATCATTAGAATTGGTGGCCAAAACTTGAGGCTGACTGTAAGCTTGAGCAGAGTCAACGTTGGCAGCTGTTTCACTGACAGCAACTTCAGTAGCAGTTGAGCCGGATCCGTTAATAGAAACAGATACAGAAGTACTAACAGTCTGCTGGTTAGCATTTCCACCAATAGGAGAAACTGATGGTGCACAACCAGTACCACAGACGGTCTGGATCTGAGTCTGAGTTTGAGTTTCGGTTACAGTCTCAGTCAAGGTCTCGGTAACGTAAACGACTTGACCTCCACCTGGAGCACAACTAGCACTACCAGTACCCGATCCGGATCCAGATCCCGTGCCAGATCCCGAACCACCAGAACCAGAACCAGAACCAGAGCCTGAACCAGAGCCTGAGCCAGAGCTTCCGCCGGAGTTGTTATTAGGGGTAGAAGTAGAAGTAGGGTTTCCAGGAGCCGTCCAGCAGGAAGAGCCGGGACCGCAAGGAGCAGTAGTAGATCCAGGTGGGCAAGAGGAAGAAGACCCTTCAGAAGAAGTGAAAGAGCTGGAAAAGGAGGATGAACTCGACGAGCTAGTAGTAAAACTAGAAGACTCGGAGTAAGAGCTAGTGAAAGAAGAGAAAGAAGAAGAGGGGGATGTTGGGGTAGAAGAGAAAGAGCTCGACGAGCCAGAAGACTCGGAGTAAGAAGAAGAGAAAGAGGAAGAAGAACCAGTAAAAGAGGACTCGGTATAACTAGATGAAGTAGATCCGTAGTGGCAATCCTTGCCACAAGTGATAACTTCTGTTTCAGTAGTTCCGGGTTGGGTAACAGTAGTTCCAGGCTGGGTGACAGTTGTACCTGAACCAGAAATGGTAGTGCCAGGTTGGGTCACAGTGATACCGGGCTGTGTGACTGTAAATCCAGGTTGAGTGACTGTAGTGCCTGGCTGAATAACAGTGGTAACTGAACCAGGGAGAGTGGTACCTGGTAAGGTGACAGTGGTTCCAGGGAGAGTTACAATGGTTCCAGGTTGGGTAACGGTGTTACCAGGCTGTGTGGGAAAGGTTTGTCCAGGTGGTGGACCCCAAACAATAGAAGTGAAGGAAGCACCACTAGGAGAGCCACCAGAAATGGATGGAAAAATCAAAATAGTGTTAGTTTGGCGATTGGCGTTATTGTTGTTGTTACCGTTGTTATTACCGTTGTTTTCATCATTGTTACCATTATTTCCATTACCGTTGTTGCCAGATGAACCACCACCAACAGGAGAGCTGCCAGAACCCCCAAGACTTGGCCACCCACTTGCCCCATCAGAGCCGGATTGGCCGCCTGAAATACCACCGGTACCACCAGTACCACCAGTACCGCTAGAGCCACCAGGGAAATTAGAAGTATCAGAGGGGTTACCACCATTACTGGGAATCCCTGTTCCTCCTTGCCCTCCAGAGGGCATATTGGGACCACCGCCAATAGGAGCTCCCCCAGCGGGAATATTAGGGCCTCCGGGGTTAATACCACCTGGAGAAGAGCCACCTGAACCGCCGCTGACACCGTTATTGCCATTATTGTTACCATTATTGGTGTTTCCGCTGCTACCCCCTCCTAGACCAGGGAAACCACCTCCCATCGAGCCCTTGTTCTTCCAGAAGGTGAGCTCATGGATTGGTCCACCTTCGACCTGAACGAATTCAGGAATTTGTGGGGACGACGAGCTACCGGAAAAAGGGACACCAAGAGCCTCAGCTCTGGCTGCGAGTTTTTGAGCATGTCGCTCTTGACGGGCTTGAGTGAGAGCGTTCTCTAAAGCAGCGTTGTTGCGGTTATTGCCTTCAACATTGATTGGGGATGCCATAGTCACCGAAGAAATTGACGAGACGAGAGCAGCAGCTCCCAAAAGAACATTGGTATAAACCATTAGTGACAAATGAGATAATCTAATTCATGAAAGGGTTAGTAATTGTTTCGAATACTATGTTTTATTAAAAATGTGAATTCAATTAATTGGAAATTTTGCATAATATTCGTGCCCCAATTTGATATAATGGGACCTTAAATAACTAGGCAACGAACAAAAACAACGTAAAAAAATACATACCAATACCTCTTGATATCTCAATACTGTGTTCAGTGAAAAAAAGAGTAAACAGAAAAAGAAAGGATGCACGCTATGAATAACAGCTATTAAAGGAACAAAAAAGTGAGGAAATAGGAGTATATTTACGGGAAAAGGGTAAAGAAGAATTGTGAAAAAAAAAAAAGTTCACAAAAGCTGGAAGCATTGAAATATTTATAATTTTTAACAACTATTGGAGTGATTGTATATATCGCATCAAAATTTAGGGATTTCAAGAGAATAAACATAAATTCAATGTTTCTCTGACATGTCAGAATAATGAAGATATGGAAATTTAAAAGTTCATTGAAAAAGATAATGAGCAACAATGTTTAAAATTGAAGTGTTTTACCAGCATTAATTACACAGAAAAACACCCAACCATAGACCATATACTTCAAGTGCATTATTTCATCTTGATTAGTTGACAATGTGTCATTTGTAATCACTTATTCTCGTTAGCTTTTGTAATAAAATATTTATACCCAGGGCCTATCTGGAGAATATAACTTGTAAAATCATGGCATCTAAATATGTATTATCCATTGAAAAGAGAAGTTCCATTACAATTAGGCGTTATAGGTTAGAGTAGCTCATAATAGCTCATAATAGCATTCACAGATTAGAAAAATGGTGCAGAAAAACACTTATGTTGAAGCCAATTTTCTAAGAAGAAGAGGGAATAGAAAACAGTTAATGTTTCCCAATCACAAAATGTCTTGATTAAAATGAACAAAGCTTTCACCCAATGATAGTTTGAGATCTTTTCTACGTTTTAACAAGAAACCGAGCACCAAAGCAACAATATATTAAAAAAGCCTTTGAAAATTATCACCAAAATTTTTTATTTGATATATTTCTAAACCATTCACTTCTTAAAATAAATCAACTCCATCTTTTGTTTATTAAGGAGTTATTAGAAAATGAAGATCGAATTTAGAATGCAGGAAATTGAATGAAACAGCTGTCTGCTTTTATTTTTAGATTGGTGATTTTATCAAAAAAAGACATCAACCACTGTTCCTGTAGTTTCTTGTTAAGTATACTTTTCAAACCCATTCTATTATTTGATTGTTATTTGAATATAGTCAGGAGGCACCGTGCCGCCGTTCTCCGGCTTGTATTCTGTATCATACTGATTGCAACAATAATAACTTTGCGCTTTAGAGCTCTTTTTAGAAGAAAGTATGTTTCCCTAGTTTAAAAATACTGTTGTAATTGCTTATTTCATACTAGAAAAATTTGATAGATCTCAAACAAAGGTATGGTAAAACTGTTTAATGGCATCTCAAGGACGTAAACGAGTTTGTGTCCGGTAGTTAGATGTATTTTCCTTGGTCTTCTAGGAGCAGATCTTAATGGTATCTATTTACTACAAACCAATCTACCGATAGTCGTAGTTTGGAAACACATTGTTTTGCCTTATTACAAACGGGTGCTTTGAAATCCCCAAACTGCCTAAAATATTTCCGATACAGTCCAAAAAGGTGGGATCCGAGGAACAATATGAGTCAACCAATACGATTAGTCATACCACACATTCATTATTTGAACAGCCGTGGCCGTAAATTGGGCAATACGGCTGCACCCATAATACGCAAGTTTCAAAAACATCTACCAACTAGTTCTGGAACTTGTAAATGTGCTAATCTAGAAAAGCTAACACCTACACCAGTGTTCTGTTCTTAGCTAATTAATAAGTTTTTTCTACAAGATCTACGGAAAGGAGAAAAAGTGGTCTTGGAAATGTGTTGATAACTTTTTTTTCTAGTCTTCTATGAGATTTAAAGAATTATCAATTAAATAAAAATTATAATAATGAATTAAATAGTAGATTAGCTGTAGATTAAAAAAAATTCTATCAATACAAAAATTAGTTCATAAAGCAGACAAACAGAATGCTGAAATTTGAGACGCAGTTGAAGTTTTAAGATCAGATAATATCACAGGTTGCGAGTAATGTAATCAATATTTACAGAAATAAGGGCAGGTATTTTTAGAAAGATTTTTACTCTCATATGGGTATTATGATAATAAACGTGCTTAAGAAATGAGTTTCTCAAGGTTGTCAAGTTGGGCCAAAACTGCAGACTTGGCAGTACCACCAATAGCAGTTCGGCGTTCGACGCTTGCTTCAAAATCAAAAACATCTTTGACATCAGCATCAAAACGCTCATCAATAGACTTGTACTGTTCCAAGGACAACTTGTCAATACCAGTGAGATTGTTAACCTCAGCCATGTGAACAGCCTCACCAGAAAGATGATGAGTCTCTCTGAATGGAACGCCTTTACGAACAAGATAGTCGGCAAGATCAGTAGCCAACATATCCATGGTCAAGGAAGCGCGCATTTTTTCAGGAACTATTTTCAAAGTGGAAAGAACACCTGTGGCGATTTGAATAGAGTGGCTAGTAGTAACCATGTTATCGAATAGTGGCTCCTTGTCTTCCTGTAAATCCTTGTTATAAGTGGAAGGAGTGGCCTTAAGGGTCATCATAAAACCGGCAAGCTGACCAAAAGTACGTCCACTCTTACCTCGGAGCAATTCCAAAGAGTCAGGGTTCTTCTTCTGTGGCATTAAACTACTACCAGTGGAGTAGGCATCAGCAAGCTTAATAAAGCCAAACTCAGCGGTAGAGTAAATGATAAGATCTTCACTCAACTTTGAAAGATGATTGAGGATAAGAGAACCCCAGAACAGGGTTTCAACAATGAAGTCACGATCACAAACGGCTGCAAGAGAGTTACCAATGATGCTCTGGAACTTCAATTCTTTGGCAATGTACTCTCGATCAATTCCATATGGGTGTCCAGCAAGAGCACCAGCACCGAGTGGTGAAGCGTTCACACGCTCAATAACTTGGTCAAGACGCTGAAGGTCATTAGCCAAAAAAGTAGCATGTTGAGAAAGCCAATGTGACCATCTAATGGGTTGTGCACGCTGAAGATGGGTATAACCAGGCATCAAAACATCAATTTCGGCACGGGCACGCTTAGTCATGACTCCAATGAGCGCGATAAGTTGAATGCGGATCTTGCCCAGTTCCTCACGGACATATAGTCGCATATCAGTAGCAACTTGGTCATTACGGGAACGGCCGGTATGAACCTTACCGCCGATGTTTTTGCCTATAATTTCACCAAGACGGCGCTCATTAGCAGTGTGGATATCTTCATCGCCAGGCTTCTCAACAAAAGTACCATTAGCCCATTCCTTTCCAATATCCTTGAGACCCCTGTGAATTTCAGCGAGCTCAGCTTTAGACAAGAGACCGATCTTAGCAAGAGCAGATGTGTAAACACGAGTTCCCTCGAGATCAACAGCATACATCTTCTTGTCATAAGGAAGAGAAGCATTGTACAGTTCCATGAGTGGATCAGTAGCGCCTAAAACATATTGAAAATAAATAAAAAAAATGTAACAAATTGATGTTTTTGAGCAATGCAATGCTCCCGCATTGAGTGCAAAAAATAAAGGTGTTAGAAATTTTTCAATTAGGGATATAGCAATGTGTGTCTCTCCTAGATATCAACAAAATCAAGTTTCAGTAATGCCAATTGAATCGGCATTGGACAGATAGTAGCATGAATTCCAGAGATGACCAGAATTTAGACTGAGACCAGTTTTTAAAACTCACCTGTGAAGCGACCACCCCAGAGCTTAGTTTCAGTAGGAGCGTCAGAAGCCATTGTGGGTATTTTTTGTATTAGGGTCGAAGTGGTTGTGGAGAAGGGATAAAATGACAGTTAGACTGCTGGATAAGACTAATCGATGCTATCTGCGATAAACCTAGATTAAAATATCAGGCTGGTAATGGTGATAATGGAAGGGAAGAAAAACTGAGTGCTAAGTGCAGTCGAGAGCGACAACGGCCGCTATTTATTGTCGAGTATGACTCTTAGAAAAATTTCTTGCAATTGCAGCGCGTTTTGTCACATATCAATCTGTCACACACAAAACACAAAACACAAAACGCATCGTTTTGTTTGTTACACGTATGTTACACTGGCTGGCCTGTAACATATCTGATAGCCCTAACCACGAAAGTGTGGTGTTTATTTTTGGTATCTAATGCGGCTTGTCTATTTTTGGTATCTCCTAGTTCTACGTAAATGTCAAAACTAACCTCCCAAGCTGCTTCTTGATCCTCAACCCTCTAATTCTCTTACACCTATCCTTACTGTCGCCTGCTTTGTTTTTTAGATCCCTTACGAAATGGCAGTGACGTTCACTTGGCCTATACTGGGCGTGGTTGTACGTTTTTTGCAATCATTTTCTTGCTGAGTCCACATTGCTAATAATCGCTATCTTGATTTAGATCCCATGTATCCTTATTGGTGGCTTAGGATACGGTATTTACTTTTTTACTCTATTGCCTGTACACCAATCGAAATGGCAGCTTATTGGGTTTCAGTTTGCAATAACAATGACCTGGATTTCTTACTACCTGGCAATCAAAACTCCTCCGGGAAGTCCGCCTCCTGATTACGTACCTCCACCAGGAACCGTTCGACGATGGTGCTTTAAGTGCAAGGGGTACAAGCCAGAACGAACACATCATTGCAAAACATGTAAAATGTAAGTTTTTTTTTTTCATTTTCTTGGTCTTCATGATGACAGATGCTAACTTACTTAAACTCTATAGATGTGTTACTAAAATGGACCACCATTGCCCTTGGACTTACAACTGCGTCGGCTACAACAACATGCCTCATTTTCTACGATTTATCATTTGGGTGGATATCACAGCTGGTTACGGTTTGTACAGACTCATCCTTAGGTGTATCGAGTTTTATCGCATTCGAAACCTTCCTTCTGTAAGTTCATTTCATACTGCTCCTTGCCCTTTTGTCAGCATTACTAACTATACCCTGTTTGGCACACATGCTATGTAGTACATTGTACCCGGCCCGCAAATTTTCATGACTATTATATTACTACCTGTTACCTTCTTTGTCTCTCTGACTGTTGGTTTATTAACGATTAGGGTTCTGATGAATATTACCAATGGAATGTCCCAGATAGAAAGTTGGGAGGATGAACGTATTAGCTCGGCTAAACGCCGTGGTCTTATTCCCAGAAACACAGTGTTCCCTTATGACCTTGGAGTTTATATGAATTTTGTTAATTCTCTTGGACCCATATATACCTGGCCTCTTCCTTGGGGTCGCCCCGCTGATATTGATCGCGCAAAAGTACTTGGAGTCGCAATTAGGTATGAGCGTAATGAAAGCGGCTATGACGAAGATGGAAACCCTAGAACTTGGCCACCAGATACGAGAAATGTTGACCCTCCACCAGAATACCTTGAAAGACGTAATAATTCACAGAGTAACAGCAACGTTCATATGAATGATCCTGAGGACAGTTCTGATGATGATGAAACGCCAATGACTTTTTCACAAACTGCAATGATTCAGGATAGACAAATACGCAACAGCATAAGCAGTGAAGGTAGTAGAGGAATTGAAATGTCCAACTTAAGGCCAACACGAAATGGACCTAGGCCATCCCAAGAGCAAAACACCGTGACCCCAGATGAATATCCATCATGGCGTCAGATACGAAGCGACAAAGATTTCTACAGCAGAGAAATGTGGTCTACGATAGAGGGAGAAAAGTTATCAGATTTTGGAGTTGACCTGGACTCTGAGATGGACATGTCGACGGTTTATGCAATGAATCAAGGAAATCTGAGCAATGGACGGGAGGAATTTAGCATGGGTTTAAACAATCTGTACCGCAATAACAATAGTAGTGGTTTGAGACAGAATTCCTCCCACAATGGGCACAGACCAGCCGTTGGTTCAACCTCATCAGCTGCCTTATCGCGTTCATCTAGTCCTCTTCTACGACATTCAAGTATGGGATCTAATGGTGGAATACATTTTAATAGCCTCGATGATGATATCTCACCCATTCAATCAGGAGGTAAAGAAGGGCACGCAACGAATTTGCCTCTATCTCCTTCGTCTGCTGTTTTTCATGAGTCCTCTAAGGAAAACGAAAAGCTGCACTCAAATTTGATGAGCACATCTACCGGGTCTAATGAAGACGACTTGCCATTGGCAAAGTTGTTGGCAATGCGCAGACAGGAAAAAATTAAACTCAGGGCAATTTAAGAAGGATTTCTGGTTATTTCTACCTATTCTTTTCTCATGTTAATTATCATTTTATACATACGTGTATAGCACTCCTTTAGACTGGTCTCTTTGGATGTTGAATATCTTATACTTTTTCATTTGCTTTATTTTTTTTTATAGATAATTATACTTTTTGTTTTGTCTTCTTTCACAGTGGCCATGTATAAGAAAAGGGGAGATAACAAAAATCAAAAAAAGACAGTGTTGCATTATTTCTAAATCTCTTTGATTCAAACAAATCCTTTTCTTTTGGCGAGTGGTGAACTTTATACATTTCTGAACTAGGTAAACTTATTAATAAACTTATTAATATGATATATAAGAGACTATATAATAAACAGTCCGAAATAAAAATAACAAACAAATATTGAAAAATAAAATTATAGTAAAAATAAAATAATAGCCTGGACAAAAGCATTCACTCGTAAATAAAATAAAATATTTCCACTCAAATTGAAACCGACACCTCAAACAATGTATCCAAAAATATAACAAGTCAATCCAACTGATATACACAATTATTCTGATGGTTTCTTCTCGCCATCGACATTTTGAGATTCCTTATTGCCTTCGTTTGTAGTCTCAGGCTTAGCTTCAGCAGCTTCCTTCATATTATCTTTGCTCTTCTCCTTCACGGAACCAAAACTCTCTGGCTTGGGGTCATTTTTGTTTGCGTGCAATGTATGAGGCAAACTAGAACCTGGTTTAGGTGGTAGACTGTCAGCACCGGCAAGTTTTGCAAGGCCACTACCAAGATCCTTACGTTCAGGAACAGTAGTAGATGAAACTTCAACAGAATTAGAAGTCTCTGACTTTGGTTCCTCAGACTTGTGTTTAGGTTCGATCTTGTCAACTGCAGGTTGAGGTTCTGGTATGGTGATATCTTTCTTAGTTACATCACTTTCATCAACTGTTTTATCGGCATCTTGAATAGAAGAAGATGGATTTGCGATTGTTGTAGTACTGTTAGCATTGGCAGTAGTATTTTCTAAATCCAACTGAGGGTCTGATGAAGCTGCAACAGAGTTTGGATTTTCATGTTCGATCACACTCTTTGTCAAATCAGAAACGCCAGAACTAGCAGATTGCATTGATAAATCTGACATTGTAACATCATTGTCCTTATTAATAGCAGGTTGCAAACTTTCGGTAGCAGGCCTATCACTAGTAGTTTCGCTCGGTGCACTAGACACAACACTTTCAAAAAGAATAGAGGCAGTAGGCTTGTCGTTCTTCCAAGAGTTGTATCTAGCTTCCAATTCAGCCACTTGAGTATCATCAAGGTCTTTCTTCCAGCCGGTAGAACCCTCGACCAAGTCGTTCCATCTACTTGATCGTTTTTCCTCAGCTTTTTTCGTTGTGGTATTTGAAGTAACACCAACCTTTCTTGAGAAATAATCTGAGGTTCCTGGCTCAAAGAACATCTTGTAAGTCGGCAAGGAAATTCTTGCAGCAAGACCTTGTTCAATACTATCAATAAAATCACCATCTGGAGCACCTGACGAAGAACCTTCAAGATTATCACTCTTGGGGTTATCACTTCCAGCAGCATCGCTCTCAGCAAAGGATTCATCCACGAGATTTCGTTGTAAAAATGGCAGTCTTACCTTATCTGTAGGAACTCCCTCGGTGGGTCCGGACATCAGATAAGAGGTGAGATAATAATTCCATTCTTCTTCCTCATCGCGTGCTCGCTTGAGAGTAACATCTTCATTGCTCAAGTACTGAATCATGACAGCTTGGTTCTTGTCATTCCACTCGACACGGAAGAGATTTTCATCAGGTCCTAAAACAGATTTCACACGCATCCTGTAAAGAATTTGATCCTTAGTAGATGTCAAAGGATTGCAACGATCGTTTTCCCAGAGAACCAAGACATCCGAAGACTTAACATCTGAAATGATATTATGCAGGTGTTTTACAATAGCTTGGGCAACCTTGTCTACAGTGTACAGCTTGTAGGCTCGATTTCTGTACGCTTGACGGATAGACTCCTCGTACCATTGATGGTCCAAATCACCCTCAATAACGCGCTCAATGAGACTTAAAAGCTGGCCATAGCAGTCCTTGGATTCAAAAGAGAGTCCCATATCAGACATACGGTGATCGTATAGATCAAGGTCAATAGCAAATTGAACATTTCGACTATTAGCAATCTCGTCCGAAACAACACTCTCATAACTTTTAACTTCCTCTAACCTTTCATAAAGAATGATAATGAGACGAAGAAAAACATAAACAGTATTGTTGGCGAACAAGTTATAAGAATCACGCCTTCGCTCCTCAAACAGGCTCATTGTTGAACTTTGGTGCTTCATCCAAAGGTTACCTGTGCGTTCAATTGGATCTTCCTCCTCTTCCTCAGGTTCCTCCTCATCCTCAGCATTTTGAGGATCATCTCGGAAGCGCTTGGCTTGTTTAGACTTCTTGAGAATATCTCTTAGCATGTGAGTAACTGGTTCAAGAGAGCGCTTCTTAGACCCGTTAGAGGCAACCCCATTGGTCAAGGAACCATTAGCAGTTGATGTGCCATTGACATCCTTCATATCGACATCTTCGTCGGGCTTAACTTCTGACTTTTCCTCCGTTTCTTCGTCATCAGGAAATTGAATCATACCCTCAGGAACAGAAAAAAACAGTTTAAGAAATGATTTAAAAAACAATTCCATGCGTTCGCGATCATTACTTGAGTAAGTGCCAGTATGACTTAAGAAGCACATAACAATTCGAAGAAGATCCATGAGTACACTGTAATCCTTAACATTGTACAGGAGCTGCTCTTTAGGGTTTGCTTGTAGTGGACTAATCTTCTTGTTTGATTGTTCAGTCTTAACAGTAGTGATTTCGGAGACGAGTTGTCGTGTAGTCAAATACTTCTTGTCAGTCTGTTTGAACGTCAAGCCACGATGGTCAAGGGACTTATAAAATACCTTTTGCTCTGTATCACGCCAAACTTTGTTCCATTCTCTATGAGCACGCTTCCATTCCTCATCCTTCTGCTTCATTCTTCGAAGAACAATAGGAACAGCAACAGCGGGGGTTTCCCGTAATGCATCAACAACTTCGTGATATCTGGGCTCACCATAAATCTTTTTCAGTACTTTTTCGTAAATTGTAGAAGTATGCCCAAGATCAGAAGGGAGCTTGAATACAGCCTTTTCTTCAGGTGGCATATTAGCAATTCGACTGGCAAGTGTCTCAAGCGTCTGAATAGACCGCAAGTTAGCTTCAATGTAGTAGTCGTACTCATGGCGTTCTTCCTCAACACGGTGCATGATTTCTTCGTACTGATTCTTTCTGTGAGCGACGAATCCTGCTTCTTCTGATGCCCAAACTGGGTGGCCAACCCATTCGTCGTTAAGGACTTCCCAGCACATTTCGTCGCGTCCAGAGCATGGCATATAAGGTTCCGACTTAGGCAAAAGACGATAAGAGCGTCCATACGATCGGCACAACGAAAGCTCCAATAGGTGCTTCTTGTAGGGAATGTTTTCAATATGAAGGGGTTTGCCATCGTATCGAATGAAATCCTTAAACCAGTTCATAAGTTCACGGTTACCACCCAAAAAGCCTTCAACACGCTCAACCAATAGGCCTTTATCTATAACACGCTGAGAGAAAAGATTCAATACCTTCAAAAATTCGTTGTAGGTTTGCTTGTTCGCAATGAACCGCTTAGCCTTATCGAAAAAGGTAATCTCTTCCATCAACTCGTGGTTGTCGACCTCGCCGTGATTATCAAGTGCTTCAGGAATTGCAGGAACAAGATTGGGACTTGGAGGATCGTCGTCGCGAATACGAGACTTTTTTGGATTGGCAGTTCCACGCGTGTTAGAAACTTGAACATTGCCCATATCAAATGCACCACCCATATGCTGTTGTGAAACCTGTGATAGTTGCTGTTGCTGCTGATAAAGAATGTTTTCATTCACATTAGCATTTGAATTTCTCTTTTTTCCACGACCAGAAGGAGTTGATTGGGCAGGAGGTGGGGCCATCCCAACAGAAGGCGGTCCTGGGGGTCCCAGTTGGCCAGGTCCTGGAGGGCCTGCACTACCAATTGAAGGAGGCGAGAAATTGCCAACAGGTGGCAACCGAACATTATCAGATGGAGGAGCCATATGTTGCTGGGGAGGGGGGATATTGTTACCTGGGTGGTGCATAGAAGGTTGACCTGGTTGTTGATGGGGGATTCCAGCTTGTTGGCTGGCGGCGGCCTGCTGCTGAGACATATCAGGTAAGAACTGCTTAAAGTCATCCAGAAGGTCAGGCGCGTCTTTGAAAAGTTGAGTAACCTGAACGTAGACCTCGTTAATTCTGAGCTGATCCCTATGATAGGTCTGCAGAATTTCCAAAAAGCTGTTGTAAATATCGGGTTGATTAGCAAACCGTGTCTTAATCTTATTCACGTAGCTGATGGCATAATTGAATTCCACTGGATCACCTGGTCGACGATTTTCAACAGCTCCTGCTTGTTGACCATCAGCAGGTCCCTCAGGAGCTTGGTTAATTGGAGCTCCATTGGGCCCCTCCCCGGGTGGGCCGTTTCTTCCACCTATGTAAGAAGAGTTTGGATATCTCTCAGGTGCTATTTGTTGAATAGGGGATTGCTGAGGATCCGTTTGTCGTGATTCTTGGGGGTAGCCAGGCCGCCATCGAGCATCGTACATAGCTGGGGGTTCGGGGCGGGAGGTACTTCCTCTGGGAGTAGTAACACGAATAGGGTTGGGATCCGATGGATCCATAGAGCATTCAATGCGATATCCAGGAGGAAGGAAAGTATTAAAGCCTTGGATAAGGTTGTTGTGGCCTCGAAACAAGTATGAGACTCGAGAAATGACACCTGGTGTGTCGATGCTAAAGTCGTTGTTAGTTGTGTGAAAGGCAGAAAGAAGAAAAAATATCGTTGCTGAAGCATTAAAAAAACAAATAGCTTGAAAAAATGATAGCAGTAAAAACACGTGCCACATAACAAAGCTAAAATGGCTTTTCTAGCGTCCTAGGCAGTAAATAAGCTCACAAGAAGCTCTTCAAATCAACTGATTCAATAGTGTACTTACTGGTGACTCTTGAAGTCTTTCATAATATCCAAGAATTGGTTGTAAACATCCGGTTCGTTATGGAACTGGCTTTTGACCTGATCTAAGTATGTCAAGGCATCGTTAACGTTGAGAGGTCTGTAGTTCGGTTGCTGCGCTTGATTAGCTGCATTTTGCTGCGGTTGAGGAGAGAGTGCCCGAGAAAAGTGTGGAGCCATGTTATGATTCATCACTGGGCTCTCTTGAGGTGGGTTCTGTATAAGAAAAAAAAAGTGGTGGTTGTGTGGTTAGAATAAACACACCAAAGAAAATAGGGCCATAGGATAGAGCCGCAATTACTAAATAAAGAAGCTCCTCCCAACTGCAGAATTCAACTCTTTAACAAGTCGCAAAAACTAAATCCAATCAAGATTTAACCCGACTCTAAAATGAATTCCCGACTACTTTCGCCATGGTACTATTCCTATCCGACAGTAGGGTAAAGCGCTGGGACTCATTGCCGTTTGCCGCATCCTCAGTAACACATTCGCAGATGAGAGGGCGCTTGGCTCTTAAGCCTCATGAGAGCATTTTAACAAGCTCTAAACAGGAAATAGGTTCCAAGGAAAGTGATAACGGTTCTGCAGCTTGGATTCCAAAAGTTTAAAGCAAAAAAAAAGAACATACCGGAAGACCAGGAGGCGGAGGGCCACCATGTGAGTGATAAAAAGGCTGTTGCTGAGGAGGTTGGTTGTTCGCACCTTGGCCACTCATTCCAGGTAAAGCTGGCAATGAAGGGTAATAAGACGAGGATTGGTTCGAAGCTGAAAGAAAGGGTAAATTAATATGCGTTAGAAAGGTATTCTGACAATAAATTACGCGAAGGAACAATCTCTTCAAGTCCGCTCAAAAGAACCTTGGGAAACTCGATGCTGGGTGAAGGCTAGGATAGGAGGTAAACGCGTTTGGTTTTTTTTTTCACACAAGAACATCACATCATTTCATCTTATTCCCCTAGCTCACACATAGATCTCGAAGCCAAGCCTAGCACATGATTCGAATGAACGCTTCTCAAAGGTATTTCCAACATCTCTGCATGGATTTCAGTTTTCAGTAGGTTAACACTTACGTTGGCCCGATGGGTGGCTTAAGGACGAAGGCGGGGGAAGGACGGTATGGCCCTGCTCCTGACTAGAAGAACAACAAAGTTTGTTAGTATTTGTGAAAAACAACAGCGGGACGAGAGAATATGCCAGAGATTAACTGGTGCACATTGATATTTACATAAAACCCTGATGACGATGCTCTGGATTTTCTTGCGGAGAAGATGCCGAAGGATTGGGCCAGTGATCCTGCTGACCAGACATGATTCAAGACTAATCTATTATATCGCTGGTATCCCAAAGACTTGCAAAAAGCGGTACTGAATTGACTGGAAAGTTTCCGAGGACTGATAATAGCAGGTGAAGAAAACAGAGCAAAAAAAAGTAGTGAGTGCTGACTCGCCAGTGAGGTGGTTTGGCAGAAGGGGAAGAAGAAAAGTGCGGAAAGCTAGACATACACAAATTTTTGAGCATGTTACTACCCGCACAAAGGGTCTGCGGCTCACCGATAACCCGCCAAATAAACAAGCCCGAAATATCTACAATTGAAGCCTAGTCCATCGGACAAAAAAATCCTGCGGATTATCACATATATGTCTACATTTCCTACAGCTCAAATTTTCGTCACGACAGTTGCACCGAGCCCCTCGCTTTTTGCAGTGTTATCATCCCATAACAATCGGACCTGATGCGACGCGTGCTTGAGCTATATACATACATCGCAACTAAAGCCTTATGCTTTACGTAACAATCCTGTAAGTGACTATTATGTAATGATTATATAACTGATTATTACTAATAACTTTATTTGCGCCGAAATTTTCCAGAACAAACCATCAATAGTGGGATCATCAACAAAGGTTTGCTCACTGTTGTTTGTTAACACCAGACGGTCCGACACTTCAAGACAGCATACCATAGCAAAATGAATGCCCCCGATAGATTTGAACTTTTTATTCTGCCGGAAGGCGTTCCAAAGTAAGTTTCTTGATCTCTTTTGGACAAAGTGGCGAAATAATACGGCTTTGGCCACATTCAAAGATACAATGGGCATATAGTTAACTCTCCGATTTTTGTCACGCTTAGACTTGAGATCTCTCCGGATCCTCGTATGCCTAACGCTGCTATAATCAAGTTTGAGAGAGAAGACCACACTTTGGGAAATCTCATTCGATCTCAGCTTCTTCAAGACTCCCGTGTTTTGTTTGCCGCCTACAAGGTCCCGCACCCTCTATTCCCCAACTTTCTTATGCGAGTTCAAACCGAAGAAGGCTATACTCCTCGAGAAGCATTGAAAAACGCGTGTCAAGTCATTATTCAGCAGCTAGCTGTTTTGAAGGAAAAGTTTAAACAAGAATGGGAAATCAAGTCAATGTTAGTGGAGCAAGATGAAATGTAACAAGTATAATATGATGATACCTTCAAATTGGTTTTTTTTTAAAAAAAAAGACCATTGATAAACAGCAATCCTGAACAAATTGTCTTTTTTTCTCTACGAATAACCAAACTCAGCTTACCTGCTGCATGTTACTTCATACATACCATTGGCGATTGTTCAACTACTATCGTCCTATTTTTTACGCGTCAATAGAATGGACTCGTATATTTATACCCTCTACTCACATTTTGATTTTTATGTGATCACTAGCGGGTTTGATTATGTTCTAATATCCCGATGTTTTGTTTGCAGTCTATGTTACTGTTATTGTTTTTTTCTAATGATTATTATTTACAACAAATACTATTTAACTTTTGATTACGCGTATCCTTTTCCAATGGTATAGAAGATACCAACTTTAAACTCGCCCTAATATAGCGTGAGCTAATGGTCATCTATTTGGGATATTCACCTTTTTGCAAACATTATTCGCAACAATTAACACTGCATTGCTCAAAAACTATGTGCTAATGGGAAAGCATTCAAAACAACTAATAAGAAAAATGCAAATCTAGATTTATAATATGTCTATGTAATTTGTGAGAAAACAATATAAAAAAATATTAACGAAAGAAGCGAAATTATCAAGTATGAAAACGCGATAGCTATATCTAAGATAGTGAAAAGGTAAAAATTGGGTTGGTAAACTAAGAAGAAAAAAAAAAAGTAGAGTAACGAAAAGAAGGGTAATGGTCATGTCATAAATAATAGAAATCGAAAATAGTATCAAGGTAAAATAGTCATTAAAATAAATTACAAATGGTCTCCTGTCTTGACCAACCATCCAGATGGTGTAATGCGACGAGTTCAAGCTGAAAAATGTCCGAAAAATAAAGCAAAAGTTCAAATTAGAATGGTCCTTACTCTGAGCCATACATGTGTTGTAAAATCTTCTTGCAAGACAGCATTTTGTCTCTGATAAAGCTAAGAGTGAAATCATTTTGAACGACCCGGTCGTACATCTGTTGACAGCATACATATCCATCACGGAGGCCAAGGTAGTGCATCGAATCATGGTTAATAACTGTTACACCATCTCCGCTTGCATTAAAAACAAACTTGGTATGGTCAGAAAAGTTCACTTGGCAGCTACCATCTGACAATTGAAACAAATAAGAGTCTCCTATTCTTTCAAATCCCAAGAGATACACAACATTGTCTGGATGACCACAAAATACAGCTTGTTGAGCCTGGACACCTGGAACTTTTCCTTGAAAGAATTCCTGTAAATATTTTGCTTCACAGACCTTCTGTTCATATCCATCATCAATACAAGTCACCTCAGCATCACAGCAGATTCTAAGATTTTCATCCATGTATTTATGCATGGAACCAACTAGGTGAAAATTTCTGTTATCATCTTCCGTAATGTTTTCATCTTCAGTACTAGTGATTCGTCGAAATACTGACACATTGTGGGTAGTGTCATAGTAAATTTTGTCAAATGTGTTGGCAACATAGTTTAGCTGAACGATTGTGCCATCTGGTCGTAACACACCGGAGGTTCCATTGGATAACTCATATCCAATGCCAAACCTGTTAGTATAGTCTACCCACTTGGTAATATAAACAACTTGAGGAACTGTGTCATCATCCATATGGTACTCTTGAAAATTTGATTGCAATAAATCAGTGATGAGGCCAGCGCCACAGTGAAATATGGCATGAGGGTCAGGAAGTCGTGGGGGAGGAACAGCAACTGTTGTTATGCCCTTGCTGGATTCAATTGTAAATATAGGCGATACATTATCCTCCGCTGTTTCATAGGTCTGAACTTCTTCTCTTTTTGGGTCATCATTGCGATTAGATTTAGTTCCAGTTGGCATCATTGAATATTGATCGGTTTCAATTTTGTTCATGTCGCGAACTCTATCATCTTGGACCTCTTCACCTCTTTCGGGTCGTTGAACCACAACTTCTTTGTACTTCTCTTTAGTAGCGACAGGAGACAAAGAATTGGGAAGAATAGAGTGTCGAGCTCGAGGGTCCCTTACAGCTTGTTGGATCATCGCCTCGACATTTACATCTTTCTTCTTTGACATTAGTCTTCGAGATTCGTCAATAATCTGTGCGTCAATCATGCAATTTAAAAAGTTTTGTTCAGACTCTTCCGGACCAATATTGTAGAAATGTTCTGGGACAGTGGTGATTATGCTAGAATCCAAGCCAGCTGGGAATGGGCCTCTAAAAAAGGGATGTTCCAAAACTTGATTAAGGGTGGGTCGTGCGTTTGGATCAGTCGAAAGAAGGCCTGAAATTAGATCTCGAGCAGCTAAAGAAACGTCTGCTCCGTTGGGGATTTCATAATCGTTATTTTTGATACGTTCGTAGATAGTCTCGACTTTTCGAGATTGGAATGGAGGTTTTCCAACAAGCATAACATAGAGTATGATTCCAATAGACCAGACATCTACTTCATAGGAATGGCCTTTATCACGACCATATAATACCTCAGGAGCAATATAGTTTGGAGTTCCACAGATTGTCTTTTTTCTGTCGCTTTTGGAATACAAAAGAGCTGCCAATCCGAAATCGCCAATCTTAGTATTCATATTGTCGTCCAGAAAAATGTTTCCAAGTTTTAAATCTCTGTGAATGACACCCATATTATGCATAAACTTAACTGCGCCAATTATTTGAGTAAGAAAAAAGCGAGCTTCAGGCTCAGTAAGGGTCTTTCGCTTGCGGATCAAGTCCATAAGTGACTATAATCATATTATGTTAGAAATGAGCAAAACAAGGGCAAAACTAGCTATGACCCTGAGAATACACAATACAGTGAATACTTACACTATTGGAGCACATCTCCAAAAGAATATAAACATTAGTATCATCTTCAAAGCAATCGATAAATCGAACAATGTTGGGGTGCATCAAAGTCTTGTGAATCTTGATTTCGGCAACAATTTTACTCTTGTTCTTTTCCGTTAGTAACGACGCCTTTGCGACAGTTTTTGCAGCATAAACTTTTCCGGAACTGTCATTCACTTGGAAACATCTTGCAAAGCCACCCTATTCACAAATTATTAAAATGTTAGAAAGGAATTCGTACCCAAGAAAAAAGAAACCACAACTTACAGCTCCAAGGCATAAACCTCGTTTGAAGTTCTTGTTACCACGGGGGTTTTTGATAGTCGAAGGAGGGGTCTTGCATAAAGCTGAAGGCTTCTCTTTTTCCTTGTGGTTATCACGTTTCGCTCTTGGAGTAGTGGCAGGATGAGCTCGTGCAACATCGACAGCAGCTGTAGCAGCTGTAGCAGCAGCAAGAGCAGCATTTCCCTTTGTACCACTACTGGAAGTAGTACGATGCTGGTGTGTCATTCTAGCTGATTCTAGTGCTGGATTTTGGTTTTGTATCTTCTTTTCCAGAATCTTTTGAGACTGTTTGAGCTTAACCAAATGTGCATTGGAGGCAGCTCCAGGAGGGGCTCTATTCAATTCTTGATGAGGGAGGTTTTGAAGTGGTTTTCTAGTGGTCATGTTAGGTCAATTCAAAAAAATTCAAACTCATGGGAAAAAGAATGCAGTGAATGAGTGTGAAGAGTGAAGATGGGAAAGGAAAGATAGGATATGTGAATGTTATTTTAAAAAGCTGATGGGATAACCCCGAGACAAATGTGTGTTTGTTTGTTTGTTTGTTTACTTTCACACCCAAAACGTTGTGGTTACTCAGCAAAAACAAACACCAGGGCCACACACCAACAGTACTGAAAAATGCATGACATACAGGCGTAATTAGTTACATATTTGGAAACAACCCTCTTATACACGTGAGGATCACACTCAATTACATATCAATGACAAAGCCTTGCAATGTCACTTTTTGCACGTGATGCTCACATTTTTTTCAATTAAATCGTAGGTGATAAATTTACTTAGCCTTCTTCTTTCTTCCCTTGTCTTCTTCATTACAACAACTCGTCGCAGTTAGAGCAGCTATCCTGCTAAAACACTGTTTGCATAAATATCACCACTCAAGTTTTATTTGCTATTTATTTACCGCTTTTACTACTATAAATATCAGACACTTGAAGTATTCGCTAGTGTCGGGTTTATCTGGTACTCGCCGATTTCATTGCTATTTTTCCCCACGTCATGGCATTATTGTAAATCCAACAGGTAAGTTCTTGGTAAAAAGAAATATTTCTCTTTCATTCCCATTGTTCATTATTTGAAGACTCGGTTCTAATCTTTGAAATTCGCGTTTAATTTTGATTCTGAGTTGTAGGACATACTGATACGGATTCTAAACCCCAACAACTTAAATCGCAATCGCCTTCATTATTATCGCATTGTTCAACTCTATCATTTCTTTTAAAAAGACATTCAATCACACAGAGATACTATTCTTTGACATTACACCAAGCCACAGCGACCACCGAACCAATGGCTGTTAAAGTTGAAGTTGATTCTTCCAATTTGGTGGGACCTCTTGGGACCGAGCCTAGTGCTGTTGTGAAAAAGCGAAAGACAAGCTCTTCCTCTTCTAATGGAACACCTGCTACCAAGAAGATCAAAGCCGAGTCAACAACTAGCACTCCAAAGAAATCGACCTCTTCAAAGAAATCAACTCCCGCGTCAGCAAAATCCAAATCCGCTGTTAAAAAAGAATCTAATGGTGTTAAGAAGGAAACCAAGCCATCAGCAAAGAAAGTTAAGAAGGAAGAAAGTGAGGATCCATCAGAGGTAGATGAAGATGATGAGGACGACGAATACAAGTGGTGGGAGGAAGGAAATTCAAGCGATGGAACTATTAAGTGGACCACATTATCTCACAATGGTGTCCTGTTCCCACCTCCTTACGAACCTCTACCTAAAGAGGCATATCTTGTTTATGATGGTGCTCCTGTTAGTCTTCCTCTTGAGGCAGAGGAGGTAGCTGGTTTCTACGGTGCCATGTTGGAAACTGATCATGCTAAAAACCCTGTATTTCAGAAGAATTTTTTTGCCGATTTCATTCAAGTCTTGAAAGATACTGGAAAGAAGGCTATAAACCGCGATACAAAAGAACCAATCACCATCAAAAACTTTGCTAAATGCGACTTTTCTGTTATGTACAAGTATTTTGATGCCCAACGTGAACTTAAAAAGCGACTTCCTCCCTCAGAAAAGAAGCGACAAAAGGCCGAAAGAGATAACATGGAAGCCCCATATAAGGTTTGCGTGTTGAATGGACATAAAGAGCTTGTTGGAAACTTTAGGATTGAGCCCCCAGGTCTGTTCCGTGGCCGTGGTGAACATCCAAAGACTGGTAAGCTAAAAAAGCGTGTTCGGCCTGAAGATATTACCATAAATATTGGTAAAGAAGCAACAGTCCCCGAGCCCCCTGCAGGCCATAGTTGGGCATCTGTGCAACACGACAATACAGTTACATGGCTTGCTAACTGGAAGGAAAATATTAGTGGCGCTTCAAAATATGTAATGCTTTCTGCAACATCATCGCTTAAAGGTATGAGTGATTTTAAGAAATTCGAGAAGGCAAGAGAACTTAAGAAGCATGTCGCTCGTATTCGCAAAGACTATACTAAAGATCTTCGAAGTTCTTCCATGCTCGACCGTCAACGTGCTACGGCTACTTATTTGATCGACAAGCTTGCACTCAGAGCTGGTGGTGAAAAGGGTGAGGATGAAGCCGACACTGTGGGTTGCTGTTCATTGAGATATGAGCACGTATCTTTGAAGCCACCAAATGTAGTTGTCTTTGACTTCCTGGGTAAGGACTCAGTTCCATATCATAATGAGCAAGAGGTCGAACCCCAAGTTTTTAAGAACCTTATGATCTTTAAAAAGAAGCCTAAGACTATTGGTGACCAGATTTTTGACAGATTGGATCCACCGATTCTCAATAAGCACTTGCAGAATTATATGCCAGGTCTCACGGCAAAAGTTTTCAGAACTTATAATGCTACGCACACCATGCAACAACAAATGGATCTCATTCCCAATGAGGGTACTGTGGCTGAAAAGATTGTGCGATACAATGCTGCTAATCGTGCTGTTGCTATTTTATGTAACCATCAAAAGGCAGTTGGTAAGACGCATGACGCCACCATCGAAAAAATTGATGATAGAATCAAGGTCTTGAAATGGAAGCGATCTATACTCAAAAAACAGTTGGCTATTTTGGACCCAGACCAAAAGAAAGGTAAAAAGGGCACTGAGTACTTTAAAGATTCCCGGGAGTTTACCAAGCCTGAACTAATTGAGATTGTGAAGAAGCACTATCACGCCGAACGTGAACGACAGACCCAACGATTTGAGCGTTTATTTGAGCGACAAAAGCTTGAAGAAACACCTAAGGAGAAAAAGGTATTCAAGAAGGACTTACAGGAGAAACTCAAACAACTCAGAGAACAAGAGAAAGATGCACTTGATACTGTAAAGGACCCTCAACCCAAGAGTGGGCAGTCTGTTGAGAAGATCAAGGCCCAGGTTGAGAAGTTAGATCAGCAGATTCAGAATACCGAGTTGCAAAAACAGGACAAGCAAGACAATTCTTCTGTAGCATTGGGTACCTCTAAGCTCAACTATATTGATCCTCGTTTGACAGTTGTGTTTGCAAAGAAATATGAAGTTCCTATCGACAAGTTGTTTGGTAAATCCATGCGTGAAAAGTTTAGATGGGCCATTGAAAGTGTAGACGAAAACTGGAGATTCGATTGATACAAAGATACACATTTCTTTTGCTTTATTTATAAGTACCTACAATTGCAAAATGCTTGACACTTTGTCTAGCATTTCACTGAATAGTTAACGCTTATTGTACTTTTATTATATTTATTTTTTAGGCTTGAATTATTTTTTAAAATAATATATACTATGTGATAGATAGAAATCTGCCTTGATCTTTAGCTAGTTAACAAGTATATGCTAGTTGACAATTGCACCAACAAGAGCGCAATGTTTGTATGTTATTTTTATAAGAAAGTTCTCAAAGATTTCTTTTGTTTCCTCCGTGACCACCAACAACCAGAAATTCACAATAGCTGATATCTTTCATTAATTTCAATAAATTTGATTATTTATTTGATACCTTTTAAGGTTAACATTGTTCAATAGATCACACTAGCAGCCATATATATAGACGATAATTAATAACCGCACAAGTTCGGTCAATTATTAAAAATAATCAACTTTTGTAAGAAAAGTGACTGTATACCAATGTATCATTAATCATTCATACACTTCAATATATTTCTCTAACTTTAAGTTCATACAAAGATAATATTCTAATACGTTCGACGTACTTAGAGTGAGCTAAACCCCTCCTCAGCCGAGTTCTTATGGAAGAAAAACGTTAGGATTCGTCATTCTCAACCTTTTTACTGCCATTTGAAAACCAGTTAAACGACATGTTATAGCTTTTACCAGTACCGGATATACCAGACGCATATTTGCTTCTCTTTGAGTAAATAAAACAGTTGAGGCTAAAGCCATAAGACACTTGTATGTTTTATACAGTTACTCTTTTCCAGCATTTCGTTTTTTTTTTGGTTTGCATGCACTCTTTAACAGCAATTTGCTGGTTTATTGGTATCGTTGTTTGGTGGTAGCAGATTGAAAGCATTACGCAGTTCTTAACCATTTTGGAGCAAAATCCTCCTCATACTCAATTGGTTCTCTGAATCTTTCAATAAACTCCAAATCAGCGTCAGATTTTCCGTTTGCAAACTTAATGTATTCATCAAAAGTTGTTGCAAGAGACCAGCCCTGTAGCAGTCCTCTCATTACGCCAACAAGAACGCCTACTCTATGCTTTCCTTTATTCGAGTTTAGCAATATTGGAAGATTTCGCGTATCCAAAACGATTTCCAAAGTCTGGCGTATGATATCCTTATCGTTATCGCGGAAGGGCTCTTTGGCAGATGGCTGGTGGAAATGTATTAGTCGGATTCCACTATCATGCGCCCATTCTTGGTACCGTTCGAAAATTCGGACCGAGTTAGAATCCTTGTCTTTGTCCTTGGTGCTCGGTGGGTCGCCGATGTAGACAATGGTTTTCAGATTCAGGTTTTCGAGAAACGGATAGTTGATTTCGAGCGGATGTCCTGAGCGATACACGTCTTCTGCAACTAGGGCAAAGTTGAGTGGAGGAACAAGAAGTTCTGTATTAAATAATCGTACTAATCGTACTTGTTGGGGTGGCGTGTCGTCTGTTACATCTGTCCGTGATTTGGGAGGCTCTTCGGGCTGCTCTGTAGGAGTAGTGTCTGTTGTCTTGGAAATCTTTACTTGGACCCGTAAGCCAGATCCATTGAGAACGCTACGTGTGTGTTTATCATGTTTCGGTATGCTTTCTGAGTTCAGCGTTGATGTGTCCTCGTCTTTATGTTGCGTGTTGACTTTGTTTTCAAGAGACAGATTTTGCATATCTTTTGTAGTATGTTCTACTTGCTGCTGTGGTATCGTGTTTTTTATTTCATATGACATCTTGGTATTGCTTGTTTTATGAATCTCACTAAGTCTATGGGTATCTAATGCTAGTAATATGGCGGTGTTGAAATGTGTTGAGTGAATTGAGGGGCGCAATGCTCTAAAGTGTCATGAATCACCAAGATTTCTGTTCAGATAGTATCAGTATTTCAATTCCAGACGTTCTTATGTCTGTATTTTCAGGTGTTCTGTCACTCTTGGAGTGTATAAAGTTGAATCAAAGTGAAGTATTCAATTATCCATTAGATTCAGAGGTGAAGCACAATTTGCATTGTACGTTTGTAAGATACATACATGAGTTCTATTATACTTAAAGAATTACATACATGTTACACAACTTATGATCATGCAAGTTCTGGTGCCAGTGCTAAAATACTCAATGAGAATCGTAAATTTTCAAAGGGAGCTTAAAAAACCCATCTGGAAGAAAATATGACTCAAATTCCAATCTATGCTTCTTATGCTTCTTACTTGCCCTCCGTTTTGCTCTTGTGGAAAGAGATATACACCAATGAAATCTTACATACATGGTGTTGGCTATAAGTGTTTGTAATGTGTGTTAGCAATTTAGAAATTGTAAATAATAGTAAACCTCATACCGGTAAAGGAAATGATAACATGCTTTTGAATTTTTTTTGATGTCAATGACAACTCTTAGGAGAAGTAATAAAAAGTTTAAGAAGAAATAAAACTGAGAAAGCTGCATTAATTTGAACAATTGGGTCAAAGAAGGACTGTTCAGCAGAACAGCTAGAGATATACAGACTTGTGGGGGTGCCAACACATTTTTCAATATCGATCCATCATTGAATACACACAAACCTTTGAATCAAGTATCATAGATTGTTTGTAATCAAGTGTAAAAGTAAATAAAGACATTTTACGACGAAAATATGATCTCAATGCATCATAGGATTGTTTGTTATGAAGGTGCGCTAGAAACTTACACTATTCAACTTGGCCAGTCGTCTCTCAATAACCGAGATTACATGTATTTTTAAAAGACGTCAGATGGCAGATACTGGAAAAACCTATATCCTTCTAATAAGATGAAGCAAGCCTGAATATTTTAAAAACTGGGGTATTTGAGATCTCCTCATAAATATGGCGTTCGTTTGAAGTTTAGTGTGTAATAACCGAACACCAATAAAATAAAATGCAGATAAGATCCAAGTCACGGAGTTTACATCCAGAATCCTAAGAAATAAGAAATAGGAAAATATCCTTCGAAACCCGAATATGATGGTTGTTATCAGTTGACTAGTTATCACTAATCAAAACATCCTAATTTGAGCAACCACCACGGTAAACACAAAAACAAGTTTAAGTCAATCACCGGCAATCAGCGGTTAGGCATCTGCCAAATATCAGTGATAATCCTCCGAAAAATTGTGAAATGCTTTAGCCTTTGATTCCTACGAAGCTTCTTGTG
Organism: Magnusiomyces fungicola; assembly: GCA_900654225.1. Classification (NCBI taxonomy): domain Eukaryota; kingdom Fungi; phylum Ascomycota; class Dipodascomycetes; order Dipodascales; family Dipodascaceae; genus Magnusiomyces; species Magnusiomyces fungicola. The sequence continues at coordinate 4,609,097 of CAACAH010000001.1, forward strand.
ACACTGAATTAGTAAGTGGCTCTCGAGACTTTGATAAACTTTCAGCTTTACCTTGACTACCTCTTGGCGTCTGATCTGGGAAAAAGTGCGGGGAGTTGATGTCCGTCTAGTTTCCTGAGGAGTACTTTGTTTAAGAAAAAACTTGACAATGAAATAACCAAACTAGAAGTATTTGGTTTCAATTACTGTTGCACTTTCTGGGTTACATACGACCTGTGACGTTGTTCAACGTGCCGCAATCCGAACAGCCAATGGTCCCAGGCTTGGTGTAGGAGCGTTTATTGTGGGGTCACATATGTAAGGAATCATAGATACATACATACTTTGTTTGCATGCCATAATAACGAATATGGCTCGCATCCACCCCCAAGATACCATCAGTGAAATGTATGTAAGGAATCAGACTTATTCCAACCTCGCCGTTATGTTAAGAGAGTCATCGGAACTCAGACCCTGTTTTCTATCAAAGTCCCGGGCCTATCATACCTTTTTGGAGTATATATTGAAGCTCCTATCCTCTAGTTTAGAATTGGCTTTTTCTATCAACTCTTCACTTGCCTGATTCGCATTTTCACCTCATCTCCATATTTTCTTCCTCACTATGGTTTCATCTACCGACTCTCTTCTCCGCGTTTTAATTGTCGGTGCCGGCGCTGTTGGATTAATATACGGATACTATTTGGACCAGGTTCCGTCGATTGATGTGACTCTTGTTGCTCGTTCCAATTATGAAGAAATCAAATCCTCTGGCGTGTTAATTACATCTCCCAGCCAACCTCGTGCTGATATTAAGTACCATCCAAATCGTCTTTGGTCATGGTCGTCATTGCTGTCCTACCATGGCGAGCCATTTGACTTTGTGATTGTGGCTTCCAAATCACTTGGTACTGAAGCAATCAAGGGCCTGGGCAAGTTTATGACCTCAGAACAAACCTCGCTTATGCTGCTCCAGAACGGAATAGATATCGAGCACCCATATAGACAGGAGTATCCAACTATCCCCATCGTTTCAGTAGTTGTAAGAGTCGGCGCAGCTTTGGAAGGCCATAACAAAGTGGTGTACTTTACTCCAGGCCTAAGTCTCTTCATGAGCTTGTTCCCAGGTTCATATCCCGACTCCTTAAAGCCAGCACTGGAAGCACGATTGAAAACTTTGCAAACAGCGTCAATTCTGGGAGGGTTATTGAAGTTTGAGATCTACGATGATATCAGATTCTACCGCTGGGAAAAAATCATGTGGAATGGCACATTCAACACCATTTGTGCTGTTCTCAACCTCGATGTTGGCCAGGCCTGGAAGGCATGCCCTGGCTTGATCCGTCAAGTGATGACAGAGATTTGGACTATCGCGGATGTAGTTCTTGGCTCTAAAAATTGGGCACCAGCCAGCAAAGTGGATAATATTATTAGCTTTACGATCAAAGACAAGGATTATTTTCTTCCATCGACTTTGCAGGACGTCAGAAAAGGTAAGAACGTAGAAAATGAGGCCCTCATGGGTAATCTGGTTAGAGTTGCAGAGCGAGAGGGTGTCAAAGTCCCGACTCTTGTTGCTCTTAACGAAATGCTTAAAGGGCTCAATCTTCGTCTGGAGCTGGAGCGAGAAGGTAGGCTTTAAAAAAAGTTACTGGTATGTGCGTGCAATTTGATTCCCTACTATTGAAAATACCCTATTGTTTTCAAATTTCACTACAGAAAGGATGAATTGTTAAAGTAACTATTATTAATTTGTCAATATGCTATTAATTATTATTTTTAATCTCATTATTCGGAAGTGGTTTGTGTAAAGAATCGTGAATCTAATATGTCTAATCTCTAGTCAAGTGCGTATGGCCTTCTTAGGTTAAACCTTTTATTATATCAATCACGTGATACTGTTAATAAACCCTTGCCCTGAGTATGGCTCGGATATTCTTCTCTCCTTACTTCTAACCAGGTCCTTCTAACCTCCATCTTTCACGTTCTCTTCCCTGACAGTCTCTGACCATTGCCTATCGACTGTATCTCGTTTCTGGCCCATAGCCACTCTCTCTATTAACTACAATCTCTCTAACTGATAACACTATTCTTTTATAGCAAGGTTAGTCATCGTTGAATTATAGATAGAAACTGCGACTATTATTAATCATGTATTAACTTTTATGTAATATTTAAGATAATTACGCTATTCACCAACAAGTTCATCCTTACACGAGCATCACAGTGCGTACAGTTACTACATACGTATTATACTGGGGATAGCTGCTCAGAGTACTCATAAGAATTAGTAGGTTATAAAACACCAAAAGTTTCCTGTGGAAATCCCACCAGGAACCAAAAAGTTACTCATTTCATCCTATACTTATATCATCTCTATCATTTACACCTTTCCTTGTGTATTTGCTATTTTTTTTAAATTTTTTTCCCTTTATTATAGCTATAACTTTGCTTAAATCAGTTCAAATCACCTCTAAGAACGTGACAAGAAACTCTAGTTTTCAGCCTTTGCTCGGCTAATCTAGCATCACCAAAAATACATATCCACACCCGCATCGGCATTGTATAATGAATCATTGATATTCCACTCACAACATTAATTATGGAACCGAAGCGACGTGTCTCTGAGAAATTAAAAAATAAGCCTGCTATAAATAAACAAACACGCCCCATAGAGACTATTAAATCGAAAAGTGCTGCTGATAATGATGATGATTATGATAGACCCATAAAGAGAAAACGAAAGACATTAAGTTGTGCCCCATGTCGAAAGAGGAAAATTAAAGTATGAGAATATCTTTTGCTTTTAATAAAGGCTTTATCTCTTTAAAAAAAGACGCGCTTTCTTGATACTAACTCTGTCCTAGTGTGATCATAAAAGGCCATGTGGTCAATGCATTCTTCGCGAGCTACAAAGCCAATGCGAATACGAAAAGTCCAACCGTTGGGGATACTCTTCGGGCCCTGATCCAGCTTCCTCTCAGTCTTATGATCAGAGTTCAGGAACCCAGAAACCTCTCATCGATACTTTCCAAGAAGATACATTTTCGGCAATGATTCCTTCATCATACAAGCTTGCTGAACTCCAACTCCCACAGGATCAGCTCTCATTGTCTATGTATCAACACGTGGATCAGTCCAACCAAAATAACGTAAAAGAACTGGGTGAAAACCTCTCACTGGATGATATTTCACGCAATACGTTTATAGCTTACCAGAATAAATCAAACAAACGACCATGGCTAGCCCTAGATGAAGACTCAGTAACCAACAATCTTAACCATAGTAACACAAATATCAATAACGAAGATGCTTCTGTTAATAATAACGTTCTGCAAAACTACGACATACAACAAGATGTATATCACCGGTTTAACGAGCTCAACCATAGCAATATTCCCTTCAAAGACTTTCCAAATGATCTTCTTCAAAAACCTTTCATAAAACCTACTTCAACCGTTCCTGTGTCTTCAGATAATGTAACCCAATCACCTCCAAGTCTGATGTCGCTACAAGACACTTCATTTCTTATTTCCGAAGTTGAACGATGTGCATCTACAATGCTTCCCATTTCCAACTGGTCTGCGATATATAGGACACTTAAAGCGTGGAACAGACGCGATGCAACAGTACCGCCTGGAAATACTAATGGCGATCTTATTGTTTTTCTTATCACACTGTACATTGGATACCAACTGACTGAGAGCAGAAAGTATAATATTCTCAATAACAATATACCAGAAAGCGAGATCTTCTCTCCCCAGAAGAAACCCCTTGTTCAAGCTTGGCTTCAAAATCTTATTGGAAGATGTGCACAGACTCTCTATTTTAAATACCCTACTACATTTAGTGAAATTCACGATATCACGCCTTATTTGCTGCATTCATTTTATTTATGTCACAATGAATCGCCAGATGTTAGCTCTTCTTGGAGTAAAATTTCAATGTTCACATCTACATTTCAACGTCTTGGGTATTCGTTTCCCAGGTATCTTTTCAGCTCTTCTGATACAGGAGAGTCAATAAAATCGTTGAATAAACAAATTCAGTGCGAGCAACAAACTGAGCGGTGGATTGAAGCGTACAAAACTACAGAAAAGTTGATCGCGTATTCGATGCGAACTCAATCCCTCATTAACACATCTCTATTTCCTCATCTTACTATGTCAACCAAATCATTTATCGCCCCCACTGAAAAACCCAAGCATGGGAAGCACTTTGACCCTGATGCTGAGATGATGAGAAATACCTGGTCTGCCAATATTAGGAAATCATCCGTTGCATCGAGTCCTGGCTCGGTAATATCCTCGCCAGGAAGCAATGCCAGTGGTGGCAGCACATGCAGTAGTAGCATTTATGCTCATCTTATGCATGGAAAACTGACCTTTCATTCTATAAGACTGGCTCTTTTTGAGGTTATTGACTCTGTTTTACAAACAATATATTCATCGCGTCATCTAGTGCATCCAAAAAATCTCACACGTTATGAGGGTGTAGCAAATAAGCTCGCAAAAGAATTTGTGGAAGTTGTTAGCGTCGACTTTGAGGAGAAAGGCCGAAAGGATGCAATGTACAAATCACAAATTAGATACCAGTTACTCGCTATCCAGTCGCTTTGTAATACCATTGTAATGCTTATTTATCGCCCTTACACAATCACAGAACATGATCCTTTGGTCGCATCTGAAATTTTTCGCCGTAAAGGAGCAGCAGCAGCTATTGGAGCTATCTCGTCAATGATGCAGCTGTTAGAATATGATTTTGAAGATGATGAGGCAAATGGTGTACACGATACCCAAGAAGGTCTAGATCTATCGCCTTCTAAAAATAAGTCTCTATCAACACGGCCTAGTTCTTCACATGATAAGGAAACACCGACCTATGAAACCTATAAATGGTTTGCTTGGGTTGATATATTCATGGCTGCGTTTGAAGGCTCGGTTTTATTAGCACTGGACCATCGCTCTCGTCAGCAACTTGAAATTCCACCAGATAAAAACCATATTATTAAACAGTTTGGGATTTGCCTCTTATCTGAATTCAAGGAAAAGAAGCCCCGGGAAAGTCTTGCTACCCTATCCAATTCTGGGCAGGGCCATACCCCAGGTACACCAGGTTTTGAGCAATCTCCTCTTTCTGGATTCTTTTCTGACACGCATTCATTATCTTTCCCCTTCTTGAGTCCAGGCACATCAATTAATTCAAATCCTAGTAAACCATCACATCAACCATATTCATTTGAGCCTTTACACTCGAATTCCTCACACAGTGCTATTAAGGAGTCTGTAAGCAGTCCAATTCCGAAATACACAGGTGAGCTAAAGTTTCCGGGTTCCAACTGTTGGTCTACGACTGACACAAACTGGCGCGTCAATCTAGTAACTCGCGTGCGCGATCACTTTTTGAAAATAGCATCTAACCTTTCAACGCTTCCAAAAGCAGCAAATCAACAAGATGGCAATAACAGAATGAATCCAGATGCAGAAATTGATACTGCTAGGGAACTGTCTCGCCCTTACAAAGCTGCAACTATCCTTACTGCACTTCTTGACAATGCAGATGGAACTACTTTCAAGGTACCAAAACGTTATGGCCCATTTTCCATTCCCGCAAATCCTGGATCTACATCCTCAAGTAAAGGCCATCCTAATAATGGAACTGGAGACGAATCCTATGCCCATGTAAAGTTCGATGTTGATTATTTTGAATCTCTGGTATCTGAACCGGATATTTCTTTTTGGCAACGTTTGGCAGCTGCTGTTAATGATACAATCGATAGTTGATTTCTATTGATTAAATTGTTTATACCTCATATTTTATTTATATTTACTTTGATTTATGGTTTATGGTTTGTTTCACTGTACTATTATATTGTATATTATTATTAATGAGCCTTTTTGTATGACTGTTTACTACCAACACTATTTTATATCTACTGAACCTGTTTTCGGATATGATTATGGCTCACAAAGCAAAAGTTGTATCTTAAATCTTGCTGTTTGGTAGTGATCTATAGATCTGAGAAAATATCATGTCATGGAATAGGTTGAATATTATCTAAATTTGTGATCATTTAGAGCCATTGTGAACTGTTTAAGAACATCATGTCGCATCTAGAATGACATTTAGTAGGCCTAATGAAAAGAAACAGCATTTATGAAATTTAACCAAATTGGTTTCATTATAAGTCACCAGTCAATGGTGATTCCCAAAGGAATATTTATTACAGGGTTGCTTAATCTAGTGAACTCTTAACATCGACAGAGTCTCCTGAGGCAAACTAACTTGTGTAAAAACTTGAGTGTCTCAATTTGCTCATTTCTTTACCTTTAAAAGGGTTGTTTCAATAACTATCATGGCCCTAGAAATTGTACGTTCGATTCTTTCATTTGTAACATTTGAGCCGCAAGTCTCTTTCCAGGAAACAGAACTGAGGTTCGGGAAAGCAAAAATTAAAAATTAAGCATCACCACCATGTTGGGTCCTATAGCTTTCACGCCGCAGGCCAACAGACTGTTGCTGATGCGTACTCATAAAAGATGTACAAGTCATATTAGACGACTGAATTCTTTAATATAGTTGATAAGATTTGTAGAAGAAATACCTGGACAAGGTATCCAATTATTTCACATGATCGTAAAGATTTGTGGTAGCAGGTATATATTTTTTTGCTAAAGAACAGATGCTATGTCAATGTTCTACTTAAATACAACTATAACGCCACATTGCCTTCATGAGATCACGGAACTGGTATATGTTCCTATTACCATGGCATGTATCAACTATTACAGTTTGGTGAAAGGTTTGAGAGCTTCAGATAAACAAGATCTTCAAGAAAAGCAGCACAAAAGAATAAACAAAATCATATCCAAAATAGCATTAAAACACTTGATTTACTTAATTCAAACAATACTAAGCTGTAAATGGTACTTCAGAGACCTTGTTGCTAAGCAAAAATAAAATAATTAACCCGATATTTTTCCACCCTCAAAAAAAACCCAACATCCCAACTGTGGTCCTGTTGTTGGTAAGTTTAGAGAAGTCAATCCACTCACAGAGCAGAGCCTCCAATTTGTTCAGTATGAGCCTCAATAACGTCACCATCACTGATGTCGAGAGACTGAGGAGTATCCTCTGGGCCAATTCGCTCACCGTCGTAAAGGAATCGAAGCGCAGAAATGTTCTTACCGGTTCTCTTGCAAAATGCATCCATGACCTTCTTCAAGTTGGTGGATTTCTTGATCTTGAAAAAGACATCAGTACTAGAGTCGGTCACCTTGATGTTGATGTGTTCGGCCTCAGTCTTGGGCTCTCCTTTGGATGGGTCATTGATAGGTTCAGACATTATGAAGGTTTGATTTTAAATAAAAAGAATTTCTAGTAGATAGCAAAAGCTGGTGAATTTTGCTGAAAAATATTATAGAACAGGTATGAATTGTAAATCCAATGTAATTGTCGATTTGTATATCGCAATCTAACAACTATCTAGAATATAAAGTGGGTTGTGACAAAGAGAGAGAGACAAAAAAGATAGGAAATGGGTGATTAAAATAAGAAAAAAGGCAGTTTTAGCTAGGCCCGTGAATGTACAGAAACGCGTGCGCTTGTCAAAAAGTAAACATTCGTCACGTGAAACTTGACACAAACCAAGTCTTGTAGAATACAATTTCTCGCGTATAGTCAAAGAATGAATTTTATTTCAACTGAATCTAATATTTGATCAGGTTTGGCTGAAAAGGATTATTATAACGCGTTTTTAGGGGAAAATCAAATTGGACAGCGATCAAGAGGGTTTTATGCTAAATGTTTGGTTTTAATCTCCATCCAAAGAAGTGATAGCTTTGGATCAGACGAAGAGAACAAATGATTTTCAACATTACACAGGTTTGGGTTTTGAAATTTAGAAACTTCGACACAGTTGGTCATTTAGAGTCAATGAGGAACTTCAGTCAGTTATCTCATAAACCCAGCTGTGACAATTTTAGAGCCATCTGGCTATAAAATCAATAACAACGGCTCTCCATAGTAGCTTTGACATACCTTGAATCTATTGGCTGACCCGACCGACAGTGGGAAGACAGCTAATAGGTAGAGCACTTTTCCCGATACCCGATGCAAGTGATCAAAGTTTTACAAAGCTTGATAATACCAGAAAAACTGGAAACGCAAATAATAAAGTCATCGAAAGGTTGGTTAATGTGATCAAAAAAAACTACCAGGTACTACTGATGCTTACGAGAGATCTTTTTCAAAAGACTGCCAACATAACTTGACCAACCATTAGATATAAAATACAGGCTGTTTCCAGCAAAGCAAAAGTGTTTAACTGAGTTGGCTCTGCCCTTAGGAAGCTTTTCATACAAACGTTGCTTGGAAAAGCACTGAGAAATGTTATATAGTTGTTTCATTCTTCCAAGTATTTCCAACAATGGCCAGTCCACGTTTTCAAGACTGATGGAAACTCATAATCTCGAACATAGTCGGAGCTTCAATAGGCTGAGAAGTTAATACATGGCAAATTGCAGCTTTTTTGAGAGAATTTAAAGTTGTAGTCTCATCTTCCTCAACATGATACCAGGAACTAGCGGCAATATTGAGAAAGCTGTATTATCCAATTGTTAAGACTCTAACTTGATTAATTACACAAATGTGTAAACAACATGTCAATGATATTTAAAAGATAAAACGCAAGCTTGCTTGGCAGTTCATTACAGGGATGACATGAAATACCAAAGAAAATTCTCAGCCGTATAAGCATCGCTTTGATTCGGTAGCAGTTACAAGCTTTTTGTAGCTAGTCATTCTCTTAAAATGACAACTGTTAAAAGACTATACTAGCAATGGCAGTAAGCATTAGAGAAACGAGGAACGAGCTTCAGTCTTTAAAACTTGTTTAGGATGGCCAGCACAGTATTCTAGATTAAGCTAACAGAGTTTCCAATATCAGTCCCAGAACGATTCACAAATAACTGAAACATATTCAATGATTCGTATACCAAATCAATCTAGATACAGGCCTGAATTTTATTATAACAAAAATGGTCTACAACCTTTTACTACCAATAGACAACGACAGACAATCTCAGGTAAATACACGATAGCAAATGGTGGTGAGGTGGCTATCATCCACAGAACCCGCTCAAATAAGATAAAAGCCTGAAAGACCTAAATCTCCTTGTGCGAGAATACAACGGACAAAGGTATACCATTCATCATCGATTGTTTTAGTTGTAAAGAAAAAAAAAAGAAGAAGAAAGGAAAAAGAAAAAAAGAGAACACTCATTCTTTTATACAACTCCTTGAAAGTGGTGGAGTACCTCTCCGTCTGATATTTTTTAATCCGGGTAACATTAAAAGGATTGGCCATTAGAGCCAGTCAGCGACAGTCAGAGCATGTCACCGTGACGTGTGACTTCCCAGCCCTAACCTGAAAAATTGCTGGGTATATTCTGAAATTTTTTATATTTACTCCACCATCCATCTCAATTGCAATCATTGATCCTTCAAGCAATCGATCATTCCATCGAAATATCATATACTGATTGATCTGTAATAGGATTTATATGGATCTACTACCACCTTTTTCCTAAATTTACTAAAACCCATCATTTCTCGTCAATCCAGATCATATACACCAATCGTTTTGGAGATGGCTGAGCGATCCGTCGAAAATTGGGGCTCCCTGAGCGATACTGCTCATTCTCAGCTTCTTACTGCTTCACCTGTTTCCCGAGTAGCTATCATCAAGAAGATTGCTTCATTGGCAAGCTCTGAAGGTATGTAACTTATAAAATAAGTTGGCTACTGACATTTGCTAACATTTGTTTCTAGATCTCAATGAATCTGAGGCTACTGAAATCATTCAAATGCTTTTCAACCTTCACCCTCGCTACAGCGATTACCAATCTCGAAATGCCGTCCAAGACACATTTTTAGTATATTTCAAGAGTACACATGGATCCTTATCTTTAAAGACATTTGCCAAGCTAGCTGCTGGTGTTGCTGCTTCTAAGAAGGCTTTAGCTCTTTCTGATTTACAGACTGTTTTTGACTGGACCAACTCTGCTATTGCTAGTCAGTCCTCGGTCTTTGATTCTGACAAAGAAGTTTTTAAATCTCTTATTCTTACACAGGCTTTTGTTCTTCACAAGGTTATCACTTTTGAAAAAATTGATAAACACCTGAGGAGTTACAATTCTAGTGTCAGGGCTGTTCGTAATACTTGGACGACAGCTCTTCGCTCAAAGAACGAGAAAGCCCGTGATCTTGCTGAATTTTCATTGTCTGTTTTATTAGAAAAGCCGACAAATATCACCGATTACACCATTAGACTAATTTCAGTTGCAGCAATTGCGGGTTCATCAGTTGATCTTCTTTCCGCTAACACAACTATTCAAACAATTGTCGAAGACAAGAAGGATGAGATTTTCAAGGCTTACATTCAAGGTGTTGTAGCTACTAAAGTTCAGCTTTCAAGGCACCTCACAGATTCTTATGCGCCGTTATTTGTTGATTTCACTTCTCAAAAGGATTTTGACTCCATTTTAGCCCCGGCAATTGCTAACGCTATTCGTCGTGCACCTGAAATTATTCTTTCCACCATCTCACTGTCACTTTTTTCCAACCTTTCCCCATTGCTTGATACAGCCGATGCTCTCAATACCACTCTTCTTCCTCCACTTTTGAACGCATTCACTTCATCGAAAATCCCTGTTCGTGAATACGCATGCGAAAACCTTCAAGCTCTTCTTAAGCTTTCCCAGCCTACGCAAAAGCTTGACCAGGTTATTGAATCGATAGTGACACCATTAAAAACCAACAAGGTTACTTCGGCAGATCACCGTGTGTTTTATGGCTCTTCTCTTAGTGCGATTAAGCCATATCCCAGTGGATCCAAGTACATTTACACAGGACTTGTAAACTCAGTTGGAAAGGAGATTAACGAAGCTGCACTGAGATCTTTGTCTAAAGCTTTCTTTAAACATCTTTATTTTGATCTTCAGAATGATACCCCAATTGATAAATCTGCCAATGATGTCATTATCAAAGGTGTTACTGAAAAGCGTGGTAACTTGAAAAAGACCTGGATTACAAGTTTGGTCGATGAAACTCTTGCTATTGTTCACTGTTCTTCTGAGCTTGGAAAGTTCATTAGCGGCATTAGCACACATCTCATCGATGCTTGGAAAGATGTTAATGGCAATACATCATTAGCCGTTCAAAACAACATTGTTTCAGTCGGGTTTGCTGTTATTGTTCTTGTCAATAAATTAAATACTGTCGACCCTAAGCTATTGACACAATTTTCTGAGGCTCAAGTTATCAAAAAATCTCTAAAGAATGAAAAGGCTTCTTTCATCTCATCATATCGTGCTTTTACTAAAATCACCGCTGAGTCTGATGCTATTTGGGCTATTCGCGCTTTAAAAGCTAGTATAAAGGAGTTGGTGGCTATTGATGATGATGCTGTTTCTAAGGATTGGGCCCTTGCATGGATCTATTACATTGTTGCCCCTGTTTCTTTTAAGGCTAAACTTTTTGTTATCTCTTCCTTAAAAGATATTGATTCATCTTATCAACCTTTTCTTCGTGCTCTTTTCACCAAGAGTATTCAAGATCTTTTGAATCGTCCAAAAGAAGAGCCTAAATCGACTGACAACAATAACCTTGCTTATATTCCATTTACAAAGTTTACTGGTGTTATTACTGCATTATTCTCTGTAAAAGATACCGTTGGATCTTCCTTGTCTGAAAAGGACTTTGTTCCCTTATTAATTATTGCACATCATCCAGAGGTTTTTGCTAAAGGCGGATGGGTCAATCTTTGTTTGGAATCTGGAATTGATCCTGGTTCTGTTGTTGAAAAGTATTCCAATGAGTTGCTTGATAATATTTTTACTATTGCGGATTTATCAATTCGTACCGACAATGAAAGCATGCTTCATGCTGCCTTTTCTTCAGCCGCTACTCTTTCCTTCATCAATAGTTCTTTGGTCACCCCTAAGCTGGTTAAATATTTTGTTGAAAAGCTTGATGTTTCTAAATTTTCTGATATTGGAGACGAAACAATTACTATTTGGAATACACCTGAGGGTCAAGTAGCTTTTGATCCCTTTGCTGTGTCTAAAAAATATGTTGAAAGCAAGAACACCAAGAACAAAGAGAAAGAATGGGAAGACAATTTGCGTAAAGAGATTGCTGCTAAAAAGGGTCTTTCTCAGAAACCAAAATACACTAAGGAAGAACAAGCCAAGGTCAATGAGCAGATTTATAAAGAATCTCAGATTCGCTCTACCCTTAGAGAATTTTATTACTCTGTTCGAAAAGCCTTGGTTTTGATCTCTAACCTTTCGTCATTTGCAACTACTGCTGACAATGGTGTTGACATTTGGTTCCCCGAAGCTGTTGAAAGCTTACTCTCTTTTTTCAGTGCTGGATTGGCTTCTACTATTTTTAAGGGAGAAGCTTCTCGTGTCTATATCAAGCTTTCTTCCAACATCACTGGTGAAATTACAAAGTTTAAAGATATGTTATTAGTCAGTGGTGTTGCATCTCTTCGTGCTCTCAAAGTTACTGATATTGATTCACAAGCTCTATTGAGACCTGGTTCTCTTGGTCATTATGTTACTGAAACTCTTTACAGTTTAAAATTCCTCCGCAACCCTCTTGGTACGAATGCATTGGTTTACTTCCTTCCACTTCTTATGACTACATTAGAAAGCAAGAATGGTATTGATGTTACTGATGACGATAACGCAGAAGAACAAGTTCTTTTGGACCTCGAAATCTTATCCAACAATGCTGAAGGATTCCAAAGTGAGAAGTCTCCAAGAAAGCGCCTTTTAAGAACACTTTTGAAACGTCTTGATTCAACAAACTCTAACATTAAAGTTTTAAAAGATACTCTTAATCGTATCCTGCAAAGCATTAGTGACAACTTGTCTATAGATGAGCTTGATCTTCTTGTCAAGGAAGCTACTTCATCTGATGCATCTGTCCGTTCTATTGTTCTTGAACTTATTGACAATGAGCTCGATCTTACTCATCTGGATTACTCTAGCGAGATTTGGATTGAGCGTTTTGAGAATGAAAAACACAATGCTGAAATGGCTGATTCTATTTGGACTGAAAATGAACTTTCACTTGATGAAACTTCTCCTTTCAAGTTAATCTCTTTCCTTGATACACCACATGTCTTTTTGCGATCTGCAACTTCAAAGGCTATTGCTGCTGCTATCAGTGAGTATCCACAGCTTCTTTCTCAACTTTTTGAAGATCTTTCTGATCTTTTCAAAGAAAAATCAAAACCTCCTGTGGCAGTGAAGGATAAATTTGGTATGGAAGTTAATCCTGGCTCCAAGGGTGATACTTGGGAGGTTCGAAGCGGTATTGCTTTGACCTTGAAGGAAATCTCACCACTTCTTTCCAATGACCTCATTGAAAAATTCTTCCAGTTTATTATCAATGGTGAAGCATTAGGCGACAAGAATATTCAAGTTCGCGAACAAGTTCAGGATGCTGGTAGAAGCGTTATCCAAAGCCATGGTATTGTCATTGTCGAAACTTTGATTCCTATTTTCGATGATTATCTTTCCAAAGATCTCAAAAAGTCAGATACACACGATCGAATTCGAGAAAGCGTTGTAATTTTATACGGTGCTTTGGCTTGTCACCTTGAGGCTTCTGATCCTAGAGTTATTAAAGTTGTTGACAGACTTATTTCAACTTTGGACACACCCAATGAAGATGTTCAATACGCTGCTTCTGAATGTTTGGCTCCTCTTGTCAAGCTTTTTGAGCCGAAGCTTGGTCACTACATTAAGATTCTTCAAGATAAATTATTTAATGATGGAAAATATGCCCATCGTCGTGGTGCCGCTTATGGTATTGCTGGTCTTGTCAAGGGCTCTGGTATTGTTGCTCTTACTGATTACGACTTGATCCGCATTTTGATCGATGCTGTTGAGGATCGCAAGGATCCTAAGAAGAGACAAGGTGCTCAATTTGCATTTGAATGTCTTTCTCAAAGTCTTCAGTCTCTTTTCGAGCCTTATGTCTTTGAGATTATTCCACTCATTCTTTCCAGTCTCGGTGATTCTGCTCCTGAAGTTCGTGAGGCCACTTCATATGCTGCTCGTCAAATTATGAAGCATGCTACTGGTTATGGTATCAAGAAGTTGGTTCCTTTGACTCTTGAAAGTCTTGATCAAACTGCTTGGAGAGCTAAAAAGGGTGCCGTCGATCTTTTGGGTATCATGGCTTATCTTGATCCACGACAACTTTCTGCTTCTCTGTCCACAATTATCCCTGAACTTGTCGGTGTTCTGAACGATTCACATAAGGAAGTCAGAATTTCTGCTAATCAAAGTTTGAAGAGATTCGGTGAGGTTATTAAGAACCCTGAAATTCAATCTCTTGTTCCTGTTCTCATCAGAGCTATCAGTGACCCTACACAGCACACCGAGGAAGCTCTTAATGGTCTTCTTAAAACCCAATTTGTCCATTATATTGATGCCCCATCTTTGGCTTTGGTTATTCACATTCTCCACAGAGGTTTGAAGGATCGTTCTGCTAACATTAAAAGAAAGGCTGCTCAGATTGTTGGTAACATGGCTATTCTTACTGACAGTAATGATCTCATTCCCTATCTTCCATCTCTTATTTCTGAGCTTGAAATCTCTATGGTTGACCCCGTTCCAGCTACTCGATCCACTGCAAGTAGATCTATTGGTGCTTTAGTTGAGAAGCTTGGTGAGGATCAATTCCCTGATCTTATTCCTAGACTCATGTCCACACTTAAGGCCAAGGACAAGATTGGAGATCGTCTTGGTTCCGCCCAAGGTCTTGCAGAGATTATCTACGGTTTGGGTGTTCGCAAGTTGGAGGAACTTTTGCCAATTATTTTAAAGAACTGTACCTCTTCTCAATCTCATGTCAGAGAAGGTTTCATGCCTCTTTTGATTTACCTCCCTGGTGCTTTCTCTGCTTCCTTTAGTCCTTATCTTACTCAAATTATCCCTCCAATTTTGTCTGGTCTCGCTGACGATACAGAAAGCATTCGTGAGACTTCGCTCAAGGCTGGTAGATTGGTGATTAAGAACTTTGCAACAAAGGCTGTCGATCTCTTGTTGCCTGAACTTGAAAGTGGTCTTTCTGATTATAGTTACAGAATTAGAGCTGCCTCTGTTGAACTTACTGGTGATTTGTTGTTCCAGCTTGCCGGTGTCAGTGGTAATGTTGAGCTTGGTGAAGAGGATAGAATCATCTACGGTGATGTTAGCAAGACTATTGTTGAAGCCCTTGGTACTAAGCGTCGTGACATTATTTTCTCAAACCTTTTCATTTGTCGTACTGATACCTATCCACAGGTTCGTGGCATTGCTCTTGAGGTTTGGAAGAGCCTCGTTTTCAACACTCCAAGAATGATCAAGGAGATCTTGCCTACGCTTACTATGGTAATTATTAACCGTCTCGCAAGTACAAATACGGATCAGCGTACTATCGCTGCTCAATCTCTTGGAGAACTAGTTCGTCGTGTTGGTGGTACTGCTTTGTCTAGATTACTTCCTAATCTCAGTGAGGGTATGAAGACAAGTGATGTTGATGCCAGACAGGGTATTTGTATTGCTGTTACTGAACTTATAGGGTCTACTCAGGTTGACGATTTGGAGGCCCAACAAACATTGTTTATCAACATCATTCGTGATGGTCTTGGTGATTCCAACGAAATGGTTAGAAATGCTGCTGCTCGGGCCTTTGACGTTCTTCAGAATGCCATTGGTAACCAAGTTATTGACAATATTCTTCCTGATCTTATTAAATTGCTTCAGTCTGAAGAAACTTCAGAAAATGCACTTGCTGCTCTTCAGCAGATTATTTCTACCAAGGGTGCTATTGTTTTCCCTATTCTTATCCCTACATTGTTGGCTCCTCCTATGACTATTTCCAATGCTCGCTCTCTTGGTGCTCTGGCTTCTTTTGCTGGAAGAACTCTTGTTAAACGGTTTAGTTTTATTGTCAACACCTTGTACGATGCCCTTGTGGAAGCAAAGAATGAAACCGCTAAATCAGTTTTCAGTTCTGCTCTTGATTCAGTTCTGTTGTCAATTGATTTTGACGATGGTGCTCACACCTTGATGCAGCATATGCTTGCTTTGGCACGCAACCCTGAGCCTGAACGACGCGGTATCACATTCGATCACATGAATCGTTTCTTTTCTGAATCTGATTTGGATTATTCTGACTATCTTCAAGATTGGGTTAGTTTGTGTATTGCTTCTCTTGATGATGTTGATCCTAGCGTTGTCAAGTCTGCGTGGACATGTCTCGGCACCATTATTAAAGTTCAGAGCCAAGATGTTGTTGAATCCCTTGTCAAACCTGCTAGGGAGGCATTACGTACTACGGGATCTCCAGGTCAAGATCTACCTGGTTTCGCTCTTCCAAAGGGTCCAAGCTGTATTTTGCCTATTTTCTTGCAAGGTCTTATGAACGGTACTAGTGATCAGCGTGAAGTTGCTGCCTTGGGTATTGCTGATATTGTAGAGCGAACCAGTGCTGCTAACCTCAAGGTTTTCGTCACTCAGATTACCGGTCCATTGATTCGTATTGTCGGTGAAAGAGTTCCTACTTCTGTTAAGGCTGCTATTTTACACACTCTTAACATTTTACTAGTTAAGATGCCACTCTTCTTGAGGCCATTTTTGCCACAACTGCAAAGAACCTTCGCTAAGGCACTTACAACACCTGACGATGAAACACTGCGGGCTCGTGCAGGAAAAGCACTTGCTACTCTTGTCAAGCTTCAGCCAAAGGTTGATCCTCTCGTTACTGAGCTTGTTCGTGCTGCTAGACAGGAACCTGTTGATGAGGATGTTGTAGCTTCTATCATTAAAGCTCTTTCCAATATATTTGTTGTTGCAGGTAATAAGGTTGATAGTGCTAAGGCTTTGACTGCTGATTTTATTGATGAGAAGCTTGTTGGAGCTTCAGAAAGCAACGTTCGTTCATTGGCCACGCTGTTTGGTAGTTTAGCACAGTCTCTTGATTCTGAAGAATTGGAACAGACTGTTACTTCAAATGTTTTTAACAATCCTAATGAGAGGTTTGCTGTTCTTTCTTTGAATGCACTTCTTCGTTATGCCGGTAAAAACATCAGTAAGGCTGAAATTAGTCACCAAATTGCGGAATACCTTATTTCTCACATTAATGCTAATGATGATGAGATTTCTGAGAACTCCATTCGGGCCACAGGTAAGTATCTCCTTGAGACTTACTCTGTTGACAAGGATGCGGCTGATGATGGAAACGCAGAAAAGGCATTGAACTTTGATCACAGCCCTGAGGTTATGTCTCAGATTGTTCAGGAACTTGCCACTGCAATGGGCAAGTCTACGTCGCGATCTGTTGAAACCAGACGATTAGCTTTGGTTGTTGTGCGTACTGTTTCAAGACGTAAATATGATCTTATATGCAAACAAGAGTATCTTGACATTTTGGTTCCCGCAATCTTTGCTTGTGTTCGTGATTCTATTATTCCAGTCAAGTTGGCTGCCGAGAAGGCATACTTGCAGGTATTTAAACTTACTGAGAATCTTTTGGAACAATACGATACTACTGGTGAAAATGGAACACCATCCGAAGTTGCTACCAAAGATTATGATACTTGGTACAAGCATGCGGTTGACGATGTGGTGTTAGCTGGTACTGCTTCTAGATCTGTTTCTGAGTTTACTAGACGTGTTGCTCTTAAGCTTGCTGCTGCCGAAGTTGACCGCATTCAAGGTGGTGGTGATATCAAGGAAGTTTACTCTGATCGTATTGAAGATGATGAGGATATTTGGGCCATTGGAGCTGTTCAGTTAGCTGTTGAGGAGGATGTTTAGCCGTTAGTTTTTGTAATTTGAAAAAAGGAAAAGGCTGAGATTTTGATTCTGTGTATTTAATAATTTGTTTATATTACTCTTTATATTATCTTCTCATATTGAAATCACTTAAATAAATGATAGAATTATTATTATATACATTTATTATATTTACAACAAACCTTTTGGTTTATAAAATTCCAGTTAGCCAATTAATCAAAGACTTTGCTGGTATTCAGCACTGGTTAATGCTTTCCTATTTGGAGCTTTTTTACAAGCATGAATTGGTTTATCTTTTCCAAAGATCTTAATTGGGGGTTTTTTTAGCAATACAAAACCTTCCTAACTATTTTGAGAAATATGATGTAATTTTGTTAAAAAATGATCAAATAAAAGATAGCTTTGGTTGATTTATTGTACTGACTAAAGAATATATTTGTTACTAATAATCTGGAGATTACGATTAGAAAAAGAAACTGACTTTTTATTATTAAAACAATTGAATCATGATCCACATATATATTATATCTGTTAAATAAAGCTATCTATGTCATTTGGTTATATAATTGGTTTTAATCTAGAGAGTGCGTCGTGGTGTTTTCAATTATTACAAACTTCTTTAAATATTGGGGATATTAAGAGTGTTGTTGATTGGTATTGTTAACAAAAACAAGCCACTGTTTGAAGGAAGTCTCATTGATTAAAAATATATAAAAGGGCGTGTAAAATGTTTGAGATTTTTAAAAGGAGAGAGCAGGATTGATATTCAAAAGTTGAACTGATCCATAGCTCATCTATATATTTAATTCGTTTGAATTCATATTTAATAATTGTATTTATGGTTTCATACGTTGAGAATGGTTTCACTTGTCTTCCAATACGAACATCATTGAATTAGAGAAATGAAAGATAATTCCTATATTCACTTGATTATCAATGATAAGCTCACAGCCTGGTCAATATCATTTTGTGTAACACTTTAAGTTACCAGTTCAACAAGGTTGATGTCTGTGAAAAGATTAATTCAGGTGCTAATATTATGAAATGTAATTAAAAACAATGGGGAATATAGGTTTCAATTCTCAACACTTGCTAGATGTAAGAAACCTATATTTTATTTTGAGTTAGGGCTTTATTTGATACAATGGTTTTCATATAAAAGTTATGTTAAAGATGCCCGCAGAAACCTCTGTTAAGTACGCTAGATCCTTTTTTATGCAAAAAAGAGTTTAGGGTAGGATTGGAGTTATGAGCGCGGAAAACAGAGTAGCATTTGGATTGGAATTAAAAATATATATAAAACTTCTGGAGAACTTTGAATATAAAAAAATTCAAAAGTCTTGTATGTGTATATATTGTGGCGGCTCAATGAATAAACTCCACGCGGGAATAACTAACTTGTTTGTTCTTCAGATACACATATAATCATTTCCTCACATGACATAAATTTCCAAATCTGTTCCTTGTCACTTGATACGGGCTTCAGTTTCACTTGAAATTAATTTATCTCCTTTATATTTTCTTAAGTTTTTACTTGTTGACGGTTTTAGAATAGCAGGATATTCTAAAATATGTATCAAGCTGTACCAATTACACTTTAGGACAAACTCGTGCTTCACCCAGAGTACAGTACTGTACACTGCCAGCTGGCCATGCCATGGGATTTCTTCCCAAGGGAGCTATAATTGGAGTTTGAGAAGAAGACGAATGAAAAAAATACTGGAGAATACTCAAGTCACCAGGAGCCAAGAGAAAAGGCACAAAAAAACTCTAAAAGAAAGGGCCCGGGACATCGAGATAAAGACTGGTGGTTTGTAGTGGGAAAGCCTTCTCGTTCGGTGATTATTTCCCAATAATACAAAATGTATAACCAAAGAAAAGGTCCAAGCTTACGCTACTCGAAACCAGGCAAATGCGTGGTCATAATATGTTACTACAACATGGAGCAATGTTGGCGAAGGACCATGGGTCTTGTAAGGTAGGAGGTAGGTTCAAGGCAGGGTTATTTTGGGACTAAGGATTATATATAACCGGTGTGAACTGTGAGTAGAAGCTGCACTTATTTTCAAACGGCTATTCAATTTCTGGTTTGGTAATATAATATATGGTTTTGCAATTGCCATTGGGCTGGCATAGAATGACCTTGTAACATTGAAATTGGATCGCACGTCCTTTTGGCATCCTCTACAAGCACGCAAGGTTCGGAATTGGCTAGATTGGGAACTTTGGCTTCTTGAAAAGGCATCATTATGATGGAAGTAACCAGGTAATATGATAACAGTGCTTGCTAGCAGGGGAATAATATGTAGAAGCGATGTAGAAATATGTAGTTACAATAAATACAACTTAATATGTGCAAAAAGTTTTCTGTCTTGGTAAAGTATCTCGAGCTGACTAGCGTTGGGTATAAATTTATAAAGATATCATTTTTTGATTGACAGATCATCTGTTAATACAGGCATGAATTCACACCTCTAATCATTCCAGTTGAGAAGGATTTTCTTTTGATTTTTTTGGGGGAAATTATATAAATGGTCGATCACATAGGTATTTGAGCTATATTGTTTGCTTGTACGTCTTCATATAGGCAGGAAGAACGTCTGCACAAATAAAAACAAACACAAAGAGCTCGTAAAAGCGTTGGGTATTAGATAATAGGGAAATCATCCAAATGCAGACTTGCTGGTAGGACAAATTAATCGGAAACATTTGATAAATATTACATTTTTTGAACCAGGGTACGAAGGTTGGGTGTAGTAAATTATTTGGAAAATGCTATTAGCCAGATATTGAACTGGAATGAATGAGACTGTTGGGAATTAGCGATTTTTGTAAGCAAGTTTTAGCTGTGTAATAGAAAACAGCAAACCACAAGCTTACGCGTTTGATCGTGACATTTTGACTCAATAACTAGATTAGGTTTGCTATCCACAGTAATATTTGAAATAGAATCAGTAAACGGGTATTCATAAGGAATGTGCGAATTTTCACATAGTATGCCATGAGTGGTATATATATCATATTGTACCCGCCACTCCCAAGATGCAACGCAGATATACTATTGGCTGAACGCTCTACTTTCATTTCCCAGTACCAGAACCAGAATGTGATAACAAAAAATCACTGTATATAATGAGCCCAACTCATCAGTGTATTGCCGTTACATGAATGATAAGATTTCACAGTAATGTGATAGCAGCTGTGCTAATTACGTAAAGGTGTATTTAGGGGGTATACACAAGTAAATCAAATTGATTAAGAAGAGGGAAAAAAAGAAGGAAATAAATTGGATTCGGAGGTTTTTTTAAACAAAAAACAGTGATTTGTGGCTCAAACAAGATGAATTTCAGAATATAGTAAAAAAAACAGTTGTGCAAAATCACAAATCTTGAGTCGTGGTGGTTCAACAAGCAGTCAAGCATGAATAAACCACGTAAAAACACCAGATAGCTACACGCCATTTAGCCTTGTTAGTCTGGGGTGGTGTTCTCTACAACGTCGAGATTAATTGTAAATTCATTCGAATGTGACCTAAAGACTAGCAGTTATCTCAACCCTAGATAGTTATATAGTTTTAGTTATATGACAAGAGTGTTAGTCAACGGGAGAATTTTGAACAGGAAAAAGTATATGCGATGTATCTATTTTTTTGGGAGATTTAATTTTTTTTTTCAAAGAAAAACGACAGATTCATGAAAAGAGAAGCTATATACGGAAACAAATATATAAATAGAGAAAAATAAAATCTATAAATACAAAAGAAAGAGGATGAATGAAAACGAGAGAAAAAGTAGAGCATAAGAAGGAACGAAATAAAAGAGAAAATGAAGAATAGACTTTTTTGGGCGTGGAGTTCATAGAAGGAATATGAAAAGAGAGGATAAACAAAATGAGAAGAGAAAATCGAATAACTTTGCAAAAAGAGGTGAGAAAATGATGGGGGAAAAAATAAATAGGGAAATCAGAAGGGAAAAAAATAAAGATATCATAATTCATAATCATATCATAACATTACTCAAGACTTTAGTAACGATGATAATGATGTGTCCATGGTTATTGGGAAAAACGGTGGCACATGAAAAGAGAAGAGAAAAAAGTATACGAAAAAGATAGTAATATAAAACGAAAAGCAAAACAACTAAAGAAAAGAAGGTAAAGAAAGAGGCGTTGCTCACCGGGGCCCAGGATGTATGGAAGATCCGGGATGAAGAGGAGGTGGAGGTAGAGTATGAGAAATAGCGCCTGCGCTCTTTCCCATGGATGGGTCTTGAGTAGAGTTTGGGTTGGTCATTACTTGGATTGCTCCTGTTTCAGGAGAGTGTTTTTGGGTGTGATCAGCTGTGCCAGGTGGAGGTAGTTGAGGATACAAGTTTGTATGCACTGGACCACCAGAATTAGAATGTGAGCCTGGTTTTCCAGCTGTGGCAGCATACATGTATTGTTGTTGCTGCTGCTGTTGCTGTTGCGGATCTATGGCGACTTGAGCTGTTGCTGGATAAGTCAAGGACGGTAATGCTCCTTGAGTAGTTGGATAATAGTTTCCTTGCATTGAAAACCACATTTGTTGCTGAGGTTGACCTTGGAGAGGAGTTTGAACTGGCTTGGGATCAGTAGGACTCTTGACAGTTGGAGAAGCCTGCTGGCCGATTGATATTGGTGGGATTCCAGATGTGGGAGTAGTTGTAGATTCGGCTCCTGGGATGGTAGAAGTGGCAGGTATTGCTGGATTCATGGTGACAGCAGGGTGGGAAGAAGCAGGTAATGCTAATTGTTGTTGCTGTTGTTGTTGTTGGACAACTGCTGCCTGTTGAGCAGCTTGAGCTGCAGCTTGTTGGAGTCTATATTGATCAGCCTGTTTCTTTCGTTCAGCAGCAGCAAGGACTTGGATAGTTCGAGTATAGTTGACTGGATGGTACAAGAAGGAGCGGATGTCGGCCACAAACAAAGGATAGAGAATATCCACAATGTGTTCACGGTGCGAAAACTCAAGAGCACGCTCGTAGGGAATCCAAACACCTTTCAAATACATGGTGCCTATTTTAACAACATGGCGAACCTTTTCACTCTTTAGAATGCCATCTCGACGGCCGCGGGTCATCCCCGCAACGTTCAAGAGCTTTGTACCATTAATCATATTGTTGTCTTCACGACGAGCAACACAAAAGCCTTTGGCCTCGACCTGGAAGCACAGCGTGCCTTCGTCTTCCCACATAGTGGTGGTCACGCGTGGCTTGATACCAGGTGGCGGTTTTTGGCCCAGTGAGTCTGGGGTTGTCACAATCTGGTTGATCATTGACGGGAACTGTGCAGCAGCTGCCATTGAAATTCCACCGTGGAGTGAAGACGGCCCTGGTGCTGCGAAACCCATGTATGGGTGCTGAGTAGTCATGTCATATGGAATTCCAGAATGAGGAGGAGCAGCCACAGCTCCTGGAAAGCTATAGTAAGGGTTTGGTTGAAATGATGTTAATGCAGTTGATTGAGGTTGAAAGTATTGTTGCTGATGTTGTTGTTGTGCTTGTGCTTGGGCTTGGGCTTGTGCTTGTGCTTGTGCCTGTGCCTGTGCCTGTGCTTGTTGTTGCTGCTGCTGCTGTTGTTGTGCTTGATGATCAGACTCCTCTTGCTTCACAATGGATTGTTGTTGAGGATTTTGAGGTTGAGTAGATTGAGGATCTCCGCCATACATGTAGGGACGTGGCGTTGATTGTATCAACTGTTGAGAGGATGGGTGAGGAGCTTGTGCTGCCTGGAATTGATATGGTGGCTGTTGCGATGGCAAGACCATGTTAGAAGTCATAGGATAAGCGTATAAGGTCATGTCTGTTGACTCTGGTTGTTGTTCATTCTGTTGCTGTTGAAGGTGAGGGCTCTGGTGTATTGAAGATGGGGCAACAATAGAATGAGTAGGATCAAGTTGTTGTTGCTGTTGCTGTTGGTACGAGAAAGACTGTTGCTGAGTTGGAGACTGATGCTGTTGATATGAAGGGCTATAAATAGGAGGGTATTGAACAGGATTGGGATTCAGATTAGGATTAGAAGTAGTATTAGGATTAGGACTGGTATTAGGGACAGAAGAGGGAGAGTATGCGGAACTTGTGGCTACGTTGGGATCTTGAGTTGGAGTGGCAGTTCCCGGGTAGTAGTAGCTGGAGGAGCTTCCTTGGGGTGGGTACTGATAGTAGTAGCCAGAACGATTGTTGTAGGGTTGTATAGTGGAAATATTACTCGCGTTAGCGAAGACTTGTTCTATAGAAGATGGAGGATCAAGTTGGTTATCAGGATAGAAAGTAAAATCAAATCCTGCGACAGTAAGTTCTGGCCAGGAGGTTGTGCAAGGTTGGGTCGTCTGAAGAGCTGGTGCGAAAAAGAGATTAAGAATCGGAAAAGGAAATAGGAGAATAGAGAGGGTGGAACGGAAATATATATATAAGGGAGAGAGATGGATAGAAACACCTATTTTATAATTTATATTTATATATATTCATGTACAAAAGGAAAAGGATAGCGGCGTAAACACAATTCAGGGGACTGGTAGAAGGAAGGAAAGAGAGGGAAAAAACACAAAAAAGTAAGTAAGCGCGGAGAAAAGAAAATAGTAAAAATAATAAATTGCCGAAAATAATATAAAAGACAATAGTGCAGTGCTATTGGATATGTAGGAAGCAAAAAAAGAAAGAAAGTTATAGAGGCCAGGTAACGGAGGAAAAGTTCCCATATCGATATATTGATAAAAGGTGGCTATAGCAGGCTGTTATTTTATTGCCGGTACCTCGCAGCCAGACAGACGTTGATATATCATGTATGTATATATTTCATTCGTAGGATGCTGGCAGATATTGATGGTGGATCAAGAGCAAAGACCAGACTGGTTCCAAATATCATCGACCGGTGTTGATTAAACGTGCCTCCGCTTGGAAATGGCGTATTTATTATTCATATGAATTACATATAAATGACTATATGCTGAGACGTAAAATAAATATATATATATATATATATACCAGCCACCATATTGGCCATCTAGGGTTAGCCTCTTATACATTTTAAGCAATGGAAACAGTAATTGAAATGATTTCAGTGCTCTTCCATCTGATATCTGAACTTGTATTTTGCCCAAATACGACGATATTACTTTTTTGGGCTTTTTCTGTTGTATATCCATTTCTACTTCTATTCCTATATTCCCAGCCATCCGCCAGCGAAACCCTATAAATACGCACAATTCGTACAAACCCACGCACAATTTTCGTCCCCAGCATTATAATTATAACCATCTATTCGTTCAAGTATTATTTTTAATATATACCCAATCTCATCTAACAAAGCAGCTGAAGCTCACATGGCTACCTAGACTAGACTAGAAATACAATATCCATCTATATATACGGATACAAGATGTTGTATATTTATAGT
The DNA here is from genome assembly GCA_900654225.1 of Magnusiomyces fungicola. NCBI lineage: Eukaryota > Fungi > Ascomycota > Dipodascomycetes > Dipodascales > Dipodascaceae > Magnusiomyces > Magnusiomyces fungicola. Next base: position 4,634,350 of record CAACAH010000001.1, read on the forward strand.
TGTATAATACTAATATACTAATATACTAGATATATACACATTTTTATTTAAAACATCAGACGTTTGGTTGCTCACATTCATTCCGTATCCACCCAAAAGGTCCTCCGTTTTAGAAATTAGGGAGATTGGAGAAATATTCGGTGGTGGGAAAGAATGCAAATAGTCTGTTTGAAAAGCAGCATCTGAAATAGGGTATAGGAGTGTGTATATATATATACCACCAAACTATAGCACTATCCTATTACTTATTGCTTGTGCGTGAGTGTAACTGCAACAATCTTCGTTTTAGTTACTGGTATGTATCATACGGCCTATGTATGTGCTACTGCCACTTGTGTCTAGTTGATTTTCTACTTAATCCCTCGATCCTTTATGGTTCCTATATTCCAATCCTATATCCAGCAATTGTCAGCAACAGAAAGGGGTATGGTATACTCATTAAAGAGTTTGTAAACACTACCATTTGTAGCAATTACATCACCCTGGAATTAAAATGAAGTCAAGCCAAGTCTTTCGCTTCAGCTCCTCTTTCCATATGCGCTTGTTCTCAAAGCCTATTTCACTTCTCCATGAAAAAGTTTCAGACGCTCAAAATATCATCCCTCATGTTTTGAACTTTACTCCTAACTGCTCATCTTTATAGTTTGTTTATTCCCTTCTTTAACAGTTAAGAACTCTATTCCAAAATTTAAGAACAAATACTGCTGCTTCTACTCAATAATCAAATTTTCTTCAATTGATGATCGTTTTTGTTTTGCAAAAACTCTTTCTAATCTACTCATTGTACGTATTTTAGGATAATCATTCTTTTTCATTTCTCTTCAATACTTTTTAGCCCTTTGGATATCGTCATATTTTCATTTTATCTACCGCTTTTGCCTGATAACAAACTGAATATATTAACATTCCATATTCTAACTACATGTGCTTTGACAAACGTCTAATGACTGATGGTCAGGATTCAACTGTTTCGAGTTTCCAAAATCCCGTTAAGAATCCAACTGCTTTATCAGCTAATCCCTTCCAGCCGTCCACCATTATCCTATTCTCAATCATATTGAAAAATACTACAAATACAAAATAATTAAATATGACTGAATACAAAGACAGCAACAGTTGACCTGCTCATTACTCGCAATACACAGAAATACAGTTAACGTACACAACGCTACCAACATGAAAGCTTAATCTTAAATACTTCTTCTCATAGACTGTATACTTGGCAATCTTGTAAACCTGATGAAAATCTTACTCAACGTTTCTTTTTGAAACATATTTCAAATTGACCAACCACCGATTTTTGCTAATATCTAGACTTGTTCAGCTGAAAGCTACTCGAAAAGCGAGAGTCGTTAGCATTGACTTGAACTGCTGAGTTAAAGCATCACATGATCAAGTTAGTTATGTCTAATTTGGCCACCTAGTTTCATGCACGCCATAACTAACTGTTTTTTGTTTTCGAGTCACACTATTTCAATCAGTTTTGCAGAGTTGGGATAACATTGAATCTATACAAGTTTTTATACGAGCATAAAACAAAATTGTTCTTAAGGTGTCGTTAGAGGATGAAAAGTATATATCAAAACAAGGCCTCTTTCAACAACAACCTCCTGTAAACAACCTACTCTATGCTCTTTGAAAGAAGCACATACGAGCTAATAAGCACAACAAGGATACTAAAGCAGGAACAGTCATTATGTTGAAAAATGTTTAAACCTGTAAATTCTAAATAATATACTTTTGCAAGATTTCTTCTTTGGAACATTTACTTTTGGAGTGACTTTCGAAATCACTTGATAAAAAGGGAGATAAGAAAAATTTCAGTAGTGCGTTAACATGGCCAACTTGATGTACAAAAGCAGATGTATATATTAGTCCTTAACCCTTGACCCTTGAAAATTGGCCATTTATTCCATTTCATACCTGCTACAGATGCTATCAAGACGATTGACTCAGAAACAACTTGATTTTGAAATAAATTGCTCTATATACTCTATCTTTTCTCCTTTCTTGTTTTGAAAGTTGTTCCTGCTTATAACATACATGTCCAATAGGTTTTGAACAAAAAGGCTTATTCAATCCTAACCAGCAAAATAAACATCAAAACGAGCACTAAAATGTATACCTAAATATGTTTTAACAGTGCTAGAAATTATAGCTTTGGCTAAAAACTTCAAAAATACAGACATGGAAAGCATATCGTTATCGAAATACTTTGCCTCACCCCTAGTCATATGAAATTGTCCCCCTATTTTCAAACTTGTATAATATTTATCATTTTTCGAGATTTATTTTATTGCCAAATTTGATTTAAACCTATTATTACAACGTGTATAACCTTCTTATTACAACATGTGTGACACAAGACCAGTTCAGGCTGTAATCATTGTTTTCTTCCTTTTATCTTTGACAAATTATTATGAAGGATAATAATAAGTAATTAATTATTACCTAAAATAGGTTGTTTTCTTTATATTTCCCAATCTCAACTATTATTAGTACTTCTCTGTATCAAGTTTCACATAATTTTCTTAATGGCTCTATTAGCTTGTCTACTTCGATCAAGTTTAACTGTTGTCAATGCACAAAAACTTTGAACAGGAAAAAGATTCATTCGACTGTATCATATTAGTGGATCAGGAATAAATAATCAGTTGACGGGCTACGATACCAGCATTCTTGTCTCCTCCACTTGACTAACCATCGTTGAGCTTGCCTTTAATACATCAAACGGTCAGATCAGTACAAGACTTTTTTTGGACCTGCCGGCTAGTTACTGTTTATTATTATATTTATTATATTATCGCCTGATATTTCTGCTTTCCATCTAACCCTAAACTACGATTCCAAGCGTTGCAGAGAATGGAACTATATAACAAGATGCTGATCTGTGTCAGCGAAAACCTGGAAAATCTGTACCTTTTTTTTTTAATTTAAACAGTTCCACAGCGCACCAAGAAGCTTGATCATATGATTAAACATAGAAATCAAGAGTTTGTAGAAATACAAGCACCAATTATATATAAATATATATCAGATGGCATAGAAATCTACATAGTTCCTTCATGGAACACCAATGCAGTACCTAGTGTACAGTCTTTGAACGTTGCACTCTATAGTTCAAATATGTACTATCATCAAAATGCGCTATATTCGCAGGCGGGTGCGCAGATAAATATTGGTAGCGTCCGACCTTTTGATTTCAAATCTCAAGGCAAAGAGTGACCAGTTAGAGAGCGGAACGTATACTAAAATTTAAATTAGTATTCTAGTCTTGATTTCTAGAGACAGTTTAGAATCAAGAGGTATTTGATCCAATCCTTAAAGTGCTACAATAGTTGCAGTACTTGAGCCAGTATTAATTTCTTAAAAGATAGCAACGCCGAACAAAGAAGACAAAGAAGACAATGAAAGACAATTACATTATGATTTGTATTATTTATATTCCCATGGCTCACGAGATTAAATAAATACGTTTTAATTTACCGTGAAGCAATAGGCCTATAGGCCAATAGGCCAATATGATATACCCTGCTGAGATTCATAAAGGCAATACTTGAGCTTACAAGTGTCCAGTCGAGTAGGCACAGCTGATCCAATTCAACAAGAATTATATGAAAGATGTTATAAGAGTAGTGTAAGTGGCCTAGAACGGATACAAGCTTTTGATTAGATTGTTGCCGATTTAATATGTTATTTAAACAGAGATAGAAACACACCATGGTGATAATAATGGCGATTTCAAATAATAATTGTAGTCAAAACAATCGCCAACACTTGCAAAAAAGATTTGTAAATACATTATTTGTACTTTGGTTCAATATGGATGATAAGAACAAACAAGAATTGAGACTTGGGCCATAAAAAATAAAACAATCTAGACCAATAGTCGGAGAATTATTTCCTAGAGAACATTATGAATAGCAGTGGAAAAAGTAAATATATATATCAATTTCATTCTTGGGTCAAACAATAGAAGCACAAACGAGTCCATTGTGTTGGTATTTTTGGATTGTTGTATACCTTAGCAAACATAATTTGATCCTTAGGTTGAAGCGAAATAGATTGGATTTTATTGAGAATTATACTTGACCAAAGGATTTCTATTATATCATGGCAAAGGCATGATCAGAAAAATAGTTTGAACAGAGTTTTCCTACCATATGACATTGAAACAGGAATACTGTAGTTTTAACAATGAAGCAAAGCAATTAATAGAAGCCAGCTATCGAATAGGTAAAGGATTAGAAATTTAACCAGACCAAAGCTAATTATCTTGATGCTATGCACGTGATTGGTACTAGTGTGCTCATGCGGCTAAGCTGGCTTATGATCACGTGGAATTACAATAGAAGAGTCTCAATCATAATTCATAGATTAGAGCAACAGAAATAGTAATAGCAATAGTGCGTGGTGATGGTATTGATATTGAATTGTATTATTACTGGTTTGCTTGCTTTCAAAAGTTATTCTTGTTCTAAATATTTATAAGATCTCAATAAGATCTAAATTCAATGACAAGGATTACAAACCTGAGCTTCCGTTTGTTGTTTTTAAAGGTTTGGAAAACTGCACCTTCAGGTACAAAACAAGGCACACAATCACAGACAAAGACCTAAATCAGCAATCATCGGCAATCTTATAATTGAGGCTATCTTGTCTGACAAAGATTGAAATAGATAAAAGGGTTCTTTGAAATCAGATGGCCATCTTATTTGAACAGTGTATTTTTTTCAAAATCCATATATTGTATCGTATCTATAATATTCCGGTTGAAAGTGGGGACAAATATATATAAAAAAAGGTTGGAATCAAAAACAAAAAAAAGTAGAAACTGAGTTTGGGATCAATAACAAGGTCCAATACATTTTTTTTATTTTGTTGATGACATGGTGCATCTGCAATATATGCCATAATGAGCTGATTTTTTTATTTTTTATTTTAGAGATAATACAGTAAAAAAAGGCAAGGGAAAACCAAAGTTGTTTCTAATAAATTTCGGTTATGGGAAAAACAACAGTGTGATACATACATAAGACGCACGCACAAAACATATGTAGAGCATATCCGTATTACCATTTATATAGTATATATCATCGTTTATCATTACCATCGTCAGCTTGAAAGATAAAGATATTTGGAGTTCAGCTTGAACGGTCGTGTTCATATCATGTGTGTAGTTTATCCCAATGAAGGGTTTTGAACAATGTCAAATTTGCTAAACCTGGCTCAAATTATGCCAAGTTCTAATGGAATCTAGACATTGTTACCTTTATCCAATATACGAACCGATTTGTGAAGATATTAATTTTCATTATTGAATAATTATTCAGGCTTGAATTCAATAAAACAGCCAGGCCATGATTTGGCCAGGGGAGAAATTAAAATTATTAATAATAAATAATACAACAACACCAATTGAAAATCAGTTAATATGTGCATTTCCAAATCCAATCCATCACTGCAATTGCTACTATATCATCAGATCTGAAACGAATGGTTCCTGGATACATCGTGTCTAGGGCTTGCAATGTAGGCAGGAACCAGGTTCAGAGGTGTTTTAAAATTAACAGCACAAACATGGGCTTGTCAAGTCTGTTCTTCTCTTGTCAAAGGAACAAAATCAAAACCCTGAAGATAAGTCTGAGTTCTCAATATGGAATGGATGAACCCAAACAGGAAATATTATAGGTAAAGTGCTAACCTTTTAATCAATTATCAATAAACAAGACTTTAGAATTAGTGTCTGAATTGCCTCTTTGGATTTGATTTTTGTCTATTATTCATACATGAATATGCCGAGTAAACCGGAATCAGGATCCAGTTTAAATACACTCATACTTGCACAGAACCCGCTCTTCGCATTCAATCATCCTTCTCCTAGAAGTGCAGCTCTGTACTGTCTTTCCATAACTATCAAGAGCCCATGATGATTATGGTTATGATTTAGCCAATGCTTATATTCTCCAGGATCCCGAAAAGTGTCAACATTTCATGTACTTGAATGAAACCAGGACAAAAATCAGCACAACAAATATGTTGAAATGTTTCAAATTTCAATAATTCCAAACTAGCTGATTACAAAAAAGTGACCCATTCCAAGCCACCCAAACTAGGCGTTGTGATTGCAACTCGCCAAAACATTTCTATGCATAGGCGGCCTTTTGCTCATTTCTAACATGGATGGCATTTCGTTTTGCGGGTTTTAATTATGCACACAACCTGAATTTTAAAAATTATTTCAATTGTCAAAAATGTTACTTGAACAATGAATATGGATATTGAACGATTAAAATTGGGTTATTTATTGCTATTATTATTTTTCATTATTTGCTCTTCTAGAATACTTGATGGTAAAAGCCGATAGATAAATAGAACATGATTAGTACCTCTCCCCTTAATAACCTCCCCACCACACACAAATTTGGGATAAACTCGCAGCTGAAACGAGGTTTTAGCCAACATTCCCCACCCTTTTTCTATTGTTTTGTTTCGAAATCATTTAACCTCGACAACGTCTTTTTTTTTCTTTTCAGTTGTCCAAATGGTTTATTCCAAATACTTTCAATTGTCAATTAATTTCATCTGGATTAATCACATTTTCGAAACACATCATATAGCACATTCCTTTTGAAATCCCTTGGTATTCTAATGGATCATGGCTCATAGCTCATCGGCTTCTGATAGTGTCTTTTTGGACTTTTATACTCTCACAACTTGTATATCACTCGATGTATGCCCATTTGATATACTCAATCAACTCAATGTTCTCCAATCTACCCCGTTTGTTCCATAGTAATATAGCTCGATAACAATTTGTGTTATCAACTTGCTCTTAAAAGCTTCTATACGGGAATATACCTCATGTATCTTTTCAAAGAACAATAACACAAATTTGAAATATTCTCCGTGATTATCTCCATCATAATCTTTGGCTTTGGACATATGGTCACCACGTGGAAGCGTAACAGTGCGCGGCCTAATCACACGGGGCTTGGTTCTAATTAGGTATATTCACTCCAGCTCATCAGCTCATCACTTGTTTTACATATACACATTCAGATTAATAATTGATTAATAAAAGTAAACAATAAGACATAAACTTGGAATAGGCTAAAATTATTGAATAAAAAAAATAGTTTCAGGGACCTTTTTTCGATTGCTCGTGTTGTATTGTTTCAGACCATTTGGGTATTGTCAATCTCAGGCAATAAACGTCAATTAACCCTGTAGATGTTCATTAATATAACAAAATAAAAAATAAAAGGGATTGTCACTGGTGAATAATTTAAGAGATTGACGGTAGGGGATGAGATGAAAATGCATAAAAAGACCCAAAGGATGGTTCTATTATCATACAAAACCAGGAGGAAACTTTTTCACTGATTTGGAATTGTCAGACAGATTTCTTACATTGTGCGTTGTGCTTGGGCACATTGTGCTTTACAGATATCACAGGCTACAGAGAAGTTTCAGGCATGGTAATTTCGAACACTGGGTTCTGGAGAGAGCCGATGGAATGCAAACGGCAGGACGCGGTTGGGTTTGAAACCTTTTGGTTAGAGCTTGGTTCTTAACGACTATGGGCTTATTCCAAGTTTCCGAATGTAATGCTGGTATCGTTTGAAGTTGCCGTCGATAAGTTGAATAATCAAAATCTCCCTAGTTTTGTCTGTTTGCGCGGTTTTTGAAACGTAACTGTAGGTATTTATTAATTCTTAATATTAATTGAATTTCTCGATTAAAATGAACTTGCAAAGCCGTCTAGCTTACGGCCGAGTTTTTGATTGATTAAAACGAATAAGATTTCAATACTGTTCATTTCAACCTGTCAGCTATGATTGTCAAATTTACAAAAACTCCAAGTCCTAATAATTCATTTAGCTTATTGGATTGTGTACCTGCAGCTGTGCCCAGAAATACAGCGTTTCTGGCTCCCAAATCTTTCGAATAATTAAAGGAAACAATGGCCAAATTTTAAAGATTAGATGGTCAGGCGTGAGTTTGTTCATAGTTGTGCAAAATAATATCCATAAAACGACAACTTTACACAACCCAAGTACTTAACTTTGGTCTCATAACAGGCTCGTAATAGGGAATATTTTACAAGTATTAATATTATTGTTTACATGCTAATTTTCAGAAACAAGACCTTCAAGAAGCAATAGATAAAACACAACGTCCTGCTCGAACTGGGTAGATTACTATTGAGAACACTGATGTAATTTGTCCGAATACTTTCAAATTTGAGCACTCAAAAACCCAAATGTTTCTTCACAAATGCAAAATGCAATGGCAACAATACTATTTTCTGCAGTATCCTGTGTCTTCGAAGTTGTTGAGTCACAACCGTGTTTCTACTCTACAGCCGAGCACAATGAATAAGAGGATTGGATTGAGTGGGGTATCAAGTATTTGCAAAAAACGTCACAACTTGGTACAACCTTGCGCGAAATGTTTTCTTAATTATTACCAAGGACCGTCAAGCATTGCAGTGATAGCAGAATGAGAATATAATGAAACCTCAAGCAAGCACAGCCAATGGCCAGACTCAGTTCAGTATAAACTTGTACAACCATTTTCTCGATCTCTTTCGACCTTTTTCAACCTTAATTATCGGTATGTTTTTACTCCAGTTATTAGGAACCTGACAGGCTTGTTGATTTCACATGGGCTCTTGATCCCCTGAAAAATGCTTGGCAGTCTATTTTATCATGTGAAGACTGCAATGCTGCTCAACTCTTTTTTATAAGAGAACCGATATATGGCTATCACCTCGTAAATGATAAATGATTACACATGATAATTATATCTGTTAGTCCGCCAGTATTTAATTTACCGTATTCTGAAACAGTTTCCCAATTTATTTAGCTTTTGGGAATGAGCTTATTATTAATTGCTATTGGACAATAATTTGAATGTGCAAAATTATTCATTTAAACATATTAAACAATGGGAATGGCAGACTGTTGGTTTAGTCCTCACAAATAAAATAAAAATAAAGCAGTGTTCATAATAGCTCTTCTTTACAGTAATAACCAATTATATCAAATATTAGCAACATCTTTTTTTTAACAAACATTTGAGTCTCTAAAATTGCCCAGCCATTTCTCCATTCTTACCTGGTTTCAGCTGTATATCCTAAAAGACTTGGAATCATTGCTAAACGCTGTTGCTATTCCCGTTGATACCAACAACAATTCTGGCATTGTGCAACGTTGAAACAGCAAATGGCAAATTGCAAAGGCTCCGTACAAATGAGGAGAAGCCAAGTTTTCCTATGGCTCATTTAAACGATGGCTGTAAGCAATTGCGGTATATGATAGAAGACTTTGTGAAGACTACACAACATACCATAACTACTGGAATACGAATATTTCACTAATCTCTGAAACATAGGGGAGCCAAAATTTCCTTTATCTTTCCATTCTTTTGAATCGATTCTGAGTTAACCAACTTGACATTTAGTTATTTATTAATTGGGTTTTGAAACATGATTATAAATTCTTGTTCTTTGCTCTATTTCTAATATTATAAACTTGTAATGTATTTTTGGAAATAGCATATCAAACTAAAACTTGTGAGCTGCATTCTAATCAATTGATTGCAACAGAAAAATACATAGATCCTGGTTGAATATGGTGAATTCTATAATTGGACCAAGCATCAAACCAAATACTGGATCATCGTTTAATGTTAATATGGAATCTGGGGGAAATTTTCTAGGATCCAGATTAGATTATAGGCTATTGGTAATTCTAGATAACCTGTTTTTATATTCCAAATATTTTTAGTAATCTATATAATACTCCAAAGTTGTGTTGGAATTACGTCTCTTACGGAATTTTATAACCAACATATTATCAAAATTCTACTATTTTAAAGTAACATGAAGAAAAACCTCTTAGCGCCGTGGATTGTTAAATTTCCAACTACAGTCTATACAAGTATTTATGTATCCTGCTAGTACGCTGTTATCCATCGACCGGGTCTTTCTCAACATCTTGTAGGATGAATTGGTTTGATCATAGCATATGTTTGTGTACAACCTTGAAAATGTAATGCCACGTGACTAAATATCAATTTATCACATGACTAGATAGTGCCATTTCTCACCTGCTAGTGAAAATTTAAGAAATCTGGACATTAGATCTCCACCAAACCGTCAAAAAACTAGCTTGGAATCAAACTTAAACTCTTATACTGGAAGAATTTCTTTGTAGAACAAATCATGTCTTTCTCAAATGACCATGGTTGCAGATGCTGCCATCACCTGTAAGGGTGTGCAACACCGCCATAGTACTTAGATGCTTTTGGTAAAAAATATGGTCAGGATGATAACATTTGGAATGAGTGATATCCAAGAACTGTGTATCAAAAGGCTGTGATTAACCCGGTTGGGAAATTAAGGATATACTCCTGAAGGTTAAAAGATTACCATGTATATGTAACAAAAAGAGTAAATGAGTAGGTGACGAGACACTTTTGAGCCAAACTCAAGACTGAAAATAAATGTAAACGAGTCGATCAATTCCCGTTCATCCCACTCCATTGCTTTCAAGTATCCATACACATACTGGAAACTAAGACCGTCTTTTTTATTCTTATCAATTCCTGTTAGACTTACGAGTGAAAGCTTATGGTAAAACGTGAACTCCTCCTTTTTACAATTTTTAAAAGTATGAATCAACTAGTCTCTGCATTTCATCGATACTCTATTTATCTTTTAAATTTTTATTTGAACGTGTGCCTAATATTAGTAGAAAAAGAAAGGCCGAATCAATAGTGATCAAATCTCTTCAAATTGAAATGTTTTTACCAATTGCAATATTCGTAATCATGAAATACTCGTTGATTGAGTTAACATTGTCAACCAAACTTGATTGTTTACCGCTTTTAAACAAATTGAGCCATCACTATCAAGACTTGAACTATCCATGTTCAGGTACCAGTTTACTATGTTCACTAAACATATTATGCTATGATTATGAGTTTTGCAAGATATCTAACATGTCCAGATCGTATTTGCTTGTCCCAAGATTCAGCATAAAGTCGGTTACCAGACATGTGTGCACTTCTACAGTACCTCACATCTTGCCTTCTGTTTCATTTGAAATTATTGTTCAGCTTTCAAATGGACAGCTAATCCCAAAACAAATCCCAGACCTTGGGTACATATCGTCTGATGTTTCTTGTACCTTCATTCTTGACACAAAAGCTAATAAAAAAAACCAAAACTCATGCAATGAGCTGATTTTTTTAAATTACAATAGAAAACAATGATATACCAAGTTTTGGAGCATCACGCAAGGCTAATACTAAACCATCAAATGTAAATCAGGGAATCAAGGAGTCACGTATTAATATTTCTGGGTTTGTGGTTATTCTGGTTGGGGCCTTTTCAAATAAGAGCTAAGGGAATATAATTTGGTCAATTGCAGATTGATTAAACACTCGTTAAAAAGTGGATAATAAAATGTTGAGAATTTATCGATTGACAAAACAAAATATATGAGGGTTCTGCGCCAATTACAAAAGATACTGCTTTCAAATTAGGATATGTGCCGTAAAAAATTCCATCAAACATATAGTAAAAGTTTAAACAAACCCAAAACATTCAAACATAGATATAAAAGAAACAACAAACACAAGTGTGTCCCATCCAGTCCGTAACGGAATAAAACTCCAGCAAAATATAGGCCAAACTGTTCAAAAGAAATGACATTGGCTCACAATATTATATTTTTCATGTGGGTATATGTGAGGTAAATAATACTGATAGTTTGGTGGAAAAGGATTCGCGCAGACTCAGAATAGCTTGAACAAGATAATTCTGAGTGAGATGAAATAAAAGAAATACAAAGAAACAAATGGTTAAATAGTGAAAATTATTTTCAACCGACGTATTTCTTAAAAAGTTGGTACTCTAGATCATGATGAAATTATTTCTTACGCTAATCCATGTGAAATGCCTATTTGAACTGATATTATTAGAAATTAGTAAAATAGTGCAAAAGTATCAACCATATTTACAATCTCAGTACACAGATTGTATAATTATTCATGGTTTATTATTAATAAAACTCTGACATCATTTTAATCCTAACAGTGAGAATATCCCATAAAAAGATAGTGCAGTGGCCTGCAGATCCATATATAAAAGTCGAACAATGGGGCTTCATCTAATAAGAAAGGGTATTGTGTGGATTTTCAATGTGAAGAGCATCTTTTGTCGAATCCGCATAACTCGTTCACCTAACCAACATGTGCAGATTGATCTTAATTCAAATTCCAAGTTGTTTAATAAAAATTCAGAGATAATAATTAATCCGCAGTGAAAGAGCATTGAGGTCAAACTCAATATAAACTACCCGAGACTCATGCATGGAAAAGCTCCAAGATCTCATCAACTGAGATCAAGGAAAGAGGCAAAGTAATGAGCACTGAAAACAGGGTTATAATCAACTCATGGAAATGATGCGCATATTACAAGTGAAACATATCTTGAACGTTTGCTGAACCAAACGAGCGATTTCAAGTTTACGACTGATAATCCATGAATCTGAACCTGAACGGCCAACTTGTAAACTTGTTAACACAAGGGGTATCTGGAGGTAATAAGGACAAAATTGCCTTCTAATGGTATTAGAATTCTATAGATGTTAACTGATAAAAATGATATCTATCTGTATTTCAAAACAGAAAAATGGTTAGTAGTATGCAAACAAGATGAGAGCAAGGGGTCATGATCATGATAAACAAGATTTCAAAACATTTGAAACATACATTTTAAAAGCAAGGCACAGTGTGTGCTGGCTGGTGATATAAAATATAGACAAGGTTGGTGGATCTAACAGAAAGTGGGTTTGGATTGAGTGTGCTGAGCGGATAGATACAGGTGTCAAAGAGTGAAAAGCACATGTTACATATTGTACATCTTTGCAATTACAAAAAGGCCAACACAAAATTGGCACCGCAGTTCTTATCTAGTGCTAGTTTCTTTTCTAAAAGAAAAGAGGGGCAAAAGACTCTGCAAACGTTGAATCAAGGGAAATCTTAATAAAACAGTACTGGGAGGATACGTGTAATTTTTTAAAAAAAAAATAAGAGTCAGACTAACAGGGAATAATCAATAATGTGATAGCAAAAGCTATTGGACTAAAAACGGTTTAACAACAGTCATAGAATACAGCCTAGTAGACAAACTACGAGGGTGGAGAATCATAACACGTATGTAAAATATACTAAAACCTGTGACATTCGTGTACAATACGTTTCTCTTACTTATATACCTAAGCAAGTCCTGAACATGAAGTCGAAAGTAAGAGCTGTTAGACGAAGTAAAATGTAAATAAGATCTATTCCAGTAGGGGTTGTTGGAAAGTAACATATTTAGCATAAATCTGTATATAAACTGTTGAAAGATGTGAAAGTTGTTGATTTCAGGTAGTGAAGCCAGAAACCCTATATAAAAGGGTTCTCTTTCGTAACATATAACACATAACATACAATGTATATACTATGTGTATTACAAAATATTAATTATAACATCCAGCAAAAGCCCTCTACGACTCAAGCAAGTCACGAATAATTACAGCTCATGAACATGGCTTGTATTTCCTATAGACACAAGTAAGCAAAAGTAAACAAACATTAGTAATCTGTTAACAAATCATTACTAATGAGTTTAAATAAAGTGTAATATGATGCATACATAATGCATAATAGGCTTGTTTATTTATTTCCTAATGAGGTAATAAATAAACAACCTTATGTTCAACAGGAAGAACGACCAGCCAACTGACTTTTGTTTTAGAGCCTGCGTACTTCGAGACTTATATCTTTTTGGGTATTTTTTGCCTTGGTCCTCTAGTTTAATGTGAAGACAAATTATCAAAAACACCCCCTTCGTCTCTTTATCTGTTTTCTGTTTACATTCGCAGCTACTGATCAGTGTTTGACTAGTAATCAACTTTTATTTTTTTTCAGACTTGAAGAAAGTTTTCAAATCTTTTCAAATCTTTTCATCAAGTTTCGTAACGGTATGCATCTTGACTTTTTGTTTAATATAAACCAAAAGCTCACTGGGTTTTCTAACACTTAATAACAGTCGTCTATTTTGCTTCTGATTAAAAGTTTTAGACTTGTATTCCAACTTCTTCTCACTTAATTAAAACCTTTCCCCACCATACTCTCTTTGAGCCATTGCGAGGAGAGAACAATCAATCAAAACCAGCTTCAGAAATACTGTTTCGTGTCAATTTAAGGTTGATATTTCCCATCTCGACCAGGTCTCACTTAAACTTTTAGCTTCAGATTCGCCATTCGCTTTTCTAGTTGTTCCTTCTCATTTCACAGCTTTGCTTACAAGCCAGATCAACTTGACAAGGTTAAACAACGCAAACGCCCATACCCACGTGGTTGACAAGACTTACCAACAACCTCGAACAACCAGCCTTTCCAGCTGATCACTGAGATTAGTGTCTCAGAAAAAAGCGATACACCTAGTATTGAATTTCAAGCGTGTGCCTATTGGCGGAGCCAAGCCGTGCGTCGATTTTCTCTTAACCATCCAGATTATACATTTTGCTTTTCATTGTTTTCACATTAGATCAACATACAAAAAACTGGGTAAACAAACCACACCCGAATGGATTCATATCGCAGTTCTTCACCTGTTTTTTCTTCTTTTTTCCCGAGCTTAACTCACTCACCCTAAATCTTTTTCTTATTTCTACACCTTCATTCCCATTTTATTGCAAATACTTTTTTTTTCTGACGCGACATTACTCTGATTAATCACAAAAATGTCTCCAATCCGCCGGAAACGGAGGGATTATATACATTTACATCCTCTTCCCAGTATAACAAAACGATTTTCAATACCAGGGATTAGAATATATTCATTTCAGCTCTTCTTTTTGGCCTTGCTCTCCTTTCATCTATTTATCATTCCTACAAATGCTATTTGGTCAACCCTATACACTTCGGACAATTTAAACGCGTTTGCCCTTTTGTCCAACAATAGCTTACTATCAATTGGCCCTGCTAATAAGTCCCCATTGACAATAACCGAACTTCCTTCACCCCCTGAAAACTCGACTCTCGCTTTGGCCGGCAATGACACCCTTGTCGCGTTTTATGGCTCGTCATTTTGTGAACAATTGCAGGTCTCGGTATTTTCCAAAGAATCAAACGCGTGGAATCGACTATCTTTTGACACGTCGAAGACACATGTACCCAACTATATGGAATATTCTCTCTACATTTCTTCTCCCGACTCTGACGTGATTTACATATATGGAGGACGAAACCTTACTAATTCATGTGCTAACGGCGATTCTGATAACTCGCTCTCAGTACTTAACAGTCTGTCGTCGTTGTCTTCTTCGGTAGCTGGCGCTTCACAAACTTCTACACAAGAAAACTCAAATCCACCGACAAGCCCTACCACCACCAGTTTGAGCGAGGCTGCCACACCCAATGGACAAGCTTCTGTCAACACACCTTGGACTCCGAATACGGTACAAGAATCAACAGCCCTACTGGTTCCTGTTGCCTCAGAATCTACACCATTACCACCTCTTCCATCTTTGCCTACCAATGGTCAGACGTATCCGAACTCCTATCCTATTCATAGTGCACCTGCCGATTCAGACTCGGGCTCAGACTCAGATTCAGATCCAGGATCAGAGTCAGGATCAGGATCAGGATCAGGGTCAGAGCCAGGATCGGGATCAGAATTGAAATCTTCGTCTGTAGCTAAATCTATCACTACAGCTGCAACCCAAGTACCTATAGCTGCAGCTTCTCCATCCATTGTCAACATTTCTGGTAACGACTCTCCTTCACCAAACTCACCATTACATTCTACTTCAACTTCTGCATCTGCGGA
The DNA here is from genome assembly GCA_900654225.1 of Magnusiomyces fungicola. Taxonomy (NCBI): domain Eukaryota; kingdom Fungi; phylum Ascomycota; class Dipodascomycetes; order Dipodascales; family Dipodascaceae; genus Magnusiomyces; species Magnusiomyces fungicola. The sequence goes on from CAACAH010000001.1 coordinate 4,650,245, forward strand.
ATCAGCTGCCACTTCTTCCTCATCGGTAAGCAGTCAACCCTCTGGCCTCGCAAACTCACAATATGGTTCAGGCACCGTCACCTCTTCCTCATCTTCAGAGCTTAGCTCTGTATATGTTTCGAATGTGATGTACGCGTTTTATCTCAATAACAACACCTTTAGTCTTGTTGATACTGCAACCACCCCGACCGAAATGTTTGGTGCTGGTGTTGTTCGTCTTCGAGACTCAGCCCCCAATTCGGACGCGTCAGTTGTAATCGGAGGAAAGGCAACTACAGGATGGATCGGCACTAACCAAATCGCAGTTTGGAAGTTCGGTTCATGGTCATTTATCTCCACTGCCAACTCTGCCAAGGTTGATGCTCGAACTTATCCCCTTGTTCTTCCTGTTAATGCTGGCGTCAATACATCCAACTCTGAGCAAACGAGCTCTGATGAAAATGATGACGATGAAAGCAGTACAAACACTCAGCCTGTAATGGACATTTTAGTTTTGGGAGGAACAGTTAATGGCCACAGTGCTCTTCCTTATGGCGCGAGTTTGAAATTCAACAACGAAACAGGTTGGACTTGGAATGACTCACTTCCTCAAAATATATTTGACGTGAGTTCTTTACTTGGTGCCGTTACGTTTGGTAGTACCTTAGTTACGATCGCCGAACTGTCCAGCAGCACCTCTTCTAAACTTTTAAAGAGAGATGATTCTTCTGGTTACAATGTTCAGTACATTGATACTCTCAATTGGAATGTTGTGGACAGCTACAATCCAGATACTCTGAATGTCCAGTCTCCAAATGACGCCGGCAATCCGTCAAGCTCCGATTCTGGAAGCGAATCCCCAGAGTCTTCTAGTGGTAATTCAGGATCTTCTTCATCTAGCAGCAATAGCGGCGGATCATCACTTTCAACTGGTGGGAAAATCGCTTTGAGTACTGTACTTCCTCTTTCTGGTATGTTCATGTTTGCGTTGGTTGGTATTGTCTATTATAAACGATGGAAGGACAAGAAAGAGGAAGATTCTTATGAGGCTTACGAACCATATTCTGCTTTTGACTCATACCAAAACGGGAACCACAGATCTAGTCTTTTGAATGGAACTATACACCATTTTGGAGGACTTTTCAGGTCCAGTGTTGATATTAGCTCTTCAGCCGCAAATGCAACTACTGATGGCGTTCCAGTAAATGAACTTCACAAATCTGCCTCAATTAACTCGTGGGAGGAGAAGCTTCGAAGATATGAACACGCGGTTGCAAGCCTAGGAGGAATTGGAGGTAGTCTTATTGGTGGAGCTGCAATTGCTGCTGGTGGACTTACTAGCAGCATCCGTGCCCATATCCATTCTGATCGTCATTCCACACACGCTCGTCTTGATCGTCTTGATAACATGGAAGGCTCACCATTCGCCGATAATAATGATATCAATGTTCCCCGAATTTATCCATATCCTCCCCCATTAAGAGACATGTCTGACAACAACGGAATCAGAATTACTGTTCAAGACCCCAGTGACCCCGCTGATATTAATGGACATGATGACTTTAAGAGTAAATTATCAGGCAAGAAGGCTAGAGATGGTATTTTGGGTGGAATTTTTGGTGCTAGCTTATTTAGAGGTTTTAGTAAACTCGGTGATCACAAAGAAGCTGTAAACCAAGAGGAACCCCCTATTACTATCTTAGACCCAACAACTCCTCCAATCACTGTCCCACCTGCTATTCCTGTTTCCCATGCAGTCCCTGGTTACTTGTCTGATACATACAATTCTGAGTTCTACCACCGCCCTGCTTCATTCAACAGTATTTATGATCCTGCTCATTTGAACGATTTAATTTCTGGATTGCATCCTGATGGATATCCCTCGTCTACAGATGGTGCCACCTCCTCAAATGTATCTGCTTCTGCTGCCTCCGACAGTGAGTCGCCCTACAGATCTTCAAGGTTACAACGAGGTGAAGATGATGATATCCATGAGTATGAGGATGATATCAATCTATCTCATGTTAGAGCCCACAACTTCAACCTTGGTCAAGCCAGTTCCGATCAACCTACAGGACTTCTTAAGCGTGTTGGAACTCTTGTTAGTACATTGGCTCCAGAAAGATTACTTGGTGGTCGTCGAAGAAAATGGAGCGGGGCAAATTTCAGTCCTCCCACAAAGTCAGATCCTAAAGGAAAAGGTACCCCCCATGCACACATGTATGCAAACAGCCCTGAGCGTAAACACAGCCCTCAGATTTATGGCGACATAGGTGCTGGAACTTATAATTACACTGGATATGGCCCTGCTACTAGATCAGCATCTCAAAAGTATTACGACATACCGTTAGATGACATGAATGATTTAGAAGCTAGTGAGCACTATAGAACACAAAGCCAAATTGGAAAGACTGGTTTATACAGCCATCCTTTACCCAAAACTCCAGTTCCTATTGAGAAATTGAACGAAAAGAATATTGATGATACGGCAAATGATGGCAATGACGATGCAATTGCTACGACTGCCGGTATTGTAGCAGGACTAGATGTACAGACTTCACCCAAGCAGCCCGAAATTGCAGATGACGATGATGATATATTCCTGGGACGAGATGTTCAGGTACTGGTTTCTTCTCGAAGAAGAACTAGACTACGTGTTACCAACCCAGACCCCAAAAGTCCAGATACCAGCCCTGAAGTTAGCCGAAATAACAGTGAAAAGTCCAATATTTCGATCTTTGGTTCTAAACCAGCCTTGGGTACCTCAAGGTCTAACTCTTCTCTTGCGTCAAAGTTGAAATCTGGCAAGTTGACGAGGTCTCTTGCTGGATCAATGCGTTCTATGAGATCGGTTAAATCTAACCACTCAAAGGGATCTCTTACTGCTGGGTCGCTAAAATCTTTCAAGAGTGCGACTGCAGGAAACATGAGTGATGATGGAGATGAAGAACAATTAAGATTAACCTCTAATACTGATGACCCTATTACACTCAGCGGAGATGAAGACGAATATTATGATGGTTTGGGTAGTCAAGCAGAACATATTGATTTGACCGAGCTATCAAGTGTTGCTGATTTGGAAGATTTACTAGAAGAGCCGGAAGAAGGTGATAATATGACTGGGTCAGAGTCGTCTGGGCTTTTGAGTTATGTCACACCGCCATCCTCATCAAGCCTAGTTGGACAGAATATATTATCTTCTCGAAGAATACCAAATAGAGTTGTTGAAAATGATCGTCGAACTACTACGCTTGGTGTCAAGAGTGAGTTTGGAAGCCAATTATATGTTAGAAAGACTAGACGACGTGATTTGGCTGGGTCATCAGGTACTTCATTACCATCACTAAGTTCTCCTTCCAACAACCCCACTTCTGCATCTGGCCAATCAATACTTAATGGCGATAACTCACAATCAACACCATCATTACTACAGCAGCAGTCTGAATTGGGTACTAATCCTGTTGGCAATGACTATTCCTCTCTTGGCAGGAAAATTTCTTGGAAGCTGACGAGGCCGCCATCCAGAAAAACGTCCCATATCAAGGAGAAGATTGACGAACCTGAAGAAGATGATATTACCAATGTTCGAAGTCAATCACGAGCAGTGTCGAGTGGTAGTAGCTACATGCAACAGATAGCATAAATCTTTCGATGATGATTGATTAATATTTACAAAACGGCACACTTACTTGCATTTGAACATATCCTTGTTCGCCCTTACAATTGATTTAAAAGCCCCCAAAAAAATTTATTTTAACTCTTTATTATTTGTGTTTCTGCGGATTTTATTATTTTATTTTTGTTCATTGATTTTGTAAAAATACTCAATTTTTAGTTTTACGTTTGTGATATTTTGATATATATTGGTAAGAGATTATGGTCAGTTTAAAAGAGACAAAAACATAAACCACATGGAAATGGTCAGATATAATAAGAACGTATATATTGGCTATCAATTTCCAACAAAGTTTCATATTTATAAAATACCCAGATTGGCAAGCTTGTGTATCTTGCTTATTGAATGGCCAGCATTTTGAACTGTTTCAAACTATGACTTCTATCCTCTGTTAATAACCTGTTGATATTGAAAATAATCAAATAATTGAAATTGATCCAAAAATGGGGATAAACTCACATGTGCCTATCCAAGAAGGTGGAATATATAACATGAATAAGCAGATCTATATTATGAACATGACTTATGATTTAGGATATTTAGTTGTGAAATATATCACTGATTTATTCATGAATCCAAGGATATCAATCAGCACCATTGTATTCGTACCACCCAGTACTATTTCTTCCAATGTTCCCTGTAACCGGAGAAAGAATTCTTGACAGTACATCTTACCACATCCAAGCCAAACTCGAAACAGACATTGTAGTATAACAATTGTTGCTTCGCCAATGGACAAGAGCTTGAAATAAAAAGACTGACTTACGGCTATGGTCGATGGAATTCGAATATGATGTATTGCAATACTCTTTACTCGAACTGGTTTCCCTGACTTGAAAAGTTATTGCTACCATGGCACCAATTTGTTTTGGGTTTGGTTATTGCTTACACCCACTTGCGATATCCATCGTATTACTTTACAACGTTTCCCTTCATTTCTATTGAAACAAATATCAACGCTTTTCTTACAGTTTTTTTTACCCAGGCTAGGTAAGCTTCATCGGTGCTTCTTTCATCTTTGAAAAAAAAAAAAAAAAAATTATATCCTTGGCCCCACTTTTCATGCTTAGAAGCGAATAGACAGTACCATAGTTTTTGTTCCTAGCAAAGTGAATACATGCTAGTAATTGTCGCCAAACGTAAATAAACATGACGAACGAGACTTGGGCTGAAAAGATTGTGATATGAATGTAAATGCCTTTGGTAAAACGGGGACAAAATTGGCAAAAAAAAAAAAAGAATTGACTGCAAGTACAGATTTGCCAGAAAAAAAAAAAGAAAAAAAGAAAAAAAGAAAAAAACTGGCTGTGCGAAAAATTCAAGGGTATAACTTAATGTCATCCATTTCAATACAGCCATGGCCATGATGCCTGTGATATACTATATATGATATAAAAGCCAATTTGATAGACCATCCTAATCTGTCATAACGCATACGACTGTTTTACAAACCGATATAGCTATCGTTTTATCAAATTGTCACAAGTAATCATGGGTATTAGAAGTGCTTTGGTACTATAGCCAGAGTAAATGCTGTTAAAGGCCCCAACTTTACCAATATGGTATGGTATTTATCTTCTCCATTCATAATAAAATAATTGGCAGACGCGTGTTTCTGGTTTGAAAATGGAATCAAGTGCGCTCGCTGGCCGTAAAAACAGAAGGTATTGCCAAATATGGGTATCCTTAATATACGACAATACCTTTTTTTTTTGAAGAATCCTCCCGTACATATTCTCTTTTCATTACCAATTATCACTTTCCTTTTTGAAAATCATTAATTACTATATAACTCCAATATAACTTGTCTTTTTTCCTTCAACATGAACAGAAAATTAAGGTGTAAAAGAACATAAAATTTTGAATAAAACAACATTTGCAAGCATTTTCTGTCATCACCAAGCTTACATATAAATATCATCCAACTGTTTTCCTAAAATCACAAACTCCTTCTTGTCATATATCTAACCTCCTCTGGGTAAATTCAGGTATGTGGACTCTTCTCAGTAGAAATAGGCATTGCTATCATATGAATAAAAAACATCATAAAGCCAGCGTTAAAAGAAGTCCTTATGCTGTAAAAAAAATGAGGTATGTTGGTGTGTTGGCGTGGTTTGATTATTTTAATGAGATCAATACAACTCAGAAAAAGTACCAACCGATCAAGAAAGCAACCAAGGCAAGAGCAAGTGCTTGAGGAAGAGAGATATCTTTGGAATTGACAAGAATCTTCTTCTGCAAGACTGAGCTTCCCGATGATTTAGCAGGAGCACTAGCAGAAGAATTATCAGCACGAGACTTGACAGGTGCTTCAAAAGCAGCGGATCTGTCAGCACCAATTTCTTCAGAGACTGAGCGAATGTTGGAATCAGCATTGCTCAAAGCTTCTTGAAGAGAAACGTCTTCAGTGGATGAAGGAGAAGCAGGATTATGGCCAAGTGCGCTGTCGTCATCGAGAATAGAGTAAGCTGGGGTAGCGTTTTGGTGGGCAGCAGCAGCAGCAGCATTCACTGAGGCTTCAGTAGCATGAGCATGCTGTGTGTGGCCTCCGGCAGCAGCTTGAGCCAGAAGAGCAGGAAGTTCTTCGGCTGATGCAACGTGGTACTGAACACGGAGTTTCTTGTTGGTTAAGGCACCCGAATTACTGCGTTCTTGAGAGGACCAAAAATCAGCAAAGTTGGAAGATTCAATGTGAGCAGGTGCAACACATTGCATCAGCAAAAATTTGTCGCTACACTTGTAATTTTCACTGGGCTCTTCATCATAAGGTTGTAATATAACTGAACAGAATTAAAATCAAAATAAGCAGAAGCACAAGTATGCCGGTGTATTAAGCAGAACGTGAAATACAATTTAGATGACTTCAGCTATAGCCCCAACGACCAACAAAAAGTGCAATTGCCCATTTCAATATAGATAAAAAGTGATTAGTAACATACCCAAATAAAGACCTTCACTGTTAAAGAAAATTGACAATGCAACAAGCCTTGCAACATGAAAGCATATGACTTTTACTCAAAACATACCTGTAATCGACTGGGTCTCACCAGGCTCAACAACTGCTGCATTTGGTCGAACAAAATAACGTCTAGGAGCAGTGGTCTTGACCTTAAACGCGTATCTATCAGAAGTATTGTTGTGAAGAGTGATAGAAGTCTGAGACTGGTATGTGAAAGGGGCTAAATAACAAAAAAAAAAACGACCAAAAGATACAATCCACAAACACAATCATTTGCATGAGTGGATCGTCATTAATTAGTCGAGGAAAAGGTCAGTATTAAATAAAACTCTATAATAACTAATTGTAATGGCTAAACTTCTCCATCCTCCATTTAGTAGATAATTCACATCATGGGTATAACATCTTTTGAAATCCTTCATACTTTCAGATCCTGCTTAGTAAATACGACACAAATATAGCAAAGTGTCAAAAGACAACCGCAACTATGAGAAAATGGTGGTTTTTCTATGGGGTATTCGGCGACTCCAATGTGTTAAAAGGCCACTAGGGTATGAAAAGTTAAGACCGAACATAGAAACATTTGCATCTTCTTAAACGACTGCCAACAGATTTCACGCATAAATAACCATGCTAGCTAAAAAGAACTTAACGACCAGTTTTATGCAAAACGTGAAAATATAAATTATTATTGAACAGGCTCTGTGTTGTCAAAAGCTGATTTGTTGTGCAACAATAACTGTAACATGATCGAGTGTATGCCAGAGAGCTTTCAATACCAAGATGCGTGATAAGAGGGATCCCACAACTGTCAACCGCCTGAGCATATCAACATGTTAACTCTACTGAGAACGTCAGCATGCTCCACGGAATTCCCAAATTGTCGGACGTGGTCTTTCAAGTAAATTCGTAACTAACATGTATAGAATGGTGGGTGCAGGGTCGCTCTCTCATCTGTAAGCAAGGCAGAACTCAAGGCGTTATTAAAGGCGCAAATGTCTAAGGTTGATTTACTGATCAAAACTTTTCTCTGTTGAATTTCACATTTTAAATAACAAACAACGGTGGCCAGGATATTGGAGCAAGATCTTGTGCTGATAAGGATAGCTCTGATATCTCTGGATTATCGGTTGAAAACTGCTGTTCTCAGATTGGGTGAACTGAGACAAATATGCACTAGGTATTCCCAACTTGCCAAATAATATTTAAAAATAATAATAAAATCAGGCATAACAACTTGGAAATTCGCAAACTGAGCCACGATTATCACTTCGAACGCTCAACCGTGGCTATACTGGCCAAAGTGTGCAAACCGCTTCTGCCATGAGATATCAATGTTTTCAAAGCACGCGATCATTATCCCAAAAGATGCAATGAAAAAATACATAGGAGAAAGAAGATTTCGTCGTAGATTCCTTAAAAACAACAATCAATTGAGTATACTTACAGCTAAACTCCAAAGCCTTGGGAGAAATTTCCATCGTTAATGAATGTATCGGAGAATGTGAGCTAGTTAAAATATGTTAAAAACTGCGCAATAAAGAAGAACAAAAGAAGAGTAGCTATGCTGGTTAAGTGAGGTAAACAGAATGCTCAAGAGACAGAGGTATGGTAAGGGGTGGCTGTAAAATATCAGACTATTCAGGGTAGAAAAGGAGATGCTAGAAGCAGAGTACGCGGAAAACACGTGAAACGAGCCGCCAAAACGAGTGAAAGAAATCGTGTTTGAGCGACTGTTGCTAGTTCAATGTTCCAGCAGGATGAATAGTATAAGAAGAAGGCGTATGAATGAGAACGTATATGTTTGGAAGAAACAACAAGATGCTAGTATAGATTTGTGAGGCTATCTAACTGAAAGATCACAAAACTAGACTAGTATATCAGCAAGTCAATTGGTAAAACAAGTGGCAGATATCAATGAAAGCATACCTTTAGAAAAGAAGAGTACAAAGGAAGTAGATATGAGTAGGAGGTATGGTATATATATGGCGAGATGGCGGGATGGCAAGATGGCAAGATGGCGAGAAGAAGGTCAGAACGGAGCAAGAGTCGTGACTTAAAGCCAGCTGTGAAATGTTTAGAGTGCAAGGTGGTGCTGCCTTGATTTTTGTTGCTGTTGTCCGTTACGTCAGCAGTGGCGAGGCACTTATGTCACCACCAGAATTCTACCCTGAACCTTGGCCCCACTCTTCGCCCACAAGCTGCTTTTGGAGTTTCACAGAGTCAGAGGGCTAAGATGACAGCAAGCAATCAATCTCTGTTTAGTTTTTTTGCAGCATGATTACTCTATTTCTGTGGTTGTCCGGTATGAAGCTGGAACCATTCTTGGAGCACTTTATTTTACCTTGCTTTTTGCAGCCTCCAGCTTGGAAGACATAATATGTCGGGGATTCTCTGCAAATAAGGCTTGTTTGACTTGCTAGCTGAAGGGGCCCACCTCATTAACACAATGATACAATGATACAATGGTACAATGGTACAATGTCTGTTCCAGCTCCAACGAAGCAGTTATCGAAATGAACATGTAAAAAAAGGTGCTAACGCCTTACCTATGCGCGTCATGTGATTACCAGCACCAAAAGGCGTGCCGGCGTGACAGGAAGAAATGTACAGCAGAACTTTAAATAGGGTTTGTTACCGATATCTGTTACATACTTCCACAGTGTAACGGATATCGATGGAAAGGAAAGAGCTTATTGCCACGTGATAGTTTGCCACCCATTTTAACCAAACGTCATGTGACGGGCTATCTTCCCCATACTTGCTGCTGGTTGAGGCTTGAGTGTACTCCATAAAGTTGTTGGCACCGTACTAATTAATCCACACCAGGTGCTTAAACGTTGGTTCAATTACCTTTACAGCAAGATTTCCAATAACATGTCTGATACTCGCAATCAACTGGTTGAAATGGGCTTTTCGGCCGGCAGGATTGAGGCTGCTCTTCGCAATACTGACGGCACATTAGAAGCTGCCATTGAGTGGCTCGAAGCTCTTCAAAACCGACAATCTGAAGGAACAACGCAGAATTGGGCCAGTGACGCCGAAAGTGCATTCGGCTATGAGAGGGAATCCAGGACGTCTGGATCAACAGGCGATGACCCAGCCTCAACTACTGATGCCTCTAAGGAACCAACTCCCGAGGAGCGTGAGCAAAAACTGCAACTTTTACGTGAGCGAGCTGCTGCACGCAAAGCTGAAAAGGAAAAGAACTTGGAAAAGGAGAGACGTGAAAATGAATTGATTCGCAAAAAGAATAATCAAAACAGTGCCCAGGCCAAGGAAGACTTGAAGAAAAGACAAGCATTGAAGGAGGCTGCTAAGAGAAAGCAGGAGCAGCTGGAAGACAAGCTTGCAAAGCAGCGAATTAAAGATTTGATCGAGGCCGACCGGCGTGCTAGGTTAGCTCAGAAGACTGGGTCCCCAATCCCAGCTGCCTCAGCTGCCCCTGCTACATCATCTACAGCAAAACCTGCTGCACCCAAGACAGCCCCCACAGATACCAAGATTCGTGTCCGAAATATTGATGATCCCCCCAGTGCTGCTAAAGCTCTGAGCTTTCCCGTGGATGCCTCGTTGGGATTTGTTGCTCAAAAGGTTGCACAGGAATTGGAATTGCCCTATGCTTCTGATGATCTTGTCTTCATGAGCACCTTCCCAAAGAAAGAGTATGCCTTTAGCGAATTTGGCTTGTCGATCAAGCAGGCCGGTCTTTTAAGTTCAAGCTTGGTTATCAAAAAAGCTTGATATGGTGTAGTAGTGGTTCAATTTGCAATATATACATGTGGTAGTCCTTTAACTAAAAATATAATAAAAAAGCATATACATATGGATGACTGCATCTCTTTATCTAGGAAGCCAACATGGATAAGGGAATGCTATAAACGTCTGGTTTCTTTGTATCATTTTTTAACTATAGCGTTAGAAGCGATGTAGCTCCATAACTGCATCATATATACTGGAAAATGGGGTTTAGGCTTTGCCATGTCTTGTTTACCTCTTGTTTACCACCATGCCGATATGCACTGGCAGGCCTTTTGGTTCTAAGTAGAATCTTGAACAGTCACGATGCTTCTAGTAGACCGACCTAAAATAACCGGGGCACGCACGCTGGTGTCTGGCTGGTGCGAATAAAGAGGGTAACTCACTAGGCGAATACACAACTATGAACATTCTATCAGTTTAAAAACCGACCTGGCGTCGGCCAATTTGACAGCTTTTCACACATACCCACTGGCATTGGTCCAGCCAGAGGTGTCTCTGGCGCCGGCGTCTCAGTGATTTTTCCCTCTGCCAACCCGCGGTCATGATTCCCGCATACTTCATCACCATGTGCTATCCACGTATTTGGCCTGGTGGACGAATTGTGGTAGCGTCCAATCTCTGAACTAGTTAGTTGTTCACTGGTGGTTGCCCACCACACACCACAAAGGTGCGAATGGACTAATTGGGTAATATAAATTTCAGGTGCAATGTCACTAAAGTAGCACATACACCATCTGCTAAGCCTCGCCAAATGCCGTGGACTATAGTCCAGAATGAAAGCACGCTCAAGAAAAGGTCTGTTTACGACAAAAAAGGGAAAGTCGTATGTCATACATGTATTGTATTTATATATCAAACAAGGTAAAATAACCGATTAGACTATACAAATAGGCTATACAAATAGACTATACAAATAGAGTAAGCGCTTTGTTAAATGTTCTGAACAGCGCAAAGTGAATAATTTACAAAAATAAAATGTGCGGAAAATAGCTCGTGTCTAAGCTCTAAAATAGTCTTTAATTCATTCATGTTCGAGGTGGGTTTAGTGCACGACTAACAGTGTTGCGAAACTCCTCAGCTTTCCTTTGATAACCACCCAATTTGTCGATTAAAATACTCCACCGTTTCCTTGATTCCATCATCTACTGTCCACTGCGGACTCCACCCTAGCAGGTCGTATGCCCTTGTAGTATCTGGCTTCCTGCAATGTGGATCATCAATCAAAGGGTTAAGATGTGAGAGTTTTGAAGAGCACGGTCGCCCAGTGGCCTGCTCAACCAGGAATATTATTTTTTGTGCAAATTGCTGAATGGTATACTCTTCGGGGTTTCCTATGTTGACCGGGTCCGATGCATCGATGTTTTCGTTATTCATAAGCAATACCAGCCCATCAACCAAATCCATAACAAATTGAAATGATCTGGTGGACTCACCATCTCCGTATATAGTAAGATCCTCATTCTTCAATGCCTGTAAAATGAAATTCGATACCACACGTCCGTCGTTCCAATTCATTCTGGGCCCATATGTATTGAAGATTCTGGCAACTCTAACGTCAACTCTCTCCTGCGCAGCATAGCTGTATGCCAATGTTTCTCCAACCCTCTTGCTTTCATCATAACACGCTCTGGGGCCTTGAATGTTGACATTACCCCAGTATGTTTCCTTTTGTGGGTGTTCTAATGGATCTCCATAAATTTCTGACGTTGACGCGATTAATATCCGAGCTTTTACTCGTTTCGCCAAACCTAGCATATTATAAGTCCCTAAAAATCCAGTTTTTAAAGTTTTAACCGGGTTGGCCTGGTAGTGCACCGGGCTAGCAGGGCATGCTAAATGGTAGATTTGATCAACTTCCAACATTATAGGATCAACAACATCATGACGAATCAACTCAAAATTGGGATGCCCAATCCAATGTGCGACATTTGTCTTGTTTCCAGTAAAGTAATTATCCACACAAATAACGTCATGCCCTAAAAGCATTAGTCGGTCAACAAGATGTGATCCCACAAAACCGGCTCCGCCGGTAACTAGAATTCTCTTCTTTTGAAACGGGTTGAGATTCCTATATGTAGAAAAAATGAAATATTTAGTAATCGGAAGTTTCAATAGGTATACTTGTTAGCTGAAGAGATAACATCATGCATATTTGAGGGAGTTCAAAGAAAAAGTGCAATGCTCAATCAGAATTAGGGACCAATGCACCGCTGTGACTGTGTATCAAGGGATGAGGCAGACACAGAAAAAGCTATAGAATAGAAAGGCGAAATTATAACCAACAAATCCAACAGGAACCTTACAATTGATGTTAAAAGACAAAATGATGTTTGTGAGTACTCACCTTACATGGGGAAATGAGGCAGGAGAATTGCTATCCTCAAGAGGATTATGGGAAAAAAGCCTTTTGAGCTCTTCATATGGAATATCTGCCGACATTGAATCCTTCTCTTCTTCAGTGTATGTGCGAGATAAAGACTGGTGGACTTGGAAAGCAGAGGGTGAAGAAAAGGAAGGTGGAAGAGAGTGAGACATGGAAAAGGAAGAAGAGGAGGAGGATTGTCTGCGAGGTGGGCGTATGTTGGAATGGCGATCAGTGGTAACTGAAGGACCAGCAGAATGAGTATCAGCAAGCGTTGTTTCCGGAAGAGAGCTAGGACTTGCCGTTTGATTCAAATTGATAGTCGGTGCCATGACTCGAGTATTGTTGTTGTTGTTGTCGTTGCTGCTATTGTATTTATTGGGTGGGTTTTGAACTTGAATTTTATCAGGATCTGCGGCCATATTAATCAAATAGTCGTAGGTATGTATGCCGATGGATCTGCCTGAAAACGTTCATGAATTTAAATTCCAGTGGCTGCAGATAATACACCGTAAAGTATAGAGCGAGTAGATTCTGTTTTTCTTTGACAAGAGGAATGCTTGAAACGTAGAAAGGTGAAATGTAGAAAGATATAGTCAGCTTAAATAGGAACAATCCAAGTGAATTTGGTTAAGGAATTGTCAAACTAACACGTATTTTCAAAACCCCAGAAAAGGATGGAATTATGTATCAAAGTGAAATCACAAGGTAAACACAAACACACCTGCTGAGAACGTGGAATATCTTCGATTAATGGCGGTTCTAATCATCGGCATTTTAATACTTACCAGGCTTTTAGTTTGCCAATATGGTGCGTAGAAAATATCACAGTAGGGCTATGACACTGTCTGCCATGACACTCTTAGTAACGTGACCTCACAGATGGTTTATATCAGGTGACACGCTTTATGTTCTCCTAAAATTTTTGCCTGAGCTCATCTCTCTTCCTTCATCTTTCCCGCCACCAGTTACACCACCACACACATCCCTCACTTCAATGGGTCTCAACGCTGTCCTTCCTCCTAGAACCTCTTGGGGCTTTCAGTTCCAGACAAACTCCGCAGCTTCTAAGGATGTAGCACCAGATGCGTCTGCCATTGTTCCCACTGCTCAAAACTTTGCCCCTGCTACAAACTCTTTGTCCACCAACTCTGCTGCTCTTCATTTCTCTAATCTTTTCGTCTCAAAGCCTGCGGTAAAGCGCAAGCATTCCATGGACGATAGCGACGATGATAATCTAGATGGCAGTAACACCGATGAAAGCGATGACAATGATGATTCTAGTGTAACAGCTTTAAGTTACCACACTATGTCGTTGCCTATGAACAACAGCAACATTCGCAGAAGCTCTGCATTAACCAAACAAGCATCCAACATCAATTCAAACACATCATCTTCCAGCAAATTTAATAGCACTACTCGAACCCACAATCCCTCATTCAATAACTCAGCACCTTTAAAGGTTAACAAGCGTGCCCGTTTCCAGCGTGTTGTAGGTCGATCTCTTCCAGTCTCACGATTGGTCGAAACCTTGGATAAAAAGGCTCTAGAAGCTCTCATCACATCTCTTGTTCAAGCGCGACCTGATTTGACTCAGCATGTCCTTTCTTTGGCACCCACCGTTACCATTAACACTGCACTAGAGGCGTTGAGGGAGAAACTTGAACAAATTTATCATGGTTTGCCGTACAAGGGCGACCAGAGCGGTGACTACGCCTACCTTCGTGTCAAGCCAGGAATTGAAGATTTTCTAAATTCTTTAACAGATTATACTTCTCACTTCTTACCCCCTAATGAGCAGCAACCATCTAACTCTCTCGCATTTTTGGACGCAGCCACCATGCTTTTGCATCGTCTCCCTCAGTGGCAAACTCCAGAAAACAATCACTCTAAGCAAGTTGCTTACGACCGTATTTCTGAAGCATGGGTCCTTGCTCTTCAAGAAGCTTCTAGGCGAGCAAATGGCTTGGGTTTGGCATATGGCGGATGGCAACATAAATTAAGTCAACACAATGAAATGAGTAACGGACTCCTCACATCAGCAGTTAATTGTTTGAAATGTGAATTGAGATGGCTTAATAATCAGAATCAGTCTTCTGGTTTATTCTGGGGTTCCAACATGTCTGAAACTTCAGCAAATAACACTACCGGAACTAACGACAGTAATAATAACACCAACAACGGAAATGGAACTGGTCATATGTTTGGCCAATCAAGTTTCCCGGTCTCTGTTCGCTCGTGGAAATAATACCACACTCTTGTAATAGACTATTACTATTTCAGTATCCTGTTACTCGCATAATAATGAAATGGTTAAAAACACCCCAACGCATCAGAATGACCCAAAATTCTGCCACCATTGCAGTATGACTCCATCAATACCATTCTTACCAGCATTTTATGAATAAGACCTATGTTGAGAGCTAATCAGGAACTATCCACATGAGAATGAAGAGGAGAATGCTCGAGGAAACCATCAATTTGACATGGTAGTAGGTTTTTTCAGCTAATATGAGAAAACCTATCGATAGACTCCGTTTAGCACATTGCTTAGTACTTTTTGTTTTTTAGATTAAACTTCCTTTGTTGACATCTCTTATTCATTCTCTATTAGATTCTTATTTGATGATTTTCCTTGAAATAATATCACCATTCATTTATTTTATTTTATCATATACTATTTACCTTATGTTTTTCCCATTTATTATAAATCTGATTTTATTGTCATTTTTATCTAGTATTGCTATTTATTTATTATCCATTCTAATGCTCATCTTAAGATTTTACTTGTTTTTTCTATTTATTTCATTGATAATAAATTGTTGATTAAAAAATACCTGCAGCTGCTGACTATTCTAAACTCGATTCTCTCGGTTTGGCCATTACGATAGTAATACGGTGAATACAAATAAGGGCTACTAAACCCATTATCAATACCAAAACCAACATTCATGTACAATAATGGTAATTACATATATAGAACTACATGGTTCAATATGCTCCCAACTATAGCCCATAAATAGAGAACTGAGCAATTTCATAAAGAGGTCTATAATACATATGCTTGCAACAAAATAGACTAGCATCAGTAGTATAATCGGGATTCTATCAACACTTATGTGTGACTAGAATTGATGGGCCGACGATCTCCGTTTCCTTGTGAATAAGGGGTATTAGGTTCCGAAAGCGAGGCAGCTTCTGCCACCTTTGTAGCAGATCTGGTTACATGAGAGCCCCTGGTATTTACCGGTGATACTAGAGCGTTTGGGTTTCGAATGTTTGGAAGCGAAGTGTTCGGGTTGAAACTTCTGTGGGCAACCTTTGCACGGGCCCGTTTCGCAAGCGGGGGTTTCAAAGAGTTATTTTCCCGGGGGACACTCGAGGTGGCGATATGTGCTTCATCATCATTAACGTCATCAGAATCAGAATCAGAATTAGAATTAGAATCAGAATCAGAATCAGAATCAGAATCAGTCATTCGTCTTTTTCGTAGCCTAGTAGCTGTACGGCTCAGACGTATATCTTCTTTACTGCTTTCATCAGCATCAACAAAAAGCCGTTTTCCGCGCATAGTTCTAACATTTCCAGCATTTGGTGAGATATGTCCTTGTTTCCCCTGTTTTCCATCTCGATCCAAGTTGTGCTCTTTTGGAGTTGAAGGGGGGATTTGGTTTGAGCCTTCAGGTGTGTCAAATGACACATGTGATTCATTTTGCTTATAGGTCAAATCGTGTGTAGGATTAGGTACACCTCTAGGCAACCGCGTTCTATGAGCATTTGCCAAAGACGCAGGTAAAACGGCCCTTTTTCTTATCGGTAGCTTTTCCTTAGAATTGTTCACCATGTCGTTGTGTGTCAAACTAATATCAGCATGTGAAGAGGCGCCGACTCTTCCAGATTGGTCAGGAACGGGCTCAACTTTTAGGGGCAATGGTATTCTAGATGCACCAGAAGGCCAAGTAGAAACCCTTGACTTTGACTTTCCCTTTTCGCGGACTTGGATAACGGGTATTTTACTTTCATCGTCCATTTTTTTAATCAGATCTAATACAAGTTCGCTCTTGTTCAGCCGCTGACCTTTGAAATAGAACACAACATCCCATAAATTGAGCTTCTCATTTTCGGATCTATTAATATAGGTATTAAACACAAGAGCTAATGATGCCTTTGCGCCCGCAATCAACTGTCTGTACTCTTTCCCTCGCTTGATATACAACGTGTAGTGTGAGACTCCAGATAGTGGGGGGTTCAGCTTTGGTATGACCTCACCTTCTGTTGATGTGACGACCACATCTGAATTGGGCTTATTAGCTAATGCTCTAAGCTTTTCAGGCAGTTTAAAGTTTTGGTTCTTCAATTGAGCACTATATTGGTAATAGGCACCTTTAGAAAAATAGGCAGCAACAAACCCGTTCGAAGTCACTTTTGAAACTCTGGGTGCCTGCTTGTTAGAGTCTTTCAAAGTACTTGTTCGACTATCGGGTATGCTATTACTAGAAGCTGCTGAAGTTTTCGTAGAATCAGCGTCAGTTTGTTTAGATCGTGATGTTGATGGATGGGTGGTGCGATAGTGCAGTTGTTTTTCGTAATGTTGCTGCCTGCTATTGGATCTTTGAGGATTGCTAATAGAGCTAACAGGGTTGCTTATCGATCTTTTGACTGCCGCTGACCTTGTGTCATTTGGATGCCCATGAGAAGCCGTATCACCTAATATCAGACGCGATGTTCTTGGAACCAAGTCTATTGCTATTATCTGATGTTGAGAAAAGATATCACAAAGAGCTCCCAAGTTTTCATTGATAAATGTGGTTCCACCGTGTGCCATTTCATATGCACTCAAGTCAAGCTCCTTCGTGTCAACAGCAGCTTGAAGAAGGGTAGGAACTGATTTGGTCGACGTGAACGAGATTGTGTGCGCTACTACCCGATCCGGGTATAAGAAGTGTATTTCACGTCTATTAGATGAAATATCAGTATTCATTTTCGTGACAGAAGAAGGTATTTACAAAAAGACGCGTTTTGAAGCTAAAGAGTTAATTATTAATTATTGGTTATGAAAGAAAGAGAAAAAAAAAAAAAACATCGTTGATGGGCGCGTTAGGATATGATATGGGGATATGAGAGGGAGGTGGAGTCAGAACACAACCAATTTTGGCTATGAGCCATATGGAGGGAGATTTATGGTGCGGCACTAAAGACTTTGTGGGTAACATGTAGTACGATGAGCATGATCCAACGCGTTACGTCATGTATATACGTACGACTTACTAATCATACAACTGCGACCATATTGAAATGATGAATTGTCTTGATTATAATTGCTCCACACTTCTAGATAACAAATATACTCGGTATACTTTGAAGAGAAATGAATTGAATGAGAAAACCCTCAAATTACTAAATAAATATATCGATTTGACAAAATAATAGTTATATCTTTAAATAATAAGCATAGAAAAAACAAGAATAGGCATCAATGTTTCTCATAATATTATCATAGCATGAATGCAGCATATCCCAAGGCCAATGCTACATCAAAGTTCAGACCCTGTTCCAAATCACGCTTCGCTTGTCTTTGTGCTCGCATCTGCCTTGACAACTTTCTCTTTTTCTTATCCTTCGAACTCTTCAAAGGCTTTGAAATGTCATCGCCTGCTTTGTTCGTGTCTGAGTTAGACCCGGTGGGTACGCTAAAAGGAACACCTTCATGGCCTATTCCCAGAACCCAATCCACAATTTCAATAAACAAGTTGTGTGAAGGCTCGATCAAATCACCGGTTTTGTCAAAATCATAATCATCATCCTCTAATTCGCTGTCGTAATCATCAAACTCCGATGAGGAGTCCTCCTCAGAATCACCATAATATTCCTCTTCATTGCGGTATTGACTAATAAGATTTTCCGCTGATGAAGAACGAACGTCGTCGCTTAAAGTATTGTATGGAATAGGGCTACTACTGTCATCGCCAATAACAGCGTATGTAGAATCACCAAGTCCAGAGGATACTGTTTGATCAGTATTGGCATCAGATGAACTATTATCCAGAATTTGTCCGTTATGATCTTGAAGTTGAACCCTCCTCTTCTGCTCCTTACCGTTATCTTGTTTCTTTAACCTTTTCAAGTCATCCATATGAAGAACAGCATCGTAATCATCTTCATCTTCATCCTCATCTGAGCCTTGAGTGCCTTGAGAACTTGAAACAGCCAATTTAAAAGAGGCCTTTTTCTTCAAAGTTTCTTGTTGACCTTTTTCATTATCCTCAGAAGCACTATCAGAAACAACGTATCGCTGTATTACTTCAGCTTCGCTCTGTGTATCACTATATCTATCATCGATTTCCACACCAACCATTGTTCTGGATTGATATGTTAACGGATTATACTCACCCTCCTGCGCCACTTGCTTCTCCGCTTCCCTAGCCAGTTGTTCTTTTCTTGCAAAATAGCCAGAGACATTTCTTGGTATTCTCTCTTCCTCCTCATCCTCTTCATGCATGAATGTATTAGAAGGTGATCGGCCAGCTAGCCAACTATGACCTTTACTTTCACGAATATCTTCCCATACCTTTGAGCCTGTTCGAACCAGCAAAGGGCTCAAAACTGTCTCAGTGATTTCATTATCCTGAAATGTCGTAATACCAATTCCACTAGTTTCGATGTTTAAAGTCCCATTACGACTGATGTGTCGACTGTTGGGACTATGACTTGAAGACAAAGCCAATCCACTTTTGTGATGCGGGTTCTTATAATGTGTAGATCGATGGTTGTGCAAGTTGGTGGTGCTTGCAGCTCTACCTAATTTCTTATTTCTAGTCATATCACTTGACTTAGGAGTTTCTCTAGATGGTGAGGTCAACTCAGCAGCTGAAATAGTATTAGGTCTTGCCAGTGTAGTAAGAGATTTTCGGGAGGGTAATCTCCTTCCAGGCGTGGCATGTGCATGCCCGTGTGATCCTCCAATATCAGCAGCATTTGTAGCACCAAAACTAGTCTGTCTTAACGGCTGAGGACGAGCAGGGTTAATTCCGGTTGAACCTGAGGCACTAGCTAAAACACTTGTTGGGACATTTCCATCTGGTCCCGAATGTGTTGATGACGATGCAAGAGACGCCAAAGAAGCGGCAGAATCCTGATGAGCAATTTTATTTTCTGCAGCCAGCGCAGGCGAAAGAAAATACGAAGCCAATCCTGCTGTTTCTAAATTCTCAGTAGCAACAAGTCGAGTGAGGTCGTGAATTGATAGGTTTCGCCTAGCAGGACGAATATTATCAAGTGTTGATAAGTTTGAAGCAGTTAATGACGAAGAAGAAAGTGATGGTAACAATGATTTAGCATTGTGCCTTTTTTCCTTCGTGATATATGTAGAACTTGCAGCTGATTCTCCAACTGCTATATTAGATGATAGTCGAGCGTCCGTTGTTGGGGTCATAACTCCTGTGTTGGAGCCACCAGGTGCCTCAGATGTCATGTCCATACTAGCTAGCATGAGTGAAGAAGAGGAAGGCGAGAGTAACGTTGTAGCAGTTTCACTAAGGGAATTAGAAACATCACCTATCCCGCCGAGATTCAAATGAGTAGGGTGTTGGTGAGGACTGCTAGCAATACTAGCAATACTGGAATTGCTACCATTCCTACTGTAATACATACGACTAAAGTGTGGGGTAGGATGACCACTGAGAGGATGGCCGCCCGAAACATTAGGCGATAGTGGAACCTTAGAAGACAGGTCAGTTTGTTGTTGGGAAAGTGAATCTGACGTTGAGATGTCAAAGGAACCACCCAAATTGGACTGATTTCTCGACATTGATGGCATAGGAGAAGATGATCTCGAGCCAACAACACTAGTGGCAGGCGAACCAGTACGACTGCGACTCACGACAGGAGTCTCAGGAGTTAACATTCGATGAATCGCAACAGCAGCAGGTGTGTTACCCAATGGCCTAGGAGATGATGGAGCGGAGCCAAACCCAGCCCGAGGAGAAGACGACGTGCTTAATGGGCTGAGCTTTGGAGTAGATGCATTGAGAACTGGAGACTTCAATCCGCTCGAGTCTCTTGCAGCAGAAATGGTATTTTCTGACTTTTGTGAGTCGGAGGGTTTCATTGATCCAGTTGTTGGTTTCTTATCTATACTTGTAACTTTGGAAGAAGAAGAAGAGGAAGAAGAAGTAGAATTTAGTTGCGGGGAAGCAAAGGTTTGGGTATTTCCGGCTGTGTCACGTCTATTAAAGTTTTTCGTGTTGACCCCAGACACATCACTATTTCCAACATGATGGAATTGATTATCCACTGTTGTAGCATGACTCTCACTTTGAAAATTTCCAGAATCAGAATCACTATCAAAAGCTTTAGATGAATTTTGAGGATCCTTAATAGTTGATGCATGAACTTGGGCTTGAGTATAGGGTGAAGACTCGGACGCAACAGATGCCAAAACATCACGGTCTAACCCAACCAAGCCAGAACTGGGGTTGCTGGAATGCGCTGAGTCAATCTCAGCAGAAGCAGCGTCTCTTGGATCGGGATATGTGACATGTACTATGGATGAGGATAATGAGTTGATGGATTGTGCGATGGACGGGCTCAACTCTTGATCTTCATCTCCTTGAGCTGATAGATCCGAGTTAGCCATAGGTTTTGTACTATCAAACGACTTTACATCACTGGCCTGTAATGACTGACCTTGCTCATCAACAGTAGACGATAGACTTGTTCTTGGTGTGCTGCTCTCAGGAGAAGAAGTCGAAGTCGAAGTCGAAGAGGGCTTTTTCAAAGACCCTGTCTTTTTCGACTTTCCCTTGTTATTTTTTTTGTTCGGACGTGATTTGTTGGCCATAGTTAGTTCAGCACTTGATGAAAAAGAGAAAATAGTAATATGAGCAAATCAATTGAGATGGAAAAAACAAAAGCAAAGAGAAGCCTAAATTTCCAGAGCAAATGCAAGGAATTACTCGGTTGAAGATCTATTACATAAGCCTTTGTGACCAAAAAGTGAAATGACAGTTTTCAACTACAGCGCATTTTCAGCAAACATTGAAATTGCAATCTTGACATACTTCCGAGTTTGTTGAGCTCTCGGCAAAGCTCCAGATCTGTCTTCTTTTAAACCCGTTAATTTGAAGTTTCACCATTCAGTTGATATATCTGGAGTAGTTTTAAAAGTTGAGTGGTATGAGGGCTTTTTGACCACCAGATTACGTGCCAGTTCAGTCCAGATACTTGTAGCTATCTTATAGAACAACTGAGGGAGGACTGGTCAAACCTTACTTTAATTTGCTCAGTAAAGCATGTTGACAAGTTGCGGCTTGGCTCTCAGTTCAACTTTGGAAATATACGTCATTAAAAATGATGAATAGGCTATATTTACAGCTACTTTCGAGGCACCAAAGTACGGCATTCAAATACGGTACATAACAAGACCTATGATGTTTAGCAAAGGGTTAGGGTTATTTTTATTTACTAACAGCGATCCTAATCTATCAGTGGCTACGCCTCTTTCCAGCCAAGTCAATAATGGGGAAGAACTACCACTGCATCAAACTTGATTGAAAATATATTACAATCAAGGTCAAAAGATATCAACTTCTGAAAATTACGTCCAGAAAGTCAAGAAAAAGTGTCAAACCAAAAAGAAGTAGTAACCGGGAAGGAAGTGTATACTAGATAGTGGGGAATGCCTTGCTGTTATGTCATGTTATGTATAGCTTGGTTGTATGTATGCACTACCATGAGTATGGCCCCGAATTAACTTGGTTTAATGTACAATTCTACAGATAACTTTGGTTGTTGAGTTAATATTTATTAGTTTTGGACAACATCTCAGCTTCATGTCTTCAGCACCGCAAAAAGCTCCATTTAAAAATTTATACCATAAGCGAAAGGTAGCAGATGCTCAGGCTCGGGCATGCTTTATATGCTGCAAGCCATCATCAGTAGTCTTAGTTACCAGTGATGGAGCAGTATGTATTTGAATCCATCTGTAATCTACAGGCTTCATATTTCACCACTAACTATCAATAGGCCGATTTCTTTTATGTTTGTGAAGTTCACCTAACTGACACTGCGTTTGCTACACCAGCTGGAGCCGATTCCTGTCCAGCTGCTGCATCAGCAGCTAGTGCAGTTGCACAAGCAAAGGCCAGTGTCGATTCTTTGACTCCGCAAATTGAAGTCCTAGAAAGAACAATAGCGGAACAGAAAAGGACAGCAAGTAGTTATTTTTCATACTTTACCAAAAACAAGAATAAGTCTGACGCCAAATCCTCCAAAGATGACAGCGATAAAGATAAGGATAAGGATAAGGATAAAAAGGATGCAAAAGAAGAGAGTGACAAGTCTAAGAAAAAGGGCGACCCTTGGGATAAAGATCAGGTATTACTGGATAAACTTTTGGATGCAAGAAGCAAGTCACAAGCAGTGATTGATACCCCACCCCGTGTGTTTGAATTGACCAAGTCTTACTATATCATGAGGCTCAACAAGCATCGATCTGTCAAAGTAAGCCAGGAAGAGAGCAAAAAGGTGGACGACTTGATCAAGAGAATGATACAAATGCCAACAGCCCCAAAAGGCATTCCCGGCAACAAGCCTGCTGGTGGAAACAGTGGCGGAGGATCTGGCGGATTAAGTGAGAAAAACGAAGGAATAGAGACAGACCCCTCTAATGCTCCAAGTGCGGGAGGTAGTAACCAGCCTGGAGTTTTTTAATCTATAATATAGTTGTTCATATAAATATATACAAACTTACAGATGGTATATACTCAAAGATATAATCAGTAATTTTAAATATAGGCACGCGCTTCCATCGTGAACTACAGCACCTATCCAAGCTTTAGTTCAAAATGGCGGTCTCAATCCATCTCTTCCAGGCATCAACATTATTAGTTTGTACACTTCCATCAGCTAAAGAAACCTCACTTTCCAAGTTGGCAAAATCAATCGGTTCACCGCTTCCTAACCAACTTCCATCTTCCATATCATCAAAGTCTTCGTCATCGCCAGATGCATTCTTGCTAGCTTTACTTCCCAATGTATCCTCGTTTTTGACTGCACCCAAGCCTTGAGCTCTTGCGTCTCTGATATCAGTTAATTCATCTTGCAAAATCTTACGAAGCTTACTAGCGGGAACCATGCTAAAAGCATCAGCCTTATTACATGCAATCATCAAGTCCATACCGCCATCTCTGTGTTCAGTCCTTAACAAGACTCTGAATAGATACTGGGCGGTTTTTTCCAGACCTTTAGGACCACAATCAGCGGCATCCAAGACAAACAAGATACCTTTAATGTTTGAATTAGCGGCAATAGCTTCGTCAAAACGTCTAAAGAGCTTTGGGTGTCCAGGGATGTCGATTAACGTAATACGGGATGCATCAGTTTCGGTATCAAAAGGAATACTGAAAGAATTATAAACATTGGGTTGCTGAGAAGTGACAGTGTTACTAGGCTTTCCGTTTGTAAGCTAAACAATATTAAAAGTGAAAATGACATATTATCAAGTTAGTAAGCCATCTTAAAGGTAGTTTAAATCTCAATTAGCTAATCCTTGGATTCATAATTTGCACAAACACTGGGAGTGAAAGTTTTGATCAAAGCCCATGGAAAAAGACACAATCCATTAAATTCAAATGTCATCAACTTACCAAGGTATATAGTGAGGTTTTTCCAGATCCTTGCGGGCCAACAATGATGATGGCAGGCTGTGAGTTCTTTTTTGATTTGCTAGACAGGCCACCAATAGTTCTAAACACTGTGAGGAAAACAGCAAATAAAACGCATATTGCGGCAATTAAGACTCCCTGACCTGTGGTCGAAGAAAATGTTTCCTGAAGAGAAAGTGGTAAAAAGTTATAAATGCTGTTGCTAGAGCTTTGAAGAAGAGCTCGATCTTTCTGAGCACTGACGGCGGCACTCAGAGCCTGAGCAGCTTCTGCAGCAGCTCCTGGAGTCTCAGGAGTCAAATATGAATCGGCGGATTCAGCAATAATCGAAACAACTGGATCAGACATGATTGCTGGGTTAGTGGAGAGGTATTGAAGGTGATGTGCTTGTTAAAAACAGGTGGTTCGATATTAAATCCACGTGATTCCAGAAAACCCTAATCCCAGCCGCGTAATAACGTGATCTATGACTGAATTTTCCACTGAAAGAGTATATCTCTTTCTTTCAATTTTGTTCCCTTTTTCCTTCTTACACCTCATTCTACAGTGTTTTTAATTTATCATGTCTACTTTTGGAAAAATTTTCAAAGTTACAACCTACGGTGAATCACATTGCAAGTCTGTCGGCTGCATTGTTGATGGTGTTCCTCCTGGTATGGATCTCACCGAAGATGACATTCAGCCTCAGTTGACTAGAAGACGCCCAGGTCAGAGCGCTTTATCTACCCCTAGAAATGAAGCTGACCAGGTTTTGATTCAGAGTGGTACTGAGTTTGGAAAGACTCTTGGTACTCCCATTGGCATGATTGTCAACAACAAAGACCAACGTCCTCACGATTACACCGAAACAAATAAGGCTGGCGACAACACCAAGAACTCTGGCCCTGCCACTGGGTTCCCCAGACCTTCCCACGCAGATTACACCTATCTTTCTAAGTATGGAATCAAAGCTTCCTCAGGCGGTGGAAGATCTTCTGCCAGAGAAACAATTGGAAGAGTTGCTGCCGGTGCAATTGCTGAGAAGGTTCTTAAGCTCAAGTCTAATGTTGAGATTGTCGCATTCGTCTCCGGTGTCGGTCCGGTTTCTATTAGCAAAGATCCCAGCGACGAAAAGTTTTTGAATCTTTTACAAACTATTACTCGTGAACAGGTCGATGCTTCTGGTCCTATTAGATGCCCTGATGATGAAGTCTCTGCTAAAATGACCAAGGTTGTGGAGCAGCACAGAGATGCGAAGGATTCCGTTGGTGGACTTGTTACATGCGTTATTAGAAATGTCCCTGTTGGTCTTGGAGAGCCAGTTTTTGACAAGATTGAAGCAACTCTTGCTCATGCCATGCTTTCAATTCCAGCTACCAAAGGATTTGAACTTGGTTCTGGTTTCCAGGGCGCTACTATGTCTGGTTCTAAGCACAACGATCCATTTTACAAGGATCCCGAAACCGGCAACTTCAGAACTAAGACAAACTACTCTGGTGGTATCCAAGGTGGTATTACAAACGGTGAAAATATTTACTTTACAGTTGCTTTTAAGCCTCCTGCTACAATTTCCCAAGAGCAGACAACTGCTGACTATGATGGTAATGAGGGTATTTTGGCTGCTCGAGGCCGACACGATCCTAACGTTGTTCCAAGAGCCATCCCTATCGTTGAAGCCATGGCTGCTCTTGTTCTTGCCGATGCACTTTTAATCCAAGCTGCTCGTGAGGCTACATTTTCTTTTGTTAGGGCTTAATTTCATACCAGTACCTTTATTTGTCATGATAAAAAAATGATTCATTAATGATAATTAATGTTTAGTATCTAATATTTCTTTCACATTAAAATCTGATATCTTATTTATGTATTTTTAATTCAGCAATTTGAGTAAATTGTATATTTGAAAGTAATGAAACCAGTTTGTCAATGCCGATATCTTGTCAACTTTTAATAATAATCGATTTTGGGACAAAAAAGTACTTCCCCAGGGCTTTTTTGGTAGCTACCAAGCGGTAACTGTATGACTCTTTTCGATTACTGCGTGTGAAATTTCTACTTCGAGTTTTAGAGAGCTGTGCTTCAAAAGTTTGTTCAAATCAATCGTCTGATTTAAGGTCATACCTTCATTGAGGTATAAAAGGATGCGTGTCTACGACGAAACTGGTTCCCTTGCTATACTCCATGAAGCAGCCATGATTTTCTGGATTGGCCAACCCCAACAAGCTCATTTCTTGGGCCTTAATATTCGCAGGAGCTACGGGTTTGAGTAGTAATAAGAACGGGTAGTTACAGCTCCTGTAATGTGTATTGTAACAGGCTGTGTGGAAATGTAGACGAGAGGTTATTAGCTCAATGAAAGAGATAAATATACAAAAGCAGAAATTGTGGACTTTTTTTATCATCTTTTACTTATTAAAATATATGAATTACCAGTAACTGGTATGGGTTGAGCTTCAAGTTTGGCTGTGAAACTGCATGGCAATGGTGTGGTCGCGCATGCATCAGGGTAACTCAAAAGAGCTTACTATATCTATTCTTGTTCCTCCTAATTTTCAATTTGCTCAATCCCTTCTTTCTGATATTCATACACAGACCGGTAGTGCTACACCTCATCTCCTAAAATATCTTTTTGTTTTAACATATATATTGAAACAATAGTTGATTATATACTTCTATTGAACTGTCGGCTTTTGCTAAAAGCAGATAGTTAGACTTCCTTCCCCACACACCCGGTAGTACGGCGACCAATTAGCTTAGCACTGGAGTTACTGAAGAACATAATTTAGAGCATCACACTTGTTCAATTTAACATTTAGACGGACTAAGATCTTAGAAATTAAGAATTTCGCCTTGCTTCACTATTTCTTCTACCATTAATTGTGTGTTTATCCTGATCACCGGCGTTGTACTCAACAAGCAACATCTCCCTCTGTCGCACACAAAATATTCACACTCTTCGCCACCAATCTACAACTAAATTTTTTATTTCAGTTTTCCAGGTTTTCTGTTCACTGTAATCTAGTTCATTTTACGCAAAGCAATGGCATACAAGAAGAAGAAAACATTTTTCTACGCAGGATCTCAGAAGGTTCCTGATCCTAAAGCCGAGGTGCACCATGCTCCACCTGGATACAACAATGGAGCTCCCAATTCTGTCGGAGGAAATGCTGCTGGAGGAGGATCACGATTTAGTCGGTTCCAGCGTGGTGGCAGGTTTAATGGTGGAAATGAAGAAGGCGATGAAATGGACGCATATACTAGTTCAGAACCTGCAGCTGTCATTCAAGTAAGTAAAGTCTAAGCAATTGAGTGGTACTGCTGGATAAGTGGATGGGGAAGGCATTTTGGGAAGGTTTATTGTGGCAATCAAACTTTTAGACGATGTAGAGGACAGTGAAAAGCAATTGATCTATTTTGGGTGTAGGTTGAACATATGATGAGTTTGAACTTCAAGGCTTTTTGAACTGGAAATTCCTATCTTATTTGCCCTATTGACATAACAGAAATACTTTCATACCTTTCTGGGATGGCTTTGTTACATCACATTCAACGGTCCCACTATACTTTTTACTTGACTGACAACTAACTTTAACTTTTTTATTTAAATAGCTAGATAAAAAGAAGAAGATCACGGTCCGATCGTACCGTGGAATCAAGTTGGTTGATATTCGTGAGTTTTTCACGAAACGAAATGATGACGGTATGAATCAGGAGCTTCCTGGTAAGAAGGTGAGTTTATACAATTTTATTTTTTGGCGCTCTTTGATTGAATACAGCTCTTGTTTACTCACGATAATTCGAGAATGAATAAACAAAATAGCATGGTTAGAGATTAGTTTCAAGAGAGAGTGGTTTTTTTTTTGCGGAATACTGACATTTGTTTTTTTATTTATTAGGGTATTTCACTTACAGAAGATGCATGGAATAAGCTAGTATCACAAGTTGAGGCTGTTCAAGATGCTTTATCCAAGTTAGACGATCCAGCTGCATTGGAAAAGAGTGCGCTAGAGAAAAGAGAGAATGAAATATTGGAAGAAGATCAGGCCAAGAAGAAGCAAAAGAGCAATGACGGAACTGCTGTCCAAGTAAAGAAGGAAAGGACCAAGATTAAAAGCGAGTCCAAGGAGGAGGAGCTCGTTGATTCGGAAGAAGAGGAGTCTGAAGATGAAGTAATTCTATCAAATCACCCTATTGCGTCATCTGCTGTTAAACAAACATCAAATGAAGACTCTTCTGATGATGACAGTGAAGATGATGATGCTGATGCTGCTGCTGCTCTTGAAGCTGCTATGCTTGAGGAAGATCTGGAAGAAAAAGAGGGGGAAGATGAAGAGCCATCTGGTGATGAGAGTGAAGAAGAGTGAAAACCACCTAGTTGATACTCAATGGTTTTTTTAGTTGTAACATATAATTCGGTAAAATCATGAAAAAATGCATATCTAATGACATTAAATAGTTAAATAGTTAAATAGCTAAATAGCTAAATGAAAATACACAAGTAATTTAAAAAGATGTATCAATATATCAGAGGCCTCTAGATATTTTTCAAGATGAAAGGTTAATATATGCTTCTATTTATAATTGCCACCTGAATCAAACGTTACATTGTAAATTAAAACTTATTTTATTTTAATTGTCCCGAATAGAACAATACACGAGATTGTATGGCCCATTATTATCAAGTAAATAGTTGTTCATTTGTACTCCAACGGCTTACCGCACGTGATATCAATGGCTTTGAGGAAAATTGTTCGAAATCACCAATTACATGACCGTAACACCATTACACAAGTATGTCAGGCCATTGCATCAGAAATAGTCATATTGTAAGACAATCCACAGCTGATTATACAATGTGGCATGCAAACGGACCTTTTCAGGAGAAGCTTGATAGCCTATGTGTTGATGGGTAGAGCCATGTGACCTGAAATAAAGGTATTACCTGATTTGGACAAAAAGTAAACAGTAGATCAATGAACAGCCTAAAAGTTAAAGGAATGGAGCTTGGTCATTCAAACGTTGTTGATTTTTTTTGTTGTTGATTTTCAGTCGAAAAAGATTTGAGAATGTAGTTAGTTAGTTAATATACTTGCGTGCTATCTCTACGAACAATCTCATATCTGCTTTTTTTTTCTTTCTTTCCTGCTCCCAACAATGTCTGATAAAGGTGTTGATCGCAGTTAAGGCTATCGAACAGGCTTTATCTTGAAGAATTGTCCGACGCGTAAATCGTAAATTGAGTATAACATAATAGTACAAGTAGTACAAACTGTACAATTTTGAATAAAGTGCTATTCATATTCATACTCACACTAGTGCAATGAGGCAGGATTCAATCAAGTGTTGAGAACTTTCATATTTGCAGACCAAATAGTCTTACTATATTTATTAGTTAATCTTTCGAATGAAAGCTTCGTTTCACATCATATATATTATATATATTATATGTGATATTTGGTATATTTAATTCATAATACACGAAGAAAAATGGGCTGTAATAACATAGAATGAAGAAAACCATTGTTCGGAATCTGGTTTTCATTATTCATTATTATTATTAAACAATGTAGATGTAGTTTTTCGGCATATCAATTGATTTGCCTCTGCCATATAAATCTTTTTATTTAAGATCGAGATTTGTTATTTACTTTTGGTCATTGTCCGATAATACGAACTCTCTATGACAAAAAAGAAGTGTAATTGCAATATCAAATACCAGACATTATTTACTTTTACAAAAATTCGCAAAAAAGTCGCGTCTTCAACAAACGCCCTTTTTTTGGTCAATTCTTGACAGATTTAATATATATTTACCTTTACGTGACTATTGCTACTGGACCTTTCCAGTCAAGAATCTCGCGTTTATTATACTTTTCTCTTTTCTTCTCTTTCCCTCTTTTTTTTTTTTTCTACCTATCCCTTACTTTTTTCTCTTCGCGTCTCGTCTTTCTTTTTCTTCCCTTTTGTTTCGCGATTGGATCCATATAAACCTTTTATTTTCATCTTTTTATTTTTCATTTCCTTTTTATCTGATTTCTCGACTTTTTCGCCGAGAGCGTTTCCTACATAATGGATTTCTCAGATGAGAGCTTCGCGCTCCATCAGCACTCGCCCCCAATGACCTCTTCTACTCCAATAGTTCAACAACAGCCAGGTTTGCATCCAGCTCCTCAGCATATGATTACTCCAGATAATTCTGTTACATCTTCATTTTATCCTTTTGCCTTTTTTCAGCAATCGCAGGCTTCTCATCTTCAAGCCCATAGCATGCAAGGATTTCAACCACCAATGACTCCTGGAATGTCAAATCAGCAAACATATATAATTTCTAACGCGTCCCAATCAAGTCCTATTTCTCATGAGCACCAAGGAGCTTCAGGCCAGCAACAGGTGGGTTTAATACCATCTTTGGCAGAGTCTCCCATGATATTTCAACAACACCAGAGTCAGCTGCAATCTCAGCCCAATATGTCTCCAAACTTGTCGTCCGTTTTCTTTAATCCACAAGTGTCTTCTAATCAACTCCAACAAACCCAACTGCGCGTTCCAATGATGCACCATGTCGAAAAGCCCCTGACCCATATTCCTGATGCCTCCTCCGAGTTGATGCTTAGCTTCCAACCACAACAGCAGAACTCACCTCACCAACCCATTCGACCTCAGGAGGGAATTGATGTTCGAAATCAGAATCAGAACCAGAACCAGAACCAGAATCAGAGACAGACTCAACAAAAACCAAAAGCTTCACAATCCAACCGGAAGGGGAAAAAACAAGAGCCGCGAAAATCATCTTCAAAAGCTCCAAGCATTCCCGTTGTTATTAAGGAAGAGGCCGTTGACGAAAACATACACTCAACTTTGGCTTCAAAATTTTCCGAGATGTCGGACATCACGCCTCAAGGACGAACATCTTCGTCGAAACGCGTTAAGCCATCACCGGCCCCTGAAGGACCACGAGTTCCCCGGGACGGACCTAAGGAAGCGCGTCTTCAGGAGGCAATGAGGCTTGTTACCGAGGGTCGCTTTAGTCGTCGCAAAGCTGCTGCCCAAACCGGTATCTCTCCGAATACCTTAAAGCGTCGTCTCAATGGATCGGTATCGCGTGAAGAATATCTTGAGCGGACCAAGAAAATCTCGGCATTAGAGGAATTTGTCTTGGAGTGTGTAGTTGTTTCTTTGATTTCTCAAGGCGCTGTCGTCAAGCCTGCCGCTTTGAGAGCCTCTGTCGCGTTATACCTCAACCACCGAAATACAGTCTCTGGCACAGTCAAAAGCTCAACCATTGACGCGGCTGATGAGTATTCTCAGTCTCATGGCGAACCCAACACAGATGGCCAGCCTGGTGACCGTTATTATGATGCACTCATTCAAAACAAACATCTTCTACTCCAAGTGGAAAACCTTGAAAAGCAGGTCAATGAGCTCAAGGCTGAGCTAGCAGGAAAAAATGGTGTCACATCTCCTCAGCCTGCTACCAGACTCCTTTCACCACCACAAGAATCTTCCACTGGACTTGAGGAATTCGATTCTATCCCTAAAGGTTGGTGCACACGTTTCCTGAAACGTTCAAAGTACTTGGAGCTAGCTGGAGGGTCCATTAGTGTTAGGGCTAACGAAGCTATCCCTGAGCTTTCTCTGC
Organism: Magnusiomyces fungicola; assembly: GCA_900654225.1. NCBI lineage: Eukaryota > Fungi > Ascomycota > Dipodascomycetes > Dipodascales > Dipodascaceae > Magnusiomyces > Magnusiomyces fungicola. The sequence goes on from CAACAH010000001.1 coordinate 4,682,264, forward strand.
TGAACCCTCGACCTGCTAATTCAAACAATCCTGAAGAAGATGATGAATTTGACCCTGATGAAACTATTGACGAAGGAACCGCATTCACGCTCCCACCTGGATACTCTGTTCCATTCCATCCTGGAGATGAAGAAAACCTAAACAAACCTTCACACTGCATTACGCAACCAACAAGTTTGTCCAATTCTTCGGGTGGCTCTCTTGTACACAAGAAGCGAAATTCGGTCAAAAGAGGTCTATCTGCGGCGTTGGTTACGGCTGAATCTTCCACAAAGAGTAATATGTTGCTACCACCAATGTTTGACTCACCTTCTACGTCTATCTCCACTCAGCTATCTCAGCTCATTGATATCACTTCATCACCTGAATTTGCTGAACTCCAGAGATATTTGAATGAAACTGAACAGCTTACTATTGAGTACTCTGAACCGACAGTTCGTTCGAAGAAGCCACTCCTCGGCTATGGATCTAGAGATTTAGCTCCAAACCTCAGGAGCCCAACTTCAGACGACAAAACACATATGGTTGGCTCCACTGATTTATCCCTTCCACCCTCTCTTGAACCATCTGCGGAAGCTTCCAGGGCTCCTATTCGAACAATGATGCGGGTGTTGAAACTCATTTTGGATGGGCCTCTTGGTTCTCAAGCCCGTGCAGAGTTTCATCATCCAGCAGAAAGTATATTGAGCGCAGCACCTGATAGTTCAGCCTCTAGTATTGATTCAACTAATTTATCCCAACAAGACCAGATTATGAAAAACGTTTCCAAGATGCGGACTGTTTATGATTTAACAGTAAATTCATTATCCTCGGCGCTGGGCGCTTCTTACAATTTGTTGCAAAAGCTCGTCCCCTCAGCTGCCGCTTCTACTCCATCTCGTAATGCATCAAGGTCTTCTTCCTCGGGATCTCCTCAACACTCTTCTGGCCCTCGTAACAATCAGCAATCCCCACATTCTCAGAACTCTTCCCATAATAACTCACCAAACAAGGGCCTATCATCTACTAATTCCTCGACCTCAGAGAACAAAAACACTGCTGCTCCAGTAGAACATACTGTGAAGACTCAGCAATCTCCGTCTGCTGACCAAAGTACTGATTTGAGGCATGAACATACTGTTGACAGTGTACATATCTCAATGGATTTAGACCAACCGAATTCTGCCAATTCTACCAATTCTAATAACTCGCAAGACTTTATCACTCCGAATACCAGTATTGCGTCTCACCCCAACATTGTTCTTCCTGTTACTGGTACATTTGAGACCAACAGTAACTCGTATGGCGTTGTTTCTACTCCAGCATCAGGTCCTACTTTGTTTCAAGGCTCAGTCACAATTTTGGCAGGAGGGAAACGTGTGGTCACTCCACCCGATAGCATTATAGGCTTGCCACCTGGTGTTGCTGTCTCATCTAGCAATGGTAATTTTGCAGTAATTCGAGGCCAACAAGCCCAACAAGCTCAATGCGCTCCAGGGAAAAATACTGGAGTGATTTCTTCATTCCCCATTACTCCAGAAACCCCCGGATCGCATTCTCCAACGCCCAAGGGTCATACTGGAGCTGCTGCCCGGCTGCAAAAGCAAATTCAAGGACTAGGATTAAGATATGGGTTGGCTAATGGCGAAGTGATACCCAAACAACAACAACAACAACAACAACACTTGGATTCCCACAGTGTTCATTCATCGCCAGTGCAACAAGGAAATTTGAACAGATCGCCTTCTTCTATGGCTGGAGCCACTTCTTCAACCCCCAAAAGAAAGACATCACTCGGTAGTTTGCAATCTCAGTTTGTTGCTAGTCTTGGAGGCTCCCCAACCTCAGCTAGCTCGCCCAAACAGAACGGTCCTGGATCAATGAAAATATTATCAACTACTAACGGCCCTTCTCTCACTGCAAGCCATTTACCATTAAATAACCTTTCAGTGAATTCTATGGGGATGAATGCCTCCTCACCTTTACGCACTCCGTTAATAAACAGCATTGGCACCATTCCTAGAGCTATCATTTCTATCGACCCTAAATCTAACTTGGTGAGCAGCGCACATTCACAATCTTTCGTTAATACCACTGGAACTACACATACAACCCCAGTGAAACAACACGGGGAATTGAAGGTGATTATGGAAACTGGAATCAAAACAATCTCTTCACCGCGTATAAAGAAGAGAAAGAGAGCTGACGATAAGGGCATATCTAATGAGGGCATAAAGAATGGGGTATCTTCCTCTAATTCGGATTCCAATGTCATTGTTAAGAAGAAAAAGAATAATAATGGTAGTGCCCAGATACAGTTAGAATCGTCTAATACCTCAAGCCAATTAGATGGTAAGATTGTTGACAAGGGCAAGAGGACGGTTGACGGGACTTTGAAGGCATCTAATGACGACAAAAAGAAGAATTCTACTACATCAACAAACACTTCTGGTTCTGCACCAAGAACGTCAATTGCAACTAATGTTCCTCCAACAAGCCAAGCACAGACATCCATCGAGGAGGATGTTTTAGCGTTTGTTGATACTGACATGATTGGAGATGAAGGTGTAATGATCAGTGCTAAGGAAATTCATCATTACTTTTCATCAGACGAAACTATTAGCGCCACAGATCAGAGCAGCCCAACTGGCAATGACTGGAGAGATTGGCACGATACCTGGAGCCACGAGATGCATCATTCCTCTCCCCAAAGCATTGAGCTTCCATTGAAACCAGCTAATAGCTCTGCTCCCGCGAGTAGTAGAAGCTCCAATAGCCCTAGTTACCATTCACCAAAGCTTTCCCCATCTAATAACCCAATGAAAAACCAGCACAAGGCACCACCTCTGGCAATTGCACCTCAAACAAAACAAAACAAAACGTTTGGTTCTTCTTTTGAGCGAGACAATTCTGAAAATACTCCTCCATCCGATGTCATTTCTCCTGACATTCTGGATTCCTTTTTGTGGCCAATGGAGTGAGCGACCTAGCCTAAACATAAACAACACTTTGATGAAAACAAAATTATTCCAATGCCCCTTTGAGCTTTCTCAGGACAACTTGCTTTGGACAAATTTATTTGTTGAATACATTTATTCAATTATCAATTTTGCATTCTAATTATTTTCCTAATTTCATTTTTTGAAGCTGACCTAAATTTATTTTTTACTTTTATTGTTTGTAACTTTTTGGACACCGACTTGTAATACTATTGTATATCTTTGAAATTTTTTTGTACCATATTTATATTTCTTCAAGAAAGATGCCGCACATTTTAAATACCACTATCTGTTCCATGATCAGAAAGAAAATGATAGAGCAACATATTGATTGCACTATGGGTATCTTTATAGAATTTAAATCTTTTTCAAGAGATTATATCATATACTAGATAACTCTTTTTTTCACCATGAAAAAGTTTCAGAATAAAGATGTGGACTTGTAATAATTTCCATTTAATTGATTAATTCCTAATTAATGTTCGATTTATCGCTTAGTAGTCATCACCTCTAGACAAGACCTCCTTGACAGTAGGTCTAAGAATCAATGTATGTTCATACTGAGCAGTATAAGATCCAGGGGTATCCAATAGAGGAGGATAGTCATCAACATGTCCTGATCTAACAAGGGCATTAAGACCCAAAATGTACTTGTCCTGGCCCAATCTATCAAGGTATCGTCTGCAGAAAGGTAATGTACCAAAGTTCTTATCAATAACATTGAGTAAAGACTTTGCACTGTTGAGCTTGAGGGTGCTAGGTCCACCGGCATCTGGGTTTCTGGCATAGTGAGAGCATTCACCTTCTTGGTGAACATATCCTCGTCCAGTAGAACCGAAAGTCTCAATGGCAAAGACATCACCTTCCTCCATCTTTGTGTTGTCGCCAGTCTTAACAATAGGAACAGACTTGCCTCCGTGGATTCTGTAGGGGATGATGTTGTGACCGTTAAGATTTCTAATAGACTTGATAGGATATGTCTTACCATCAAGCTCAAGCTCGAAGGATTCCATAGTTTCCTGGATAGACCCGCCAATTTCACCTAGGCGTGCATCAATACCAGCTTCCCTGATACCGGTATTGGTAGCTTCCTTGACAGCTTGTAATAATGCATCGTACTTGTCTTCGAAAGTCATAGTAAAAGCTGAGTCAATAATTCTTCCACCAACATGAACACCAAAATCAACCTTCAAAACATCTCCTTGTTTCAGAACACTTTTATCGCCCTTGTTTGGTGTGTAATGAGCCGCACAGTGGTTAACACTGAGGCCAGTAGGGAAACCAATTCCAGCATCCTTCAAGTCCTTACCCTCGGTTAAAGCACGAGTGGTGTTTTCAATCAAGTTTGCGATTTGAACCATTTTCATGCCAGGCTTAATGTTCTCACGAGCCCAGCCACGAACCTGACGGTGAATTTCAGCACCACGACGAAGGTTTTCAAGCTTAGTGACGTTCTCCTCTGTTCGTTCTAAAGCACGCTTTTCCTCATCGGTAACTCTCTTTAAATTGTCCTCACCCTTGGTATACTCGCTGATTTCATTCTCGGGATATCTGCCGTCAATGTAAATTTTGGTCAATCCAATGCGGGGTGGGGTTGTCTGTTTAGCGGCTGTTCCATCTTTAGGAATCAAAGATTCAACATCAGGGTCGTTCGACTTATCACGTCCTTCATCTTCATCGGGATCTTCGACTTTGGGCTTAACTGGAGCTTCATCTTTAGAAGCTGCTTTGGCCGAAAGATTTTGCTTCTGAATCTCTGCAAGTAAATTATCAAGGAAGGCATCATCGTCATCTGCAGAATTGACAGTTGGGGCGGCCTTCTTAGCCTTAGAGGCGTTGTTCTTAGAAGCTGGTTTCTTAGCCATTGTTAAAAATATGAACCAATTGAAATATAAGTCTTTCAATAAGCAAATAGGTAGTGAAAATTGGGTTGTTGAACTTCAAAAAAAATAGATTTATGAAGATTCACGGTTAGGCGCAAGAGCTGAGGTGGTGGAGCTGGTAATAGGATAGGCGCGTGCGCAGTCGTGACCAAAAAGTTGAAAATTTTGAGGAGCTCCAGTTTTACATGATATCATAAGCTTACAAACAAGTAAATCCGCTTAGTCATGATGTATCACGTGGATATTCTGATAATGTGCTGTAACTTCGATACGTAAACAGAATCTTCGTCAAAACATTCTATGAGGGCAAGAATGGCAAGAAGCAGGGAGTTCTTGACATGATATTTTAGAATGCTGGTGGTATTGTGCGGAATATATTTCGGTTGAGAAATGTTAGAACCAGCAGAGAAGATCTGGCCAACCTCAAACCCCTTAAAGTTGAATGTGGGTGTAAAGATTGGGAAAAAGGAAGGAAGAAACGTTGAAATTTATATTAAAAGCGAGTTTTTTCCATTGCGGTGAGAAATTGTTTGATGAGAATTTCGGCTTGAAAATATAGAAGCCAAGGGTCCTGGTAGTATGATTCATTGAGTAATTAAGCATTTCATATGAGCTGTTTAGACTTTGCTGTATTGTTTGGTTTCTGAAGTTTCTACATGTTGGAATTGGGTTTTGAAATTATTTTTCATATTCCTTTGGATTTTAACTATATACAGAATTAATTAATAGCGTTTCAATTGACAACATCTCAGATATGAACCCGTTTTTGAAAAGATAATAGAATGTTGTGACATAAGACTTGAACCAAACCTTTAATCACGTGTGCTAACTATCTGCCGTAAGTTGCAACAGTGTCAGGTGAAAGTCACACACAAGAGATCTACTGTCTATTAATGGAGTAATAGGCATTCGGGGCTTAGCCGAACGAACCCTACAAGAAACTCGACTGGAAATATAATATATACATATATATGTGTGCCAATGATTAGAAACAGTTATTTCATACGCTTTGTAGACTTGAAAAATGGTACAGAATTAGAATGTTGGCACTTATCGTACGTGTGATAAATGATAGGCATCATGGCAAGAAGTAAAGAGAAAGACGCATGCTTTTGCAAAAGGATTATAATTTTTCTTAAAATAATGATATAGGTTCGGTTTATTTTAGAAATAAATGTTCACAGCGTGTACTGAATACAGGTAGTATATCTTCTACCGTTGTTCAAGCCATTTTCTTTAAAAACTGATATAAACGTTTTGCTTTGGTATAGCTGCCATGTTTTTGGCTTGGGTTTTTACATCTAATCCTGGCATATTTTTATTAAAATACAAAAGTTTCAGTGCACTTGGGAGCATGTTTTGTAGATGTCAATGAAATAGAAAGGGGCATGTGAGATGCCTATAACTAGGCTATACAATTTCTTCTGTTTAGGAGATATAGAGGTTAGAAGAATTCGTCTTGGACAAGTAATATAAACAGAACTATAAGCCATATACTTCCGCAACCAGATTGGGAGAACAAACCGAACAAGAATCCAATATGCAATGGCTCATTGAACTTTGAGGTTTTTGACATAGAATCACCAAAAGGATTATCTTCAAATCAAGAAAAGAATGCAATGATAGATTGATCTATTGATTGTTTCAATACCACCTGCTTGCATTTTGAAATAAAAAAATGTTTTCATGTGGTTTGTATTATGCCATTGTTACCCACACCCAATGACTTTCCAAGAGACCTGGAGGCCCGGTCACCCGATATCCTACAGTCAAAAGTGCCTATTATTTTCAATCTCTTTCACTAGTATCAAGCCAGAGCATGACAGTGGTTTATGGCCACTCATGACCAAAGTAATTTCTGATATTTAAAGATTTGGATCAGTCGCTCAGTGACGTGGTTACCAAATCAACAACTCATCAAGAAATCTATTCCAGAGGTGCAAATTTAGAAACAAATCAAGCGTGATTTAAAAAAGGTTCAATTTTTATATAAATAAAGCAATTTCACAGTCGTCAGAGGCTTATTCAAAATCATTGACCAGACAAAAATCCCCAGTTGATCAATTCAAACGATAACCGGACACCGGGATAGTGTGATTTAAAAGCATTTCTTTACTAACGAAGAGAGGAGGTGGCAGAGTCAACTTATTTGAGAACAGCAATAAACGCATTTGTCCCGTATATCAGAATGACACAAAGATGATATTTGACTTTTATGTTTATTTTTTCGAGTTTAAAATTATTGGAGATTGGTAATTTAGGGCTGGGATAGTTTTGAAAAGTAGAACCTTGTCCAGCTGGATTCCGGCCATTAAACGCTATGACCTCATGCACCGATTACAGGGGTGTCCATATTGTACTGTCTGTACATTCGTTTTGTACGGGTTACCTTCTATGAAAAGTGAAAAATGGTCTGCTTCCAGGTTCTAGTTTCCCGGCCTCTAATTTGTCAAAAGAGATTTGGCCATATAAAATGCATCACAATAAAAGCGAGCCCTCCCGTCTAGAAAAAGAATGTATCCAACCCCAATAAACGTTATTTAAACTTGTAAATAGACCTTCTACTTTGGGGTTTATTGACGCTCTAAGCCTCCTTCCAATTTGCATACTTTTGTCGGCGCTCGCATAATCCCCCGCCAAAATTTCCCAGGTTTGTCATAAATGACTGGATTTTTCAGCCATACTTTTGAAAAGGTGGGTCAAAACTAGGATGGCCATACAGCTAATCTTCAAGACCCGAAAAACCCCAACAACTAGCTTTTGTGGTTCATTTGCTACCCTTTCATTGTGTTCTTGGTGCCACTCCATAATAGTGGTACCAATAACCAAACAAGTGTATGGCCCTTTCTACAAAGAACGAGGCTTAGAACCCTCGAGTTTGAACTATCAAAGTTCCACTTTTCAATTAGTGACTGCTGATATGGCCACTTCCCTTGTATTGCAGCCCTGTCTTAATACACCATTCCCTGAACTGGATCTTCCGACCCACCGGAAAAAGCTCGTCTAATACCGATGCAGCATTCCATGATTCCTGATACTTTATCGCAGAGCTGGGTACGTATTTTGACGCTTTGTTGATTGTAATCGCTTGATGGTCTGAGCATCATGACATGGGCGTTGCCAGTATTAGAAATATGTGAGAGAAAAGAAAGCACCGCGGAGCTTTCGGTGCCGTGTATGCTGTTCCGACCTAACCGCGTCCGTGTTTTTGCGGAAAGCCAGAGCTACTCCTGGCCTTGGGCTCAAGTGTTACGTAACTTTTACATACATACGTTATTAACTACAAACCCCTGGGTCATGTGAAAGCCATTCTGGTATGCTATTGTTCATTAAAACAGTTTCATTTGATCTCTTTGGCTGTTCTTCAAGGGTTGTGTAGAATTGTAGAATTGAGTTTTTGTAAAGTGTTATTTCAATGCTGAGCACTTCCCGGAAGCGCGATTAGATTGTCTAGTTTGGATTACAGCTAAATGTGCTGGAACAAAACAGTTTTGAAACTTCATTCGGTACTTTTGGTTGAAGTGACATTATATGGCTTCATAACTATGCGATTCTAACTTTAAAATTTGCTTTAAATAATGAATACGATCTACTAGCTAGTTATTCAACAAACCAACTGTTCCTTCAGAGGTATACGTTGTTTTAAATGCCAAGATTGGCAAAACCCATTGGGAGACGTAAGCAGCACAAGACTCTAGCATAGCTTAACTGAACTTGGCACCTAGAGTGTATATCGGTAACTAGCTAGTAATAAATAGCCTTGAACATATCCAAACCACGCCCAAGAAGCAAGCCAGCAACAAGATTTGGTCTTCTAACTTGCGATAGTAATTCAAGATAGCACTTTAAGCTTGAAATTGAGAGGTGGGTAAGTTCATCTTGTACTGCATCCGAGTTTACTTTTTCCATGTCAAAAAGTCAGAAAGTTATAGAGGGTATTGGACCAGTTATAATGTAAACATATATAGTATAGCCACCAATAACTATGTCTCTGTTAATAATAACAATCAAACCAAGTTAAAAACATAGCGGTAGTAGTAGCATAGTAGTAGTAGTACTATTTGTGTGTTACGTAATATACAAAACAAGCAAATTTCATACATACATACCTCCCTAGCCACATCTTGTTCATTGCTCGTAATTTCTTGGTCTTCGCCTTTTCTCTCGAATTCTTCCTCTCATGCTCAGCAGCCCGATAGGAGCCTCGAATTGCATTTGCTAGGCAGGTCAAAAACCGCTCGCGGGGATAGCTAATAACACATCCAGGCCTACTTAATTACCCTGTCGTACTCAACTCCATCCGAATATATTACCACAACCCTGATTCTGGACTAGGTTAATACCCCAAGGAAGGCGCCAACTGAATGCTAAATATGAACAGCTCTTAAAGCCAAGCATTTAAATATCGCCTTAGCAACAGTAAACATGTCCAAAGGAGTAAGAAGTGCAATGAAATGCGATAAAATTAGCCAGAAAACCCAAACCCACTATTCCACTTGTTGAATATTTCAAGATTGAATGCTAATGCATCTACATATCCTTGATAATAAAACAATAAAACGGTTTCCAATAACCTTTTATAAATATGACTGTATTAAAGCACTTTAGGCAATCTTTTGTAATTCATTTCGAAAACGCGTGTTCTGGTAGGACTTGATGTCATTACTGTTGTATAAATTTGATATTCGGGGATAGTTGGTGTTTAACTTGAAGTTTATTTTCTATTAATACTCAATGGCCATATATAAACTTTATTATCTCCTTTTTTCTCTTCTTCATTCTCTTTATTTTGTTTCTTATTATCCACCTTATTTTCCCACGACAATTCCCTATTTTTTTCCCTAAGCTGCTACCCTTTCAAAGACTTTATATATATATCAACAATGGTAATTCGACCAATACTAGCGCTATGGGCTTTTTTGGCAACTCCAACCTTGGCCATCGAATTCTCCATGACCGATGTCAGTGCAAGAAACTACAACCTCGGCCTGCTGGCACAGGGCTTGATGAATTATTACAACGGTGACAAGTATGGCGGGACACCAGGAATGTTCGTATCGCCATACTACTGGTGGGAAGCCGGAGTAGCATGGAACACGATGATAGAGTACTGGTACTATACAGGAAATGACAGCTATAATGAAATTGTCAAGGAAGCAATGTTGTTCCAAATCGGCCAGGACTGGGATTACATGCCACTGAACCAGTCTACTACCGAAGGTAACGACGATCATGGAGCTTGGGGAGTAGCCGCAATGGCAGCGGCCGAAATGAACTTTACTAATCCAAATAGTGACCAGCCTGGGTGGCTATATTTGGCTCAAGCTGTATTCAACAGTATGGCCGCCCGTTGGGACGCACAAGATTGTGGGGGTGGTCTCCGATGGCAGATTTACACTTGGAACAATGGCTACAACTACAAAAATTCTGTTTCAAATGGCTTTTTGTTTCATTTGGCAGCTCGTTTGGCGCGATACACTGGAAATTCGACATATACTGAGTGGGCAGAAAAGACTTGGAACTGGGTTACAGACGTTCAGTTTATCAACACTGATGGCAATGCCTGGCCTGTTTACGATGGAGCTCCAATCGCCGATAATTGTACTGAGATCACCAAACTGGAATGGACTTATAACAGCGGGCTGTTCATCTCAGGTTGCGCTTACCTGTACAACCATACTAATGATACAGAGTGGCTAACTAGAGCAAACCATATTTGGGAACGAGCTCTTGTCTTCTTCATGCCAAGCGATAACGTTATGTATGAAGCAGCTTGTCAGCCTACTGGCCGGTGCAACACTGATGAACGAAGTTTCAAAGGACTTTTCTCTCGATTCCTTGGTCAGACAGCATTAATGGCCCCTAGCATGAGCGAAACTATCATGAACACGTTAAACCCTTCAGTAGCAGGCGTGATGAGCTCGTGCTCTGGAGGAACTGATGGTCACACATGTGGTCTAGACTGGAGTGCTGGGAAATGGGACGGTGTCTACGGACTTGGTGAGCAAATTTGTGCCCTTGAATTATTGATTTCTCAACTTGTTTTCACGCAGCCTGGTCCTCTAACGGGACACACTGGCGGAACTTCCAAGGGTAACGGATCAGCAGGTTCCTCGAGATCCTCACCCACGCGGTCTTCAAACTTTAAAGTCTCGTCAAAAGACCGTTCAGGTGCTGGATTTCTCACTGCTCTTGTGGCAGTTTTCCTTGTTGGATCAGCATGCTGGGTTATTAGTTAAATTTGGCAATTTACTCCTTCTATACTCGGAAATCTCACTAGCAAAATAGACTTTTGTGTGTACCCAGGAGGAAGGTTTTTTATTTTTGAGTTACATTGCAATTTTAAATTTATTTTTACAAACAACATTGTATAATTAGACAAAAATAACAATGAAAATGAAATAAATAGAGAAGGCTTGCAAGGTCGCGTGTTATTTACAACAAGATTTAAAGCAAAAGTAAACAATAAATTAAGGTTTAGGAAGTCAGCCCTGCAAACATCACAACAAAAGGCCAGCGTTATGAATTAGTCAGGCTGTAGAGTTGGTTAAATTATGTTTTCGATGGCTAAGGTAAAAGTTCTGATAATTAAAAACACTTGTAATTAGTTCTGTTTCCGTATTACTGTCATATTATGTTAATCGCCGTTATCAAGTACATTATCTCGGATCCCATTCTTGCATAATTGTTCACGTGAGCAATACTGTAATATTTACATGACTAAACCATAACTAATGATTACATAACTTGGTTCAACCACCGTTTTATCTTTTCGTCGTCGTATCAGACTTAATTACCCGTTGATTGTGCAGTTAAAAAAACACAAGAAACATAACCTGGCGAGAGATGATTAGCAGAGTGCCTAGTTGAATGCCAAGTCATGTTCAGTATGGAACAGTGCTAAAGACTTATTTGCCTAGAAACTAAACGCGTGGAAAACTTAACATGAGGCTTGCTATAATTCTCTTGCGGAAACCTGCTCCGACACTCAAACTGCCGAAACGTTGTATCAAACTTGTGAAGAACCGTATCGCACTAAAGCATAATAGATAGACTACTTAAAGTCAAATATAAATGTGAATGTGAATGTAAAAATGAATGTGGATGAAGGAGAGCGCGTGCAGCGAGCATTTCAAAGTCTGATCTGCTTGATACATAGGATGATTATAGAGCCGATATAATTGCACACATCTGGACAGTATCTCCAACCAAACACATTAACCGGTCAAACACGGCGCTCTCATTTTTCAATGTGGTTGATAATCACGATTAATATTCAACCCAAATAAGCATAAAGGATCGATGACATCATATATAATTTGTTAACTTGAAGGCTTAGACAATTAATTAATTTGGGGAAAATAACGGGGTGGAACTTGGAGATTTGACCTCAAGTTCTACTCCCTTTATAACAAAAAAGCGTACTTACATATGTACCCATTTCGCTGTGTGCAGTTCCTTTGGGTACGCGCAGTAACCGGTGCACCCTTTTACAATCCAGTGTGTAGAAAACTCCTTCACTATTGTGGGGATTTTTATAACTTTCTCTTGTTTTCCCAGGGTATGCATTTTTCGTGAGACACGCCATTGAAGAAAAAAGAAGGCTTAGATGTTTTTTATTGATAGTAATTTATTGCTAATAATTCATTGATAATAATATTTCTTTTTAACAAGTTTGGAACTACAAAATATCAAGCATCATTCTAACTGAACCTCACACGGACCAACCTCATTATGGAGACTTGAATATAAATCTATGAGATTCTGCTAATACGAAAGTGAAAAAATAAATTACGAAATAAGAATCAAATTTAAAACTATCCACCCATATCCCGTAGGCTACAGTTTTGGAGAGACCGTTGCAAGTTCGGCATTATGGCCTCAACAAAACCTAACAACACGTCGAAGATGATTATGAGACCAATAACAATGAGTAATGGAAAAAACGAAAAGCACACCGTCTTGTCAGGCTACTCAAAACGGAAAGAGTAACAGCTTAGTAATTGAGACAGGAGAAGTAGAATTAAAAAAAAAAAAGTTAAGCAAATGTTCTCGTTTAAAGGGTTTAGTACTTAGCTGTAACTTGGGTAATAAGATTAGCTGTCTGGAGACTGGGTGGATGGGTCTAGTTCAAGAATATGACAGCCTCATTGGTTAGCCGCATGTGCTTGTAATTGGTTTTATCACCGTGGCCTTAACTATACAGAGCACGCTCTGCATCTGGAAAGCAAGATCCGAGCTGCCAGCACCAAAGCCCGGTGACGAGTATGGAGGGGGGAGGTAAATAATCTAGCAGATGCAAGCGAATTCAAAGGGATGCCCACAGCCCCTTTTAAGAGGGTTGACCTTTAAACACAGTATTTGATTCATTAATTCATAGGGCAGGGCATTATAGGGTTGTAACATTAAAGATTCAGTATATTCTTTCAGTGAACTGCAGGTTTCTCTGAGGGTCTACATCCAGAGCACTATCTCTGGTCTTGAAGATACATCTCTGCAAGTTTGAGTTCACTACTAAAGGGCCAATTACCAGCTTTTATTCGATTATGAAAGGCATTACAGTTTTGCATTTAGAGAGTACACAGCACAAAATGCTGGAGTTTGAACGCTTTTAGTAAAGCCAATGAGTTTAGAAACTTCTCAGCCATCGCGAGCAATGAAGGATAGATTCATTTGCCTAGTACAACAAAGCATAATGAAGCGGAAATTATCAAAACAATAATGATCCAAAACCACAAATGTAACTCTGAGTCATACTTTCTTCCCATACAGATCACCAGCAAAAGTCTTCTTTTCACTGACCTTGTGCTGGTGCTACAAAGTGAAATCAGCCACCAGCCTTTTGTACTTAACTATTCACGTGATTAGCTTAAACCCGTACTTAAGAGAGGTTGGATGCGAAGACAAGGAATGGAGCTGCACAGATGAACAGCACAATTTTATTGTGCTTGGGTACGCCGTACAAGACCCCGCAGAATAGTCCAATGAAGTCGTACTTAACGGCAGCCCTAATGGGTACAAAATGTTCTACTTGCGTGGCTTAACAAGCGTTAACTTGATTGCTTTGGCTGCATCTGTTAACAATCCGCGAATTTCAAAACTTGCCACTTCCTTTGATTCTTCACACTTGACATCTCGTTCCACTGAAAATTTAGACAGAAAGAAGGTGCAGATGTAACTAGACGCTCAAGTCTCCAGTGAAATTAAAGCTCAGCGGGCTTGAGACACAGATGCTCCATATGGCCAATATATTCCACCAACCAGAATCAGCATTCCCGGGTGATCAGCTACAGTTCTGGTTATAAATAGTAACATCGCGTACAATGTTGTTGACTGGGTCAAGGCTCTATTGCTTTAAAGGTGATTGGAGACATTAACAAATATGATTTTGATATACGTTTTCAAACGAGAATGAAGCCAGTGGAGTTTTATTTGACCTGTGGAAACCTGATGGAGAATGGTAGTCCAACCTGAGAACAAGGATTTTGTTCATTGTTGGTAAATATACTGGCCATTTCTGAATTGTTTTCTCTTTTTGACATTTAAACTTGCAAAATCTCCCCTTTTGTCAAAGCTTCCTGGGTTCTGTCTTAATTTCATATCTAATTCTGCTGGATTATTCTCAGAAAACAGCCGAATCCAGGCAGATGTTGCACATTTCTTGGAGTCCTTCTGTTTGCCTATCACTGGATAAATCTAAATCGATGCCTCCTATTTAAATACAGATGTAATCATCTTATGAAAGTTAAAGTGTTAGCTGTCCAAATCATAAGAGCTGCTTTATTTTTTCAAGTCAGTTCTTGTAAAACTCCTCGGATTATATGATTTTTGGCAATCATCAAAAAAGTCAAATCCGTACATGTGCAAGTTCCACCAATTGTCTGGCAAATTTCTACACCGCTTGGTTGCCTATATTTAGCATCACACCATAAGCACACCCTGGCCTTTAAGAGTGCACCGCATTCCAAGTTCTTTGTATCTGTAACTTGCCGTGTTGGGTAGTAATCGTCTTTGGTCTAACATACCAATCCTTGATGTATGTAAATATAATAGAACTTGGATTCCAAATATGATTCCATTTCCATACCAAAAGTTGTAGAACTCGATTTCTACTAGTTCCTTGACCTTTTTCCATAGTTCTCATCTATGACAGTCTAACCCTAATGCTAGAAAATCAATATATTAACTTGCAAATTCCCTCCAATCTATTGGCCTTTTATACATTTCCAAACTTTATTGAACCTAGTTACTTGCTGATTTTCATGGAAATCGCAGTCTCCCCAGAATCGGTAGATCCAAACTATTTTTTATTTTGCTTTTGGCAATAGCTATCGTCAATCGTGCTAATATCTCGTGCTCATCTTTACATCTTTACACCATTGCAAACAAAAGTGCTGGAAACTTGTTCCGTTCCTCCCATTCCTCCCATTACGGGTTTTTATAACTTGTATCTTACTGGCTCTATTCCTTCTTTTTATCTTCTTTCTTTATGAACGAGATTTGCAGCAGTTTTACACCGCAATTACTTCCAATGCGTCCTTCAAACGGTAACGGCCACAGTCCCAATCGCCGTCATCGTCATAACTCTCATCCCCATCATAATACTAATACTAATAATTATGATCCTTCTTACTACAACATGAGAAACAGCTCTAATGGTGAACTACAGATAATTCCAGCTCGGCACCATTCAATCCCTCATCAACCTCAAATGTATTACCAGCAGCCATACTACTCAAATCAATCGTACTCGGTGGGCGGGCTGGAATCAATGCATCACCAAACTTCTTTTTACCAAGGGCCTCCTCCATCAATGCCATACCATCTGTCAAATCATCCAAACTCATCAAACGCGCCACATCTCCAAATAGTGCCTCCTCAAGGTTCATATAACCAGGCATACTTCTATCCTCAATCATCGATCTTTGCTAATTACCTTCAACTTGTTCAACCTATTCAATCTGTTCCTCCTTCCTTGCGATCCAACCAATATCGATATTCTACCGATACATCTCCTAAAAGTAGAAGTCGTCGATCTAGTGGAGGAGGTTATCATAGTGCCTCCTCTAGCAACCAGCACTCTCCAAGAAATACCCATGCAGGCCCACTGGGAGTATTGAATACCTCAAACTATGGACCCATCGATCCTATGGCTGAATATTTTCAGGCAACTGGCTTTTCAATACCTCGTGGACCTCCAAAAAAACCAAAAAAGTCAGGATTTGCCCTGTGGGTTGGCAATCTGCCACTTAGTACAACATTGTTAGAATTATGCGCTTTGTTTGGTACCAAGGATATACAGTCAATCTTTTTGATCCAGCGTACTCTCTGTGCATTTGTTAACTACAAGACCGAAAAGGCTCTATATGAGGGCAAAAAGTTGTTTGAGCGTCGTGGAAAAGTGCTACGTGGAAACCAATTGGTTGTCAAAATCAAAACGAATCTGTCTGAAGAAGAGACCGACGATTTAACCAATGATTACCCACATAGCCCCAAAACCACGTCTAAAGATTCGAACAAATCTACTGAAACCAAAAATGTCTCTTTGAATTCTAAATATCCTACTTCCACTTCTAAAGATCGTTACTTTGTCTGCAAAAGTTTGACAGTGGAGGATCTCCAGGCATCGGCATCTTATGGCGTTTGGGCTACACAGTCCCACAATCAGACTGTTTTCAATGAAGCCTTCAATGTATGTTGTTTTGTTTATGTTTAGATCGACAGGTAAACTCTATTGTCTTTCATACGATTGAACTTTTTAACCCTGAGTTTTATTTTCAGCTCCTCTTACTAACTTTTGAAATATATATATTTTTTCTTGATTCGTGGAACGGTTGAGTTACATCAAATTCAACTGCTCCAGAATCTTTGACATTATTTTTATTTACTTTAGAATTGTGACAATGTCTATCTCATCTTTTCCGCAAATCGCGCAGGTGAATATTACGGATATGCACGAATGTCTAGCAAAATCCCAAAGACAATTAACAAGAACCTGCTTCCATTAGCCAATTGGAACTGGAGTGCTCAAGATCAAGAAAAATCAAATCCAGAAGCAAACTCCACATCCGCGGAAGTAGAGCCTTCAGCTTTACCAGTTGATCCTCTTGTTAACCAGTTGTCTGCCCTTAAATACCCATACTACCAATCTCCCAACATTCCTCGTGTATATCCCACACAAGCAAACCCTAGCATACCGATTCCAGCGGGACGAATCGTTGATGACAGTTCTCGTGGAACTTTGTTCTGGGAGGCAGTTGAGGAGGACCCTACTAAGAGTCGCCAATCTAGCACTGATTCAGGGGCTGATTCTAAGCACAACTCTACATCGTCATCAGCTTTGGCCTCAGATGCCGCTGGTTCATCTTCAGGTTTTTCAAAAACCACAGTGCCATCTACACCACCTCAGGTTGATACTGAAATCGAAGCACCATCATCTTCCGAGGACGAAAACAGCAGCAGCAACAACTGGACCATTCCTTTCAAGATTGAGTGGCTATCTCCACCAGGAAAGACTGTTCCATTTTTCATGGTCAAGCATTTACGCAATCCGTACAACAAAAATCAGCCTGTTAAGATTGCGCGAGATGGTACGGAAATCGAGCCCTCGGTTGGACGAAAGGTGATTGATCTATTCCACCGTTGAGTTTGGTTTTTAGGATTAAAAAAGAAAAATTGGACTGAGAAAAAAAGGATTTGGCAAAGGATAGAAAACTTCAGTTCATTTTACAAAAAAAAAAAAAAGGCTTGGTTATTGATTTAGCCCAGACCAAAATCACCAACTTAATTACCCTCCCTGTGAAAAAAATATCATTGGCATGTTATTAATGTATATATAATGAATGAAAGAATAAATAAACAGCAAAAATAACGAAATAAGCAAGGCAAATCGTACAAACAAAGGTTCTTATTTGGTCCTTCAATACGAGAGCCGGAATTATCAGTGAAATTGCTTCCCTCGTTTGGTTTCTGATAGATTTTGAGCTCCTTTGGTTCTTTGCATATTTTTGAGTCGCATCTGTGTCCAGTTTCGAACCAATTGGAAACTTAGTGGCGGGAAAGCCTACAACACTTGGCTTGATACATACAAACAGCTGTATACAAACATAACGGCGAAAGAAGACACTTTCCCCGCCAATTGATGGAATATTTGTTTTCATTTCCTTCCTTAGTTTCCACTTTGTTTGTTTCCTGCGCTTGACAAAATACTTTAAAGTCTTTTTTTTTCTTTCGTTTGGCTCCCCCACTCGTATAAATATAGTAACCCTGGCCGCGTTACATACAGGTTGGAACCTACTACACGCGGTAGAACTCGTGAGATGCCCTAGGTTGAAGAGTAGCCAGAAAAGGAGACAATACCAGTGGAAGGATCAAAAGGGTGTGGTAGGAACACTAGAGGTAGTGGGTTCAATGCAGCAAGAAGAAGTGGTTAGGAGGTTGTCAGTGACAGTGGTTGCAGTGTATGTCATAGGACCAGCAGATGGTTGCAAAGTAAGTGAGCTTGATATTGAAGGCAAAGTTGGTAATGGAAGTGCTCGTGCAAGCTCCCAATTAGTTATAACTAAACTAGATATCTTGAAGCAGGGCATAATCATATAATTCAAAAAGCAAAAAAGTGATTAATGTCTTTTGCAGAAATATTATTGGGCACGGTGACAACTTGGCAATTTCGTCGCTTTACTGAAGATTACAATAGTATATAGTATATGGTTCTGTCATAGAATCACTCCATGACTCCATAACTTATCCAAGGTTTACCATTGCTATAAAACTGTGTATTTTCTATAACTTTACAAAATATGACATGCATTTAAATAGTTTACAGCAAGCTGCTTTCAGTTATAGACTTCTCATCCGATCAAACCTCTAGAGAGGGTCGCCCTTATGCTCATCTTCTTAACTAATACGGCTGATCATCATTCTGAATATATAGCTATATCCAGAGTCTTATTCCGTATATGAATGTGGAAATGAAAAATTAAACTAAATTTCAAGTTTATAAACCAGTTTTTTCTCTATAACGGGGTTGTGACTTTGATGGCACGTCATTCAAAACCCATTGTGGTTCTTAGCATACCCGTTATATTTATCATAATTACTGAATCCAGAATATCCACTCGTAGAAGCAAGTGGCGAATTGGTCGATGCGGAATGTATAGGAGAGTAAGGCCGAGGGCTTCCAGAAATGCCGGTCGCAAGTGGGGTAGATGACCTAGTGCCAGGCTCTGACACCAGCTCAGGGTTTGGAGTTCTCAAGGCACTAACTGAAGGTGACGGTGATACTGTGTATCCTTGGTGTTGATCAGCAAATTGTTTCAATTCAGCAGCTGTATTAGTTGCTGATTTCGAAGCCCAGGCACCTGGGACAATGTCAGGAGCAGTACCAAAACCATCTGTATCAAGTGACTTTCCGCTAAGTAACTTACTCGAGGTAGTCCATGAAAGTTCTCTTCTCATCCATTTTTCATCTAAAGTACGACTGCCTACAACATTTTCCTCAGTTTGGGGAGAAGCATGGTGGGGGTTTGCAATGGCTGCACTTGAGGGATATAGAGCAGAACTGGTAGTATTAGCAGAAGCTAAACTTGTGAAGCCTGAAGCTGCAGGACTAGTCGACTGCAAGGTAACACCCGGAGGAGGAGGAGGGGGCTCAGTAACTTTTGTGATCAAGTAAGCTGTACTTGCTTCTGCAATGCCATATGCTACAATGCCAATGAATGGAGTTCTAATGAAAAGATAGAAGACTGCACCAAACCCAAACATGATCCCTTCCCTAGCTCTGAACCAGTGTTCCTTATCTGCCTTTGAATATGGTAATCTATTAAAGTAAGGCGCCAACAACTCACGAAGCAGTGACCTTCCTCCCCAAAAGGTACCAAGGAATTTAATCATCCAGCGTCTAGGAGTCATGTATCCACCCACAAAAATGGCCACAGCTGTAGGAGTTCCAACAACATTGTTGAAGGAATAGAACGAGACAGCAGGCATAACTATTCTACCCACAATTGGAATAAAAGATAAGATGTATAAAGCGAATGAAATGCCTGCCCTAGTTAGTGAACGGAGGACGAATGCCTGGAATGGCTTATTTTTTCGAATATCATTGGCAAAGCCAGTTGCTGCAGAAATTTGAGAGGTTATGCTCCGTACACAAGTCTGTATTGTAGTAAACGCATTCTGGGGTTGCTCAGTTTGAGAGCCTTTCTTTAAGCCTTTTCCTGGTTTCGCAGAAATCGGTGGCGGTGTATTCTGAGGATCTTGTTGCAAGACTGAGAGCTTGTGCTTTTCGTTGGAAGGTCGAAGAATTAAAGCCGAATAATACTCTCTATGAGATTCAGGATGCTTTTTTTTGTAAACTTGATCCACGAACTTCAATGACATCAAAAACATCTCGTCCATTTCTGGCAAAAAGTATCTTGAGGCTGTTACAAAGAAGGGTCCAATGTTGAAAATGTTATTTTGAATGAATGTAAGGGTATCCAAAATGTTTTCAAATATTCTAATTATTTCATCATGGCGGGCGAATAGCGATAAGAACCAAAAAAAGGAGCGAAGTAAGCCTAATGGAACCCATATAACAGCTTGGATAATCAGAGAAACAACAACTGCACGAAATGCTCTACGGTAATATCCACTTTCAACCAAATATGGGTTCCTCAAAGCTCGGATAGCACCAAGTGCAGTTAATTGGATACCTCGAATGACCGACAGGAACGAGAATCCTGGTGGTGGCCTGGATATAAAAATCGGAGAAGGCATAACTTTGTGAATCAACTAGTTGATGTTAAAAAGAGAAGTGAAAAGCTAGGCCAAATGAAAAACAAAAGCACTAGACGAAGAATAGCTAAATGAAAAGTTTGGAGAAAACAAGAGCAACTCTTGGTATAAAAAAAGGTAGAAAGCTGTGTCAGTGGAATAAAGTTTGTGCATCAATTTCAAAAGCACAAGGCTGTGTCTCACGATAGCAACTTACCGGTAAATCCTATTTATTTAGTAGCAATTGCACGATTGAGCTTTAAAGCTGCGATCAAATGAATTTGAAAGCTACCTGGGACAAAATGTATGATAACTTTTCTTAAACCGCAAAGGAAAGATCCCTTTATTCATCACACCAATATCTCCTTCGCACAATCAGGAATCACACAATACATTGCTATGTAGCAGGCTCTAGCCGCTCACCGTTTCAAACTCGAAACGGTCTAAAGTTAGCATGTGATATTAACGTTAGTATCATGTGATTAAAGTTGTTTACTTTTGGAATTTTGAATCCGATATCAATTTACCTGTCATATGCTTCCGCAGTTTGTTGATTTCAAGTCTCACTAGTCACATATCAGCCAATTTATAAAAATGCCCGAATTTGTGAGATCGTCTTTAGACGTTCTCCACAAGTCTGAAGACTTATCAGAATCCGACCCTTTAACCTCTAATCGGGAAAAGGATTATGCTATATCTAGCAAGTTTAATCATCCATACCAACCATATGAGATTCAAATGGACTTCATGAGTGATCTTTATGACACACTTGAAGAAAGTAAAATTGGGATCTTTGAAAGTCCCACAGGTATGTGCTTTAATCCTGACATGAAGTAGAAGTGATCTAACTTTTAATCTTGATTTTATTACCCATTTAGGAACTGTGAGTAGTACTATTTGTAATGCTATGGAGCTTATATCGCAAAACTAACATTGGCTTACTGTTAGGGTAAAACCCTTTCGCTAATATGTGGCTCCATGTCTTGGTTGCGAAATGAGAGAAGGAAACGATTTGAAGATCCAGACGATGATGAGGTGAATAGCACCCAAGGAAATGAGGAACTTGAATCAAGATCCGACAAGCAGATCAGCATCCCAAAGAAAAAGAAGATACCTTTGTGGGTTTTGGAACAAACAAAGCAGCATAAACAGGAGGAAATGATTCAAAAACTCAGAGAGTTGGAGCAGTCTCTACGTGATGCAAACGCCATTGAAGAAGAGGAACAAAAAGAGGCACAATCGTTACAACGACGGTCTAAACATAAATTTCATGGATTTGGAAGTACCTCAAATAATACCCCTCCAGCTAAACGAATAAAAGCTACAGATCATGTTGAAATCTCACTTGACCAATCAAATAATCCAACACCTGATACCACAGATGAATTTTTCGTTTTACGGGATGATGGTGTGCAAGAAGGAAGCACTCTTTTGAAAGCTTCCTTATCAGAGCGTGATCGCTTATTTCAAGACATGGACCCAAAAACCCGTGCCTTGTTGAAGACAATAGAAGAAGAGGAACGTGATTCAGGAAACCCTGCTGATAAAAAAGAAGATATACCCATTTTTGGACAAAAGCAAACTAAAATTTTCTTTTCATCTCGCACACATTCACAACTTTCACAATTCGTTGAGCAGCTTCGATTACCAAATTTCCCACCATCAATACCTGAATCCTTTAAGCATCTCATTGATACTGAGTCCGTCAGAGAGATTTCTCTAGGTTCTAGAAAACAGCTTTGCATTCATCCTAAAGTTTCGCAATATAAATCTATACAACAAATGAATGATTCTTGTTTGGAGTTACAAAAGAAAAAATCTGATGAAAACGGTGGATGCGGCTGTGAATTCATGTTAAACAAGAATAGCTTGAAAGATCGTGTTCGTCATAGAGAATTTAGGCATTCAGCGTTAGGGAAAATCAGAGACATAGAAGATCTTGTCGAGCTCGGCAAGGTTAAGCATGTCTGCCCATACTATGCTACTCGCGAAATAGCAAATAATGGATGGGCAGAAATTACTGCGTTACCATATCAGTTACTATTACATAAAGAAGCAAGAGAGGCTTTAAGTATTGATCTCAAAAACTCAGTAGTAATTATTGATGAAGCTCATAATCTGATTGATACCATTGCTGCTCTGCATTCTTTGGCAATTACCATAACAGACACGTCTCGCGCTTTACAAGGGCTTATAAAGTACTATAAGAAGTTTAAAAAGAGATTGGCCAACCAAAATAGAATATGGTTGGAGAAGTTACTGATCACGGTCAAAGCATTAAATACATTTCTGGAGGATGCTTCAAAGAAACCTGCGAGCGAGACATCACCCGGGAAACAAATTTCTTCTTCTCAGTTTTTTTCTTCTGAGTCCAGTGCTGATCTGATTAATATTCATGATCTTGAGAAGTTTGTAAAACGAACGAGACTTGTGTTTAAAATTGAAAGTTACTTGGATGCTGAAGATGAAAAAGAACTAGCGAAAAAAAATTCAAATTTATCATCCAACCCACCACCAAGAAATCTTGTTTTGGGGAGAGTCATTTCATTTCTATTGGCAATAGGAAGCCCATCATGGGAAGGTAAATTTGTTTATGCTCGTCGAGAAGCTACAGGAGATGAATTACTGGTTCAATATATTTTGTTAGATCCTAGTGTGAAGTTCAAAGAAATTGTTGATGAGTGCCGCAGCGTGATTTTGGCTGGTGGAACCATGAAACCAGTTGATGATTACTTGACATATTTATTTCCGTATTTGGAAGACCCTACTACAAGAGTTAAAATGTTTAGCTGTGACCACATTATTCCGGATGATAATTTGGTTGTTGTTCCTATTGGTTTAGGAAAACTCAGAAATCCCAACTCACAGCCAGGGAAAGGAATACCATACAAATTCACATTTGCTGAAAGGAATAACAAAAACATGATTATTCAGCTAGGATTGACTCTAATAAATATTATGTTGAACACCCCTGATGGTGTTGTGGTGTTTCTGCCTTCTTACGCTTATATGACTTCGTTGATGTCGATATGGAACACATCACCTGTCCCCTGGAACAGCAAACTGACAGTATTAGAGTTACTTAAAAGAGTGAAACAAGTTTTTTGGGAGCCCCAAAGTTCAACAGGTGATACAGCTTCTGTTGGTCCTAGTGCTCTTCTGAGTGGGGACGTGAGCTCAAGTTCTGCTCAAGTTCTAACTGCCTACACCAAAGCTATTGTTGAGAGAACTACTACATCTAGTCACGGAATCTCTTCACCAAGCTCAACTCCAAATGGCTCGCAGAAAGGTGCAGTTCTTTTTGCGGTTGTCGGTGGAAAGATGTCTGAAGGTATCAATTTCAGCGATAAACTAGCTCGAGCTGTTGTGATGATAGGCTTGCCGTTTCCTCATGCATTTAGTGCTGAAATGGTTGCAAAAAGAGAATACGTCTATGATAGAGAGATGGATCGATTAAAGAAATTACAACCGAATATGCCTGTAAGCGAGTGTCAAAAACGGGCTCAACATAAGGCCAGAGAATTTTATGAAAATGTTTGCATGCGTGCTGTGAACCAATGCGTGGGAAGAGCCATTAGACATATTAAAGATTACTCTGCAATTATCTTGATAGATGAAAGATACGGTCAACCTCACATTCAAGAAAAGCTTTCTCAATGGGTTCGCAAGCGAATTGTCAGTCCCAAAGGACAGATCAATGGTTCTTTAACTGATGAGCAACTGATTGCACATATCAAAAGCTTTTTTTCCAGGCACAAAGTAAATACACCTAAATAGTAATATCAGTATTGTTACTTACACACCCCTCGTTCTGTGATGCGAAATATTTGTTCATTTAGTTAAATATCAGTGTGGAATTTTAGCATAGTAATACCGTCCATATGTATGTTATTAATGATAAATTTCTATCAATTCATGCCTAGAAGCTCCAACATATGATATCACTGGCAGAGGTAAGCTGAGCCTACATATGGAACCGTATAAAAAAGGTTACTTTTACTATATTTCTTAATAATCCAGTCTATATATAGTAGATCTCTGCCCACAAGATATCTCACCTCGAAATTTCTATTGCTGCATCACCTCTTGTAAAAAAGCCTGTGTCATCAGCTGGATAAGAATTTTCAATTCATCTTAAACAAGTTAAAGCACTGGAGCCATGCTCATGAATAGTCGAGCTCTGTTTTTCAAGGAATTGGAGGCCGGTACAACATCAAAAGACTAAAATTCGGACCCCTCAACTCACGATTGTAACCCTAACCACATACACTATGTTTGGTATTTATACACTCATGTTCAACTAACTCACTTTCAAACTTGTTCATCACTGATGGCTTCCCCATGTTTCCAATTCTAAACACTTATAAATTCCAAAAAATATGAGTCCTTCAGTTGCTGAGAAACGAAAGAATGCTGGCAAACATTCTAGAAACAAGAGCAAAAGCCAGCCGACATTGAAAGAACAAGCAAAAACCTCCAACTCTTCCCAGATCGTTGCTAATATAGAGTCAGCTTATGCCCACGAATCAATATTTGAAATTCCTTCGACTTTATGTCTTAATATAGGCTTGATTTCATATGCCTCTAGATGTGGCAAGGCAACGCACCCTCTTTTCGGCAATCTAGTATCTCAATTCCAAGTTCACAGCACTACGGACGTCATTTTGATATCAGCTCTTTTTTCACTATTTGTATTATTTGTGGTCCCAAAGATCCCAAAGCCGAAAATTTCCCTTAGAAAAACTCCAAGAAATCGGAAGATTCTACAGTTCTCTAAGTATGTGTTTCAACTACCCAGTTTTAACCAACTTCCACAGGTTTATTTATATGTGCTCTATCTGTTTACACTGAAAAATGCCCATCAATTTGGTCAATTGACCCTGAATGTTATTAATCGTTTTCCATCTCCCGCACATGCTACTTCGGTTGTTTATGGACTTCTGTTATTCCCGTTTGCTGTGGTCTGTGTTGACAAGTCTATCAAGGGCGTTAGGAATGGAACAGGTGGCTTTGTGATTGCTTTAACTGCAGGATTTTTAAAGTTGAATGAGCGTTATGGGCTAGGAAGCATCTTTCAAACTCCTTATTGCCTCTTAATGTCATCAGCTTTTGAAATTGCTGGTGTAGTGTGGTTCCATTTCGAAAACACAAAGACCCAGAACAAGGAGGCTGATATTAGCAAGACTCTTACCAATACCTTGAAATCATCTTTATTTGAGTTAGTCAAGCGATCCAAGTCTTCAATTGTGATTGCCATTATCATTACTACTGTGACACAGAAACTTTTGCCTGAAACCCCTAGGTCATTTGTGACTTTACCTTTTCAAGGTGATACTCTAAATCCTCATACGGGTATTGACCCAAATCGCCAAATGGTTTCCGATACCACGATCAAACCGATTGTATTGATCCAAAACTCTACTGATTCAACCACTGGCCAAATAGTTGTTGGAGATATGGAACAGGACGAAACAAGAGGATATAGTCTGCCAATGAGATATCTTCGGATTGATCATTTCTTGGTAGGTGGGTTATGGATGCCTAATTATCCAGAGTTAGATGACTCTGTTTCTATTTACCCATTTTTTTATGTTCAGGAGGCAGCTCAGTACGTTGTAAATCCTTTTAAGAAGGTAGAAAATGATGAAGATGAGTCTGAAGATAATGAAGAAGCTGAAGAAAAATCTGCAATTCTTTTAGGCTTAGGGATTGGAGCTGCTACTCATGGATTGGTTGCAAGTGGATTTCAGGTCAGCATCGTTGAAAAGGATCAAGCTGTTTACGATGCTGCTGTTGAGTTCCTTGGTGTGGATCCAAATCTCACAGCATACATTACAGATGCTAAGGATTGGATAAGTGAGTACGATCAAAGGGAAAGTGAGAAGCCGAGATATGATATCGTTATTCATGACCTTTTCACTGGTACTGATGGCCCTGAGGAATTATTATCACCTGAAACGTTTACTACTATCCGTGACAATGTTCTAACACCCGAAACTGGCGTACTTGCTGTCAATATTTATGGTTCATTGAACCGAGCATTTCTCCTCGAAACTTTCTTGACTTTACAAACAGTATTTGCAGACAAATGTGACTTGTTCCATGATAAGATTCGTTTGGCGGATGGCCCCGAAAGCGAGGAGATAATTGAAATTGGAGAATTTGACGACATGAATTTTGTAGCCATTTGCCGACAGAAATACAAAGGTGAACAGGATACAGGAAGCGAGTTCAACATTGAGTTTGATAAAAAATCTATCAACAAATCAGCCAAGCGCAATATGCGTGGTGTTATATTAACCTCAATGGACCAGAGACGCTTACCTACAATGACTACAGATGACCTTGCAATAAGACTAAACAAGATATACGAAGATAAAGAACATGAGGATGTGAACTACGAAGAACAGATTTGGGGAATTATGGGGCAAGTGCTACCAGAACATGCCTGGTTATTATATTAGACAGGATTAGATAGTAAGTGTAATTTATAATAATAATGGCAACTGTTTGACGTACTAAAGCTACGTAAACACAAAAAGAAACTGTATTCGCTTGCTTATTATTTCTTAATAGCCCTCCATCTCAGTCTTACATAACCCGAATATGCTTGGCTTTTCGTTCTGTCTTCGGGATCAAAGCAGGAAAACTTGAGCTGGTCACATACTTCTTCCAAGAATTTATCATTAGAAACAATCTCAAATGGGATTCCCTTTGCTGCTGCTTCTTCTTGCTTTATTTTTTGGAGCTTCTCAAAGGTTTCGACATATGAGAATCCAAAAGTCTCCGCCCATTTTTGTAATCCAAGTTTTCCATGAGGAAGGGGGGTGCTTTTGTAAGCTCGTTCAATTCTTTCCACCACAAAGCCAGACTTTTCCAAGTATTTTCGAATGGTATCTTCGTGGGGGAAATACCAAGGATGAACGCCAAAGTTTCTAACTTGTGCAGCAGGTAGGCCATGTCGCTCAAGGATGGCGGTGCAAGCAGAACAGAACTCTGCAATATTTCCAAGGCCGCCCATCTCTACCGCAAACACAGCGTTGGAGCCAGACTTAAGAACTTCGTATACATTGTCAAAAAATCGCTGGCGAATACTGTCACCCAATTCAGCTGCTTGTTTTTCGAGGCCTTCGTCAAACTCTTCATGCGGGTCAAAAGAACCAGAAGATTTTCCAGCTTTTTTGCTTCGCATAAATTCCAGTTCCCTGTCTCGTGTGTAGAGGATCCAGTGTAAGGCAGCATTGGAGACAACCTTGTCAAATTTTTGGCCGCCATTACTCAATTCTTTGATCGATTTAGCAGCAGTAAAGTCACGAGCATCTTCGACTATGGCAACGAGAGGTTTTCCATCAGGACCAGTGCGTTTTTGAGCTGTTTCAATCAAGGCAGCACTCCCATCAGTTCCAGCAATATATGCACATGGGATGTTGGCAGTCAATTCACCGTCACCACAACCAATATCCAAGATATGATCTTGAGAAGAAGGCTTTAGGAAGTCGTTAATCAAAATGGTGGCCGAGCGAGGGACAAATCTGGCATTTTCTAAATAAGCACCATTAGCCCAATTGTCTTTAGGGGTAGTAGTAGATGAAGACATTGTTAATTATTATTGATATTATAAGAGAAAAAAAATGTGTGTGTGAGTGTCAGAGTAATAAAAGTAAGAAAAAAAAGGTTGGACTATAAGAATTATGGCTATATTTATAGCAATTTTGTTTATATCTGAGTCATAAACAAACGGCAATCAAAAAGAGGGAGTCTCAATGGGATAAAATTCCAAAGGATATTTGCGACCGGTGGTGAGTGGTTCACCGAAATCTGGGGCACAATATTAGAATGAGATGAGGGGTGAAACTATAAATTATAGTGGTTACAGCCGTGTATATCAGAATTAAAACAAAAACACAGAGCGATATCGCTTTTAATATCGATAAATGCCAGAATACAAGATACGATTGATTCCGGAAACGGGATTACAGGTTTACAAGGTGGTGTTTTAACTTTCACAATGCCAGTTATGTGATGAATATCAGTGTGGAGTTTTATCAGAGCGAAGAGCGATTTCGGTTCGCAAAAACACTCGATTTGTATGACTGAAAAGAGCGAAATCGGCTTAAATAACAGGCAAGACGTTGCAATGCTACTTGAGACAAGTTTAAAAGCAATACATGTGACTAGCTAATAGCCAAAGAGATACTGATATCTGTAAAAGATAAAGTTGCTGTCAGTTGGGCTATAGGTGTTTGTGATCACATGCTGCAACCGTGACTTTCACGTGAATGCGCGGCTTAAGTTTGATATTGCAGGTTGCAAGCTGAAAGTTGCAACTTGTGGGCTGAACACTTATCTTGGCCGTTCAACTGAGATTAGGTTCAATTTTCATTGATCTTAAAAAGTGTCCATCTCTGTAGGTGCATCCAATTCAGAAACTGGTATCAATTCAATTTAGTCAGATATGTTGTACGGGGGGAGCTGAAGAAAGCCAGAACAATATAATTTTCAGCTTATGCGCCCCAGAAATCCTTTGTCCTTCAACCTTAGTAGCACCGTATGCGGCTTTTGCGCGGCTGAGATATCAACTTTGTAAACAGTAAAATTGTCAATTGAACACTGAAACTAAAAAAACTATATATAGTGTAATGTTAATCAAACGAAAAGAGGTATTTTTAATATAAATAATAATTAAAATACAAATTTAAACAGTCTCAAAGTGCTTGTGCCAAGTTGCTGCATCCATTCCTTCTGGGAGGTGCTGTTCGGCTTCTTTAGGAGGAACACCTTCTTTCATTCCATTTGGAGCAATCAGAATCTTAATGTGCTTATCCTTGTGATGAAGTAGTTGGTGCAAGCCACCTTCAACAGTATCTTCAATATGAATCTTAGAAGTAATCAAAGTACGGGCTTTATCCATAGACATTTTTCCTGTAGAAAACGCATTAATAACCTGATCCATATCCAAAGCCGTCAATCCCATTGAACCCATCCAACGCTTCTCTCGGTTAGTAATTCCCATTGGCTTCACACTTGCTGTCTTGTTCTTATTCCAAACGGCAACGTTGACAGCAGTCCCTCCCATTTTGAGCGAAGCAAAAGACAAATCCACGGTTGACTGAAACCCGGTACAGTCATAAACAAAGTCAACACCCTCTTTGTCAGGCTCTGTATACTCCCGAATATGCTCGGCGCATTCTTCAGTTGTTTCAAACGATAAAGGGTCAAATGCAGCATCTGCGCCTAATTTGATAGCTTGATCGCGTCTAATCTTAGCAGGTTCTGATACTAAGATTTTCGAGGCGCCATGGCCCTGTAAGGCCAAAATTGCAGCAATACCAATAGGGCCAGATCCAATTACCAAAGCGGAGTCACCTTCTCGAAACCCAGAAACCCGGACAGCATGCCAAGAGATAGACATTGGCTGGACCATGGCTCCGATATCTAAGGGGACATTATCAGGTAACTTGTGAACCGAGTGGTCGTCAACAAGAGAGTACTGAGAAAGACCACCAGATGGAGCTGACAATCCACGAAGACATAAACGAGCACATGTGTTTGGAGATCCAATTCGGCAGGCGTAACAGTAAGGCTCGACTCCTTGTTCACGACAGGCGTATGAAACATCAACACAAACACGGTCGCCAGGCTTAACCTTTGTAACTTCAGCACCAACAGCTTCAACAGTTCCAGAAAATTCATGGCCCATAGGCAACGGCAGACTCACATTGGAAAATTCGTGAACCTCTCCAGGCTGTGGACCGAAAATTGGACCACTGGAAAACTCATGAAGATCACTACCACAGATGCCACAAAATGCAACATGGATGAGCACATCATGTGGCGATTCAACCTTTGGCATTTCCGCAGTCTCGACGACGCGTAGATCTTTTTGACCAAAGAGTTGGGCTTGTTTTATCGTTGCAGTAGTCATTGTATAGTCCGGGGCAAAATTTTGATTCTATTGTAGGTAAAGTTTGAAGAAAGAGAGCGAGAAGTAAAAGAAGATTCCAAGCGGCAAAGACCAGATTTATATAGACTTTATAAACGTGCAAATCGGAATTTCCTACAAACAAACCCCACTTTAGTTTTGCTGGATAACAATGCGGAAAATATAAGGATTGGCATTGTAACCAGTTTATATGTTGACCAAAACCTTCATAAAGAACATTAGATAAAGGCACTCGAGCTATTCCCAAAGAGAAATAACGCCAATGGGGTATATCACCATTTGCACAATAGATAAACATACACTTGTATCTTATGAACAAGAGAATACATATATTGTACAGTAGCCAATAGTTTACCGTACATGAACTATGCAAAGTAATTATGCGTAGATTTCAAATTCAAATGTTCGAGTTAGTTTCGAATCGCTTGTGATTATGAAGGCATGGCTTGGAGCCAGTGGCATCATGTGACTAGAATTATCAGTAATACGATGCGGCGCTATTATTTATGTCTACACCATGTTTTTGGCGTCTCTTCATATTCATACTCCAAAGGCAGACTTTTATCTATATTTTTTCTGAAAAATAGCCTTACTGATTGATTTTCCTCGGGAAAATTACAGGAGATCGGTTGACTCTACGTTTTTTCAACTCCGTGCTTATTACGTGATATATAATATATGAGCACTGATGACCTCTTACCATTCTTTTATTGTTTCCATCTCAGAAGACTTGCTATTTTAGCAATACCCTTAATGTACACAAAGTGTCCAATTTGGCTGTAATTCTCATCACTCAATCACTATTAGGAAATTCCTCTGGCTGATCGGTACTACAATGGCTGCTGCTTAACAACCTTATGTGTACTATTATCTAATCATGTGTCATCACCGCTGTTTGTTTGGATTTGAGCTTCTATTCAATTTCCTACACTGTTCAACCACCTTTCAATGCCGATACGATATGAGTTTAGAAAGCTGTAACGCTACTTTACTTTAGCCATTTGTATGAATTTACACACTATTTCTTCTGTCCCTCATCTATTTATACTCCAACTTTTCTATGCAACATTCCCCAAAAAACATACGCAGTGGTAGCCCAAGAACGAGAATAAAATTCACCGAATTGCCATCTAATATTCTTACAGATGTATTCCGTTGTATTGTTAATGAGCCTTTCAAGCCTCGGTTGTCAGATCTGAATGACATTTTTCAGTTAGCTCTAACATGCCGTTTGATGTCAACTATAATT
The DNA here is from genome assembly GCA_900654225.1 of Magnusiomyces fungicola. NCBI lineage: Eukaryota > Fungi > Ascomycota > Dipodascomycetes > Dipodascales > Dipodascaceae > Magnusiomyces > Magnusiomyces fungicola. The sequence continues at coordinate 4,714,073 of CAACAH010000001.1, forward strand.
CTTCCTTTCTTGTGGAAAGATGTTTATCTAGGGTTTTTGATCTGGATAGCATACCCTGAGAAAACATTCTTTTACCGAGCAGCAGTTCCTCTTGCTGTTCGGAATGCGTTGGGTTATCGCTCACCCATGGACTTTTTTCAAAAATCTGAGATCACTCAGATAGCAGAGGGATCAATATTTGTACCCGGAAGCACTCATGGCGCAGCTGCAAATTTGGCAAGATCAAAGCTTCATTCTGGTTATTATAAAAAAGCCAGTTTGGACCCGCATATACCCCCAGGTTATACCGATTCATTAGATTCAGAATTCTCTGATGACCCGCTTCTTACTCTTTCTAAGGTTGCATTCAATTCGGCTGTCATAGAAATAGAAGATGATTGGAAATCGCTTAATACATTTAAGCCTATACAATTTGAGAAAATACGATCCGAGAAGAGATTGCTATTGGCTAAACGAATAGCAAAATATAAGCAAATATCACAAACACCTAATCTTCAATTCAACTTCCTAGACAGTCCTCATATTATAACTGACAGCGATATTTTAAGAAAGTTTAATCAAAATTTGAATATACCACAATGGAAAGCCAAGAATCTCGGCATAAGGATACATTTGAGTCAAAAAATTCCAATTCTCACTAGCTTCAATTCGATTAAAACCTCTCTAACTTCTCTAGAAGTGATAATTAAAAAAGCTCCATGCATGCATTTACTGATTGAAGATTTACGGAAAGCCCCTAATCTATACAAATTAATCATTACTACTATTGGATTAGATATATGCCAACATACTTCTGAAGTAGAAACGATGCTAAAGACCTCTTTTCCGAAAGTTCACACATTTGGGCTAAGTTCACGCGATTTGACAATAGCCGATATTCCTCCCAATGTTTCGAGGCTGATACTTAGGGGCTCCAATGATTATTTATACGACATGGCTGTGGATGATGGTTTGTTTTTTGAAGACAAATATGCCCTAGTTCAGCATCTTTCAATGACTGAGTATGGCAACTTTCATGGTAAATACAATTCCACCGAATTGGATGTGGCTAAACCTGCTTCTGTAATTCAATTTCCATTCCACCAACTAAAGAGACTTGATCTCGACAATCTAATTATAAATGATAGAATGCTCACTGATTTATTATCAGCCGTTCTCTCTGCCAACCAAGGACTTGAAACGTTCTGTTGTTTGTATGTTGATTGGTCTATAATCAGCATCATTGCAAGGTGTGCACCTAAACTGAAACTTCTTGCAATAATGAGGTCATTTCCTATGGACCTAGGGCCAGATGAGCCAATTCTAGATACTGAAATAGAGCTGGCATTCCAAAAAAGTCTGAGAAAAGAACCTGAAAGAAGAAAGTCATTTGCTAGGAATTTGTCTGGTGATGTTGAATCGAAAGTTCTTAGTGCCAGTCCCTTGGAGCCGATATGTCGTGATATTTTGGAAACTGTCCCTAATGCCAAACATTTACGTGCTCTGCTAGATCTCAAAAACCTTGAATTTCTACTACTTAGTGTTCGTTCGGATTTCTTTGTTCTCGAAGACATTCATGCTGTTTTGACATCTCATCAGCAACTTGAGACGATGATACTTAAAGTTGATCAAATTCTGCCTCTAAAGGACGTTCCATTTGCAAAGGACACAACATTATTAGACAACTTTCTCGAATCCTGTTCGAAAGGGATGAGCGATATCCAATGTACTGCTGAATCAATGTATAAGCGGATGGATGATGACTTGACTAGAATTCCTGAAATTAACCAAAAATTTATACCCGATTATTCATATGCTTTTCTCCCATCGGAAAGTGACCAAGATATGAAAAGACCTTTAACTGGTTCTAACAATAATGCTGTTGGCCCCGACAAGTTCTCTCGCCCTGTGACTTCTGAGTCATTTGACCGTGCTCGGCCAATATCAAATGGCTCGAGAAAACCAGCAGATAGAACAACTATTCAGCTCCATTCTTCTATTACGTCCAAAGAAATTTCATCTGCTTTTGATGACCCCAAACAAGAGGCATCGTCTAGCGACAAAAGCACTCTATTTTATGATAATATTTCGAAAGATTGGTCCCATCAGTTTACAGATAAAGATCCTAAATACCCGATTCATTTCCTACCGGTAGATTATCTGGATGTGATTGCGCCAACAAAGATTTTTGAATATTACTTGTCGATGGTCAGTACACAATCTTTTCCATATAATTTGTACCTAGCTACTCTTGAATAGAACCATTTCTTTTCAAAACAAGATGTTCCATTAAATAATTACACATAGACTTTTGTATATTTTATAAAATTATCTGAATAGTAACTTGGTTATTTTTAAAAAGAAACAAATAATACTAATAATAGGATGTTCTTTTATGGGTACTAGTACCTTTTCTAGTACCTTTGTAAGTCTGTTCTTTCTAGTGGTGTAAAGATATAGAAACCACGTGCTTGTTGTAATATTCAAAATGTTCACAAAGTTGAAAGAAAATTAGAATTTTTTGTCGTTCTACGAGATGTGTTCTGTTGCATTGGCACTAGCTTTGGTAAGCCTAGAAACTTTTATTAACTGTTGAAAATAGATAGGTGGGCATTGGAGGAATGATATCCTCAATCTCAGCCGTACATAGTTTGATACTTGAAAGTAGTAGCAGTACTAGATTTAGATAAAATATAGATTAGCTTCTATTCTGATAGGATTTGTTAAGAATAATATATTTCAGTATAAATCTGTATATAACTGGTGATAGTTGTGCTAGTTGTTGATTCTTGGTAGTCTTCCAAGAATCCTATATGAAAGTTTTCCTTGTGACATTTAACACACAAGATACTGGTACTAGCATAGGTTCATTATGATCTTATTAAACAGCTACTTATTTTCCAAGGTTCAACGCACCTGTCTTCTCCTCAATCTCCTTGTAAATAGCTTCACTTTGGACACCGCTTTCGGCGTCAAGGTAAGGTCTTTCGCCAACAGAGACGGCTCGGACACCTCTTCTGACACCACGGTAATCGCGGGTAGCACTATGAAAAGCGCTTCTGTTGTCCCAAATAACAAGATCATTGTCACTGGTCCATGAGATGCGGACCTGCAAGTCATGAGAGTTGAAAAGGGTGTCTTGAATAAACTCGGTCAACTTTTGGCTTTCAATTGCACTCAATTCGTTGAAATGGTCAAAGTGATGGCCAACACCAAAAAGACTCTTCCAGCCAGTGACTGGGTTAGTACGAACAATGGGGTGCGAAGCAGTAAGATTGTCTCCGGTATTTTCTGGGGCTCCGCGGGGCTCAGAGTACAACAGAAAGTCATTGTCCTTACCCAACTTTTCAAAAGCGGGCTGGGAGTAAGTGCCAGTAAGACCTTCCAGGAACTTTTGGAATGGCTTTGAGAACCGTTCGTAAAGAGCGTATCCGTTGGCGTAAAGAGTGTCACCACCAGAAGCTTCATCGGGTCGTTGAACAATTCTTAGGGCCGAATAGGAAGCAGGAACAGGCTCAAAAGAAACGTCAGTGTGCCAACCAGAAGAAGCCCAGGCACCGCCGTTGATTCTTTTTCCATAAGGATTGTTAGCAGGGCTGTCAACAAGGGAGGAAATCAAAATGATATCAGGATCAATCTTGCCGTCATTTCCAAGGATGCCACCAGCAGGTGTACGGGGATGAATATGGAGGCCGTTGCCTTTGGGTCTGCCAGCAAGGGCACCCAACTGGTTGATGAAATCCTTTTGGTTTTGGACAGACAGCTTGTGCTGGTGTCGGAAAACCACCACGCCCTTTCTGGAAATCTCAATGGCAATGTCCCGAATGATTTTTTCAGCCTTTTGGCGTGTCTCTGGAGAAGATTCCTTGTCCAAGTAAGCAGTGATAAAGTCAGCTACCTGGACATTGTCGTTATACTCGACACCAAGAAGAGGAGATATGTCTTTGCCGTACTTGTTGTATTCGGCCTTGAAGACACCAGACGGAACAAGTGGTTTGGAACGTTCCTGAGGCGGGATGTAAGAAGGACCATCATTGATAGAGTTGGCGTATGGAGAAGGGCCGCTGTTCACCTTTTTGCCATAGTTGGGGAATACTTCGGGAGTATATTCTTTGAACACAAGTTCGTCAAGGGCAGGCATGGTTATAAAATATAGGAGTGAGATGGTTTATGTAAATGGGCAATAAAGATGTTTGGTGGAAAGCTATAGAGAAGTTAATTGATGAGCAAAGTAAATGAACATTTGAAGGAATGTCCGTTGCTTTTATACCCATTCAAACCATCAAAGTACAAGGTACAAGCCCATTGCGGCATCCAGGTTTATCAAACTCGAGCATCAAAAATGGAAAATGTCGTAATAAAGGCATAAGATTGTGAGGATTGCATTTACAAGCTGAATCATTCAAAGCCAATTGCGATTACTATGCTATTACTATACTGCTATATTGCTTATGAGCCACAATTGACTTTGCTTTCACCAATTTAACGTGATTTCGAATCAAGCTACAGGCAGGTGCTGGTGTGCTAGCCATGGCAAATGGCCGTTATCAAATGTGGCTTGTAAAAGCTTGTACGCACTTGGCCACCCTGTTGAGCGGATTACTACAGTAGCGATGGCCACACAACTAACTACCTCGCGATTTACAGCATGGTTTGCAAAGAGACACATGCGTAATAGATAAACCCCAGTGGCTGAAATATTGCTTATGGCTGGTGAAAGTTGATGCCTTTTACTATTGTTTTTGCTTATGTATATATGATTTTTTCAATTGATTGATAAATCATACTGCTCGGACTGCTACCCCATAATTGTGATTTCACATGACTACACCTCAGTATGTGTCTAGGTTTCGTTTTCACTATGCTGTTTGCGTCCACATGTATTAATCCTAGTTGATTTTTACCTCCAAATAAAAAGGCCAAAGCATGAGATTTCAAGCTCGATATATATAAGCGTCTTTAAAAGACGTAGGTATGTACAGGATAATTGGCCACCAAGAGCTGTCAGTTTATAACTGGTATGAATGATTCGTCTTGTTACAAGTCTGTTACAAGTCTGTTACCAACGCTGTCACGTACGGCGTCACAAATTATGTAACCATGTAAGACCGTTGGCATGTCACGTGAGATCTCTACCAACATTACTGCCCGTTTCATCTGTTGATTGTGTTTTTTCGGTATATATAAATGTGAAACGAAGAAAAAGAAAGAAAGAAAAATAGATCCGTGTGTCATGCATAAATCATTCATTCGTTGTTGTAATTTGTGTAATGCTTTTGTAATTCCGTTGTGCATTTTGGCTAGGATCATTTCATCCCCTTTTTCTTTTTTTATTTATTTAATTTTGCTTTTTTTTGGATAAACTGGGGCTCTAAGCAGCGTACAAGAATTATCCATAATTGATATTATCCATGATCCAATATTCAATATTCAATACTCAATACTCAATATTCAATATCCAATATCCAAGAAGCTACGCTACGACTTGTGCTAATTTTAGGGTAGCGTGCTCACATTTTGTTTCAGGCTGAGAGAGCCCGAGCGACAGCTAGGGCTAGTGCAAAAGCTCATGGCGATATGTAGCACAGCATAACAGGAACGACAATAGAAGGAAAAGGAAAGAAAGAAAAGGCTCGCGCGCTGATGCCAAATGGCTAGCTTGCCGATTAAATTGGTGCCCAGATGGCTCATGGAGCCCGACAAGCTTATTATCCTTGTAAGCCATTGTGATCGCTGCTGCCCTTTGATTTGTAATAGTGGTGATAGGAATGGTGATAATAATAATATAATAAGAATAGTAGTAGTAATAAAACACAAAATAACAATTATGTCATTAATAAAATAAACAATCATTTCTAGTTAAACAAAATATTAAAAATAAAGGGTGGGAAAACAAAAGAGTAACAAAATAACAGCAAATCATAGGAGTAAGCGCGTACATCAAAAGAATAATTAATATAAATAATTAACAAAAATAAAAACAAAAGGGACACTCAAAGTTATCTAAACTTTTGTTCCTTGTTTTCAAATCAACATCAGGAGAGACCATGATATGTTTTTTTTGGATGAATTTTTGATTTTTGAATTTTTTTTTTTTGATTTCGGAAGCCTTGCTTACTGAATGGGATCGGTATATCCGGGAGTTCCGTAATTTGTGTCGGGAGTGTCAGGAGTCTGGTTATACAAATGACTGTGTCGTCCAAGTGGACTCGTATACCCTGATTCCAGTGGCTTTAAGTCTGTTGGCGAATCATACTCATCATTGTGAAGTCTGATACTATCATCATTCAAGTCAATATGGTTCCTGTGGTGATCGTGATTGATGCTGTTGGCATCTGAGTAAACTGGGCGAATGTTTGAATTAGGACCATCAACTTTAGAGTGATCGTATGAAGTGTCTTCCATGTCAGAGTTGATGGAAGCAAGGGTTTGCAAGGTATGAGTGCTGTGCAAAGATCGATTATCAATCTCGTCCATCTCATTGTCAGCAGCTTCAGACGGTCCACCCAAATCGATTTCTTGTTGAAGTCGTTCATTGGCGTGGAACATCTTGCTTCGGCCCTTGAGACCCTTGTCAAAGTTCTTCAGAACCTTAAAGGTGAATCCAATTGTAATTAGCAAAAAGACAATGGTAATGGCGGCAAACACAGTAAGGGTCTTTTCTGCCTTGAGATATTGATAATGCTTTGGCCCCTTGGTAGTATAAATGCGGACGAGTTTGAAGATAAAGTAAGCCAGACCACAAAGACAAACAGGGAAAAAGCAATAAACGATGGGCTTGTTCTCTTTGTAGACACTGATAATGACGGCAATCAAGACAATGGCGGTAATTGGGATAACGGCGATAGTAAGTCCAAACTCCACGTCCTTGGTTTCAAGGATAATAAAGACAAACTGAAGAGTGAAACCAACGAAGAAGAAAAAGTCAAAGAGAATAAGAGTTTCGAAGAACAGCAAATCACGGAGACCGCGCTTGAAGCTTTTATCAGGGCCAATCTTTTCGAAAATTGCAACGTTGTATTCCCCATAGAGCATCCAAGTCAAGAGCGAAAGGATGGCACATTCGGATGCAATGATGCATGGAATAGCAATGATAAAGGCGCGAACCTGGCTGTCGGTCAGGAGAACCGTGTGTTGGACAATCTTGTCGGAGTCACCGATTTGGTTAAACTGGATACCAGCGTAAAGCAACATGGCACAAGCAAAGAAGATGAGCATTACAAGCTGGACAATATTTCGTCTGCGCAGGGCCCAAAATGCGACAAAGATTTGATATACACCAGCGAAAATGAACAGGGCCATATAGGTCGGGATGGTTGATTTCAAAGAGAGGTAACTTGCACAAGGACTGTGGGCAGGAACGGTTTCGAGGGTATAGCCACTGCATGCGCTTTCCTGGCCAAAGCCGTAGCTGAACCAGGCGAAAACAAAGGCTTCTAGAATGACGACTGTGATTGTGAAGAAGACGGATACTAGCAGATACAGGATCGAAGACCATGTTCGCGGGAGCAGGTCGACTACGCGTGCAGTGAATGACATTTTTCGGGGAGGGGTGTTGTTGATTAGGGACCGAGTGTCGGAGGGTCCAATCTGATTATAAGACTTTGGCAATGCGACGTTGTGAAAGGGGATGGGGGAAGGAGTTGCTGAGAGGGAGCAGCAAATAAGGGAGCTTGTTTGATGATGAAAGCGGTTCTGGTGTCTTCAAATAGAGCGATGAGAAGAGGTGAGAATAGATGAGAGGAGGTGGAGCAGCGCTGTTGTGGTGGGGAAGAAACAGCGAATTTTAGTCTACAGGGTGGGTGGGTTAAAAAAAAAAGTGTAGCAGTAGAGGAGGAGGAATTTGTGAGTTTTATATAAACAGGCACAGGGAGGTTTTAAAATCGTTAAATCTGGACGCTGGGCTTGGGAGGTGCTGACAAAAAAGCGGCTAAGCACGGGGGTGTCACAGAGGTGTAACATGTCACATGATGCCGTGTGTGTATATATATAGAGGCCGGCTATGTATGTCAAAGATCTTTGTATCTATTTTTTGACACTGGTCGTCTGTTTCTTTTGGTTGCAATGTGCGATTGTAAATGGGACATGCACGGAGGTTACTGGTGTGATAGGCTTTGTTTGTTTCTTGGAACTTGGTTTTTGGAATTGGAAATTTTGGTCATTCAGTGATCTGGTTTGTTTAGTATGAAAGTTGATGGCTGAGGCAGGTCGGTTGGCAGAGGCTGTGGATAGTCACGTGACTGGCATTCAAAAGCTGAAAGTTTTTTTTTTTTTTTTTTTTTTTTTTTTTTTCTTTCTTTCGACAACAACTAAAGATAAGCAGGTGCTGTGTGCATTTTCTTTGCTAGTAAGATATCAACAATAGCAGAACTCATCAATCTTCCAGCGGTTCTGTTACTTTCCACCATTTTTATTGCAATGCAAAACAGGGCAGTGTCATGTGAGTGTGTCAGCACGCACGCAGCGCTTAGTAACGCGTGCCTGGTTAGAACGGGGCGTCCGCGCTAGGCAGCCTCGTGCCTGGCTGAATCTTTTTCTGGGGGGTTTTCTCGCTATTCCCAACGGGACGGCGTTTGTTTTTAAAATAGAACAAGACGGTCGTCCGGTTTAGGAAGGGAAAGGTACGCATGCTGTTCGTGACGATACAATGCAATGAAACGGCCAACAGTCAACAGTCAACAGTCAATGGTCAATGGTCAATGGTCAATGGTCAATCAGCCATGATCTTTCTTGTTTACAGCTTGCGTACATCTTCACGTGATGCGGCTGCTCGCTGGCATAGCTTTGACCCGCCGTTTTCACAGTGAAAATACACGCTTTCGGTGCATTGACAATAATGCATGGGCACGTCTATCTCATTTTGTTTACAGCAATACCGGTGTTGCTTTGTGAGCGGTAATCGTATTCCACGTCGGCGGTGCTTGCTGCTTGTGCGGTTATTTGCTGTTGTAGGCAAAAATACCAGTCAGCTAGTTGCAGCCTTGTCCCTGTTTCTTGTTTGTTTTTACCAATCCTCTGTTTTCTTTTGCATTGATTGGTATATTGTTCAAATCAACCGTTGACCTTCTAATCAACTGTCAATATAATTCCACTTTGCTATTGTCGTGAAAATACAAATAGAGATTGCACACATGTCACATGACCATAATTATTGATATGTATCGCTCTGTTATTCAAAAAGTACATGCAACAGTGAAATAACCACCCCAATAAAGTCTAATATCAACACCAATTTTAATCAATAATATAAAATCATCATAAATAAACATCAAATTATAACCAACAAGTCATACAAAAAATATAGTCAAGTCATAAAAAATAAATAAAATACAAACTCAGAATTAAATGTTTGTTAAATGTACCCAGCAGCTTTGACATTACTGATATAGCCTTCTATTCGCGTCATTGCAAACGGTCGTTTTCATAAACAACAGGAAGCTTAGACTTGGGAGAAGGCAGGCTACCCGGTTCAATTGCCGACGAAAGAGGGGTTAGCACTTGCAAAGGAAATGAGGTCAAGCCGTGGGGACTAAAGCTGGTAGTGTTCATAGTGGCTGGAGTGCCAGAAAGCATTGGGGCAATGTGACTGATTTTTCCGCCTACATTAGTAGTATGAGTGCGCAGAGCTGCTGTATTGCTCGCGGATCTGTAATGATTCGGCGATTTCGCACAGGACTGGAACTGATACAATGGCAATCTTTCGCCAACTTGGGTATTCATCAATTTGAGAGATTCATGGAACAGTTGGCCTTGCTTGCTTCTTGGAATTGAATTGGACTGGGCAGGGCTAGAATGCCGTCTAGCAAATTTGGTATTAGAGATTGAATATTCCTTTTCTTGTCGGTCGTTTTTGGTTCCAGGATATGTAGGACAGGTAGGTGCAAAGGAACAGATGGCGTTAGCAGAGTGTGATGCGGATGTGGGAGAAGAAGCATGAGCCATTCTCCTTTGTCTCAAACTACCAGTCTGTTTCTTCTGGAGCTTCATGGCCACATTCTGGAAACGAGGTAATGACGGTCCAGGAAGATTGTCACACAAGTCACGATTGATTGCATAGCTCGGGTAATACTGGTAATTACGTGGACGCTCTAGATGCAACTGATTTTGGCTTATCGAATCGTCTTTCGATTTTGGAAGGGGCTTTACACGAGCAGAAGAAGAAGAAGACGAAGACGAAGACGAAGAAGGAGTAGGAGGAGGAGGAGGAGGGACTGAAGAAAAGGATGCAGAAGACGAAAAAGAAGCAGCTCTAGAAGATGAATCACTTATACAAAGGTTTTTTCTGTTGCGAGAGTGGTACGACTTCCTCGATGAAGAAGATAAAGGCCGTTCAAGAATAAATGAACTTCTTTTTCCGCTGCTTAATCCATTCAAGTCAATCACTTTTTGGGAGCGTGGAAGCCGAGGTGAAGTGGCGGATTGAATGCTTCCATTTGAACTTCTCGTAGAATTATCAACATCGGCGCTGTATGCACTCAGCGGAAGAATGTTCGAAGAAACAATGGAAGAAGCTGCAGTCACCGAAAGAACCGAGTCAATAGTACGGGAAAAGGAGACTTGGTAGTCATCATTTTCAAAGTCAGAAACAGGAGTGGCACATTCATAGTGCGGCTGGTGACTAGCCACGGTTTGCATTCTCTGAGAGGCTCCTGGTTTAAAGTGACGGGTAATGTACTTGGTTGACAATGAAGGATGGCAGCAAGAGGTAGTGGTGGACATGTAGTACTGAGGAGAGTGTTTCTCATTATCCCTGAGCTCAAGGTCATTTTCAAAATCACTGTCAAACTCGCTTTCGTTTTCGGCATCGCCCTCTTCGGGTTGGTGGCTAGTTGAGTTTGGATGTAAAGAGTAATAGTCATAACGAGTCTCTTGGCTCAAGTTGAAATTGGCATTGGCATTGGCACTGGAATTGGAATTGGTGTCATGTCCAAATGAGGAAGAAGAAGAAGAGGAAGAAGAAGAGCCGGGTTCAGATTCAGAAAAGAATTCTGCTGCTACAGCAGACGCAGGTGTTGAAAATGCAACACTTAGGCTTGTTGGAGAGTTCACACTCAGCGAAGGACTTTTTGGAGTAGGTCTTGAAAAATTACTTATGCGGGACAACGGTCTGGAGTATTGGAAAACGGACTGTGAGGGAGTACAAATGCGACTTGGTGACTGCCAAGATGTCTTGTCATTCATTTCAGATTCATTGAATGGCAAATCATCTTGAGAAATGCTCTTTAGTTCATGTACGATATCTTGCTCTTCTAACTCCAGCTCATTTACAACCTCATCATCAAGCACAGTCAAGGATAAAAGCTTTGTTTCAAACAAGTCATCAAGAATAGCATTTCGACAGAGAGAAATGGTGGAGGAAGTGGTGCTTATAGCAATCTCTGGTTTGGCATCGTCAGCAGTCTTGACATCTAAATGTTCATATGAAGCATTAGGAATAGAATTATCAGTGAGCGAAGGAGTGGATGTAGTGGAACAAGACTTGGCAGACTTGTCCTCATCAATGTCTGTTTCGCTTTCACTTCCATGTAAAGTTTCCATATCCTGAGGGTTAACCTTGGCTAGATGCTTCTGCTGGCCATTCTTTTTCAGTGCTTTTAGAGTTATGAGATTTGCCTCTTGAGACGACACTAGCTCTGCCTTTTGGATGCTAAATTCAAAACTGTCTTCCAGATCTGTAAAGATGCCGCTTGGTGATTCAAAAGACTCGAAAGAAGAAAGTATTTCATCGTCATCGTCGTTGTTCAGGTACTGATACACAGCGTCCAGCGAGTCACCAGTTGCTGGGGATATCAGTCTTGTCGAATCAATTCTGTTGTAAAAAGAAGTGCAAAGAGGATATCTATCGTTCTTGTCGAAGGATGTGATATCAAAAGGCTCAGACTGAGAATAAGCTGGTGCATAAGGATTGTTGTGAGGAACAAGGGGTGACGATTGGGGTTCAGAAATTATTGCTGGGGAAGGATGGGAAGCCATGAAAGGACTGCAACCATATACATTTGAATAGTTGAGGTGAGAGTCTGGCGAAAGCGGAGATACTGGAAGGGAAGATTGTGTATGTTTAGAATATTGAGGAGCGGGAGGCAATCCTAATGATTGAGGTCGAGCTTTTCGGGCAATAGCATCACGTTGAGGCTTCTTTCTGCGAGTGAAGAAACTGGAGAGAACAGTGGGCGTGCTGGGAACGGCGACAGAGTTGAGGGACGATGGAAGAGAAGCTTGAAGCAGTATTGGTTGAAACTGGAATTTGGTTTGATCCATCGTGAAGAAGGTCATATGAAAACAAAAGAGATACAAGAAGATAAAGATGAAGCAGAAATTTGTTTGAGAAAAAAAGAAATTGAATAGAAAAATTAAAAAAAAGTGCGAGCTCAGAGGATTTTATATGTGTTTGTATGGCTAAACAGGATTTGTTGCGAGATAACTAGCTATAAATGCCATTTATTGAAAGGTAGCACGTAGCATTGAAGGCTGTTACATACACCACCACCCTGGCTTGTTGTTTGTTCAAAACTATTAGAATTTGGTATTGCACGCTTATATTAAATTTCAGGTTTTGTGAAAGCCTTTATATATTACAATATTTATAGTAAGTAGAATATACATCTACTGCGAAATCTTTTGATTTTGAGAATTGAGCCTCTCTTTTTAGCCTCAACTAGGACGAACACTCTAGTCCGTCTCGTCAAGGTTTTGATCTCATTGCTCAGGGATCATCCGCTGAACATCATTGTTGTGTACTGACATTCAAACGAATTGAACACAAAGGATTTGCACGTTGTCTCCTTGAGATCCTTCTGGTTTGAATATTGTCTGAAAGTTGATTGTACTTTACCCGGACTTTGAACAAAAAACCGACCTGGAATCATCTGGCCAGCACGTGGAATGCAAAATCCATTGTGCAATTACAGGCCGTTTATTAAAAGTGCAATTCCCTTACGCCTCAGATTTATAGTTTATAGTAGTAGTACTGTTAGCACTGTGGTACGGTGCTATAATGAGATTTTAGTATGTAGCAGAAGTAGCACACAATTGGACTCAGCCAGTACTCAGCTAATACTCGTACAACCACTCTCTTTCAAACACACTTGGTTCAAATTTTTTTCCCATTAAGAATCAATTTTTTTAATTCAGATTGTTTTTTTCTTGTTTTTCTTTCCAAGAGACTGAAAACGGGATTAAACGAGTTTATAAGCTTTAAAAAATAACTAAGCACCACATCTCGTTCGTAACACAGAAAACACATCCTTTCATCCCCAGTGCAGCCTCATGCGGTTCAAATAAAGAACTGGAAACAAGACGTGACAAGGGTTGTAACATTATCAAAATTATCAAATGTGTGTGCTTGTACAGGATGGAATTTTCCAATAGCTCAACTTGTTGTTAATTTATTATTTTAATCAAGGCCGTTTACAAAAAAGCTTTTTGAAACTAATACTAGACGTCCAAAAGAAAACCCTGGTCAAGTCTCCAGTGCAAGATCAAACACCCTTGTTGTTGCTCATGTGTCCTTTTGATTGAACCCTGCAAATATTCACGATTTCTCATCATGATATCAAACAAAGCCTTGTCTGCCTAGATTATATTTCCAAAGAACAATCTATTGTTGGCGAGTTGAATCTCGTTACACATCAATAATCGTATAGACATCAAGTTAAACTACCTAGTATATTAGCCCAGGTTTACCAGACTCGCTCTTTTGGATTCCGCTGAAAAAAAATAACTAAAGTTTTTCAGAATCATTTCTGATTTGGATCAATGTGTGATTGTTCTTCTCTGAAGGTTTTTTCACAACATATTCAGTAGAGACAGTTGCAAGGAAAGTTGGCGCATAAAAATTGTTGCGAATAAGCACTTACAAGGGATTAATACAGCCATTTTTTTCCAAAATTGAATATTGCTTAATGGAGAAAGGAAAAATTAATTTTATATTTCTGATTTGAAATCTTTGAAAAATTACCGCTCTGCCTTGAATAAAGTGGAGAGTAAACGTGATTTTCTTGAACATACATAATCCTTTTGAATTTCCATAAACGGTTATGGTAAATTCCAAGGTTTGATATCTAGATCAATATCACCATCCAAAAGATAAGCTTGGGCAAACTTTTTTCCGTTAAAAACAAGTATCAGAGCAATAAGGCATTCTAATGACTTTTGAAAAGAATACTCTATAATATGATGTTGGTATTTATTGTAATTGTTGTCTAAAACAGAAATCTTGGATTCACATATACGATATTGTTAAAGGTTATTTGAAAGTCACGGCTTGCTTTGGTATTCTCAATGTATACTGCCAGAAATTGAACCCTTTAAAGTAATTTGGATAGATATTTTGAAACATTAGAAACGTTTGAAAATTTATAAACAGACTGCCAACGTAGACAGCATTTCGTTGACGCTGATTTTTATCTACCTTACCAATCATGTTTATTCCCAACTAGGGATGATAAGCATCTACTCGTGGCAATCTGCTTTTTCCACTATTAATTTGAACACTTTTGCTTTTAGGACTATTAAAAAATATGATGACAAAAAGTCGTCTATAGATTTAGCAAATTAAGTTGATTGATATCCACTCTTTGACTGTAATGCGAGCTAGCATACCCTGCCCCCATGCAATGTTACATTCCTTTACGGCTGTTGAGTTTTAGCGTTGAATGCGAATTTGAGCAGGGCTCGATTTATATTTTCCAAAGCATTTAAAAGCCCCGATCGAAGAATAACGAATGGCATTACCGACTTTCATATGGCTTCTAATTGCTAATATATGGGCACTGCAAGATAATCAGGGAACGGCTGAACAGCTCAACAGCTCAATAGAGGGATAACGTGACTGTCAGCAAGTCAGCCGCACGTTCTGTTTATTCTGATTGAAGCACTGGACTGAATTGCTTTTTTGACAAGCTTTTTGAGGCTGCAACATCGCTGGCCCGTTTGGACAAGCCATTGTTATTGTAGTTTTTTACAACAGGAAAATCAGTCAGTTGAGCATTTGGTTTTCAAGTTTGGTACATGAATGAATATATATCGACTGATTTCAATCTTTTAAAACTCTCCACAACACTGTATACCAAAAATCACAAAAAGCCGGAAAACCTGATACTGTTGTTGTTTGATACTATTGATTTTCATTTTACGCAGTTTTTTTTGTTTCTTCATGTATGGAAGTGCAGACACTCACCAAAGAAACTTACTTGATCTGTCAAAAGCAGGCAATAATGTGGAATTATCGTGCTTTGAGACTTTCTTCTGGCAACCTGTGACAAGGTAATTGTTGTTGATATCTTGTAACACGCTTGTTGTTTCGTTTTATCATTTTCACTCTTTTTCTAATCTCATTCAAAAACCTCATTTTCTCATACTTCTTTTTACTGTCAACAGTTTTGTTTTTAATTTGGATCCAAAAAGTTGACAACTTGATACGCTGGTGTCAAACCATTAGCATGGCTGTTATGTAGAAATATCATATTTCTTCGCCAAGGATGAATATAAAAAGAAGTCTTCTTGTTGCAATTGGCCAAAGAGATACTACGCAGCTTATATCAGAATCAACGCGATAACTAAATAACCCTCGAAATCCATTTACTCTTTCTTTATAGGCACAACGAGTCGCTCCGGGGATATAAGTCACGTGAATCAGGGTAACTCCATGGAACGTAGCACATTCTGTTACACGATATGTTACAGCATTTGCAATGTAACAATGACATCGTTTGCACGGCTGTTTGAGTCTTGCGCTTCAATTGAACTTGTCGCTGACGATCCATTTCCTGAGTTCTCCTGGAATATAACCGACGGAGGATATCTCGGTCTTAGTAAAGCGGGTCAAGCTCAATCCCAATTGATATAAGTATAGATAAGAAAAAAGGGGTCTTTGTAACTGGACAGACGCTAAACGCTGAACGCTGCTTGAATATATACGTGACATTAGAGAAAACGTTGTCAGACCCTCTGCACACCAGCTAGCATAATGGCCGGCGCTTAAGTCTTACTATGTAAATAAAGACAAATACAGAGACAGATTCTTGAATGTTGGTCGCTCTGTTATCTTCGGTTCTTGCCGGTATCGGCGTAAAATTTTACTCCAGCTACACCGGTTCCGTAGGGTTTATTAGCGCCAAAGCTTTCCCATCTATGAAATGTATACTTCAGTTCAATTCTTATTAAACAATGCTTATTACTATTATTAATTTTTTTTTAAAAAATAAAATAACTCTTGCAAGTGCCAATTCTCCGCTACAAGTCTTGTAAGATCTTTCTTGAATCTCATGGCGCTTAACTAGCACCACGATTGTTGGTACAGACACTCCAGGCTAGCTAGTCCTAAAGCTTCCAGGACGCGTTTAGTTACCAAATTTAGTGGCGGCTTACTACCATACACATTATTTGTTTCAACCATGCCATGAATATGATAATTGGACATTGTTAGGTTTAAATATTTCCTCTCAATTCTTTCTCTTTCTCTTTCTCCTACCTAGTTCTTTTTTCTTTCATATTTATTCAACACAAACGTTGCCACCCTTTTACCCCCCCCTCCAAGGCTTTTAGTTCTTGATCTATATCTCTCTCTTTTGTTTTTTTCTAAACTCAATTGACTACAACTAAACCTTTTCTGTTATCACTAATACAATACAGTAAATTATCGAAAATTTTATCCACAGCTGAACAAGAAGAACAAAAATACCCGCTGAACTTAATATACCCATCCTCTTATCCTAATTTCTCCCAAATATTGTTATACCACCAAGTCAGACTTCATTTCTTCTTTTTTCTTTAATTGTTTCAATATGAGCACCACCATCAAGGATGATTCACCTTTTGCGCCATCACAACGACAGCATGTCTTGTTAGTCGGATCTGGAGGTGTTGGAACTGTTGCCAGTATTGCGCTCGAGCGAGGTGGATTCAGCCAAGTAACATCAGTCTTGCGTTCTGATTACGAAAAAGTCAAAAAGCACGGGTTCATTGTCAACTCTGTTGATCACGGAAACTTGACCGGTTGGCGTCCATCCCATGTTGTCGACAGCATTGAAAAAGCCGTCAGCGAGTTGAAACAACGGACAGAAAACGATCAGATTACCTTTGATTACATTGTCGTTGCAACCAAAAACTTGCCCGAGCTCTCCAAATGTGAGGATTTGATTAGACCTGCTATGCAAAAGCGATCAGACAGGGATGACACACAGCTTTTATACCCCACGGTGGTGCTAATCCAAAACGGCATTGAAATTGAAAAACCGATTATTGAAGCTTTCCCTGGCTCCATCTGTTTGTCTGGCGTCAGCATGATTGGCTCCCACAACTTTGGAGGCAGAATCGAGCAATATGAGCATGACAACCTAAGCATTGGATATTACGATAACAAGCACCACAGCAAAGAATTCCAGTCAACTATTGCCCAGCAGTTTGTTCACATGTATGCGTCGGCCGGAGTCAATTGCAAGTACATTGACGACCTCATGTTTTGGCGATGGAGGAAGCTTGTCTACAACTCGACCATCAACACCATGTGTGGCCTTATGCAAGTCGACATTGGCCGCTGCTACTTGGGCGGCATTGACGAGTCAATCATTCTTCCAGCAATGCTCGAGATTATTGCCATTGCCAAGGCTTCGGGCTACGAAATGCCTGAAGAAATCCGCGACCAAATGGTCCGTGCCGACGAAGGCTTGTACTACAAACCAAGCATGCAAATTGACATTGAAAAAGGAAACCCCGTTGAGCTGGAAGTCATCTTGGGAAACCCTCTCAGAATTGCAAGGCGCCTCAATGTTCCAACTCCTATTCTTTCCGTCGTTTATAATCTCCTCAAAGGTGTCCAGTTTAGATTGTTTGAAGGTAGAAAAATCATTTCTGTTCCTGAAAATGGTCCTAAATGGACTGACCCCAGGATTAATCACCACAGCTTTCCTTCTGAATTCCCTCTAGACTACTAAACCATTGTATATTTTCATTCAAGTTGTGATTTTAAATTTCCTCATTGTTCTAGTTACTTTTTGAACGAGGGGGGTTTTTTTCCCGGATCGGCGTCATCTTCAAATACTGTGTTAACAAAAAGTTATAAATTAAATGATTGATATAAAAAGAACATAAAATCAAAAAGTCAGTTTTGCACCGCTTTTTTTGTAAAAACTAAACAGGGCAAAGAACATAATAATCGTAATAATAATAATACAAATCATTGAAAACTAAGAAGCAAAAAAGAAAATGAAAAAAAAAAACCATGAGTATCCGCTTCCATAATAATAAAGAAAAAAAATATAAAAGAAAAAAATAATGTCCACCATTTTATAACTCAACCATGTGATGAAGATTTAAAAGGTATATGTGAATATAAATTTGATATTTTCGTGGGACGCTAACCTTTCAAATATATCCTCTTTCAAATAGTAATAGATATGACTTGGCTAATATTCGTTGTCAACAGAAAAGTCATGTTAACAAAGCATGTTAGAGTCTTTCCAAGTACGCGCCACCAAGCCCTTATCACAAATCTATATTAGACCACCAATTTGTTTAACAAAAATCGCATTACTCATCATCATCATCGTCGTCATCATCATCTTCTTCTTCATCATCTTCCTCGTCATCGTCTTCTTCATCATCTTCTTCCCAGCTCTTTTCCACCGTTTGCTTAACTCTCTTAATATACTGGCTTCTATGATCTTTGTACAAGTTGGAAGCTTCAACATTAGCGGGAGACAAAATGTTAGGGTCATTGAGAAGAGACTGGATAGAAGTAAGAATAGCTGCGACATCATAAGTAGGAGACCAACGATTTTGCAAGATGTCTAAGCACAGTTCGCCGGTGGGATAAACATTAGGGTGGAACATTTCCGAAATGAACTTTACGCTAGGGGGCTTGTTTGGGTATTGCTCATCAAACTGCAAAGCAAGTCTAAAAGTGCCATCTTCAAACGGGGTATCAGTAGGGCCGATTATTACAGCATTCCAAAGCATGACATTGTCGGCAACAGGTGATGCTGAAACTCCTGATGGAGGATCTTGTTGCATACGCTGGTTACAAAGGAATATAAAAAGAATGGTTAGAAGCTTGTTTTTAATAATAAATAAACAAATGTAAAAGAAATCCATGAATTCAAAACATTAGGATACCATAACTTACCTTGAAATCTCTCATTAATCTTCTTCTAGCGGTTGTAGACATATTTTCTTACTGTGGTATAATAGTGTAGATAAGTGAGTTGAAAGGTTATTCAGTGTTTTAAGACTGTTTCTGATACTTTGTTAAATCTTTCAAGAGGCAAGAGAAGAATTTTGAATGGAAATACAGTCTTTAACTTGGTAGTTGCCTGCTGTTGTTGTTTTTTGTGTGGTTGCAGTGGATCTGATCACTTGTCCCTTAGCAGTACGATTCAAGAGTGCAGCGAGTCACGTAGCTTCAAGCAAAAGTCGGTAAACGTTCGATAAATGAGGGGTTGGAAAATTTGTGAGCGTTTCACTAGATTAGATTGTATAGTTGGTTGGCAGTATTTGTGTTTATAAACAGTTTCAAGAATCTAAAAAAACAATAAAATTCTGCTTTAAAAGTGTTGTGCGGTTGTACAAAGGAAGTTTGGCAAGAATTATTTGATCGTTCGAAAGTTTGCCGTCCACTAAATAGTGATAAGAGAGGCGAAAGAAGGCAGTATAAATAAAAGTTTTTTTGAAAATTTGTGGCAAAAGATGAGAAATGATAAACTTGATAATGAGGAGAAGAAAAAGGAAAGAAAGGAATCAAAAACTATTGGAAATCTGATGTGTGATTTGCCTGGCAGGCGCGCGTGTGTGTGTGATGTAGCGTGTGGCTTCTGCTAGTGGAAAAAAGATTCTAGTCACGTGAGGTAATAACAGATTGGCCTATGTCACATGAAAGTCACACGGAATAAGGTTTTGCATGCCCGGTTCAAGTTCAAATTCTCTCAATTTCCGAGTGCCGACCGGTGGCAAGCAAACAATCAAAACGTCAGAACTTCTAGGCAAATACCGCTGTTCGGCAGCAATGTTTTACATAGCAGCAATCGAGGCGATTGACCTCCTGATTATCATCATGATTTGAAATCACCAGGGATTAGTAAATAACAAACATCATATGTGTAATTATTAAATTAAAGAGAAATATTAGAAATAAACAATAAATGGGGACGTCAACAAATTAAAATAATTCAACTCAATATCTTCAGGTCGCAGAGGGCTTTTGGGCTTTTGGGATTTTTTTGGCTTTAGCTTTTTTTCTTCGCTTAATCAAATGAATAGTGATACTTGTAGGATGTACATTATCCGTAGAGTAACAAATGTTAATAAAATTTACAAAGGAGCAGGAGCAGCATGGCCTTCGGGAACAGCATTAGAAACAACAGAGGCGGCATTATAGGTCTCAACAGATGATCTAGGAGCCATGCCCTCAGGGCCAACAAACTCAGCCTCTCTCCATGGTCCATCGTCAGCAAGTTCGACACCACCGGGGGATTCAGATTTACCACCAAACTTTGTTGGGAGGTTCTGAATAGGAATCTGCTTCAAGAGCTCAGTCTGGTATTTACTTCCAAGAATGTGAATCTTCTCAACAGTGACAGGGTCAAGGAACTTCTTAATGAATGAGAAAACAGTGGAGAAACCAAAGGGTGCGTTAATAACGTAAAACTTGCCCATACGCTCAGGGTAGTAGTTTTGACCAATATTAGAGGCCTCACGAATGTAACCGTAGACCTGAGAAGCAGTGGTGATAGAAATACCCTTCAAGTCCAAAATAGTGCACGAAGTTTCGACCAAGTGACCTTGTTGACGAGAACAGGCAGGAAGTCTGTACTGAGTAAAAGCTTCGTATTCCCAAACAAGGTTTTTAAGCATTCTCTCCTGTGTGGTAATCTGGTACATTTCGTTGACCTTGACAGATCCCAGCTGCTCAATGTAAACAGGTCGGCCATCTTTATCAGTCTTGTGGTAGTATTGAGGGTAGAAAGAAGCGACTTGAGTCTTCTCAGTGTAGTGGAAATCCGTCAAAATGGTGTTGGTACCAAACTCCTCACGCCACTTTTCACAACTGATAAACATTTCCTTAGCAGCTTCGACGTTGAACTTACGAGCTCTAAGGAATCGCAAGAGAGAAGCTTCGTCAAGTCTGTTTTGGTAACCCAAAGCTTGAAGAGCTGCTCGGAGCTCCTCGAGAGCCTTTTCCTGTTCAGAGGTAAGGTTACCAGGATATCCGGTGCCGCTGGTTGGGGGAGCTTTGCTAGGGTAAGAAGCTCTAAAAAAAGGGTTAGGACTCAAGATCGGGCAAACATAAAGAAAGTTCAAATTCAAGTTTCCTAGAATTGGATAGAGTGACAGAGAAAAACTTACAATAATTCCTAAAACAACACAAAAAAGCCAGTTAGTTAATATCCAATATATTAGTCAACATCATGTTCCTTTGATTCAAGCCGTCTCTTTAAATAAAAGTATGTTCAATGTAATCTAAAGTCAAGCTATTCGGTGATATCAGTTTAGTCGTAACCAACTGTATAATCTTCTTGTTTTGAATCGCCATCCAAATAAGCCCCTGTTACGTGGGTTGTTTATTACACAGTCACAATCTGAAATAGCGGTTCCAAAAAGAAATGCAGATTTTCCTAACAAACTGCTTTAACGCTGTTATTCATCGGAGCAGTCATTAATAACAGAGGTGTAGCTAAACTCAAGTAGGCACAGCGTCATTTTTTGTAAGCAGAAAAGGATAAATATGCTCAACATAACCACAAATCATACAAACAACTGATTATTTGTCTCGAAAGAGGGATATGTGTAGCTCTTCAAATTTTCTGCGATTCAACTGCTGCTCATCCTTGATCCATGCTTTCAATCATTTCAATAGCCATTTAGAGCGAAAATATTAAGACTCCACACTGCTCCAAATGAGGGTTTAGTCATATAACCAAAATAATGCTTGGTGATTCAAAAAATATCAAATAATTCGGTGTAAGTAGGATCAAGACTAGGACTAGAGAATAGCATTGGAACTGCATGTGGTGTGACTGCATTTGCTGGTGGGTGTTGGTGGTTGAACAAAAAGAATACTGAAAACGCTATGTGTTGTCAATATTCACAACAACTCCTTAATATTATTCCAATCCGCAATTAATGACTATTGAAATCAATTAAGATACAAACGTTCAAAGGATCTAAGAATCAATTGCCGAGGTCTGATGACAATTTGGTGATATTCATGAGATGTAACTGATTAGGTTGTCCATATAAAATAATTAACTGGCTTGGCTGTAAAGGGACTCGCTTAGAAAAGCAACTGTCCACTGCTGCTGATTGAATAAGAACGATACGATCATACAGTGCTATGCGGATTTAAAAGAACAAAGGATCAATCTCACTTTACCCAGACTTTGATCCCCCATCGAACTTGATAGGAGATCGTGCATGTATTGAAGCATTATGGTGTGGAATCAAAATATGAGATCGAATTGCAATTGCTCAAGTAATCCAAAGATCAATGTGTATCAATTGAAAACCATGCCTAACGGAGCTTCAAGATCAAGAAAAAAAGGGGATTTCCAAGACGACACAGCGAAACTTGAATTTGCTATATCAAGTCTTGAAAGCAAGTATAAGTATAGAAAGAATCAAACACATAGATCGTTAAAGATTATGGCAAGAAAATTATGCTCACAACAAGCTTCCATAAGCTACCATTCAACAACCAAACATAGGAACATGATGCTAAAAACAAATTTAAATAAACAGAAGATACTTACAGCTTCAGAGATACCATTTGGTAAAGTAGAGGCAACAGGAGCAGACATTGTGAAATGACAAAAGGTCGATGGAAACAACTAAGAATAATTAAATAATGAAGAAAAATAATAGAAAATAAATAAAACAAGAATATATTTATTTAAACTTGGTGAGATTCTTCAATGTGCCCCCTATTTATGTGATACGCAAAACCAAAGAAAGAATGGAAAGAGAGTAGGGGAAGAAAAGGGACAAAAAAAGGCTAAAAAAAAAATAGAGATAAACACAGCAAAGCATTTTTGGTACAGGATGCTACCCTAGCCCCGGGAAATTTACGTGTGAAGATCACGTGATGTGTATACTCTCATATCTTCCTGCTGTTGTCTCATTGCTCATAAGGTTGGTGTGAAATGCAACATTTAAGCTCCGATAACAACAACTATTAGTTGCTACCCGTATGAATGAGCCACAGGAATGCTATTTACCGTCCAACTAACCATGTTACACATACTACCTGTTACTTAATTGAATGACATCAGTTTTTTTGGAAGCATCGGTGATGCCAATATAGTAGCTAGCCGTTTCTAAAAGCACAATACTAAATTATTACCAAGTCTTGGCCAGGCCAGTCTTCAATCAAATTTGAAAATATATATAACCTATAAGGGGATTCATAACATTGAGTTCATAACAAGAAGTAATACATGAGAGCAAACAAATAAATAAAACTATATCAAGTATAACTTTGATAAATATCGAAACATTAAAAATAAAAATAAATAAATAAATAAACTTGGGTATATCCCTTAGAGATACTCAAGAATCTATAGTTCTGCCTTTACTAAAGAGAAGCAGCTTTTAGATTAAAAGAATAGAAAGTGTATGAATGGAAAAGCTTGACCATAAAAATAAAAGTGCGCGAAACTCATTGATTATTGCTTGCTGTTTTCGTTAGACTGCGCACCAGTGTTGGCTTTGGGAGTTGACGAGAATAAACTTCCAGATTGAGGTTTGGCATCAGCTAAATACTGAGACCCTTCCTGGTCCTCTTGGAAAAAGGTGTTTCCAACTCTCTCAGAAAGAAACTGAGCATAGTCTTTGGCTGCCTTGATGTTAGCTTGCTGAGGTGTAAGCTGATGATCACCACTAGATGCTGCAGGAACAGCACCAACAGTGGAAGCAACAGACATACTCATACCAATATTGTTGTTCGATGAGGGGACTGAAACCCTCCATGGGTTGGGGTCTCTCCACAAGGACTGTAAAACCGGATCATAAACGTTTAAAACAGTGCGCCAAAGGTTTTGGATGTGAGAAACCACAGCTGTCGCCTTTTCTTGATAAATATGGTGTCTTTGGGGAGTAGCACTATGGGAAGTTGTTGTTTGTGTTTTGTGCTTCTCAACATCGGACTCAGAACTTGAAGCAGTTGAAGACGAAGAGAATGATAATCGACCGCTAGAACTTTCTGAAAAGTTGCCAGGGGAAGATAAGTCCATTTCAACATCTATATCAGAAGAGGTAGAAGGAGCAGCAGCCTTAGGGGTGCTCTCCGAGACAGAAACCTCGACAGAATGGCGTCTTCCAACCTCAGTTACTTGAAGAAGCTCTGTACTTAAAAGTTGATTCAACCATTGATAAGTAACCCTGGATAACACCTCGGTATTGGGATTTCTAGTAGCGGATTGGATGCGTTTGACTAGCCATTCTCGAGGATTCTTAATAATATGAATATTGAGGTCAACATCTGGGGTATAAGAAACGGCACCGTACTTGGCACCGCCAACAGACCAGTATATGGGGTCTTCATCCACCTCAGCCATATCGGCATCTTCAGGGTCTTTTTCATTCTGATACGTCTTCATATGTTTCTGCTGTTCCTTCCAAACCAAATCAACATTCTCCTCGGTATATTCAGGATAAAGTAAGCCAGATGGACCAAATAGTTTGCAAATCTCTTCTGATGCATTAGCAGAGTCCCTGTGAGAAACAGCTTCAACGCCTTCAGCCTTCATCAAACAGTCAGCAATTGACTGGCATATCTTGGCAACGTAAAGATTTGGTGTATGAATGGAGTAAGTGTCATTTTTGACTGCATTGAAAATAGCATCCTTCAAATTTTCCAACTTTACCAACCTCAAACCTTGAGATCCAAGTAAATGCATAACGCAATGACAAATAGAAGAAGAAATAGCAATATCTTTCAATGAAAGCTTGTACTCAACAATGAGTTGACGAGATAACATAAATATTTCCGGCAGGTCATCCAAATCTATTTGACCATTACTTTTTTGAGAAAAGGTCGTCATGAATTTGGAAAACTTTTTAGCAAATAAAAGATCCATCTGAAGACGTGTAAAAAGAGTTGTATTATTATCGTTAACATCCACAGAAGAACTCTTAGTGGTTGAACAGTTTTTGCAGCTGTCCGATTGGATGCCGGGGGGACTCACACTGGTAATGATATCACAAATTCCGCCAAATTCAATCCCAGGCTGAATTCTAGTCAAAGAGTTTTCTTTTGCAACCTCTTGTGCCCAACTGTTCAAAACCAATAGTCGAACACCACCGGAAATGACGTCTTCCACAAAACAAGCTTGTTCCAGCCGTGCTGCAAATTCTGAAACCCTTGGTCTCGAAACGTAAATTTCCCAATTCTGATAATCTGTACGAACAAACTCCAAAAGTTCAATCAAAATAATCAAACCGTCAAAAGGAAACTCAAATCTGTCGAGTGACTCATAAATCTTGGATTTAGCAGTCTTGAGCTTTTCTGAGCGATCTGGCTGCATCAAAAGCTCATTTTCCATGATATTGAAAAAGTGACCAAAATATTGGCTTGAGTCAAAGGTACCCTGAATGCACTGTCTGGAGATTAGTTGTAAATCAATGCACATAGCTTCACGAATTACTTTAGGATCATTTGACTTGAAAACGGAACTGGGATTTCGTGGTGACAGTTCCAATAGTTTGGCAAGCACTTCATACAAATAATGGACAACAGAAGGGATGAACTTAGTATTCATATTACTAGGATGTGAGTCAGTGGAAATACCTTCTTGCTGTTGTTGAAGAAAGCGCTTATAAAGTGAACGATGGTGAACAATTTGCCGCTTGATGAGACCCATTTCACGTCGTTCTACTGAAAGATAAGCTTCAGTATCATAATGTGCTGCCCTTGACCATGGATATGGAATTTTAAAATTGGCGTCTACTAAAGACTGAAAGGAGACTAAACGACTGTGACTATTAAGTCCAGCTAAATCACGTCTAGCAGGAAGAAGAGAAAGGTCACAAGCTTCGTTATCATTCTCAATGATACTCTTCAATAGTTCGTCAAGACGTTGCACTTTTTGTTGCTTTGCGATGATGACGAGAATTGAGTTGTATTGACGAGAAGCAATAGCCTTGCTGACTAGGCACTTTGCTGCATGAGTGCCCATGAGACGTTCAAGTTTAGAAAAGTAGCGAAGTTGAAGAGAGTCGTAAATAGCCATGCATCTTCCGCCAACTTGGGGCACTACTCTTCCATGATAGACTTCAGAAGCAACTGATTGGTAAAGACTAATGAGATGAGAAATTGAGTCTGCTAGCGACCTAGTGAGTCGTTGAAAGTCGTAAAGTTTCCAATGACTGAAGACATGATAAAACTTTGCAATGTCGTAGAATAAAGACATTCTTGCAAGTATATTTGTAGGCTGTCCTAGAACAGACCTAAAAGAAACACCAACATCACAAGCAAGGTTGCAAACTTCTTTAGACACACCAATCATAGGACCATGGTGGCTGAACATGTATGCTACAAGAATTACTCGACTTAATGAGAAATTAGTGTCTGGTGAAGGTGTCTTGGTGCTGATAGGTGCAATAAACGTACCGGCAAATTTGTCTAGTGATGCCTCAACCTCAGGGTCTTGAAAGGTATTTTCAAGCCACTGATGGCACCGCCTTTGATTTTCAAAAGTGCAAAAGTCATCGATAGTATATTTCCTATTGTCGATTTCTCGTGGGGCGTTTAATGCTTCTTTCTTTCCCCAAGACATCAAAAAGGGAAGGTCGAGAAGAGTTGTTTCGCTTACTTCATTATACCACCAATTCAAAACAGCCCTGGAAATAATACTTGTTGCATTCTTCCTAGTCATAGGAGTGTTTAATTCAGGAGCTTGTGACGATTGAAGAGGCTGTTTCGGAAGTTTTGGAAGAGATAGTTGAACGACTGGAGGTGACGAAGCAGGAGATTTCCCGTGATTGTCTTGAGATTTCAGATCTAAGCCAAGTCGTCTTAGAGATCTTGTTAGATCAATTGAAGCTTCAGTACTGGTATTGACATCGTGACTAGAATTCTTAGTGATGTCTCCATCTTTCAAATGCTTCATCAAATGAAGACGGTGGGCTCTTCGCTTTGAATGGGCAAAATGCTTCGATGTAGACAGCAAAATTTGGCTTGGTTTATTTGAAAGTTGATCTGATATGGTACTATTGTTGAGAATGTTTTGATGAGAAGAAGTGGGTCTCTTGCGATTTCTAGATGCAACTGGAGCTTCAGAAGGAGAGTGGTGCTGCTCCTCTGATGAACTACTACCTAGGTGAGACATAGTAAAAAAAGTATCAAGGCCAAAGGTAAGATACGAGGAGGAAATTTTGTTGGAAGTGTGTGAGGAAGAAGGAGAAGGAGAAGGAGAACAAGAAGAAGAAGAAGATTTCAAGGAGATTGGCGGTAAAAGAGATTGAAATATTGATGAGTTAGTTGACGAGTTTGTATTGCTAGTTGGCTGGTACTCTTCATGCAGATCGTGAAAGCTAATAAGATGACTTCGAGCAACACTAGCAAGATTAGCTGCAATTTCTCTTTTCCTTTTAATTGTTTCGTTTCTGTTCAGTTCGGCTTGTGCTTGACGTTGCTGTTGCTTCTCAAGAAGATGTTGCGAGTGTTGGCGGGCTTTAGTACTTTTTGCTTGTTTGACAGTTTTGGCGTGACTAACAGCTTTACCACACGAAGAAGATGTTTTGAAATATATCTGAGCTCGGCGCAGAGCAGCTGTTTCGAGCTTTCCTTGAGTATGATTCTGAATAGAGGCTGGGTCTGAGACTGGTTGAGAAAACGGAGTGGGAGTGAGGGAGTGCAGGTGATGGTGTGAGGAATGGTTGTGGGTTGTCTTGAAAGGCGTGAGCCTTTTAAGAATGTGTTCCGGGGGTGAAAACTTTTTTGGCGGTGTCTTTGGAGGAGATGACGGAAAATAGAAAATGTCTTCTTTGAGTGCATCTGGTTTACTATTGTTGGTCTCGACAGCAACATTCAGATTGTTGCTTGACGGTTGCTGCCGCGCAGGTGCACGGCTGGAGCCTTTACCATGTGGAAGTGGATCACCGGCCAGGACAGCAGCCTCGCCCAAAGCTTCGAGTTGTACCACAGCCCCAGCCCCAGCATCGCAACTAACGTTTGCTAGCTCTTGAGTTGGCTGAGTCCTTGTTTCAAACTCTAAAGTTGCTGCCTGGACACCATCTTGTACGTTGCGACAATCGCTCTGCTCTTCAAGTTCGCCTACATCGCGAGG
This sequence comes from Magnusiomyces fungicola, assembly GCA_900654225.1. Lineage (NCBI taxonomy): Eukaryota > Fungi > Ascomycota > Dipodascomycetes > Dipodascales > Dipodascaceae > Magnusiomyces > Magnusiomyces fungicola. Next base: position 4,742,329 of record CAACAH010000001.1, read on the forward strand.
ATTGCTGTCAACGGTTTGCGACTCTGAAAAGACAGTTGCACTGTCATGCAGCAAAGCCTTTTTCATTTCTTGGGAACGACCATCTGCTCCTTCCTTATGACCAACTAATGATGCTGATGATGATGCCGATGATGCTGATGATGCTGATGATGCTGATGATGCTGATGATGCATGACGGTCTAACTGGCAATCTTCCGCAATCAACGAACGATTTCTATTACTTGTTCCCTCAGCCTGGATTCGTGGGCGGGTGGAGCAGGATGACGTAGAATGGTCTGGCCGAGACGCTGGTATCTTGTCCATCACAGCGGTGCAATACGCGTTTCTGGTCCGAAGAAATACGGGAAGGTCTATGACAAAAGTTTAGAATAAAAGAAAGATAGCTGGCAGCCTATGAGTTAGTAGGGATTTAAGAAATTATTATGCTGTATGCTAAATAACGTACTTTAATCTAATCTCAAAGACTCAAGGCTAAGCATCTAAGCATTTGCAAAGCGGCCGTAAACGAAGAGTAGAATCAAACCGGTTACGAGATAGAGAAGGTGTTCAGGAATAAGTATCTTCTAGTTCTAGTTCTAGTCATTAATAACAATATATAGACCGTAATAAATAGCTCAAGCCCTTATTAGCAGTACCAGCCATCCCCCACAATCCAACACAATAGTGTGTGCACACCTCCCACCTTTGACTGCACCATGTCTATCTTTACAGGCTCAGACACCAGAGTCTCAGCTCAAATCAGCATGCTAGCAAGAATGTCCCACGTTACTATTTTTGTCGGAATTCATCATAGCGTCCATTTCAAAAAGAAAAAAATTATACGAATTTATAATTACTTTTGGCAGACTTGCCCATTGCAATCGTCATATCACAGAATATCTCGCATTTAAAATTATACTAACGTGTGTGTAGATGGTCACATGCTCAGTATATGACAGTCTCGTGACTGAGTTGGTGCTACCGTAATTTCCGTCAACTGTCAGGAATGGTAGTTACACTGCTAAGCGTTTCGGGACCTCACCTGGATGGTTATGGATTCTGGGATCCCGTATTAGCCAACTGTTAATTCGCAAATGTGTGGCTATTTTTATACCCCTTTTGAAGTTGGAATTTGGTGACGAAATTTTTTATTTAGCAAATCTCAAGCTTGGAGACAATAGTGTGTATGGCAGGACCAGGATCACTATCCAACAGAAACTGAAAGAAACTGAAAAGACCAAACTAATATTTTGAAACCGCGTTTATAGATTACCAATACTCTATTACTTGATTGCATTGAACTATATCTGGCAAATGATTCGCATACTTCAAACATAGCAACTCTATCGTCGTTTTACATTAACCTTTTTGGGATACCCCCCAGTGTTCTAGAGGGCATATGACATATGCCATGATGAAGATCACCAGATATCTTTTAGACTTTCATTATGAGATCATAAAGAATCGTGGATGTTTGAATGGGGCTAGCAATCAACAGCCTCGAGTCTTTCAAGTTACATTCCATACCCTTCAAGGTAATTTATACAATAGCTAGAGAAGAGTATCACCATCGGTAATAGCATTAATAGTCACCCTTGTGATTGGTATTAAAGGTCTTGGAAATTATTTAAGCAATGATATCATTTTGAACGATTATACTTCAGATAAATTTAAAAGCCGCTTTACATAAAACAAATCATATTTGATACTCAAATGTTTTGGGAAATAAATAAAGCCAAGGGAACAAATGTAATACAGTTATTAAATAACTGCTTAAAGAAAATATTCCACTCAAATTTTTTATTTAATAAAAACAAATTTATATTTTACTCTAGAGAACTCCGTCGGGATCACGGTGTGGCCGTTCATTATGAATACCTCTTTTAACGTCAATATAGGACTTTTGAAACACTATGAATGATCTAGATAGCAATGCGGTTATCACTTCTTCAAGTGATATGAATTTTAAAGTCACCAAATTAGAAACGGTGTATTGTGAGCTTGTCGGGCGAACAAACCGACTATTTTGGTAAATTGATGATACCTGGAGCTTGGTCAAATCATTTCAATATGATGAAATGTATATCTTGGTTGGTTGAGATGTTAAAAGCATGCAGCAACCAATTCCTCCAATATATGCCTATAGCAAATACGTGTCAATCGTAGATAAAATGATAATTGTGCTAAATTACCTAAACAGTCCATTAATATCAAAAACCTAGGGACTTGAATTAAATTGCATACTAATGGTTTAACTACAGTCACATGATTAAAAATATGCGCCGCACACAGCTACGCCCATTTCAAATAAACCAGAAAGATCAGCAGCCATTATTCGCACATATCACTTATCCCAGAGTTGGAACTTGTTCTCACTCCAGCCACAGTTTTCCAGCATCAAAATCAGTTCTTTTTTGAATAGCTTAAAATTTGATACCATTTCATTGCTTTTGCCTTTGATACCCCTCTATTTATGTGATAATATTTTTAAATTGGCCCGAAAGTTTATACACATCTTTACTGGAGGCCGCTGAACACTGGTTTCATATCATAACAAATATGTTATGGAATAGAAAGATTCAAAAAAATTTAAATTTTCTTAATTGATTAATTGATTTACTTAAAGGCGTATACCGTGTTTATGTGAACCTATAAAATGGAAAATTAAATCCTTGATTATTTAGGAGCCTAATTCAAAGCGCCAGTCTTTTCCTCAATCTCCTTATAAATGGCCTCGCTTTGAACTCCACCTTTAGGATCCAAGTAAGGTCTTTCTCCAATCGAGATAGTTCTGATACCTCTTCTGTATCCCTTGAAGTCAGTGGTGGCAGTATGGAATGTGCTTCTGTTATCCCAGATAATGATATCATTGTCGCTGGTCCAGCTGATTCTGGTTTGCAAATCGTGGGAATTGACGAGAGTATCATGAATAAAGTCAATGTACTTCTGACTCTCAATAGCGCTCAACTCATTGACCTTGGTAAAGTGGAGACCGATACCAAAAATACTGTTCCAACCAGTGACTGGGTTAGTACGAACAAGCGGGTGATGACTATCAAGGTTTGATCCTACATTCTCAGGAGCGCCTCGGCGGTCAGTATAGACATCAATTCCTTCCTCTTTGACGAATTCCTGAAATGATGGAAGAGAGTATGTTCCAGTTAAGCCTTTCAAAAATTCCTGATAAGGCTTAGAGAAGCGCTCGTAAAGAGCATATCCATTGGCATAAACAGTATCACCGCCAGATCCCTCAGGAGGTCTAGTAATAATCTTTAAAGCAGTATAATCGGCTGGAGCAACTTCAAAGGCAATATCAGTGTGCCAAGCGGATGAGTTCCAAGCACCAATATTTCTTCTGTTGCTGTAGGGAAACTTCTTGCTTTTATCAATAGTAGAAGGAACCAAGAACACTTCCTTGTCGATCAAGCCGTCCTCACCAACCACACCACCAGCTTGGGCTTGAGGGTGAATATGGAGACCGTTCTCCTTAGGTCTTCCACTAAGAACACCCAATTGGTTAATGAAATCCTTTTGGTTCTGAACAGTAAGCTTGTGTTGGTGTCTGAACACAGCGACACCTTTTCTAGAGATTTCAATGGCAATATCTCTAATGATGTTGCGGGCCTTTTTGCGAGATTCAGCCGTAGCACTCTCATCCAAATAGGCGGTGATAAAGTCGGCGAGCTGAATATCATCGGTGTATTCAACACCAAGCAAGGGAGAAAGGTCTCGGCCATGCTTACCATACTCTTCCTTGAAAATTCCAGAAGGCTCAAGAGGAGCCTGGCGGTTCTCGGGAGCAATGTAAGAGGGACCTTCAGTTAGAGTATAGGCCCAAGGTGAAGATCCAGAAACAGACTTGCTTTTAGGGAAAAGCTCGGGCTTCCATTCTTCAATGCGAATATCAGTGGCGGTTGGCATTGTTGGTTTAGTAAAGAAAGTAATAATAAGTGTATAGAAAACGAATAGTCAATTGAGTTAAAAAAAAAAAAAGGATGATGAGATGATACAAAAAATCTACATCAAGGAAAATAAACCAAGTATTTATATATATTTACATTTGCTGCAATTTTAACAAAATGCCGGTTTGACATATTTAATGACTTTCAGCTGTGGCTAATGAAGTTTCAATTGAACGGTTTATACCGACTGCTTCTAATATGTTTTCAGTAATGGCATAATTGTTGCAAATGATTATGAATACTATTTTACGGTTGAAACACAGGTAGGGATGTGTTTTAGTGTTATTTCTATTCTTTTGTATTTGTATTATGGTTCTATATTCAAGATTATATCATGAACCATGATGAAGTTTATTAGTATTATCATACCCCATAAACTGGTTGGTCTGAAGTGTTTTCCATATCGCAATAGGGTTTTTTATCTAATACATTTCAATTAGTCAACTGTATTGGTTTCTTTAACTGCTGTGGTACAAATTACATCACCAAACACATTAGCATCAAGTTTGTTGCATCTCGAGATGTTTGTGGTGGCTTGTGAATCGCCATTCATAATAGCTTGATGGGAATGGCGAATATTCTGCGTTATCAGTCATCATATTTGCCAACATTTTAACGAGCCACAAACTGTGGTAAAAAATGTTCGGGTGGATTGGCTTGTAAGGCTAGTAAATCACTAATCATTGAGTCGTCGCTTTAGTGTATGGTGTGCTAGCTTTGACTCCACTTCACGAAATTTAAAGACTAGCTGATTTACAAATATCCATTAGAGTCAGTATGAACCGCAAATATACGTATATATTATGACTTGTATTGTTCATTATAACAGTCTCAGTTTATCTCTGGCTTTATGGTTTGAAGGCTGTGGTTTACATTACTATATGCGGTAAAGAATCATAGCATTTTGGTACTTGTGATTTCACGTGAACCCATCCAACTTTAGAATCTAGCTAGATATCAACATTTGATGTAATATACCAGTTTATAGATAAGCAGTATGTGCTGAGCCTAATTATGATAGGCCAATTTCGGCATAGTGACACAATTTCTAGAGACATGTTGCAACTACCCTATGGAACTCCAAATCTAAGTGTAGTACTTACTTTGACCTCGGGCCAGTACCACCAGAGTAGAAAATTTACATCCAACTTGGAAGTTTAAAGGCACTGGGTAGATTTCTTTGGAAGCACAAAATAATGAGTATTGAATCAACGAGTAACCATACGTATAATAATATAATTTCGCTATTTTGTAAACTAACTACTTGTTTAAAACTAAACAAAAACTCAAATTTAACATAAAATCTGATTCATATTCACTGTGGTGTAAGGTTAATGGCAGTTTTTTCATTTAGTTCTTTGTAAATAGCTTCGCTTTGAACTCCACTGTTTACATCGAGGTAGGGTCTTTCCCCAATAGCAACTGCCCTAATACCTCTCCTGACACCACGGTAGTCACGAGTAGCAGTATGGAAAACACTTCTGTTATCCCAGAGTACAAGATCATTGTCACTAGTCCAAGAAATGCGAACCTGCAAATCATGGGAATTGACAAGTGTATCGTGAATAAATTCTTGCAACTTTTGACTTTCAATGGCACTCAATTCATTGAAACGTTCAAAATGAGCTCCGCCAGCCCCAAAAATGGATTTCCATCCGGTAACAGGGTTGGTTCGAATAACAGGATGATGGGCAGTAAATTCACTACCAATATTTTCCTCTGCTCCACGAGGTTCGGAATACACATCAAAGTTTCTCTCCTTACCCAATTGAACAAAATAAGGCTGAGATGAGGTGCTAGTTAGACCTTCCAAGAATTTCTGGAAAGGATTGGAGAATTTCTCATAGAGGGCATAGCCATTAGCATATAGAGTATCACCGCCCGAAGATTCATCCGGCCGTTGAACAATCTTTAAGCCGGCATAAGAGGAAGGAACAGGTTCAAAAGAAATATCACTGTGCCATCCATTGGAAGCCCAAGCCTGGCGTTTAGCTGGGTCATCAACTTTGGAAGAAATCAAACTGATATCAGGATCAATCTTGCCATCATTTCCAAGGATGCCACCGGCAGGGGTACGTGGGTGAATATGAAGGCTGTTCTGCTTAGGGCTACCAGTGAGAACGCTGAGCTGATTAATTAAATCCTTTTGGTTTTGGACAGTAAGCTTGTGTTGATGTCTAAAAACAACAACACCCTTTCGGGAAATCTCAATGGCAATGTCACGGATAATGTCCTCAGCCTTTTTACGAGATTCAGGAGTGGCGGAATCGTCCAGAAAGGTGGTGATAAAGTCAGCAACTTGAACTTTATCAGTATACTCAACACCAAGGAGAGGTGAAATGTCTCGACCATTTTGTCCATATTCAGACTTGAAGATGCCAGATGGAACAAGAGGTTCAGCACGATCTTGAGGAAGGATGTAAGATGGGCCTTCAGTAATAGTAGTTGCGTATGGAGATGGACCAGAAACAACTTTGATCTTTTTAAAGTCTTCAGGTTGGAATTCTCTGAATTCAATCTTTTCAACAGATGGAGCCATTGTTGTAATCTTCAAATGTCAATGTAAGTGTTAAAATAGTAAATGGTTGATGAGACGATGAGATAATGATATGTATCAATGATTCAAATTGGTGATTTTACCATTACAAAAGTGGATATAATTTGCTTTTTATATTAATTATACATTCAGCTTATGACTGTTCACATTTAAAATTCTCAAAAATAACCAATTGATGGTCACTTTTGAAAATAAATGGTATAATTGAGACTCAAAATTATGAAAGTTAAACTTTTTCAAAATAACTAAAAAAATTTTGAAGAATTGCTATTATAAGATTCAAGTAGAAACCATTTACTTTGGGAACAACACTGAAAACATATATTACTCATTAGTACTTGGTATAGGCCTATTGGAGTCTTTGATTTCGCCATCAATACAGTTGTGGCTTTCAGGCTCTTTACTGTTTGTTCCTGGTCGAGAGCCACGTACGCCTCCTCTATGAACGCTGATCAACCATTGGATGTAAGAAATATAGTGTAACCTTTTACCGGTTATCATTGCCTAATTTTTATTAATTTTAAATCAGTAGTGATTATACCATTTCCAAGGTGGGTTTAATCCCTAAACCTCGTCTGATGCAATTGATGATCTTTTCGGTTTATTGACGCCATTCCAGCCATGTGGCAAAAGCCAGTTGACAATCTAGTAGTTTTTGTGGCAAATCTAATTTGTAATTTGTAAAACGCTTTCTTGTGGGCTCATATTCTTGTAAAACGTAATTCTAGACTTAACTTTAGAGACTATCAAAGATAGAGTTGTCCTAAATTCTAAACCTTTTAAATTCTCCAATGAAAAAGATGAAATACTTCAGCTACTTAAGTTTAATCACTAGGTATACTACAAAAGTTCAATTTCGATTCTGAAAGCTTGCGAATATTGTAAAATTTTATAAAGCCCTACACTGCTAGACTTCCTTACTATCGTCCTTATCGATAAGGATAAGAGTTAGTTAGTCCTAAGAAGAATTACACAATAGGGACGGTATCACATGACAGGGTAGTTATTGACTGGCCGGTCAAAAAATGCAGTTGGGCCTACTAGTTCACACGTGTATTGGAAATCAGTAAATATAATTTATATAGAATATCGGGAAGCAAACATTTTCAAAGTTTGGACCTTAGCCGATAAGTTATTGGGAAATGGTGATTTCACGTGAGATGGGATAACTGGGTTCTTTGTGGAGAAGAGGCTAGGCTGGACTGTCAAGAAACTTACATCCGTGGAGAGTAATTTAAGGTGGTATGAGTTAAGTGTATTTGAGCTTAATGTGTTGGGTAGTATTGATATTTATTGTTTTCATATATAGAGTAATCTAAATTAGCTGTGCTATAAATCTTTTTAAAAAAACATTAGGCATTCAATGGGCCAATGCTTTCTTCAATCTCTTTATAAATTGCCTCGCTTTGAAGTCCACCATTTTCATCAAAGTAAGGTCTTTCTCCTACAGTAGTGGTTCTGACACCTCTTCTGGAACCTTTAAAGTCTGAAGTAGCAGTATGGAAGCTGCTTCTGTTATCCCAGACAACCAAATCACTGTCACTTTCCCAGCTGAGGCGAATTTGTAAGTCATGAGAGTGAACAAGAGTATCATGAAGAAAGTTGACAATATTTTGGCTTTCAATTGGATTAAGTTCTTTAAAGCGATCAAAGTGATAGCCAGCAGCAAAAAGACTGTTCCATCCAGTAACTGGGTTGGTTCGAATAATTGGGTGAGCAGCTTCGTATTCACTTCCCGAGTTTTCAGGTGCACCCCGAGCTCCAGTGTAGGAGCCATAGTTTTCACCAGGAAGTGTAAGCAAGTTATGAATGCCTGTAAGGCCCTTTAAAAAGTTTTGAAAAGGCTTAGAAAGCCTTTCGTACAAAGCATAACCGTTTGCAAAAACTGTGTCGCCACCAGAACCGTCAGCTGGTCTCTGAAAGATCTTCAAAGCAGAATAAGAAGCAATCACTGGTTCATAAGCTAAATCCGTATGCCATGCCGATGATCCATAGGCACCAGCGTTTCTATTAATTCCATACGTTTGTGGCTTGGTAGTTGAAGTGACAAGGTATACATGAGGATCAATAAGTCCATCCTCACCAATAATTCCTCCTCTTGGAGCACGAGGGTGAATGTGAAGGCCATTTTGCTTTGGTCGGCCAGCGAGTAAGCCCAACTGATCAGTTAAATCCTTTTGGTTCTGGACAGTAAGCTTGTGTTGGTGTCGAAATACAATCACTCCTTTTCTAGAAGCCTCAATGGCAATGTCGCGAAGAATTTCACGGGCCTTTGCTCGAGCCTCCTCCGTAGCACTTTCGTCCAAAAGCGTGTTAACAAAGTCTGCTACTTGTACATCGTCTGAGTACTCAACGCCAAGCAATGGTGAAATGTCTCTTCCGTGCTTTCCATACTCATTTTTAAAGATTCCGGAAGGCTGAAGAGGTTTGGGTCGGTCTTGTGGAGCGATATAGGAAGGACCTTCAGTGGAAGTGTAGGCGTATGGAGAAGGCCCGAGGTTCTCTGTTTCCTTGCCAAAATTAGGAAACAGCTCAGGCTCAACTTCTTTGTATTGCAACTCATCAAGGGAAGGCATTTTGACAGTAGTTTAATTTATGATATGAAATGGAATAGTTCAGAGATGTAATTGGAATTGAAGTGCAGGAAGAAAAGAATCATGACAGATCTCTGGTATGTATATATACTTAAACTTGAATGGTATTTTTGGCTCCAATGTTTATAATAATCATACGCTATTGCATCATGAATCGCGGTTAATTGCAATCACTACCTAAAAGGCTTCAACGGGTTTTAGCACTGTGCTAGATGCCGGGCCCATATCGCAGGATGAACATTCCTATTTGGCTGAAATTATATGGGCGTCTTTAACCTGATAATATCTAAGCCTGGCGCTGTCGATTTTTACACTGTGTGCACCATTTTGTTGCAACTTCCAAAGCAGGAACCAACCGTATTTGTAAGGCTTTATAGTTGTACTCTGAGTAGTTCAAGCGGAAAAACGCTGGAAGCCCGCATAACTCCACCAATTAAATACTACGTCTTACATCTTCTTGTTTCTTTGCGATCTTTAAAATGTTTGTAAAATGCCCATTTGTATTAAATAAAAATCTTAAATATGAGTAATAACCATGGTACACTGGAATCTTGATTGAGTAATATGATTATGGCGTTTGCCACAAAGTTCAAATAGTGTTGTCGCCACATTTGCAGTGGATGGGAGAGTTAACGGTCTTGTGTTTGAGGCTTCAAGATCAGAGGCCCTGAACGAGTGAGTGTGAACAGGCAGCTTATCTGCTGGTATGCCAAATTACAACACTTATCGAAAGCTATCCCATATTCTCTAGCGGGGTGAGATAAACATCTCAAGGGTTCTTATGTCATATCTTTTACAACCTACTCTAAAACAATTATAATCTCTAATGATGCAATTTTCAAACTTCTTCATTATAACATGCCGGGACATCTGGAACCAAATCTATTGGATGCTTAGTACACGTCGCTGAAATATAACATCAGAACTAGCACACCATTTATCAAGCCAATCACTGGTATTCAGAACCAACCTCGCACAACTACGCGTAGTCCATTTTCAAAAATAATCTATAAATTAACCTTAAAATCCTCAGCTTAAAAAAATCTGATCATTCTATTTCCATTCTAATAATTCAATTTTAACCCATCCCAAATTACATTAACAAAATGGCTCCTTCCATTGAAAAAGTTGTTATCAGAGAAAACCAGCCTGAAGCTTTCAAGAAGACTGAGGTTGTCTCTGGACCATCACCATATGCTCATTCCATTAATAATGGCCCTTCCTTCATTCGCCCCCAAAATCGTGCTAAGCCACTTGTTGCCTCTGGTGTGTTCAAGTCTGAATTTGGCAAGTACGGTAGAGACATCTCACCTCTTTTAGGTGTCGACTACTCTGATGATGTACAAGTCGCAGACTTTATTACTACATTCCTTGATAAGTCTGCAACTCCTGAAGCTCGTAAGAAAGCTGAGGACATTATCCGTGACATTGCCATCCAGGTTTCCCGAAAGGGTGTTGTTGTTTTTAGACACCAACACAAGCTCACTGTCCAAAACCAAAAGGATTTGATTGATCAGTTTGGTGCTCTTACTGGTAGACCCAAGCAGAATGGTCTGCACATTCACCCTCTTACTAGTGGTAGTGGAGTTGCCGGTGACGATGGATTGATTGACCCTGAGGTCAGTTTGATTTCATCTAACTATGAAGACCCTAACAAGGATACTGCTTGGCCTTCTTCCGGGTGGCATAGTGATATTTCCTTTGAGCCTGTTCCCTCTGACTACGCTGCTTTGAAAGTGGTCGACATTCCTGCTGAAGGTTCTGGGGGTGACACTCTATATGCCAATGGTTATGCCCTCTATGAAAGATTTTCCAAACCTTTTCAGCAGTTTTTGGAAAGTCTTACTGCTTTCTATCCTGTACCCAGCTTTGTCAAGTATGCTGAGAAGAAGAATTTTGTGTTGTATTCTCAAACACGAGGAGCTCCAGAAAACGTTGGAAGCACCTTGACTTCCACTCACCCTGTTGTCCGCACCAACCCTGTTACAGGCTGGAAGGGAATTTATGGGGCTGCCGGTCTTCTATTTGGCAACTTTCCTGAATTGAGTGCCATTGAGAGTCAGAAATTGAAAGAATTTATTCATGATACACTTGTCAATTCCCATGATTTGCAGGTTCGCATTTCTTGGACTAGTGACAGTGATCTTGTTATTTGGGATAACAGAAGTGTTTTTCATACTGCCACAAGAGACTATCGTGGTCTTAGACGTGGTGTTAGAGCTGTTTCTATTGGTGAAAGACCTTACTTTGATGCTAACAGTGGTGTTCAAAGTGAAGCTATCTATAAGGAGTTGGAAGAAGAAATCGGAAGTAATCTTAAAATTTGAATAGGATATTTCAGCAAAGAGTTATTTGATGTTTTTAGGCTAGTCTTATTGTTAGTTAATTTGAATATTACTTTTTTTTAATTATGCCTGCAAACCTGAACAATCCAGTATTTGCGTAGATATTCAGGTCTAGCTTCTTTTTTTACTGTCTAAACTTGGACATGTTTACATTGAACTGATCGAATTTTTTTAAAATTTTTACATATTTAATATAGTTTGTTATTTTGCTGAGTCTTTGACGCCAGCTATGATTTGCTTATGTCTGATCGTGTCGTATGTGTTACTGTCAACAACCGGCTCATTACGCTTATAAATTTTACAATTTAAACTGAGAAACGGCCATGTTCTATTTGCCACAAAAGTCTTCTGTCGGTAGTCTTTATTTTGCCACATGGAGTTGGCATGGCGTCAACAGAGATGTGCTTGATTAGGCGTTATGGAGGATTTGATAAGCCTGTGTGGGGTACGTGCTCCAACCAGCTTTTAGACATGACACCATTAGCCATGACTTGTAGATAGTGGAATGTGCCGACAATTGAACAAATTCCTTAAAGATTCTGTAAAGTTAAACTTAAATCCAATATTCAATGGATTACCTTAAAAAGATTGCGGTGCTATCTCCGCCTCAATCTTTCTCCAGCCAAGATAGTCTGTAACGTTGGCTTAACTCACGTGAAATCACAAGCCAACGGCTTTATCCACATAACGAGGCTAGTATTCTCGTCCTGAACGTAGCCACAATTTTAGAGTAGCTGAGCCATGGAACAATCCACATAATCAATGGCGCAAATCTGGCCCGCCGTTATAATGTTGGTAGTTTAGTCAAATAATTATATTCTAAGTAAGCTAAAAGCTAAAGCTATAACACAATATATGTAATCTCCAATGAAATTTGCTTATACGAAAGATCCATGATGATCAATCTCACGAAACTCTTACAACATTTGAGTCCTGACTAAACTCCGACACAGACAAATATATACTGTTTGAACCGTCAGTTTTCAGTATAAAAGAAGAAACATTTCCTTAATTAACAAATTATTCTCTTTTATTTTTTATACCATTTCCATTACTCAATTTTGTCTCTTTACTCTTCATTATCGCAATCTCTAAATATGGCACCCTCTGTTGAAAAATTAGTTTTTAGTGAATTTGATTCCGGAGCCTTCAAGAAGACTGAAGTCATCTCTGGCCCATCTCCATATGCTACTACCCTCACTGAAGGTCCTTCCTATATCGCTCCTCAAGACCGCCCCAAACCACTTGTTGCATCTGGTGTCTTCAAGTCTGAATTTGGAAAATATGGCAAAGATATCTCCCCTCTGTTAGGTGTTGAGTACACAGATGATGTTCAGGTTGCTGACTTTGTCACCACATTCCTAGACAAGTCTGCTACTCCTGAGGTTCGTCAAAAAGCTGAAAATATCATCCGCGACATTGCCATTGAGATTTCCAGAAAAGGTGTTGTCGTTTTCAGACACCAGCACAAGCTCACTGTCCAAAACCAAAAGGACTTTATTGATCAGTTAGGTGCTCTTGCTGGAAGACCCAAGCAGAACGGTCTTCACATTCACCCTATTGCTCCCGCTGGTGGTGTTCTTGGTGAAGACGGAAAGATCGATCCAGAAGTTAGTTTTATTTCTTCAAACATTGCGCCTCCTGCTAGACGAAAAATTTGGGCTTCTGAGGGATGGCATAGTGACATTCCCTTTGAGCCTGTTCCTGCATCTTACTCGGCCTTGAAGATTTTCCAAAAGCCTGATGAGTCTTCTGGTGGTGATACTCTTTATGCCAATGGCTACGCTCTCTACGAAAGATTTTCCAAGCCTTTCCAGCAGTTTTTGGAAGGACTCACTAGTACCTTTCACCAGCCAGCCTTTGAGGAGTTAGCCAAAGAGAAGAACTTTACCTTGTATACTCAAACTAGGGGTGCACCTGAAAATGTCGGCCATGAGCTTTTATCTGTTCACCCCGTTGTTCGCACTAATCCTGTTACTGGATGGAAGGCCATTTTTGGGGCTGGTGCTTCTCATTTTGAAAAGTTTACTGAGTTGAGTGCCATTGAGAGTCAAAAGTTGAAGGAGTTTATTCATGATACCATTGTTAACTCTCATGATTTACAAGTTCGCATTTCTTGGACTAGTGATAACGATCTTGTCATTTGGGATAATAGAAGTGTCTTCCATGCCGCAAGTTGGGATTATCGTGGAACTAGAAGAGGTGTTCGTGTTGTTTCAATTGCCGAGAGACCGTATCTTGATCCTAACAGTGGTGTCCAAAGCGAGGCTATTTACAAGGAAATTGAAGATAAGATTGGAACCAGCCTCGCTAATTAAGTACGCGTATATAGCTATATACCTAGCAAGATGAGTTTAACAGATATATTTTGACTTTTTGAATAAATTTAATTGTGTTTTTATAGAAATTTGATGCGTATTGAGAATGTGGTTTTCCAGACACGAAAAACTTTTAATCCAGAGCCAAAATGGCTTGGTTTCCCCGTTGAGAGCTTGTAATAGTAATTAACAGAACCTTCTTCTATATCATCATTTCAAATACCCTAGTTAATACAATACTTTTAGTAATGAACAATATTAGTCTTGCTAAGAGATATTTAAAGTAACTAACTTCCTAACCCTATTGATTCATACCCAGTTATCTGTAAAGGACTTCTTTCTGCTTCTATTATAACCCAGGTAGTAATTCACCCATTTCTATTGAACAATATATAGCAAGTGAAACCTAAGGCAACCATCTCTTGATGTTTTTCGCAGCTTTCACTTTGCAGCATATGATCATCTATCGCAACCACTGAGAAGAAGGTTAACGATGTGAAAATGTAATACCATCCACAAAGTTATATTTGTAGTTGGTCGTAAAAGATTTCATTATTTACCTTGTGTACTATAACAGTTAAAGCCTGATTTGTTTTTTTACATCTATGGGATATTTTCTCACTTATATGGGCCTATTTTTACAATGTAAAACGGACAAACATGATTTTTTCCAAGGCACAATGTTCCAAAAGTAATTATCAATAAACAGTTGCAATTTTCCTGTTACTACTGAGAACCAGCAATGCCATTAAACCCATTAATAATACAATTCCTGATTGGTTCCGAAATAATAGCACACGACTGTTGAACTCACCTCCGTTGTGATTTAGATTTGTCACCGGTAAGATTATCAAGTTGCTCAGACTCATGCTAAAGTCAACAATGGTCGTTTCCGGTGATTTCGAGGTAGAAAAGTTTTAAGGTTCTCAAAGGCTGTTTTGATTGGCATGTTTGACGTTCCCAAGTACAAATGTGTTGATCAAGAACTTCAAAAGTCCTTTTGGATACCTGGTTATAAAAAAGTACAATTCAGATTGGAGGAACAATAGAAAAATACAGTTCTACTACATGTGTTATTTTTTTACAGAACATTAGATATGGAAAAGGTTGTATCGAGCAAGATGTAACAACAGTTAATAACTTGGAGAAATGGCAAGCGAGTGAACAACAAACATGACGGGGTATAATTTTATGTAATCTAATCTAGCCCTTGAATGTGTCTTATTTTTTTTTTAAATTACCGTCACAGTTAAATGTCTATTGGGACTTAATAGTCCAAGAAATTCATGCTATTACCATCCAGTGTGATTTCTCTTTCAACCCCCATTTTTGACAGATGGTTAGAACTAAACTCAATTGTTTATTTTAGTGGGAAGAAGAAGATTTGTAATTTTCTAGTTTGAATGTTTTATTAGTAGTTTAAAAGTTGGTGACGTAGGTAGTTTTCATGGACTGAAGTCAGATAGCATGGTGACATGAATCTTTTCATTTTTTTAGGTCAACAACCCACAGTTTTGAATCAAGCAATAGAAAAATCTTAATAATCAAACTAATTGTTATTGTCTTGGGTTGAGGTACATATCCCATATATGAATGGTTCTTTTTAATGCTTTTTTGTTCAAATTCCATAGAATCATCTGGATGGCTTTGATTGAATTGCCTGAGGAGAGGTCTAGATTTTCAACATTACAATTCTCCATAAGGACTATGTTTATCTGCACGATCCTTCTTTTTGAATTCCTAACATTCAGTCTCACTGGTTGGTATTTGAAATCAGCACAATAGACAAACTGTCACTCGGAGCACGTGTATCATGATTGGGCTTGGGCGATCTTTTTAATAGACTCAAGTCTTGACTCCAGGGCCTGAGCGAATTGTTGATTTGAAATTCTAGAACTTACATTACTGATATAAGTTATTAAAAACGCATCCTAACTGTTCGAGTTGACTTGAAATTCATTCACCTTCAAATATGATTAGGGCCTTTGAGCCTTTTGCTAAATTTTCAAGTACATTGATTAAACTTTTTGATTCCAAACGGCACCTTTACTCTCGTTAATTATAGAACCCAGGAGGAAAAGTCTTTTAGAACAGCATTTATTGACCAGTAGACGATTGAAGAAAATAAAAGAAATTTATGGTATGGGCTTGATGGCAACTTACAAAAATATGTAATTAATTGTAAATAGCAATCGTTTGGTTTTGTAATGTGCTCAATACCATGCTGTTTTGCACAATTGTAACTCTTCGTCTTCCAGCTTACATATACAAGTAATAACTAGTTGATGATTCTGATTGTTGGCAAATCAAAGCCTTAGAAACTGATGCTGTCATAAAGCGGCTATTCTCAGTGTCTGAACAGCAACTTGTAATTATATCCCAGTCACTCCAAAAGACTTTTCTTTGAATGAATACTAAAATCTCTTGCAAAAGCAAGTGCCGTAAATATTTATAAATCTAAAAAATAAAATAAAAACTGGTCACAACTTGTTGGGTTTCCTAAAGCGGAATATTACCGGGCTCAAAGTTGATCATGTTCACCAGCAAGCAAATTTTGGTTTACAATTCTTTTTGTTTTCTAGAGTATATAACATTTTGAGCGGCTGATCCGAATAATCCAACTGATTTAGAGTATATTTCAAATTTTTAAAGTTAAGAACTAAGTTATAGGAACATGGATCCTCCAGACGGCAAAAGTTTCAAGTTTTAAATTTCTCGGCAACAAGGGTTATTGTTGCACGGATGTTTAGTGATGAACGTTGTAATTACGAAATCTATGACAGTTATTGATGGATAATATTTCTTTCAACTTGGGGACTTTCCAGATTTTTTTGTTTTTGTTCCTGTTTCTGTTATTCTTCGTTTGGGATACGATTGTATGCAAATTGAGCTGTTCGACTCTCCGGACCATCAATTGGTTTGTCCTTATTTTTCATATATGCCAGCACATCCTTGTCAATCTCAAAATTTGGTATTTTTGACATAGTGTTTTCTAAATATGAGATGATTCTAAGCTTTAGGTTAGCTTGAAAATCTGCGTAAATATGATCTACACCAGTTGCCCCGCTGGTTGGGTTGTCATCAGAAGACTTGGGATCATCACCATTGAATGTAAGCCTGTTTGAAAGATCTCATCCCTGGCTAATTAGGTTGCAACTTTAACGTGAAACCAGCGTTTAGAATAGAAGAGGGCAGTTGTTGCATTTTCAGTATAGAAATGTTGCAACTGTTTACAAGGCGAACAGTTGGTCTCATCTGGAGCGTTAATGCGGATTAGAAAATGAGTTGAATGGATATTGGGCAAATGCTGTTGTTTTGCGTAAGGAGGGTATTACCAGGTGGCTTCAATAGATTTGGTAAAACATGGCCTTTACGCAGGCTTTTTACAACTCCAGCTTGAACTGTATTTCAACTATTTAGTAAATATAAATACAAGAGGAGTGAATAGTAGGGATGTAGTTAGGTCGACAAGACTTGAAGTGGGCATAGGAAAAAGGTTTTTGAAACCCTTGGATACTGCTACAATGTGATGACATGCCTATGAAAGGCTATATTCAATGTGATTGGGATAGTTGCTTTGAAAGTAAGACTTAAAGTTGAAAAATACGTCAATTACCTTGATGCTGATGATTATGTATTTATTCCTTCACTTTCTATTTGAGCCATAGAGTTAGCATGACCACGACCGTTCATAACAACAGCAACTGTGAATGATGTGCCAAAGGTTAGAACGCAAGCAATCAACCATGAAGATCCTTATTCAAGGACAAAAGAAAAGACCATTTTTGGAGTAGGTACCCAGGCTGTGAGATTCCTAGGCAAATGGAAGATGTGGATATTAGCGGCAAGCAAGTGGATAGACAGTATTCAACATTTGAAAGCATTACACTTGTCAATCAGCATAAAAGGCTAAAGTTAAATTAACTGTCTAATTTCAAATGAAAAAAAAAATTTCAAACTCCTTTCTGTCATGATCCAGAACAGAACAGAACAAAACAAAAGGATCATGGTTTAACCATTGACAATTAAACTTGGTAGATCCTCCAGAGCAGACAAAGTTGGTTGGAGTCCTTGTGTAATACATATCTTATATACACATTTACTGTTTATCCTTCAGAGAGGCTTTAATCAAGTTTGCAAAAATAATATTGAAAGAGATGAGCTTGTTGTTTAAGCAAATCCCTAAATGTAAATGTGAATTCTTTTTTTAAAAAAAAAGGTTATACTTTGAGTTTGGGTTCGAACCAGCACAGGAGGAGTAATATCAAGAGTAAACCCAGGTTATTTTCACTTGATAGTCACGCAGAATTGAATTTGAATCACTTGGTACCATCATTTATAATACCATTGGCAGTTCAATTAGTAAGTTTGCAACCGATCTTCGTTTGGCAGTCCGGAAGACGGAGTCATTACCAACCGACAGCAAAAGCCTGTTTAGATGGCCTTGTCTTTGATTATATAGGATAGGACAGGGTCTTGTTTTTAATGCGCAGTATGGGAATGGGTATATTTGTAAACCAAGGTCTCGTCGCTCGCTGTCTGTGAGACAAAGCTGTCAGTGTGGTCTCTTTTGTTTAGTGTTGTATACTCATCTTCTGCCCATTAAACTTTGACTGACAAGATGAAGCCAAGAACAGTCCCAGCTCCTTGGTTTGTGTTTGTGTTTGTTGTGACTTTGAGATGTATCATTGTATTCTTTGATTAGGTTGTTGATTCAAGCGTAGAAATGCCGAGCAAGCAAGGTATGACTAAAACTAGGCATGGCCTTGTGGAATTCAAATTCAGCTCAACTTGAATCTCAGTTCAAGAGGGCAAAATTCAACAAGGTTTAATAATAAGAAAATGTCCATCACCCACGACTCTCGGTTTTCATGAACCGCTAAAACAGCAGGTTGGCGGTTGTGGTTATGGTTATGTTTGGGATTATGATTATGATTATGGTTATAGTTATAGTTATAAACGAAGAAAAGCTTCTTGTCCATTCTGTCAGCGGCAATGCTGGTGTGTATAGAAGCAAGTGTTACATTTCCTTTCTTGTTCTAATGGAAGCACAAGCAAAAGAACAGCCATGCATTGCTACTTTGGAAAACCAACAACCTAATATGTAATATACAAGTCACTTTTTTTTTCTTCAAACAGGTTCCGGTTCTATCCAGGTTGGAGTAAATCACCCAATTTGCCCATCACATGACCGGATCAGATCTATTATGACTGAATCTTTTTTTTTTTTTTTTTTTTTTTTTTTTTTTGGTTTTCTTTTTTGTCCTATCCCATATATACTAAATACCAAATTTCCATTCTTTCTTCTTTCTTCTTTCTTCTTTATGTAGACCGTGTATACGATATATTCCGAGCATTCTTGGAATCATAATTGAGCAATATGGCCTATACACCTAGACCCAGACCCAGGCTCCAGACCTTATCTGCAGGCATTTAACGACTTGTTTAGTATTCTTTTTTTTTTTTTTTTTTTTTTTTTTTTCTGGAAGCTTTTGTCACACCCCAGTGCTCCTCACCTTATGTAATTGCACTTCCTTCTGCCTCGCTTCCTTTTGTGCTTTTTTCTGTATACCTTTCTGTATAATGTTTGCTTGCTTTGGTTGCTGTGCTGGCTGACTTTGTCAGATCTTATCTCATGACCTCGTCCCGCACCGCACGTGATGCCTTCACTTTTGCAACGGTAAAAACGTTGCCACTAAAAAATAAAAAACTACATGACCAAAAAACTGGCATGGTATCTAGCACGTATGTGTATGTGTTTGTATGTGTTTGTATGTATGTTTATCTAACTAATCTGCTCTTCCATATTCCAGAGACGCTGTACATATCTATATCTTTCCTAAATTCGCATACTAAATGTGCTCGCTCCTACGTCAGTAGTGGCTCTTCCTCTGGACCAGTCTGGTTCTGTTCGTCATCATGGCGGAAATGCGCCATTATTAATTTTTTACTAATAACGCCAGCTCGCAAATCCTAAACTCCTCGGCGAAAACTCCAATCTCCCACATACACACACCAACCGCATACATACACCGAACCCCGTTGCTGATAGGCGGCATCGCTATAAGCTGTAGCACACAAAACGATGCACCTCGCCTTGCATGTACGCTGCTGGTGTATCTCTCAGGTCACGTGCAGTGATGGAATACCATAGGCGTGTGCGTTTCTCTCTGTTTTACTGTATGTACCCACATACACTTTTCATCCTCTTGATTCCTGCGACTGCGAGATTTTGTCATTTTCTGAGCCACCTCTGTTTTCTTTTCCTTCTTATCTTTTTGCTCCTTAATAATGTTAATTATCTATATTATATATTATCTATTATATATTATATATTGACAGTTTTGGTAATATTCGCACTCCATGCCTGTTTTCGGTACCAGCTCTACGGGTTACACGCTGTCTGCTTACATACATCCACCTTTCCTGCAGCTTTCCCCTCCCCTCTCTCTTTCTCTCTGGCTCTCGAACCCCAGCTAGCATGCATCCTTTGTTCTTTCTTTTTTATCCTGGACTAATGTCTGACTAAGCCCGTCTGTATTACCACATCCTTATATAACGCTTCTGTGTCAAATGACTTGCTGGTTCCGTCCGTTCTTCTTTCTTTCTTTCTTTCTTTTTCTGCTTGTGCTACACCCTCACACAGCCATTCCTGCCATTCCTGTATGTTAATAATCCTGACAAATCGGCCCTTCCTTCCTCTTGTTTATAATCCTCATGTTTTTTATCTACTTCAAAATACTCGTTGCATACCAACAACACCCCCTTTTCCTCATCAAAACTTAAAACAATTCCCTCTGCTACTCCCTTCTCATACAGTTTAAAACTAGAGTCCCGTTAATTTAATTCAAATGCTAATTGTATTGAAAATGCAAAAAAAAGTAAAAACTTTGAAAATTATAAAAAATAAAAGAGTACAAGTAACAAAATATGCATGTGTGTATATAGGTCATTTCATTGTATATATAGTCATTAAAATCATTAAGTGTTTCATGCCTTGTCAAACTTCCGCTACCAAATTTAAATCTATCAGTATTGGTGTATATTGTATCTTGGAAGAAAGATCGGTGGAGGTGATGGTGATGCTAAATGTATAAAGACTTTCTAACAGTCGATACACCATTCTCATCATGATGAAATGTTACCAGAGGATGTGGGTGGTAAAATCTTGCCATCTTTGTCAGAGTTGCGACGGCCCCATTTTAGACGCTTGGACATTTTGCGCCAATGGCTTCTGACATGTTGTTGAGGCTGTTGTGATGGATTGTAATGGTTGGACATTGTGTTGATTTGAGCACAATGTGCCTGGTCAACATACTGGGGAAAGGTGCTGGAGCCAAAGCTGACACCATCAGTTGAGTTGGATGAGCTGTTGCTCAAAGGAATGCTAGAGCACTCTGTCGAGCTATAGCTTCTGCTTCTAATGCTAGAATAGTTACTGCATGGTGATGTAAAGCCGTGAGGAGAGTCAGGGGGAGTCATGGGACCCCTGTTAAAGTGAACCTCTTCACTACCACCGGCGTACAAGGAATCGGAAGATGAAGACTTGGAAAGTGAGTTACTATCCGTTAGTTGGAGAGGAGTATTGTTGTTATTCATGCACCAAGAACTGGGCTGTTGCCAGCTGCAGGGGGGAGCAGGACTAGGAAGTTGAGAGGCAATAGAAGAAAATGTGTTATGGAACATGGAACATGATGAATCAAACATGTTACTGTGAGATTGGCTCTCATTTTCGCTGATACCTGAAATATTGCTATTGGTGTTATGAGAAGATTCATGCTGGGCGCATCTTACGCTGGCAATGAATGGAAGGTATGCATTTTCCTTCATCATGTCTTTGGCCATTTCAACGGCAGATTGTAAGCGTTGAGGCGATGGGGGCTCGTCGTCGTGAGACGACATACTCATGTTACTGACACCGCTAGATGTGCTGCTGTGTCTAGAGTCTGAGAGTGATGAGAGGCCCTTCTTGACGCCACAAGGTAGATTTAGTTCCTTGGGTCCATCGGGGCGAATGTAAGCGTCGACAATGCGTCTCCACATTTGGTTGAGCTCATGTTTTGAAGCAAGACCAGACTCATACTTTTCAGTGTACTTGGCCACATCGTTGGTAAACTCTACTGTTTCGAGACAGTGGTTTTGAGAGAGGTATCCAACAAAGTTGGCATAGTTGTATGGATGAGGAGCACGCCCACTGAGAATTTCTTCGAGTGTAGGGCACTTACTGAAATGGCTTCGGAGTTGAGACTTGGTCGAGTTTAAAAGAGCTGTGGTTGAGCATGGTTGTTGTATCCGTGGGTCTTGGTTACTAGAGGTGTGTTGAGGCATGTTTAACGAGTGTACTGGATCATTTGAGGTCATACTATAGTTATTGATTGATACGGGAGAAGGGAGGTTCATAATGTTGCAAAAGCTTAATTCGAGTCTTGTTGGAACATATGTCGAGAAAGAGCAAAGAGTCAAATATATATGTAAACGATGACTGTGAAAAGAGAAGAGGTCTAGACGTTTGGTTTGAATGAAGTTGATTTATATGACTAAATGCATAGATAGTTGCTGAGTTTTAAATCGGATTAATGCGAATCGGCCGTTGTCAAATAATTAAAAAATAATGTAAGAGACAAATAAAAGGACTGAAGGAGTAAAAAGCCGTTATAAATGCTGAGAAGAATGTTTAATTACCAAATAAATAGGGTTAAGACAAATGATTTAACAATAAAATGTTGAAAGGCAATCAAGATGTCCAAGAAAATATTAAAGAGTAAGGAAAGAGAAGAAGATAAAAAGTGTCAGAAAGTTGGGTAGGGGAGGGGATGTTAAAAGGGTGTGAAGAAGTGGCTTTGGTGCGGGAAACGGCGTGCTTATATACTTTTGGCCAAAAGGCTTAGAGTTCTCCTATTGATTACGTGAAAGCTGGGTCAGCGGTATTAAATAGTACAACGGTGGGTGTGTAAAACTCAACGCTTCGATGGGGATTTTACGCGCGTAAAAGCTCGACATGGGTGTGACAGGTTTTTTTACCTCGGGTAGAACGGTAGAAATGCTTGTTCGTGCAATATTTAGTCATCGACGCCACCAATTTGTCATTACACTTTGGTCTCATGACTGCGACGACTGCCCACACACGCCCGGGTTGTGCTATTATTGTTCCGGGTTTCAGACGAGCGCCCCGCCATTGCCACCTGGAGGCTGTTTGGACCGCACACACTGGCAGGGACTTTTGTTTTTTCGGTGCCACGAGAGAGCCAAGAGGGTATTACAACCCCCAGCGACTGCTGAGAAGCCCAGTACCAGCTGTTGTAAAGATGGAACTTTGGACTTTGAACTTTAAAGCATGGATCGGCGGTGCTGGCGGGTGGCCTAAGAATCCCAAACTCTAGAAAACCCAAAAAATTAAAATAAATATACAAAGTCCTTAAAAAATAAAAAATAAAAATAAAATAAAAAAATGCCTTGTCCTCTCTCTCTCTCACACACTCTCTCTCACGGTGATGTTCCGGGTTTTCCCTCCATAGCTTAAATGGCCTTTAGGCGTTTTCCAAGACTTGAAGATAGTAACCTGATTTTGCAGAAATATACACAACGGTGGTCGTCATCTGTGAGATTCTCTTAGTGTGCCAAGACAGTGGTCCCTTGGATTGTTCTGTCCACAAGATGCTTATACGGTGATTCTAAAATGTTGGATGCTTGTTTTCAAAACGCTCTAGCGCGATCGACTGTGTTTGTGTTGAATTCCCAGGCTGTGCTCTTGTTTGAGTTGTGCGCTACAGCAACCGCGCACCAGGAGCTGGTGTTTACTAGGAGAACAGGAATGGGTTAAGAATGGGATACGGGATGTGTTTGTTTTTATGTTATGTTATGTTATTTTACTATCACTTCAATGACGATTGCTTTAAAGCACCTTGTGGTGAATCAAGCATAAATCCTTTGGTTGTCCCATCCCAATAGAGTTTGAAGGATATGGCCAATGTATATACACAAACACACCAAAGTATGGCCAGCTTGTGCTATGCAAACAAGGTTCAACGGTAATTTCGTAATTCTCAAGTTGATCTAGATTCAACGCCCGGCAAAAGAGAGAGAAAACCGTTTATATCACCAGTCATAAGACCCACTATGCTTTCCGTTATGATCTAGGGGTTGCGTGCAAACAAGGGCCTATTGGTGACTATGCACAGCATCCGCCGTACAGGCTCTTTGGTCTAGCCAACACCCTGAAGCCAACCGTTTTGCTTGGCTCCTGTGTGATCCTGGAGTGACTTTCAAGCTTTGGCCATAGGATTAATTAAGACACATAACGTCATTGACTGCAGTTGCTTGAGGTATTTGGCTACAGCAATCTGGCAGTCATGTTCATTTGAAAAAAGGGCTCTGCAATCAGGAGTTTTGAAAAGCGAGCAAATCCCTCTTGGATAGGAATATTAATAATAATAATACTCAAGCACAAGTGTTCAAAGTGTTCAATGCGTTCAATGCGTTCAATGCGTTCAATGCGTTCAATGCTACTAGCATCTATACCAAGTATAGAGTATCCTTCTCTCCTTCCAATTGCAAAGCTAGTAGGTGCGGTGCAATCAGTCGTGTTGGAGCGGAGATACCGACTGTTTTACTGATTTACAGGCTTTGTTGTGTATCCTGTCTAAAGAAGACTTTGCTGCAATGAGAAGATTGCGTGAATAAACGCTGGAATGTCAGATTGATTGACTTCACTGACGTTAGTTATCAGGCTTCGGACACGATTGATATTGCATTCAGTCACGGAACAGTGCACGTGATTCCAGTGGCGTTGCCCATGTGACTTGACTTCATGGCAACAGGATTGCTGGTAGGTTTCTCTGTCTGCCCGAAAGTTTTGAAAAGCACTTGGCATTGAAAAACACATTTAAAAATACACTCCTCGGGTCCACTTACGAGCAACAGAAAAAAATATGACAAGTTGGTATGAATTGGTACAAAATAATTAATTTATCAAAGGCTAAAGGATTTCTATAAAATGTAAAAGTCGCCTTTTGGGAATGAAAAAATTTTAACGCTGTTTTTTTTATGGTTTTTATTTTTTCGTTTTTTATATTTTTTATATTTTTTAATGTTTTTTAATGTTTTTTAATGTTTTTTGCTAGGCCAGCCGTTCCAACGGTTTTTTTATAACACCAGGGACTAGACCAAGCAGTTTTAAAAGAGGGATTTTTTGACAAGAAACGATTTAATGTTTGTACAATTGAAAACGCTTTGAGTTGTTTTATTTTATTCATTGTTCTTAAATTGTGCTTAAATTTTGAAACTGGATTGGAAATAGCAAAAACACTAGAGTAAGAAGAGTTGTATGGAAATTTAAGAATTTGGCAGCGAGGATCTTTGTAGGCCCATGAACTGAGCTTTGAGCTCTGAACTTTGAGCTTTGGACTTTGAACTTTCAGGAAAGTTATTACTAATGGGCAAAGTAAATCGGCCACGCTCGTCGAGAAAAGTACGAGAAGTTTGCAACCAGCTAAGCCAAAGCCAAGTGTATCTTGAAATGTTCTTTTTGTACACGGGTGTGGGAAGGCTACATGAGACAATAGCGAGCAAAGCGCCAATGTGAAGAAAAATGAAAATACGGCCAAGCTGTTTCTCAAAAACACAATATAAAAATAGGATATGGGAATATAACCAAAGGAAAATGGAACCGAAACACAATACGAAAAAAACAATAAGAAAATTTTTATCGATTGTTCCGCCGGCTTGTTGCGTCCTATTGTTTCGGTTTCGAAGGCCTTGAAAATTTTTTCCCTCGTCTTTTGTTACCGCCAGAGAATTTTTTTTATCGGGCTGTGTTTGTATGTATATGCGGTGGTGGCCTCAGCCGTGTGTGCCGTGATTTACCGAGGGTTAGGCCGTGATAAGCAGGCTAGTCGCTACTTACCAAAGAAGCAGGGGGGGGGCTGCGGCAAGTCGAGTTTTAATCAGTGATAATCAGGGATATGGGTATTTCGACTGTTCAATTGTCGTGATTCAAAGGTGCTGTATTTTACAACTAATTGAGCATATAGTATATATGTGCGGGTATCGGTATCGATATAGATAGATAAATAAATAGATAGAGCCTCAATCAATTAATCAATTAATCAATTACTTTGTGGTTTACGAGCCCCAACCAACTAATCGCGAGTCGGCGGGAACGAGTTTCACGGAATAGTCCTTTTTTGAATCTTTTACGATTCCTCGATTCAATTGAGTTTTTTTTTATTATTATTTTATTTATGTTTTATCCTTATTTGCTGTTTTAATTTTTTTAGAATATGTGGGAGCAACAAAAAATTACAAATACCATTTCGCAGACCTTTTGCAGCCAAGTGTGGCACTGAGTGCAACAAGAGGATCGGAGTATACCTATGGGCCGCTATGTGTTTATAATAAAAAAGTGGATGTTGGGATTTTTACATTGGTCTGTGCGACCGGGTCGAAATGACCAATATGGTTCACGCATAGTTGTTATAATTCAAAACAGCCCAAACGGTTCAAATAGTTGATTCATAACTATCAAGTAAAGTTACGTGGAGAGACTTTAGAAATATCTAAACGCAAGCTGTCTGTGTAAATACTGGCCTAACCCCGGTAGATGGAGACTGTTACCCGGCGCAGACAAACTTGTGGGCGGTTGATTGATGTCAAACCACCATTCCTGCCTAGGTTTACTCAATCTACGAAACATTTCGTGCAAACCTTTTCTCGTCATTTATATTTGGCCCCTCATAGTCCTCCTAGTGGTCCGTACACCACTGTTTCAAAACGACAATTATCGTCGGGACAATGGCATCCTTTGGTTTTGTCTAAAAACTAGTTGTCATTTTACATAAAGACTCTAGGCTCTATGTTCCACTTCACAAAAGTATCAAGTAAAAGCTTGAGGGAAAATACAAATACTACTCGGCTAGTGTGGCACGCTCACACAACCGCTGAAGCGGTGTCTTGAAATCAAAGGGAAAAAAGACCGCGGAACCTTGAGACTTGTACCAAGACAAGCGGCGGATGTCAGCACCTTGGATTCCGGGACTTGGTGTTTGGCGGTCACGTGTGTGCAGACACCGTCAGATAACCCCGGCCTGTGCGTGTATAAATTGCTGCTAGTTTTGTGCCACTTTGATTTACTAGGACTGGAGCGGATGTAGCTGTTTACCTGTTTAGCTGTTAAGCTGTTAAGCTGGCGTCAGAACATTACTCGTGTATTTAGCATTCATTTAATTCAAAAACAAGTTACGTGTCTGGCTTGGACGCAGCGACAACAACAACTACCACCACAGCGTGACGTCACGGTGCTACCGACGCTCTGCTCGTTTCAAACTCATGTTTCGACTGCCCAACCTTATGACACATTTATTACCAGCCTTTGAAATAGACCGCTACAGTTGCAACCGGCCGCTCTACTACAGGAAGCGCACGTAAGCGGAATTGATCCAGCGCACGTGACTTTTGTAATGCATGCTTCACCTATACCCCTCAACCACCATGGCAGGAGAACAAGGAGCTTCCTTGGCTTGTCAATTTTACACATGCATGTGGATTGGTTGGTCACACCTTTTTAATCAGTAGTGAACGTACTCTGTGAGCCCGCAATGCCTTACAAATATCATGGACGAGGGAAAAAAGGCGGGGTATTGGCGACTAGCTTCATGGTCAAGCTAAGCTAATTTTCGTGACAGAAACAAGTTGAATCAAATGAAATCAAACTGGATATTCACATAACGATACCAGATTAAAAACGGTTCTTTTATTATTATTTTATTACTATTCTATTGATTTGTCTATATGATTTGCACCTTTATCTTGGATTTTTTTTATTTATTATTTTTATTCTATTCCCAGCTACACAGTGGCCAAAAGAGCTTCAAATGATGACAAACATGCGTATACCATTACCTAATACCTTGCGTCATCAGCGCTACTACTGTTTTTTCCGACGCACCAAAAAGACGGTTTTAATGATGGGCACAGCCATACCAACCACCCATTCCTGTTGTACGTTTAGAGTTTGCGCGAATATCCTCCCGGTGCTTTGAAATTAGTCTGTGATACTTTGAGTCGCTGAGTCTTAGTTTGGCCAGTGTGATAACCGTTGGGAAATGACATCTACACATACATACACCAGCATTTTAAAAAACTCATTAATAACAAGACTCGGTGTATTTATAATTCAGAGTATATCTATCAATCCAGATTATTTATAACAAGTGCGCTATTGAGACAAATCCTGGAGATGTGTTACGTACTCTATTGGTAATGTGACGTAATATTCTGGAGATGCGTATATTCAAGAACATCTGCTATGCTAATGAGGAGTAAATCGTTGCGTTGTCCATCGGTTCGCTTGTGCAAGTAACTGGTCATGTGATTCCACGTCGAATTTATTTCAAATGATTAATTTAAAAAAAAAACCTGCACTCGCTATGTATTCTCACGTGAACGAACCAGCAAGCACATTCACCAAAATAACCCTATTCCTTTTCCTTTTCCTTTTCCTTTTCATTTTCATTTTCATTTTGTCTTTCTTTTCCTTCTGTCGTAACCTCACAACCACCATGAACTTTTACATTGTTCTGTTTCATCACCCTGGTTTACTACTTGTTTCTCCTCAAATACTCGTGTTAACCATCTAAATACTTGGTCTCTGATATTGTAGTACAAACCGATCGCATCCTACCATCAACTGGCACTTATCTGGTAAAAACGTGGTTCGAATCAAGAGGATGGGTTGGTTCGACACGTGCTATATCAAAGAGTAACCCACGAACAACCCGTTCCTAGCATATATAAATCTTTTTTTTTTTTTTATATATAACAAAAAGGCTTAGTTTGGGAAATAAAAAATATTCATTATTTAAAAAAAGAACCAAAAAACTCTAACAACTACCAAGGCTATTTGTAAATCTTTATTCATGGCCCAAGACTACCTAAAACCACTAAATCAAGAATATCAAATTGGCAGAATGACCCGAGTTGGGACTCACACTGCTCCGTTTCTAGTTAGCCCACCTTTTTATTTTGTGCCAAGTTAATCCGACCCGTGTCAGCTCTCTAGTCTGCATAGTGCCTTCCAGTTTTGAATTTACACACACATTTTCTCAGAAACCTTGAATGTTGATCTCGTATTTCAAAGATTTCAATCCTTTCAAAGATGCTATTGATAATTCATACAGGTTTCTATTGATTGAAGCATGTTTAATTCATATTTTTCTTTTCATTCAAAAGGCCAGATTTGAAAAGGTCTGCATTTGTTTATGAAAACTAACTAACCATTTCCTAGCCTCTTTTCACTTTTTATTATTATTATTTTTTTTTTTTTTTTCAAGCCGTCTCTTTTAATATTTTAATCCCCCAGAAAGTATCCAAAACGGACTAGCGCCGATTTGTCGTCAATAACCCACCAACTTCTCACTATTCAATGCTTTTTTACAATGCGATTTGAGAGATATCAGTTAGTTGTGTAAACCGAGCATTATACATTATATACGCACTGCTTTCATCCACAATACCACAAAAAGAGACAGTCGCTGTGTCCGTTTCCAGAGGGGTAGTGCCTATAGACTTTCGGTTTGTTTAATTTCCGATCTCCGTAATTTATAATATACCTCTTCAAAATGCTCAACCCCAAAACACAGCAGAAAATGGAAATTGTACGCACAAAATCACTTAGATAGCAGTTAATCGCGGCTAATTCAAAGGCTTTTAATCTCTATCTACGCCTCTTTCATTTGTGCTTTCATTTGTATATTCGCTCTACATTTTGATCATGATTTGGGCTACTCCTTCCCATCTTCACTACGAAGAGAGCGTTGTACGTATCAGAAAACGGCGCGTAACGTGACTTTTAAACATGGGCAAGGGTAGATCGTTTCTAGCCGTTAAACTTTAACCACCTTTCCCAAGACAGAATTTACATTGCTGACCAATCGCTTACACATGTCTCATTTGTGACATTACATGTAACAGGCAACTGGCATGCTATTGCAATTCTGCTATTACAACGCGTATACCATGCACCGCAGTACCAATAAATAAAGATGGCCAAGAGAAATCATGGAGAAAGTACAAAAAAAATAAATCCATAGTGAATTCCTAAATGAATCACAACGGCTTCCAAAAGTGGGTATACAACACAGTACAGCGGATATCCCCACAAATCCAAGAATTCAAAAAAATGTCCAGGCTTTCAAGACAACATGCTGTTGATGGTGACTACGGACGTTTTGAAACATGGTCTACATACAAACATCAAAGTAACGGTGGTTTTCCCAAAAGGGTGGGTGCAACAACGGTATCAGCTACCAATTGATCTTTATATCTGACAGCTCCCCTTTTATTGAACAACAATAAAATCGCACCTTTGTATACTTGGGAGCGCTTACAGTGTTCATGTGATATCCGTCCATGTAGACCATACCCCTCCCCTCTCCTTCTACTGGAACACCTTGTATCTTATCAGCTAGCCACAGTAATCCTGATCTCTTTCTATATAATGGCCATAGATCTGCTATAACCAATAAAGCGTGACCCTGCTATTTTACTCCAACTGCTTATTTGCATGCTACACTATAAGCCACCAGCCCCTCCCCTCTTTACTTACTCGATGGAATGCTGCTGTGTGATCCTTGGTCTTGGTCATCTGACTCGCTTTGAAAATGCAACAGCACGGCTGGCCTGGTGTCGTGACCGGATTCTTTGAATAACATAGTCCCAACCCTTTTTTCACTAATAACCTGTTCAAGCTTACTAGCGTTTAGGAAAGGTTTGCCATATCCCGGCATTTTGTTTTTCAAACCAATAATGAAGGTCTCTCGATCTCAAACCTTCTCCATATTATAATCTATTTTTCTTTTTTATTCCACTACAGCTTGATTAGGAATTAGTACACGTAGCAGACTTTTGGCCTTTAAGTTGGCGATTCACGTTGGCTTTAGTTGCTTAGTCTTATCAACATGCTTCGTTTTGTCAAAGCCCGAAATGTATATTGTTCATCTTTATTTGTGCTGTAACATGCTGTTATTAATATTATTATATTATTATATTATTCACATTCACGGTTTTACTCCCCCCCTCCTCCATCGTTTTGAATAACAGTCTGCTACTTTAACATGTGAGTGATATTGTCAATCACCGTTAGTATATTTCAACCCATAACCTTGGATATATTCAGTTAAACCATTATACTGAAAACAATCAACCAGCAGCCTAGAATTATGTTCATGCCGTCACATTTAATTTCATTAAAAAGACTTGCTTTTACTTCTTCTCTCTCCTTCTTTCATATTGTGGGTTAACATGCTCCCAAACTTGTACTGCTCGCTTGTGACAATCGCAGGCCTTGCATCATTCTCAAATTAAGACTACAGATTTTAACTGAAAATAAACTGCTTCATGTGAAATACATGTTTCTTAAATGCTGTTTTCAGTTATGCCTTTTGTTAAATCAAGTCACATCATACACGTGATCAATCAAACTTCCCCTTTTAGGAATATTTACTAAAAAGGAAAATCATTTTACTCAGTTCAAAACCCTTAACCATTCCTGGGAGAAAGTTAAAATAAACCAAAGGAATCAAATTGATAACTAAAAAACTATTTGAAATAAACCTAACATATTGAGAATTAATTGTAATATTACGGCAAATAATACCATATGAGCCAAAATAATAACTAAATATCATCTAATCATGTTTTACCACCTTTCCTCTAAACGGTACATCAGCCATTACTCCTGTATTAATTGCACCTCCATCCAAGATTTCAACATGATTTACTTTTTTTTCAAGCATGTACCCTTCAACCACATACGACGCTCTTACAATTTTGAAAATTGAGCTAGTCTTATCTCATAAAGAAGACTGTAATATGTAGGTATAGGATAGAATATGGAAGATTTGCTGTGACAATATAAATTAGCGACTCGACAATGCCCCCCAAAAAAAATGGCAATGATGTAAACTTGAGCCGTAATGTTCCATAGCAGTCGATAAGTGCTAATAGGTGCTGTGAATATGTCAAAAGAAACACCAGGAGCATATTGAGATAGAATTGTATAAGCAGTCGGTGCTACTTTTACGTTGAGCAAAATTGGGAATATCCGAATAGGGCATTTATTAATAGTACCATCTTCAAAATAAATGGTTGTTTCTGGCTTGACTGATAAATTGTCAGTTGCTGATTGATATTGAGTATACCGAGTGCGGTAATAAGTTGTGATAAATGTAATGCTGTTTAGGGGAAAGTTAAAGTTATATCCTTCTACTGATTCACTAACAAAGTTGACAACGTTTCTTGCAAAGTACTGATATTCGGGATCAGCGGTTGGTTTTTCAAAATCCTGAACTGCAAATGTCAAAATAAATGAATTCTTTGTAGCCTAAAGCTGATGAACATTTTCCCAGTATGATGTAAAGTTGTGAAAAACATTTGGGAAAAAAAGAGCAGTGACTTCATAAACATTGAGGAGCTGGGGATAAATAGAACCCAAAAAAGGAGTTGATCCATTGTATCCAAAAGTCTCAACATTATCTTTCAATAACGTTAGAAAATCATCAGCTGTTGGTGCTAAAAGCGTCCGGTTTCCTGTTTGTGAGCCGAGAAATACAGTCGATGCAGCCAACACCAAGGAATTATCATTAGTACTTGACAGAATAAAGAGTGTAAAGTTACTATCAATATAGGGAACACGGCTGACATCAGGATCAAGGATAATGTTACCATTTTGGCCTGCTGTTTCAAAAGTGCTGCCAGATACTGTGGCAGAAGAGTTCATAGCTAGGCACTCAACACTAGGAAGCATCGAACTTTTCCAAAGAAACTGAACATGATCACTAGTTGATTCTGTAAATATCAGCAAACTGTCTCTAATACCACATCTAAGTATTTCATTTCCATAGGAATCGTCTGCAGAATATGTGATAGCCCCCATGATATCTAAAACTTGGATATTGTTGGTCGAGCTAAACTTTGAATTGTCTCAAAACTTCCAATTATCGTAATCGTCGGTTTTGGAATATCCATAACTTTCGGAATAAGGAAAACCCAAATTGGACGCATTGTAAAAGTTGTAATCAGGAGGCTTAAAGATGGACTTGGACTTGGACTCTTGTAAGAACGTGGTCGACCATGGAAAATACTGAGGAGCTGAGATATCCCCGAAAACAATTTTCAAAGGGTATCCAAAATAAAACAGACAGAAAATAATAATACTGAAAAAAAAATGTAGCTACTGTGCGTTTGCTCCTTCTCACTGGAGATTCCTAGTTGGGAGCATGTGAATGAAATTACAAATGATGAAAGCCTTTCTCGGCACCGAATTATAAATAAATAAACTTTGTTAGTTGAGATAACCTACCCTATATTTAAATATTGGCAAACCTTGTTAACGTTTCTGTTAGATTCTAACAGTTTCAACATTCGGGGCTTGGAATGTGCCTCATATTGGCAAAGTATATGTCGAAAATGTTGTACATAATCGTCTATAATAGTGCTGAGCTTCTAATCCATTGAAACCTTTACAGTTGGAGTTGCTATTAATAAACTACAGAGGCTGATAGTGAGTTGCTAATTTTGAGAAAAACTGAGAGAATATATATTAGAACTGGGTAGTTTTGATATTTAGAGGAATAATGGCGCAGTTTGACGCCAATGTATAGCTAGATTGGGGAATAAGCTTTCTCCAGTGTAGCACCAAAGATTTCTTTACCGACATCAGAGTAAAAAGATTGATATATTTGAAAAAGAATGGATTCTCAATTTAGGAATACTGATAATCTAGACCTTCAAATTTGGACTTGCCAAAGCAGTTAGTATCAAAGCCAGAGCCGGCAAGGTTCCTGAAATACTGACGTGAAGATTATACTTTTTTGAATTTTTTTTACCCCAGTAGATGATTATACATGAATTCCGATATTTGGATATTAACTTTGCCATGATCCAAAATTACAATTTGATATGGTCAGAGTGAGTAAATCCAATGGCTTTTTTGGAATGTCTTTTGGAGAGAGCAAACAATTTACAAAGGTTAATGTTACAGATATTCAAGTCAATAAATACAACTAGTGTGCACAATCAATAGAAGAATTGATTGTCAACCTAATATGAGTATAGAAGTAGAATTAGTGTATCCGATAAACAATTAGACAGGAAGCAGACAGTCTTTTATTTGAATTATCAAACCCAGGTTTAGTTAGCAAGTCACGAACCATCAAAATCTTAGATCTCGTTGAAAAACTACATAACGACAGTTTGGCACTTAATACTTAGAAGGACTATTCACATTACAAGTTTTCCTGTTTATGTAAAATTTACTTGAAATATATGCTAGCACTAGCTGAGGCAAGGCAAATGCCTCCATTTAGGATTTTACTCATTCTCGAGACTTTGAAATTCCTGGGCTTTTGAAAAACCTTGCTTAGAAGAAAAAGTAACCTGTTTATCACTTTTTTACCGAGACTAGTATATGCTTCTAGATTCATGCAGAACCTTTCCCATGAGTTGTCACATAAGAACATCAGGCCCAAGTTGATATACAACTGTAGCATAAATCAAAAGCATGCTTGCCGAGTTGCACAAACGAATGATTCTCCAATGTCTAGATGGCCTAGCCCACCATGTTGGATTGATACCAAGCAGCGTTTTTGCTGGCCTTCTGTATTCCGGTATCAGCGTGACTCGACTGATGATCCTAGGATTTTTTTTTTTTTTACCTTGATCTACTAACTCTGGTATCCTTCTCTAGGCCATCTGTACGGGCTGTGGCTTGAATTAGTCCTCTCAACCTCCGGAAAACATTCCGAGCGAGTCCTTCTAGCGTTTGGATATATCGTATACTGAAGACACTTGCTATGGTATTATGTAATCACACGCTTACTAAACTCTCCTAGGCGCATTCACTAGGGGCCCTTTCTCCATAATTTCCCAGAGATTTTCCGGGCATACATGGATTCAACTTAGTAATCGACACGGAATATCTTTGATATCTTTAAAATAAAAACGTCGATATTAAACGAACAAGTATTCACATTTACAGACCGATTTGGAGATTTGGTTCATTACCTAATAAATTATGCCATCTGGGTAAACAATTAAACATGGCATATCAGTTCTATGCCAGAGTAAGCTTGAACTTGCTAAACACAAGGATCCGGACGGTCGGAGAAATATATAACCAGGCAACCAGATCGGTGCAACCACGTAAAATTGTGGAAAACAAAGGTATCATGGCTTATTACATCAGGGTAATGCTCATAGTTCACAAAGATGGAATGGAATCAACCCGCGGGAGAGGTTTGCTTAACAGAAATAAGATTAAAGAAAAAGCATCCCACAAAGGCCCAGCCAGGGTAGTAACAAAAAGCCGGATATAAAAGCGTGTGTGTTTGGAACGCCGAAATGTATGGGTATTTGTTTCCATTGCTTGACCGAAGCATCTAGAGAATCAGAAGGTATTGCCGTGGTACGTAAATGGCACTTTCTCGGTGGTGTGGTTACGGAATAGGCTAAACCTGGGCCAACTCCCCAAAAAGGTTGGATGACATTCGGTGTGGTGACCAACAACGTGACATTTTAAGGTACCAAGAACTCGGTTGCAAGCTTACGCCATCGGTTCTGGTCGGAACTGTCTGCTCGCTGATACCAAATACTACAACAAAAGTTAGGGTTTTTGGAACCTTTCGAGAATTTTAGATTCACATCTCATGGTACATGCCATGAGGGCCTCGAGGTGATGGGAGGCATGTGCGTGAATCCCTTGATAGAATTTTAGTCCAACAGGCCATTTGGAGCATGATGCTGGATTTACAGAACTCTGTGCAGACGACTCATGGTGGTAGCACCGGGATCACGTATCACAAAGTGTTCTTTGAATTCGAAATTCAAGAAACACAAGACTGTCTATAACCAATATTTTTTTTGGTTAGTTTGGCTGCGCATCTTAACATTTTCATATCTTCTGAACTTGGATATCTCTGGAATTCTACCACCCATAAGATTACTTCATACCTGAAGGTAGCTGTTGAAATGTGTTCTATACTATAGCTCGTGACTTCTCAAGTGATGGCCTTATTCTCATCTCAATGCCTTAATATTTGGGTAACCCAGGTGTTTTCTAAATCAAATGTAGTTTTCTTGTCTCTTGCCTTGAATAAGGTAAAGTATCTAACATTTGACTACCACTGTTATTTTCAGTCCAATGAATTCGTATAGTAGAGGTTTTGGGATATATATCATTTATGTTGTTCATGTGTTTTCTATCGCCTCCATTTCTTCAATTCCATGCTCCTGATCCTAATAACATTCCATTGGGTATGGCAAAATGTACGAGGTATTGGTTGAAACTTGAGCGCTGAACCATCTCTCCGGGTCAGACTGGTATTGAGCACGGATCAAAACAAAACATAGCTATTCTTGGTATTCTGGCATCGTCTTTGGGTATTCAATATCTAAGTCTCTTTTGCCACATTGAAACAATCTTCTAACAGTTTTGAGATATATTGTCAGCTCGCAGGGTATAATTTTCTGCTACATCGCTTATATAACAGAGATCCAACTGATGGTGGAAATATTCCACTAAACATGACATAATCACGACATAATCATTACATAAAAGTCAGATAACCCATTACATACATATTGACAATGTAAGTCTCCATAGCAATGGGTATGTGAACCCCAAAATGTAAACAACGATGAAAAATAAACAAATTTGGTGGTAGTGACTTGGCCGGCTCAGGAACGCACAATCATATATGCCATCTACTCAACCTCTACAAAAGTCGCAACACCTGCTTGTTGAGATTCGCAGATTCCAACTTGTTTTTTCCATGTACCAACTAGACTAGCGTTATGTAATAAATGTCAAGCTCATAAACTTATATATTCAAATTTCTAAATCTGTTTCTCGTCTATATATACGAGTTTGTTGTGCACGCTACCCTTATTGTGGTTGTGGTTGTAACTAATGATTGAGTTTACCCCCTGGATCAGTGCAATGTAAACAAAAGCAAAAAAAACAAAAAAAGCTCCTTCGCTCCTTCCTTTCTTCCTCCTATCACCATTTCCCGCAACCTTACCTGATCACTTTTCAATCTACACATACATTCACAATGAGAGAAATTGTAAGGCTGGGTCGTATTGTTGATTAATTCGGCATGATCTGCTAACATAAATTGTTTAGATTCATCTTTCTGCTGGTCAATGTGGTAACCAAATTGTAAGTATTTCAATCCACCCTTGTTTGTCCAATTGCCCATTAACTAACATCTTTCTTGCAGGGTTCCTCTTTCTGGTAAGATTCATTCACTGAACTGCGGTAAAATAGATTATCCCCTTTCTAACCCAATTTCCAATCCGATAGGCAAACAATTTCTGACGAACACGGAATTGACCCCTCAGGAAAGTAAGTAGCCTTATGATCTGATTTTGTTTTTAATAAGTTTCGAGATCTAACAATTTTTTTTTTTTTGCCTAGATATGTTGGAGATAACCCATTGCAACTTGAACGTTTAGGTGTTTACTACAATGAAGCTTCTTCTCAAAAGTATGTTCCCCGTGCCGTCCTCGTTGACCTTGAGCCTGGTACCATGGATGCTGTTCGCAGTGGTCCCTTTGGCAATCTTTTCCGACCTGACAATTTTGTCTTTGGCCAATCCAGTGCTGGTAACAACTGGGCCAAGGGTCACTACACTGAAGGTGCAGAGCTTGTTGACAGCGTTCTTGATGTTATCAGACGTGAAGCTGAAGGCTGCGACTCTCTCCAGGGTTTCCAAGTTTCCCACTCTCTTGGTGGAGGAACCGGTTCTGGTATGGGTACTCTCCTTATCTCTAAAATGAGAGAAGAATATCCCGACAGAATGATGGCTACTTTTTCCGTAGTTCCCTCACCAAAGGTCTCCGATACCGTTGTTGAGCCCTATAATGCCACCCTCTCAGTTCACCAGCTTGTTGAGAATGCTGATGAAACTTTCTGCATTGATAACGAAGCCCTTTATGATATCTGCCAGAAGACACTCAAGCTCCCACAACCCAGTCTTCACGATCTTAACCAGCTTGTTTCTGCTGTCATGTCTGGTATCACTACCTGCCTCCGTTTCCCTGGCCAGCTTAACAGTGATCTTCGTAAGCTTGCTGTTAACTTGGTTCCATTCCCTCGTCTTCACTTCTTCATGGTCGGATATGCCCCTCTTTCCGCTGTTGGATCTAAATCTTTCCAGGCTCTCACTGTTCCTGAATTGACACAACAGATGTTCGACCCCAGAAATATGATGGCTGCCTCCGACCCCCGACATGGTAGATATTTGACCGTTGCCGCTTTCTTCCGTGGTAAGGTTTCTGTCCAGGAGGTTGAGGATCAGATGGGTCTTATTAAGGAACGTAACTCTCCATATTTCGTTGAGTGGATTCCAAATAACGTTCAGACTGCCATCAGTAGTATACCCCCTAGAGACACCAAGATGTCTGCTACCTTTGTCGCCAACTCTACTTCCATCCAAGAGCTTTTCAAGCGTGTTGGTGACCAGTTCTCCGCCATGTTCAGAAGAAAGGCTTTCTTGCACTGGTTCACTAATGAAGGTATGGAAGAGAGTGAATTCACTGAGGCTGAGTCTAACATGAACGATTTGGTCTCTGAATACCAACAGTACCAAGAAGCTACTATTGATGAAGAGGATGCTTATGAATATGAAGATGAAGTTGCCATGGAGGACCAGGCTATTTAAACTTGTGGTCTGAATTTTCCAGATGATTTGTTAAAGTTCTTCTGGATGGTGGATATCAATGAGTGATGTACATTAATGAGAAAAAGAAAAAAAACCGATATCTATGATAGTAATAATAGTCTTGGATATTTTGAAAGCATGAACCCAAATAATTTACTTTAGTTGTTTAATTTAATATATTATATATAAAACCTCGTCTTGATGATCTCAAGTCCATCTCAAAAAAAAGGTTAAAAAAATAAATACTGTTAATCCTACATACTAGCTGGTGAGAATAAAGTCATATCACACCCCAGGATTTCAACCAAATGAAATTTTACTGTAAAACATGATTCCAAAAACACGTTAATAACTTCATTTCAAAAAAAAAATGTCATTCATAACTAATTTTAAAAAAAGAATTTACAAAAATTTACAAAAATTCACCTAGTTCATTAATCATCCTCATTCTCATCGTCTTCGTTTTCCAGATCTACATGCTGTCTAGACCAGTCCATAGCCTTCTTTTTTTCATACGAATAAGGCTCCAACACTTTACAAACCTCTACTTCAAGTCCTGACTTTATCAAAGTATCGATCCAATATTTTTGTTTATCACTCAAAGAATCATTCTCAGACTTGACCTCAACAAACATGATAGACGCAGTAGGAACAATATTAGCAGGTTTGTTAGCCACAACACTGCTTTCCTCGTTTTGCGAAATATTAACACTGCTGTCGCCCAAAGAGGGCTTCCACAAGCACAAATCTGGCATACCAGAGCAAACATCGCGATAGTTTGTTGCAAACAAACGCATCAACTTGGAAAGAATAGTTGGGCCAATATGATTGGCAACAGTCAAAAGGTCATGGAGATCGTACCAAGACACACCAATACATAACGTTTGCCTGGAGAACTCACGGTCGTGAATAGCACTCAGTTGGGTAGTGATAAAAGATCGGCCTCGTTCTTCTGGTGTGATGACATCAGGAATATCATCCAAGTCATCATTATCATTAACTGCTGCCTCTATATCTTGGGTATCTGCAATTACTTCATCATCAGAATCAATTACAATGACTTGTCCAGGATCACCATGTGGCCGTACATCCAAGATAGCAAACGAGTCTTGACTGTCATCAGACGAAGAAATGGTAAGAGTAACTGGCATTTTATGTTTCAAATGTGGCTCTGAAGTGTCGTTTGATCCGTTATTTTGTCGACGACGAAAATTTTGTTGATTCGCTCTTCGTTCTCGGCGCTCTTGAAAATACGCATCTTTTCTATTCTTCGCCAGAGACTGCAATCTTTCCTCATCAGTTTCTTGCCTTAGCTCAAGATCAATTTCATACATTTTACGAGCATAGGTGGGAGGTGGAGTGCCAGCAATCTGTAATAGCCTCAACTCTATCGCAGACTTTCGCGAAGTGTAAAAAGATGCACTAAAAAAGTCCATGGGAAAACCTTGACAGTGATGCTCAAACATTGAAGGAAATTTCTTAGAATTAGTAGACTCTTTTGAGCCATCGTTCTGTTCTGACTCTTCAAAATCAACACCAGGAATTTTTTGGGTATCTTTTTCAACATCACATGAAATTCCGTTTGCTTCTTCCATATTACCTTTTGCAAGTTTTTCCAATGTTCCTTCCAATTCGTCATCAATGAGATCTTCTGGGTTGGAAAATATAATATCCCAAAATAATAAAGAAAACAGTGTAGTTAACATTGAATTTTCCGAATGAACACCGACATATCCATAGTTCTTTCGGTAATGTTGAAGTGCCACCTCTTCCACATAAAGCGCATTATTGCTATTTTCAGAATCTTCCCATTGAGGTCTGCTCATCAAAAAGCGTCCCGCGCTATTCTGATTCTTAAAGCCTTCTTTCGAAGAAAATCCACTGCCAAAAGTAGCAGCTTCTCCTCGAATACTATTACTTGTACTAGTGCCAAGAACAAGATCACTGGAGAATGGCTGGCGAGGCATAACTAATTGTCCTGGGTGGGTATTTTCACTTGAAAGGACATGAGAGCTACCATTATTTCCTTGGTTGCTGTGCGAGTTCTGAGTTGCACCATTACTAGATGTAGTTGATTTTTGAGAAGAATTATAAAATCCACCAAAAATAGTACCACTAAGAAGAAGAGATGCATCATCTTGGGACTGAACAGTTGCATTACTAGAAAAAGGGCGAGTTGGTGTTGACAAGTTCGATGATATAGACTCTTTAGCAACAGGTGAAGCTGAAGGAATCGATTTGTCATCCTTCCAATTCGGCTGTGAGAACTTTCTGATCTCGTTTTGTCTGGCAACGAGTGTTCTCATTTGGTTTGAATTAGTGGTCCTGTTACAAGAAATAAATCTTTCAGGAGCCTGTGAGTACTCAATATGTGAGAAATCAAACATCAGCGTGGGATCTGATCCCAAACCGGACACTTCATCATCTTTACCCTTTTTAGCGCGCATTATACCAGCCATCAATCGATTTTTAAGTCTGGTCAATCGATTACGTAAAGCAATTTGACAAGTCTCATGTACCAGTGGATCTCGAAGACCGGCAGAGCAAGTCGCCATAGACATCCGTAACCAAAATTCATATACCTTATTGTTCAATGTTTCAGTTAATAACGCCTCAGTTGCATAATTATCATCTTCTCTGTTATTCAAAAGCTCATAAATCGATTGAATATGCCCTGCAACTTCGCGAAGCTTCAATTCTTCCTCTTCTTGAAACAAGCCCGTGGAAAATGAATTCTTCGCGTCTTTTAGTTGAATTTCGGCCCCCATAACAGACCAAAGGCCAGCAACCTGGGGATTCTTCTTGATAGCGTCTAATATAGCTTTCACGCTTTTTGGGGTATTTAAAACCAGAAATTCTCTAGAATTAAAGACATGAAATATAAACTCCACATTCATTGTCTCTCCATACTTCCCGATCAAATACTTCTCCTCAATCATCGCTTTCCGAATATACATTGAGCCCCGCTGACTTGACGCATATACCCGCTGTTTAAAAAGTATGTCAAGCAGTAGCCATTCACTCTCATAGTGCTTCGATAGCCTCACTAATTTAAGAGTTGGGCTAATTAGCAGCCAAGTCGCGGTATTGTATACTGAGCCAATGTCTCCAAGTAACTGTTTGGCAATGGATTCATTAGGGGCCATTGACTGAGCTTCTTGTGACCAGCAAGCTGCAACTTGTAAATCCTCAAGGATTCGAGGCCTTATTTCGTTTTCATAAAATTCCAGACATTTTTCAGCTCTTCCGTTATCAGCCCTTTCAAGGCTAAGTTCCTCACTGTGATGCTTTAACTTCAAAGCGTTTTCGTAATATCTGTAATACTCCAGTGACTGGAAGTAATTTGAGGACCGCTGTATAGTATATTGTGGAAACGTTCTCTTTCCATATTCGAAAAGGAGCGCAGTCTCTTCATGGGGATAATCCTCAGGGAAATAATCCCTTACTCGAAAGTATATGCGAAAGAAACGATGGAAAATTTCACGTATAACTGGGTTTACCCTTAGATTTCCATTGCCAAATTTAGTGATATATTTTTGGATAATTTGCTTGGCACGCATAGAGCTATTCTTCGTAGGAGTCGTAGATGAAGACTTAGGAGCAAAATATACGCTCATAGTTTTCTGACTCTCAGCTTTTAAAATGGAATTAATCAATTCGGCCTTCTCTTGCTGGGCTGATGGTCCAGATTCCGTTGAAGACCTCCTTTTCTTAGTTGGAGTCTTTATTTTAAATGATTTTAACAATTCCCGCAACTCAGTCATCCCCAACTCTCCAAGCGTCGTGCGTAATGGAGCGATGTTAGGATCATATTTTAATAGAAATGTTTGAGTTTGAAGCTCTACTGGAAGAATATCCTCCATTCGGTCTTTAAGATTTTCGTAAATATCATCGATAACAAGGTCGGTAGGAGTCAGATTGTTTTGATTGAATTTGTTAAGAGTCTCTTCCTTTAGTTTTTCGTCTCTCTTGACAGTATCTTCGGAATCGCTGAGTTCAGTATAATATGGCTTTTCAAGTTCTTTAATTGCTGATTTCACGTCTACTCCTTTTGCCTCATATTTAGAGTAGTCGCCAATCCATTTATCTTTTCGCAAATACATACTCATAAAGAAACATTTTGCATTGTCTGACAGTTCGTCCAGGAAGAAGGTAATGCATGCTCTTTCTCGTGGAGACAGAATATTCATTTCATGTTCACGAATGGGGGTAAAGGCCCGGATAGCAACTTTAAACTGAGCTAGCTCTGATACATCGTCAATATGAAAAGTATTGTGATTTAAACTGTTGCTGGAAGTGTTGAAAGGTCCACTGCCAGGTCTGCTACCAGATTTAGGTGCAGAGTCAAATGTGTGAGATCGGTCGGTATTTGGAGTACATGAGCCATCCGGAAACGAAGTGACACTACTGCCAAATTCCATTATCAAATGTATTCATACTTTCGGGAGGTTTCAACCCATAAGTATTAGACAATCGATGATGGAAGGAAAACTAAATGGAGAAGACGTAAAATAGTGCGGGTCTACTTTAAATCGACTATTCCAGTGACTACCTGATGAATCAGCTGATAACAATTGTCATGACATAGTTGGTATCAAAACTTGAAAAATGCCTGACTGAAAGGTCATGTGACTGACCTGGTTTGTTCTGTTCACATCTCCTGATTTTCATCAATAAATTTACGATCATTTATTTGATCATTTGTGATCTCTACATAGATTCTTCATATCCCTCATATATTTTCCATTATTTCACAATGTATTCTGGAAATAATCATAAAGGCTTACCTTTTTCTTCTCCAGCAGCCTCTGCCCAATACCATTTTCCTGGAGACTCTTCTGAAGGGGTGTCAGCCCAGGTTGCATATCCACAACAGCCTAGATATCAACAAGGCAATACATACCCTCCTCGTGCTTCCTTATTTTCAAATATTGTAACCACTGCAACCAGTAGACCAGAAAGCCCTTCTCCATATCCATATGGGTCTCAGGACTCAAGGTACCTACTATCATCCAATTCCAACAATGCTCCAAGAAAGTCATCAGGGAGTACCTCTAAACCAAACAATGCACAACAGCCAAGCAAAACACATAAACTACGTGTGCCTTCTGGATCATCTCATATAATATTAGATCATCCTTCCTCACAAAGTCGTCAAGAAGATTATGGAACATACCCATCAACAGGTGCTGTTAGTGTTAGAGCGAAGCCGACTCCACCAATTCTGTATATCGGTAAAGGGGCCAGAATTGCCAGACAGCAGGGGTTACCCGATTCTGAAAAAGATGAAATTTCACAACCTGGAAAACATACACCTACAAATAGCGGTAACGGCTACCCTAGACCTCAAAGCAGACTTGCTGGCTCAATGCCATTAAACTCAGCAACTGCAGCCAAATTCTTTCAATCCGCTGGATTAAAGGTTCGCAAGTCAGCTAATGGAAGCGCTAATGGATTGGAAGGAAACGCTACATTTCAAAAATCCATTCAAGGCGGAAATATTCCACTTGCAATTATGCCTTCTTCAGATCCTTCCATGGACTTAGAAACTGATGATACTTTTTTCTCAAGTCATAATAGACCTGATCCAAACTATCGATCGTTCTCACAAAATATTACTCGCTCACGGTCAAGATCTCCATCAGCTTCTCAACTTCCTAGAGCCAGCTATCCGTTATCTAATAACAGTTCTAGATCTACACCGTCTTCGTTTAGTGCCCAACTTACCAGCAGCTCGAGGAACAGTGGCCCCAAAATATCACCGATGATTCAACGAAAGGAAGATAATAATTTAGACAATTACAATAACAGTGATTCCAATGATGAACAATATGTTGATGAATACGAGCAAGAAGTAGAAAACGACATGTATACGCCAGAGGATGAAACGGAATCCGATTATAGCTATATAAATGACGACAGTTTTGATACCAATCACGAAAGAACAGATTTAAATGGATTTATGGAGAAAAATGACAGAAGTTCTGTATTGCTGAAAGTGCCGTCTACAACTCCTATTCCTGTAATGCCACCTGGATCAATTGTAGCAGTTCCGTCTAAATACAGTGATGATTCATCTAAAACGGGTGAAAAATCTCCAGAATCAACTAGAAAGCTAAACGATTTGCATGTTAAACAGGCCAGGTCGAATCGGAAAATTATGGATTTGGAAATCTCAAATGCGTCACTGATGAAAGTTAATAAGTATCTTGAGAAGAAACTAAGAACACAAGCTAAGCACGCACAAAATACCAAACTTTTTCAGAAGAAAAAAGACATGTTTGGAAAAGGGATATTTGGATTGTCAGTACCAGACGAAGATAATAGTCAAGATGAAGACAGTGATAAATTCTTTAGTGACAAAACTGTATCGGAAGATGAGGACGAAGATGAAGAGAACAGTGATTTGGACTACATTGAAAATACCAAAGATTATGACAGCGTTATTGACTCAAGAGATAGAACTCAGGAAGACATTGAATTTGCTGAGAAAACACGACTTGTTGAAGAGCGTATGC
This sequence comes from Magnusiomyces fungicola, assembly GCA_900654225.1. Classification (NCBI taxonomy): domain Eukaryota; kingdom Fungi; phylum Ascomycota; class Dipodascomycetes; order Dipodascales; family Dipodascaceae; genus Magnusiomyces; species Magnusiomyces fungicola. The sequence goes on from CAACAH010000001.1 coordinate 4,787,318, forward strand.
AATCACATATTAAGTTTTTAGAGTCATCCGAAAAGGTTAATAAGCAGATTCGAAACTGCCTTTTTATTTCAGATGCCCTTTTAGAGCTTGCAAAAGAGTCTCTTTCATTTGAAGTTGATCCTGAAGATGTCAAGTTTGGTGGTCAAGTAGCGTCAAAGTCATTTGAAGATATGACTGGGGAACATAGCTTTTCTCATGACACCAATTTTGAAGAATCCAATTCTGAAGAAGAAGAAGTAAATGAAGAGGGATTTGGTGATTTTGGAACTCCTGGAAAGTTTAAGCTTACAGAACAGGAAGACCAACAAGGTGACATGCCTTTTTCTGCTAGTGGTAGTGATGATCTTGGTGCTGGCATTGAGGATGAAGAAGAAGATGATGGGTATCTCACAGACCACTCATACGAATATAAAAGTAGAACACGAGAGTATGCAAGCTTTTTACCTTTAGAAGTCATGGAGGAAATTGAAAGAGAACTTGACGAGCTCATGGTGGATGAATCTGAGCTTGGCAACGCTAATGATGAGGAACATCAGGATACAACATCGGATGATTCTATAAATATTTCAATGGATTTTTCTGATAATATGGAGTTTCAAGAAGAAACATCATCACCGAAATTACTAGACGTCATTGAAGAAGAAAATACCCAAGAATTGAAGAACTTTGGTCTAGGACTGAAGACTGATAGCAGTTTGTTTAGGTCTGAAGACATAACGGATCATGACACTCATTCATTGACCAACGGAAACATAGTTGCTTCGGTAGACACAGAATCTTCTCTACAACAAGATGATAATACTTCTACACCAATATCAAACCAATCGCCAAAGGATACACCGAGAACATTTTCGACTGCCGCATGGTCGCAAACTTCCCGAGAATCATTAACTCCAGTGACATCTCCTAATTTACATAAAATTGTGCATTCTCCTTCAACTACCCCTTCTCGCATTCCCATTCCAACACGATACAACACATTAAGGTCTCCAACGACATCCCCAAATTCACATCGTTTTTCTAATAATGGAATTGGTGGTGAAAACCCTGACTCCTTTTTGATTACTTCTTCTACTCAGTCACCTCTGTTACTTAGTCAAGATAATACTGCGTCCATTGAAGAGACCTCAATACACAGAGACATAGATGTTGATTGATTCCCACAACTCTTTTTATCAATTATGAAATAATCAAAATCATTTACATGTCTTATTAATTCTCATTTGATCAATATTTATAGAATCACAACCTAATATCATGTATGCGATGCTAGAGTAATTTGTTGAATACAATTAAAATCTTCCACAAATGTATTGCTTTAAAGATGAAAAGTCAAGGGCATAACTGAAATAAATAATAAATAAATTATTAGATCTTCTTCTATATATTTTTGTTACCTTCTTCTCACCAACTTTTTTATCGACTCAGGAACAAAATTTGCAAGAGAATCAAGAGCACCAAACTTCCAATAATACATCGGTACACCAAGAAGAATGAATAGCGTTGCATACAAACTTTCTAATGGCTTTTCAAAAACCGTCCTTGAAACAAGAAATAAAGCAACACAGCAGAATAAGATTGGTGTAACAATAAACGTCTTGTACGGACGGTCCAATCCAGGCTCTTTAACTCTCAACACAATTACTCCTAATACCGTCCAAAAATAAAATAAATAAGATGCCACGCCATAAAAAGTAAGAAGGCTTTCAAATCCTCCAACAACAATGAAAAATGTTGTAAGGATGCTCCCTAATACAAGGGCGTTGACAGGTGTCCCTCGCTTCAAATGTGTTCTAGCAAACATTTCGGGGAAAAATCCATCTTTCGCTGAGGTATAAATGAGGCGAGCATATGTAAAAACTGACGCATTGAGTGCACCCAAACACGAAAAAGCAATAAGCAAAGCGAAAACGAAACCACCCCAAGGGCCAAGTACTTTTTGTGCCATTGACATTGTGACTGTAGTGGAGTTGGTAAGTTCTTCTTTAGATAAAACCGCATAGTATGAAATGTTTGCCAGAAGATAAATCGTAATAACTAAAGGTAACGCAATGTGAATAACACGAGGCAGGTCCTTACGAGCGTTTTTCATTTCAGCACTAACATAATTCACATTATCCCATCCATCATACGCCCATAAACCAGCATAGAGTGCAATTGCATAACGTCCAATATTGGAGGATGAGCCCTCAAATAAGTTTCCTCCAGTTGATGCTAAAGCTGAGCGTTCTTGTTGGTCACTTAAAGTTACGGCTCCCACTATTCCCAATGAAATTAGTGCGACCACAAGAATAATTTTTAGAATGAAGAAAACATTACCTGTTTTTGCACCAAGCTTTGTACTAAGACCATTGACTGCAGTAACGGCAGCAAGGCCAATGAGGGCTAATATTTTGTGACCAGCCCATGAATCGAGAAGATGGCGGATAGTGCTACTAGGAATTGCACGAGCAATGTAATCTCCAAAAATTATGGAAATAATTGCGGCAGATCCAGGTTTAAGAATAGACACTGCTGTCCAGGAAAACAGGAATGAAGGAAGAGGGCCATATATATGATGAAGGTAGGCCTGTGAAGATCCATTGAGGGGAATTGTAGATCCGAGTTCAGCATAAGAAGAAGCACCTGTCCAAGCAAGAAGTCCGGCTACAAGCCAAATAATGAGAGAAGCTCCAACAGATCCCGAATTAAGATCAACCTGAGTAGGAGATGAAAATATGCCAGAACTACATAATAACCGCAAAAATCGTGGTCAGTCTGTTAGTGGCTCAGAGAATAATGTACTTCAATAACATACCCTATTTGTAAACCAATACATAAGCTTAAGCCGTCAAATAAACTTAGGCGTTTTTGCTTCTCAAGAGGGACTTCCATTTCAGTCCGTCGATCTCTTGTTTCTGGTAGAACAAATACAAGATCACCAATAGTAGATGCAGTACTACCACTGCGATTGTGCAGTGGGACACGAAGAGTTTCATTACCTGCTCCTCCACCGCCTCCACCAAGAAGTAATCTTTGATAATCATCATCGTCAATATCATCGTTATTGTCAAAATCGTCAAGATCTTCAAGATCACGGCTGCCTCTACTAGGCGGTGTAGACTCTGAGTCGTCTTGTGAAGAAGAGGCAAGAGACTGAAGCTCAAATGAGTCAGCAGGAGATATTGCAGGCCTCGAAGAAGAATTGTCAGACTGGAGCTTAGAATAAGGTGTAATGGCCATAGTTGATATTCATGTCATTGATACTACCAATGACTAGATTGACATGATCGTGATGAGTTGTGCAAAAATCGTGGAGATCGTATGTCACGTGAACATTCAAGATAACCAGGATCACATGATCAGATCATATATCATCGCCACTTTTTTCGGGTTCTATAAAGTTCTCCATTAACATTATCTTTTTCTCAACCATCAACATGTTCGGATTTCCTAACCAACAAGGAGGCTTTCCTGGCGGATGGGGGTTTCAAGCCCCCGCTGTTTCTTCAAAATTTCAGCAGTATTTTCGATGTTATCCAGTTATTATGATGCAAGGAAACACCCGCGATGAGCTCAACTACGGTGGCAAGATTATCATGCCTCCAAGCGCTCTTAACAAGCTTTCACGTTTGCACATTACCTATCCAATGAAGTTTGAGTTGTCTTCAGATGAAACAGGTCTTTCCACTCATGCGGGTGTACTTGAGTTTATTGCTCCTGAAGGACACATATATATTCCTCAATGGATGATGGAAACACTTGCTGTTGCACCAGGCTCTCTCATTAAGATTACCAATACAACCCTGGAACTCGGCACATTCGTCAAGATAGAACCTCAATCTGTTGACTTTCTTGAAATTTCAGATCCACGCGCAGTTCTGGAGAATGCTTTTCGAAATTACACAACTATCACCAAGGATGATGTTCTACAAATTTCCTATAACGACAAGATATATTCTATCAAGGTTCTTGAAGTCAAGCCTGAATCCCCATCACATGCTATTTCCGTTGTCGAAACTGATTTAGAAGTCGATTTTGCGCCACCTGTAGGATATGTTGAGCCTACACCAGACTCACGTCCTGGCTCTGTCATCAGCAAAGGCAACTCCAAGGCTAACTCTAACGCTAACTCTGGAACCTCTACTCCCAGCCCATTAGGTGCAATGGCTAAGAGTATTAACTATGAGCAAATGTTACGCAAGGAGATTACGAGAAGCAAAGCCAACAATTTCCATGGAAGTGGGTACAAGCTTTCTTCCACTTCAAAGCCATCAGTATCTTCACTTGACCGTAAAGGAAAGTTCAGTAGCCTCACTAAACAAAAGAAAGATCAACAACTACAAGAAGCACAACAGAAAGAAGATGCCGATATCAGTGCACGTATTACATCAGAACTTCCTTCATCAGATGTTGCACCTTTATCTTTACCGTTTGGCCAACTATTTTTTGGATACCCTGTTATACCGCTCAAGAGCGTTGATGTGGAAAAAGAGATGGAATGGGAAAGTTCACAACTTGGCCCTTCCAATGGAAACAGCAAGTCTGATAAATCAACCTTTGAAGGTTCTGGTCAATCTCTCAGAAAAAGCAAAAAGAGAAAAGGAACCTCAAAATTGGAGGAAGAGAATATTTCCAAACGGAATAGCCCTTCACCTAAACATGATGTAATTGAAATTGACTAAATTACATAATGAGATATCTTTTTATTTAATAAATACATTTAATTATTGGACAGCGTGCAATTTACTCGTTGCGATTGAGTGAAGCCCCAGCAATTCTCTGGCTTCTACGTGCTGTAATTCTTTGCAGAGTTAATGGCAACTCGCCACTTGCGGAATCAGTGTTGCTTCCATCGAAACCCATGGATCGTGGTCTAAAAGAGCGTTGAGGCTGTGCATGCTGAGGCTTCATAGCCATAATTGAATGTCTCCTCGCTGCAGTATCTCTCAGAGATGTAAGGACACTAGAACTTGGTAGCAGTCTCTTAGTCGTTACCTCTAGGATAGGTAGTCGTGGATTGATGTCTTCTAGAGCTGTAGAATTGGGACGTGTACTAGTTCTTATTAAATTAGTGTTTGAGTAGGAATTGCTGATACCAGCTATCATGGATTTTGGTCGGTTGCTTTTCAAATAGTTTGAAATAAGCGGGCCTCTTGAAGAGTCAGAATATCTCTTAATGCTATTTCTTTTGGAGTTAGGAGCACTGTTGGCATTGGTTATATTGGATTCGGACAAAGAAGAAGTTCTAGCGGTGATCCTACTAAACTTAGTAGTTTCCTTATCACCAAAAACAATGCCACGTCCAGGCGGGTATCCGTAAAAAGAAATAACTTGTGAATCCCTCATTGAACACAGTTTACTTGTAGCACCTGTGCTACTGTTGTAATCGCGTTCATTATTAATCAAACCAGATTGCCGATGCCGTCCAAGATTGTTGAACAACATATTAAGTCTGGAATTATTATTCCTGTCACAAGTCAAGTCTTTATCCAATTTCCCATCTGCATCATTTGTATCTTCACTTTTTCCGTCATGAATGATATTTGAATGGGTGGTATGAAACTCGTATCTCTTTTCGGTGATATTGTCAAACGTAGCCGTGCGATCTATATATCCACTGTCTTGTTCCGTTGTTACATCTTCTCCTACGTTATCACCAACACCTGACGCCGTGCTCGCAACCGCGACAACATATGACTTCTCAGCTCCTCCGCATTTGAATTCTGAGATTGTGGAAGACGGTGAATATGGTAAAAATGGAGACAAAGTTCCTCCACCAACAGAAACAGCTCCTCCCAATGTACTGATCGATGCAGCTTTGTCTCTCCCTTCTTCCTTGATCTCGCTCGAGATATAAAGCTCTTTGGATCCTGAAGTTAGGGGAGGGCCTAATGCATTATTGGTAAATTCTGAATAAGTGGGAGAGGTTGATGATAAAATTTGTGACAATCTGTTAGTATACATTTTTTGGCGAGAAGGTACCAAATTTGCATTGCCATTTTGTGGTTCTCCAATAGGCATGAAGGCTTTGCCTTTATCACACTCATCTTGAAATTCAGTCTGGACTGTACTTAATGTGTCTTTAATACCAATATCCATGAGAGTGGGTTGACTCCTCAGGCTAGAAACGCGCTTTTTAGACACATTAAACGGCGGAATAGAAGCATCAGTTAGTGATACGTCTTGCAGTGGGAAGCTAGAAACGGCAGGCGTATTAGGCGGCACAGCATCCCCAGTTCTCGCATTCATTGCGCCAAATGTGGCAGACATTCGTTTGATTATTCCGGGTTGTATAAAGCTCGAACGACGACTTGGTGTATTGTCCAACATGACGTTGAATCGGGCCTGCCATATATGCTGGTTCAGATGATCCTGAGTTTCTGCTTCTTCATCAATTACGATATCCAAAACGTCTTCTTCTTTTGCATTTGTTATTTCTCTTTGAAACTGTTCTCGTACCGCATTTTTCCACTCGTTGTACATTGGTCGTGCTAAAAACCCATACTTGAACTCTTGATACCCTACAAGGAACTTTACAAGGTCAACTAGTTCTTCAACATACTCAATGATCTCTTCTGTGGCTCCGCTATCTGCACTCCAACCCATGTATTTATTACGGAGCATTTGATGTTCCATTATAAATGATTCACGAGTTGGCGCTTGTACTCTTGTTCTTCTATCATTCAGTCCACTTGGGCCGCTTTGGTTGTTGTTTCCTTGCCCTAAAAATGTGTCATCTTGTAATTCAGCCCCCAAAAAGATATTTTCAGAAATAACTTCGTTCCCAAATCCGTTGCCTCTACTTTTATTGACAGCTTGCTCAAATAGATATTTGCGGACGGCGTTTACAACGCGTAAATGGGCGATTCTAGGCGATGGCATAAACTGTGGGATGGATCTTTTTGAAGTCAACGCCTCCTCTGCTGTACGCATCAGTGCAACTATTGAGGCGTAGACCTCACGTCGGTAAAGATAGGTACATTCCTAGTTAAGAAATGAAATTTGTTAGTTATTTGAATGGAATGATTTAAGAGATTGTTGCTTACACTTAGTTCGTCTGAGACAGCAGATCCATATTGACCTCTCAACATTTTAATATTATTGTACCGATCGAGTATCTGATGCAATACAAAGATGATTTCAGCATATATCTCGGAATGGGTGCTGAATGACGCTTTCAACCGTGGCTCTTTCTTGGCCACACCTAACAGTGATTCAGCAGCCTGTAAAGCAGCTCGAGCCTTTTTCTGGTATTTATTAAACAAAATGTTGCTTCTAACCATCGTTGTGCTTTGTAACGACTCACCATTTAATCCTACTGCCAGTTGGATTTGAATCAGTTGGCAGTATTTTAAGGAATAGATCAACTGATCAACAAGTTGTGTTCTTGCCTTTTGTGGGAAAACAGTGACATTTATTAATGTTGCGGCGCCTCCTCCAACGACCATCGCTATACATCTTTTTGCAAAATTGACTAGTACTGTTCCGCCAATTCCATGGTTTCTAAGTGTAGATAATGGAACCGTTGTCAAACTCACCACTCCCATCATACCTGCTTTTCCATATGGAGAATAGAACATGAAGTAATATAACGGAGCAGTCCCTATCATTACCAATATCACCATAAGATACCTATCATCTCCGTTGTTTCCCGCAACATATAAAGCGTACCCCCATGCTGAACCGATTGTTACACATATTGTACGAGTTATTGAACCAAGAGTTGTAGCTCCAACATTTGTTTCTAAAGCCACGAGTGCTGCAAAGCCCACCCAAGACCCTCGAATTGTGTTATACCATTCATGCATATGCTCCGAATACCCTGGGAATGTAACGAGGAATAGTAACAAAGTTGTTCTGAATGCACTCTGGAAATGTAGCCTGCGTTTGCTGAAAAACATGTGGGTATTAAATGAAAGCTTTCTAAATTTTCTGATACCTTTGCTAACAAAGGATTTTGTATTTTTCTTCATATTGGCTACTAGGCTTCCAGTTGTATTTAGACTCAGAGAGCTGCTCATCATGTGGTTTTTTTGTTTCCAACGTGTATAATATGAAGGCTTGTTTACTTGAACGTTATCCTTCTCTTTAAAATCTCCACTGCTTTGTTTTGCAGCAATAATGCTAGCAGTTTCGCCTTCTTGTGGTTCTCCAAATCCAGACGTCAAAAATCGATGCCAGTTGTTTGTAACTCGAATCACAGAAAACCAAATACGACGGCCAGACCACCCTTTTGATTCCCTGTTAATTCTGATTGCCAATAGTGTGCGGACTTGGGACAAAATTTTGGATATGAGAATTGAGGCTTCTCGGAAGTTGAGAATAAATAGCGTTAAAACAAAGTATTCTTCTCGTGGGACAAGATATATATAGTCAAATTCTTGGTTGGACATTTTACTTAGCTCTAGGCGTATTGCTGTTCCAAAGTTTTCATTAACTCTTGCGATTTCTTGCAAATATTCATCAATCTTTTCCAGAGATACTTGGTACTTTTCAGTTCTTGTTTTTTCATTGCAGTCTACAAAGGTAGTGTCATAGATTGATGAGATCTTCACGTCATCAATTTTTGCATCATACGCGTATGCCAGAACGCATTTGGTATGGTTTAGTGCTTCCAGTGCTACTTTGGTAACGTCTTGAGCCGGTTCTCTAACGGAGTGAATGAATTCCAGCAACAGATCCCTGTCTGCATAGTTGGCTTCCTTCTGCGGTTTGACATGCTTCAAAAACTCTTTAGAATCTTCAAATACGCTATGATCAGAATCTGAGAGCTCTGCAGATGCTTCTCGCTTAAGTTCTTTTTCAAGGTCTGCAAAATCGAAAGATTTTTGTCCATCGTTTTTCGATGACTGAGCTCCAGATCCAACAAATACCCCTAAGACAAGTTCACACGTTACATGGAGGGCGTTGATTGTGATACTCAAGCTTTGTAAATTGTTCAGCAGTGGCTTTAATTCTTGCGGTGCCATATATGAATAGGAAAACTCATATGTGCATTCTAGCATAGTAGATGAGCATTGTGCCAAAGATGTTCTAACCTTTTTCTTTTGATTGATCAGAAATGCCAACTTTTGAGTATGCCCTTTTGCCAACTCAGGATCATCTATGTCCAAATTGATAAAGAAATATGATGTGTTGGTGAACATTACTTGAAGTTCGTGTATAGACGATAATACTGTGGTGCCAATATGTGTTGAGCCAAATTCTGGAAACACTGCCAAGTTTATAACAAAAGCAACTGAAATTCCCACAAGGAATGGTATACTGAAATCATATGCGATGGAAGATAATGTTGTTGTAATTGGCAACAAAAAAGAAAAATGGGCGATTAAGAACATGATATATGCGAAGGAAAAGATCCTTGGTGCTGCACTTCTAACATACCCAATGAATAAGAGGATGAAGAATTCAAATACGATATACAATGCCATGGCCTTTTGAATATCGTTTGTTGTATAGTAGACTTTACGCACTAAGAAATGAGCGAAAAGGGCGTATGGAATACCTACTAAGATTCCGAGAAGACCTATTACTAGGGATTGCATCATAGCTCCTAGTCGACGGCCTGGATGCATTGAGACGGAAATCAAGGCACATAAGTAGCTGGATGGGCCAAGCTTGATATCAACTGAATCGATGCAAGGTAACATAAAGCATATGGCTGTTGAAAGAGATGCTTTGAATAGGCGTTTAAGCTGGGTTGGAGAGTGCCCATAAGGGAATATAAAGGAAATTATTAAAATATAAATATCTTTGAGAGGCAGTCCAAAATTCAGTAGCCTGGTCATTTGAAATGTCTTATTGATTTCAAATTGGAGGAACAAGGTTGAAATGAGAAATCTTTGAAGACTTGAAAATTCAGAAGAAAGAATGTATGAAAAATATCATCTGGCTCAGTACTTTGTATTATGTTAAAATGAAATTGAAGATTAAAATGAGCTTTCTAGATAGCTTGAACTTAATGAACTAAGAAGTAACCAAACGGGCAATGCCATTATGAACAAGTCCTCGATAATTTCCAGATGCTCCTCTATCAAGTTCCAAGCTGATATTCCACATCTTAGTAATAATTGGTTTTTTAGTCTCTGATTTCTATTATTGAAGACACAATAAACTGGAGGGCTTGTGTTATACAGCAAGCCAAATGATAAGCGTAAACGAGTTTTATTTTTGAAAAAGAGTATATCACCTATTCTTCGATTATACACCGTTTATGGCATGAAATCTGATCTGGAGTTTATGCAGTTGGAATCCTGAAGGACCCTAATGTTAATTCAGAGCTAAACGTTGAAAGGAATAGATTTAGTTTGTATGAGTACAATGCTCCCAGATATTGATTACTCTTAGATTTGTAAATTTGGGAAAGGTTTTTTAGAACACGGCTTGATAAATTTGATTTGAGATTTGTATAACCTTTGCTTGTTAAACAAAAGCTATTTCTACTAGTGTAGGTTTTATTGTGATAAAGGTCACACTTAATTGTAGTTTATACCCCTGTGATTCTTGTATTGAGCAAGAGAGACTAAAGAAGACGTCTCCAAGACAGGAGGCGGTATATATACCATTTGATTGCTAGAAAGTGAATAAAGGGAATAGGCAGTTTTCTTCAAAACACCATTATAAACACAGAATTACTACCAAGTTATTTATCAGATATCAGGTGGGCAATGTTTCGAATTCCAATTCGTTGCTGTGATTTGGGCATTTTATTTGTGTCAAGCTCAGACTACTACGGAGTACAGCCAGTATCAACCAGCCGCACTTGCACCAATACACACCCGTCAATTAACTGATTGATGATTATGTTTGACCAAATTGTTGGAATGAAATTGAAGGGGGTTTGAGCAACACAATAGGTTATAAATAGAATAGTTCATTAAATTAAGACATGTCAGTTTTGTCAGGTCATAAAAGCGAGGGTGTTCTGCGATGGTCATTGCAAAGTAACAGCCAGGAGTCGCCAACTTAACAGGATATGCAATGCAAAAACAATGTACATAACTAGGGAAATGGTAGATCGAGTCCCAGAAAACTAGAAAAAGTGAACCAAATCCATGAAGAGGGTGGAAGTCATAAAAATTCAGTGGACCTGGGAAAGGAGTGCGCGTAGAAAAAAAAGCCTTTTATGTTTACAATGTTGTATACTGGGAGGTGAGCGCAGGGCTTGTTGCGAGCAAAGGAGACGAAGATCTTTTTCTTATTACTTGAGAGATAAAGCATTACCAAACGTAATCAGGATGCCCACAGAATAGTTTGTAAAATTGCAACGAAAGTCCCAAAGGAATTTGCAGAAAAAACCACCTCCCTTCAAAGAAGAGCCCAAGACAGGCCAAAAGACTCCTTGGCCGTGAAGGAATAATGTCCAGCAGCCATGACAGCTTTGCCCTGAGAAGACCTAAATGATGCACGGCTTAGGCATATGGCCATCACGTTAGCATGCAGCAATATATGCACTCTAAAATCCACTTTGGGGAATAAAGGCGTACAAACGCGCTTTCCACGCGTCAAAGAAGGTTGGCTTACTTAACTTGACACGCCTAAAACGCGTTTTACAGTCACGTTACTGACGCGTGAAATGAAAACCCCATTTTTAATTCAGCGATAGACAAGTTTGACAGGTATTTATCCACAGGCAAATTGTTGCTTCTATAATTTGTATAAAAATGATGATGGAATGTGATCAGCTGGCAAAAGACTCTTTGTTTCCAACGGTGGCTTCAGATTGATCAGTTAGAGACCTATAAATGCAACAGCAGCTAGTATTATAGCATTTGAATCAAATTGTGAATAGATGTGTGCCAGACAGTATCGTATCACGGCTTTGGATCCGAAGGTTTGTGTAAACTGTATAGTTTCAGAGTCAACACAGCGAAATGACGCAGATATGAAAAATAAGATGATGAAGACTGGGCTGATGTAGATGTTTTGAAGTTTCAGATCTTGGTTATTATGGCGTATAGAGAAGGTGTGGACGCTGGAATGAATACTGGCGCGATCATAGTTTTTGGGTTTTGCATCGTTTGAAAGTTATGGATGGGTAGAAACCGTTGTTTTGGTAGTCTGGGTTTGAGCATATTTGAAGCAAATTTCAAGTTTTACTTGGTTGTTTTACTGTTTCAACCACAGCTTGTAGCTTGTGTGTGCCCTGTATATACCTGTGGTACTAAATAAACCTCACCTAATTCAAACCAAAATCAAAAAGCAAAAAGACTGGTGGGAATCTTTTTACAACAAAGAATGTCGCTAGCTGCATCAGGTAATTGAGATACCTCTATAGATTGAGTTGGTTCCCAATGTTGTTGTGAAACTAGGTAGTCCTATTGCCCAATTAGGGTAGTAGCTTTATAACTTATTTACGACGACAAGTTACAAATCTATACGTTTCAAAACCTCCCAGTCTAGTTGATCAAGATGATCAACCTGGTAAAGCTGATAAAGCTGGTAAAGCCCAAATCCATGTTGAACTGTCCAAGTTCATCTGAAACCTTATTATTAGAGAGGGATTTCTTTTTTGAAAGAAACGGAGCCAGATTCTTTTTAAAACTAACACAAATCCTGCACAGGGTTGTTTTCTTTTGAGTTGGAATTTCCTATTACTGACAAATGTTTCAGTCAAAGAGATCTCCTAGCGAGCGAGATTTGGCTATAACAGCTGTAAGCCGTAGGCCAGTAAACGATGATTGGAATAGGGTTCAAACTTAAATACAAATGAGTTCGAATTCGAATTTGAAAAATACCTTTTTTTTACATTTGTGACTTGTGAAATGGAAGTAGACGATGAGCGGGCTGATTCTCCATCGATATGACTAAAAAACGTAACACGGAATTCCAAATTAAGAAGAAATGAACCGTTGAAAACATTCAAAAATCATTATAATACAAGGTCGCAATAGATATTAGGAAAAGAAAAGTTTAGAATAAACCCCGGATAATACAGCACACATTTATAGGCACACACACGTTTATAGCTGTTATGATGTTGAAGCTGCGGTGTGCATTCCGGAGGCCCCTTTGTATGTAACACAAACACAATTTATATCAAGACCTTCCCGCTTCTTTTCACAACCTTCATCTTTTTCTCTACCCACTCAATCACCGCCAATATGTCCAGCAGTATACCGCTCTGCCCACCGAATCAACATTTGCCGGGGGATCGTTTCGTCACTATTGATTCCTCGGTGGATTATAAATTCAGCTTTAACAAAGACATCGCCAAAGGTTTGTTGTGACTTTTGTTTTGGTCTTGTAAAGACGACTTACTAATTCAATGTTTGTTTAGATGCCGTCTACTTCACTGGACATGATCCTATTTTCGGCTCGTTTCTCGCAATTATTTATAAATCTCAACCAAATTCGGACTGCCTTTCATCAATTATCATTGGAAAACACGGCGTCAACGAGTCTGTTGATATGACCCTCTCGCCGGCGTCAAGGTACTATAGTGCCTGCTTGAACCTTCCGCAGCAAATGGCCAACAGTTTGGTCCGAAAAGCTCTCGCCATCGCTTGTCTCCGAACATATGCCAACATTGACATGAACCTCAAAACATTTCTCACAGAATCAAGCAAGGAAGCTCTTCAGTTCGATTGGGACGAAACTACAGCTGGAACGTTAGCAGGATCTATGGTCCCTGCCATTGGCAAGTTTCCTCAGGAAATAGGCTCAGCAGTTGTCGAAACAGGTATCCTTGAACCAAAGGTCATCAAGTCAGTCGTAGTCGACATTATTTATCAGGACATGGATACCACCAACGATTCCAACAATGAACTTGTTTATCTCTTTGGTAATCAACTCGAACATCTCTTTGATCCTCTTTCGGAATACTCACCAGAACCAACTGAAATGCTATATTCACCACCAATACCCTTCGCAGCCCAATCCACAATCAAACCAACACTCAGAAAAAATGATAACGATACAATTCAATCAGTTTGCCATGAGCTGTATACTCTACAGTCTCACTTTGTCACCGATTTGATCCATTTCCTTCAAGAATACATCATACCTCTACGTGTAAAGGCTCTGAGCGGCGAGCTGCCCGATCTCACAATCCGCAAACTCAACATGATATTCCCTCCAACAATTGACGAAGTCGTCAGAGTCAACAGCATTCTTTATGAAGCTTTAGATGCCGCCCTTCCATTTGGATCATACGAAGTCATGAAAGCATGTGGCATCTCTATTCCATACTTCTATAAAGCATGTATGAGACATGAGGCCGCCACAAGAAACTTCACTCATGTCATTAACGAAAACTATGATCTTCTCAAAATCCACGCCCCTTTAGTTGTATGCATTTTTGCTGTTTTTCTCATTTTTCTTTTGAAACATTCCAGCTCTCAGACTGTGTTCACTCCAATCTCAGTTTCACTAACTAACCAACTTTATTTACTTTTACTACTTTGTTTAGGGCCGCTATACTGTTCATCGAATGGAAGCAATCATTCACTTCAGTCTTCATCTTACTAGAATTAAACTTGTTTTAGAACGACTTGTTAAGGTTGTTCAATGGCTTCCCGAAGAATTGCCTACTATTGAAGAATTTTATCTCTCAGCAGTAGGTACAATAGACTCTTTTGGCCGTGAGCCAACTGTATCTCCCTATGACAATAGAATATTCACTGGCACAGGAAAGCTGTTAGTCGAAATATCTAAAGACTGGCCTCAGGAGCTCGAATATGGCTGGATAAACCGCCGTGTTGTCTCAATCTTTGATGTTCAGGACATTACTGGTGAGAATGACAGTCAACACAATATCATCTTCATTTTTACAGATGCTGTGGTGGTTATAAAACCCACTGAACCAGCACCAATGACTTCAGATTCCGGTATTCACAAACCTTCAATTGCCGACATGCTTATGCATTCAATGATTAACTCAATGCCTCTTACAAATCTTCCGGACTTGGTAGTAGTCGGCTGGGCTCCAATTGAAGATGTTTACTTTGCCAACTTTTCCGACCCAAAGAATCTCACAATGTATATTACTGGTAAAGGTTTGAGAATCAATCATCGACAACCTGCACCAAAGGCTAAAAGACAAGTTTCTTCACTTCTTCTCGTTTCTCCTACACCAAGTCCTCCACCGACCAATCCTTCTTCTAAGTCTTTTGTCCACCAGAAACTATTCCGCCTTGTTCGACCTGGTATCGATGCTGATGCTGTTATGCACTTTATTTCAAAGGCCAAAATCATGAACAAAACTCAACCATTCCACTTGTTCCAGAGCCTTTCACCTGCTAATAATCTTACCACTTATGCTACAGTCCATGAGTACCAAGGGTACCGTTTGGAATCTCGTAAATGTCCAATTGGTATTTTTGTCAACATGAAGGTAACTCCAGCAATACTCGACAACTACGGTCTTGTTGCTTGCATTGGTTTGCAAATCTACGACGACAACTTCATTCTTCTTAAGGTTGTTAGTAAACTCGACTACAATACCAAAAAAATCATCAAGAGAGAGCAGTTATCTAGAAAAATTGCTAACCACGTTAGTAGAATTTATAGTCTACTGTTTTCTTCAGCCAACAATGACGCTACCGAGATGATCCTTCAGAACAATGAAGAACTGGCTAATTTCCTTGTCAAGTACGCTACAACTGAAAAGAAGCAAGACAAGAACCAACAACAACTTACTGCCGCCAGAAGAAGAGTTTCAAAAGGAAAGATGGCTTCAACCCCTACTTTGCTTACTCCAGTACCTCAATCGCCATACGCATCTTCTCCAGTCATTGGGGTTTCTCCAGCAACTCCTTCAGTACCAGCAACTCCAGTAATTGTTCAGGAGCCTGTAAAAGCAGTTCCCCAAGTTGCCAAGTCTCCAGAATCCCCAGTTCAACTTCCGGCTCAAAACGAAAGCAAGCGTCTCAATCTTCGCAAGCGTGTTTCTGCTTCAAGTATTATCAGTAGATTAACTCAGCGATCTCACGAGTTTTTGCGCTCCAGTACATCATCCACCATTGACTCCCCAAGAATCCCAGATGAGTCTTTTCCTGTTGCTACTGCTGTTACCACTGGTGGATCCTTTGGCACTTATGCTACCACTCCCACCACCGCTCCCTCACCAATGTTTTCTCATGCTGCATCTTCAACTGTATCTCTTGCTACTTCCCAAAGTTCTGTTCAGAGTACTGTATCTTCTCCAGTTTCACAACCTCGCCGCAAGTCATCATTTAACTTCTTACGCCGCGTGAGTGGTGCAAAGTCACCAAAAGTCCCACAATCTCCTATTTCTGAAAATTCTAATGCCAGCACTCAATCATTACCTTTGCAAACCAAGTTCTCTTCTAATCTCAGACATAGTTTCCCCATTACATCCAACAATCAAGCATCTCAGGCTAGCCAAACTGTTCGCCGCAAGAAGTCCTTCTTAGTCCCAAGCTCTCCTGCAATCCCCGAAGAACCATTCGATTTTAGCGAAGAGGCTGGAGGAGTTAACAAGGCTGTCGGAACTACCCAACCTGAAGTTTCTGGAATCAGTGCTACTGGAACTACTAGAAATTCTTACCAACCTTATCACTCTCGAAGTTCCCATGGGTTTAGCTTTTCTATTTCCAGAAAGCCTGGTTCTTTACTTAGACACTCCGATATTGGATCCTCCACCTCCAATATCCACACTATTCCAGCCTCACCACCTCTTTCTCTTATAGAAACCGAGGCCGACAAGATCGCATTCGCTACATCTGCTCCTCCTCCATCCTCTTCATCTACTACAGCTTTGCCTACTAAAGTTTCAACTAGTAAGAATACCAGCTTTGTCTCAACTCCTTTCATTTCTCGTTCCACTTCAGATTTGGCCTCCATTGCGTCCTCTAACGCTTCACATGCAGTTAAGGATTCTGAACTCTTGGGCCCATCCCCCATCAGCTCCCCGGCATATATCTCTAGACGACAACAACAGCGTGATAGTCTTGCTACTAATATCACCCTGGGCAGTGCAAAAGAACTTGAATTAGATATGGATGACTTTGAGGAAGATGTTGATGAGAATGAGGCTATGGAAGAAGGTGACCAGTTCCCTGAAGCTGTTTACAGCCATAGCAATATGGCTAGTACCAGTGACTTTGCTAACACTAGCAATATGACTGCAAGCTCAATGGCTGGTGGTAATAAGCGTTATAGTTACATTTTACCTATGGATGAAATTGACAGTGTTTTCTTACCACCCATGCCTGCTGCTTCTTCTTCAACCACGTTCGATACTAATGGCCAATATATTGAAAATGCTTCATTGACAGATATCGGCACCCCACAACCCAAAGCGTATGCTAAACAAGCCGGTTTGTCACAGTCTCCGTTTATCATGGACAGAGTTGCCACTCATATTACTCTTGATAGTAGTGACAATTCAATTGCCCCTCTTATTCCCAATGCAGCATCTTCTCGTCAATACATACAGAACCAAAGATCTCGTAATTTCAACAGAGGTCAAGAAGGTTTGTCCTCAAATAATTCCTTTTCCCACCGCTACAATCCTTCCGATATCTCTCAAGAGTCTTCCCAACATTTTGGATCCAGTTATGCTTCGTCCTTTGTTTCAGGATCTGATTCACGATCGTTCATAACTGTCAGTGGGACCCACTCTCATTCCGTTTCTGGTGTATCTGAATCTACATTTGATAGCACACACAACTCTGTTCAAGACTGGTATAACGAGATTCGCCATGGAAGCTTGGGAGATGCTACTTTGGATTCTTTGGACATTAACTTTGTTCCTGGAATTGATTCAAATGAAACCACTCTCGATGACGAAACATCCTTCTCTGAAGTTGAAGATGCCCACAATAATGGCCCTAGCTCTTTTGAGAATTTGACTAGGTTTATTGATGAACCAGGATTTCTTGGACTCAATATTCCTGGAACAATGGGTCTTGGTATTGGATTACCTCACGAACAGTCCTCCAGTCCACACCATCATGTTCCTGTCCGACTTGCAAGTAGCGATATTTTGTCTACTGCTATTACAACTTCGGATCATCCGGAGTATTACACAGCTGCGGATGGTATCGTTGATACCTCTTCACAAATTTCTTTGCACCATAGCTACCACCACATTGGCTTAAACGAAGCCCAATCCCAACACACAATTCAATCTCTTCACAAGAAGAAATCGATGACTGACAGTTTCATGACCACCAACAGTAGCTTCTTCACCAACAACAACACTTCTACCCCAAGACTTAATGATGAATTCAGACAATCTACTGCTCCTCCAGTTCCTAATTTATCAGAAGCTCTTTCTGAGCTCGGTGACCCCACATCTACTGAGTCTTTTGCAGGAATTACCAGAATCGGTACTCAGCACTTACAGAGATCAGATTTGTCGACTGTAACATCTGGCTTTCATGGATCTACAATATCTGTTCCTTCTGATATTCAACAGGATGTAATTGAAGAGCCTCTGGTCTCTGAACTTGATCGCTCAGGCTCAGCTTCCTCCAAATCTTCCAGATCATCCGGCTCTTCCAATGTGTCATCTTCAAGTTCCAATGAATTAGACGGTACTGGAAACAGCACTAACAATACGACCTTCCAAGCACCAGCTGTTTCAGCTTCACTTCCTCGTGCAATATCCACAAATTCTATGTTTCTTAACGAGGACTTTTCATACCTTGCCAATCTTGTTTCTGTTAGTGACAAGGATACTGAACAAGTTAATGAAAATACTGAGGAATTGTCTCGTGCTGTCAGTTTGTACCCTGACTTGAGAGATTCGTCATTGGTTTTCTTGGGCAAGTACATTAATACCAATGACAAGTTTGTGAATGGGGAATCTTCTAGAAATTTGTTAGCTGCATTGGCTAGCAATAGTATGAAGAGCTTGGAAAGTGTTTCAAAACTTGGTATTTCTGCTAGTCCTCAAGAAGTGCCTGTAAGCCATCCTCCAATGATGTCTGATACTTCTCTGGATCGATTTGGATTTGGTTCTCGACACTCTAAGCAAGAATCTTGGTCTGGAAGCAGCGTTTTGAATTACGGCGATGTTGGCAGTCAAGGAGTTAAACAGCTTTCTCCTGTTGATGAAAGCTTTACTGGTATTTCTGCTCAACGAGGTAGAGTTTCTATGGCATCCATTTCATCAGCTTCAAGATGGTTGGACATTGAAGAAAGCACTGAGGACGAACAATATTCTAGAAATGTCCGACCTGTTAAAAAGAACAGACACTCTAGCCTTGTTAACACTTCTAGTTCGACTCTTGATCCTTATAAAATTAGAAGTAGATTGAGTTCTGGCCGTAACAGCACGGCCACCAGTGCCTTTGCTCAAGAATTGTTGATGAGCCAGGAAAATGATGAGAGTGATAACTCTTCTGAAGAGGAGCGTTTTATGATGATGATGGGCGAACCCTTAGGGTCATCTTCGGCCAGAAACAGTCATATTGAAGATGACGACTTTTTCTTTCAGCTTTCTCCTGCTTTTGCCCCATCTGAACAGCAGCAGCAAACAGAACAACTCCAGAAGGCTCAAGATGAAAATAAGCTGTCGCCTCCACCTATTCTGCAGAAAGCTGAGCTTCATCCTCCCCCAACTATCATTAAGACTCAAGATACCAACCACAGAGGCCCTATTAATACTGAAAACTTTACAGTCTTTTATGATAGCAGCATGTCATCAGCTGGTAACCATTTCAGTATGATTGAAGAAAACAGAATGAGCATGGCTGATACCACCAATATGTCTGTCTCTGAAAGTTATGATGGCTATGATGATGAGAATCTTGATCCTTATGCCAATGCTGGCCTCATTAACATAAGCGTTACTCAGCACTCTAACCAAAACAGCGTTAGTCACAGTGTAAACAGCTATCACTATGAAGATACGTATGATGATGGTGAAGAAGATACATCCTTTGCTTCAGTAGTTCAAGCTGGTTCTATGGCTGTCCAGTCTCGTCGTAACAAAAGAGTTTCAAGAGATTTACTGGCTGCCGTTCGAAATACTACCGAGAGCCAGAACGATAAGGAAATGCAAATGCCTTTAAATACCATTCAGCCCGATGTTCCTTCTCCTATCAAATCTGTGTATGAAATGCAACGCTTGCAGCACAGACAGCAACAAGCTGAGCTCACCAAAGATTTTGAAAAGTTGAAAATGAACCAAGTTCAACAGGAAAATACCCAAGTTCAACCACGCAATAAGACTCTCACTGCTAAGAAGTCTCGTGAATTTGTGTTTTCATCTATCCACTCTTTTGGTGATTTATCACCTAATGAAATTCATCTCAGAACTTTGATGACCTCGGTTGAGAGTTTAATCAATGAAGAATTTGCATCTATCATGGCTGCTGACACATATAACAAGAGATTGTCTTCTGGCTCTTCTCCTCTTCAACAGCGCAAAATGTCTGCTGTTGGAACATCGGCTTTAATTGTTGCACAAATGTCCCCCTTTACACTTGATGAACGCAAAGAGATTTTATCTCAGCTTGAACAGATAAACGATACTGTCTTCCACTTGTACGAGAGAACCCGTTCCTTGTCTCCACTTCGAGGAATGCTTCTTGAGCAAGATCAAAGACGTGTTGTCAATGTTGAGAACTCCAACAGAGCTATTGTCATGTCTTGCACTTGGACCCTGATTGGCATCAAGGAACGTTACCGTGCACAATGGCAAAAGTCTGCTAGAATCTCTACTGGCTCTGCTGTTTCTGCATATTCTGCATCTTCTGGAGTCTCTGCTACTACTGCTACTTCTGCAGTTTCTGGCACATCCGTCACTTCTACTACCCAATCTATGCCCTATTCTCCTACTATGAATACCTACAGCAACAAACAACCACCTTACAACCAGCATAACCAAAACACTCTTAATTCTAATGCCCACACCTTTAATATTAATGACAACTATTCTAATGACCACCACCACGATTCTAATGACTATCATAATCCTCAAGTTCAAAATCAAATTTCTCCTTCCTCTGTTCATTCCAGCAAGCACACACATTACTCATATCCACCAGCCTCGGCTCCTGCTCGTTCTGCCTATCATGACAACTATGGCCAAATGACCAGATCTTTCGTTTTCCCACCCAGCTCTGCAGACCCCATTGTTTCTCCTCAACTACCGCAACAAGTTTCAGTTGAGGATTACAACTATGAGATGTTCAAGAAGTACTCTAACGTTGTTACTCACTTCTTGTCTCTTGAGTGGACTCGACGCTCGGAAATGTGTGAAAAGTTGGGCAGCTCTAGTCACAGGAACTCTGCTGCTTCATCTTCTACTACATCTACTATCGGGAACAATTTGCCCAAAGGTTTGTGGGCTGTTCCATGCTGAAGAAATGAACAAGCTGATTTGGAAAAAGGGTTAATTTATTATTTACTATAATTTTTTTTTTGAAAAGGATAGAGGTTCTTTTGTATAAATTTTTTGTTTTGTTTATTTGCCTTTTAAATTATTTTTTTTTATTTTTAATTCCAGATAAGTGTTAGTAACTAATATATTAATTGTATTCTCTGAACTAATTACATTCTAAAGCTTTTCAGCGAGGATGAATCCTCAAATTATGTAGATTTATCATGAGAGTTGTAATTTCGATTTCGAAAGCTTCCAAGTAGAGTATGAAACGGCTCCAATTCAATACTAACCAGGGCATTAGTTAATCAGTTGTGTGAGTATCACGAGGACGAACATATCCCTGTCGAGTTTGAAGCAATAGCAGGTAACCCAAAAATTGCCTACAAATAGTAATTGCTGGAATACTCAGCGAGTCTCTAGAAACAGCCAAACTCAGCAGGCACAGCTCATCTTTGCTGCAAACTTTGTTGATAACCCTGGCTTGTATAAATCAACTCATGTGCAAAGTGACTGCAAATACCATCAAAGATAGTCAGGGCCCTGCTCAACTGAGACAAACTTTGGAGATTCGCCACGATTTGAGCTAACTCCAGTTGAAAGGGACTGAAAGTGAAAAGAGCTCAAGAGCTCAAGAGCTCTGCTTTCTTTCCTTGGAATAACGCGTAGGGTCCCTCAGGATTTTATAGAAACTTGAAAGCGATATCACGGAAAATATTTTCACGACTTGGTGAATTTTAATAAGTATTGCCGGAACTGAGTACACTTCATTTAAAAATAAATTGTGAATCAAAGTTGAAAGCCATCTCAAATTTCACGGATGTACCATCCAAATACTACGTGAAAACTTACCAAGATCCGACATAGTGCACAACTTTGATACATCTATAAAATATGTAAATAGAAACACTTGAAGTATGCCTTTTTCAACAGGTTTAAAAGATAAACAAGTCAGCTTGAGACAAAAGCAAAAGACTTTCTACTAATTTCAGTACTAGGAAAAACATAAATTATCACTAAACAAGTTACTTTATAAAAGCATGAGAATAAATATTACAGAAAACAGACGACTAAAACACTTTATATAACCTGTGTGTCAAAACACCTGGAAATAAACTATGGCATATGATAATATTAAACAACATGTTTGACAGCTTGGATAGAAAAGCGACAAAAATTGGGTGTGCCCAACTTAGCAAACCTTTTTCAACTTCAAAGCACATTTTATCAAGCAAGATTGCTCAACCCAACCAACGCACCAAAACCAACTTAATTTATCCTTGGTATTGAGGCGGTGGCCCTTCATATTGACCCTGTTGATTATAGGCATTATTGTTTGTTGCTCCTTTGGAGCTGTGATCATTAGGGTTCTGACCACTAGGGGGTTGACCGCTGGGATCTTGACCACTGGGATCCTGACCATTGTACGAGCCACCATGCTTACCATAACTGTAGCCAGGGTATCCGGGGTTTCCAGGTGCAGATGGGGGTAAAGGGGCGATGTAGTAACCTTGCTTTCCGTCGTGTTGCTCAGGCGGCTGGTTTTGGATAGATTCCAATTGTTGTTTGCTCACATCTTGTCGGTAACTACAAATTGGGCAGGATAAGTTTTTAGAGAACGATATTGGGATAAGAGGAATAAAGCAAATAGTAAAAAACTGGTGATCTTTGCGGAGCTCCATGGATACGTTGTGGCAACGTGCACAGTAAAACTTCTTGCCTTCGAAACCCTTGATATTCGAAGGGAAGTTTTGCATACCGATTGTGAAGAACATAAACATTTTTGCTAGTCTATAACAATAAATCTGTTTCTTTAAATACTGAAGAGGACTCCTGACTTTTAGCAGAATGTAGTATTGGGCAGGGTTGATGAACAATCAGCTAATAATAAGAATAATAATAGGGGATGACCGGTTTCTTTAGAGCGAGTCGCAGAGAAGATAAAGAGAAAACAATGTAATTTATAAACAACGAATATAAATATGTGCAATATATGTGATATTTATAACAGGAAAAAAATTGATATTGGTAAGAAGAAGGAAAGCGTAAAAGGGAGCAATGCTATAAAAAGCTTCGGTTCATAGCCTTGTTCGTCCATCGCGATTAGGTTCTAGCAATTTTGCTATCCCACAAAGAGTTACGCCTAGTTTCAGCCGCACTCGTACCAGAATGAGACATTATTCTGCAATCATGTGAAAGTCATGGCCAACGTGACTTTCCTAGGCCATTAAAACAAAACTTACAATTAACGACTGTGGTGATCCGTGCTTAAAGGCATAAACATGACAAGACCCTTTTGGTTCAGAAACTTTGGCAATATTTTAACATCAACTGATGGAACAGGCAGAAAATACACAATGAAATATCTTAAACCGTGGTAATAGTACCAGCATTCGGACTGTTCAAGTTTTTTCATAGCCTTCTACACTTGGAGATAAAGTAGCCAAGCTAGCCAAGCGGCCAATGAACCAAAAACCAGCATTAAATAATTGCCAGTTTGAAAGAGTAATACAAAAGTATTAGATGCTAGTTCTTTAAAATTTATACATAGCTAAAATATCATGAGATCATAAAAAATAATAATAAACATAACCAGCTGTGGATATTAAATAATATTAATCGTCATCACAAGCTTGATCCAACGCTAAACGCCATATCTATACTGTATTCTGATGTTTAAATAGTGTCTGAGCCGTAATACTTAGACCAATCCAGTGTCCTTGATCTTCTTGGCAAGCTCGTCGACGGATTCAAGGATAACACCAGCTTGGCGAGTTGGTGGGTAGTCAAACTTGGTGGTCTGTAATCTGTTCTTGGTATCAATGTCAGCAAAATCCTTGAGAGTCAACTTGGTAAGTGGCTTCTTCTTGGCCTTCATAATGTTGGGGAGGGTGGCATAGCGGGGTTCGTTAAGACGGAGGTCAGTGGTGATGATCATGGGCAACTTGGAAGCAATGGTCTCTTCACCACCATCAACTTCACGGGTGACGGTGACATTTTCGCCCTCGATAACGACCTTAGAAGCATTTGTAGCCTGGGGCCACTTGAGGAGTCCAGCAAGGATTTGGCCAGTTTGGTTGGAATCGTCGTCAATAGCCTGCTTACCAAGCAAAATGATGTTGGAGTTTTCCTTCTCTGCGATATTCTTCAAGATTTTAGCAATGGCGAGAGGCTCAAGTTCTTCCTTTCCAGTGTCAACCAAAGTAGATGTGTCAGCACCCTTTGCAAGAGCGGTTCTCAAAACATCTTGGGCCTTGACGGGGCCAATAGAAACAGCGTGGATGTTTTCAACAAGGCCCTTGGTTCCCTCCTTCAGCTTAACAGCCTCTTCAAGCTAATAAATAACGTGTTAGTATCCTATCGTTTTATCTGGAACAAGATTGAACAAATTAGGCTTACAGCAATTTCACAGAATGGGTTGATACTGGTCTTAACACCAGTGAGCTCGATGCCAGAGCCAGCCTTGTTGATACGAGGACGAACGGCAGCGTCAATGACACGCTTGACGGGAACAAGGATTCTGAGAGACATGGTGATGTGATCTTACTGTGATGGTGATTCTGGCAAATGTGCGCCCTGATGGATGATAAATACAGCAGAAAGAGTGATGACAAGGCAAAGGGCTTATATTTGAAAAGTTTTGGTGGTGAGTCCAAACAGCCGAGATCGCTCCGTGGCGTACTTTGTGGTCTGTAAGCGTATCTCTCAGCCCAAATAATATATGCCCCCGCGCTTTCCCCAGGATTAAAGAGACCCATTGCATGCTCGGCTATTCTACGGGAACATGCTCGTGGGGTCTGGCTGTAAGGCTCCGCTAACAATATGTTGCTGGAAAAAAAAATATTCGATAATAATGAAAATAACTTTTCGACAGCGGCAAAAATTTTACTATATTGAAGAAATTATAATTCATTCATCTTTCATACAAATGATACGTCTATAATTTGTTTTCTTATATATATATATATATTATCTTTTTAAAAATTCCTTAGAGTCCTGAGCTGCCGTTATGTTGCTCATCAGAATCAAATTGAAGCTTACTAGCATCGGCTCTCTTTTTCAGAAATTGGATTCTCTGCTTCAAATTTTCTGCGATTTGGGACGTCTTTTGCCATTGATCAGTATTACCACTACCAGTAAATCTTAATCCACCATACATGCCTCCCTCACCTAATCGTGAAGATGAAGATACATGGTCATTTTTGGTCATTTCACTGCTCGTTTCAACCGCTCCACCATACCCAGGCCTAATTCCAAGTCCGCCGATACCCGAATCTGCTCTAGAAAGTGAACTCTGGCTGCGAATATGAGATCCAACATTAGCATTATTACTATAATTTCCTGTGGAAGTACCGCTTCTACTGGGAATATTTCCAATTCTGCTGTTTCTATTCATCCCGTTTCCGCTGCCTCCGTTGCTGCTGTTACTTCCCAAGCTATTTATACTGTTGGAGCTATTATTATTTGTATTGTTGGGAAGGTACTGTCGATTGGAAAGCCCAATTCCCCCGTATACCGATGATCTGTCGCCCGCCATAGCTTGTGTTGTAATGGGAACTTGCGAATCATATCCGTATGTAGAGTGTTCCAATTCTTCAGCACCATCCATAATAGTATCCTCCCCTACAGCTGGAGTGCCAAAACTAGTTTCGAAATCTTGTTCGTAATGATTTCCATATCCAGGTGTTTGATGCTGAACAGGTGCCATAGGAGAATGGTGTACACGTTGTGGTGTTGAAGCATGTTGTTGCCAATCCTGTGTAGCCAATGATTGATGTTGTCGTAAAGGTGATCCATAGAGAGATGTAGGTCGGTTCGGCGATCTTATTCCTGCTGCACTTCCATAGCCATTTCCACCAGAGCGATTAGCGTTAGCGCTGTTCACTTGTCGATTGGAAGCAATCGGTGAAGTTGAGCCACTCATTCCGGAATTATTATGAATTTGAGACTGCAACAACCTAACAGTAGAGCGTTCTTGCATAAGCTGTTGACGAACATCATCGAGTTCCAGTTCAATTTGATTAATGCGGAGCCTAGAGCTTTCTAAATCTGACTGTGATCGAGTGAGTTGGGTGTCTCTGCTTTTAATTGATAAAATATCGCGGGTATGCTCTTCTATAAGCTTAGCATTCTTTTCCTTTAAGATGTTTATTTCAGCTAGAAGATGCGTTTTTTCAGTGTTGAATCCCTGGACTTGCCATTGCAACTGTTCGTTCTTCTTTTGAAGATCATTGTTTTCGGACTTTAACTTTTCTAATTCTTGTCGTTCTTGAGCTGTAAGCCCAGAATCAATTGGAGACATTGCCCTACCTTGAGCTGCTAATGGACGACCTGTAAGACCACGGCCAGGTGGTGCTGCCGAAGACCTTCCAGAGACTGATGATTGTTGGCTTGGCCCAGTTGTTTGTTCCGCTAAGGATGCTGAACCAGCAGCTCCAAAGACTGGAGCTCGGGATTTTGTAGGACTTGCTAGTATGGGTCGTCTGTTTGGAAGGCCATTAGTATTGAGGAGGCCAGGTTTTGGTCTAGATGCGGATGCTGACGTTAATGAGCCAGGATCTTCAGATTTTAGTCGCGTTGCTGGAACAGTGCCGGGTGAGCTTGGAGGTGCAGCGCGTTTGCGAAGAGGGAGACCGCGTCCAGCAGGGCCACCACGAGACGGTGGAGCTCCTCTAGGTGCCGATGATGCTGGTGGAGGAGCTGCAGCAGGTAAAGGAGTAGGTTTTCCTGGTTTCGCTTTAACTTCTGCCTTTTCATACCATTCTTTAATCTTGTTCTTTTTAATGTCATCTACTGATTCCAAGAATGGCGTCATTGCTCGCTCACCAATTATTTTCATGACAATACCAAGAATTTGAGCACCACCAGATCTGACAGGTTCCTGAGTATCTGATAAAAGCTTGATGCTATGCTCAATAATTGACTTGATTTCGGCAGGTTTTGGTATCGTTTTTGTAGTGCTCAAACATCTAGAAACAAATTTTGCAGTTTCAATTTTGACTTGAGGGGTTTTATGCTTGAGAAAATCTAGCGTTTCTTCTAAAATATCGGA
This sequence comes from Magnusiomyces fungicola, assembly GCA_900654225.1. Lineage (NCBI taxonomy): Eukaryota > Fungi > Ascomycota > Dipodascomycetes > Dipodascales > Dipodascaceae > Magnusiomyces > Magnusiomyces fungicola. Next base: position 4,814,650 of record CAACAH010000001.1, read on the forward strand.
CAGTGACGTTGATTGGTATACAGCATCAAGGGCAGCTCCTATTGAATCTGATACGGACTGTTTTTTCTCTTTCAGTCGTTCGAGCATAGGACTTAACACAGTAGGTTGGTATTTGGCGAACCCTGTTCTAAGACCCTTGGCCATACATTCAATACTATTTGCCGCTAATGCAACAACCTGGATATTTGCATCTTTCATACATTTTGCCAATGTCCTCATAAGATCACTGTAATCCGCATCTTGAATTTTGGGCTGGTTTACAATAGTTAGCAACTCTTCCAAAGCTTCTTTTCGTTCCTTCCATTTGGACGAAGTTATCTGGGTATTGAAATTAGACGGTATTTTACTTAAAATTTCAACAGGGTCGTATAAATCCATTTCGACATCTTCATCTTCATCGGCTGCCTCTCCTCCTTCTGGAGCAATTCCATTGGCCTGCTGTCTATCCATCAGTTCTTTCTGAGACCTAAGGTATCGTTCTTGCTTGGGAGAATCAGCCTTTACCTTTTCAAATTCAGCCTCTAAATCTTTTTGTTGAACAGGCTTGAGATCAGGAAATAAGACATCTTTAAACCCATCTCCAAGCCATCGGTAAAGTTCGATAGAAAGAGCCTGGGCAGCCGCTCTTACGTTTTTGTCTGCATGGCCAAATAGGGAAGGCAATGATTGAAAAATTGGCTTACAGGGGATTGTTTTTGAACCATATTGACGGACAATCTCTGTAAGGGCATTTGCTGTTCCGGCAACAACCTTTGGTGTTCGATGTTTCAAAAATGGTAACATTTCTTCGATAACTGGCTCTGCCGTATCCATCTCGATAAAGAATAACAGGGCATCGATTGATTTTTGCTTTGTGCCAGAACGTGCTGAACCCATGGTTTTTTCAACCAGTGGACTTACAACTTGACCACGGACTCTATGTTTCAAAAAAAGTGGCTAGTTAGTAATAGTAGCTGGTATAATTATTACATGTCTAAGATAGATATACTTACCGGAGGCATGCTTGTGGACCACCAAATTCAAGAAAGGATATCAATGCGGAAACACCTGCTTCCTGTGCAACAACATTGGTGTCAGTTACAACCTTTTTTATGATTGAGGGATTGTTGAAAAAGGGCTCAAAACATGTATCTGATTCGTGTGCTGATTTGGAAAATATGTTTTTCATTTCCTCGTACGCCTCTAAGCGCACTTTCCATATCTAATAGTTATGATAAAATGTTTGGTTAGCCATTGAGCGAGATGTGAAAAAAAGAAGGGAAAAAAAACTCGTGTTTATTGTTTGTTTTGGTGTCAAATAGGGGGAAAGGTATATTTATGTCAACAGCCATATCAGACAATCAACTACTTACTTTATGGACAGCTCTTTCCTCGAGAGGAAGACTGGAGTAGTCTTCCTTTTGTTCCGCCATTTGGTATCAAAAGAATAAAGCTGCTAGGACAAAGAAGGTAAAAGACCTGGGTAAAAATCAAGAGCTGGAAAAACTTGAAATGGAATAATCTGGCTGGTGATGACTTTTGGAGTGGAGGTTGTAAACAAACCATTCTAAATATTTCGTTAATTAATTTAAGCTAGTGAGGTCACGTGAGAAAGTGTATCTATCTAACTTTTTATCTCGTGACATAAATGCACGTGCCTGACGTTATGTCATGGTATGTAATATGTAATATATGTGATGTGTGTAACAAAATCATTATTGCCACTCAAGCTATATGAATTGAAGCTGATAAAGGAAACAGCAAATTGGAAGAAAAAAAAGTTTGTATTTAAAGTAGTTAAAGTGTTATTCTTACGAGTGACTCGCAATCTAAGGAGGGTCTTTTGGTCTTTTTTCCTCTACGATAGCTAGTCACTCAGTTTAGTGAACGGTGATGGTAGCTGGTTCGAACGCTTGAACTCGCATTTACGCCAGGGCGCTATGCCAATTACCGCAAGATGATAGCCATAAAACGCACAGGCACAATCAGCAAAACTACATGCAAACTACTGGATAATCAAATGTATTGACACTGATTTTAGGTTTCAACAAGCATTGAGCTCTTGGAATTTGCTGCTGTCTTCTAGAAAATATCACTCTTAGGCACGTCATGTACGCAGAACAGGCGCTGCTAGCAACCTCATTGTGGGGAGACTATAGAAAATCAAACTTTGTTGCTAATCTCACGTCGGATGCACTTGTTATTTAATTTTGCCTTTGCCTCAAGTTGCTATCAGCTGGATTTATTTCGGTGGTATAAATACCACAGGGTTTCCTCGCTTTCTCTAGTTTCATTTTCTTCTATATCCCTATCCCTATTCTATTGAATCAATCATCATACAATACGCAAACTTAAAAACGTCTTTACTAAAGGCTCAATCTACAAACTACAGACTCTTCACATCAACTACACACATTAAAATGCCTGAAAAAGAATACAAGACCACTGTCCTTCCCCGCGAAGACACTCAGCAACCAGGCAGCGTTCCTGGAATCCACGTTCCCGAAAACGCTCATGAGATTAAGGAATTCTCCGAGGTCAATCAGACTTCTGCCAAAGAATTGAATGCTCAGATTGCTGCTGAACAAAAGGCCAAGGAAAAGAAGGCATAAACCTTGTTAGATTTGGATTTCAATGATCTAGCCTGATCTTTCTCAACAGATTAACACGCGGACAAGCATATACTCATATTAACCCCCACAAATACTATTTATTATTACTAGCATATATAAAAAGCACACAAATTGAATTGAAATTGAATTGAATTGAAATTGAAAATCGCAATTGGCTTATCAATACTCACATACCCTAGGCAAGCCGCGTTTGGTCCTCGGGCAAGAACCAACTGTTGCTGAATAGTACGTACAAAGGTCTTAAAATGTCTTTTGAAAACCACTTGTTCTCGTACCTGTTGTATAATCTCAAACAAGAAATTCGGACAACTCCATTTCAGCCTTTGCGCCACCCATTCTACACAATCAGAGACATAAACAAGGAAAGAGGCTATGAAGATGTGTGTGTGTGCGCAGTTAGTAACGTGCCAGAGGTTGCAATTATTACTATGTTTTATTATTACCAATCATTACATAATCTATAACAAAGTCATACATAACACTAACAAGATATAGCCGCTAGCCTTGGTATAAATTTCCTCCTCGTTTTCCTTTTGTTTTTTTATGTCTAGTTGTCGCTCTAGTTCTGCGCTTTCTCTGTGTTTCGCATTCATTAACTCAACCAACAGCTATACAACAACACTCCAAGCACGACGAGGATGCTATCTTTCGCATGGTTTTCTTAGGGTTAGGGCTATGATTAAACCGATTTCCCTCTGTCTGTCATGTGATGTGCGCGTCAGATGTTAAGGTTTATCTGATCACATGCAATTGCCCTCTTTGCTTTGAGCTTTTAGCGTTAATATATCGCTAATTACTTTGGCTGTCATTTTGTCACTCAAATTCAAAAAAAGATGCTCTCTATCAATTTCATATCTTACGTCTAAATGAATGTTTCTTCTGCTTATTCTCCAAATCCAACCGCTATGACTGGCTGCTGGTAAGAAGCATAATACCCTAGACTTTTCCAAATCTGACACATAGGAAAGTGCTTTTGTGATCAAGATGTGCCTTCCTATTCTCACCATCCTCAACATTCTCTTGGGAATGCTGTGGGTTTTGGTATCATTGCCTATTACTATTTTTCAAATCATCTTATACCTCATGTGCCTAACGCCATGTAGGCCCCGCAGACGACGACGACGAAGGATAGACCTCACTCCTGAGCAACTGGAGATCATGGAGATGATGTCATACGAATATGTGTTGGAAAACCATGCAAAGCTATCGCATCATACTGTTGATGAGATGTTTCCGGCAAAGTCCTTGAAAAAGCTGATTCAGGAGAAGAATAATGTACATAGAAATAACCTGGAAACAGTTGTCAAGTCAGATCAAACTCCAGCAACTGCTTTAGCTGGTGAATTGCAAGCTTGTGCGAGCGTGGAAACTCCTAGGGTTGCTGGAGTTGAAAGTACGGCCCCGGATTCTGAGAGAACAATGAGTAGGGTATTAAATGAGCATGAGATAGATAAGAACGCTGATATTGAGACGCCGTTGCAGGCTTTGGAACAAAATGCACCTGAAGAACGTGATATATCTGAAATGGAGGTCCCGACTACTGAACTTGAACACATTGAGTCTTTTGGATCTCCAGCATCTAGCGAGCCACATAGCGAGTTGACAACTTCCCATTCAAACTCACACTCAACCATATCCTTAAAGTCCGCAGACACCACTACTGCTCCTCTCAAACCTGAGTATTCACAAACTTCTATTGATGAAAGATATTCTGATCTTGTGTGCACGATTTGCCAGGATAGCATAACGCAAATTGATTCCACCTGCAATATTGATGTCTTTGTTCGAGAACTGACTTGTGGGCATATTTTTCATGATCATTGTATTTGGAAGTGGTTAGTGAAAAATAAGGCCGTCTGCCCAACATGCAACTGTGATTATTCCTCTCACTCAAATACCAGAATTTTCTCTGATTATGTTTAAAAACAAGAAATCTAACATAGTAGGTTGATTCATAAAGAAATAGGCAACAGCTTTAACAGTTGGTGGATTTTGGAACAACCATCTCAATCGACACTACTATTGAAGAGTATGAGTGCCGGCCTAGATCTTTGTTGACGAAACTTTTTCCAACCTCATTTTGCAAATAAGTTTTTCAGGGCAAGATGTTTGTCTTCGTGGTGGGAAAATGTGATTGAAATGTGTGTACCCTTGTTTTCCAATGTTACTTTAATTTTTACTTAAATCTGTGACTTGCATGCTAATGTTTGAATCTGACGAGATGATCGAAACCGTCATTTATTACTTGCCGCCATCTTATCTCGATAAATTGATGAGTGGTTTGGAGTCGGCACTACTGTTGCTTTATCGGTCTGTTCTTGAGAATGAGTTAATACTCAAAGCCCATTTGAAGCATAGCTCCAGAATCATGTTAAATACACATGTATTGTAATACTACATGCACTTTTTTTTCTTTTAGTCAAGTATATCTTCAAAAGCAAGTTTAGAATAAAGTTTCTGGGTGTCCTGGCTCTTTACAGCAAACTGATTCTCAGCTATCGCCAACCACCGAACTGAGCAACAAATAACTGACCGACGACATCATGTTTAGATATATATTCCTACTACCACAACAGCTGTGGAAAAAGGATAGAAATATAGAGTATATATAGATTCAAAAAAGTCCGAACGATACCTGGTTACATTCTAATGCTCAATTACTGAGCGCTTCCTGTTACATTTTATTATTACTAGTATATATCTCAACCTTTATATATTCATTCTACTTTTATATATACTTTTAGATTTCATAAACATAGATTTCTGTCTTGGCTTTTGAAACACCTTTACTTTTCAAAAAAAAAATTACCACAACTATTTATCATACTGGCCATCAATAAGCTGCTATTTTAACAAGGAAATAAAGCGTAATCTTCCAAAAGTTTCATCGAGAATCCATATGTGAGGCTCACTAATCCCTTGAAGCGCTTCCAGCAGTATATTACCTAAATGTTGTACCGCTGGATTGGTTTGTCACTCTCCATGCTCTGTTATTGGCAGTATCCATGCTCTTCAGTCGATTTATAAATGTATTATCACTTTCCTCTTCGCTCAACTCTCCGCTTTCATCGGCCCAGCTGTCCAATGTGCTAGGCCGTTGTGTTTGACCTGCACCAGGCTGAAGTGGTCGATTAATGGTTTGACTTGCTCCTGAGTTTTGGTTGTTAACTCCATTCTGACTTAAATGCTGGTTCAATCGGCATTCAAGGGATTGAGAGGACATTCCATATTTTGTGCTCATGGCTGACAATCCGTTTAATCCCTCGCCACTATTTGGGTTGGCAGGGCTGTCGGTGCTCCCAAAATTGTCAGAGTAATATGAGCCTGGACTTGAAGCAAATCTTCCCGTGTGTGACGAGTATAATTGCCCATCAGAACTAGGTCGTCTAATTGTTCCGGGCTTTGATGGTCTGTTCTTGAGCTGTCCTTCAAACCCTCCCAGAGGATCTCGGGACCCACTCATGTGATTATCATTGTCACCTCCCGGGGTTGACATCCCTGACGAAAGATCACTTCTAATCTTTCTTCTTAGTGACCCCATCAAAGTATGCCTCCTTACGCTTCCATCATCAAACTCTCCGTCAGAATAAAAGCCATTTTTGAAACTGTTCATTCCTTGCTTGTATGCGCTTAGTGAATTCGCAGACCTTATTGATCCAATTCCCGCATCAGAAGATGGACACAACGCCGAGGGCATCCCAAATGTTTCACACTCAAGAGTATCTCGCATATGGTCTCTTTTCAGTTTAATAGTATCTTCATTCGTTTTGGATTTTAAAGGCTTATTTCCGTTTTCAATGCTTCCATATACCGGTTTAATCTTGTCATAATCTATATTTGAATGAAAAACTTCAGACTTTTGACTACCAAAGCCTGTATTAATACCTGTTTCTTGACTCTGTGGCGGTTTTTTAAGTTTATCAACTTTTAGGCTATCAAGTCTTCTACCAATAGGTTCTATATTTTCTTGGTATCGCTGTTGGTATAAGTTATACCCATCTTGATCATGTCCATGCTTGTATTTGTTTCGTTCGCTTTTGCCATGGTTTCCTGAAACAACCGTACTACTGTCTGAATAAGAGGAAGAGACAGACTCATTTCTTCCATTTGTCATTAACAATTTTGATTGAGATGACAACGAATGTCTGTTGTATAGCTCGTTTCCTTCGGCTGTGTTTGTCGTAGAATTACCTGCGGTTGTTGGCTGTGAATTTTCTCCAGAAGAATAAATGTTTCTTGCACAATCACTTTGAATATTGGTATTTAGGTCACCCTTATCAAAGCAAACACGTTTGATTGTTGTAACTTTTGGGGCTTGTCCCTTGATGTTTGACCTGATTGTGAGAGCCGCAGTAGTTGGTCTATCAACAAATTTGACTCTCTGTAGATCGGACTGAGTAGAAACATTAATGGGATCAAAATCATTTAGGGTATTATATTCATTAACAGCTGGGTTTGGATTTGTGGTAGTAAACTGTTTTGAAATATCACAAGTAGAAGTAAGGGTATTAGTATTCGCCTGAGTCACAATAGGTTTTGGTACATTTAGTGGTGCAACTTGTGAGGTGGTATTAATCTGATTTGAAGGAATATTTGTTGAAAATGGATATGCAGGAAGATGGTTTGCAATATTTCTAATTCCGTCTAGAAAATCAAGTTCATTGTTGGAATCTGGTTGGATTATGCTTGCATGTTCATCCTCACTGTCTGAGACTTCCATGATACTCTCGCTAAACTTCATAGGCTCGTCATTGATGTCATATGGGCCAGTGGCCAGACTTAGGATATTCATAATATTCCAAACAGTCTTTACGACAATTTTCCACTCCATTTTTCTATTCAGTTTCATGGTGGTTGTGTCAACAAGTTTCTCTCTTGTCAGGATTGCCAGTTTTGCAACCTGCTGCAGCTGGATCATAATTTGGTTAACAAGCTCTGCATTTTCTTCCCAAACTTGATGCCTTTTTTCAACAACTTGATTTATCATGGCTTCGTTTTCATTCTTTTCCTGCAATTTTCTTACAGCACCAACGACGCTACTTTCCACATGACGTTTCAGCTTCATTTCCATCTCTTGAAACTCCTGCTCTTTCCACTCTTTGAACTCTTGGTTCATTACCCTGTTCACAGCAGTATTAACTTCTGTCTCGGTATCAACTGTCATAAACGCTGGGTGACCTGAAATTCTATCAATTACTTTATCAACAATTTCATGAGTCTTGGAAGTGTTGAGTTTTGCTTTCAACTCCTTCTTGATAGAACTAAGACTATCCCTAAGATTTTCAGTCTGAATCATTATGTCATCGAACCTCTCTTCGTACTTTTGCAGTTTTGAAGAATTGCCAGTGTTTTTATTTACTGCATCAACAATTTTTGAAAGCCGATCAATGCTTCTGTTGTTCTGAGCACAACTATCCTTAACTTTATTGACCTCAGTAACAAACTTTTGAATCTCGTCCAAAAGTTCTTCGGACCGTTCACAATGCTGCTGTTTTTGGGAATCGAGAATTTGATTGGATTTTACAAACTGATCAATACGAGATTCAAAATTGTCTACCAGACGCTGATATAGAGTCTGTTCAGAGATAAGAATTCCTTGTAGCTGAGTTTGAGACTGTTGAATCTGGCTTTGCAATTGCGTTAAACTTTGACTTTGGTAAGCCTGTTGTTGTTTAAGAAGCTGCAAATGAGTTCTCATTTGCTGAAAGTCAGAGTTGAGATTCTGGTAATCACTTGCGTTTTCCAAATGTGAGAGTCGTGATTCAACTTGAGAGATCTTGCCTTGTTGGGTATAAACAAATGTCAAGTTTTCTGTCAATTGTGTATGGATGTCATTACTTGTTTGTACACTAGCAGAATAAGCACCCAACTTGTGTTCAAGACTCTTCTGCTTTTCTTGAATATCTTTTAGCAATTTAGCATGCTGTTCAAGATCTGATAGTTGCTTTTCCCGTGCCTCCTTAATCGCCTCTTTGGTATCCTTCCTATATCTGTCAATCCCATTTTGAAGAAGCTTGTCAAGTTTGTCAAAGTCAGCGTCTCTCTTTTTCTCACTTTCTTTTTGCATATATCGAATAAGTTTTTTTTCTCTCTCAGTAAAGCCAGAACCACCGCGTGTCTCCAGTCTTTTCGTCATGTTTGTAGTGGCCACTCCTTCGATTGGTGATGGGGAAACAGGAGAGTCATCCGCTGGCTCATTGTTATGGTAAATGCCTAGTGAGTTGCCAATGTTAGATGACGCTAGCATACGGATTGAAATAGAAGTCATACCTTTTAACTCAACCTTGCTAATGTGCATGGACTTTGGCTGATTCTGTTTGTCCATTTCAAAAACAAATATATCGTTTGTCGGCTAAGTGTAATAGCTTGGTTTAGTATGTCGTGCAGCTATGAAGTAGTAATTTGAGGGAACGAATAATAGTAATTGTTGAAAGTTTACTAATATCAACCTACTGATCAATGTAAAAAGGATCCTGGTGCAATTAATGAGAAGCTGCAATCCTGAAGAATACTGGAAGAAGAGAGGGAACAGAGTAACGATGATGGAGTTTTTAAAGTGCAGGTGAGTACAAGTACCACTGAGCTGGTGTTGTATCCTGTCTTACTTTTACATGCATCGGCATTTAATAATTTTCAAGAGACGTCCTATTTCCGAGTTGGGAATATTATAAAAGCCAAGGAATTCTTTTTTTTTTTTTGAAACTGTCTTGAGATGTATTGGCTTTACTAATCCGCTGCAACTGGTCTAACACCAGATTTGTCAATGTTGAGTCTCGCAAGCACAAAGCCAAAAACAGTCTGCATACAATCACCTAGAACCACTATTCTCTATACTTCCCGAATCAATAATTTGATAAATAGAGTTGGATCTTCAATCGCGAGTCTCGAGCCATTCCTCGTTTTCTCGAGCCGCAAATTGCCGAAAATGACACAACCTGCAAATGCACGCTCATATAATCTCAGCCGTGCAATCACATGATTTTATTCTAATGCCATTACCTCATCACGCGGGTATTGATGACTAATTGTTCCTCTCTCCACGGAGCTTGCACGCAATTTTTCACCTTTCTTCTTTCCTGTTTCTACACTTTGATAAGCGCACGACTCTTGATAAGCGGGTTCCTGTTTTCCTCTCAACTTTTGGACACTTGCTTTCCAGACCTCCTCTTTACAAAATCTGGGGTTGGTCCTCGAGGTTCCACCTACGTATTTTTGTGCTGCTGTCCATACCGCCGACTCCCACTCTATTTGTGCCAGTCATTGTCACCAACTAGTTCTTTTAGCAATTTTCTGGAGACTCTCCATTCTAGCCGCGATTGTGGCCACTCATTGTTACTCCTGCTTATCCACAATACCACCCCATTATCCTACCAGCTTTCTATCTTGCATTTCTTGTCATTCGCATTCTGCCCGATTCCGTTGCACTATACCTGTTGCACATCTATGAACACGTCGCTCATAACTGAATACCATTTGTTTGCATGAAAGCTCAAGTCCTTGGTTAAAGCCATACCCAAAGTGTCATAATTATGGTTGATAAACAGCCACTAACGAAACCTGCACCGTCAGGCATTAAAAGAAAAAAGCACATATCAAGTACTCCAAAAAATGATGGCATAAGCGTTGGCGAACTGGTATGTTTATTTATGAGCTAGCCACTGAGCTACTACGATCACTCTCTATACTGTCTGTGCTTATTTGCCTGCTTGCCTTGACTAACGTTTGATCATTCACACTTCACTTCTGTTTTTATTTTTGTTTATCAATTAGAGTCTGCACATCCTTGACGACCTCATTAAATCCATTACCCATGAAGTCACTGCGAAAGCCGTTCAGATTGAGCGTAAAATACGATCCGAGTATGGTACCGAGTTTGTTGCGAAACCCTATAGCACGGCATTACCACCGGGTGTTAGAGCCAAAAGCGCACAGAAAACTGAAGTTGTAGGCAGAGTAGCTTACTTGTCGTCTCCTTGGTCATCATATGCTGGAACTCCTGGCGGCTCGTCTCCAGCTACGCCTGCAAATGGTTCGGCAGAGCCTGCCGTACCAAAGAATGAGAATGGATCTAGTCGAAAGGCCACGCCTACACCCTCTGCTGTCACGCCGCTGGCATCTGCCTTGGAAGACATGTATGGAATTGAAAAGTCGTCGGAACCCAGGTATTTTGAATGTCTAAGCTGTAAACGAAAAATTGCGGGATCGAGGTTTGCGGCACATTTAGATAGATGTTTGGGTGGACGAAACTCACGGCATAAAGAACGGTATGTGTGGGCTTTTTTTTATTTTATTTTATATCAATCTTTGATACTAACATTGGTTTGTAGGAAATCTGCATTGGCATCATCTTACTCGTCAAGCTATGGTGATTCACATAATTCATATAACTCACCCTCGCCATCCTCGCTGGCAGGGGACAGTAGCACTGCTCCTTCCCCCGCAAAAGCGACGGAATCTACATCATCAACTACTTCAGCCATACCGGCAACAAGCACAGCCATAACAACGGCATCTCGAAAGAAACGAAAGCTGACCAGTGCTGTGGCAACAAGACAAGCCTCGAGCGACGCCGGTATTGGTAATGGCCCAGTCAAGACGGCTGTTTCAAAGTTCTTACACAGAGACGGAGAGTCTACCGGACTAAATGGGACTGGGTCTGGAAAGAAAGGAAAGACAAAGGAAGGGCCTTATAGCGCTCCCTCGTCTCCCAAAAGCCAATCAGATGAGAAAATACGAGCTATGGTAAGTACAGTGATTAGGTTGAAAGATGACTTGTGATACCCAAAAGTGAACTTCCAATGCCATTGGTTTGGAGAAATGCCCCTGACGTTGAGGTAGAATCCACTAACACGTTTATACTAATAGTCTGAGGAGCCAACTGCCACCAGCCGCAAAGGACATTAAGACAACTTGCTACATCTACAATAATAATACCACATCATAGTGTAGCAAAATTCTGTCGCAAACCTATCAAAACAGCCTCAGTCTACCATCTTCAGAATGAAAAATTACCATCAAAAGCTCATTTTTAATGCGCATTTACATTTATTGCATTTCGACAATCTAATTCCACATAATATCATACATTCTCTCTCGACAGCACGACATTTATTCATTGTCCGTTTTTATTTTTCTGTACTTTTAACAGGTGTATGTTTGTCAAACCATTATATATGAATCACTTTTAAAATGTGTTATTATATGATATATAGCATACAGAGATGAACATACCTTAAGAATTAGCAACTGTATGAGTCTTGTTGGAATAGGTTGTGGTGAGGGTTGTGTACGGCTGGATGCACAGTACCTTGCTTTAGCCCCACACGTGTTATTAGACCAAACTTTTTGAAAGAATCCTTTTAGGGTGCATTTACAATCTATTGTTTGTCAAGTAAACAGCATATAAAAATTATAAATAACATTAATTCAGTTTCTACCTTGTGCACAGCCTTGTTATATGTACTAAAGCTATAATATTAAACATCTTTCATTATAATAAACAAACAATTAGCATTTGCGTCTTGTGAGTAGCCTTCTCTCTTAGAGAGTCAGAGCAGCTTGGATGGTTTGCTTTGTATGATTCCACAATTTATCTTGCAAAACAGGGTCATACAATCCGGTTCCATTTCGTTCACTCTCTGGAAGTATTTCCTTCATCTTTCCGCCACCAAATTGAACAATATGGGCACCAGTTGCAAACTGGGGAAGAACCAAGCCAACATAAAGATGCTCGTTGCCAGCTTGTTCAGGCGACGTGTAGTGCCAAAGAAACATGAGTTCAGCAAAAAACTTGATGTACCAGACAATATTATCAGCAGCTTCCGTCTTGACAAGACCAGGATATGTGTGAACAAAGGCAATTTTGGGATACTTGCGGGCAAATCTGAATGCCGCAAGAGTATTGTACGCTCCGCGAAGTTTTATGTGTCTCATCATTCCTGGCTTCTTTTCATTCATGAAATCTTGAGTGTCAATTTTGTCGGCAGCCATTTCTGTTCCGGCGCCCAGGACAGAGACAACGCGAGCAGGCTCTCCCTCATCGGCTGCGGCTGAGAGCTTTGGGATCAATGCATTTACAATTGCCCAGCGAGAATAATAAGAGGTTGCAAAGTCGCTATCAACGCCTTCTTCAGTAGGAGCATGGGTGTTGGAGGGAAAGGAGCCTTGAGAAAGAACCAGCAAATTGACTTTGGATTCATTTTGCAAAATTCTATCTGTAATTCTCTTTGCTTCCCTGAGAGATGTCAAGTCATGCTGCAAGAAGTGGAACTGGACACGAGGATTGATCTTTTTCAAGGCAACTTCAGCGGCGTCGGCCTTGTATTGACTTCGGCCAGCAATATAAATGGAGACAGGGCCAGAAGAATTGACAGTTGATTTGGCAAAGGAAAAGGCAGTGCCCAAACCAATACCAGCAGTGCCTCCGACGAAAACTCCAACGGCAGACTTGACGTTGGGAGCTCGAGAATAAGCAGCTATTGCTGTGTTTATCTGATCAGTTTTTGCAGTAGCCATTGTATTGAAAAGTTGTAGGTTGGGTGAATTGAGTTGAATGGAGTTGAATTGAGTTTACTTGAGTTGAATTGAGTGAAACAGATGATATCTATAGGAAAGAAAAAAGAAACAAATAAACAAATAAACTAGTAATTAAAGGAATTTGCGTCTGTTTTTATATAGTTGGAAATAAGATGTGTTTTAAGAATTATCAACTCCATTTGCATTTTTTAGTAACAGGAAATTTACAATATTTTACAATAGAGAAGAAACAGCCAGTCCACATACGAAACACTGGCACCAGCTCAGACCGCTCTCAACTAGGCAAATAACCAGTCTGCTCTCCATCACAGCTGGCATGTGATTTGGCATGACGACGATCTGGACCCCCCTAAAAGGGAAATAGCACAAGTCTCTGAGTCAAAGAGAGAGGCAGCAGCAGCAGGGCTGGGAGCAGGTACTGTGGTACTTGGCCTAAGCTTACTCATGTTCACAGAGAAACGGGTGCACAATGATAAGGAGCTTTGTCATGTCCATGTCGTATCTAGCCAACTAGTTGCTAGTTACTAGGCCTGTATCGACCACGGTCGCTGGTGGGGTTAGTGGTAAGTCACGCGACTGCGGTCGAGGCTCCTACAGTAGCTACAGTGCTACAGTGTACGCCTTGTTGTGTGGTGCGGGTGGCCCTTAATAACGCAGTAGTCATCGGCTTCCCGGGTTCTGCATCAATCCGTGGTAGCGGTGGCTGTAGCATTCGCATTATCAAATTATTACTCATAAGAAAGCTAACAAATTTACAACTTTACAAATTCATCAATTCATACTCAAAACCCCCCTAGGCTTCTAAAAGGTCGCTAGTGCTTCGTGCGCTGTGTAAAAACCACTCGCTTATCATGCACACAACTTACAACAGCTTGAACTTTTGCTTGGAGGCCATTTCGACGGCTGCAGCACCCCAGTCCTCACCGTGGTTGTGTGAGTGATAGGCTCCTTGTTCCTTCTCAATCAAGCCAGCTCTCTCGAGGGCCTGTTCTTCGGTCAGACAGGTGAGAAGACCAAAGATGACAGGAGCGTCAAGCTCAAACTGGACCTTCATAAGTCCATGAGATACAGCGTCGGATATGTATTCAAAGTGCATGGTGTGGCCCTTGATTAGAACACCAATGGAAATAATGACGTCTAAAGGCTCGCCGGCGTGCTTAGCGTTTTCGAAAAGGGTCTTGGTACCAAAGGGAAGCTCGTAACTTCCGGGAACGGTGGTAACAACAATGTTGGACTCAGAAACACCGTGCTTCTTAAGAGTCGAAATAGCGCCATCAACTAAAGCCTTGATAACTTGATCGTTCCATCGAGCGTGGACAATACCAACACGGAGCTTGGAACCTAAGTAACTCGCAAGAATGCAGTTGGTTAGCACATTGAAATGGAAAAAAAAAAAAAAAGAATTCCCGCTACATGGCGTGGATCATCCATCATCCATCATCCATCACTTACCGTCGTAGGCTCTGTCGATATCACCTAAACCTTTGATCTGAGTGGAAGCCATTCTGAATTAAAATAGATATGAAGCCGATGAAAGAAACAAAATAATGAAGAAAAAAGGTGCCGGGGAGAGGAAATTTAGTCCAAGATATACAATTTGATCTGAAATGAGCAGGTGAAATTTAGGGCTTGGCTGTAAATGTGTGGGGGCTATGGGTGAAATTACGGGTTTTTAGCTCCAAAAGGTATGGGTACCTACAACGCACTTCTGCTGTGTATGTATGTATCTGCCCCACGCTTGTATGGCACTGGGTGGAAACTGGCGGACAATATCATTGTCGTCATTTCACCAGACTTTCTCGTCTAGAGGTCGGATAACGTCTTGTTTTTTTCAATTTCTTTTGGAAAGTTGATCTTGATAATACACTTCAACTGGATATTTCACCGACCTCAATACTCGATACTACGGTTCCCAACAGGTGAATTCATGCGTGTCACTCGAATGGCCAATGAAACCCTGTATCCAAGATCCAAAGGAATATATACATTAATCTATGAGCAAAAGGTTCATGTTTACACATTTGAGAAACCACTGATAATTACCACGCTGAAATATTACCTTGTTTAAACAATTTCAACCAGGCTGCATGCCGTTTCATATACCTAAGCTTACAGTCGATTTCTTATTAGTTTCTCGAGTCATGGATATTGCTGTATTTTGTTTAATTGAAAAACAAAAAGCATTAAATAGCAAGTCTCGGTAATTTTTTATGAACGAATGATGCAACTGAACTGTACCGTAAATTTCCAACAATACAAACTCCTATCGCTTATCTCTCCAAGCCGGACAAGTGTTGAGTGTTAAGGTAAGCATTGGAATTAAAACGTTCAAATTTTGAACTACATATCCAAGGTCTTTACTTACCAGATGAATCCTGGTCAGGTTAGACTGAATTACATTTTTCAAAGCTTCATTACAGCTATCCGATTCGAGCATGCTTTTGGAACTTCTCTGCTCGTACTTCTTTGAATTTGTCAAAGCACCGACGCTATTACTTCTCAACCCATTCCAAAACAATATGTTGATTATCAAACTTGCCCTTGTGTATTTTTTCTGCTATCGCATGTGCTAAGACTCAACCCCTTCCTCCTTCTGTTTCAAGTTTTTCTACAGCAATAGGTTCACAAATGGTTGGAACAAACACGGATCTTGGAGGAAATGGAAAGACGATCAAGGCATACGCCAGGATGAATAACCAAGTATCACTAATATATCACGTGATACAGCAGCACAGCTCTTTAGTGACATTTATCTTGTCATGTGATTGATGCTGCACTAAAATCTACTCTCGCCAAAGATTCCCTAGTCTGTTTAAACTTAATTCAAACTTTTGCTCAAGTCGATGTGATGGGGTGATACGATTCTCTAGATACTCCTTTTAATCGTTATTCTGTGTCCTTTGTGTCCTTTATTATATTCTCACAAGTTTATTTCTATCCTTCACCTTATAATTCTCTTCACGCTACTCAACCAATCTTACTATTCCCATCCTACCTTTCTTCGTCTCAAATATCTTTATCAATCATGAAAGTTGTCGCGTTAGTTAGTGGTGGAAAGGATTCCGCATACAACATGTTGCACTGTGCCTTACTGGGTCATGAAATTGTCGCCCTTGCTAATCTTTATCCACCTCCTACACACGGATCTGATGAAATGGACAGCTTCATGTATCAAACCGTCGGGTCTTCTGCTATTGAGTTTTACTCTCAATGCATGGATGGCATTCCAGTGTATCGTCAGCCTATTACTGGAACCTCGTTGATCACTTCTCTCGAATACCAGTATGATGAAAAGTCTCATAATGAATCTATCCCAATCGATTCGGAAAAGCCACTAGAGGAGCAGGCTACACCTAGACACAATCGCGATGAAACTGAAGATCTTTACTTGCTCCTACGAAAAGTGCAGAAAGCACATCCAGATATTGAAGGTGTCTCTGTCGGAGCTATTCTTTCCACGTATCAACGAGTTCGAGTAGAAAATGTGTGCCAGCGTCTAGGACTTGTTTCTCTTGCATTTCTGTGGGAACGTTCTCAGGCTGAGCTTCTTGATGAGATTATCAACTCTGGTGTTGATGCTCGTATTATCAAGACTGCTGCCTACGGGTTAGGTAAAGAACAATTGATGCAGTCACTGGCTCAAGTTAAGCCAAAACTTGCTGCGCTCAACGCTCAGTTTGGTCTCCATTTGTGTGGAGAAGGTGGTGAATATGAAACCCTTGTTTTTGATTCACCTCTGTTCAAACGAAAGCTGGTTTCTACATCATCTAAAATTGTAGAACATTCTGCTGGAGATTCAGTTTACTTTGTACATTTTGACAAGTTTTCCACTGAGGAAAAACCAGGCTATGACCCTAAAGATTTGGAATCGTGGAAGGATAAGGTTGCAATTCCTCAGCCCTTGGACTCTACTTATGAAGAAGTGTTGAATCAAATTCGAGTTGATGACGAATATTACAAGCCCAAGAACGAGGCTATGAACAACAGACTGTTAAACTCGAGAGAGCTTGAAGAGCATAGAAAGAGAGATTTGACTAGTGGTAGCGACAGTTCTGCTGGTGGATTTTATGAACCGGATCGAACAATGCATATCAAGCCTCGAATTATCGTCAATAAGAAACTAAAGACGGTTTGGATCAGTAATGTTACAGCTCCGCCTCTAGCCAGCGATTACCCTGTAGAACGAGTTACAGAGCTGGTTCTAGAGCAAGTTAAGAATCTTCTTGCAAATATTGAAGTTGAAGATGACGAAGATGAAGATGAGACTTTACTGTCATCACTCAATAATGTTTCGTTGGATGGCATTAAGAAAAGAACTAAAAAGGTTCACCTTACAACTGCCAACGTTATGTACGTTCATGCTTTTCTGAAGAGTATGGACGATTTTTCAGAATTCAACAAAGTCTATGCTGACTTCTTTGCCAAGACAGGACGTCCAAATCCACCAGCACGGTACTGCGTTGAAAATGGTTCACTTGTTCACAATTCCCGTGTCCAATTGACCCTAGTTGCCACTTTGGATAGCGATCCAATTCCAGGAAAGTTGGAACCTCAAGATACATTGTCTCACCGAAAGGGCTTACATGTTCAAAGTCGCTCTTATTGGGCACCAGCTAACATTGGTCCTTATTCGCAAGCCATTTCTTCCGATGCTGATGGATTGGTGTATTTGGCTGGTCAAATTCCTTTGATTCCCCCTACAATGACGCTGCTTGAGACCCAAGCTGTTGAAATCCACTCTGTATTAAGTTTGCAACACATTAATAGAGTCGCTGCTTCTCAGGGTGCAACTTGTTACGCCGGATTGGTTGCTTATGTGACAAGCATTGAGGCGGGTGACGCTGTTGCTAGAACTTGGCCGGGTTATTTGAGTGTCACGTCATGGGCTGGTGCTGACGAGGATTCTGTGAAGGATGTTGATTATTATGGCCACAGAGTTGACGTGCCTCTGTTTATTGTACAGGTCAGTGGTTTACCTAGAGGTGCCCAGGTTGAATGGGCCGGCTTGGGTATCGTGGGCAAGATATTGGATTATGAAAAACAAAAGTTTGATGAAATTGACTCGGATGACGAGGAAGAATTTGAACAAATTGTTGAAGAAGCTACTGAGGAAGAAGAAGGCATTGAGTCTCGTGACGGTGACGACGAATCATCTAAAGATCTTGAGGATGACGAAGAAGAGGTAGAAGTCATTGTTGCTGAGACTTGTACAAAGCCCAAGCCATTCCACGTACATCCTTATGATTCTTACCTTTTCAAACCCCATTATGAAAAACGTCATTTTGTCACCCCAGAACAGCACCTCGAATTCAATTACCAAGTGGCCCGCTTTGGCCACCAAGCTCTTGTCATGTTCACTGCCGATTCCGAGCTCTCCCGTGCTGATTTTGACGCTGTCATTTCCGACGTTTTCAATGACGCCAAATACGACGCTGTTGCGTCTCACATGTTGTACAAAAGTAAGAATGCTGCCGCCAACAACAACAACAACAACACGCACAAGGTTTCTCTAGTCTCGGGTACCATTTTCTACACGGGCCAGCTGCTGGGTCCCAATGGAACCCCAACGGCGCCAGAAAATTTCCACTTGCTGGAGGAGGTGCGGGTGGACTGTGTTACCTTGCTAGATAGAAAGGGAACTTATAAGCCTATTGGTTACATGTTGAGGCTGGTGATTTAAGCCTGTACACAAGGCTTTGGCAAACTAAAGGCAAACTAAATGGCTGTGATTGTATAGGATATGAAATACTTTATAGAGCTGCAATAGATATTTATTTACACTTTGACAATACTCATTTATTATTAAAGCATATATACTTTAAGTTTCAAGAAAAAAATAACCAAAAAAACAAAGGGGAAAACATCTTGTCAAGGGCTAATAAAATGTTAAATTCGTTACCAATAATAATTTTTTTTATTAATATTTTCGTAAAAGCTAATTTTTGTTTTGCACCATAAGCCAAAAAGAATTTTTAAAAAAATCCTCCTAATTATCCAACAATCTACTATTATTATCCCCAATTTATTGTCTAAGGTTCAACTGGACGTTAAGTTGACCTTGGCCAACCTTAACAGGTGTTGACTTGTTAGGTTCAAGGGTATTGAGAGGAATAATAACTTCACCAAGCTCTTCTGATCTACCAAGAGTCTTGTGGTCAAACACTTTGACAATAACCTGTGAATCGGCATGGGCCTTGAAAGAGGAAATCTCGTCAATGTGAACAGCAGCGCCATCACGACCAGTCTTATAAGACTTGGTCTTGATGATCTCCTTCTTATCAATACTCACTCTGACTTGCAAGTGGGCAGGTGGGTAGCCAGATGCAGAAACAACAACTAGTTGGCCAGAAAGAGAGCCAGAAAGTACACTGGCATTGTCATCATTGGAGGCTAAACTGGGTGTTCTGGTGTGACTGTGCTGGGTAGGATTTGGGCTCAATGAATCAGACGCACCAACGCCGGCAGCGCCATAGGCTGCAGTAGCAGCGCCAGGGCCCAAATGTGGTGAAGTGACACCATTGTTAGAGTGGACAGCAGACAAGTCAGGGGAAGGTGAACTGACATCTCTGTTTTTCTTTCCTCTAAAAGCACCGGCAAACTTGGAAGCTCCACCCTTGACAACACCAAAGGCACCACCAACGCCATCAGCAACTCCACCAGCAACACCTGCGGCACCACCAACAGCATTAGCACCAATACCTGCAGCACCAGTGATGATCTTACCGGGAATAGCAGCACCTTGGACAAATGAAGAGCCAACGCCAGAGGTATTAGTACGACGAATAATATAAGAAGGCTTAAAGAGCAATCTAAGGGTAATAGTACCAGACTCACCCTGCAATGGGAGAGTAAGTTGGATAGGCTTGAGTGGCTCAAGTTGTGCGATATCAATCTTGACTTTACCAAGGAAATCATCTTCACGTCCCATATCCCAGTCAAAGACCTCAATGTTGAAATCAGCTGCAGTACGAGAAAGGATTTCAGCAGTAAAAGACTCGTTCCAAACAGGGTTCAAAGTCTTCTTGATCTTGTCAGTCTTGAAAACCTTTTCACCGTTCAAGATAACAATAGCATAAGGATCAGAGAAACCATTACGGTCAGCAGAAGGAACGTTCTCGGCCTTGATAATCTCACAGGTAAGGGCACCCATATTGTTAATAGACTCAGAAGGATCCAACTCCATCAAAAGAGGGAAATATCTCAGGCGAACAGAAAGAGAGCCAGTAATTCTCTCTCCCTTCTTGAATTGGATTGTGTAAGGACGGTCATAAGCATTTCTAAGAAGAGTCAATGCCGAAACCTTAACAACACCAACAATATCGTCATTCTTGGGCTTGTTGAGTTTAGAAATCAATTGAAGAGTAAGTTGAGACCAGTCAAGTTCCAAAACAGTAACTTCACCAGTTTCACCAATAGTTTGGCTCTTGTTCTGAATTCGTGGAGTGGTAAATGAGGGATTGACGTGGGCATCAGAAAGGATTCTAATCCATGTGTCAGCCTCCTTGACCTGGGTTTCGAGGAAAGTAAGAGCAAGAACACCACTCTGACTCTTAACGAGCTGTGGAAGTGGAATATCAGGGTAGTCATCCTCAGCATTTTCTTTTTCAGCAAGAGTAGCAGCATCAGAGTCATTGGAACCATCAGCAGTCTTGGGATCCTTAGCATCCTTAGCATCCTTAGCATCTTTAGCATCTTTAGTATCCTTAGTATCCTTAGCATCTTTAGCGGCCTCAGCATCCTTAGCATCCTTAGCTGCCTTTTCAGCTGCCTTTTTGGCCTTTTCCTTAGCATCATCAGGGTTCATTACACGAACAGATGGGTAAAAGCTGACAGTGTAGAAAAGAGTACCCTTAGGATCCTTCTTGGCCATTTGGAACTTGGTGGTTCTAACCTTTGAATCAACAAAAGGAAGATAGTTACCCTTCTCGTCAGTCTTAATAAAGTCAGAGGTGTTGAGAAAGAATTGACCAAGAGTTCTGTCCTTTGCCAAATTTTCAGCATCCATACATTCGACAACAACACGTTGGCCTGTAGAGTTAACGGGAACATAAAGAACCTCGTCCCAAACAGGATCCAAGGTATCATCAATACCAACTGTGCGTCCACGCTGGAAACCATTAACAAAGATACGAATATAAGGATCAACCTTGCCAACAGTTTCCAGATTGCGCACGTCTTCTGCCTTGATGAAATGGAATCGGAGAGCACCAATTGGTTCGACATAGTTGCGCATAGCATCACCGCCCTTAAGAGCAACTGGCTTCCAGGTAGCAGAAAGTCTAACACGGCCAGCAGGAGTCAAATTGAACCAATCGTTGCCCTTGGCAAGAGTTTCAAGAAGTGTGGGTAATTTGATCTGGTAGGTACCAAGAACAGGGTCAGTAGCCAAACCACGAGAATCCTTAATACGAACACCCAAGTTACAGTGGTTTTTGTCGGTAACCAAGAACTCAAAATTATCATCCCAGACAGGACTGTTATTTCTCTTGACTGATTTAGACTGGTGAATCAAGTTACCGTTAACCAACATATCAGAGTAAGGAGAGAACTGGCCAACGATAGACTTTGTTGCATCCAAATCCTTTGCCTGGTGAACCCAGAGCTTGAGAATACCAGTCTTGGTGTCTGGTGGAGGTTCAATAGTTCCATCGTCAAGTTTGCGGCCTTCAAGAACTGGGTACCAGTGGAGCTCGTAATTAAGATTACCACGGGGACTGCCTGCATTCTGGACTTCATCAGAAAGGTTCTCCTGGTCGGGTTTAGTTTCAAGGGTTTCAAGGGGGATAATAACATTTCCAATAAGCTTATCTTTTCGGTGGTCGTTTAAGTCAAAAAGAGTCAAGGTAAGGGGCTCCTTAATGTTTTTGATAATGATATACTTAGTCTCATTCCAAGTGGGATTCTTGGTGTTTCTAACAGTCTTGGTACGTGCAAGTTCCTCGCGGCCATTGATAGAAAGTATAGCATATGGATCAACAGTGTTTCCAACAGCTTCAGATCCCTTAAGACCATGAGCATTGAAAAGAGTAACAGCAAGAACACCAACAGCAGAGTCAACACCAGAACCAGCAAGCATTTCTTGAATATTGAGCTGGAACGAGTTGGGAGCATACATCATAGGTCTCAAGTTATCATTAACGATACTGTGAATCAAACCGTCAAGACCAGGAATCATAGTGATATCAGCACCCATAAGAGGCTTTAGAGAGAAATCAAAAAGAGGAGGTTCCAAGAAAGAAACATCAACAGTCTTGACATGAGGGAAAGTGGTGATAAGCTTAATACGGACGTTAAGAGTACCCTGGAACATCATGTCTTCAACAGCGATTTTAAGTTTCTTAGAAACGACACCCTTACCAACAGAAATTGCAAGGACAACCTTGGGGTTGACCTTCTCCTTAAGTTGACGAGAGGTTTTATCATCCTGATCATTGGGGATAAAAGAAGCCTTCCAGTCCATGATAACGATATCGGACTCAGTTCTGGGATAGGTCTTAGCAAATTCAACTCTGGGAGGCTTGGTACCGAGCGTAAAAGTATCAATAGCAAGGCCTTCAATGAATGATGGAGCAGAACTGGAAAGAATAGGGTTAGCCTGCTCAACGACCATGGCACTAAGAGCTGGTTCATAAATAGCCCAGAATTTTACAAGGAAAGAATTAAGCCATTCCAAAGTTTCTTTATCAGAATCGAGTTTTGTAAGAGCAGATTCGCGAACAAGTTCATCGCGGACACGTTGACGTAGACGTCGGATAGAAGTGCGGTAAACCGTAGCAGAAAAAGCAAGGACAATAGCAAGCCAGGCAAGACCACCACCCAATCTGGCAACAAGCCATGAGTAAAAGGCTGTAAGGACAATGAGAGCGGTATTGTGATACCAGTCGCCGTAGTACTTGTCAGAGACGTAAGATTCGAGCAAGGTGGCACGGTCAAGTAAATCTTGAGTGTCATCCGCTGTAAGTTCATCGCCTTCACTCCAACCACCAACTTGTTTCCATCCGACAAGTGCAGCATCCTCAGGCGCCTTAGCCTTGATAGTTTGGTTACCTTCAACAGTAGACTAAATACAAAAAATAAGCATGCACATAGGTTCATTCCGCACACAATGGAGCAGAAAACCAAATATGAATTAAAGTTTTATGTTAGAATAACAAACCATAGTAAATGAGCATAAATTGGGCTGCGAAAAAAGTATCTTCCAACCACAGGGCGTATTAGAAATTAGAAAATTTTGGTATAGTTCAATTTGGAATAGGGCAGTCAAGGTTGTACTTTATTTCAAGTGTCTCTTAAAGCCAAACTCAAATAAACTGCCCATACAGAAAAATTCTAATGCTATTCCTTCTCAAAGGACTTGGAGAAAGGTCGGGTGAGACAGGTATCACGAGATCATTGGCATTCGCTATGATCATATATCCCGAGTCGGAAGTGAGAGCAGGGGTGAACTCAAAAATCAATTGGGTTATATTTCAAGGGGGAAAAAGACATCAATTGAAGAAATATACATACCTTGTTATTAAGAATAGATGGCTGAGCCTCTGCTGGCTTAGAGCCAGGAGCCTTAGCCACAGGAGCCTGGACAGCCTGGTTGGAAGATTGAACAGGAACGGTATTGGAGGGGGCAGACGAAGGGGGCTGTTTTCTAGCAGCAGCGGGTTGCTGAGAAGTTTTCTGTGGAACTGAAGTTTGAACTTGTTCATAAGAACCTTGGACTTGAGCAGCAGGCTTGGATGAGCCCGCCGCTTGGCGCTGCTCAACCTTGTCAGGAACAGGATGTCCAGGCGCACCGGCAGCGCGAGCACCGGCATTGACAGCATCTGGGTGTGCGAGAGAGGCAGCAGGGACTGCACTGCCGGTTTTGACAGCGTTTTGAGTATCACCTGGGGGGTGTTCTGTAGAGGTTATAGCAGTATTGGGAGCAATGTGCGCAGCAGCATGTTGAAGAAACTGACCGGGGCTATGACCAACAGGCCCGCTGCCATTGGCATCGGCATTAGGGCCGGACCCGACGCGTTGGTTGGCGTCTGGGTTAGGAGCGGACATGATTGAATAAGAGGCAATTGAGGAGAAGGAGAAGGAAGGTGAAGGGAAAGAAGCAAGCGTATGAAGGAGAAAAAGAGGAAGAGGAAGAAGAGAAAAAGAGAGAGGAAGAGAGAGAGAGAGAGGGAGGGAATGGACACTGGGGAGAAAGCAAGAAGCGGTTGGGCGTGTGTGCGTTGTGAGTGTGTTATGTAATCATATTCAGACGCCTTGATCACGTGCGAGTGACGTAGAGTTACAAAAACAAGTACGCGCAGCAGGCGTGTTTAGGTTGAAACAGACCTGGGGAGCGGGCAGTGTGTGACACGAACAGACGAGCGGACGAACATTCCAGGCAAAAGCAGCGATTCTGCTGCTGTTATTTGACACGTTTCCCGGAACCGTGGTGGATGAATATAATCGCCAGCTAGCACCTCATGCCTACGCTTTACAGCCTTCTGCAGGAACCTAGCAAGGTTTCGCCTGGGGTTAGGGCAGCTGGCCGCGACGTTCCAAGCTCTCGTGATTCACTGGCTAGAAGCAACCGCGCTGGCCCTGGAGAGAGAGAGAGAGAGAGAGAGAACTAAAAAGAAACGACTGGAGAAGCTGTATGGCAACAATGCAATGGATGGATAGATCTGGGAGATAGCGGGGTACATGTTAATGTTATGTATGGCGCATGCATGCATGTATGTATGTACGTCATGGTAAACGCACCGGGGATCTCATACGAGCTTACTCATTGTTCGGTCTTTGGCAAAGTATTAAACATTAATCGTATTTTTTAAAACTACAGTTGAAAAGCAACAAGACATTACAAAAACAGAAAAGAACATGCAAAAGGAAAAGAAGATAATAATAAAAAAGCATTAATCATAGATCATAGAAAAGAGTGGTAACAGAAAAATGCTTTCAACCAACAAAAAATGCAGCCGGGTGTAATCAAAAGCATTTCATTCATTCTTCCTCTGGCGGCAACTTATTTGACGCCAACCACCTTCAACATTCTTCTTCCCATCTCGCCAAATCCATACTTGGTCATAGTCCATCCACCAACAGAGACGGTGTCGCCGTTTTCTTCCAGTCTTCTAATGAGGTACTCCTTGGTCTCCTTGGTGGGGCCCCAGGGAACGTACTTCACAACCTTGTGGCCGCGTTTGGCCAGCTCCTCGCCCTGGTCCTCAGCCATGCCCATGAGCTGGCCGAAAACGACAGACTCGTCTTCTTCGCGAGAAACCTTGAGCACGTTGGTGGCTTCGGTTTGGTTGGAAGCCGAAAAGACTTCGCGGATGCGCTTGTCCACCATGCACATGGACTCTTCGTTATGAGAAGCGACAATGACGCGGCCGACAATGGACTTTTGCTTCTCGCCGAAATTCTCAACCTTCTTCCAGCCGTCAATGACGTGCTCAAGCATCATGGAAACACCAGTGTTGTAGGAAATGTCAGTGTCTTCCTTGGTCTTGTGAATCACGTTCCAACGATCAGGCTCGGAGTGGACGTAGGCACCACGTACAAGCTTGAGAGCTAGTTGGTAGCTGTTTTTCTTGGCCTCTTCAAGCTCAAGCTTGACCTGGTTGACAGAGTCTTGGAGGTACATTTGAACAGTGCCGGCAACAACAACATTGCCATCCTTGTTGAACTCGCGCATCATGACGCGTTGAGCCTCATAAACACCCTGTTGTAAGAACGTCTTCTCAGCGTCGAAGACAATGACCACCTTTCCTTGGGCCTTTTCGGCGGCGTATCTGCAGATGGCTCTGCAGGTATCCAGGTATTTTTCCCAAAGCTCTCTGTACTCTGGGTTGTTGAATTCCTTGAGGGCAAGAGCAGCCTTTGGCATAAGGCCAGTGGGCTTAAGGGCGACATAGCCGGAGATGGGAGAGCGGGCGGTGGCTCCATGAGCTTTGAGTTGAGCAACAGCATCATAGTGAGCGACGAGGATCTTGTCAATTGAAGTCAAGATTTCAGCAACTGCATTGTTCAAGAGGTCGCTAGCAGAACCGCCCTCGGCATCTTCAACAGAGTAGGAAATCATCATGTTGCCGAACCCGCGGTTGAGGAGCTTGTTACCAGTGGCAACGACCTCTTGGTAGTTTTCACCACCACAGTAGATGGGGTAAACAAAAGTCTTGATGAGAGATTTGGGAGTGTGTTTCATGAGCTTTGTGGCGGTCTTGATGAAGGCGGGGTTAGCAGTCATGGCTGAGATCATGGTGAAGGAGAAGAGATCAAGAGCTGTCAAGGATTTGAGGAATTGGGGCGACTTTGTAGGATCAACAATACGGCCTTGCTGCAGAAGTCTCTCTTGGAGCTCCAGGCTGGTGAGCGCTGGCGTAGTGTCATTAGGTCTAATAGGTGCTGCTGGCGGGGGGGTCAGAGTGGCAGCCTTTTTGACTGAAGAGTTGGAAATAGCACGGCTCATATTTCGAGGCGTGAGTGGGTGTCGGGCAACAAGGCGTAGAAACTGGTTTTGTGGTATCATTTTAGATAAAAAGCAGGGCAGCAGTATTTATTTATAATATATCTAGGAGAGGCGCCGATAAAGGTGAAGCAAGCAACCTGGTCGAATAGGAGAGTAAAGATGGCTTTTAGTAATAACTTATATATATATATTTTGTGTGTATATATATGATATGATAACAGTAACGAATGGAGATAAATGCAAGAAAAAGACGAAACAAGGTGACAATGAAGGGGAATTGGATAGAATTTATAATAGTTTGTAACAAAATAGGGGGATATCTTGTTTAGAGGAAAGATCTCCCAGAAGAGAAAGTTTAGATAAGCCCGTTTGCATGAATCTGCCAGCATCGTGAGGTGTTGCCATTAGTTGCCATTAGCTGCCATTAGCTGCCAGCAGAAGGGAGCAAAGAGGGAGCGAGAGGCCAGAGACAGCAAATTGGCTGTGTAGGTGAGTCGGGTTCGTCAAAGAGACGCAGGGCTGAGCTTATCACGCCCACAAACACCCACAACAGCCCTGCCCGTGTCACACATCACAACCTTTTGCAGTACCCCGGTCTCTTGGGATAGCTTGCGTCACATGACTCCACTAAAACATGACCACATGAGTAGGTTCACGTGATGTGTGGTTGCCTGCGGTGCAAAAGTCACTGGGTCACTAGGTCGCTGGATCACTGGATCACTGGATCGCTGGATCGCTGGGCGGCGGGGGCCATACTACACCCGCAGTTGCTGGTCAAAAGCAAAAGGAGCGTCTATAAGGGCGAATCTGGCGCCACGGGACCAGAGAGTCCTCATATTGGGTTTGAAGGCGAATGGCAGTGTGTTTGCCAAAGGTTCAACTAGCCTGGTTTGCTAAATAAAGCTTGCTCTTGCATTAATGGGATTTGTGTGTGTGCGCTTACCACGGAAAAGATACCCGTTTGAACTATGGGGGTTGTTGACATTTTTTAGCGGCACCAGAAGAGCGTTTTTGTTTAGTTAACATGATACTGAATAGCGAGGAAATTAGGAATCTATAGTCTTTTGAATTGAATAATTGACGATAATATGATAGCATGATAGCATGATAGCAATGTGGATATAAATACATTGTAAATTGTAAATCCCCAGCAACCGAGTCCACAGACTGTCTGTCCAAACAACCTTGCGGTGGTAGAATCACCAACACAAAAAAGAGCGAAACCCGCAACTGTTTTCCATATCCATACTGCAACTCTTTTGCCGCATTCAAGGTGCTGGAAATCGTTTTTCTTTTTTCTTTTTTTTTTTTTTTCTCCACAGGCTAATTTGTTCTTGTTCTCATTTGGCAATGAAATAGCCGTTGGATTAACGTCCTCAGCCGTGCGTGTCTTCTTTTGTATGCAGAACCATGTAACCTGTTTTTCCAACGGCTTTGACTCTGGACTTTTTTGAAAACCTGGTTGTCAATAGTTTAAGATTCAAAATACAGAATTCGAAATTCAAAATTCAAAATTTAAGGCTCAAGGCTCAAGGCTCAAGGCTCAAGGCTCCTTGTATGTTTCTCGTGTGTCGTGGTGCATTCGCCCTTGATAAGATACTGCCGCCCTATCATATCTTTCTGGCGCTTTAAGCCACCTACCCCCATCGCTGACAACCTGCTTTTGGAGACCTTCTCGCTGACAGCCTGCCAAAAAAAGCATCGCCAACGCCTCGAGTTGCACACTATGTGAGATTCCAACAATTATCATTATTCTTGGTCAGGTGACTCTCACATGACTGTCTCTGTAACGTGGTCACCTAACAAACACACTGCGGCGGAACCAACCCCGGATTCTAAAATTCTAAAGCTCTGGGATAAAAACAGCAGCAACAGCAGCAGCTTTTATTTCTTTATCTCTTTCTTTGACGCCAGTATGGAGCATGTGGCATTCCCAGCCAGCCATCTTGTGTGTTACCCCATTTTCTGTGGCAATTCATCCACTTTTTTTCATAGCCTAGCAAATGGAATCTGTCCGTTTAGTTTCCTGGTAAAGTTACGCAGCGCAGTGCTGATTTGCCTAGTATATTAGTATATACACAAGTATATTTCTCTTATAATGCCTTTGGTTATTTTCCGCTACTTTCTTCTTTTTCCTTTTTCCTTTTTCCTTTAAATTGCCTTCTGGGTCATCTGTTGTGGCATCAGCGACTCTGATTTCAATGAAATGCTACTTGGGCCTCCTTTCCTTGTGCCCGTAGTCTGTTTGCATACCTCCGGCTCAAATAACTAGGTTATAAAAAATAACTTTGCGTGTTTTTGGTCAAGTAAAGTAGCGTGCCTAGGTACAAACTATTGCTGGGACTTTCTGAACCTTTCAATTTTTTGAGTTTTGGCCTGGCTTGGTTGTTCCAACAAATTCCCTCCAAGTAATGTAACAGTGGCCGGGTCGTATACATTTCGCCCCATATTTCACCGTGCGTACATACTGGCAGCCTTTTTCACACCTTGGGTACCTAAATGTCGTGCTTTTTTCATGCCAAATGGATTTCTAATGTGGGTCTTTATTTTCTGTTTTTACAAAGATTGTCTTGAGCGGTGGTCGGCTTTTTTTCACCGCGAGTGTGTTTCTCCCCAATTCCCCCTCTTCCTTTTTGAGTAGCTTTATTCGCTCGCTGAGGGGACAATAAATATTTGAGCCCTACATGTGACGGCCGTACATACAACTGCTATTTTCCTACTGTATTTTGTTGAATTTGAATATCAAATAAATATATACACACAAAGTATACAAAGCATACAAAGCACACAAGGTATATCTCTTTATATCAAACCATAAATCTTATGGATGAAAGGGTTATTCATCAGAGATCTGTTTGAGGAATTTAAAAAAAACTCTTTTCCTCTCCAAGCGGCTCGCGGTGGCGGATCAACAAGCGTACAGCTTTTAAGCTGATTCATTGGGGATCTCCTTATCGCGATTTGGCTCTGGTTTGAAGGAGTAATATCCATGTAACATACCGCCATACCACCATACCCAATCTCTTCTAGTAATAAACTAATAGGCACTGTGCCATCCTTGTACGAATCCACTTTGTATATATTTTCGTGTGGCAACTTTTCATTGCCTGTTTTCGGACTTAGGATCAGCCCAAACTAAACCCCGATTCTCAGCCCATGAACGACACTTTGAGAAAAGCAAACCCATGTAGGAAAACCCCACCAGTCTAGACCGCATGTCTTTCAAATCTTTCAGGACTTTTAGGACTTTCAGAACTTTCAGAACTTACAAAACTTACAAAACTTGTTTTTGACAGACAGATGCGTAAATTTTTCCGTGGTAAAAGTTCCAAGTGTTAGGTCGCAACTCATGATAAGGACAGGCATAATGCCTGGGGACGCATTAACCACCGCCTATTATTATTATTATTATTCCAGCAGAAAAACCGCGACCCGTCCGTTGACCACCTGCTATAGTGGCACACTAGGTCGGATTATGGGGAAACCACGAATGTTTCCTTATCCCTCTTCATAGTGATAATCATCTCGTAAAAACAAAATCAGGCCTAATTCTGAAAATTGAAATTATGTTCCTTCTTGGAATATTGGAATATTGGAATATTGGTTAGCCGTATGCCAGGTGCTTGTCTTACAAATCCAAGGGGTTTTTTTTTCCTTTTTTTGTTTGGAAGCTGCAAAGATCTGTCCACCAGAGGAACACATTGCCGGTGTTTTTGGTCCTTGTCAAATGGTTTCCGCTAAATAGGACTTTGTATGGAAGCCGAGCTGAGTTGTGCCTTGCCGTATTAATAGGAAGTCGTGTTGGGATGGGTTTCGCCATGAAAGCGCCCGGAGCATGTGCTGGATTGATAATCTCAACTGGTTCTAGACCATGAAAAAGACCGGAGAAAACTGTCAGCAGCCTTCTTGACCCCAGAAACTAGAGGACAAACAGCGTCATAGGTTTAGGAAAGCGCACTTTTTCATTACGTGATGCTGCTCCGTGTTTCCGGGAAAGACCTAGTAGAGCTCAGCCGTGTCATTTCAGCTGGGCGTACAGCGGGACAGAAGAATCGGCTTGTCCGTATGTGCTTTTTCACTTTTCACGCTGCTGAGGAAGAGTACGATAGTTCCGGTTGTTGGGTAATTAGCTACTTGAGTTTTTAGGTGAATCGCAAACTGGTTAATAATGTCAAGGTATTTTTATTAATTCTTTTTGTTTTTTTTGGAATCTGGACCAGTCTTTTACATTTTATCGCTCACAAACCCCAGCCAAAGGTTAAAATTGTCGACGGAGATTTCTTTTCTTTGATCTAGTTTCTCCGGAGCCTTGGTAATCGCGGAGCTGTTGGATGTAGCATTTCCAACAATGTAACGGATAAGCAAGTTCTCAGGGATTCCTATTGTTTCGTCCGGATGACCGTTAACCAAAAGTCTAGAACCTCTGAGATCTTTTGCTTGATTCCCATAGACTGTATTATTCATTTGATGCCTTTTGAAAACGAAACAGGCATATGCCTACACTAGTCTAGTTTATTCAGAGTCGGAGGTTGGGGACGACTGGAGGGCTGCCCCTCCACACCACGTGACTTTACGAGGTATCATGGGGTATTTTTGTAATTTTGTAATTTTGTAATTTGTTGAGCTCAATAGGAACCGTATCGGTAGTTAACAACAGCCCGAAGAGGCTCGTCTGATTTTGATTCGGAGAATGGATCAACGGGAGAAAGAGCGTGAATATGTCTTTCTCAAAATCCGATATGAAGTGCCTGTCAAGCGACTTCCAGAACTGCGCGCAGACCGACCTCTGGAAAAACCCAGCCAAGCGTACGATTGGCAGCACCGGCACTGGAACCTCTGCTGGAACCTCTGGAACCCCAGCCATGCTTCTCCACATGTGAAACAGACGTTTCCAAGCAAAACAAGTCCGACATTCGATAGTTTACACACCGACGTGCCTTAACAAGAAATAAAAAGACCTAAACCTTTGACAGACCACTGCTGTTGGTAGGTTATTTTGGTAGATGGTCAAGAACCAGCCTGCTATTGTCCACATCTTTGGTAGAGTTGCATGCTTAAACAGCCAGCCGGCTACAGTCTACAGTCTAAAGTCTACGATCTACGATCTACGGTCTACAGTCCATATTGTATTCCATATTGTATTCTGTATTATATATTCTGGTTGGACAAAGAGTGGCCCCATTATAATCATCACTGCTTCTGGGTGTGCCACTATAGCAGGTGGACAATGAATGGTCGCGGGCTTTCTCGTTCGGAGGTTTTTCCCTGCGACCCGCCCTGTCCCACGTGTATTATGTAACACCTCCGACTATGGCTGTTTGTAATGGACCCGCCTAGACTCCGCTGCGCTTAATAATCTTCCACAACACTGTCATTACATTTCACCTTGTCGCCGACTGCTGCGACTGCTGTAGCTGCCGATGGCAGAATCGCGCCTGGTCGCGTAAAGTTGTCCATGCCCTTCTCTTTTGGCCCCATCCGCTTCTGGTTTGCCACACCCTTGGTATATAAATCAAACACTTTCCTCACTCTACACCTTTTTTTTTTCTTTCTTTCTTTCTTTCTTCTCATTATCCATCTCTTCTTCTTTTCTTCATTCAACATCAGCTCAAAAGCTTCTACAAGCATCACAACACATACCCCCCTTTTAATCTTTACTTAATACACTCAAAATGTCTCTCAAGGTTGGCGAATCTTTCCCCTCTGGCGTTAAGTTCACTTACGTCCCCTACATCCCTGAAAACGAGGGTATTGCTGGTAAGTTTTGATCAATTACGATTCTCCTTCTTGTCTATCGAGCTCAATTGCAATTTCTCGACACTCCTCCCTCAATTGACCCTTGAATCAATTGCGCTCATGTCCTAAAGCCTTTTTTCACTCTCTCCCCCCCACATAATCCCTCAATTTTTCGCCATACTGACTTTATATTTTCTAGCTTGCGGTATCCCCACTGCCTACAATGCTGACAAGGAACTTCCCTCCAAGAAGGTTGTCATTATTGCCGTCCCCGGTGCTTTCACTCCCACCTGCACTGAGAACCACATTCCTCCATACCTCGAGAAGCTTCCCGAGTTGAAGGGAAAGGGCGTTGACCAGATCATTGTTATTTCTGCCAACGACGCTTTTGTCCAGGCTGCTTGGGGCAAGGCTCTTGGTGCCAAGGACAAGATCATCTTTGCTTCCGATGGTAACGCTGCTTTCTCCAAGTCCATTGGCAAGTCCCTCGATCTCACCAACTTGGGCTTTGGCGTCAGAACCGCTAGATACGCCATTGTTGTCGACCACGGTAAGGTTACTTACATTGACCAGGAGCCTGCTGGAGATGTCACTGTCTCTGGTGTTGACGCCGTTCTTGCTCACCTTTAAATTATTTTTGGATTCCACACAGTTTTCAAATACCCTGCTTATCATTTAAATATTTTTTATGGATTTACGACAGTCGGTTTTCTTAATGTTTGATTATATATATATATGGTTTAAATATGGTTTGAATAGAAATCTATTTCATTTTTAATTTACAAACTTGGAGTTATAGTTGAGATGGGTGAAAAGTTGCACCGGATAAGGATTGAGAAAAGCAATAATAACAAGCAAGTTACAAGGCAACAGGCAAAAGGCTCAAGATACCAAGATGGCTACTCGGTTTCCTCACTAATTTCCCTGGAAATCTCCTTGATGTAAAACTTTATAGCCTCCGATAGGATGTTAGTGGACAGCGACTTGGTCTTCATATCAGTGTGGTGACTATAACAAACGAGAATCAAGGTAAGGGTTAGTAATCAGACAATCTGAAAATAATAGTGTGCGCACGTCATTTCCCCCACAAATTTAGCCCATGCGCTTGTTATAAACGCTGTCATTCGCAATCAATGCTAGAAGAAGAAGAAGAAGAAAAAAAAAAAAAAAAAAAAAACTTACAAAGTCGCAGAATCACGAACAGACAAGGGAGGAAGACCGTTATAATCAATAGAAGGACCTGAAGAAACGACAAGATCAAAGGATGTGATACCGTGTCGTTCCATGTAGGATTCAACAGTCTCAACAACATTTCCGGGGTCAACCGAACCTTTCTTGACCAGAGCACATGTGCTTCTCAATCCCTTCATAGTAAGACGCTTTCCATTCTTTCGGTCGAGTACAACGATCTTCATTGTGCGAATACCACCAGAAAGAAGTCCATTGCTACCGTAAGAGTTGGGACGAGAAATACTAGGAGTACGACTGGTATTGCTGTTGCTGTTGTTCTTGTTGCTGGTGCTGGTACTTGCGGCTATTACAGAGTTGACATGATTG
Source organism: Magnusiomyces fungicola (assembly GCA_900654225.1). Taxonomy (NCBI): domain Eukaryota; kingdom Fungi; phylum Ascomycota; class Dipodascomycetes; order Dipodascales; family Dipodascaceae; genus Magnusiomyces; species Magnusiomyces fungicola. The sequence continues at coordinate 4,848,535 of CAACAH010000001.1, forward strand.
GAATTGGACGAGATTTCAAAAACAAGCTCTTTAGAAGGCACAATAATTGACATTTGGGGCATACGTTCATGGGCCTTTTCAAAACGAGTTTTAATGGCATCAATTAACGCATCAGAATCTTTAGAAATATAGCCCCAGTATTCGCACAGAGTGACGTTCCGTAAGTTCAAAACAAACGACCAGTGGATCATGGCTGCAGCTTCATCAATAACACGCTTGGCTTCTTCCTTGCGGAAAAAGGCTTCCGTGTCATTGTAAAACTGGAGCTGGGCATTCAGAAGCTCAATTTCAGTGGGCTCCATTGTAGCCTGTTCTTCCGGGGTAGGCATGATAGGAGGAGGAGGAGCAACAAAGTCGTTTGAATGAATGACAAGAGCAATGTTCTTTTCAGAGACAATCGGGCCAACAAGAAAGTTAATGCCGGAATCAAGATTTCTCTTATAAGGAATGATTTTCTTCAAAGCAACTGTTCCAAACTCGCTAGCGTAATGAAAAACCGTGACAATCTTTGACCCGATAAAGGGAATCTTTGAAATGATATTGTTGAGAATACCCTGGATCCAAGTAACGATACCTTCGGTATAAGTAACCACGCCTTGAACAAGAGCGACTATGCTAGCAAGAACGGGAGTAAGACCAGCCCACCATGTGACAATGTTATTGAACAGGGCAATCAATTGGGACACGACATCAAGAAGTGAGCTGTCAGATTTGTAAACAGCATCTTCGTCAAAATACCCAATGATGGCAAGAATGGCAAGAAGCAAGGAGCGCTTGATATGGTACTTGAGAATGCCAAAGGTATTGTGCGGAATATCTTCTGGGCGAGCAATGTTGGAGCCAGCAGAGAAGATCTGGTCCACCTCAAAACCTTTAAAGTTGAGGCCTTCAAGCCCGTAGGTTTTGGGACTGTAATAGAACTCGGGCAAGAAAGCTTCCATAGTGTATCAAAGAGAGTGATAGTCAAAACAGACGAATGGAAGCTGAATGAGAGCTGGATGCGGGTGTAAAGATTGAGAAAAGAGAGAAAAGAAAAAGGAAGGAAGGTTGAACATCATATTAACAGTGAAATTTTTTCTTTCTGGCGGCGAGAATTTGTTTGATGAGAATTTTGACTTGAGAATATAGATGGTAAAGGGTTTGATACTGGTTCGTTGAGTGATTGAATATTTCACATGAGCTGTTTAGACTTTGCTGTGTTGTTTCTGTTTCTGTAGTTTTTATAGTTTTTACAGTTTTTATATTTTGGAATTGAGTTATGAAATCATTTTTTTAATAGTTTCCTTTGGCTTTGAAGCATATATACAGAGTTATAGCGTTCCAGTTGACAATATCTCCGATATGAAACCGTATTTGAAAAGAAGATGAAAGAATGTTGCGACATAAGGGTTGAGCCGTTCCTTTGGCGACGTGCATGCATTGCCTGTTGGAAATTGCAACAGTATCAGGTGCAAGTCACGCACAGGGAATCTATTGTCTATTATCTATTATCTATTATCGGAGTGCGATAGCCACTCGGCCGCTTAGCCGAACGAACCCTACAAGAAACTCAACCGGTGAAATAAGACATATACGATAGGTGTATATGTTTGCCAATGCTGAGAAACAGTTAGCACATACGCTTTATGGGTTTTAGGAAAGACCAAAACTAGAATGGTGACATCTATCGTACATGTGATAAACGATAGGCATCAAAGCAAAATAAATAGAGAAAGATTTTTGCTTTTGAAAAGGGGTCATTGCTTTTCAAAAGCATAATAGAGAATCGGCTTATTTTCGAAAGAAGAAGATTGTCCGCGTGTATTAAACAGAGATGGCATATTCTACCATTGGTTAATCTATTTTCTAGAGACTGAAATAATATAATTACTTTAATATGGCTATTATGCTTGTGGGTTGTATTTTGATCTGTCACTGGCATATTGTCCTGCAAATAGAATTTTTCAGTACACCAGTCCCCTTTGTAGCATATAGCATATCTTGTATCCCCACCGAGCTGGAAAGGAACATACGAGATGTTATTATGATATGCACCTGTAACGAAAGATGGAGAATACAAAAACTGTATTTCGTAAAGGAATCTGTGTTGGACAAGGTTGGAGGAACAAAACAGGCATGAATCCCAGACGCAAGGGTAGGCCTGGCTGAACCTCGAGATTTTGGCCATGGAATCACCAAAATAATTCTCCAAATCCAGAAAAAGTCAAAAAGTCAAAAAAATCAAGATGATGGATTGATCTACTGATGTTTCCATTTCATTTGCTGGCATTCTCAAATAAACAGCTTTTCCTATGGTTTGCGTTATACCATTGTTACACGCACCAAATGGCATGCCTTAAAACCTGAAGGACTCGTCACCCGATATCCTAAGATCGAAAAAGCCCATTGTTTTCAGTCTTTTCTTCTACTATCAAGCCATAGCGTTCCAAAAGCCTGGTAATACCACCCATGACAAGAGAAGTTTATAATGATTAAAGATCTGGATCGGTTTTTGAAAAACATGGTTATCACACCAAGAAATCGTCAAGAACCATATTCCAGAGGTGCTCAGTTATAAACAAACCAACCGTGGTTTAAAAAACCACTACGTGTATGTATAAAAGAGTCCGACAGTCCAGATGCTCGTTCAAACTCATCGACCGAAACAAAGCTAAAGGCTCCAGCTAATTAATTCAAACAATAACCGGAAGCCGGCTTGTTGAAAGTCAATATAATAACATGTCCAACAAAAAGAGGAGGCGACAGGGTCAAATTATGTGAGAACAATAATAATCACGTTTTCCAGTACACTTGAAAGACGACAAGATGATAATTCTTTTGTCGTTTGTCTTTTGCTTTTTTCTTCTTTTTTCCTTTTCTTTTTAGGTTTCGGATTCCTGGATATTGATCATTTGGAGCTGGGATAGTTCTGAAAAGTAGAACTTTGTCCCGCTGGAACCGAGCAACTAAAAGAAATGACATCACGCACCGGTTACAGAGGTTTGCCTGCGGTGCTGCCTGCACATTTGTTTGGTGTGCGCTACCCTCTGAAAAGTGAAAAATGAATGGTCTGTTTCTGGGTTCTAGTTTTCCGGCCTCTAATTTGTCAAGGGGTTTTGACCATATACAATGCATTACAATAAAAGTGACTTCTCCCGTCTAGAAAAAAAAGCAACTGCATCTGACTCCAACGTCTTGGGTTTAAAAGGCACCAAATTAATAATACAATTTATTGGAATTAATGAAAGATACTAGCGGTTGTTGACTTCTGGTTAGTGGTGTTCAGGAGGGAACCGCTGAATTCTTCAAAACTTTCCTGTATGCAATAGAAAAGTAACATACAAACGTAACTATTACAAATTTATCTGTTACATTATTGGATGTAATACATCAAACACAATAAAATAAGCATTATTTAAACTTGTAAATATACCATCTACTGTGAGGTTCATTGGCGCTCTAAGCCTCTTTCAAATTACTTTCGTTAAATATTGAATACACCACACTAGCTAGCGATTCAACAAACCAAATGTTCTTTCAAACATTTGTGGTTTCAAACGTCAAGATTGGTACACCGACCCTTTGGGAGACGGAAGCAGCACAACACTTTAGCATAGGTTAACTGAGCTTGGCACCTAGAGCGTATACAAGTAACTAGCTGGCAGTCAATAGCCTTGAACAGGTTAAAACTATTCCCAAGGAACAAGTCAAAACAGAAGTTGGTCTCCTGTCGTGCAATATCAATTTAAGAGCACGTTAAGCTTGAAAATGAGAGGTGATATAGTCCATCTTGTATTGCATCAGAGTTTACTTTTGCGCGTCAAAATATTTTATCAAAAAGTTATAGAGGATCCTGAAAAGTTTATAATGCAAACATATAGTCACCATTATGATGTGCATGTTAATAATTAAACCAAGTTGAGCCAAGTTAAGGAGTCTTCAGGATTACTTAATTACCTTGTACTTTAAATTCAGGCTATATTGCCACAGCTCTGATTCTGAACTAGGTTAATACTACAAGGGCGTCAACTGAATGGTAAATGTGAACAACTCTTAGAGCCAAAGATTGAGATATCGCCTTAGCAACAGCAAACGCGTCCAAAGGAGTAAGAGGTGCAATGAAATGGGATACAATTCACCAAACGAAACCCACATTTCCACTTGATGTACATTTTGAGACTGAGTTCCATTTTTCCAAATCTTTGGGAATCACCGGCAGCCATAGTAATAAAACAATACAAGTATTTCCAGTGATATTTTATAAATCTAATAGTATTAAAGAACTTTGGACAATCTTCTAGCATCCTTTTTAAAAAATACATGCTCCTATGCGACTTGACGCCGTTTCTGTTTTATGAATTTATGAATTTGATGGTCGAGGGGAATTCGTGTTCAGCATAAAGTTTATTATGTATTATATTACGTACTGGCCATATATAAACCTTATTTTCTTCTTCACTCTCTTTATTTTGTTTCTTATTCTCTACTTTATTTTCCCACCACAATTTCCTAATTCCCTCCTAAGCTGGCACCATTTCAAAGGATTTATATATCAACAATGATAATGTAAATAATACCAGGAAATCTTTGACTTTGGCTATACAAATTTCCATGACCAATGTCAGTGAAAGAAGCTACAACCTGGACCGGCTGGCTGGCACAAGGCTTGGTGAATTATTACAACGGTAACGAGTATGGCAAGACACCAAGAATGTTCGTATCGCCATGCTACTGGTAGGAAGCTTACGTAGCGTAAACACGATGATAGAGTACTGGCATTATACAGAAAATGACAGCTATAATGACATTGTCAAGGAAGCAATGTTTTTTTCAATCGGCCAAGGCAAGAAATTGAACATGACTACCAAAGGTAACGATGACTATGGAGCTTGGGGAGTAGCGGCAACTTGCGCTGTAGAGATGAAAGTTGGTAATTTAAACAGTAAACAGTCTGGAAGGCTATATTTCTCTCAAGCTGTAGTCAACAGCATCACCGCCCATCGGATGCACAAGACTGTGGAGGTGGTCTCCGATAGCAGATTTATACTCTGAACAACGGCTGCAACTACAAAAGTTCTGTTTCAAAAGGCATTTAGTTTCATTTGGCAGCACGATTGGCACAATCCACTGGAAATACGAAATATCGATTGGGCGCAAAATACTTGGAATTGGGCTACGGAAGTTGAATTTGCCAACACAGATGGCAATACCTGGCTTGTTTAGGAACTCCGATTGCCGATAATTGTACTGAGATCTCCAAACTGGAATGGACTTATAACAGTGGGCTGTTCGTCTCAGGCTGTACTTACTGGTACAACAATACTAATGATACCGTGTAGCTAACTAGAGCAAACCATATCTGGGACCGAGCTAGCGTCTTCTTCATGCCCAACGATAAGATTATGTATTCGGCTGCTTGCTATCCTAGTGACCGGTGCAACACTGATGAATGCAGTTTCAAAGGACTTTTCTCTCGATTCATTTGTCAGACAGTATTAATGGCCCCTAGTATGAGCGAATGTATCATGAAAATGCTGAACAATAAACCCTTCAGTAGCAGGCTTATAAATTAGTGCTCTGGAGGAAGCAACAGTCACACATGTGGTTTAAGCTGGAGTCCAAGGAAATGGAACGGCGCCTACGGGTTTGGTGAGAAATTTGTGTCCCTAAATTATTAATTTCTCAACTTGTTTTCACGCAGCTTCCACCTTGATGGAGCTTTTAAAGATAGCGGATTAGGAGGTTCCTCGAGATCCTCATCCAAGAGTTCTTCAAACATCAAAATAATGTTAATAGACTGTCCAATTTTTGGATTTGTCACTGCTCTGGTGGCAGCTTTCCTTGTTGGATTAGCATGTTGGGTTGCTAGTTAAACTTGCCAATGTTTTTACACTGAGAAATGTCACTAGCAAAATAGATTTTTGTTTGATCGACATCCAAACTAGTAAGGCTTTGTGCCATACTTATGAAGAACAGTATAGTATTAAAGTAGCTTAGACGGAGTGCTTGAAAGTCAAATGTGAACGAGAGTGAGAGAGAGTGCGTGCACAAAACAATCCGAATTCAGACCTACTTGATGTATAAGGTGACTCTTGAGCAGATATAATTGTACCCATCATGGCTGTATCTCCAAAAAACACATTTACTAGTCAAACATAGCTTTTAATTTTCCATTTGGTTGATAATCACGATTAATATTCATTCCAAAGAAGCACACAATACTGGTGATATAATAATTTGCCAGCTTGAAGGCTTAGACAATTAATTAATTTGGAGAAAATAACGGGGCGGACCTTTGAGATTTGATCTCAAGTTCCACTCCCTTTATAAAAAAGTGTACTTACATGTACCCAACTCGTTATGTGCAGTCTTTTAGTATTCTCACTAGTCGGTGTATCCTTTTTTCAATCAGAAATGTAGAACTCCTTCACGATTGTGTGGATGTGTATTTCCTTTATACAAGAAGGCTCAGATGTTTTTTCACCATAGTATTTCCTTTGAAATTACAAAATATTATTTCTGAATATTAGTTCTAACTGAGCTCTTGATACTTCAATCTCACACGGATCAACTTGATTATGGAGACTTAGATAGATCTGAATGTGTGTTAACGCGGAAGTGAAAAAATAAATCACGGAATAAAAATCAAATTTAAAATTACCCGTCCGTATCTGGTAGACTTTAATTTTTGAGACGCCGTTGGAACTTTCGGAATCATTGTGGCCTCAAACAAACCCTAGCAGACAAAAACTGATTATCAGACCAATAACAATGGGTAGCGAAAAAAACAAAAAGCACACAGTCTTGTTAGGCGACTCAAAAGGGAAAAAGAAACAGCTCATTAAATGGAACGGGGAAAGTATAATTAAAAAAATTAAGCAAATACTCTCGTTTGAAAGGCTCGGTACACTGTACTTAACTTGAAGAATATGTCAGCCTCATTGGTTAGCCGCATGTGGTTGTAATTGATTTTATCGCTGTGGCCTTTAGCAAACTCTGTATCTGGAATTTTACAGGTAATATGGAAGGGAGGGGAACTATATGAACATGTCCAAAAATTTTGAAGGATATTTACAGCCTCTTCCGGTAGTTTTGAATTTAAAAGCGGAAACTGAATCATTGACTCAAGTCTTCTCAATAGTACTGGTTAAGTTGAATCGGCACTTTGCACTTAACCATTCACGTGATTAACTTAACCCGTACTTAAGGGAGGTTGGATTTGAAGACAAGAAATGGAACTGCATAGAAGAACAGCACAATAAAAACGTGCTTGGGCATGCCGTACAGGACCCCGCAGAATAGTCCGATGAAGTCATACTTAACGGCAGCCCTAAACAGTAACTTGATTGCTTTGGCTGTTGCTGCACCTGTTACCAGTCCGCGGATTTCAAAACTTGCCATGTCCTTTGACTCTTCCCACTTAACCTCTAATTCCACTGATAATTTTACAGCGGAAAGCTGTGACTGTAACACTGCTCAAGTCTCCAGTAAAGTTAAAACTAAACCCAAGACCGATGCTCCACAAGGCCAGTATATTCCACCAGAATCAACGTTCTTAGGCGATCAGCTCCAGCCTTGTTACTAATAGCAATGCCGCATACAATGTGATTTCCTAGGTCAGGGCTTTATTGATTTAAACAAATGCTTTCTTTGTATTGTTTTCAAACGAGGATTAAGCCAGTGGAGTTCTACTTGGCCTGTCGAAATCCGACGGGGAATGGTAATCCAGAATCCAGCCTGAAACGAAAAAGTGTATGCTCGTGGTATATATACTGGCCGCTCTCATAAATGCTTCCAGTTTTTAACTCTATTTCCTAAAAGCTTTTGACATTTAAGCTTGCAAAATTTCCCTTTTTGTCAAAGATGTTTTGGATATTATCAGATAATAGCCGAGTCCAGGCGATGCCGCTCATCTTGATGTCCTTCTGGTTGTCGATCCTTGATCAGGACAAGACCAGAATTTAATTGTCTTATGAAAGTTACAGTGTTAGCTGTCCAAGTGGTTTTTGGTTTTTGGCTTTTGGCTTTTGGTTTTTGGTTTTTGGTTTTTGATTTCTGATTTCTGATTTTAATTAAAAACCAATACACACAGCTAGGCTCTTCTCCAACCTCTCGCTGCTCAAATTATAAGACTTTATTTATGCTTCATCTTGAAAGGTTCCTCGAATTATACGACTCGTAAGCCAAGTTTGCACACGGGCAAGTTCCACCAATTGTCTGGCAATTTTCTACACCGCTTGGTTGCCTATATTTAGCTTTTCGCCGTAGACACACCCTGGCCTGTACTCACGCACCGCACTTCAAGTTCTTCTGTGCCCGCAACTTACTGTGATTGGGTAGTAATCGCCTTTCGTCCTTCATGTATGTAACACGCCCATAAAGCTCCAACCGATTCCACTTCCACTTCCACTGTAGAACTCCATTTCCACTGGCTCCGTGGCCTTTTTCTATAATTCCCATCTATGGCAGCCTAGCCCTAACGTCGGAAAACCAATATATTAACTTGCAAATTCCCTCCAACCCGCTGGCCTTTTGTGTATTTCTAAATTTCATTGAGCCTTGTTACTTGTTACTTGCTGTTTTTAATGGAAATTGCAGTCTTCCCGGACTCGGTAGATTCAAATTATTTTTATTTTCCTTTTGGCAATAACTATCGTCAACTGCACTAATATCGTGTGCTCCTCTTTACACCATTCCACACAAGGGTTGGAGACTTGGTCCATTCCTCCCTTTCCGGTCTTCCATAACTTGTATATCTTGCTGGTTTCGTTCCTTCATTCTATCTTTTTTTTATGAACGAAATTTGTAGCAGCTTTACACCGCATTTACTTCCAATGCTTCCCCCAAACGGTAACGGCCAAAGTCCCAATCACCACCCTCATAACAATAATAATCATGACTCTTCTTACTACAATATGAGAAACAACCCTAGTGGCGAATTACAAATAACTCCAGCCCAACCTCACCCAATCCCTCTTCCGCCTCAAATCTACTACCAGCAGCCATACTATCCGAATCAACCGTACTCGATGGGCGTACTGGAACCAATACATTACCAAGCTCCTTTTTACCAAGGGCCGCCTCCTCCACTGATACTATACCCCCAGCCAAACTATCCAAGCCCGCATCTCCAAATCGTGCCTTCTCAAGGCCCATATAGCCCAGCATACTTCTATCCTCAGTCATCGGTATTTTCTAATTACCTCCAGCCCGTTCCGCCTATTCAACCAATTCCTCTTTCATTACGACCTAACCAATATGGGTATCCTGCTGATACCTCTCCTAAGAGTGGCAGTCGCCGATCTAGTGGAGCTGCTTATCATAGTGCCTCCTATAGCAACCACACCCATGCAGGCTCACCGGGAGTATTGAATATTTCAAAATATGGATCCATCGATCCTATGTCTGAATACTTTCAGGCCACGGGCTTTTCAATACCCCGTGGACCTCCAAAAAAACCAAAAAAGTCAGGGTTTGCCCTGTGGGTCGGCAATCTTCCACCGAGCACAACACTGCTAGAGTTATGCGCTCTTTTTGGTACCAACGATATACAATCAATCTTTTTGATCCAGAGAACCTTTTGCGCATTTGTTAACTACAAGACTGAAAAGGCTCTATACCAGGGCAAAGATTTGTTTGAGCGTCGTGGAAAAGTGCTACGTGGAAACCAGCTGGTTGTCAAAATCAAAGCGCAACTGTCTGAAGAAAACAGCGATTATTTGGCAAATGATTACCCGCAAACCACCAAGACCGAGCCTCAAGATTCGAGTCAATCCACTGAAGCTAAAGACGTTGCTCCTAATTCTAAATATCCTACTTCCACTTCTAAAGATCGTTACTTTGTCTGCAAAAGTTTGACCGTGGAGGATCTTCAGGCATCGGCATCTTATGGCGTTTGGGCTACCCAGTCTCACAATCAGACTGTTTTCAACGAAGCCTTCAATGTATGTTGTTTTGTTTGTGTTTAAATCAACAGATTGCCATTTCTATCACATCTGTCAGACGCTTGAGTCTAATTTTCGGTTCCTCTTACTAACTTTTGAAATCATATATACATATATATTCATTGATTCGTGGAACAGTTGAGCTGTATCAAAGTCAACTGCTCCAGAATCTCTGACTGTATTTTTATTTACTTTAGAATTGTGACAATGTCTATCTCATCTTTTCCGCAAATCGCGCAGGTGAATATTACGGATATGCACGAATGTCTAGCAAAATCCCAAAGACAATTAACAAGAACCTGCTTCCATTAGCCAATTGGAACTGGAGTGCCCAGGATCAAGAAAAATCAAATCCAGAAGCAAGCTCCACATCCGCGGAAGTAGAGCCTCCAGCTTTACCAGTTGATCCTCTTGTTAATCAGTTATCTGCTCTTAAATACCCAAACTGTCAGTCTCCTAACATTCCTCGAGTATACCCCACACAAGCAAACCCTAGCATACCGATTCCAGCAGGACGAATTGTTGATGACAGCTCTCGTGGAACTTTATTCTGGGAGGCAGTTGAGGAGGACCCTACTAAGAGTCGGAAATCTAGTACCGATTCAGGGGCTGATTCTAAGCATACCTCTATATCGTCACCTGCTTTAGCCTCTGATGCTGCTGGCCCATCTTCGGGGTTTCAAGAAACCACAGCGCCATCCACACCGCCTCAGGTTGATACTGAAATCCAAGCACCATCATCCTCTGAGGACGAAAACAGCAGCAGCAACAACTGGACCATTCCTTTCAAGATTGAGTGGCTATCTCCACCAGGAAAGACTGTTCCGTTTTTCATGGTCAAGCATTTACGCAATCCGTACAACAAAAATCAGCCTGTCAAGATTGCGCGAGATGGTACAGAGATCGAGCCATCAATTGGACGAAAGGTGGTTGATCTATTCCACCATTGAGCTTGGCTTTTTAGGACTAAAAAAAGGAAAAATTGGACTGAGAAAAAAATGGCTTTGGCCAAGGATAGAAAGCTTCAGTTCATTTTACAAAAGAGCCTTGGCTGTTGATCCAGCTCAGAAAAGACCAAGGCCATCAACCTGATTACCCTCCCTGAGAAAAGAAAATTCTTTGGCAAGTTATTAATGTATATTATGAATGAAAGAATAAATAACGTAATAAATAAGTCAAACAAAGGTGCGATTTTGAAAAAGCACGTTTAGGCGTGTGGTGGATTTTGAGCTCCTTTGGTTCTTTGCATATTTTTGAGTCGCATCTGTGTCCGGTTTCGAACCAATTGGAAACTTAGTGGCGGGAAAGTCTACAAGCTACTAGGTTACATACATACAAACAGCTGCGTCCAAGCACAACAGCCAAAGAAGACGCATTCCCTTCCAACTTGATGGAACCTTCCTTTTCATTTTTCATTTCCTTGTCGTTATCTTCCTTGGTATTCACTTTGTTTATTTCTTGGGCTCGACAAGATGTTTTACTTTTTTATTTTTTCCTTTTTTTCTTTTTTTTTTTTTGGTTTATCTACCCCACTCTTATAAACATATTGGCCCTGATCGCGTTACATAAAAGGACGGAGCTTGCTGTTGATTGTAGTACATCCAATAGTGTAATAGATGGTAGTTTTGTAATTATGTATGTTGCTTTTATATATATATGGGATAGTTTCCAATGATTTTAATGTTTCCTTCTGACCACCATCCATAAATTTACAGTCCTTGGTATCTTTCATTAGTTACAATAAACTGTGTTCTACATCTAATACCTTTTAAATCTAGCACTTACTTCATTCCACACGTCTTGTTCAAGCCATACAGTTATTCATGTTTGAACAATGAATACCTGAAACAAAATAAATATGTTACCATCTCAGTTAGATTACCCTTTTTTCATTAATTGTTATTATATTATTAATATGAATCTATAATTGTTCCCAAATGTTCATTTTAATCAATTGATAAACCAACATTTGACAAAATAAAAAAACAAAACGACATGGACAAGAATAATAATTAGTGGATGATATGGGATCTATGGGGAAAATGTGATTAAGGTTGTGTTCTAGAAATAAATATAAAATGTTTTGAGCAGTCTTGTTTAAAAAACAAGAGCGCCAATCAAGACAAGAGAGCCACTGAGAGCAGCAAGATTGAAGCTAGATCTGGGGGCTCCGTTGGCTTGTTGGACAGGAGAGGAGGGAACGGGCGTGTAGGTCTCGACAGCTGGAGGAGAACCAGCAGGAGCAGAAGGAGCAGAAGGAGTAGAAATGGAACCCAATGTGGTGGACTCGACTGGAGCAGTGAAGGAAGAACCAGGAGCAGAGGAAGTCTCTTCTGGGTAGTAGATGCTAGTGCTACTAATTTCATTGGTGCCAGAGATGGCGGAAGATGGTGCGTTGTTAGAGACAGAAGTAGTGGTAGCAGGAATATTGACTTCAGTAGTAGAAGAGGGGGCTGGTACATATGAAGTTTCGGCAGAAGAATAAACAATATCAGGAATAGTGGATGTCTCAACATAGGTAGACATGGGGAAGCTTGATGTGCCCTGGACGCAGTAGAAAGAAAGTGATTGCTCACCGCTGACAGTGGTCATGTCATAAGTGGCAGTTCCAGAGGGGCAGATGAGAGAAACAGCAGCATGAGGTGAGGTTGTAACCTCAGTGGTGGATGGAAGAGTGGCAGTAACGACCTGGGTAGCAGTAGTAGTGCTACCAGGAGTGGTGGAAGTGCCGGCAACGCAGAAGTAAGATGTGGAGGCAACATTGTTAGAGCCAGTAACAATAGAAGAAGACATGGCACCTTCAGGGCAGATGGTGGTGCCAGAGACAGGGATACCAGTAGATGAACCGGTTGGGATAGTAGACTCTCCAGTAGAGCAGGGAACAGTGACAGTGACAACTGGGACAGTGGTAACACCAACAGCACACCAAACACCAGTGGTAATAATATTATCAGTACCAGTAAAGACAGAAGAGGACATGGTTCCATCAGTACAAGTGCTGGAGACTGTAAAAGATACTGCAACAGAAGTAGTAACAGAAGCAGGGATACCACTAGAAGGGGCAGAAGAAGAGCCTGGTACAGGAACAGTGACAACTGCAGGAATAGTGGTAGAGCCTTCAACGCAGACCCATCTAGTAGAGGTCTTGTCGTCAGTGCCAGTATAAACAGAAGAAGTTAAAGAACCCTTGTTGCAGGTGGTAGCAACAGAGGTTGAGATAGTAGTGGAAGTTGCAGATACGGAATGGCCAGGTCCAACGAGAGAACTTGTGACAAAAATACCAGATGATGGACCAGTGTGGGCAGTAGTAGAGGGCTCAATGCAAAAGTAAGAAGTTGAATGCTCATTATCAGTACCAGTGAAGACGGAAGAAGTCATAGAGCCTTCAGAGCATATGGTTACAACAGAGACAGTACTAGAAGGAACATTAGTTGAGACAACAGAAGTTCCACAGAAGTAAACGGTCGAAGAAACTCCTTGATCGGTTACAACAGTAGAGCTCATAGATCCAGAGGCACAGCCAGTAGTTGTTTCATAAACAACAGAACCAGTTCCGGTAATTTCAGCGGAAGAAGATCCAACGGGAACAGTAACAATCGCAGTAGTTGAACTGATAGAGGCAGTTGGCACACCAGGAGCAGATCCAGTTCCAGAAGGAACAAGGATTTTAGTGGAATATCCAGTAGAGTCAGAGTTAGTATTAACTGGGCCAACAGGGGTAGTCAAAGCTGATGAAGTATCGGCGGGGCAGAAAATGGAGACAGTTACGACATTGTTAGTACCAGTGGCAGTAGAAGTAATTTCTTTACCAGGGCAGGTATGATCAGAGATGGTAGTGGTGGTAGTAATACCAGTGGAAGAGCCAGCAGGAATAGTGGCAACGCCAGTAGAAGAGTCAGCAGTGACAGAAGCAGTTTCAACTGGACCAGAAGGAGTGGTCAAGGCTGGGGAAGTACCGGTGGAGCAGAAAATGGAGACAGTTACGGCATTGTTAGTTCCAGTGGCAGTGGAGGTAATGTCTCTTCCTGGACAAGTAGAACCAAAGATAGTGGTGGTTGTAGGAATACCAGTGGAAGATCCAGTGGAAGAAATATCAACACCAGTAGAGGAGGCAGCAGGAACCGTAACAATACCAATGGAAGAGCCAGCAGGAATAGTGACAGAATCAGTGGAAGAGCCAGAGGAAATAGAACTAGTTCCAACAGGACCAGCAGGCGGTGTTGTAGGACCAGTGAGAGTAGTAGTGGAGATACCAGTAGAAGAGCCAGTAGAAGAAGCAACAATACCAGTGGAGGAGCCAGTAGAAGAACCAGCAGGAACAAACCCAGTTCTAACAGGCACAGTCGAACTGATAGAGTCAACAGAAGTAGTGGAAACAGAAGAAGTTCCAGTGGGACAGAAAACAGAGACGGTAACAACATTATTAGTTCCAGTGGCAGTGGAGGTAATGTCTTTGCCAGGGCATGTGGGACCAGTAATGGTAGTGGTGGTAAGAATACCAGTGGAAGAGCTAACAGGAACAGTAAAGCTAGCTGTGAATGAGCTAGCAGGAGCAGAAGTAGCTGTAGGGATACCAGTGGAAGATCCAGTAGAAGAAATAGCAATACCAGTGGAGGCAGCAGGAACTGTAACAATACCAGTGGAAGAGCCAGAGGGAATAGAACTAGTTCCGACAGGACCAGAGGGTGGTGTCAAAACAGAAGAGGTACCTGTGGGACAGAAAATGGAGACAGTTACAACGTCGTTAGTTCCTGTGGTAGTGGAAGTGATATAATTACCGGGGCAGGTAGGACCAGTGATAGTAGTGGTGCTAGAGATACCAGCTGAAGAGCCAGTTGGAGCGGAAGCAGTACTAATAGGGGATGTGCCGACAGGAATAGACCTTGCTGGGGCAGTTCCCGTAGGCACAATAATAACAGAAGAACTTAAAGTATTACAGTAGTAAGAGGTGGTAGCATCACCATCAGTACCAGTAGTAGCAGTAAAGCTCATTGAACCTGCTGGGCAAGCAGTGGTGAAAGAGACAGAGGAAGATCCAGGGAACTCACCTTCACAAGTAGTGATGTAGGAAGAGGATGAGCTAGATCTTGTGGTAGTAGAAGAAGTAGTGGAAACTGATCCAGAAGAGATAACTGAGGTTGAAGAATAACTAGAAAGGGTGGTAAAACTAGTGGAAGAGGTAGAACTGGTAGACAAAGTGGTAGTACTAGAACGAACGGAGATAGTAGAGCTAGTTGAAATGACTGAGGTTGAAGAATAGCTGGAAAGGGTAGTAGAGCCAGTGGAAGATGAAGAACTGGCAGAAGTGGTAGAGCTAGTAAAGACAACTGATGTTGAAGAATAACTGGAAAAGGTAGCAGAGCCAGTAGAGGAGGCAGATCCAGTAGAAGAAGTAGTTCTAGAACCAACGGAGATAGTAGAGCTAGAAAGGGTGTCAGAACCAGCAGAAGTGGTGGACTCAGAAGAGACAACTGAAGTTGAAGAAGAGCTTAAACCAGTGACGGAACCAGCGGAAGATGAAGAAATAGTAGTAGAAGCGCCGGGAGAGGTGGTAGAAGCACTAGAGATAGTGGACTCAACGCAGTAGTAAGAAGTGGTAGGGAGATTGTCAGTACCAGTGGTGACAGTGGAAGACATAGATGCACCGGATGGGCAAGAAGTAGTGGTAGAACCAGAAGAAGTGGTAGAGCGAGTAGAGACAACTGATGTTGAAGAATAACTGGAAAGAGTGACAGAACTAGTGGAGGAGGCAGAGCCAGTAGAAGAAGTAGTTCTAGAACCAACGAAGATACTAGAGCTAGAAATGGTGTCAGAACCAGTGGAAGTTACAGAACCAGCAGAAGTGGTAGATCCAGAAGAGACAACTGAGGTTGTAGAAGAGCTTAAATCAGAGACAGAACCAGCGGAAGATGAAGAAATAGTAGTAGAAGCGCCGGGAGAGGTAGTAGAAGCACTAGAGATAGTGGACTCAACGCAGTAGTAAGAAGTAGTAGGGAGATTGTCAGTACCAGTGGTAACAGTGGATGACATAGGGCCAGAAGTACAGGTGGTTGCAGACGTAAGTGAGCTTGATCCTGAAGGAACGGGATGAGAGGTAGAGCCAGTAGTGGATGTGCTAGAAAGATGAGTGGTATCAGTTGATGATGCAGCACAGAAGTAAGAGGTTGTAGGTAAGTTGTCAGTTCCAGTGGTTACAGTGGAAGACATAGAAGCGCCAGCCGGGCAGGTGGTGGTAATAGCATTGGTGGTTGTAGTAGTAGTAGAACCAGTGGAAGATGCAGCACAGAAGTAAGAGGTAGTGGGCAAGTTATTAGTTCCAGTGGTTACAGTGGAAGACATAGAAGCACCAACAGGGCAAGTAGTGGCAGCAGCACTAGTAGAAGCAGAGGTGGAGGTAGAACCAGTGGAAGATGCAGCACAGAAGTAAGAGGTAGTAGGCAAGTTATTAGTTCCAGTGGTTACAATGGAAGACATAGAAGCGCCAGCAGGGCAGGTGGTAGTAGCAGAAGTGGTAGTAGAGCTTGAAGTTTCCGTTGGGCAGAAAATGGAAACTGTGACAACATTATTGGCACCTGTCACAGTAGAAGTAATGTCCTTTCCTGGGCAGGTAGAAGTACCAGAGACGGTGGTGGTAGGAATACCTGTTGTGGAGCTAGTAGAGGTTGTGGATGTGGACGGAAGGGTAGTGAAAACTGCAGCGATAGAAGAACCATGTCCAATTGTAGAAGAGGTTATGGAACCAGTGTACTGGCAAATAGTAGTAATAACAATCTGGCCACCCGCGTTAGTACTAGAAGTGACAGTGGGAATTTCTCCAGGTGGGCATGGGTCAGTTGGGCCGGCAGTAGTAGTGGAAGTTGTTGAAGATGAGGTAGTAGAAGTGAGAGTTGCTGAAGATGAGGTGGTGGAAGAGGTGGTAGTGGTGGGATTAGTGACAACCAAAATAGTTTCACAGAAGTAGCAAGTCACAATATCACCATTTGCCTCAGTGCTGATACTATAAGTAGCAAAACCAGTAGCACAAGTAATGGAAACTGCAGAATCAGTAGTAGAATGTGTGGTAGTGAAAGAACTAATAGAGGTTGTGGTGGTTGTAGGAACAGAACTAGAAGTTGTAGAAGAAGCCTGGCAGAAGTAAGATGTAGTGGGCAAACCATTGAGACCAGTGGTAATGGTTGAAGTTTCAGATGAGCCTGCTGCGCAGGATGTAGTACTGGGAGAATAGCTGGAAGTGGTAGTAGTAACGGCAGTGGCAGTAGCAACAGGGCCTGGAGCTGAAATAGTGTTTACTGGAGTAGCAGTCGTGGTGAACAAAGTGGATGCCAAAGTAGTGCCAGCTGGGATGGTTGTAACTACTGTTGGAGCATTTGTAGAGTCGTCCTGGCAGCCACAAGTCTCAGTCCAAGAAAGACAGATGTAATAGTCTACTTCATTACCGTTGATAATGGTACTTGTTTGATACCATTTATTACAAACTCCTCCAGTAGGTGAGGGAAGAGAAGTTGTGACCTGACTATAGCCAGGAAGACCAACACCAAGACATGTGGAGGTATCAGTGATAGTAGTGACGGCTTGATTACAAGCTGTGCACTCTTCTGCAAGACGAAAAGCGGAAACAAGAGATTCAGCCATGGTGGTAGCCTTGACCCAAGCTGTACTGCTGATAAGTTCAGTGTAGATAACAGTGACTATTTCAGCTGGTGGAATTGTTGTTGAGGCGCCCGACGGTGCTGTGGTTGTGGGTTGGACCCCTTCGTTAATTTCCCGAACAACGAGGTCGTAGTCTTCGTACGTAAAGTCGTCCCAGCTCTTCTCAAGAATGTTAGAAGCGAAAACTCCGCCAGCGGAGAGTAAAGTAGTTGTGAGTAGTTTCCAGGAAACCATTGTACTATGATATTAAAGTTAGCTTGTATTATCAACCAAATATGGTTACAGAGCTACTTACAACTAAAAGTTGAACAACAGAAAAATAGATAGTAATAAAAAATGTATCAAAAAAGTCTAGCTATCAAATTGGGATATGGTAGATTGAGATTTTGATAATAAAAGAACGAAAATAATTTTACCAGAAAAGTATGAATAAGAATTAAAGATTAAAAAGGTCAAAAACGAACGACTAGAAGTGAAGAGAGTTGTTGGAGAAAAGAGAAAAAAAGAAGCAAAAAAACCAGCGGATTTCACATAATTTATATGGGTTGAAAATACAAGCACAAAAGGGAAAGACAGGCAAGGGATGGAAATGAGTGTTGAAAGCATGGGAAATTGAAAACCAAGTGCTCTTGGAGGTGAGCTAGGATTACTAGGAAAAGTGTCTAGGAAACTGGTTTTGAGGACTCTGGCAGCCACATTTCTTTTTGGGTGTCTAGTAGGTGATACATTATTGATACGACAATCTGCAAGCTATTGGCGGAGCCGTACATACATACAGAGAGGGCAGTCCAGCTGGAGCGTCTATTAAAAATTAAAAACATCCCCATGTTAAAAGATCAGCTCAGTGTTTCAGCTTGCGCACTCGTTTATGGCTTTGTTTATGGAGTATAATTGCTATGATACGTTGTTGACATATTAGAAGCAAAATCTAAACAGTACAGGGCTAAAGTATCTAAAAATCACTTGTAAATCTTTACGATTAAAGTACATATAGTCTATTAGTTAAGCCTATGGGTTTCAAGGGAATTAGGAAAGTGAGATATAACGGTTAAGGACTATGAATTATATAAGATAGAAAATAGAATGATTTTAAAAGGGTTTGGAACTTCCTCGCTGATATGGAACAGCAACTTTTTCTTTCAAACTTCTTAAAGTCTCAAAAAACATATTCGATATGATTACGATTACAAATATAGGCATGTGAAATAGAATAAACCCGTACTATAGACTAAGAAGACTGTTCAGTTAATTTACTGAAAATCTTATTAAAGAACATTGTAGGAAACGATCAGTAAGATATTTTTCGTATCGAACGTATGCAAACACGACTTACTTTCTGATTTACAGTGTCTAAACATAAGACCTAGTTAATTACACAGCCGTGCGCTTTAGAGCGGGATGAGGCTCAAACTGGGTTTCAAAACAAAAATATGCATGGAACCTGCAATTGGATAACTTGGTCTTCTCATTGGCTATAATTTGAGGCTCGTTATGTAGCTACATACTGATAGAACTCGAAAGCGCCAAACCCTCATCCAGATTACCTGTCATGTCCAAAGGACTAATTTAAGGAAGGCAGTCAAAATTCGGAATTGTATTCAGAGTTATTCCTGTTATATAAAACCTTTGATCTGTCGAATCTTGCAAATCTATCAAAAGCGCCAGGGGCTTCCAGTAAATTTATTTTGACCAGCCGATAATTCTAGAAAAGGATCAAATTAGGATGAATGGAAGCAACATTTAAAATGTGACTAGGTCATTGAATTTTAACTTTCAGAAATACAACTACGCTTTAGCAAACATAAATGAAAACTAAATATATCTCTTAATTTGTGTTAAAAAACAAGGGTGCCTATTTTTAAACAGGCATCTTAACGTATAGCAGAAGTTTATGATCAGACTCAAGCAATAAAAAAACCTATACAGTAATATTTATATAGTTACAAACTGACTAAATACAGCATCTTAGAAGTAATTTAAATGAAAGAAAAAACTCAGGCGGCACAAAGATCTTTTTATAAAATAATAATATTCTTTGCATCAAGTCATGGGGTTGAACCTGTTGGGTATCTTCAAATTGCAATACATCTAGCTTTCAACCCTTGTTAGCATTAGGATATTAAGGCAATGGTACTTTTTCTTTCTAGATTTAAATATATAGATTTTAAATGTTCTATAAAATTCTGGACCCTGCGCTGCAGTCTAGGGCACTTCTGAAAGTATTCGCTTAACAAGCGGGAATCTAACGTTGATAATCCGTATCAGTTAAACAAAGCTTGTGTCAAGAATTTGTTAAAGTTCAATTAACATATCGTTCATGATACTGACCAAGAATACCAAGACGACGATTCAAGCCAGTGCTAAATTGTTGTTGTGAGTTATTTGACAGATGCTACGTATTCCGTTTCATCCTAAAACTCGTACCCTTTGAAGTGTATTCAGGTTGTTACAAGGGCTGGCTGCGTTCTAGTCCTAGATAGCAGGGACTGTTTAAACCAAGGTCAGAGCTGGTTTGTGTGGTTTAAAATACCATCCACGTGACTCACCAATTATGCTTTTGTGCCACACAAAATAATTCAAAACCGCCACTGTTTAGGCCAACGCCTCTGTTTTCCTACATCCAGTTCTCACTTTATTTTCCAAAGCAGTCACTACTTCTTTGTTTTTATTCGCACATGTTTCTTATATTAACATACCCCTGTCATCTATTGTGACTTTTACATTCCTTTCTTGCATTAATCATCATTTCACTTTAATGGAAGCTTTTAGCAGGCCTCTACATTTCTTATTGGCCATATGCTGTCTACTTTTTCAAAGTGAGGAACCTATATGTTCTTATAATATGACTTATGGATTTTAATTTCCGAAGGTTCTTCGTTCTCATATACGCCCGTTGTTATGTTTTGCCTGAAGTGGAACAACTAATACCAAATTTCACATTGTTAAATAAAAGTAATAGCCCCAATTCATTCCTTTTTTATAACTCTCGCATGTGAATTATAATTTGCTGTTAAAATTTGTACATGCGTTTCTTTTTGAAATTGGAAACAAGTTAGAAAAACATTATTTTAATACCGCTACGGCAATATTTTTGTTACACGAGATACCTACCATTATATCGCTGTCAAGTCTTTCTCGTTTTTCTATACCTTTTCAGCCTTCTCTAACACTTTACAAAATCTCTGGATTGTGACAGTCACAAATCGCAATTCTAAACCAGCTAGTTTTGTACTACAATACAATAACCATTTTCAAAGAAAGCAATGCCGATTACTATCAGGGTCTTATATTATGCACTATAGTGAAACAATAATTAACTAAAGACGAGGGTAGGTATAAAATATTAACAAATGACTAATATGAAACTGGAATATAACAAAGAAGTAAAGAAAAGGATAAAAAATACTAAAAATAATGGAACAAGGAATTATACCAGGAAGAAGCAACCAAGTTAATGTAATTCGATCAACGAGTTCCATCAATCACAATACCTAATCATGGATTTTTAAAGGGATTACTCATAAATAAATACACAGGGCATAGACGACAGGTTATTGAAGCTAGTTCAGCGATCAGTGAGCAGAAGCTTTAGAGCTAGTTGTGCTCAAGGTTGTGGTAATTGTTGTGTCAATATAAATTGTATGCCTGCGGTGAGAGGTCACATGAGCTGTATTAGTAGCGGGGGTTTTAGAACTATTCGAAGCACCAATATATTGAGATGGGAGAGCCGAGCTAACTTCATCAATAGAAAAAGCCGTGTTGTTGAGGTTAGGGAAATTATTCAAAGATGTAGCACTTGGGCTAGAAACATTGTATGAAGGGCTACCAGAGCCATAAACAATAGTTCTATTGTGATGATAAGCCTCAGCAGTTTGAAGATCAGCAGGAGCTGTTTGGTTGACAGGGAATCCACTATGACTAGCAATGCTGATTGGGCTAACTGGCCAGGCACCAGTTGCGATAGTCTGGTTGAAAGGAGCGACACCAGAAGTCTGAGCAGAAGCAGCAGAGCTAATGGTAGTAGGGGCCACGGGAACAATAGCTGTCTGGTTAACCTGTGGAATGATCTGACTGATAATAGATTGAACAGAGTTAGCAATGGATTTAGAGATAACAGTCTGGTTAAGAGGTAAAGGGTGAGGTGTCTGGACAGAGCTAGCAGAACTGAGAGGACTCAATGTACTATGCGAAGGAGAAACGATAGTGAGGTTGAAGGGAGAAATGTGAGTCGACTGAGCGATCACAGAAGATGCTGTAGTGATGCGATCAGCAGTATGGTTAAACTGAGGGACAGCCTGGCTAATAACAGACTGAACGGAGCTCATAATGGACTGAGGGGCAGTCAAGTTAAAAGGAACTGCGTGACTGGTGGTCTGTACAGAAGCAACGGAACTAGAAATAGGTGTAGCAGTATGGTTGAAACGAGGAATTTCATGACTGCTGGTAGATTGAACCGAGTTTGAGAAAACAGGATGAGATGCAGTAGCGGCCGTCTCATTGAAAGGGGAAACATGAGAAGCTTTGAGGGTCACAGGAACAGTATGATTGAAAGGATTAGCGGGATGGGTGCTGACAGCAGGAACCGAGGTCACAGTATGAGTTTCCGCGGTCTGGTTGAAAGGGTTGATATGGGGGCTGACAGTTGACACAGCATCTGTAGCGAAAGTATGGTTAAAAGGATTATTGTTGTGATGAGTAAAGGTAACAGATTCAGGGATTGGAACAGTGGCATTAATCATGTTAGGAAGACTGTGAGCTAGAGATATAGAAGAAGTGGCACTATGTTGAATAGAAGAACTAGACTCAAAGGAGGCAGTTGCATTACTTCCGATATGTCCAAGAGAAGATGCACTATTAGAAACTGGAACAGAAGTGGTCAAAGTATTCCAGTGAGTAGATGTGGTAGTGCGGTGATGTTGGCGAAGAGTTCCTGATTTAGTAACCGTATGATCAGATATCAGAGTAGTAGTGGTGGTAGGGTTAGTGTGTGTGGTAGTTCTGGTATGTCTTGAGTGGTGAGTGGTTGAAGAAATAGGAGAGCTCGAAGAGGAAGAAGAGGCAGAAGAGGTGAAACTTGAAGTTTGAGTTGGGAATATTGAAGTAACTGTGGGCGAGGAAAAGGTGCTAGAAGTTTGCCGAGTTCTAGTATGATGTCTAGACGTGGTAGAATGAGTTGAAGAAGATGAAGAAGAAGATGATGAAGGAAATTCAGAAACCGTACTAACAACAGTTACACTTCCAGGGGTGACAGTATCAGTATGGGTGAAAGAGACAGAGATAATACTGTGTTTTGTACGGTAACGTGTGGTAGTAAGGACAGTAGTAGTGGGCTTGAAGTCAGTGGTAGTGACAACATGAGTGGTACCAGGCTGAGTAGTAGTGAACGTGAAAGACTTTGACAAGGTAATATACTTAGTGGTAGTAGCAACAACTGTTGTACCTTGATTCTTACAGTCTTCATCATCGTCCTCACAATCATCCCAGTCGTCGTCAGAGCCATCGCCAGCATCATGATCAGAGCCATCGTCAGAGCCGTCATCATCTCCTTCACCATCACCATCATCGGAACCGTCATCATCACCATCGTCAGAACCATCATTCCCATCATTCCCGTCATTCCCGTCATCACCGTCATCACCATCATCACCATCATCACCATCATCACCATCATCACCATCATCACCATCATCACCATCATCACCATCATCACCATTATCACCATCATCACCATCATCAGAACCGTCATTTCCATCGTCCCCGTCATCGCCATCATCGCCATCATCACCATTGTTATCATCGTTATCATCACTGCCGTCATCATTATCAGAGCCGTCAGAGTCACCTCCATCTGAACTATCACCATCATCACCATCGTTATCGTCACTGTCGTCACCATTATCAGAGCCGTCATCTGAGCTATCACCATTATCTCCATCGTCACCATCGTCACCATCGTCACCATCGTCACCATCATCGTCATCATCTCTTTTTTGAAGATCCTTGAGTTTGGGAAGCTCTGGTGTGAATGCTTGAGCGTCAGGACCGTCGAAAATAGCAATATTTTGTTTAAAGTCCCAAAATTCACTAGCCTTACTGGAAATCACATTAAAGATACCCCTTTTGTTTTCAGAGTCATCAGAACCAGCCGAGTTACTGTCAGGTTGGGCAAGAAAGTTCCGAAGCTGATTGGGATTTTCGGGCTTTTCAATTTTGAGTTCTCCATTGTTAGAGTAAGGATGGTGAACTGGCTTAGCAGGAACTGTACTCAGCAAAGTCAGTAGTACAGAAGCTGCCTGAACTGTTGAATACCTCATTATTTGCTGAAAAAGATATAAATAAAAGTCTGATTTGTTATAAAAGAACGGCTTGAAAGTCGGAAAATAGTTTCAACGAATGACTAGCGTTTTAGCTGAATAAAGGAATGTAAATTTAAAGCCCAGTTGAGCAGTTGAGTATGACTGAAAATGAAATGGCTTATAGACACTTTTAAAGAAACGAATCCAAAAAAATGGAGTTAAGGATGTATTTATACAATACAGTTCTTCTTATTGCCTACTCTTGTTTTAATTTTTCATGTTAGCATTGAATCCCTCACCATTTCCTAAATATCATGCAAAGACAAAAGGCGAAATAACAATGGGATGTGCACAAAACAAATAACAAATTGGAGGATAAGCTAACCAAACTTTTTTTTTTGATTTTTACATATTCTCTCTATGAAGTCACTATCGAAGCAGCTGATTGAGTCGAATACCAAGCCAATTTTATCTAGATGGAGATTATCAAGTCATTTCAAAAGGTCCTCATGTGTTTTTAATAAATTTGATTCCAATCGATTTGGACACTATAATATTTACCTGATACCTGATAATTAGGTTGCTTTCAATAGCCTTTAAGGTTTTCAATAGTAAGAATATTTGATGTTGAAATGATCCTCAGCTCTTCAGTATAGTAATATTTAAACAATCTGTCCTAGTTATGTTGATAATTATAATATAAACCAGTTCAAAAACCCTAGAAGATGCCATAAATGTAACAAGTTTTGCACTTTTGATATGCTTAATTAATATATTGGTGCAATCTAAGACATTTAAACGGTGTTGTTCGTTTATTTACCATGTTTTTCATTGAACATTTCAAAACATCTGGATCTTGGATAAATCCATTATTTCCAGTAGAGAAGTCCTTAAGATCAAATGATAATAATTTGCCCAACAAACCAAAACTAGGTACACTGAATAATTTGGAAAGCATGCATAGGAGGTAACTGTGCTATTGAAAATAAACCTGAAACATGAATTCATAGAAGTGATACAGAAGGAAAGAATACATTAAGAGTATACGAAATAATCAAATATGAATATATTAGCTGAGTACGGCAGATTTTTAAAACTTTAATGTAATGAATAATAAGAAAATCTTTGGTTTTTATTCATGATATCGGCATTAACTCAGGAATAAGTTTATATATGGCCAGGTGGAAAGCATCATGCTACAAGATATCTTGTATTCTAATTCATTATATTTAAATGAGTAAGTTCATGCCTAATAAATGATAATATTCTCTGATTATAACTTGAGAAGCACTTTGAAATATTTTCAAGAGGTTTGTGGATCAGCTATTCAAGATATTTTACAAGCCATCTTAGAGACTACTTGAGCATAACAGAGTAAATCAATTTATATGGTGTTGAATACATTTTAGAAACCTTGTTTTAGAAGTCAATAGAAGATGAAGGATTGTGTATTCAAGATTATGAAAAGGACGTCAATTTTAGATTATCACCAGTTCTTCTTCGCAAACTTATTCACGTAATGCGAGCCCTTGCTTGGCATGTCGATAAGAACAGATATTAGAAATTTCGTTGTTGTAAAAATAAATTCTCCTGAAACAGAATACAATAAGACTCAAGAGAACAACATCTTTAAGGCCCAACTTTCATCCAACAAGGAGATACCCTCTGAATGTTGATCCACGATGTATTTGCTGTCTGGAGACAAGGAGAAAGTCCTACACAGCATTCTGCTCTCAGTAAGTCGTCAATCACGGAATTGAGAATGAAATACTGAAAGCTGATATCTTTTAACTCAACTTTCGCACCTTTCTTGAACTGGAAAGAAGTTATTTGTATGTTATGGCAGGCATGCTATACGAGCCAGTCAATAAGGCCGCAAAACTAGTTCGTAGACACAACTCTTCAAAGTGGGCTTGAACTATATGAAGGAACTATTAACAATCAGAATAGGTAATATAACAAAAGTCTAGAAAGCAATAATTCAAGCAACTTGTATATGGCCATGGCCGTACACGAACAGATAGTCTTTGATGATAACGATAGTGCTTAATCAGTAACCCTAGACCTGAACACTGAAGTTACTAGGTGATGACGGAGGAGTAGCTGTGAGGTAGGTGGAAACAGCTACAAACAGCTACTCAAGCTGTGAATTGAGGGAAATTTATAAAAATTATTTTCAGTTTCTTTTTCTTTAGATCCAACTAATTTAACTGGTATATATCACAATTAATTCCATAGATCCTATAGCTTCTGTATAAAATGGCATGTCTGAATATTATGTAATGTGAAACGCCACCCAGCGGTACTTATGCTCAAGCCCAGACAAATTGGTCCCGCAAGAACATCATTTTTCTTGAACATTCTTTTTGTTCAATTACTAAACACACCTTATCACATAACAATTAATACCCTGTTTTCAGCATCTTTCATTTCTCAACATCAATTATTTTTCACTTTCGTTTTTACTTTAACATCACTCAAATCTTGTTTCCACCACTGCTACAAGTGCTATAAGAACACTTCAAATCTTCAGATCACTCACTGTAAACGCATTCAACGATGATGGGGATGAATTTCACCGGACAGCACAAACGAACGAAGAATATCAACCTGGGTGGAAGAAACTCTGGATCTGCATCAAAAGAAAATATTTTAAGGCGAGCCCAACTTGATCGTGAGCGACGCGAAAAGGTTCGGAGGGAAGAGAAAGCCGCTACAGTTATCCAAGCCTTTTTTAGGGCTAGGATTGATGTGATTGAGGCTCGAAAACGATTTGAAGAAGAATGGAACAGTATTTTTGTCAATCCGAAATTCTTCCAAAGACAAAGCGACGATGTGGAAATGACAGACTCATCGGTAGGCTCTAGTGAAACTCTAGGAAGACTAACGACGGAAGCTCTTACCAAGTGCATTCTTCAATTCACATATTTTTTTATACACACAAACACAACTTCTGAATTGAGTGAAGTACAGGCCAGATCCATTTTACAAATCTTGCAATCGAATGTGGAGGAATTTAGATTAGGCCATATAGAAAAGAGCATAGTGTCTGGCCTTAGTAGAGCACTGTCATCTGTTCTTGAGAAGCGAAATGGAAGCAATGGTCGGCCAGAGCCTCTTCCTATAGACTCTGTCATTCTTAATGCACTTGAACTTTTGCAAGAGTTTTCCGACACTGCTTTACTTCCAACTTGCAGCAGGTATATTGAATCAGTTACTGCTGGATACGAATCTGATTTCCCTAGCCAGAGCTACTATGAAACATACCCACAAGCACTTGTTATACGTGATACTCTACTAAACATTATATCTCATCAGCTTGAGAATAACGGCCGTTACACAGACTTTCTTACTGAACTTTTAGCTACACCCGGACTCCACATTATTGTTGAAAAGGAAGCGTTGCAAGTACAGGTGAAAAAGATATTGCGATACGTGGAAGAACAGAAACCCGCAGAATTACCAAGGCCATCACACAATGTCATAAATTTGACACCTTCGAACCCATTTGGAGGAAATTCATTTGGTGGAGGAGCCAATCCATTCGGAGGAAGCACATTTGGCTCTTCTACCAACGCAACATCTGTCTTTGGAGGGGTTGGAACAAATACTGGAAAACCAACATCTCTAGTATCTACAGATAGTGGTTCAAGGCTTCCATTCAAAACCCTCGTTCAAAGTTCCTCAGATCTACCCCCATATAAGTGTGTATGGCGACTTATTAATTTTATTTACTTTTTTTCTGAGGAATCACCATTAAATCAGACCAAAGAATCAACCACAACCGCATTTTATCAGATTTTAGCTTCAATATTAGATAAGGTCACTCTTAGCATTTCACCATCCCCTAAAAAGGTCATAAAACGGTTGAGTAAACTGGACAACTCAGATATCCAAAACAGTATAAAAATTGAAGACATCCCAGAAGTTCAAGCTGAAAAGCTTTATAGAAGCAAGTTTGTTATTTCTCAGCTCGATCTGATAACAGGTAGGGAGTTTTTTGCTATGATGATCCCAACTCTTTTTGGGGAAGGATCTCCAGATACATCTCATCTCAGATTTCAATTATTTGTCTCAATAGCGTCTGCTCTCATGCTTGTATATCCCGCACACCAACAACTGATCATTCTTTACGTTACGCTCTCACCTTATGCTGTCATTCAACGGCTATGGAATACATTAACTGAGCAGCCATTCTATTCTACCATCTTTGATTCGCCTCCAACAGTTCGAGTTCTTAACAGTGTAGTTGGCGAAGACCAAACCTTTTTGAAGGTATTTTCCTTTTTCCTAGATATATATTCTTATTGGCTAATCGTTGCAAATGATTCCGAATTTCATGAATCTCGCACTACACAGGGTCTTTCACTAGAGGATGTCAAGTCTTTGGCAAGATTTTTGAGAAACCTAGGCTTCACTTTACTCTGGAATGGTGTTGAGATTGAATCTGATCCTGTTTTGCATAGAATTTTCAACGAGTCTATAGCTAAAAATGGCTCAGACAAGTCTTCCGGAGCAGTTACAACATCTGGATCAACACTAGGAAAGAATACTATTATGGTAATGAGACAGATTTATGCAAGAGATTCGCGTCGACAGTTTCTTCCAGATGATTTCTGGCTAATGACAACCAATTTCCAAATTAATAACTTTATCAGTGCAGTAGTACAGGAAGAAGAACAGCTTAGATTGATATCCCTTGAAGAGAACGACAAGAATGATAATGAAGTAAGTGATGATAGTGAGGATGAAGATGGAGATAGTCATATCAGACATACTTTTGACAAAACTCGGTCTCTCGGTGGTGTTGCTCCTCGTCTTGAAACCCTTAGGCAAGCACCATTCTTCATCCCTTTCGATGTAAGGTTGAGGATATTCCAAGAATTTATATTAAACCTTAAGAGAGAAGAGGAAGCCAATACACCACTTAACATTTTTGGACTTGAACCAAGGCAGGCCGGACTTATTCGCCGTGATCACTTACTAGAAGATGCATTCTCTGCATTTAACGATTTGGGAACTAACTTCCGACAACCTATTTCAGTCAGATTTTCAGGTGAATTTGGAATCGAGGCGGGTATTGGACCCGGAATTACCAAGGAGTTTCTCACAGTGGTATCTAAAACCGCATTTATCCCAACTGATGATGAGGAGTACCATATAGATACAAAAGAAGGGTTATTTGTTTCCAACAATGAGCATTTTTTATTTCCCAACCCTAAACTTGGTGTTTCTGGGAAATATTCCGAGATTTCGAGAGAAGATCGTATTGACGCCAACAGATATATGAACTTTCTTGGAAAGATTATTGGAAAATGCATTTATGAAAACATTTTAGTTAATGTTGATTTTGCACCCTTTTTCTTGCAGAAATGGCAACAGGCTGGTATTGGCTATCGAAGCAGTTTTGATGATTTATATTCGCTGGACCCTGAACTTTACGAAAATTTAATTAAACTTTACGAATATACTGGTAACGTTGAATCAGACTTGGCTTTGGATTTCACAATTACACAAGATACTGGAAATGGTACACAAAAAACCATTGAGCTTCGTCCAAATGGTGCAAATATTCCAGTCACAAACTCTAACAGGCTTGAGTACATTCATGCTGTCGCTCACTACAAATTGAATACCGTTCTTCATTCTCAAACTTCCTTGTTTTTGCAGGGTCTCTTCCAGCTCATTCCTCCAAGATGGCTGAGCATGTTCAATCCTCGTGAGCTTCAAATGCTTATATCTGGTAAGCCGGCAGATATTGATATTGAAGATATTAAGAAGCATACAGTGTTGGCTGGTTATGAAGAGGATGATTCCACTATTGGTTTCTTTTGGGAAGTTCTAGAGGAAATGTCAGAAGACGACAAGCAAAAATTTATCAAATTTGTTACCTCCGTTCCTAAAGCACCTTTACTAGGATTTAGCTCACTTAACCCTTTATTTGCCATTAGATTTGCTGGAACTGATACTCAGAGATTACCAACCGCATCAACTTGCATCAATCTGTTGAAGCTACCTCGATACAGAACCAAAGAAGAACTCAGAAGAAAGCTTGAGGACGCTATTCGAGCTGATGCTGGCTTTGAACTATCATAACCTATTTATATTTCATAGAAATTTTGTTCAAAATATACTATTCTATAGATGAACTTATACACCATTTTAAATTTCTCTCAACACATTTTAAACCCTTAAAATCCTTCATAATTTTGGATCCTGGCAGCTCTATGGAAACAATTTGCATGTTGTGTTTATGAATGAGGCTAGATTAAGTTTCATGAGTCATGAGTCATGATGTTTGTTTACATACCGAAATTGAACCCTGCTTCATACCAGCCAGTTTAAAATTCACACATTTTAGACACTCTCACATTCCCAGCGTTTTGTTCCAACATTACCACAAAGTTGACCTTAAAATCTTACTATTCCAAGGACGTTTGAATAAATTACAATGACTATAAAGGCTGAACCAGGTACTAGCTACTGTGAAATCATGGATCCTTCCGACACGTCAGCCACGCGGATTGAACGCGTCGCGTCGCCAGTGATTAAAATTGAACCAACCGAAACTCCCATCAAGATAAACACGGATATTTTACTAGAATTTGTTAATCAACGCCCAAAAGCAGAGCTAAATGATGGACAGGAGGTGGATATGTATCTATTAGATCAATTAGAGCGTTGGTATTATCCACTGTTGCCTGTTAATAGCATGTTTGATGATATGCTTATTCCTGACCTGGCATCGATATTCCGAAACCCGTTGTCCACGCGAAATGGTGGATCCACAAGTTCAATTGAGGAAGACTTTTTGAGCTACGAGGTTTCTCAAAGCATGAATACCAGAAGGGCCAAATATAACAGGGGGATTTGTTGTGGAAGAGTGAGCAAAAGAAAAAGGAACGTTAGGCAGAAAACAACAGCCAAGATGAGTGACTAGTCAAGAATCATGATATCCATGATCGTTTGGTGGATTAAGAAAATATACCGTATCCCTATCTGGGGATATAACGTATTATTTATTGTGCTCTGATAACGATGTACTGAGTTATTGTTATCTTTTGTTTTGGTTCTTGAGCTTACGGGCACATTATGACCTACTCAATTAATAGAGGTTCTTTTTGACACGATATCATTAGGTGCTGAGATCAGTACTAGTAGCCCGTATCCTACTCACATTTAGTTCTTTTGAGAAGAGTTTATGAAGGTTGTTATTTCCAAAGGCCATCCATTTGTGTTCAAGAGGTGGCTCAACTCCAATTATGAACTCTTGTTGTTTTTCAGTCCAACTATATATGCTTAATCATTACAGCATAAAAGGACAAATGAAATAGATAGCCGTCATTCATAACTTGAAATATCAATATCAACCGGAGTTTCTTTTTTTTTACTTTTCAAGACTTAAATCAAATATGAACGACAAACGAATAAGTTACAAATCAGCAATTTATACACAAAATCACCACGACACTGTATAAACATAACGTTCAACAACACCGACCAATTCCTGGGACCCTCCTGTAAATTTTGTTTAAATAAGAAGTGCAGCCACAAAACTAACTCCCACAATTTTAACCACGCTAGGCTTGATACTGATAGCACCAGACCTCTTGGTACTAGTAGAATGGGAAGCAAGATTCATAGTAGGCTTTAAAGTTATAAGCCCATCATCAGAGGTGGTCTTTTCAGACTCCCTAACTGCTCTGGCGGCAAGATCAACTTCATATGTCTCTATTGTTGCAATAGTTGTGGAAGTGCTGGTAGATTCGACAGTCTTGACAATGGTGACAACAGCATTCTCAGAGTCCTCAGTGAATGACAAATGTCCAACTTGAGCAAGGTGCTGATGGAAATCACTTGGGTCTGCAGTCACTGTCATGGTACCAATGACTTTAGTAATAGCATGAACAGAGGTGAGTTGGATTGTCGTAGTAACACCGTCATCACTTTGGCTACTGTCTCTGTCATCATCATCGTCGCCATTGTCATCATCACCATCGTCCCCATCGTCAGTAGCCGTTCCGGTTCCTGTAGGTGATGTATCTTCATAAGAAGTTGTCAATACAACAACGGTGCTAGTGGATGGAGAAGGTATATTGTTGTCTCCAGCATCATCAGTCTTGGCTTGATACTCTCCAGAGTCGTCATCGCCATCATCTGTAGATGAGTCATTGCCGTTGTCTGATGAACTAGATGTAATTGGAGGTACGGGTCCTGATGTAACCGATGTGGTTGAAGAAATAACTGGTGTAATCGCCTTATATGAGGTTGACGAAGGTTTAGCTGTGGGGGTGTTAGACGAAGTTTGCTTTGTGGAAGTTTGTGTATAAGAACTTGGGAAAGCTGGCTTGAGCGAAATTGAAGCAAATCGCGAAGTGGATGTTGCCTTAGAACTTGATGAAGGGCTTGGAGAACTTGAAGAACTTGAAGAAAGGGACTTGTTAGGAATGGAGAAAACACTTGAAGATTGAGACTTTTGAGAGGAGGTAGATGTAGTAGGGATAGCAGACGAAGTCAGCAAAACTGAAGAAGATGAGCTTGAGGACTGAGAAGAAGTCGAACCTGGGTTTGGATTATTAACATCAAAAATCTCAATATGAATCTTTGAGCCCGGTTCGGCAGTACCAACACAGAAATCACCACCCCCAGCACCAGACGCTGCAAGAAGGGATGTAACTTGATTGATACCGTTCTGCACTGGGTTAATGGCACAAGGAATACCTGCACAGCTACCCTCGCAAACAAGACGAAGACCAAAAGTGGGAAGTTCATTGCGATGAGGGCTATCAGGTTGAAGATAAATTGGGTTCCACCCCAGCTTGACATAAGTTCTTCCATCTGCATCGGTGTTGGCACCGGCAACATAAGGTGACCAGTTACCAGCTGGGCTTTCCTTAGATCCCCAAACACACCCTTGAGTGGCAGGAACCCCCGGAGCGTTGACATAATAATGGGCAGCAGTTCCTAACCAATAAGAGGTATCTGGAACCGCGATTGCTGTAAACGCACCTGGAGAAACCTCAGTAGGGATGAGCATGGCCTCGTTACCGGGAAGAACTGTTTGACAGAAGGAGACAACTCCTCCGGCAACGTTTCTCACCATTGCACTACCTGTTCCAGGAACACAGTATGGCTTATCAGGGAATGGCTTTTCCATTACACCATCAGCGTTACAGAAAAGACCGCCATTCATGGAAACAGGATAGGTGTATGATGTAGCAGCTGGGTCCCATTGAGCCATAACTTGCCCAGGTGGACATGCGTATGGGCAATATTTTCCAGGAAGACATTGTTGATCGGGCGACATGGCCCAGCCAGCGTTGGGTTTATCAGGAGTGATGGCAACAAGTCCGGCATTGGTTGGGAAAACGCATTGGTTAGAAACAGCTAATGAGGTAGTTGATGAGCCGTCACCTTTTGTGCTTGACGATAACGCTTTAGAAGTGGTTATACCTGGACCCGAGTTGTTGAAATTATCTCTCTTCTTAACATCTTTGTGGATATGGTGTTTATGTTGTCGTCTAACCAAAGAGTGGTGTTCCTCTTCCTCAATCTCAACCTTTTGAGAATCTTTCAGGAGAAAGTTTTTGTGTCGTCCTTTTTTGTGTTGAGCCCTTTCAACCTCGAGTATGTCCTTGGGGATGTTTTGAACTCTAGGAGTAGGAACGTGAGCATCAGAGAGATTGATATCGATTTCATGTCCCTTGTGGTTAATCTCAATTATCTCGCCTGCAATGGTAGGTGCAACGGATGCCAACACAACTGAAGAGGTTAAAGCAGTTGTAAATTTCATTTTTAAACTTTGCGTTGGTGGAGAATATTTAAATTAGTGCACTTTTGGCGATATCAAAATTATAGTTAGATTAGTAGGTGAGGATTCCAGACAGTTGCAAATAATTCAGAATAGTAAAAAAAAGAAGAAAAGAAGAAATAAAAGAAATAAAAGAAACAAAAGAGTGAATAATAGTTGGTAATTTAAAAGAATGACTAGGTTAAGAAATAAATAATAAAAAAAAGATTGCAAAAGAAGAGGACCTTTCCTGGCTCTAACTATACTTGATTATCAGATTTGGCTAGCTCGATCTAAAGGTCGAGTATGAAATTTGTAGAAAAGAAGAAAAAATGAAAAAACAAGTGACGAGATATTACTTATTTAAAAGACCCTGTGTTTGCATAAAAGGAGATGGCAGGCATTAGTTATGTTTTGAGCGATTGTGCTGGTTGAATGTATTGAGAGCTTCCTTTTTGAGAAGTTCATCTTATGCTGATTAGGGGACAATTGTAAACATGAATCTCTCTAAGAATAAAAAAAGCTTTCCGACCCTGCTGTAAGCTTTATGTCCTGATTGATGTGGCAGCTTGATATGGAGAATTTAATGAGACTTGGAAACCGTGGTAGTATAATGTTTCCTTTTTCTGACAGTTGGAAATTAAACGAAATTTAAATGCTACTTGAAAGATTGGAGGTTTTCAGGGTAAAGGCCCCTTGAGTCCTTTTGAATTATTATTTTTTTTTTTTTTGCATAATGAGTTTAGAAACATGCTTTATTGGCAATTGCTTGATTAGTTGGCCAATTACTATCTGCAATCTTTCTTGAGCTTTCGACCTTTGAAGGGTTATTTCAGTCTTAATCAGACTGCTACAAACGATACATACTGGCGTTCAACTCCTTCCAGAGCTTTCAGTTTAATAATAAATTAAACTTGATGCAATTACTGGTTTTAGGTAATACGAAAAGTATTTAGTAGAAGTTGCCTGTTGTGTTTACGGTCAGGTATTATCAGCCTGGTGGTATTTTGCCATTAGGAAGGACAGGTATTGGAGGTAAAGTATTGAGAGTATTGGCTTTTCAAATTAGATAATAACCACCATTCGGCTAGTTAGTTATCAACAAGTGCAAGATTTATTTTTAATTCATGGAAAAAAGGCATTTGAAATTATCAGATTTTTTTATTTTTTTATTTTTTTATTTTTTTATTTTTTTATTTTTTTTTATTTTGCTAAATGTATTTCTTGTTTCAGTTACACGTTACGGGTCCGTCCGTACTTGGATCAGAAAGTTGTATTTCCTTTTCTTATCCGTTTCTATTTGCAAAAGCAGCTGCCGATAACCAAAGAGAACGATTTTTGTAATTTGTTTAACACAAAGTGAAGATAAAAGATCAGCATTGTTTATGAAATTTCCAAGTCTACTTGTGTTGTTTGCTTTTAAGTTTATTGAAATCCACACCTGTCAAAAGCTTTGATGATTTGGGGACGAGTCTTAAACATTTATATACTTGCCTTTTTTATTAAAAAAGCACAATGTTTTTTTAAAGATAAACTTTTTCATTTCGCTTAGGAAAAGAATTAAGAAGAGTTTATATAAAGTGAAACAATCAAGCTGGGATTCACAGAGATCTGAATACATCGGCATGTGGTATGCAATAGGTCGTATTATATAAGATTGGGTTCAGAAGTTGGCTTTTGCCGTATGGTGCTAAGACTTGTAGACAGGTTCAAGAGACATTTTACTCACCATTTCAGCAGTTGTAGAAAGTGCAATCTAGCTATCTTGAATAATACTGAATGTACACATTGTCCATGTGGCAAGATTTCTCGACATGTTCATTCTCCCAAGAGCCTGAACTCACAAAGCCCATTTGTAGAATATGCTATTGCGATCGCCCATTTCCAAACCAAGGCTGATCTTTGAGCCTCCGAAAAGTCCCGAACAGCATGATGTGTTTTGGAAAGAAGAGATGGTAATCATACCCAAAAGGTGAGCTATGGTGCAAACTGCAAACTCTGCCAAAACACCAGCGTGTCACAAGTGAAGCATGATTTATGGCATGCTGGTGTTTGATAAAAATAAAGATCATATGCAGGATGATCGACTTTTTTAGATATTTAATCACAAACCACATACGTTGGTAAAAACATGTTTGATAGATTTTTTTAAACAAAAAAAAAAAAGAATGGGACTTGTAAACTCGTAAGCCGTATATTCATAATCCGTTTAATCTCAAGTCACATGACTCGCACGTGACACAAACAGCCCTTACATCCGGCCTGTTCTGTTGGCCTGTCTCTAAAGTGATGCCCCAGCCTCAAACCCCAGGTTTTGTTTTGTTTTGTTTTTGTCTTCCAGTTCTGAGGTGTTGTCTGTTTATACGTTTTCCGCCTACAATATAAACTAATATGTGTACCGCGTCGATTGCTTCGCACTTCCATAACCCCTCAATTTCTTCCCGGCACTGCTACCTTTGTTGTTAGCACCCTCCAGGGCTTGTTTTTACTTTTCCCGGAAAGACCTTTAGTAGATTTACCAACTTGAAATGAAATAAAAGTCTTGTTACGGCTTATATATATAATATATAATAATATATTGCATTGGTACAAGTACACGATGACGGGTTGTGTGTTCCTGAAAATATTAAAAAATAATGTTCCATTAATAAGCCGTGCCTTTCTGCCTCCTTGTGGCCTTTACCTACTCCTCGTCGAGCTTTTTTGAAAGGTTTGTATATACATGGGATCTATGGATCTACGGATCTATAGATGAGTACGATGGAGATGTATATATATATAAAAGATAGACCATGTACATTCTGAGCAAAATATGCTATTGCTACACACTCTCTTTATATATACAAGTACACGTATTATTGAACCTCAAAGGTCTGAAGTCCATTTCGGAATACTGAAACCCCCTTTTTTTTTTACTACTGGCCATGTTGATTGTTGCTGGTTGAGTGATTTAAAGCAAAAGGTTCGATCACAACATCGAGTTTGCTTCTGAAAAATCCGTTTAATCTTCATTGACTTGTGGCATAGCAGTCAATATTTATCAAGACTTGTTTCTAAAGTTCAATTAGCTGCCGTAGTCAGATCAAGTGAATAACCGTCCTTTTCTAAACCTCAATCATCGTTTCCTGATTCAGATCGTGAAGCCAAGTCAAAACGGAATATTGAGCTTGAAATATTTGCATTACTTCAAACATACGCTCAAATAAAAAAATAAAATGATTCAAAATTTTTAAACTATTTAGCTAGATTTGTACGCCCATAATTAGTTTTGACATTATCAAATTAAGAGGGGAAAAGAAAGAGATATAAAAAATATTAATAACTATTGCCTTATTTCCATCATCAGTAGTAAGCACTCAAATTTAAAAATGCCATACCAACTCTATCGCCACTGGCCCAACAGTAACCAAACTATTAAGACTGCTTGCACTCCTCAGACTTCTTGGCGTTGCCTTCTTCGTCTTCATCGTCATCTTCGTCGTCATCATCCTCATCATCTTCGTCGTCGTAGTCCTCATCGCCGAAATCCTCCTCGTCATAGTCTTCGTATCGAAGAGCCTCACCGGTGAACCAGTCAATGGCATTGGGTATCAGCTTCTCCTTAATAACTTCACCAACGTGGTAATCAAGTTCAAGCTTGTTCTCAATGGCGTCATCAACCTCCTCTTCATCAACAGGTGGAATAGGAGGGTTGAAAAAGTGAAAGAAAGATTCAATAGGTATCGACTTCTCGATGATACGGGTAGCCTTGGTGTGCTTGTTGCGTTGCTTGCGCTTCTCAATCTTAACAGTAAGGTTCTGTTCAGGTGAAGTCCAGTTGATTTCATCACCAATGGCACGGTCGTAGATGTAGTCGCCACCGTATCCAGGCTCCTCCTTGTAGTAGTAAGACTTGTTGACAATCTTGTTAGTGAAGAATGGGTTCTCAGCAAACTCAAATTCAAGAGCAAAGCCGGGCTTATCCAAGTACTTCATACGAATGTCAGTGACAAAAGACAATGCTTCGGCGTCCTTCTCAGTAATGATCTCGGAAATCTCAGGAATGTTCTTAAGAGCAGTGAGCCAGAACTCAGGAATACCCTTGATATCCTTATCAGCTTCCTCATCCTCCTCGTCCTTCTCGTCTTCGTCGTCTTCTTCAGAAATCTCCTCTAATCTAGGCTTCTCGTCGTCGCCTTCCCACATTTCTTGTGCCTTCTTGGCAAGTTCTTGACCCTCTTCAATCTCTTGGGCAGTAGGTTCAACATCACCAGAGACAATCTTGGCTCTCTTCTCGTAAAGGGGGGTGTAGAGCTTGAAGTACTTCTTTTCGAGCTCGAGCAATTCCTCTTGGAATTTTGTGGAAAGCTCAGAGTGCTCACCCTGAATGGCTCTCAAACCATTGATTCTGTCCTTGACAGGCTTAGGGAGGCCGTCAATGTAGCCAGTGGGAGAGCCGACCAAACCGTTAAGTCTGCCTTGAATCATGTTGATGAGCGAAAGGTTACCACCGAGAGCAGCGGTAGCATCACCCTCCTCAGCAATGGTAGAGACTGAAGGCTTAGCATCAGCGGCACGCTGGATGTAAGAAGATGCAGCGGTGGCGGGGGTGTTCTGAGGAGTGGGAGCGCCAGCAATATCGTTTAAACGCTTGTTTTTAATTGGTTCAGCCATTTTGGAATTATGGTGATTAGTTAGGGGTTAGTGGGTGGGGTTGCTGGATGGCAAAAAAAAGAAGGATGAAGTATGTGGGAAGGAGAAAGGGAAAAGCGGGAGGGAAAATTTTTAAGGTGGTGGGTTTGTTGTTGTTCAGGAATGCCAACAAGAAATGAAGACACACTGTGAAATAGACTAGCCCACCACATCTTAACACCTTCAGTGGAGCGCCAATTCCGGACGACTGCCTGTGAGAAGCTTTTCATATTGCTAATTTAGCTCAGTTCTGCGTAATGAGAGGATTATCATTGCCAGGTCCTGGGTCTTTGGTTCTAGGTTCTAGGTTCTGGGTTCTGGGTCCTGGGTCCTGGGTGTGCTCTTTTTTCCCAATACGCAGTCTGTGTGAGAGACTTTGAAATAAATGGCTCGAGTTACAACCCAGCCTTGAAGAAACTTTGTAGTAGCTACAGCTAACGCACATAATTCGCTTTTACAGGTGGAAATTAATACTACAGAGCCTGATACCAAGAAATATGCGGGAAATTTCTTTGCGTGGGTTGGGTATTGCTTCAATAATGGAAATTATTGGGTTATTGAGTTATGAGAGCTATTCGCCACTTGGAGCCTGGCCATGCCGCAGCTGAGTTAGAACAGAGTTACCCGGCCCTGTGCACGTGTTCTTTGTGCGTGAACTTTAAATCGACGGTCACGGGGTTTCATACCACCGTTTGACAGCTCCTCGTCACTTAATAACACGCTGTACACTGCTGTTTTTCGTGGTGGTGTCTTGCTTGCTAGGTTCGAGGTTCAGAATCCAGCTGGACGGGAATCCTGGGCTCTCATTGGTGTTGTGGTTCTGGGATTTGGCTGCAGCACTGTGCTTATGTTATGATAGATGGAAATTGAAAAGACGCCTAGTCCAACCCAAGCCTTTATCACTGCTAACTGTCACACCTCGAGCCATACAAACCAGCCTCTTCTCTTATTTCAACACCAACGGGCATTTGTTCGTTTGCTCCGTCTATAGCCTTTCTCCTCGTAAGCTTTTATCCGTTACCATACACAGGTGGCTGCCTGGCTCTAATCTACATTGGTGAGATTAGATGGCACAATCAGGCATCTCAGGTCTAATGATTGTGGAAAGCTAATCAGCTATTTAGAAGATTGCATGATGTTTGTTTATCGGACTAATTGCCGTAAATCTCGTCGAGACGGCTGCTGATTTTTGCCAATTGGTTTTACAAATCATGGACCCATAAAGTACTGAAAACGCTTTAATGTGAATGGTTTGAGTGAGATTTGCTGTGTGGCCAGCACCAGGATATATGTTTCTCCGTGTAGCATCATCCAGCCGAAAATGCATTCGTTGGATCATTTCAGCTCTTTTCGCTTTAACCAAAAGCAATTTCACTTGAAGTTGTCACACGACAATTCTCAAACCACTTTCAAATAGTTCTTTTGAACCAGAAGAGAAGGTTGTTGATTAGCATACATTGTCTCGTGCTCGAGTTGCAACACCGTGATATGTACACTATAACTGCTTTCAGATAGAAAGCGATTCAAAACTAACATAATCTAAAGCACCACATAATTCTATGATTGTATGATTGTATGATTCTATGATTGTATGATTGTATAACTATACGTCTATAATCATACACCTGGCTAGTTTGTTCATATCATCAACTCAGTTTGGGTCGTCACAGCCGTGCTGTATCATTTTACAAGTGCGAAATCTCCCACCAACTAGTTGTCACGGAAAAGCTTCCCAAGTCTAAAGTGAATGCCGTCAGCTGTAAGATGAAAGCAGCTCACCTGTTGTATGATTTTAATACAATATCAAGACGGCTCACATACTCATTCGAAACAACCACGATTTTTTTTTTTTTCGAGGTCGCGTAGATTTCGGGTCCCTTAGTGGCCCACCTTGGAGGTCAACTGGAGTAAGCAGTTTTGCAAATTGCCAATAGCCAGATGGTTAGTAGCGACGGTCTTTCCAAATAACCTACATTGTCCAAGCTCTGTTTATATTAGTTTCAGCCCTTTTGCTGGTTGCTTGTTGATCTCAGATTTGTATAAATTCTGGGGACCTCCCTCTGGAATTTGTGGCTCGCGCCTCTTGTACCGTTTATGGATTCACGTCTTATTTAAAACTACCCTTTAGTTACAGGTTCGTATCACTCCATTTGCTTTATTTTTGCCCTCTATATTTTGTAGGAATCCCCTAGGCCCTAGATGTTGTGTCAGCAAGCTTTCTGCTCTGCTCTGCTCTGCTAGCCCTCTCGCGCTCTCGCCCATCTGTGATCCATCGGCGCGCGTTATCTGAGAAGCCGCAGCGCCCAGTTGGGACAGCGCAACGCCGCTCGGACGTTATTACCCAAACCCACGCACCCAGCCAGCCAGGCCTGCCATGTTCAACAAAAGGCATATCGCCATGAGGCTAGGCTGTATGGAAACCCGGCATTGTTTTGCGACTGAAGGTGCTCGAATCTGGCCCTATGCCCCTCGACAAACGGCTCATTTCCAGCCGGCAACTACACCCTCCTCAGCATCGAACATGGCCCGATCTGCCTGTTTGGGTAAAACCTGGACAATGTGCTATTTCATCCCTCAGCCTCTCCAACCGTTTCTCGACAAGTGGCTTATCAACTGCTTGTTGATCAGCTCATGACAGCGTTTCAAACGCCGTCTAGCTGCTGGAACTGGAACTGGGACTGGGACTGGGACTGGAACTGGTACTTGCGTGTCTTCTAAAGATAGTGTGTCTCGGGGCTTATTTTGTGTGCTGGCTGTGGACGCATCTAGATCACTGCTTTTTTCGTCATATTCAGCCTGTGAACAGGACCTTTTTCGAAATACCGGTCCGTTTCCAGATTTAGCAATGCCAAACGATCTCCTATTAGCCGTTTGAAGTGACGAAAAGACAGGTGCACCCCCAACACACACACACACACACAAACCTGCTCTGACTCTACAGCATAAAAATGTTTTTCTTGTCGTTCATTTTGGGTTTAATCTCCAAGAAAGGCTGATAGCACGTATTTCAGATGTTTGATTTGCATGCCGAGGTATGTGCTTATCAGGGCTTTGTCAACAAAAGAAAGGTTAAAAGGAAGAAAGGCTAGTCAAATTCTTAGGCCGTTTGAGATCATGGTCGATTCCGATAAGTGAAAAATAGCCGTTGTGTCATCAACAACATTTCACTCGCACACAATTTTCGCACATATATACTTCTTGATTCCTTTTCATTTTGAGATTTATTTGACTAATTTTTTTTTACTTCTCTTGTTTCTTTAGCCTTTTTCTTTGCTACTTCTCTGTCTGGTCTTTCTGGTCTTTCTGTCAAGTTTGTTGAGCATTATATTCCCGCGATCAGCGTTGAGTTCTTATCGAACCCTTATCAGCATTTACATACACATCTTGACAAAAAATTTCAGGCTTTTCGATTCATTCAAATCAACACTCGAAAGGTCCTCTTCCAAAAATTCTCTAATCTTTCAATCGCTTGCTTCATCTCAGATCATTTCAGATCATTTCAGATCAAGTAAATTTATTTCAGGTTCCCCTTTGACTTGAGCAAGTCCCTGATAGCAACAAATCAAATCAAATTAAACCTAAAATCAAAGTTCGTTCTGGTTATCACAAATCTTTCGTCATTCATAAACTACAACAGCAATGTCTATTAACTCTTTTCAGCCTCCAAGCCATACAGCCTCTCGTACTGGCGACGAAGAAAGCGCCCGTGCCAAATCTGTCAAAAACAAGGGCCATAACAAATACTCTCAGCGACCATACAACGATTTCCCATTAACTAGAGCAGCAAACGTCTCCTACGCTGGCCACTTCTTTGCTTCGCTTAACCCTATCGGCCTTCACCCTCGTTCCTCTGAAGATTTCTGGGAGAGCCCGTTTCCGTCAGCTCGATCCAGTCGCTCCAGGGTCTCTGTTGACGTCATCACCAAACTCCCTCTATCTGTGATGAAATACACTGGCGGTGACCATGGCGCAAACTACGCCATTGAAAATATGCTCCACCCCGACAACAGCGTGTATTGTGCAGCATATAACCACTGTTCTGCTATTCTTCAAGTTGGGGGATCAGAAAACTATGCTAGTTTGCCGCTTATTTCTGAAATCAATATTGTTGCACCTCCGCCAGCCGCGTACACATCTCCCGTCCAAAATGTCGCCATTTTCATGGCCATGGACTACTCACCAGACCTCGTCGAGCGCTCGGACCAGTATCTGCGTGATTCCGAAGTTGGGCATCTGTTTCAGCCCGCTCAAAAAAGTTCTTTGAGTACTGCTAGGAATAGCATGCTACAAAGCGCATTCACCAGTTATGCTAATAGCGTGGCTCAAACAGCTGTCAATAGTTCTAGTGGCTCAATCTACGCGACCCCAACTTCACAAAGGAGAACAGGTGTAAATACAAATGAGCTGAATATTTCTTTACAACGAATCTTAGGAGAACGGCAGGCCTTGTCCTCTACTGAAAGTTCTTCAGAAGCTTCGTCGACAGTGGGTGATGATGAAATCCTCGATACACCAGCATTAAGCCGAGCAAACGCCAGCATCTCAACACAGCATGACACGACTGAACATCCTCTCGCGGTCGGGGCCTCTTCTCTCTTACAGAATATAAACCGAAAGAAATGTGTATGCGAAGAAGATCTGCTTCGTAACATTGTGCTATTTAAAGAAGAGCTGGACCCAAGGTTTGGTGCCAACTCTTTACCCACCACTCTACTTGGCGACGACTCCGGGTCCCTAGATAATCAAGGCCTCTCTGATACTTTCACAGAGAAAGAAGAGGTGGTTACTGTCAAATACACATTGGGAGCGCCCAAGTATCGCTGTGATCCATTTACATCTGCTCTAGAACTTGATCATGTTGAAAGACAACTAAGATTGAGGAACCATGAACCTGCCGTGTCCCATAGAGAGAATTTCCAAAGGGCGAGAGGTCGCCAAACCCCCGATGACGATATCGAAATGGCTGACGTACATTCGTCCATCCATAGTCGACAGGGAGATAGTGGTGAAATAGAAGTCACTACGACTGCCGGCTTACACGATGCTGAATACCTGTTTGGTGACGACTTGGATGATTTCGTCACATCTGACAGTGATCGCTTTGGAATCCCTTCTTCTGCGCAGCCGCAACGCTTTGCTGGGCCCTCTTATGACATTGAAACTTACAATATTAAAACTACCTTGTCCAACAGCAAGTGGGCTACGTCTGGGCCTCTCCACCCAGTCGCTCTTGCTTCCATCCCAAGCAATAACATTGGTAACAAGAGGCACTTGAATATCAAGTTCAGTGAAGGTATTATGGCACGTTACTTGGTACTCAAGTTTTCAAATATTGCTACAAAAGGAACAGCTAACGTAGATATCGAAAGCGTTAGCGTTTATGGAATTGAAAGTGATGGTCCTTGCATTGAATCTATATAAAACGACAACTGTATTTCTACCTAATATATATTTATTGATAGCAATCTGCTTTTTTTTTTTTTTTTTCTTGTTTACTCTAGTTTATCCTAATTTATTTGATGCATGTTAGAATCCGTGGTAGTACCCATTTTTGAACCCGATGTGACCAAGCAGCTGAAGTTGCTCAAGTGATTCGGGCATCTCTATATTCACTGGCGCCATCTCATTCCAGGCAATAAATTCAAAAATGTACGCCGTGGCCGTGACACAGGTAGTGAGTGTCCATCATGGTTGGGTTCATAGCCAAAAGCCATGGAAGCAATAGTGTTTGTTTTTCAAACTAGTATACAACGTTCATTTACTTTTGGTGAATATGTAGAGCTCGCTGATTTCAACTAATACTGTGTTATTTGCAAATCCGTGGTGGATGTATCATATATACTTTCTACAACATGTCTTTACTAGGCGCGTGGTTATCGAGACGAGAAACACAGCAGGCGACGATTCTTATTTTGTTGTCAGCAAATTCAAATTCATATTCAAATTCATATTCATATTCATATTCATATTCAAATTCAAATTCAAATTCGGCATTCTTCAGTTACATACTGAGATTTTTCAAACTGCACACAAGTTGCTATGAAAATTTGCGCTAGCACAACCAACTGCTAGATACAAAACCCTATTGATCAGAAAGCTTCAGAAGCACTGTTGTGATCTTTCCAGTACCAAGGGTCAAATTGTACCGGCTCAACGTCGACCTCCATCTCGGTCTCCTTTTTATTATTTTTATTATTTTGATCGATTATCAAGCATTAATTCATATAACCCCATTATTGCGGTTTCCATTACCTGCTCGGCCTACACCTTTTTGAAAATATTCCAAAACGGATTAATTAAGAGAATTTTCCGCCGCTTTCACTTGGCATCACGTGACCTCAACCCACTTCTGCAATTACATGGAATGTCATACACTGTTATCAGACTTCACATGACCCGGCCGCCCAAACGCTTAGTTTCTCCACAGAACTCTTTTATCGCAGCCTTGGTGTGAACTTACTTCTTACCAACACACATCTATTCCTAGCGTTGTCTCTTGCCCAGCTTGGTTTCCACGTACCGAAACGACCGTTTTTATACTCTTTACCGACTTACATTTTCTC
Organism: Magnusiomyces fungicola; assembly: GCA_900654225.1. NCBI lineage: Eukaryota > Fungi > Ascomycota > Dipodascomycetes > Dipodascales > Dipodascaceae > Magnusiomyces > Magnusiomyces fungicola. Next base: position 4,893,428 of record CAACAH010000001.1, read on the forward strand.
TGCATCTACTATAGTTCCCAGTCATGGCTTTGGGCGACAACCTACTCCAACTTGTAAGTTGCTTATTTCCTTACCAACTATCGCTTTTCGAGCTTTGAATGATTGTAGAAAGTCCATAGGGGTTTTTGTTAATTTCAAATGCTTCAAGCTTGCACATGTGTGCGTAATACTACTACTCACTGATAGGAATATTACTGACCGAGTTTCTGTAACACTTAGGAAGAGCCCCTCCTCCGGGTACCTTGCGAGTCCATGCGCAAAACCTTCAAGAACACGCAACGGGCGGTTGAACGAAATATTGAGTATGCCACTAAAACCACCAAAGAACTTGCCAAATCTACTGCCAAAGTAAACAAGCTTACTGTTACTGTTGCCGCCGAGAAGTACAAGTCCAAATCTGCATCACCAAGCACAAGTGGCTCTGAGCCTCCAACAGCCAGCGCCACTCCAGCAGAGTTTGCCGACGATGTCAATATGACTGGTGGTGAAGATACCACAGCGACTCCCAAAGAAAGCAACACAGAGCATTTACCAAAAGAGGTCCAAGAGTCTATAAGCCAGTTAGATACTATGATTGCTCGTATGAAGGGCCTGAGAAGAAAGATTGTGGAGCTCAAGGATGAGCAAAACACCCATACTTCTAAGACAAAGACCAGAATCGAGTTTTTGGCTAAATTGGCCTCCCCCAATATGAAAGACGTGGATAGTGATGAGTACAAATCTTGGGCAAAGGTCAGATTGGAGATGCTTATTTCGGACTATTGCCTACGAACGGGAAAATTGAACACTGCACTTGTGCACTCAAAAGATCTTGGAATTGAGGATTTGATTGATGCAGACGAACTGCGGGAGTGTTTTCAAATTGAACAGTCACTGAGAAGGGACCACTCTATCAAGGATTGTCAAAATTGGTGTAAAGAGAACAGACAGTTTTTGAAAAAGATACGTTCTAGTTTGGAGTTTGAGATTCGGCTGCAGCATTTCATAGAACTTGCCCGTTCTGGTGATCAGACTCAAGCGATTGCATATTTCCGAACAGAGTTGTCTCAAAAGTCTGACGAAAACTATACTAAAATCCAGCAAGCTTCAGCATTATTAGCATTTGGCCCAGATTTAACTATTGAGCCATACGCTGAGTTTTATAGTGCCAAGAGGTGGGATCAGATAGCTGATATGTTTGTCGAGACCTTTCAAGATTTGAATGGACTTCCAACAAAATCAGCCTTTTTAAGATACTTGGCTACCGGTATTTCTTCCCTCAAGACGCATTCGTGTGACCTTTATTCTCACGAGGGAGAAGAGGATGAAGATGAAGATCTTTCAGAATATCCACGCAAGCCTAAAGAAGTTGATGACCCGCTACGTACTGTCAGAAAGCAGAAGATGGACCTTTCCAAAGGCTTTATGTGTCCAGTGTGTTCAATAGAGCTCCGAAAGCTTGCAGCTCCATTACCATTTGCAATGCATAACAAATCCCATTTGGAATCAGATCCAGTCGTTCTGCCAAATAACAGGATTTATGGTAGAAAGAAGCTGGAAGAGTACTCAAAGAGAATTACGGGGACGAATGATGAGATTGTTGATCCTGTCACGGAGGAGATGTTTCCCAAGAACTTGTTATCAGTGGTTTACCCAACTTAACATTTGCATATTACGGGTTTTTTCGTTTTTGGTACAACAAGAAAGAGCCTTTTATTATACTATCGGTTAGTATGTGTGTATATTTCGTATGATTTATGATACGATGATACATATGAACTACGCATTATGGGAAGAACTTTTGTTTGGCTTGTTTTAATCTTATACATTAGTTTTGCTAGCATTTTATTCGGTTATATATTTTCATGTATATATTGTATACGAAGAATGGATATTTAATAATTACAGACGAATTGACAGAGATTCGAAACCTTACTGGTTCTATAATCCTTTAAAAACCATGGGAATTTGAAATTCCACGCTGCTGAAGTGGAGTGGTTGGTTACATTGTGGTTTTGGAAGACCCGTCTACATAGGAATCCGACAGATATTGATTTCCATTGGTAGTAGACATGTTAAATTAAACGTTTTCAGTGGTCTTTACGTTATTCTCTTTTTGGAAGATGTTGCGGTAGAGTATGGCTCGAAAGATCAGTTTACTGAAAGGGTTGTGGTTGTGGTATGATAGTAACAGGTGGCGGTAGTAGTATACAGAGCAAGATCTGGAACCCGCCAACGAAATCACCCTATTCTTTGTGCACAGGAATTTGAAATTCACAAGTCGCCTGATTGCCTGGCCGAGTTTTTCAAATTATTTGATTCTTCTGGGGTTTTAATTGGTCAGCTCTATGGATTATCCGCTTTTTTGCGTGTGGTGATTCAAATTTTGAAATTCCTGTGCCTTCCCCCCTCAGCTCACACCTATATAAACCTGACAAATTCTTGGTTTCTGGACCTTTTTTTTTTTTTTTTTCTTGCTTCATTTCCTCCACTCTACATTAACTGATCCTTTTCCTTCTCACCTTGTGCAATTCATCATACACAACACTTTTATAACTTTTAATAATGTCCAGCATACGCACTCGAATGGAGGATCTTATCCAGCGCAAGCAGCAGGAGATCATCAAGACTTTAGAAGCCATTGAATCCAACGAATCCGAGGTCTCCTTTTTCCAGGACAAGTGGACCCGTGACGCTGCTGGTGAAGGTGGTGGCATCAGTGCCGTTATCCAAGATGGAAAGATCATTGAGAAGGGTGGTGTCATGGTTTCTATTGTTAACAGTCGACTTCCTCCTGCTGCGGTTGAGCGAATGCGCGCTGACCACAAGGCCCTCGATATCTTTGCTGATCAGCAAAAAAAGAAGATCTCTGAAGGCTCTGCTGAACCTCTCACTCTTCCTTTTAACGTCTGCGGCCTTTCTCTTATCATGCACCCCAAGAACCCCCACGCTCCTACCGTCCATCTCAACTACAGATATTTTGAAATCAAGCACCCAGAAACTGGCGAAATCATCACCTGGTGGTTTGGTGGTGGTGCCGATTTGACTCCCCACTACCTTTATGAAGAAGATGCCGAGCTCTTCCACTCTGAATTGAAGAAGGCCTGTGACGGTCTTGGTCCTGCATACTACCCCCGATTCAAGAAATGGTGCGACGAGTATTTCTTCATCAAGCACAGAAAGGAAGGCCGAGGCCTTGGTGGCATTTTCTTTGACGATATGGGACCCGAAGAAACTGCTGAAAGTGGAAAGACCGCTGAGGATTGGTTGACGTTTGTGGAGGCTTGCTTTAATGCTTTCTTGAACTCATATCCCAAGATACTTGAAAGGAGATACAAATCTGAGGTTACCGAAGAGGAGAAGAAGTGGCAGCTTATTAGAAGAGGAAGATATGTTGAGTTTAACCTGATCTATGATAGAGGTACTCACTTTGGTTTGGCAACTCCTAATGCCCGTATTGAATCAATCCTAGTTTCTCTTCCGCTCCATGTTTCATGGGAATACATGAATGAGCCAGAAAAGGGTAGTAGAGAGGAAAAGTTGGTAGAAGCTCTTCAGAACCCAAGAGAATGGGTCAAATAGCCCTGTGGTTGTTGTTGACGAATATGACGAATGACTTTATGATTTGGACATGAAAGGGGGGAAATTAAAAAAAAAAGTAGGATTTACTTTTATTTTTTATATGATACTCTTGTTAATTACATACTTTTGCTTTTTTTGTAAATAATTCAGCTTTTTTTTTTCATGCTTTTAAAAGTCTCAGCTCGAATGAAATTATCACGTATTGGTGTCTTTCCCAACGTTCAAGTCAGATACAGTCAGTTGAGAGTCTGTGATCTTCACGTGATTGTATAATATAGAAATTTTTGGTGCAGTCAGTTATATTCAACTCATCATCGCTTTCCGCATATTCTCGATTGGTACCCCAGGGAACTTTACTCTTCCTCTGGTTTTAAATTTCACCTTATAAGCTGTTGTTCTGTATTACTCTTTAGCTTTAATAGTTATTTTTCCTTCCCATACCAATACATAAACACACACACACATCACCACCACAAGCATGTCACAGTCCGATTCAACGCCGTCCAAGAACGAAAGCGATATCGACCTTTCCCTTGAACAGCTCCTCTCTGAACTCAACTCAGAGATTGAAGGCTCCTCTCGCTCTCCCTCGCTCCTTTCCGACAATGCCAGCAAAGGCCTCGGTATCGGCGAAAGCAACAGCACGGCCCCCGGTCCCAAAGAGCACTACACCCTGAGCTCATTCCCCACCGAAATGTCTTGCGGCCAAGCTTTTGACCAGCTGGTCGCCTGCTACAGTCTAGGAGGCCAGATGCGTAACATCTATCGCTACGGGGGAATCAGCTACTGCGACGGCAGGTTTGCCAAATTGCGCTTCTGCCTTCAGCTGAAAGGTATCTGGGACGAGGAAGAAAAGGCAAAGCGGGTTGCAAGGTACTACATGCAACGTCTCGCGGAAAAGAAGAAAGAAGTGGGTTCTTCCGAGGACGTGTGGAGTGTTAGAACTGTACCAGTTAGCAATCCATTTACTGAAGACTTGTACAAAGCTAGAGAGGATGAGCAGTTGGAGGGTCAGCAACAGCAGATTTAGAACAATAATGAGATTGCAATGAATAGATGTGAATAGAATAATTTTTGGTTTTTTTTAAACAGGGTTTGTATATAATATGTATCTTTTTTTTTTTTTTTTTTTTTTTTTTGTAAATATAACAATGCTAATAATTAACGGCTTTACTATTTCTTGATTATGAATTTTCATTACTTGTAAAAAAAACTAATCCAAACAAACCTCTAGAAATAAATTATTAGAAAACAAAATTCAAAAAGTCTAAAAAACCTTTAAAGATTTTATCAACTATTCTTTTTTTTATAATTAAAAACAAACGTTAAACATCAAACATTTCTTCTTCAATAACACCAAACAGGCTTTGGATGTACATTGTAAGTTCAGCTAACCGCTCCGTAATCATAATTGTTGCCAGAATATAAGAGTAAAATAGAATGAAATCTTCAACATATCCAGGGTCTACAAAATCATTTGTCTTGTCGAGTGCTTTATTGTTCGATTTGATGCTTCCCGCTCTGTAATCATTCAACTTCGTCAACATTCTATCAATTGCATGTTCCGTAGACGGCATGCGGTCTGGCAACGGGAACCCTAGTCGCATCGCTGAAGATAATAAATAAAAATTAAGAAAAATTCGGCTGCACAACTCTTGTCGCTCAAGTGTAGTGTACTCTATGATTTCAAGTTCTCGACTGCTGGCTTTAGGATCCTTAGCAATCAAGACACTTATATCTTGAAACACATCAAGAATCTGCTGGGTGCCTCTCAACAGCGATTTATATTCATCAGTCGGAAATGGACCCTTCAAACGTATTTCATTTGGCGCAAGAGCAAGTAAAGAATTTAATTCAACCATTGTCATCTGCATTTCAGTTTCACCTTGGATTCCAACAAACCGATCATCCAGGAGCATGCCTGTTCCTGTCCTAGTTAAAATTCCGGGCCCTCCTCCAAGTGTGTTTTGACGGGCGATAGATGTCGTACCGTTTATAAAAGACATTGTCCGTTTCCTTGGATGTGTCTTCAAAGCATCTGCCTTCCAAACCAATCCCATTTGCAACCACAAAATAGATAAGCCTCGCTTAAGCTTACGCCTAGCACTGTTGGGTAAAATAACTGTAGAAATAAATAGGGCCCAGAGAACACCAGCACACACCATGAGGAATCGATGAAGTGCGACATCTCTTACAATGAGCTCTATTAAATCGTCGTCGTCGTCGTCATCATCATCTAGCACTGAGATAGAATAAGAATAAAGCACTGTTAAGTTAAACGTCAATAAAATGAACTGGCCAAACATGTTTCGATTGGGCCAGGTCAAAATAATCCAAAAGCAGACAAATGATAATAGCCAGCCGAGGAAGGGTAATGCAATATTATTTTCTGGGAATAACATCCAACAAATGTAAGCAAATAGAGAACCAAGAAACGTTCCAAGGATTCGAACTGGAACAGTGATTGTGGTCCCACCGACACTTTTATTCATAACAATTACAAATGTGATTAATCCCCACTCTCCACGCCAAGAGGTGAATTTTGGTCTTAGAGATTCGATAAACGCGGGTAGTGCAAAAACTGCTGCACCCACACCGACTTTAATTGCAAACTGGATATCTGTTCTTCGAAAAGCTCTTAAAGATCTCCAAATTTTTAAGGACATACTTGGATTGTAGGTATCTCTTGCACTTTCTGCTTGTTGTCGTTGCCTCTGCTCCCATTTCTGGAAAAGCTGATTCTTTGTGACATCAACAAAAACAGCTCCTTGTGTAGGCTTCAAAAGCTTTGATCGACCAAGTTTCCAAACCCAACCAAATGACCATTTGTGTTCTTCTGTTGACGCAAACTGGTAATCTTCTAAGATTTTGATATACTCAGTAAGCCCATTTCCAACTTCTTCTAGGATATATGTAAAATTTCCACATGAAGCTGCTTCAGCTTCTTTGTTAGCGATGACATCAAAGTCTGGCTCGTTAATGAAACTATCTTGCTTGTAAATTTCAAATAATGACTTTTCACGCACATCAGAATACCTTTCAATGGCATCGGCTAATTCCATCGCATGCTGTGGGTGCAATAAAATTTTGTGAGGTTTATCAAGATCAAAAGGCATTTCATTCATAATTGCTTCCATTAATAAAACGTATTCGGTCATAGTAGATCTAATCGAGGACATAAATTGTATGAACAGATTAGTAGCAGGGCCATGTGAGCTAGCTAATGAACTTCTGCGAGAACCATCGTCATCATAACTAGCATCATCATCATGAAAGAAATTATGAACGGATTCTGCGTCTACCAGGTGTGAATGCTGATTTGAATTATCGGTTGTGTGACTAGAGGACGAGCCTGTGGAAGAAACCCCCGTAGCAGATGTCGATTTGTCATTTCTAGAAGGTGTGAGCTTGGGTACTACAGATAAGGTATGAGACTCTTCATTCAGAAGAGTCTCTTCGTTGAGAAGAGATAAGTGGGTTAACACACTAGAACTGAGACCGTTAAACAAGAGAGATAGTTTTTGAGACAACCTGGTCATCTGAACCAATACGTCGTATTCTGATTCTCTCCCCTTGAGCAGCAGCTCGTAAGCCGCATCACTCAAATTTTGAGCCAAACGCTTATGCGAAGCATTGACCTCTGCCGTCAATTTTGAGAGTTCCGCAGATTTGATATCCTCGCTATCCATAAATTTCGTAGTAATATGTCGCATGACTTGAGAATTAAGTCTCATACTTTTTGTCAGTTCTTTTTTTGTGTTCGCCACGGCACTCTTGGGCCACAAAGTGAATGAGATGATTGCTGAAATGGCAACACCAGAAGATACCAAAAGGAAAGTCTGCATTACCTTGTCAAAGGCGACGATTCCAGCTTGAATATTTCCTTCCTTTGTAAGTGTCATGACCAAGAAAATGGCTGCGACTGTGCATGTCACGTTAAAGTTAGGCTTATTGACCCTCTGCTTGATGAAGGCAACAAACCCCAAACCGAATCCACAGAAGAATAGAATATCAATAGCGTATCCAATGTGTCGTTTTTCGTAAAGAGAAAACACTCTTGACAAGAACATGCAAGATGAAACCATAAACAAACTGTAAAGCAGTGATATACTGACAAATACCATTGATTCCAGCATGCCTCCCATCGTTCGTGCTGGGTGGAAGTAAACTGCGACTGTTGCAGCCATATGCTTGCTTTGGCTTTTTCCAAATACTTCGCGGAGAGGCGTGTAAACCAGCAAAGAAGCCAGAAGGTATGCGATTGAGCATTTGAGTACGTTTTGGCATTCCGGAGTCTTGAGAAAGGCTCGAAACGAATGATATCTTTCTACCAGAGACAAAAACGAAAGGCCGCAGAACGGAGCCTCTGGTTCAACTGACAATATATCATCATCTTCGTCGTCAGAAAACACATCGGTTCTTTGTGACTCGACAAGTAGTGGCGTCACCTCAGAAGGGCGTTTAAAAGGGTTTGGTTGAAGAAAACTGATTGCTCTGGAAGACTTTGGACGGGCGATATTACTAAACGGCATATTGATGTTATCTATAGGTGTATTGAGTGGCCTGGGGTACCATTTTGGGCTTCAGAGTAAGGAACAAGTTTAAACGCGTAAATTTGCCTGCCAAGGTCAGTGTAAGCAGAAAGAAACCAACCTCTTGGAAAGGTGGTTCTTTAGGTGTGTTTACGGCACGGCTGATGCTCGCAAACTACCCCTATTCCCTCCCCGTATTGCCTCTTCTTCCTACTGAAGTGTAGATCAGTGGTTTTTTTAACAAGGTGAAAGGTCGAGTGTGATGCCACATGAAACATATCAAGCTCCGTGTCGTATGTACCTTTTAGTTGGTCATGGTTGAAGTATGACTAGGTGCCTATATTTGGTCAAGTGCTAGCTGTTCCCCTAGGTTTGATTGATATGCTTAGACTCAGGCCTTTATCTTCGAGTCACAGCATGCTATTAACTAATCATCTAGTCACTGGCTGTCATCCTCAAGGCATTAGTGTCATGTTCTCGTAATGAAATGAGTCAAAAATTTAGTTGCAAGCATGACTCTTTGCTGATCTCGGTTGATTTCAGTTTATCTCCAGGATTCGAGGCGCCTGCAACAAAAAATGTGTCATAGGCTTCTATGTTATCTCTTCTGTGCCTCATATCCTTCTCAAACTCTTGTGTGTGGCTAGTACTGTCAAACTTCCTTATCTCGGGTTTCATATCTTGTTAGACCCTCCTCAGGTTGTGAATCATCAAACGTTTTAAAAAAGATTTAATTAATCCTTCCATTTCTTATATAATAAAAATACAAATAAAAGCAAACACGGAAAAATCTAAATAAAGCAAAAAAATAATCTTCTCAGAACATTTCAAAGCCAATTAAGAATATTCAAAGATCATAGGGAATTTTTTTTTTGGTGGTAAAAAGTAGGATATTAAGAGTGGAAAAAAAGATGTGGAAAGCAATACTTCTTCTCGTTTAAGGCTTAGCACGGCCAGTGAATCTGGGGTACAATGAGCATTCTCTGACAGTAAATCTGTTACAGAGCCATGCAAGAATACGCTCAGTACCTAGTCCATAACCACCGTGGGGGAAAGTACCGTACTTTCTCTGGTCAACAAACCAGTAGTAAGGCTCGGGGTTAATGCCTTCACGCTTGAAACCTTCAAGAAGCTCTTGCTCATCATCAATACGCATAGAACCGCCTGTAATCTCACCAACTGTTGGCATAAGAACATCAACACTCTCGGTAACACGAGGATCATCCTTAACCTTCTTCATGTAGAACGATTTGATCTCAACAGGGAATTGAGTCAACAAGATAGGAACACCAATGGTGTCAACCATCTTTCTCTCAGCAGCTTCAGCAATATCGTCACCAAACTTGAACTGCTCACCCTCTTCGTTAGGGACGCCGTGTTCGGTGAGCCACTCAAGAGCACTCTCGTAAGTCATACGTCTGAAAGGACGAGCAGGAGCCTTGAAATCGGGGTTGAGCTGGTAAATAAGAGCGGAAATTTCAGGATCAGCAAGAAGCTTATCAATAGTGCCGGAAATTACACGCTCAATGTGGGAAAGAAGATCATCGAAACTAAGGAATCCAAGTTCAGCTTCAATATGTGTGTATTCGGAAAGATGACGACGAGTGTGAGACTTTTCGGCACGGAAGGACTCCTGAATGCAGTAAACATCACCAAGAGCAGGAACACATGTCTCAAGGTAAAGCTGGGAGGACTGAGTGAGATAAGCCTCTTCACCATAGTACTTCAGGCCAAACAAGGTAGAGCCACCTTCGACCTGTGTCTGAACCAAGCATGGAGGTGTAACTTCAAGAATACCCTCTTCATGGTAAACATCACGAATAGAACGAAGAAGAGCAGCACGGATGCGCATGACAGAAGAAAGGACATCACCACGAAGGGTAAGATGACGGCGATCTAACATGAGTGAGGGATCAGCGTTTTCTTGGACCAAGTTGGTGAAAGCCTCCTCACCAGAAGGAGCAAGACCGACAATTTCGTAGTAATCAACCTTGAGTTCGTGACCGCCAGGAGCACTAGCTCCTTCTGGAACGGGCTCGATAACACCATAAAGTGTTACAGTAGATTCGATAGTAAGGTTCTGGGTCTGATAAGCATTTGCAAGGTCGCCAGTAAGAACAGCCTGGATAAACCCAGTACCGTCACGGAGAACAATAAAAGCAACGCTCTTTTGGAGTCTGAAACGGTGAACCCAACCAGAGACGGAAATGCGCTTGCCTCTACTAGCAGTAGACTGCTTGATCTTGATCTTTTCAGCCTTGGGGAGGCTGGAATCCTCCTTGATAACAATGCTCTTGGAAGCCTCGAGCTTTTTACTTTCCTCAGCATCCTTGGAGGCCTGCTGCTCTTGAAGCTTCTTGGCCTTTTCAGCCTTCTTAGCAAGGCCATCAGCGCCCTTCTTGGCCTTCTTCAAAGCAGATGGAGAAATTGGTTCATAAGCCTCACCTTTGAAAACAACAAGTTCAGCAGAAGAGTGGAGGAAAAGAGCATAAGCGGGAGTCTTGTAAGGCTTTTGCTGGGAGCCATCAGCAGATGATTCATCCAAGCCAGTAGCCTCATTGACATGAATGGTGGGGCCAGCGGAAAGCTTAACGTCGGCTACTTTCTTTTCAAGTTCTTCGGTCATAGTTGATAAAACGGATGTTGGTGGGATGGATGGTATGGAAGATAACAAGAAAAGGAAAGGATCAGGGTGTTTTTTTGTAACTTTGTGTGTGACTGAAAAATAAGCAGGTGTGTATGACTGATTGTCTTGTGCTGGAAAGTACGCAGGTGGCAGATTTGGGCCCAAGATAACACTCACAGCGTTTCACCACATTTTTTTTCATATTTAAATTCTTGGGTTCCCCTGTCTTTTTCTCCATCATCATCAAAAATATTCATCAACACATCTTTCATTTTCAATGACTCTTGATTCTCAACTCAAGTCTCTGTCTCTGCACGGAGAAGTCGTTTCTCACGACGCTGCTGCTAACAACGATCAATGGGCTGAGCTTTTGGCCAAGGAGGCTTCTGCTCCTTCCTCTTACCAGCTCACCAAGACCCTTGTTTTCAAACCAAAAACCCCCAAGTCTCAGACCCCTGTTCCTGTCGTCGTCGTCGCTCTTAACAGCACAGCTACCCCCGCTTCTGTTGTTGCTAAGGCTGCTGGTGTTAAGGAACCTCGATTGGCTAATGCTGATCTAGTCGCTGAAGTTTTTGAAGGCATTGCCCCCGCAGACGTTGGTGCCCTATCCATTACTAAGGAGAATGCCTCAAAAGTCAAGATTGTTCTTGACTCATTAATTGCTGAGCCCAAGGATTCATCTTTGATCTTGGCTGTTCACCCTTCAAGCTCTTCTAAGACTGCTTTCATCAAGGCCACTGATCTGGTTGCTCATTTCACATCAGTTGGTGCTGATGTCGTCACCGTTAACTTTGAAGAGTCTGCTTCTGCTCCTGCCCCTGCTCCTGCTTCCAAGGCTGTTTCTAAGGCCACTCCTGATGCTGATTCCGCTAAGCTTGAAGGTGCCGCTCTTATCGGTATTACTGTCGATAAGGAATTAGATTTCCCCGGATGGTATTCCCAGATCGTCACCAAGGGTGAAATGCTTGATTACTACGATGTTTCTGGTTGTTACATTATGCGTCCTGCTTCTTATTTCGTCTGGGAACAGATCCAGGATTTCTTCAATGCTAAGATCAAATCCATTGGCGTCCAAAATACCTACTTCCCCATGTTCGTTTCCTCTAAGGTTCTTGAGAAGGAAAAGGACCATATTGAAGGATTTGCCCCAGAAGTCGCTTGGGTTACTCGCGCTGGTAAGAGTGAACTCGAAGAACCTATCGCTATTCGTCCTACCTCTGAGACGGTCATGTACCCCTACTACGCTAAATGGATCCGATCTCACCGTGATCTCCCCCTCAAACTCAACCAGTGGAACTCCGTTGTTAGATGGGAGTTCAAACACCCCCAGCCTTTCCTCAGAACTCGTGAGTTCCTTTGGCAAGAGGGTCATACTGCTCACCTAACATTAGAAGAAGCCAACACTGAAGTTCTCCAGATTCTTGACTGGTATGAAAGCATTTACAGAGAACTTCTCGCTGTTCCTGTCGTTAAGGGTCGCAAGACTGAGAATGAAAAATTTGCAGGTGGTCTCTTCACTACCACTGTTGAAGGTTATATTCCTACCACTGGTCGTGGTATTCAGGGTGGTACTTCTCATTGTTTGGGTCAGAACTTTTCAAAGATGTTTAAGATTATTGTTGAAAACCCTGAAGGACCTGAAAAGCCTAAATTGTTTGTCTGGCAAAACTCTTGGGGTCTATCCACTCGTGTTATTGGTGTGATGATTATGGTTCACTCTGATAATAAGGGTTTGGTTCTCCCTCCCCGTGTTGCTCAGACTCAGGCTGTCGTTATCCCTGTTGGTTTGACTGCTAAGACTACTTCTGAACAGCGCGAGTCTATTAACGAAGGGTGCAAGAAGATTGAGGCCAGTCTTGCTTCTGCTGGAGTCCGTGTCACTGCTGATTATCGTGACAACTACTCTCCTGGATGGAAGTTTGCTGATTGGGAGCTTAGAGGTGTTCCTATCCGCATTGAATTTGGTCCTCAAGATCAGAAGAAGAACCAATTTGTTGCTGTTCGTCGTGATAATGGTGAGAAGGTTATTATTCCCTTTGACGAAGCTGCTACAGCCATTCCTAAGTTGCTTGATACTATCCACAGTGACCTCTATAACAAGGCTAAGAAGTTATTTGATTCCCATATCGTTAAAACTGACAAGCTCGAAGAGTTTGTTCCTGCCCTTAACGCTAAGAATGTTCTTTTGGCTCCTTTCTGTGGTGGTACTGAGTGTGAGGATGACATCAAGGATAGAACTGCTCATCAGGGTCTAACAGAAGGCGAGGAAGTTGATGAAAAGGCTCCTTCCATGGGTGCTAAGTCTCTTTGTATTCCTTTCGAACAGCCTGAGCTTGAGAAGGGTGCCAAGTGTGTCGGATGTGGTAAGGATGCTGAATTCTACACTCTTTTCGGTAGATCATATTAAACAATTGCACAAGAATATGTATCTTAGATGCTGTAATGTGATTTTCGTTAGTTTTGATATCATGAATTTTTTTTCTTAACGCCTGAAAATGATGAAGAAATGAAAAAATTAAAAACTCCTTACCTAATTTATTAATTTTTTTTTTTTTTTTTTTTTGCTTATGATCGTTCTCTGTAATTTTATCTAGTATACTAGTATATGATATTTTCAATAGATGGCAATAGTTTTATTGAAATTAGAAACTTATTAATGTGTAATTCAAAACGGAAAGGTCTTTACTAAATCAATGCTACTTGGTTTCGTATTGTTCCCAAAAGCTACTCTTGGCAGCCTCTTGCAAAGGAATTGATTTAATAACTGTTCTGTCAAGAACCTCTGGCAAGTCATTGTCGTCGTCACTAGCCAAAGATAGGTAGTATAGATTCTTAGCTTTAAGGTCCTGCAGGTATTTCAAGCTGACATGGTAGTTCAGCCCCACCTGGGCAGTGCCATGTGAATCATCGCTTAAACAGAATTGGCCATTGTGCTCCAAGACAACCTTTGCAACGTCAGGACCCGGGTAAGGGGTGGGCCATCCTTTTCTAACAGCGGCGGAGTTGATTTCAAAGAGTGCACCGTATGCAGCTGCATACTTTACATTGCGAACAATCTTTTCCCAAACATCGGGAAACTCCTTTTCAAAACAGTCAGTCTGTTCGTACTCTGCCAGATTTGTGGATGGCGATGTGAGCTGTGGGAGATACTCCTTGGGCGAGAACAGTCTGATCAAATCAAAGTGGCCAATAATCGGAGGCGTCACCTTTTGGAAAAGTTTGAATTGAAGGTCAAAGTAGTCTCTCATTAAAGCGCGATGGGCTTTATGTTTGGGATCTTCGTCATCCGGGCCAGTCTTCTTGCTCTGCTTTGCCTCAAGCTCTTCCAAATTTCTCAATGATATTTGTGCAGCTTGCTCCCACTTCTCTGTGCTGTAGTCAATTGGAATGCCATGAACGTGGTGAACAGAACCAATAAAAGTATCAAAATGGTGCAATTTCTGAATATTCTCAACGTGCTCGAGGCATGCATCGGAATAGCCTTCGCATTCAAATCCCAAAATGATAAGCGGCGTTATTTTGTCAATTGCTGTCCCACTTTTCTTGGCTTGCTTCTTTTCGTTTCTTCTTTTCTCGTTCAGTTCCTTTTTGATTTGGGACGCATGTTGGTAGTATTTCTCAAATGTGAGGATCAGATCGGCAGGTGTAGTATTGGTTGCAACTTCTTCAGGATATAGATCTTCATGTCTGTAACGGGGTATGTGTTCGGTCAAACAAAAGACGTCAAATCCCTTGGAGCAAGCATCAGCAATTACATCATTAAGAGAGTCTTTGGCATGTTGAACATAATCGCCAGAATGTGAATGGTGAGTGTGCATTATGATTTATGATTGATGATTTATAATGCTGTATGAGTAGATATGAGTAGATATGAGTAATTGGTCCTTCAATTTGGGTAATGAAGTAGAAAGGCAAAATTAGAAATAAAGCTAGGAGAATGAGCAATTCTTGAGAGGATCCGGAATATTTAAGAACATGGGTTTACTAGATGTGAATCTAACCAGGTTAAGCACAACGGTTCGAGACTTGAGGACCGCAAACCTCCATAGTTTTTGTATACCGGGTAACTGTCTAGTAACTGTCTAAGCTGTGGAACGGCTGGAGCTATATGCTACATACGGCTTTAAATGTGTCCGGGAAAACCAGGGCTGTATTGTGTGTTACATGTGATGTCTCTTGTTCACGTGATGCGTGAAGGCTGAGCTGCCCAATAAAAATGGCTCAATGACGGCAGAAAGCGCATGAAAGTTTTCAGCAGCCAACAACTAGGCACGCCAGCCAATCAAATCCACTGTTTTATATTTTACTCAACGCAAAAACCGCAGGCTCCTCCCGGAACTTGAACCCGAGTGCCTGTGCAGAAGTTGCAAGCAAGATACCGGTCCCTGGGGACTTGTAGTGACAGCTGTAACTTCAGGCGTTCAGAGCAGCCATCTCCTTAACCTCACGGTGGTATCCATGCCACTACTTGGACAGAAAGCACCGTTTGCTGGTTTCATCAAAGGAAAGCCCAGTCAGGTGACATGGTGAGGTTGTATGTGTGGAAAGAAAAATGTAACAAACCCAAACAGAAAGGGCCAATTACACCGTGGCGTTTGCTGCTTATAGGCGAGTGTATGACAACAATCCGGAAAAGTGTAACAAGCGTCCTTCAATCAGGATTTTTTAATTTGTTTATGCTACTCCCACCAAACCATCTTGTGCTTGCCTGCCAGTCAGTATCCACCGCAGCTGCTACCAAATTTTTCCTCTCCCTTTTCCTTTCTCTCTCCTTTCTCCCTTCCCCAGTGGAGTCTCGCTCTCTTCCAATTTAAAGCTTTTTTAGTCATTTCCCCTTGTCTGCATCCCATTCACTGTCTTGTCAGTCATGTTCAAGTTCTCTGTACGTATTACTTTGTGCAAAATATTTTCGCTAGCTGTTCCTTCTCTACAGCAATCCTCATTGGTCTCTCGCAGCTTCTGTGTTGAAGGATCCCAGATCTTATGAAGGGTATCTTTTGGTTGCTCGCACGGTTTCACTATCGAAGTCTATTTGTTCAATGCTTAATTTTTGTTGTTTGTCGCGCCCCGATGATGCCATTCTATCGACCCTGAGTTTCTATTCGTCAATCTGCAACACTTGTCCAGACTTTTCACTGCTCTGCTCTCGGCCTGTGTGATATTTCAAACGTGCGATATATTATAATTCATGAATCTACTTGATTGCACATCACACTCTGATATGTTTTATTGCACATTGGTAGTTTTTTTTTTTTTTTGGTGTTACTCGTATAGAGCGTTAGTTTTTGATGGTCTTAGCATCCATATTTAAGTTCTCTTGACGACAAGTAAAACAACATGTAACCCAAAGAAATGAAGCCAATGATGTTGATTGAAACAAGCTAGAGTAATAGCTGGAGTTTTAGTTGTTCTAGTTGTCTCGTTTTGTTCGGTTGCTGGCCTTGATTTTTCAGTATGACACCACATTGGCCTTACTACCAACCATTCCTCCAATCATTTTCTTGGTTTTCGTGTGTACAAATCAACCCCAACACAGAATAATAGACCGATCAAGACTTGGCGAATATGTTTTATCCGATTGTTTGATTTCAGTATTTCTAACATGTTTTCATATATAGGCTCTTAGACAGTCTTCCCGACTGACAAAGCAGGCCATTGTCGCTTCTGCTGCCACTGTTGGTCTCTCCGCTTACTATGCTAACCTTTACATGAACCCTGCTAGGGCTATGACTGATGCTGAGCATGGTCTTCACGCTCCAGAATACGCCTGGGACCAGAAGGCTAGACTTTCTACATTCGACCACCAGTCTCTTCGTCGTGGTTACCAGGTTTACCGTGAAGTCTGTGCTGCCTGCCACTCCCTTGATCTCGTTGCTTGGCGTACTCTTGTTGGTGTTACTCACACCGCTGACGAGGTTCGTGAGATGGCTGCTGAGTTCGAATACGACGATGAACCTGATGATGAAGGTAACCCCCGTAAGCGACCTGGTAAGCTTGCCGACCACATGCCTGCTCCTTACGCTAACGAACAGGCTGCTCGTGCTGCTAACCAGGGTGCTCTTCCCCCAGATCTTTCTTTGGTCGTCAAGGCTAGACACGGTGGTTGCGACTACATCTTTTCTCTTCTCACTGGTTACCCTGAGGAGGTCCCTGCTGGTGTTGTTCTTGCTCCTGGTCTTAACTACAACCCCTACTTCCCTGGTGGTGGTATTGCCATGGCCCGTGTTCTTTTTGACGGTCTCGTTGAGTACGATGACGGTACTCCAGCTACTACCTCCCAGATGGCTAAGGATGTTGTCAACTTTCTCAACTGGGCTGCTGAGCCCGAGCACGACGACAGAAAACGTGCCGGTCTTAAGGCTCTTATCATCCTTACTTCCCTCTGGGGTCTTTCCGTCGTTGTCAAGAGATGGAAGTGGGCTCCTGTTAAGAGCAGAAAGTTCATTTACAACCCTCCTAAGAAATAAATCTAAAGTGGTTTGAGTGTACTCATTATCAGCTAACTACTACTACATTATACATTGACCTACTCGTTTTGACGCATAATTATACGTTATGATCTCTCTCTCTCCCCCTACATTTTGTTATTTGGAAGTATAATAGACGGCCCTACGACTTGATTCCCTATTTTCACCTTTTGCTTCCTCATACATACCTCTTCTCTATCTTTATTTTGTTTTTGTTTTAAATCATTTTCAACATACACATTCTTACTACTATTCTTCTAAATAAGTCATCGATGTTGATTGAAAATACTTTATTTTCTTATAATGCAAATATTCTCTAAAAGAAAAAAATAAGAAAAATTAATAAAATTCATGTACCAGACTTTTATTTAAATATCATTATTTTTCCAACCAAGCCGAGATCAAATCAGGGTGAAATGAAATCCTCAGTTCACACCACTTTTCAGCAGGACTGAAATATCAAAGTGCAATGGCATTGTAATATTGTAATAGCGAGCACCAGATTTCCAACATTGTGATTGGTTATTGGCTCCAAGTAAGCCGTGCATCCGTTTTTAGTAAGTATCAAAGCGAACTACCCTAACCGTGGAATTGTATAGTAAGCCAGAACACAAGCAGATCAAAGAGCCGGTGCATGTGACCGTGATACTCAGTAGCAGAGAGAATAACTGAAGAAGTTATCCTGAACGTAATGAAATAAATAAAATAAAAGAAGTCTAGAGGATTTTTAATATATCATATATGGCACAGTATTAGATAGTAATACTTTGAAGAAGCCGAAGAAAAATAGAAGTAGAAAGCGAGGGAGTTATAATCAAGGCTTGAAGAAGGCATAGCTAGTCATCCTGAATCAGAGATATTTACTAATTATATTCTCCTGACTGTAAAGATTTAAAGATATAAAGATCCTCAATATATCAATCATCAGTGGGTCTGAAGAAGAGATTCGGAATTTTACTTCTATACAAGGTAGACACACAAGATACACCAAAATGCAGAGGAGAGCAGTGTTGCAGCTAAAGGCCGCTAGGCACATCTTAACGTAGATCTCAGACTTTACAACAAAACCGCCGTGCAAGTCTTGAAGATACACACACACACACACACACATACACGACAGTACACTTCTGCTTCTGACCCTGTTTGGAAAAATTCAAAATCAATTTGAAATAAAGTTTACAAGTTGCGGCTTTTTGGCATGTATTGAATTACCGAAAGTTGCATAAAACAATTCATCTTCTACTTGAATGGAAACTTGATAATATCTGCAAACGACTATTGAAAAAATACTTGATTCTTAATATTTGAATTAGGATTACTACTTCAATGAACAAAATTAATACAAATAACAAAACAGCTTGAACCCAATTTTTAAAGCACCCTTTATTTTTATTTTATTTTTTTCTTCTCCTTGAAAAGAACATTTAGATCTTGTGCTTAGCCAAAAGTTGAGTCTCCTTTTCTTGCCACTTCTTGACATCAGCTCTGATAGAGTCAACCTTCTCGAGCTCTCTTCTACCGAGCTGGAAGGTGTGGACCTCATCAGGACCGTCAGCAATACGGAGAGTTCTGTTGTTGGCCCACATGAAAGCAAGAGGAGTGTCCTGGCAGATACCCTCAGCACCAAAGGATTGGATAGCTCTGTCAATGACATTAAGGGCAACATTAGGAGCCTCAATCTTAGCCTTGGCAATATCGACGAGGGCAGCCTTAGGGCCATGGGTATCCATCTTGTGGGCAGCAGACAAGACCAAGAATCTGGCAGCATCAATCTCAATTCTGGAGCGGGCAATGCCGGCATTGATAGTACCGTGGTCCTTGAGGACCTTTCCAAAGGTCTTACGGTCCTCGTCAGAGACACGGTAGATCATCCAGCGGAGAGCCTGCTCAGCAGCACCAATGGTTCTCATACAGTGGTGAATACGACCGGGACCCAATCTACCTTGGATAATTTCGAAACCACGGCCCTCACCGAGGACAACGTTCTTACGGGGAATGCGGCAGTTGGTGAATTCAATCTCACAGTGACCGTGGGGGGCGTCATCAAAACCGTAAACCTGTAAGGGTCTAACGACCTTAGAACCGGGGTGGTTGGCAGGAACGATAAAGACAGACTGCTGCTTGTAAGGGTCAGAGCTTCCCTTGCCCTTGTAGTCAATCTTACCCATGACCAACCAGACCTTGCATCGGGGGTCACCAGAACCAGAAGCCCACCACTTGGTACCGTTGAGAACATATTCGTCCTTCTCCTCGTCAATAGTGACCCTGAGCTTAATGTTCTTAGCATCGGAAGAGGCAACAAATCTCTCAGTCATGCAGAAGGCGGATCTGATTTCGCCATTGAGCAAAGGCTTAAGCCACTGCTCCTTCTGTTCCTCGTTACCATAACGAGCAAAGACTTCCATGTTACCGGTGTCGGGGGCGGCACAGTTCATGGACTCGGGGCCGACATGGCAGCGGCCCATCTGTTCGCACATGAGACCGTATTCGAGGTTGGTGAAGCCAGCACCTTCAGAATAGTAAGAGGGAAGGAACAAGTTCCAAAGACCACGGGCCTTGGCCTTTTGCTTGAGTTCCTCAATGATGGGGGGGATGTATTTCCATCTGTTGCCGTCGGTCTTTAATTGGGAGTGGTAGATCTTGTCAGCGGGAATGCACTCTTCCTCGACAAAGGCACGGACTCTCTCGATGTATTCGATACCGCGCTTGGAGAGAAGAGGCTTCACGAGTTCTGGGATTTCGCTGGACATTATTGATGAAAGATTTAAATTTGATGATGGAAAATTAGAGAGGATGGTTAAGGAAAAGGAATAGAGAGAAAAAAAAGGTAGAATAAAAAAAAATCAGTAGGTGGAAGAGAGATATCAAGATGCTTATATATAGCAAAGGAACAATGTATGCTTGATAATCTAGCAGTCCAAAGTACCGAGAGTGCGACTATTACAGCGGGGAAGACCCAGTGTGCCAGATTGTGGGGAGACCCTAAGAGCCCAATGGGCAATGGCAGGCCCACAGCCAAAAAAAAACAGGTCACCGCTTATATCAGCCACAGCAGCTACACTCTATTACCGAGGCTAACTGCCAGCTCCGGGAGTTACCCTGCCTGGCGTACTACCGAACAGCGCGTAGTCTACCCAGCACACACACTTGGCGCTTCCAAGTCTCTAGCCACATTCAGTGCTATATGGTCGAACAAAGGTGATGGCCTATGCGACAGGGGGTTTAATTGCCTGTTGCTAGATGTATGCGACTGGATCTGGTTGTTTCCAGATCAACCCCCAGTTTGGACATTCACAAAGAGTATTCCACCTTTCAAATGCCGAGAGAGATCGGTACAGTACAAGGCACAGGATATAGTAGTAGCCTTGGGTTGAAACCGCTGGAACCCCAAGTATCTCGGCTCTACAAAATTTAAATGGATAAGATTTCACTTTTCAATTACAGTTTCTCCCTGTTGTCTGACTATATGCGAAGATCATACGAGTTGGGTAGTTTCTAGGGTTATGGTAAGTAGGTGACGACGGCTGTTATTCTGTCGGTACTGGCCTCGTACGAGGTGGTTAACAGAGCTCTGTGCAGAAGAACGGGTGCTCACTGCTAGCTCCTCAGGAATTTGGGTAAAGCTCGGGGTAGAAGATGGCGGGGCTTTAAAGGCTTCTTTGCAACTCTTGTCAAAACTTCCTCAACGGGTTTCTGTGCTTGTTCTGTAGCACGTGTCTTCTGCGGATAAGCTTTAGCTGTCGTTTTCGTGGAGGGGGGAATAGGCGAAAGCGCACTTATGGAACCGACTACTCGGAACCGGCAGAACCCCTTGAGACGGTGCTTTTAGCCATTCGAGGTCGCGGCAACTGAATGCTATGCACCAACTCTTATCACCGTCCCCGCGTGCAAAAATCACAGATGTTTACAAATTTCTGTTGGAAGGGTAAGGGCTGTTGGGCTATCCGGTACATGGTACGTGGTACATGGAACTGTTGTCGTTGTGACAGCCGCGCGTTCCTTAGGACCAAGCTCACCAAAAAGGCCTTGGAAACTTGGTTTAATACATGGGTTTTAGTTACGCCCATACTGGCGATACTGGTGTAGCAGAAAGGTAGCCTATGAAGTGGTCTATGGCCTGATTTGTCTGTTTGTTTCTGAATTTTAAATTTCAAAGCTAGCAGCTAGTATTGAAAACGAAAACAACAGCGTGTCGCGTAGTAAGTTTGTTAACGACGGATTATCTGCTCACTGTTGATGTATACAAGTTGAAGCTGACACCCGATACTGATTCCAGGGCAAAACACAGCGCGTCTCATGTGTTATAGATAGACTTGTCATCTGGTCACGACCATCATTTCGCTTTGAAGTATAAGAAATAGCTTGTTTTAGGGTTTGTAAATGCTTATCGTCTTCGTCTATGGCCAAGCGGCGTTTGTGGATCAATCATCAATCATCGCAGATGGAATCTTCCATTATTCCTAATTTCCATTATTTAGGCTGTTTCTGATAAGTCCGCTAATAAATAAGTGAATGTTTTCCAAAACAAGCTGATTATTACAAATCTCTTTAACGGGTTTTGGAAAAATTCAACGCAGGTCTCGTCAACCATAGTCCCCCAATTTCGGATGTTGGGACTTTTTGTTTTCTTCGTTAAGCGGGGACCTGTACTTTTGCAACATATACTCACAAAATACCTCTCCCATAAAAACACCTGTTATGGTTTAACCCATGGCAACTTGTCGCGATACCAGGTTTTCATACTTCCATAAATAATTGTTCATTACAACCGTCCAAGTGATTTTTAAATCGTTCATTAAGAATATAAATCTAAAAGATACATTACACAAGGGTAATAATGCAAAATAATACAAAAATAACAAAGTAAACAAAATACCAGGAACACATTGGTGTGATGAATGATATCAAAACAGAAAAAAAAACTCTCAGATCATCAGGATCATTAAAGGTTTTGCCGAATGACGCGGATACTATACCAATTATGTCAACCCCAAACCAGGAATAGCAGCAGTTTGTTTCTTTTTGCGCTGATTCGAGTTGCTGTCGCGTCCAATATATCCATTTCTAGATTTGGACTGTGTAGCAGAAGGATCTCCATACATGTCATCTTCAGCGTCCAAGGCCGAGCTGTCTCGTTTGTTGTTGGTGGCAGATTTGTCACCAGAGCCATCCGCATCCCCGTTAGAATTTCCAGTAATAGCTTCAACAGTAGTCGAGCCTCCAATTCCTGGAGCCGTTGTAGGACCTGAAGGTGCTACGCCAGCAGCAGCTGCTGCTGCTGCATCTGGAGCAGTGTGATACCAATCTTCAAAAGATACAGTATCGCCAGGTCGTGCTCTTGCCCATATTCTCGTAGTTCTATCATTGGATCCTGATGCAAGCAAGTGTCCAAGAGGATGATAATCTAAACTCCAAACAGCGGCCTCATGAGCTCTAATAATCTCGGCGGAAGGCATCAGACCAGTTGTATTCTCCGGTAATGGCTTGTCAAGTAAATAATGACAAATAGAACCCACTTGGGTTCCTGCTGAAAGAAGATTAGCATGAATAGGATGCCAGGCAATTGAAGAGATTTCAGATTTTGTGCCCTGCAACATTGCAACATCTGTCATTGTTCTGAGATCCAATACTCTAACCGTCTGATCCATTGAACCTGATGCAAGTAGTTGCTGTCCACCTGTTTTTTGAAACTTGGTTCGGGTAATAACCTTTTTGAATCCAAGATATGTTGCTACACAACTCTTCTTCTCTGAAATTCTAGGGTCCCACAACTTGACCGTGTTATCCTTTGAACCGCTTGCAATCAGGCCGAGGGTTGGATGCCAGTCGGCACACTTGACGTCCCAATTATGTCCCTTTAGTGTTCTCTCTTCAGAGGAATCGTTAAAATTCCAAACTTTCAAAGTACCATCATCAGACGCTGTGACAAACTTGGTATCGTTTGGTGAGAATGATATATCACGCACCATTTCCTCGTGGGCTTTGAGAATATTCAAGTTGTTGAAATTTGGCTGCCAAAACTTGACAATACCTTCTCTATCACCTGAAAGCAGCCAGTCGTCTGAATGTGAATGCGTCATAGCACAAATCGCGTGGTCGTGAGCTTGCATAATAGATTCAAAGTTGAATGTAAACCCGTTCCATAATGTAAACTCTCCTGCTCGCGACCCTGTAACAATTCTTCGACCTTCTGGTGTCCATTTTGCAACCATAATAGGAATTCGAATCTTATTTGTACTGGTATGAACAAATTTTGTAGCCATTGATGTTTCTGCACGGTTGCCAAAAGCTGCTGGCGGTAGCATTTCAATAATGTAACTAGGCTCGGGCTGTACCCGATATATACTCGATCGTGCCCCGTACCTTGTCAATCCAAACTTCCGTTCAAGCATCCATCTTGATATTGAGTTGCCATGATCTACCGTTCGTCGATATGCTGGTCTTCGGGATACTTCTTCGTCTTGTCCACCTTGCTGTTGCTGCTGTTGATAGTGCTGCAAATGTGGCTGATACTGGAAATGCTGCTGTTGACTAGCTTGGTGCTGCATTATTACTGGGATGGATCAAAAGAGAAAAAGAATAGGTGTTGATAAGCAATGGCTTGATAAAAAGCTTCACAAGCTTCCACTGAATCTGACGTGTAACTTTTAAATTTGAATAATGAGGGGATATTTATTCGTGGGGTATACTTATGAAAAAGGCTGAGAAAGCAGAGATGAGTATGGTATTACGCGATATCAATTGTGTAGTTTCCGTTCAAGGTTGAGATGATCAGGGAATAGATAAAAGGCTAGAAAGCTGTGATGCTCTGAATTCAAACCCGAGCCCTGAAAGTTTTTGGTGAGAAATCAGTGCATCACGTGAACAATTGCGAGGCCCACGAATCGAACCCAGGATCTTCTATTTCTAGTTTTCTTCTATCAGTAACAGAGATTTACAGATGTTTGCGATATGAAAGAGCTATTCAATAGCAAACCAAACCTCTCTTATTTAATAACAAATGATTCACCCCAGATGGAGATCAGAACAAAATCTTTGTTAAATTCTCACAGGACAGTCGTACTCCATGGATTGCTTGATTTCATGTTACACACAAAGCTCGATTCACTACTCTAGCTATCCGGCCCTTTGCACAGCACCTCATAGCTTGGATTAAGAAGACGTGTTCCGTTAGAAACAATTTCTTAAATAAGGTTCGCAATGTTCGAAGCTTTGCTATAGCACAGCGGGTCTTTCTTTGTATCACATGATGAATCGATGTCTCTATTATGCGGCAAAGATTCTATCCTTGCTCAGATCTCCAGCCACCTCACTCTCCTTACAACTACTAGAGCTCAATCGTCAGAATTTCCAGTTCTAAAAGATTTTATAACAATTTGGTATGATTAGCTGACGTTTTTTTCTATTTTGGAGACAATCAGTTTTGAACTTTTGGCATTTGACAATTATATAAAATCGCTACGATACCCAGTTGGCTGTTCCCTGACCAGACAGCTTCAGCCCCGCCATTGTGGAGCTCCCTTGGAAATTACACCCTTACTGAGTTACTGAGGAATTGTGTGCACTCAGGTTCATGATACTCTCTTGGAAGGATTTACAGCAGCTAATAGCCCGGTTCAAAACATGTCGTCCACTTTCCTCTTGGCTTTTAGCATCCTAGTTGTCGGCGCCACCTCACTAACACTATGTAGTTCTTCTTCATCAAGAAAACCAGTCAAAAACACCAAACCTATAAAAACAGCAAACAGGTCAATGGAATACGAAATGAGTGACCTCGGCCAACGTGAATCAAGTCCTACTGGTCTCCGTGAGACTATCAAAGAGAAAAGGGAGGAGCATAGGGTAAGATATATGTATATAGCAACGTTGCCTAATGGCATGCAACTATGAATTGAGAGCTAACTTGGTGCATAATCTTTAACGTGAGATATAGGAAAACAGACATGTTCGAAGAGAACGACAGCACCGTGTTTTGAACTGGCTGTATGGCATTGTGGTAGCATCTCTTGCCGTCTGGTGGTTTTTCTTTAGAAACTCCCACCACCCCAGCCTTGATGATAACTTGTAAAATCAAGCTCAAACACCAATATGGTGAAAATGTGACAAACTAGGCTCTATCCATTCATTTACCACAACCAACTACTTATTCAGTCATTTAACGTGGACACCAGGCCAGAAGCCACATTCGGAGCAATACAGCAAAAGTGAAGTAAAACCAGACAGCAGGCACTTTCTGTTGTTTTATTAATATTAGGAGCTTTAAACTTATTACATTTATATACATAATATACACAGCGAAATCACCTACTTGTAAACGTTTTTTGAGGGATGATCAGATTGATTATTTCCGCCAAGTCAAATACAATCGGTGTATAGTCCAAGTTCCTCTTTATTGAACTATCTTGGCCAAATGTACGTCTTCTAATGTTGTGAGCTCGGATATGCTCCGTACATCACAGAGATGCAGAATGTTCAGCGAGAACCAGGAACTGTGCAATAGCTTGAACATAGCTTTACAGATTCCAGTTTGAGTGTCCACCCCATCTATACACTCAATCTAAGCAAATAGCAAGCTGCAACCAAATAGTCTATGAAAACACATGAATCATTGTATATGGCACATGATATCACAAGGTGTGGTGATTACGAAAGGACACAGTATGGATCACATGACTAACACGTTCTCACAGATTTTTTTTTTTTTTTTTTTTTGTAATGGATTTGTATAAATCTAGTTGTCCGTCACCACCCGCGTCCAGATTTTTCTTCTCTTCTTTCTTCCTTTCTTCTCTCTCATTACATTCTTTTTATACATCACCTTTTTCATACCCTGGATACCCTTTCAATATGACTGACTCCAAGATCCACGACTCCATTCTTGACCTCATTGGTAACACACCTTTGATCAAGTTGAACAAGATTCCTCAGTCTCTTGGTATTGAGGCTACAGTCCGTAAGTATACATCGCTTTTGAAACTAAGAGCAAGACAGCTTTCAAGTGACTTACACGTTCCATTGCCACGAGATCTTTGTAAAATAAATACTAACAGAATCTTTATTTAGTCGTCAAGGTTGAACTGTTCAATGCCGGTGGTTCCGT
Source organism: Magnusiomyces fungicola (assembly GCA_900654225.1). NCBI lineage: Eukaryota > Fungi > Ascomycota > Dipodascomycetes > Dipodascales > Dipodascaceae > Magnusiomyces > Magnusiomyces fungicola. Next base: position 4,919,714 of record CAACAH010000001.1, read on the forward strand.
CAAGGATCGTATCGCCAAGCGCATGGTTTTGGAAGCAGAGAAGAAGGGCATCTTGAAGCCTGGCTACACTTTGATTGAGCCTACCTCTGGTAACACTGGTATCGGTCTTGCTTTGGTCGGTGCTGTCCGTGGCTACCGTACTATTATTACCTTGCCTGAGAAGATGTCCAACGAGAAGGTTTCTGTCTTGAAGGCTCTTGGTGCCGAGATTGTTCGTACTCCCACTGAAGCTGCTTGGGACGCTCCTGAATCCCACATTGGTGTCGCTAAGCGTCTCCAGAAGGAAATCCCCAATGCTGTTATTCTTGATCAATACGGTAACCTCAATAACCCTCTTGCTCACGAATTCGGTACTGGTGAAGAGATCTGGGAGCAGACCGGCGGTAAGGTCGATTACCTTGTGGCTGGTGCTGGTACTGGTGGTACCATCAGTGGTATTGCCAAGGCTTTGAAGAAACATAACCCCAAGGTTCATGTTGTCGCTGCTGACCCTAAGGGTTCTATTTTAGCTCTCCCTGAGTCTTTGAACTCTGGAGGTGTTGGTTCTTACCAAGTTGAAGGTATTGGTTATGATTTTATCCCCGACGTTTTGGACCGCAGCATCATTGATGAGTGGGTTAAGACTGAGGACAATGAATCTTTCCAACTTGCCCGAAGGCTCATTAAGGAAGAGGGTATTCTTGTCGGTGGCTCCAGTGGCTCTTCTTTGGCCGCTGCTCTCAAGGTTGCCAAGGAAAGGAAATTGACAAAGGACGATGTTGTTGTTGTTATTTTGCCCGACTCTGTTAGATCATACTTGACCAAGTTTATTGATGATGACTGGATGAAGTACAATGGATTCATTGACGAGAAGTCCATCGAGGAGCAGTCCAAGAAGAAGACTCAATACAAGGGTGCCACCATCTCTGACCTTAACCTTAAGCCAGTTGTTACCGTCAAGTCTTCTAGTCCCGTTTCTGCTGCTATTGAAATTCTTCAAAAGAATGGTTTCGACCAGCTCCCTGTCCTTTCTGAGAGCGGTAAGCTTGCCGGTCTTGTTACCCTTGGTAACTTGCTTTCTTACCTTTCCAGCGGCCGTGCCTCTACCACAACCCCCGTCCAGAAGGTTATGATTGACTTCAACAAGCTCCAAGAGTTTACTTCTGACCCTGCTGCAGCTGCTGTTAACATTGGCACTCCTGCTCCTTCTAAGAGAACCGGTCACTCTTTCGCTGAGATTACTGTTGACACTCCTCTTTCTGCTCTCAGCAGGTTCTTTGAGCACAAGTCTTCTGCAGTTGTTACTGAGCGCGATGGTGACAACCTTAAGCCTGTCAACATTGTTACCAAGGTTGATCTTTTGGCCTACCTCGTTAAGAACGGAGGTTTGGAGTAAATACAGAATTTTTACAATGATGATAATAAATAATGACGATTAATTAGACGACACAATATACATAGAGTAATACTTGAATGCAAAACGGAGAATGTTCAAATGAAAATTTTCATTTGAAGCCACAATTTGGGCTTCAGTTCATCTAAGGCCTTGATGATTATAACTTGTGCTGAATCAGCAGAATTGCTAAATGTAAGGCGATTTGGCATATTCTAGCCGAAGATGGAAAGCCACGATCAAGTTGGTTGAAGCCGGATAAACTAGATTAGTATGTGGATAGCCGCTAGAAGCCGAATCACTGGATAAAATCCGGGATATCATGTGATAACCCCACCAGGCACCAGAAAAAGTGCATGTAATTGGACTTTGTATGCATTGGCTATATACATTATTATCATTATCCACAAGTTAAAAGTTGTAGATATTACCCCTTTTAATTGTAAAACTTTATACTTGCTGGCACTCCCTGGTAAACGAAGTCTCTGCTGTGTACACTAGGCGATGCCAGTTAAAGTACAAAAACGTCATAGAGTACCAATAATAAAAGGCATTAATGTTAAGAAGGACAGAATACAGAACACAAATCTTTTTAGTTGCTGCAAAATAAATGCCTAACACCAAAAGGCATAGCCAAGCACAGAGCCATGCGACCCCTATCATTTTTTTGATGCAATACCAGAGCTGGCCAGGGCCTGGTTTTGACAGTTGTGCCTTTTTGTGTTCTTTCAGATGGGCGACAGTTGAACGTGGAAAAGGCTTTGATTTTGGTTTGGGTTCGATGCCAACTAGCGTGTGTTCGGTATTGTTGCCAATTTCCGTCATGTCTTCCACGTCTTCCAAATTGTTGGCGTAATACTTTTCAGCTACACAAGTGCGCAAGGTCCCATAAACAACATTGTTAATCAAATGAGCAGTGATGTCAAAAAGACAACCGATAACTAGCATGACAATAACATAGGCATATTCTGCCAAAGCTTTATCCTCGGCAATTTGACGTGCAATCCGGGTGTTGTTCCAAGTGGACGGATGCATATGAAGCCCGTTTTTGTGAAGAAGTATGGGGATCGTAATGGTGCTTGCGAGATTAACAAGGTATAATACCCAAGAAGAGATGAAATACAAGCCAAGCTTGGTGGTAAAGCATTCACAAAGAATTAGAACGATCTTTTCTTTGCGAGATATGTCCAGCGGTAGCTGACAATTACCAGGTTCAATGGCGGCAGATGGGTTAGCTGCTATGCCTTTTAAAGTACCCTTTGGCTGTTGATATATCGAGTCTTCAGTGCTGTTGTGAGAATGTTCATGAGGGTAATTAGTGTCATCAGAGGCTTGAGTAATAATGTTGTTGTTGTTGTTGTTGTTGTTATATGTGTCGTTGAACATGTTCAAATGGTGTTCGTGCGGGACGCGAAATTCATCAATATCGTCTCCATTATAGCCCGTGCTGTACACGGTTTCGTGGGACCAATTCATTCCGTTAAAGTCTTTGTACCTAAGCCCATCATCTTGCCTGACGACAGTTTGCAAAAGATCGCCAACTTGATACAAGGACAAGTTATCGTCAATCACCTCTTCATCAAAGGTCTCATTCCCGACAACAGAAAGATCATCCGAATCGATAATGAAATCGTTCAAGCGCTGATCGTTTGAGGACGAGGTGCCGGGGTAGCGGCTATAGTGAAAGTCTTGCAAGGGATATTGTTTGTCTTGTTGGTATTGATTTGGTGTAGGACTAGAAGTGGTGCTGCTGGTATTCCTGATGGCTGAAAAAGAACTTTTGTTGCTGGCAATGCTGCCTCTTCTGCTTCCGGGTCCTCGAATAGGTATCATGATGATTTGATTTAAAAGTGGTTATGAACGTGAAAGTGAAAGCAGTGAAGAATAAACTACAAGCGAAGATGCGATTAAAGGAAAGAAACGAGAAAGAGTTGAAAAATCCATTGGTTTTATTATAGTTTTAAATAGCCTTTTTGGTTGCTGGTTTTGACGCATAAATTAGATAACTAGATGGTTTTGGCATCCTGGTGATCCATTTCTAAAGTGTATACTATAGCAGTCTTGGGTCCCGCTAAACAGTTATTACCATTTTAGTCAAATTTAAAAGAAAAGAAATAAGAAAGAGGTGGGAAAAAAAAAAAACTTTGATCATTTTTTATGTATATATACAATGATTGTATTAAATAGAGTTATTTTCATCTAAACGTTTGGCATATTCCAACAGCCTTGTAAGTGTAGTTTTCACACTTGACTTTGTCTCATTATACGCGTCAAACCCCCAGCGCGCGTTTTGATTCATGTTGTCGAGATATGCCATCAACATCTTACAGCTTTCAATGTGTGCGTAGATTTCTTCGTCCTTGCCACGATCTGGAAAACTAGCAAGTGGACTAGTGGGCTCGGTAGTTCTAGCTCTTGAGTCTGAAAACCCACTAGAGCTTGCCGCCGAATCGGACATGCTAGCGTCTTCATCTTCATCATACTCTTCGCTGTACCCATTCTGATAGGTTGTACGATTTACTTTTCCATCGTCTTGGTCGTCAGACTCTGTGCCCAACATATATTTGATTTCAGAATGAAAGTCCTTTGCCAATTCTGAAATGAACAGCGAGCATGTGTTTTCTTCAATAGGATTGAGCAATTCGCAAAAATCCAGATGCTCGCCAGAGGCGAGATTGCTTTTTGACGACGCTTCGTCTAAAAAATATTTTTCGACTCGTGCTAGTAATGCTTCTGGTAGTTCGTTAGGATTGGTGCCCTCTTTAAGCGGGTAGTCGTCTTTAAATATAATACTTCTGGTAAAGCAGTTGACTATGGTGTTATCGGGAATAGAGTTCCACGACCTCGTTATCCACTCAACAACATTTAGTAACGTCACTTTATAGAACGGGTCTTCGCCATTACGGCGACATGCGCTTATAAAATCCACCCAGTACCACCGATAGCTTGCTTTCAGAAAGGAAATGATGCCTTGGTCAAGAGGCTGGGTATTTTTGCAACTTCCGTTGGGGAAACATTCCACCCGGACGTTTGTTAATTTTTCTCTAACATTCCGAAAAGCAATATTATGTACAATGAAATTGTCCATCAATAATAACACGCTTCGGCCCTGTTTCTTCATTCTGTCGTTGAAAGTTAGTAGCCACTCACTGAACAATTCAGTGTTCACCCATGCGCTTCCCTGGCTCTTCCAGTTCAGCCCCGTCACATAGTCAGTTTTATCTTCGTTTACAAATTGAAAACACCGTGGACTGCGCGACGTACCAATATATGTTAGTGGAATGCGGTCGGTGCCTGTGAAATTACAGCAAACAATCAAACATATCCGATCCTTTTGTTTTCGGTTACCTCTATAACTCTTGACAGGTTCCTTTCCATTTTCCACCGCATCCGTAGTAAACACCACCAGTCTCCAAAATAGGCCAATTTCATCAACAGTATACACATCGTTCAAGTCGTACTCGGAAATAACTTCTCGTAGTACATTGACACGATCATGGAAATCGGGGTGCTCTGATAAGTCCGCTATTCCACTTTCGCTGCTGCCGTTTATTGCTTGCGGCTGTCTGGTGTATTGCCGTCTGAAATGCTCAAGCCAGCCACTGCTAGAGTCAAATGTTTGGTACTGATAACTATACAAAAAAAAAAAAAAAAAGAAAAAAGCACCATGATAATAAAATGTTAGATTTATTTAGCCATCGATCTCTCCCTGAAGTTGCTCTGATTATATCATCAATACTTACTACCCCTTTTTCTGAAGTTCAATAAACGTATTCATAGCCATTTTGGTTAGCAAGTCTTGTGAAAATACAAACCCATCACACTCATTCAGTTCCACCTGTTTCTTCAGCAAATCCTCCAGCATTGGGAAACTTGTAGTTGAGTTGCGGATCCCTTTGACCTGTTTTCCGTTTTTGACCTTGTTGAGCAGCATTTGTTCATCCTGGAAAAGTCGCCGTACTGTAGCATTGCCGATCCCTCGATTGTATTTTTCTTTGAAAAACTTGCGGACTAGAGAATATGGCGGGTTTTTGTTTGAGTGCGATTCTCTATACTTGTGCAGATAGTTGAGAGCGTCGAGTTTCCAAACAACAGGGATGCCGTGACTGTGGTCGGGACCGTCTTCCGACAACGCTGTGTAGGGCTCGTTCGAGTCCCGGGTTCCGTACAAGGTGTCTGCTGGATCGCTGAATATGTCTTCTTGTTGATGCCGTCGTTGTTGGACATCACCAGGGGCATCCAACTTTGAAGGCGATGGTGTAAGGCGAGAGTGTTCAGAACTAGATGCTTCCAAATTTTTAGAAGATCTGGTTGTGACCATGTGGCTGAATAAGAGCAGTGGTATAAAAGTATTGGCGTGGTAATAGTGGAAAGAAATAACAAGAAAAAAAAACGGAATCAAAGATCAGGTTGGATATGCTGTTGCGGAGCAAAATAAAATCAAGCAAAGGTCAAAAAACAGAAACATCAAGGATCAAGGATCAAGGAATAAATAACAAATTAAAAGAAACCCCCGGTTGATTAGATGAGGAAATTTCCAAGAACCCATGGTCGTAAGTGCTTTTTTTGCATGGCTTAGAAATAACGCGACAGCCACGAGCACCGAGATAAACAAGTTTGCCAAACCCAAAACTAGTCTCCGGTCTCCTCCAAAAAGTCTAGACCCTATGGGGTTTCTGCCAACGCCGCAGGCCATTACACATGGAGACGTGGAAGTACGCACGCCGGTCTGACATTTACTTAGTGGCCTTTCAAGTCATGCGGTGTTTCTATGCGTATTGTTCACGGTTTGTACTTCAGCCGCGTGATTACAATATCGCTTATGTGTGCCTCTCGATTCTTGTTTTAGTACCCTTAGACTGAAATAAAAGCCTTTTCTATAATTAGAGTCTTCATAATCAAGACGGAGATAGACAGTATATGCCCTGGATTCGTATTCATGTTATATATAAGAATTGGATTTCTCTATATTGGTCATATTCCTAAACTAAATACCAGACTGATGAAAAGTAGCAAACAATAAGAATAACAAAAATAAATCAAAGCAAATAAATATTCATATTTCATCAAAAAAGGGGTGTGATAATGGTCCGTGAAATATCACAGTCGCATTGAAAATAAAAATAAAAATAAAAATACAAATCACAAAAGCAGATATCAATAATAATAAAAGAGACTGGTCCTGTGGATGTAAACATACAAGAAATAAACAAGTAGTAAAATAAAATAATAAAAAAGCTGAAGAGTTTAACCTTTTGGTTGTCATGTCTATGGAGTTTATGAGACCAAGAAAATGTTGCAAAAGTTCTAGATCTAGTAGTCGGAAATTTAACATTGCACTTCTAATGGGCAATACTGTGCTGAATTCAGCACATTTTTGCAAAGTCAAAACGGTCTTTTAAATGGACATCCAGCAAGCAGAAGCCAAAAATAAAATGACAAAAAGGGCGGTGATAACACCGGCACCAGCACGGTCCTTTCCGCTGACTGTGATTGCAGCAGTGGCTGTTTCCTGGCCTCTGGAGGAACCAGCAGAACTATTACCTTTAGACGTACCACCAGTGGCAGCTCTAAGTGGTGGGGGTTTGGTCCAAATCAAGCGACTTAATAGCAGTTCAAGTGCAGACATTTGCTCACCAAGACCATACATTCCATCCCACTTTCCAGCTCCCCAATTCAGACCGCACGTATGACCGTCATAACCACCGGAGCAGGAACTCTCAACGGCTGGTACCGACGGAGCTAGATAGTTGTAGATGGTTTCGTTCATTACTGGCGCCATCAACATTGTCAGACCCAAGAATCGAGAGAAGATACCCTTAAAACATCTTTCATCGTTATCACACTTGTCGGTAGGCTGACACGCAGCTTCGTACATGATTTGGGTTCCTGGCATGAAGAAGACAGTGGCACGTTCCCAAATGTGGTTGATACGATCAAGCCAGATTGAGTCGTTGGTATAATTGTAAAGATACGCGCATCCAGACAGGAAAAGTCCGTAGTTATAAGTCCATTCAAGGTCGGTGATCTGAGTACAGTTGCCAGCAATAAGTGCACCATCAAAAATACGCCAACCATCTTCGGTAGTGTTGATGAAACTGACACCAACAAGCCAGTCGAAAATTCTCTCGGCCCATTCAACATAGGTATCGTTTCCGGTAAAGCGGGCTAGTCGAGCGCCGATGTGGAACATGCATCCGTTGGAAACAGAGTTTTTGTAGTTGTAACCGTTGTTCCACATGTAAATCTGCCATCGGAGACCACCATTGCAACTAGCAGCATCCCAACGAGCAGCCATGGTGTTGAACACAGCCTGAGCCAAGTACAGCCATCCAGGCTCATTGTCGGCAGGGTTTGAAAAGTTCCATTCAGCAGCAGCCATCACGGTGACACCCCAAAAGCCCTGATCGTCATTGCCCTCAGTAGTGGTCTGGTTGAGAGGCATATAGTCCCAATTTTGGCCGACTTGAAAAAGAAGGGCCTCCTTGATGATCTCATTGTAGCTGGTGTCGCCAGTGTAGTACCAGTAATCAAGCATAGAGTTCCAAGCAGCGCCGGCTTCCCACCAATAGTATGGGGCTGAAAACATACCGGGAGTTCCACCGTACTTGTCTCCAGTGTAGTAGTCCATAAGGCCTGTAGCTAGCAGAGCCAGGTTTTCGTCTCTAGCGGTGACGTTGTTCATGTTGAAGGAAATCGCGTGCACTTTTGTGGAGGCCAGCAGGGACCACAAACACAATAGGGTTGACTGGGCTGATCGTATTATCATTTTGAAAAATGCTGTAGATGTAGTTGACCTGAGAGAAAAAGCAGCTGAAGGAAAAAAAAATCCGCGGGGTACAGGAAGGCAGGAAAGGAATATGTGAATAAAAGCGTATATATTTAAGAGAAGGAGAGAGAGAGAAGAGAAGAAGAGAAAGAAAGATAAATAGGAGAAGAAAGAACGTAGGGTTTGGGAAAAGTTTTCTTTATATAGCTGGAAGCAAGAAAATTAGGGGGATGCTAAAGCCGGAAGAAGGAGGCTTATAAACAGAGGATGTATGTATTTTTAACACCCACAACGTACACAACGCACACGCCGGCCACTATAGTTCGGGATGGCTGGCCTTTGACCTGGCGCTCTCTGGAGCAATTCTCAGGCTTTAAATAGAATATATTCATCAGATAGCAGCCGGCGTTTTCCAAGCGCCACAGAGCTGTTTATTACCAGGAAGATCGTGTTAGAAGGGGGTGTGTGTGTGGGAATATTTTGTGTTTGTGTTGTTGTTACGTATACATACACTCTGGCTCTATTTCGCGCGCGTTGACTGTGATACTGTGATACCGTGGATGCTACGGATGCTATGATGTCGACGTTGGTCTGAGAGCCACTGTTGATACGGTGGCTCCACTAATTCTGTGCTGTCTTCCACGCCTGGCGCGCGTTTACGGACGGACCCTCGTATGCAATTGCTTGTGATCGAGGCCGGCTCGAGCTCTGAAACGTCCTGAACAAGGTTTCGGCTCCTCAGGACTGCGAAGTTTCCAGCTCGTGCCAGCCGACCCGGTGCTTCCTCCCGCCCTGTGTGTACACCGATTGCTGACACCGATACATACAAGCCGATTCACGTGGTTTACAATTATTCCGCCTTGTTTGTTTGCCTCGAGCCGGCTATGACGTAGATAGCCTTCCTCGTACCCTATTTTTTTTTTTTTTTTTTTTTTTTTTTTTGGCTCGCAAGTCTTTTCATTAGCCAGTCCTTCTTCTTGCTTCCTGGCGTTTTCTTCCGAGAAATGCAAAACGGCTTTTTCGTTTATCAAGCCAAGATTCTCCAACATTGTTTTCACAAGTACATCATGCAGCATAATATTCCACATAACCACCTAGTTAACTCTATCGCTTTTGTCTCGTTGCCAAGACTTATCTAGAAAGAGGGAGATGCTTATTTGGCTTTTCAATATTTACTTGGCTTTGGTTTAAAGTGTTCTTTTCCTGTTGGAAATATGATAGAGTTTCTCAGCTTGGTGGAGCTTGTTTAAGGTTGCAAACCTCAGTGGGAGCAACAGTGGCTTAGTTACGTTCATTCCTCTCGATAAAATTACAACTGTTTCGTAGTATTCGTAATATATACTACTCGCAAGTTAAATGCAGTTTTCTCTTTCTCTTTCTCTGTTTCTTTCTCTGTTTCTTTCTCTTTTTCTTTCTCTTTCTTCTGTCATTACTTGCAAGTCAACTCTCTCCATTACCATTTGTCCTGCTTTACTCTCTTGCTTTAAAAAACGAATCGTTCGATAGTTTGATTACCAACTTCTCTAATTATCTCGTTTCTTTTATGGTTACATGTAAGCATGCGGAAAATGCCAGCTCCAACTATAAATCGTTCGTTCACAAGCCACAACATGCTCAATCGCTGCAGTAATAAGATTATTACACTCTCTGACGTTAATCTCCAACATTTTCAAAGCAATCCGGCCACTAGCAATAGATTTTCAATGATATTGAACACTGGAAATAGCTTTATCCCCTCAACTGTTTCCGGAGAAGATGGCTCCTGCAGCTCTAGCATTGAACCCACTGCTTTTACAAGATTGAACAGGCCCAAAACTCACAGCAGTACGGTTTCATCCCCATTTCAAGTAACTAAACCCAAAAGAGTCAATAGGAAGCGAAAAAGGCTGGCTGGTCGTGCCAAGGAAGACTTGAACTATATACCGGACAGTGCATTTATCATGGAGATTGACAAAAGTACAATACACAGGCATCAAGCCCGGCTAGAAAACCCAAATAATAATTTGGCCAATGATATTACTCGTCCTTTCACATCTCCAGAAACACTACCCTTTTCTACCCAAATGAACTTTTCATGCTTCTATCCCATCCCACTTCAAACAACTTTACCCGCAAGTCTCGATAGTTTGATTGAGGACGACTACGACTACGGAGACTATCGCTCTGGAAGTAGTTCCGGCGGTAGCGGAACCATTGACGGCATTTCAGAAATGGACCAAGATGACATACTTGACGGTATCACAACTCTATTAGACACTTGTAGTCTAAGCGTGAACTGGAAAAATCACATACACAAGGCTTGTCTAGAAAAGTCTGTCTGCCGCGCTGAGAATGCAAAGAAAAGAAGTGGCATGCTGGTGCTGATTAGCAAGCCGCAGACTAGGTCTATATATTCTAATCCACCTGAACGACTCCAGCAAATCCATCAAATGGAGGATACTCAACAATGCACGGGTTCAAGCTCAAGCCCTTTCAATGAGAGTAGCAGTGGAGAATTTTGGGAATGTTAGATGGCAAGGACCCTAAAAATTCTGACTTGCAGCTACATTCTTTTGACAAATCTTAAACTGGCCAAGCTGTTTAAAACTCATATTATCGTACAAACATGTGTAGAATTAAAATCACTATGTCATTGGGTATAAAGGTATCACAATGTATATTTCTTTTATCATCATCGTGTATCGACTATCCAACAGATGTATTATCCTAATTCCGAATCATTGAATTTATTTTTCAAGTTGGCATCTTTTACATTGAACAATAACCACGGATATGTGTTTTGGTATGACATGACTGCCGAGCATGGGTAACAAGTACAGACATCCTTTGGTCAAATTAAACTTTTTGGCAGACGCGTGCTGAATTAGGCCCTAGACCTCTCAGTAAAAAGGTGGCAAAACACATCAGTTTATTCACTATTTTATCTTATCATGTCGCTTTCCACTTTGTTCATCCCATAAACCTAAGCATAGTACAACTCCAGGTTCATACCATTGTGGATTTCGTAATCGGCTAAAGTAATGTGGTCCTTATAAACTGTGTATCCCTTTTTAAGAACTAAAATAGTAATAATAATAATTTAAATGTGTTAGAATTAGATAGACGTTGTGACATTTGGAGAAAAAAAACTCTCCATATACACCAAAATAACTTACTGATCTTGCTGGGTTCAGTACCAATCTGCGCTGCAAGAAGCTTCTTGAAATCCCCAACTGTGTCATCTGGAAGAGCCTTCACGCGGACCTTCTTGCCAACTCTAGAGAAAAGAAAAAAAAAGCAGATAGCGTTAATAAATATAGGCTTTGAACCAAAACACATGGCAATGCCAAGCTCATTGTTTATAAAAACTTTCGCCAAACAGCAATTTCGTGATACTTACCGATCGTTACAAACAACTTCAATCATTTGTGGGCGGATATATATACATATATATGTATATGAAGGATTGTTCTCTGTTCAAGAAGAGTTGGTGATTTGGAAACAAAAAAAAATACCAAGAAATTAAAGGAATACTAGTGAAAGTGGGACAGGTATGCCAGCCTTTCAAGATGTTAGTTACCCTACCTGAACCACCCATACCATTCACTCGCAAGCCAAACCTTTATTCTAAGCATCCCAAAAACACTTTCTGGAAACCACGACATGGCACAAATTCCATATATTTCCAATCAAGTTTTTGTTACCAACGGAATAAAACTTCTAACGATAGATCCAGCAAAAAGAAATCTCCGACACGGGGAATTGAACCCCGATTTGCCCGGTGAGAGCGGACCGTGCTAGCCATTACACTATATCGGACTTTATATATCTGTTCATAAGTTTGTACCCATAAAAGGAGTAATGTAAGAAAAAGCACATCTAAATAGAGGAATATACGGTAGTTTACATTTATAAAGTTGGAAATTAAGAACAAAGACACAATATAAGTTGTACATAAAAGTAAAGTTTCACAAACTCATGTCAACCAAATTGGACATCTCTACATCATGTAAAAACAAAAACAGGAATGGATGTGGATATAAATTTTGGTAATTAATTTCTGTTATAAACTGCACAACATTCATACACTACAACTGGATAAAAAAAAATGTACCTACCACGAGAGAATAGGTGTGAGGCAAAAAGATGATTCGACCCAGGATCGAACTGGGGACGTTCTGCGTGTTAAGCAGATGCCATAACCGACTAGACCATCGAACCATGTGTTTCTTGAAAGTTTTACAAGATACTTGCTATTTAAAATAATACTTAGTTTTTAGTTGAATGTAAAATCTTTAATTTAAATAGCGCTAAACAGTGTTAAAACGTTGAAGAATTGGTTCCTTTTTTGGTAAATAAATAGAATGATATCACAGTGTCTTTAATATAGTTTCCAAGAGTAGTACTTTAACATCTAGTAACCCCAGGTCTGGCTTTGGTCCACCAAATATACGTTAGAAGATAGTGTTGTGGTTATGATTGGAATTTTGGAAGATGGATATTCAAATAGGATGTATCAACTAATGATTCTATGACAGTTACAATTCGACTTGAAATAGCAGACCTTTGGAGTATCAAAAACGGTTCAATCATATGCATTTCTAGGTTGTAGGTATACGAAATGCCGATTAACGTATATTCTTCTGTCCACACTATCCATATTCCAATATAGCCAAGCCACCAATGCGTCTACCACACTATATATATATATATATATATATATATATACCCCTGATAGTACATTTTTGATAACTGTATCAGGTTAATCATATATCAAAGGTTCGTCTCTTGCTGTCGCATTCTCCGCGCTGGTCTCATTCAGCACAGTGTTGCGAGTCTTTGCCCGATCTTGGATCAACTTCTTGCCGAGCTTACCTTGTTGTGATTTTGAGTTTTGAAGACGTGCCTATTTTGTTGTTTTACATTTGTTTTCTGGTTAGTAAAAAAAAAAACACTCTTGTTTTCCATGTCTGTTTGTGCAAAACACATGTGTTCAAGCACCACTTACCTCAGCCGCCAATGCCGCTTTCTGTCTTGGGTCTTCTTCTTCTTCAGCTCCTATTCCTCCTAATGATCTTCCATTGCCGGCAAAGTTATTCTGCGGCGCCCTGGGTGCTGTTTTGCCTGTGGTGTTTGCTGGTGCGGTGGGAGGGGCGCGAGAGGCGCTTGATGCTGGGGCGCCCCCTAACGTTCGTCCTTGGCCTTTTGGTTTAGATGCACCACATCCCATTATTGATTAACTGGATGTGAAATAGTTGTGTAACGACGCGGTGATTGTTGCCTCTAAGCAATAATCTTTCTAACGTGGGTTATAAGGAGTCCTTGGTATACTGTCTATCAATTTGGTATCTTTATAAAAAGGTTAATGCTCAATTTTGTAACACCAAGTGTGAGTGTTTTGTAGGCAATCTGTACAAACCTCTATAGTCGTTGTTGGACTCTGATGTTGGCGTAAAAAGGTAAAAAGTGGTTTATTTCAGCTATGACTTGGAAATATTACCCAAATTATTGAACGGAATTTGTGTATATTGTAGTTATATGGGACTGACAGCAATTGAGGATGTGAATGAAAAGAATAGTAAAAAGATAGTAGTTGAAACCGCACTATTGGTGAGGAAATATCAAAGGGCTTAGGGCTTAGGGCTTGGCTCGCAATGCTAGAGCCTAGTTGGTTCCACGTGATGAATAGCACAGTGTCTTAAAACAAGTCCCGCAAATCAGCACACCTTTTATGCGCAACACACATGACCAGCACGGGACCGTCGGCATATAAGCATCGCCTCGAATTTACGTGTAACCGCCGGCATTCGCCATGTAAAAACCAACAGCTAGGAGCAGGGAAAACAATGCTCCTCCGACTTTCGTTTGATGTCAGAGGGGCCGTGCGGCAAAGGCCTTACAATATACCTGCACAGAGTCACATGATGGTATGGTCCACACTGCCAGCTATGCGCTCAAATGGCAACGGAGACTGATTTGACTGGTACCAGCGAGTAATGATAAAACCTCAATAGCTCGGATGTGGATCTAAAATGCGTGAAAAAAGAGGCAAAAGAGCGCTGCGTGCAACTGATGTCAATATAACACGTTTATAACATGGTATCGGGAAAGCCCAGGTAATTAGAACTAGGTTGGTTGTCACTATAATACCGGCCGCACCACGTGATCATCACACTGGTTCATTTTTTTTTTACCCTATGTCCTTTATGTCCCTTTTCCTCTTCTCCTTTCTAACGTATGATTTTGCTGGTCGCCGTTTTTTATTCGGCTGATGCCTTTAGTCAGATTTGCAAAAGCCGGACCCTTCTCATGCTACAAACCGCGGTGGCGAACTCGTAAGATGGGTTGAGAACGTGCGAGTGATTTAGAAATGACGTGAGAAACGTGGGTAAAAAAATAGAAAAACAAAAAAAAAAGGTGCATTTTTAGTGGCAAACAAATAATAGGCTGAGCCATGCGTGTAAAAACATGAAATACCTAAAAAGATACATACGAACGTTGCATGTATGTAATGCTTGGCTACGGGAATTTGAAAACCAAACGGTTAGCCACTAAAAACGCAGAATCACCGCTCTGGAATTCCAAAACCCAGCGCGCTCGCCGATAACACCACATCCTGAGAGCCCTCCACCACGTCATCCTTCCTTACCAACCCAGTCATGGGAACATCCCGCCAATGAGAATTTAGAATTTAGAATTCCCAAACCAGGGTTACCGGAAAAGCAACGTGCTCATGCTCCCTTCTATTATTCCTAATCGAGAAATCGTTTTATAAGAGAATACATATTCCATTTTTATTTCCTTGCAAACAAGATTCTATATACAAATGAGGGGTGAGAGCAAATTAATAGTCAAAAAGAAGAGAAAGACCCAGAAAATAATCAAAAAAAAGATACACAATACAGAGAGTTGAATAGTTAAAAAAAAATATTTAAACAAGCACAAAAACAACTTGCCGTAGCAAAAAAGGTAGATATTCTCTTTCATCGGAGAGTAGAGGCATTAGAATTCACTAAAAAAATAATCGTGTAAAAATAATAGTAATAATAAGGTGCAAAGAAAACATCAACAATTTGAGATTATCATTAAATTAGTTTATCAGTCGTCATAAAACGACAAGAAAGAAAGCTGTGTCGAAAACAGAAATGCTGGCAAGATTAGACGCCACCAAGTGTTTCCATCATCTTTACGAAAAAAGAAAAAGATAGTAAAGAGGTTAGGTTTAAACCACATTAGCGGTGGCATCGTCAAGAATAGAATTGGGAATGTGGAATGTCGAGTTGTGTTGAACGCGGTCTTCCTTGATTTCAATGTAATTTTGGTTAAGAAGATTGGACCAGAATGCCTGCTTGGGGGCGAAATGGTCGTTAAAAGCAATAGCCTTGTTTGCACCAACTAATGCGTGGTCTGAAATCTCTCCACGCACAAGGCACTCTGAAAAGATGTTGGCAAATATTTCTTCGCGTGAGTTTGGGTAGCAAGCCCGTAACAGAGCAAGAATGTCAAGGGCTTCAATGCTTGAGCCGTTCTTAGCATTAGACTCCTTCTTGGCCAGTCTTAGGCGGTTCCATCGATCCAAAACATGCTCCTCTGTGACGGGAATGTTCTCGTAGGAGTTAAGGATAATGCGGCAAGAAACCGTATCTTGGGGAAGGTTGTATACTTCAAAAGCATTGATGATAGTACTAATGATTTCAGCGTCACCCCATGGTTGGACGTTGGAAAGGAGTGTGTTGAGGAAAATTGGGCTGATGTCGACACGGGTCTTGATGTAAAACTGAATGATATCCTTAAGTCGCATCACAGCCTCAGGAGTGGGTGAAGGGTAAGTTTGCATAAAACATTGAAGGAAAGTGTTCACTGTAATACTGAACATCCACTCACCCATAGTCTTAGGAATGTGAGCAATATATGTTCTCCAAACGCTTTCTACTTCGTTCAAGGCATTCTCGCTGTCAGAAGTCCAGATGCGCTCCATAAGACGAACAACTGTGGATGGATGGGTTGTGGCCTTGTAAGGAGTCTTTCCTTCCATACCTTCGTAAAAGAACTTCAAAGCCGTTTCAACATCGGTGCAGTCACCAACAAACCTGTCGTGGATACGACCGAGAGCATACTGTTCCTCAGGGTAGCGAACAAGAACTTTGCTGAAATGATGGAGGGCATCCACGTTCTTGCCGTTCTTAATAAGAGCACCGACAATAGCCTGTTCCAAGTTGGGGGACTCGCCGCCAGAGGCCTTGGATTCTTCGTAAATAGCGAGAATAGTGTCGAAAGGAGTATTGGCAGCGGTCATAAGATCAATAACGGCACCAACAACGTGAGGCTTCCAAACCAAGTTGGCACATCGTGATCTGGATGAGTCAGAAAGTTCTTTCCAAAGCTCGATACCTTCAGCAGGAATATCCATAGTAGCAAAGGCTGTAAAGAGATGAATGAGGCCCCAGGGTGCACAGGTAACGACACCATTTCCGAGGTCCTGAGCGACAGTTAGGATATGGTTCTTGATGACAGCAGTTTCATGAGAAAAGTCCTTATGTTCGGACTTCTTCTTGTTCATCTGTTTACGAGTTACTCGAATGCTGGTGTGGAGTGTTTGGAGAAGTCGAGCAATGTCGCTTGGCCCAAAGGGATTGACGGTTCTAAGCTTCATGTAGATGTTCATAGACTGATCGAGATCAAGCATCATGGAAGATGATCGAATTCGGCTCATCTGAACGTAGTTATCAATCTTGTCTTTGAAAATATTCAATTCATCCTGGTAGGCACCTCTCTTAAGTTTGCTGTCGATAGGAAAGCTGGGTTTTGAATTAGAGCTTGCGTTGTTGAGAGAGCGGATCTGGCGGTTAGGGGCGTTGTTGGAGTTGGTGGAACCAGTGATGTGCTGGTTCTGGTATGGGATTTTAGGAACAACAGTAGATGGAACAACTGACGAAATAGCACGAATGGATGCCTGTCGGGAGGCAATTTTAGAAAAGAGCATTGTGGCGATGAATGGTGATAAAAAGAGCTGGGAGAAGGAAAAGGGAAAGCCTGAGGGGTAGTGTGGTATATATACCACAGAAAAATTTGCAGTAGCACAGCGTAAATTCTTACATCAGCGGCAGATTACATATAATTTACACAGAGGTCTAGCTCAGCGCCATCACCTGATTCGCTGACATAACACGCGTCTTTCCTCCGTACGTGACACTGGTGCGACCTGTAACACCTGTGTAACACACACCACCGCCATTCTTTCCAAACAAACAGCAGCCAGGCACGTACAGATCGTACAGATTAGAGAATAGAACAGAGTATATCTTCCAACACCACTGGTTCCAACCTTCTTCATCAACATGTCCGGCTCTTCCGCACCGTCTTCCATAAAGTACTCACATACCCTCTGGTCCCCTTCCGATACCATTCGCGATGTCGCTGAGGTTTTGGGAATCAGCAACCTTCCGGACGAGGTAGCCAAGTCTCTCGCCATGGAAGTGGAGTATCGAATCCATGAAGTGGTAGAGGAAGCTGTCAAGTTTATGCGCCACAGTAGGCGTACCGTTTTGAATACCAAGGATGTCAGCGCAGCTCTTCGCGTTTTAAATGTTGAGCCTCTCTATGGCTATGAAACTTCGCGCCCACTGATGTACAAGGAAGCTATGGTTGGTCCTGGACAAACATTATATTATGTTGACGACGATGATGTTGATTTTGAAAAGATCATCAATCAACCGTTGCCTAAAGTTCCACGCGCTACAAGTTTTACAACCCACTGGCTGGCTATCGAAGGTGTTCAACCTGCCATCCCACAGAACCCACTACCCTCTGAAGTTAAAGCCATCCACCCACAAGTTCGTGGGTCGCAAGTAACACACTCAATATCAGCTCTCGCTTCTGACGTTGAAGTTAAGCCTCTTGTCAAACACGTCATTTCTAAGGAACTTCAGATTTACTTTGACCGTGTAGTTGAAGCCCTTTTACAGCCGTCAAAGGATGATCCAGTGAATTTCAGCGATAAACCAGAAGGCACCGGCGATCCATCTGCATTGCGTAACATTGCTTTGAACTCTCTTAGAAATGACCCCGGTCTTCATCAACTTGTCCCATACTTGGTTCAATTTGTCCAAGAACAAATCTCGCAAAACTTGAAAACAAGCCTTCCTATCATATCCACCATGCTGGAAGTTATCCATGCAATGATAGACAATCCCAACATTTTCATTGAGCCATACATTCATCAAATAATGCCTTGTCTTTTGACCCCGTTATTATCCAAGCGCGTCGGGAACACTCCTGAACCGCATACATCCAGCACGGACGAAGGCCATAATACTGAAATTACCAATGACACTACAACAGAAGAGACCAAATCTAAATTTGAACCGGCGATTCGCGAAAGTTATGCCATCCGTGATTTCGCTGCATCACTCATTAGTTCAATTTCAGATCGCTACAGTGCTGTCTACTACAGCTTGAAGCCTCGTGTTACACGAACGCTGTTGAAGGGTTTTATGGATGTCAACAGATCAGTTCCATCATGGTACGGCTCTATAGTCGGCATCCGTGGACTTGGGGGAGAAGTAGTGCGTGTTGTAATTGTTGGAAACTTGAAGGCCTGGTACCAGGGAGTTTTACCTCGCATCACGGATTCGCGCGAAAAGACATTATTATCACACGCAATTTTGGATGCATTGAGAACTCTCAAAAAGCAAGTTCCTACCCTGCTTGTCGACGAGAATGGAAATATCCCCACCAACTCAGTGTTGCCATTATCGGAAGAAGAGAGAGAAAAGGTAAAGGCACTAACGGGTGAACTGTTTTTTGAGTTTTTGATGGCTCAGAAAGATGGATACGAAGTTGGCCGTGCTTTGTTGGTTTAGTTGTAATATTTATATCAAGTCAATTGGGTGTGCTATATTGGTTAGATTTCATAAAATGTTTATTATTAGAGCTATGTATTATATTTCGTACAATATCCTTTTTGTTTACGAGTTCTTTTTATTATTTTTATCTTGTTAGTTTGTATTTAATTCAATTTCACTGGATGAAATACTGGTTATAAATAATGCAATTAGTTTTGGATAACGTGAAAATGTATAAATACACAAATTAAAAAAATATTAATAAGAAATTGAAAATTTCAAGTTGGTTTCAATTTCAGCTTTTTGTTTTTTTCCTTTTAGGAGTCAACAAGATTGCCTCGTTAAAAATTCCACTTCCATCATCGCTATTCCATTCACCGCCAATTACTTGCGTTGCCTCATTTTGCGAGCCATAGACTGTGTGAGTTCTTCCAGCAGGAACCATTACAGCCTCAGAACCGCCAACACTGTTGCTGAGTTGTTCTTCGAATGATGAAAACTTCTTGGATCTAGAAAAGTCACCTAGGGAGTCAATTTCATCAGCGTGTTCATCTCTATCGCCAAACTCATTAAAAAATGGAGGCAGTTCATGGAATGGGCCATAATCGTGATTTGACTGACCGTTGGGGATTTGTAAACTGCGTGGCTTTTGAGGAGTTCCTAAAATAACACCATATTCATCTGCAGCTGAATAGTCGCTTTGAAATACACTATCCCGGTCGTGAAAAATATTTGATGGATGGTAAGACTGGCGGCGATTGAAAGAAGAAGATGAAATAGCACCAAGTCGACGACCAGTACTGGGGCTTTGATTAACTGGCACCGACATTTCATGGGCATATTCCTCATATTCATACGCTGGAATCTGGGTGTGTCTTCTCGATTTATCTCTTTGGTATCCTTGAGTGCCCCTATTGTCCCTATATTGTGACTTCTGAAATGATCCATAGTAGTCTTCAGAAGCTTCGTATTCAGGGCGTCTTCTCTTCTTAGGAGTGCTTCCTACCTGAACCGCTTCTTTTTCTGACATAGTCATTGTACTTTGACTTTGACTAACCCGCTCAAATTCTCCTGACCTTCTATAATCTGAATTTGAGGCCATCATTCCACCAGGCATACTATGTCGACTTTTCTTTGTTTCTTTTGTAAGGGTATGAGAAATCGAGGACACAAGTGTAGCACCAAATCTTTTTTGCTTGGTGACTTGGGACGAATCATTGGTATCTTCTATAACAGAATTAGAAGTCTTTTTGGAAAGTTTTGCAGTGGAGCGGCGTGGCATTTCAAATATATTACGAGTTTCTGATACTTGCTGGGAAGTCATCATAAGACCACCTCGGTGGATTGTTGGAATAGGTGTGACTTCCTTAGTTGCCAGCCTCCTATGCAGCCCAGTAGTAGAAGACGAAGTTGAATTCCTACTCAAAGGCAAACTGGGTATATTTGGCGAAGGAAGGCTAACATTATCAGCGGGGGATGATACTATAGACGCTGATCGAGAACGTGAATAACTAGATGCAATATTCGATTTTGATGCAATCCTAGTTCCAAGTTTAGGAGCCAAGAAAGAGTCTTGTTGAATAGAAGACAACAAGCTATCTTGAACAGAAATAGATGTGAATGATGATTTATCTGGCCCTAGTGAACCACCAGGAGGTACGGAAGCTGTCATAGAGATAAATGATTCCTCATCGCGTTTACTAGCAGACTTTGCAGCAACACCTCTTCCACTAATACCCTTTGCAGTCTTGAAGAATTCTTTGCACTTGTGCTCAAGCCGAGCATTGAAAAATGGCAAAACAACCTCACGACAAAACTCCTGAGCTTTATCCGACTCAGCTAAAACCTGAGCAGGTGTGCGTTTCAAAGAGGTACCGCCTTCAGTTGTATTAGAACTGGCCTTGGGGTTTGAAGATTTTGAATTAGTTGCAGTCTTGTTAGCTGTATTAGCGTCCACTAGTGTTATAGCTTGCCAGATACACAGCCTGTCAAACAATAAATCTGAATAAGAGTCTAGATTGATTTTTTTCCCTTGAAAGCTTGTAATGGTTCCAATGGGATATAATAGTTTCGAATTGGTATCTTGTTTTGCAATCTCATCATCACTACTGTCTTCATTGGAATGGTTTTCTTCTGAATCATCAATATATGATAAGCCAACCTTTGGCCTTGCGGCTCCAACTTGTCCTGTTCCTAACTTTCTCTTGACTGGCCCAATTGCCAATCTTCTTTTCACAACCTTTTTCTTCTTCTTGTGTGGTTGCAAAGAATTATGTACAGTACCATCGTGTTTTAGGGTTGAAACTAACTGTTCCTGTAACTTTTGAAGAGACATAACTTCCAACAACAGGATTAGTTGTAATTGGATTTCCCGGACCTTTAACATTTCAATCAGAGCATTTAACGAGAGCGGTCCCCTTTGACCGCTTATCTGACTGAACGTATTTTGAGCTACCTCAGATGGCATAGAGGAAGACACGTTTAAAGATAATTCTCTGAACAACTCTGGGTGCTTTTGAGATTTTGAAATGACCCACTGTTTCAAATACTTAAATTCCATATCGCTGTACGCGCCCTTTGTGTAATTAAATCCTGAACCAGATGAAGCAAACAACTTTGCAAGATCACCCTCCATGAAAATATCATCAGACAAATCATTTTTTCGTGACCTAGAGTCTGCACTAGTTTTGCTATTCGCCTGATTAGATTCAATTGATATCAAGGTATGAGCGAAATCGTCACGATTATATTTGGAATCAAGGTCTTGCACTTCTAGAATTAAAGTAGAAAGAGCCGAAATCAAGGTATTAATTCCACTATTCATAGATTCCTGTTGTCCTGATGTCGATTGGGCCAATTTCTCATTATATTTTATGTCAATCTCACAGACTGCTCGAGCTCGTGATAACGTAGACTTGGCAAAGTATGCAATTGGGGTTTTTGTGACGTATAAAGATTCGTAATATTTACGCTTGATGTATAGCACAATATTTTCCGGTGTTAATGATGCTGGGTTTTGATGGCCTGTTAGATTATGAACATGATTTCGAGGTTTTACGAGACTAGGTTTGAGCATATCTTGAGTCTTAACTTCAGTGTGGTTCAAAGCTCTATTGTTACTTTGCATATTGCTTGATGTATGAGCAGAAAGCGAAAGAGGAATAGAATTTGATGGGTTTTTGGAAGAAGTAAGATCTTCAAGGTTAATACCGCATTCTTTTGTTAATGCTTCAAAGAACAAATCTGATATTTGAGAGTCCGATGTAAATGATGATTTAGGCGTTTCTTGGGAGTACAAGTTTTGGAATACATGGCTGTATTTGGTTTCCTCGTTCGACTGAGCAAACTGTTCATATTCTCTCTTTACAACGTGCTTCTCGAATAAAGGAAGATCGCGAATTTGTTTCATAGAAACGTTTTTGTGAAGTCGGATCACTGACCAAACCACATCATAGACATGTTCGATAAGCACAATGCTGACCTTCTTTGAGGCCGGGTTAACCAACTTGGCAAAAACAACTACTGGGGAATCATCGAGAGCGGAAAACGGGGTATCAAAGAATTTCGAGTGATTAGAATGCAATACATTAGACGAGGCGTTATTAGAGTCTTTAGAGAACGAGTTGAGGGATTCGTCTTGTGTAGGCAACGTGAGAGTAAATGGCTGGGACAATCTAGGGTTGTTCTCAATTTGGAGTGGTAGAAAGGTCCATGGGACCTTTGATTTAAGAACACGTTTAACGGGAAATAGCTGGAAAGGGAGTTTTGAGCTAGAAGAAGAGGAAGACTCGCATGGCTAATTTTATAATATCCAAAGTTAGTTATGATCTTGACCAGAAAAAAGCATCCAATGTAAACCATACAAATATTTCTATTCCCTTGAAATCTCTCTTAGTTGAAGCCATCAAGAATTAGGAAAATTAATGATTGCATTCGCAAACCTTTTTGTAAATCGTAAGGGATCTGGTATAGGTAAAGATGCGGAAACAGGAGGTGAAATTTGCAAAGTTCTTGCGGTCAGTGCTGTCTAATTTGATTCCAAATCAAGTTTTCGAAGTAAGCACATACTAAAAAAGTTCCAAAAGTAAACAAAGCCAAAAGGCTGAATATCACGTGAAACCAATTGCATAATCCACTTGCTTATAGAAGGGCAAACTTGACCAGGTAGTAAATTTAAAGCCTTGATCTAAACGATATCAAAACACCAAGCTTAATTACGAGACAGTCATTTGAAATGTTTTAATAGAAGGGAAGCTTCAATAATTTTAAATATGTACAAAATCTAATAAACATCCAATAGTAAGCAAAGTGAAAGGAGTTGCTGGACCAATCAAAATGAACACTCTTTGACATGCTGAAGAAGAACTATGAATCTAAGACCAAATAAGGGCGTGATATATCAACTGTGAGATTGGCAGGATGAATGGTATATGGGTATTTCGTTACAAGAATGCCATTTGTTCCATAATTCCCAACATTCTAACACAAGCGATTCAAGTCGTACACCTGCTGTTCGTCCTTCCATCCAATAAAATAATCATTTTAAGATTCTAAAGCTATTTACGGCACATTTAGTCTTTCTTTTCTAGAGGTCTCAGGATGTCGCCGTACTGGGATGGCTCCTCTTTAGTAGCTTGCATGAGCTCGTATAATTGGACGATTTGTTCGTCGCTCATCTTGGATAGTTTTTCCGCATCCAACTTTTCCTCTTTCCATGAATCGCCCTCAAGGGCCTCAGCGTATTTCTATAAGTGTGTTAATGTCCATCCAATAGAACTGGTTGTATCATGGTTTACTGCCTGTGCCACAGAGTTCACATACCTGCCATTGTGTCAAAAAACCAACAATGTAAAGTGGATTGTCGACCTTCTGATGAGCTTTAAACTCAGATTTGACATATTGATCTCCTATAAATCGAGCCTCTAGTGGAAGCTTTCTGTGGGATCGAAGAATTCTACGGTATAAAACTAAAGGAGGAAGCAACGGGCTGACAGGGCGCACTGTTCGTCTTGTAGCGTTCAATACTGGTGATACCTTCATTTTGGTAGAATGTGAAAAAAAGAGATGTTGCTAGTCTCTACTAGGTGTAAATGAGTATGGCTAATAGCTGGATGGGGTGGCAAGCACTAGCGCAAAGGAGATTTGAAATAGTAGTAATGGTGGAGTAGACCGTGAAGAAATATTACTATTGCAGATGATGTAACTAGTCCAAGGTGTAATACAATGACATACAATGCTAGCCGTTGTTGTTATGTAACCATGCGGAGTGCACCACCAACGAGACATTCAACGGTTTTTAAAACCTCAGAGCGGTTTGATCCAGAGCCATGCTACTGGCTATTGACTGGTGTCACTGTAAAAACATGTTAATAGCAATGTGTACTTGGAAAAGCATTTAAAACGTGTGATAGTGTGTGTGTTTTTCAGATGAGAGAGGAGATTGGACCAAAGACCAGCTTCTATTTAGGACGACTCCTTGGAACATAAGCACTATTCTGATACGATCGTTAAATTAGCAGCACAAGCTACAGGTGAACTAACTACCGACCAGTGCCATTTAATCCAATCTACAAGCTAGTATGGACAGCCAAACTCCACCGTGCCACCGTGTCTGTGTGGTAGAATGGTTCGAAACGTGGTTACCCTAATAGCCAAACGGTCGTTCCAGAATGTACCACACGGGCCGTAAATCAAGGACTGAAATGCATCTCAAAGTGGTAATTGGAAAATCTGCACAGCTGCGGTTACACTGCGAATCCAGTCCAGAAACACCACATGGATTGGAAGGTGCTGAGGATTTCAACGGCTTCTCTTTCTTCGAGTTGAGTGCATCTCTCGTCTAAATGCGCTGAGAGCACCCGTGCGATTACCGGATAGCGAACTGACGATTTGAAACACCTACTCGGCAAGATTGATGTGTCCATGTTATAATCACCGCCGACATTTTGAGGGCAACAGCGTTTAAAATGCCTCGTTTCAAAGAGTAGTACGTGGTTTTAGGTTGAAATGGACACTCTTTTTCGCGGCTCCAATGCAAGGCTGGACAGGTGTGTAACCATCGTGAAAAAGTATGTGCCTGTAGGTAGAAGATTCCAGAGTTTGCACAGTGACGATAATACTGATCGAGTAGGCGTATCCAAACACCTGAGATCGAGTGGTTTCCACAACTTCACATGGCTGGATTCCGGGACTTTATATATTCAGAAACAAAGTGCTCAATACCCCGTTAATCGATGCCGTCATAGCAGAGTGCCACACTGGCTGTAATTGCAATACAGATGTAGCCTGTATGTATGCCCATACATTACATCGGCAACGTTGAAACCAGACCTTAGATTGGTGTATTTGTAAGTTACCCTATACGCATTACGTAATTATTTCTCGACCGGTTTTCCAAACCTTCTCCACATCTACGCACTATCACGATGCCTCAGAAAAACGTAATATTAATAAAAACCAAGTGCCGTTGTATTTTGGGATATATAATGTTCCGTGTTGAACGTTTAACTCCCTTTTCTGAAAACCCTCCTGCGTCTTGTTATTTTTGATTTCATGTGGGCAATAGCTAAGAAACGACGGCATGAAAAGTATCAGCAACGAGACTCCTAAGATGGTTTTGAATGGAGTTGACAGGCTTTGAAAACTTTCTGAAACAGAACTAGAAATAGCCGGTAATGCTTACTAGCATAACTGGCTGGCATTGGCACACATTTAATTTGAAAAATTAGATCAATGCTGTCGTAACACTCACTGAGAGCTCTTTCGTCGCATGATCAAGCCGGCCTTTGTCGCTGCCATTTCCAAACCAGAAAAGTCCCTATGGTGCGCTTACAGTTTGTACGACCAAAGCCTATTTTTAACATTCAAGTCCAGCCTGTCCTAGCGACTGTATCCTAGGTCATGTACGCTTCACTGGCAAAATTTTGGTTTAGCTAGATGACATGTGTAGCCCTAGCAGCAATGCTAACAAGGCTAATGAGAAAGTGTAAAGACATATGAAAAGGGCCAGAATACCTTGAGTAGCATTAAAGTCGCACAAATTCTGTGAATGATCCAGTTTAGCTAGTGGTCATTGGCAAGTCCATAGATATAATGTAAAAGAATCCCCAAAGTGGGACTACTGAAATTTCGGATGCCAAGTTTGAACTTTCTTTCTTCCACCTCTCTTTTCCTCTTACCTATTGCCACCAGCAGTTTTAATCAGAACCTTTTTAGGCACATTGCTCTGTTATACCAAGCTTACTTTTCGTGATCCGATTGACCGGTCTTATTAATCGTTCGTCAATTTAATTTGTGTACAGTATTCCTATTCACCAGATCATCCTCATTCGAACTAAACTTGACACTGAAATCCCGCCGACTACTTGAAAAAAAAAGCATTAAACCAGTACATAATATCATATACTCAAAAACATTCTTTACAATCATCCAATAACTGAAAATTTCAGCAGCGCTTTGGATCAAATCTCGTTCTGACAGTTCAATATCATCAAAACATAAATCCCCACAAACTGTGAATCAGACAAGCAAAGGGCAAAAGACACAAAACATAAAACAGCTGAAGGATCAAACCCATCAACAAGTTTATTCAAGACATAACCTCATTAATCTCAGCCGATCGTCATCACTCTTATTGCTATTAATATTTCCAAAAAGCTCAGATTTCAACTGTACTGCATTGTTGGAAGAAGTTGCCCATTGCCGCGTCACCAAACCTTTTTACTGGCTCAAAAGCACTCACGGACATATTACACGTTCTGTCACTAACCATATTCACACACACACACACACACACACATAACATACAGAAAATTTTTCTCCTGTCCTTGACCCACTCCTTTTTCTACCACCCAAGAAAATTTTTTTCATTCTTTCTTTCTTCTACCTTTCTGTCTTAGTAGTCATCCTCTGCCCTTCCACTCTTTTCTTCCTTTCCTTACGGATTTTTTCGTTTTCACCCATTATCGTCGTCTTCGCATCCCTGTTTTTCGGCAATAATGTCTTCTGCACCCGTTTCTTACGCTGCAGTCGCTGCTAAAGATTCAAAGGAATCTACCACCCAAGCCTCTAATACCACCTCCTCCACCACCACAACCGAACCTGCCTCCGAGGCCCCTGTTTCTACTACTCCTCAACAAACATCTGAAAAGGACTCCACAGCCCCCGCTTCTAATGGAAACTCTCGAAAATCAGCAAAGAAGTCTAACACCAATGATACCGCATCCACTGACGAATCATCTGATGTTGATGTCTCTGAAGAATCACAATCCGCTACTGCCTCCAAGGATGCCATCCCAAGTATAAACAAGGAAAAGGCTGCAAGCTTGACCCCTGCCCCCGTTCCAAAAGTTAACGTCTGGAAAGTAAGACAAGGAGGCCTTAAGCCAGGACAATTACCATCTGACAGCAATGCTTCTTCCACTGACGTTCCTTCCCCCGATGCCCCATCTTCCCCCGATGCTGCTGACGCTGTTATCAACGGCACCTCATCCTCCCCATCTGCACAATCTACCCCAGTTTCTACCGCTGATTCACAATTAGATCCAGTTTCTTGGCCTAAGCCAGATGAGTCTGATAAGAAGGAAACTGGCAGCGCTTCTGTTAACTCTGTTGCCTCCGTTACTGCTGCTAATCTTGCAAAGTCTAAAGCCGGCAAGGAAAAATGGGTTCCCGTCCAAATCGAGCCCTTCCCTGCAAAGGGTGGCAGAGGAAAATCATCCCGATCTGGTAACTCTAAGAACTCTCACCACAACTCTTCAAATAGCTCTGCTTCCAACGCTGGCTCTAGCTCGAATCACGGATCTGCCAATGGAAACTTTAACCAAGGATCTGGTTCCTCAAAGGGCCGAAATAGCAAATCTTTCAACAACAAGGCTGCTCAAGGAAGCAAGAAGCCAGCTGCTGACGCCACCAAGACTGGCTCTAGAAGTACATCCCAAACCCACACCTCACCAACACAACACAATGACCAACAGGCCCAGCAAACTACCACAAATACCACCTCTACCCCTAATAGCTCAACCCCCCAGACTCAACAGACCCCCTCTTTCCCCGTTCTTGATGAAAATGTTAATGGTGATGCTTCCAACAACACCTCTGCTTCCCCCTCTGGTTCTTCCAAGAGCGCCAAGGTTACCCCTGTTGCTAAGGCTCCTGGTGCTAGAAAAGGCCGTGGCTCTTTCAACAATGGCTACGCTACTGGTGAATCCCCCGAAGGTTCCACCTTTACACCTCCTGCTGGTGGCAATCACCATGCTGCTAATGGCTTCCACAGTAACCACCACCACAATCCTCACCACCACTCACACCATGCTGCTAATGGCCACCACTCGCATCGCAGAAATGCAGGTGCAGGCGCTGCTAACGGCACTACCAGCGGCGCTGCCCCAACTAATGGACACGCTGCTAATAGCAAATACCAACAATACAATGCCTATAATGGTAACTCCTCTAACCGAAGAATCAACTCGAGTCATTACTCTTCCAAGTACTACATTCATGCTGACTACAACCCAGTTTATAACCCAGTATTTGTCAACCCTATTTCTGCCCCAGATCCTGTTCAACTTGTGATGATTCAGCTTGATTACTACATGTCTGTTGAGAACTTGTGCAAGGACATGTATCTCCGTCGCCACATGAACGGAAGCGGTTGGATTTCATTTTCCTTCCTCGCCGATTTTAACAGAGTTAGACATGTTATTCACGGCGATCTCAGCATTCTTCTTGAGGCTGCCAGACGCATCGAGTCCGCTGAAGTCAGTGAGGATGGCACCAAGGTTAGACCACGCTCTTGGGCTAACTGGATTCTTCCTGTTGCTGATCGTGCTCCTGAAGCTAAGGAGGAGGACAGCACTGCTCCAGCCAAGGCTGCCCCTGTTGCTATTGAGCCCCATAAGCTTGTTTTTAACGCTGCCAATGCGGTTCCATTCATCCCCAAGTCTGAAGCTTTTACCGCCACTGCTAATGGCACCTCCAACCCCTCCACTGCCTCTTCAACCTCCAATTAAATGCTGACGAGTTGCAATATTACACAATCCCGAATAATATTGAGTGTTTAATAGAGAGCTTTCCTGCAATGATGGTTTATAGAGGGAGAGAAAAAGAGGCCATGTGTATATATATTTTTGTGACGATATTCCCTTTTGGCAGTTAAGTGGTTGGCTTTTAGATTGCCTAATTAGACACTCGGTATATCTTGGGACTTGTCTTTTATGATAAATGCCGTTTTTGCTTGATTTACTGATGCATCTGTTTGCACTTTTTACTATTTTTTCTAAATTACCCTTATTACCCCCAATCCTTGAAAAGTTTTGTTATTTGTTTTAGTAAACGTTTTTTTTTGTGATGGATACGATCAGAAAGAGAGAGACTGCGAAAAAAAAAAATAAGAAACTCGCATATTATGATGGGTCTCTTACTTTCCATTAATTTATAACCCCAGCATCCTTAAAAATGACCATCACACCTCGAAAAATTTCCGCAGCATCCTTTTTTTTTGCTTCAATTGTTTGATTTTTAGGACCTGAGATGCCCTTTTGCTTACAACCCAATTTTAGTCAAAAACAACCCACACCTACACACTAAATTTCTTGAATAGTTTTACAGTTTTTTTTTTTAAAAAAAAATCACTTTATTTTTGCTGTTGGTATATTAGTAGTATTGTTAGTTTAGTATTTTTTTTTCTTTTGCTCTCAACATTTTCCTTTATATATACATATCCTGATATTTAGTAGTTGAATCTTTTTTTTTTTCTTTTTTCTTTTTTTATAGTCTTTTTACCAAAATTACAAAAAAATAAAATCCCTAAAAAAACGAAATGAGTTGCAAAATCCCATAATGTCAAAGTTGCTAAATCACTTTTATGAAAATAGTAAGAGGTATATTGGCAAAGTATGCCTTGTTAGCTAGAATGTCTTTAAATTTCCAGGTACTACTAGTTTAGGGCCGAATAATGAGAGGGAGCGTGGAGAAAGGTAACTCCAAAAAAAGGTTCAGTTTGTGTGTGTATGTGAGTCACGCTGACAAAATATATATAGACTTGTGAACAAATTTTTTTTTTTTTTTTTTTTTTTTTTTTTTTTTTTTTGGTGTTGATGGTTTCTGTTCTAGGAAAACTGGCCTTGACAATCTGGCAAGCGATATAGTAGTGAAATGTTAGGTGTTTTAAGCGTTGGGAGTACGAGCGATTAACGCTGTAAGCTCTTTTTGTTCTTTTTTTTTGCATGTATGTATGTATGTATGTGGTGTACATACATGATGGGCACGGGTATGGATATGGGTATGGGCAGAATTGTTTTTGACAAGGGGTAGAAAAGTGGCACGTGACGGGCATGAGCCACCGGGACTACCCCACATGTCTGTTCCCAAGTTATGGAATATACACCCGTGTATGTGAGATGTATAGAGAATAGAGAACAAACAGCTATTTTTTTCATTTTATTGTTTTATTGTTTTATTTTTTTCGCTTCATTCTACATATGTAAACAAATAGCACATAAAAATATGTTCGATTAGAGCTTTCGGCTTCTTCCAGCAGCAACTTCCCCAGTAGTAGCGAGGCGTATATCTGCGATCAAGGTTCATGCCAACTGCTGTTATTTGCGGTTTTGACCGGCTAATACATCCAGAAAGGGTCCAATGCAAAACACGTGCAATTAACAGCAATATCACATGACTCATATTTAACTATACTAGCCAAAGTGGTTATCGCCATCTTGGTAATATAATTTTGATAAGACTGATCAAATGTACTTATTTTTATTATTATTCTGAAAATATGCAATAACCCAATATCTTTACAATTTCAAAACCTCTCCCTCACACAATGTCTTTACACATCCATCTTTAATAACCTTCTCTATGCTATTTTGCTTACTGCCTCTCTCCGTATCAACCCTTCTAAAACAAGAAATCCCATACATTGGACCACGACTCACTGTCAATATACAAGAGCTTCATTGAATGAATCATTGAAGACTGCAATAGTGTAGAATCCAGTCTAAACAAGTACATCACAGCACCCCAGCATACACTGGCAAACACACTCCAAGCAATATTAGATATCGATTTGGCCTTGGGCGACAGTCTTCTAGTCTGGGTAATAAAGTCAATCACACCAATGGCGCCCTTGACGTGCTTGGTATGGTGAGGATGTGGGATACCAGCAGCACTATTTGTACGTGATCCAGGTGTAGAAGCGCAGTGTGCATGTGGTAATGGCGATTTGGTTGCTAGTCGTTCCAATATTCTGTCAAGAAGGAATTTGCAAACTCCCATAAAAACACGCGAGAAAACGTACAAAACCATTTGCTGGTTGATTGATGAAAGGCCTGCTCCAGGTGATGCTCGTCCAAAAACAACGTATCCTGCCACTAATCCTGCAATAAAAGCGTCACCTCCCTGTGTATGATTGTTGATCTCGTCTATTGTTCGAGGCACTACCTTTTGCATTGCCCCAGAAGTTCGAAGCAACTTTAGGATGTATAGCATTGACTTGTAGCAGAATACAAATGTTCCAAGGGCTTTGGCATGCTGCTTTGTATTCTTCATAATTCCCTCCCATCGGTCCTTAAATCTATTTAGATGAAAAATATGACTGGTTAGACTCAACGTTTAAACAAAGTATCATAATCACTGAAGAGCAACCAGAAAAAACATTAATTCCAAAACAAAAAAAAAAATCCTCTCAAGCCAATTGCTGTTTAGTCTTGATAGACAGTTGGTTTCTGGTATATTTGTCTTGGATCCAATGACTTTTCA
Organism: Magnusiomyces fungicola; assembly: GCA_900654225.1. Taxonomy (NCBI): domain Eukaryota; kingdom Fungi; phylum Ascomycota; class Dipodascomycetes; order Dipodascales; family Dipodascaceae; genus Magnusiomyces; species Magnusiomyces fungicola. The sequence continues at coordinate 4,951,440 of CAACAH010000001.1, forward strand.
CTGATGTGGGGTAGCGGCGAAATTGATACCAATCTTCCTCTAGAACTATAAATACCGGATCCTAACATATATTTCTTTCAATAATACTCACGGGCCAGATCTGAATAAAATGCTCATAACTAGAGTATGGCAGAATCGTAATTTTGCGCCATAAACAATACCTGTAGAAAATGAAATCAACAATAAAAGAGTGGTTAGAAGGGCTTATTCTCACGTCTATCAAGTCGGGTATTAGGATCAAGCAAGGGATTATGCGTGATTGGGTAGAGTGCTTTGAATAACGATAGATTCAGGAGTTTGTCTTCGATGAGAGGGGTCATAAGCAGTATGTGATAAAATCAAATGAAAAACAGATATACACATATCAAACTCCTGGACTCATGCAATTCTCGAGATTCATCAATGCCGACAAAACCAATCCTTCCTAACTACTAGTATGACGACTGACTGGTACTGCGTTGATAAGGAATAGTCCTCTTCATTTCTTCAAACATTCCTCCCGCAAATCAACCAATAATGAGTAACTAGCAATTCACTCCGATAACACTCATCGCCTTAACTTGACATCGTTGTACTCTTATCAGATAGCCAGTTAGGCCCATATAGCTAACATACCATTTCGAGTTCCCTTTAGAATACCGAGGATATCGTGATATTTTGGATCTGCCAAAATATCGTTTAGTTTTTGAATCAACATAGGGACGGCGGACATTGTGTAAACCAAATGCAAAAATTGATGGACTTGCTAATTAGAAGGAATAGAACAAGTGATTCTTGAGCAGGTTGATAGATGCAAAGAAAAAACTAATGAACTGCTAGTCTTTTAGAAATAAAGTACTAGAGAAAAAAAGAAATACAAGAAGAAAGAAAGAAAGAAAGAAAGAATATTGGGTAAAGTAAAAGGAAAAAAAAAGTTTCAAAAAAAGATTGCTCGAGGGGAACAATCAGAAAAGCGGCTTGAGGTGGGATATTCGTGCAGTAATGGTTTTAAATCGAGGACTTTATCGGCTGTTTGGCGGAGAGCGTTATGTAACCATATGCGTATGCCTGACTAATCACATAGAATTCTCGGTCCAAGTGCCGAACCTTCAGTTAACCTCGGTACGTGCGTGATATTATCTATTCAAAGCTTTTCTTTCTGTCTACTGTATATTCTTAATAAAATACAGGTTGAAAAGAAGGTCGAGTAGAGATTTCAGAAAAAGCATTTCCAAACTTTTGATTCGTTGTGCAGGAAGTGAGTGAAATTAATATGCCATAGTGGTTGGTGCAAAGTCGGCCTCGTGTGACTGTTCATCCTATCGTATATATAGCTATATATGTGTGATCTTAAAGAGCTTGGTATCATAGTTTATTGGAAATTCCCAATCCAATCTCATATGAGGTTGACAGTCAAATAAGAAAGTTATGATGCTAACAGAAAACCAATATTCTGAAGCATATAACCTAGGTCAAGTTATGTGATCCGCCTCAAAAGATTCTGAAATTCATTATCGGTTAGTAGACCTAATTATTATGTGCGGTGGAGATTTAAGACCAGTTATAGCCGTGACACTAACCCCCACCGTGGGGTAATTCCTAATATGCGTTCGGCGTTCACAGTGCCAGTTACCAAGCATGGCTACTTTGTAGAAGAAAACAAGGGTTTAAACGCCAACTATGAAGCTATAGCCAGCGTTTTGTACAAATATATAGTTGAGCCCTGCTAAAGTTGAAAACAGATTACAAAGAAATACAAAAATATGCTGCTATGATTCATCAGAAGGAATATTCAACGCTTCTGCCTCAGTAATTTCACCTAGTTTTTTCTTGGAAGTTGATCTGTGAGCCACTGGGGCCACTGGATCTCTGGTATCTTCATCTATCATTTCCTTACAAGATTGAGATTTGATGGATAGCTTGGAAAAAGAGTTGGCTGTTTCTTTTTCAAGCTGCACATCTTGTGCTTCCTCTTGATACCAACTTCCATCGTTATCCTCAGAATATGAGATCACAGCAACGTCACCCGCATGTGTTTCATCCGTAAATAATACATCATCTGGAGATGTATTGTCATGACTAACAGGTAATGGACTAAGAGACACTTTTGTACTTCCTCCTTCTCTCCTACGACTTCCATGCCCTCATGCTGGAAAGTGAAGGGTCATCGTTGAAATTATCAAACATGTACACGTTTCGAGGCCTTCCACGGGAGCACTTGACAGACACAGCATCAAGAGTCTCTGTTTCTGAAAATACGACTTGAATCTCAGCTAGTTATCTAGACATTGGAATTAACATGACATCAGTCAGACTTTATAATTGGCTAGCGGAACTTTCTAATAAAATATGTCATCTCTTTTAAAGATTCTCCAATCTCAGACTTTATCTGAGTTATACAAAAAGAACCAGCTACATCGCAATTACTCGTAGTATGCTATTAATGTGAAATGCTATTCTAAAAGCTTTAAATTAAAACAAACCAAACAAAAAAGAGTTAAAAAACCAAACAAAAAATTTCTAGAAAATATGCCTTTTACCAAAATAGTAAACGAAAAATATTTTTAAATTGTACAGTTACATATCCACATCCATTTGTCCATCTTCTTCGCCTCTTGGCTTACCAGAAAGCAATTCTTTTCTGATTTCTGGAGTGATGGCTTTATGGTGGTGAACCTTCAAAACATCCAAAAGGAAGTCACGTTGATCTTCAGTAATATCGTTCTTGTATCTTTGAGCAAAGACCAAGAAGCACTGGTGCCACATAACTGGTAATGATTTGTCGGGTTCTGATGAAGTTGCTGGGGTCGAGTTTTTAAAACGCATAAAGTGGAACACAACGGCGTCAATGGCCTTGTATGGCAAAGAGTACTTCTTATCAAGCAACACTTTCATGAATAATGAGGTTGGTGCCGAGTAGTATTCGAATTCAGCAAGTCTCATCAAAGCTGCACTGGAATGCAAAACAGGAACACTAACTCGCGCTAAAATTGAGGCAGCAATGGTTGCTTCACGAACAGTGCAAGTACCTGATTCTGCCAATGGGAATAAGAATCCCTTGAAAAATGCAGCAGGCTTATACAATGACTTCTTCAAAGCACGGTATGTATGGTAGTTAAGAGTCTTCTTGTTTGCAGAAAGAGACTTGCTGGTGTAACCATCAGCAGTAGTTGGTGCTAGTTCATCACGGAATCTGTCGAGAAGTACACTGAAAACAAACTTTTGAGCTTGTCTGGAGTCCAATGAAGAAATGAAAACCTTGGTAGCCTCATAAACAGCTTGTGGTGACCATCCTTCTGGTTCTGTAACATATAAAACATCCTCCCAGTTTCGCAGAGTGGGGATAATCTTAAAGGCACGAGGAAGCTTTCCTGAAGTCCATGTAGACAAAATCTGACCAACCTTTGAGTAAACTGCAATGACTTTGGGAGGAAGCTTAACACCAGTAGCTTCTTCATCTTCTTCGTCTTCAGAATCGTCTTCCTCTTCAATTTCTTCTTGCTCTGTCTGTTCTTGAAGTCGTGCCATGATCTTATCTGCCAGTGTGACATTCTCGCCTTCTTGAGCACTGAATTTTCCAACAAACTTGTTGTATAGAGCTTCATCCTCTGGAGCAAGTTGGTCAGCTTCATATTCTTCATACTCGGCGTCTTCGTACTCGTAGCCCTCTTCGTCACTGTCCAAAGCACCTTCGTAAACTTCATCTTCATCACCATCATACTGGGAAGCCGATATTTTACCTGAAGCTTGCTTCTTCTTAGATGAAGCAACTCCATTTTCAGCCAAGTCTTCAGCTGCTATCTCTGCGTCCTGTAATTTCTTCAATTGCATAACCTTCTCAGTAGTCTTGGTATCAGCGAGGTTGTCATCTTCATCATTATCGCTGTCATTGTTGAAGGATTTCTTGGAACGGCGAAAGTTACCTTCGCTTTCTTTCAACTCCACTTCAAGAGGGTTGTGGCGACGCTTGATGTCGGATTTAACAGCTTTGGGCATATTGTATGTCTCGTTCTCTTTGTCAAATACAACTAGGTTTCGAAACTGGGATTTTTTGGTGATAACAGATGGTAATTCAATAGCCTGCTCTTTCAAACGTTTATGGTATTCCGACTTTTTCAAGTTCTTTTTGGCCTTTCCCGGCATTCAGTGTTTATTAGCCGTAATGGGTATTGATGCTGTGGTAAAAAAGCCTTGTTGGAATATATACTAATGAAAAAAAAAATTCTTGATCTCTTCTTAATCTTCAGCCGAACAGAAAATTTTTTGAGTCACGTTTTTCAACACGGCTGAACATTATGTGGTTAGGGAAACATGGGGTTTGGATTAAACGTGATAATCATATGATTTTTCACTCCCAACCACATGTTACCAATAAACACTCGGAATTTTTGAGCCTGAGACCCTTTCTGCAATTGAATTTTGAAGTTGTCACATAACATTTTATTTGTTGCACTCAATTTCGGATTTTTGCTCCTAAAAATTTTTTTCTTTTCATTATAATTTATCTTTTTAAACTTTGGATTATTTTAAGCTTTGATAGATAATTGATTATTTGTTTTAATTGTATGTCCGAAATATTTTTTGATTATTTGGATATATTTGTTTCGTTACTAATCACCAAGTAATTCCAACAACAAACAACAGAACACATCTCTTCTTACAAACGAACATTAAAAGCACTCATGCCTGCACTTCGCAAACGCAAGCTCGACGCGTCAGTCGACGAACCTGAAAAGCCGGCAACCGCCACTGCCCCAAAGAAGCGAGCCACTAAAGAGTCAAATGGCAAAAAAGAGACTGCTACTGAAGATGCCCCTCGTGTGAAACGCCAACGTAAGGTAGCTACCAAGGCGGTTGAAAAGGAAGAAAAGAAGACACCTAAGAAGGCTGCTCCCAAGCCTTCTGCTGAAAAGAAGACTGAAAAGGCTACTCCAAAGAAGGAAACGAAAAAGGCTGAGCCCAAAAAGCCCGCTCCTAAGGAAAAGAAGGCCCCTGCTCCCAAAGCTGAAAAGGCAGTAAAGGCTAAGCCCGCCAAGGAAGAAAAAGAAGAGAAGGCTGAAAAGAAGACACAAGCAAAAAAGACTAAGGTGGAGAAGCCTAAAGTCAAAGAAGAAGAAGAAGAGAAGTCTGAATCGGCCAAAGGTGGACGAAAACGCGTCGGCCCCTCTGCTCCAGCTCCTGTTAATCATGCCAAACTTGTTTCTGACTCTATTTCCAAGCATTCACATGCTCGTTCAGTCAAGCCATCTTTCAATGAGATCCCATTGGCAACTACTAAGCGAATTAACGTGTATGTATTCGGTACTGGCTCCATCTGTGAATTAGGTTTGGGACCCAAGGTCACCACCGTCAAGCGTCCTAGATTGAATCCTTTGTTGCCTATTGATACTGCTGGTATTACCAAGGTTACCACTGGGGGTGCTCATGCTCTTGCTTTGGACCACTTGGGCCGGGTTTGGTCTTGGGGTCAAAACGACTGTGGTGTTTTAGGCAGATATACCAAGGAAAACGACGACGAGGCCGAGGATGACTGGTACATCAATTCAAAGGAGTCTACCCCTGGTTTAGTTGAAGGTCTTCCCGAGAATGCTGTTTTTGTTGAAATTGGTGCCACTGATAACCTATCTGCTGCTGTCACTGATAATGGCCAACTTTGGGCTTGGGGCACTTTTATTGATGATGGCCAAAAGAGCTTCAAGACTGGCGTTGAATATCAGCTAGAGCCACTTCATATCACTCTTGTCAAGCAGGTAGTCAAGATTGTTGGTGGTAAGGATCACTTGTTGATTCTTGACAAGAAGGGCAATGTCTATGCCTGGGGTATTGCTGCCAGTCACCAGCTTGGTGTTTCAGTCAATTCTAACTTGAGAAGCAAGGTTTTTGGTCCATTGAAAGTCCCTCACCTTAAGAAGATTAAGGATATTTTTGCTGGTGAATACACTTCATTTGCTATTGATGACGATGGAAAGGTTTGGTCTTGGGGACTCAACAACTTTGGTCAAGCTGGCCACCCTGAAGAAGCTGGTGCTGGTGCTACTATCGAAACTCCCACTCATGCCGAGTTTTTTGATGACAAGAAAGTTGTGCAGATTGCTAGTGGAAACCATCATTCTTTGGCATTAACTGCCGATGGTGAGATTTACGTGTTTGGTGAAATGAACTTTTACCAACTTGGCTTGGATCCTAAAAACCTGCCCGAGTCCACTGTTCGTGAAAAAGATGGTACTCCTGCTTATGTTCCTGTCCCCACCAAGCTTATTGGTGCTGGAATTCCTAAATTTAAGTACGTTGCTGCTGGTTCTGACCACTCGTTGGCTCTTTCTGCAGAGGATGGATCTGCTTGGACTTGGGGTTTCGGTGAAACTTTCCAACTTGGTCACGGCAATGAGCCTGGTGAGGACCCTGAGGATGAACAAGTTCCCAAGAAGATTGAAAACACTGCATCAAGAGGAGTTAACATGGTTTTTGCTGGTGCTGGTGGGCAGTTTAGCGTTTTGACTGGTGAACCTCGCGAAGGCGAGGCACCTGCTCCTAAGACTGAGAAGAAGGAAGAGGTTGCTGCTTCCAACGAGATTAAGGACGTTGAGATGACCAACGCCAAGGAAGAAGTTAAAGAAGAAACCAAGTCTGAAGAAAACAAGGAGTAATTGAACAACAATCTCAGATACTTTGAAGAACATGTTATGAATTAGAATATTCTCATGCAGAACAGAAACCAGATTTCTATATATTGTTTATTATTTCATGGGAGTTAATCGGAGGATAATGATTATGCCTTTTCTTTTTCTTTTTCTATATTATTAGTTTGAACTATTTTATTATTAATTTTTTTATATCTCCAGTTGTTGTTTTTTTTTCTTTTGGAAACCTTTTATTTTATTTTATTTCGATTTGATGCTTTACGTTAGAATATGGACGACTAACTTTTGACTTGAGTATTTTTTTTTCCTCTCAGATATTTTAAATTTAACCTAGTAATCTATAATTAACAAAAGGACAGAATGATAAGCAAATCTAGTATTTACAAAAGTCACGATGAGATTAATTACTCCAAGTCGCGGCGAACAGGAACACCTGCTTTTTGAAGAACATCCTTAACTTGATTGACCGTGTATTCTTCTCTGTGGAACATACCAGCTCCCAAAGCAGCATCAGCGTCAGACTTTTCAAAGACTTGCACAAAGTGGTCAGGGTTGCCAGCCCCAGATGAAGCAATGACTGGAATTCTCACGGCACTTTTGACAAGGTTGATGAGCTGAAGATCGTAACCTCTATTTGAACCGTCTCTGTCAATGGAATTCAGCAAAATCTCGCCAGCTCCCAGAGCCTCGCAAGCCTGGACGAGTTCATAAACGCCAAGAGGACGTGCTTCTCTTCCGCCCTTAATTGTGCACTGGTACCACACATACTTTTCACCGTTAGGTCCCTTGTCTCTGGGATCAGCATCCTCTGGGATTTCACAGACCTTGGTATTAGGAGGAGCATCTTCAGGAGAGTTGACAAAAACTTTACGCGGATCGACAGAAATAACAACGGCTTGGGCACCGTATGCCTTTGAAATAGTTTCGATTGGCGATGTTCCGTCTCCCTTGCAGCCGCGCTTGTAGTACTCTTCTGCAGCACTGACTGAATCAGACCCAATGGAAACCTTGTCAGCACCGGATCGAAAGTATAGCGAGGCAACATCCAAAGCAGGAACGAGCTTATTCGTTTCAGGGTCAAAGGTGTCGCGAATACCGCCACCGACAGTCAATGGCACAAAAACGGTTTTGGAGGCCTGGCGGAGAACTTGGAGCATTGGTAGATCCTTTATAGGAGAGTTGCGGAAAGATGTAATGTTCAAAAATGTAACCTCGTCCGCGCCCTGCTCATAGTATTTTTTACAAAGAGAAACTGGCTTACCAAGGTTGCGAACTGGGTTGCCTTCACCGTCAACCTGGCGCTCTCTAACGTCGTACTGGTCACCTTTTGTGACAACCAAGTCACCGGTATCGTTGGTTCTGACATCTAGGCATGCGACGATTCTAGCAGTCAAGCCGCTCTTGAGGCCATTGTTTGCAATGCTTGCATTAGGTCTGCTAATGGAAGAAAGTGGTAGTGTTTGAGTAGTATGTTTTGCTCCGTTGAGAAACGACCTGATAACTTGTAAACCAGCCTTTCCGCACTTTTCGGGATGGAACTGGGTAAGAAAAACGCCTTTGAAAGACAGAGCAGAGACAAAAGTTTGGGATCCGTATGTGGTCAATGCTGCCTCAAAGGGGCCATACTTGTTGTCGCGGAAGCCATTGACGTCGTTTAACTTGCCAGCCTTGGCAAGTGTCGCCTCCTCTTTGCTCAAGATGGCAGCATACGAGTTTACAAAGTAGTAACGGGAAGCTGATTCAAGCCCATAAAGCCCAGCCTTGGAGGTATCAGTATCATTCTGGCCTTCAGAAGGAACATATGTGACTATATTCCAACCAATATGAGGTACACTCTTTTCGGAATCATCAAACCGGTACAATTTCCTGTCAATCAAGCCAAGGCCTTTGAAGTTTTCGGTATCTATAGTGGTAACTGGGGATTCTTCCGATTCTTGGAGAATACTTTGCAAGCCAACGCAGATGCCCATGAGTCGTCTGCCCGAGTTGATATATTCGCGGATAGGCTGGGCAAAGCCCCGTGCATGAAGCTGTGACTGAAAGTGGCCAAAGTTTCCGACGCCAGGAAGAAAAACGCGCGGATCACTAGAGGCTTCAGAGCTGTTTAGAGCCGTCGACAGATCTCGAGGTGTCTTGATCAAAACGGTAGTCCAGCCAAGCAACTCAATTGCATTTTGTAGGGACTGTAGGTTGCCGCTCTCGACATCAATAATGTAGGCTGTCTTGGACATGGGTAGTTTCTAAGTGAAAAAAAAAAAAAAATTAAAAAATTTAAAAAATTTATTGCTTTGAATGTGGAAAGTTGTGGAATCAAATTGATCTCTTAATCTGCTTATCAAGATTGACCCGATGTCGCTGGAAAGTGGCCGATATCAGAGGAAGAGGAGAAAATAGAGCAAGCTTGGTAGGTTTAAAAACTGGATTATGAAAAGAAGAGAACCAAAAAAGAGGTCCGGATGGAGATATTTTCGAGTTTTGCAAGTAGGTATTTTGTTTGTTCCAGAGATTGAAATTTCAAATTTTTTTTTTTTTCTTTCTTTCTTCCTTTCCAGACGATGACTCAATGCTAGTGACTGATTGCCATTGATTTATGGTTAATCCACGTGATTATCATGTGACGAACTTTTTTTATTATAAACATCCTTAAGATTTGGCGATTGAGAGCTGTCTTGGTATAAAACAATCAAGATTCACTTGATGATTCCTGAAAATTATTACCTGATTTGTTTTATATATATATATATATATATTGTAAAATAAAGTACTTTTCAGTAAATATATAAAAATAAAAAAATAAAAATAAAATTTACATACACAATCACATTTTAATTTTGGTATCAACTTTAGGGTCGTATCTCATAAAAAGCTTCAAATAACATTAGATTATACCTTTTTTTTCTTATTCTTTTTGCCTTTTTTAGTTTTTGCTTCTTCTGGACTTGACAGCGTCAGCCAATTCTCTGAGCATCGTTTCGGTAGTTGCCCAAGACACACAGGCATCAGTGATTGAAACACCGTACTTGAGGCCAGCCTTGCCCTCAGGACCAACCTTCTGGTTACCTTCGTTGATGTTGGACTCAATCATAACACCAACAATTTGCTTTTCACCAGCAGAAATTTGCTGAGCGACAGTGGAGAGAACCTTTGGCTGGTTGCGGTAGTCCTTGTTGGAGTTACCGTGGGAGCAGTCAACCATGATAGGAATGCTGGGGAACTTTTTCTTTTCAAGCTCTTCCTTGACCTTCTTGATGGACTCGGCATCGTAGTTGGTACCTTTGGTACCACCACGGAGAATGATAAAGGCAGAGTCGTTACCCTTGGTAGTAGTGATGGCAGCAAGGCCTTGCTTAGTGACCCCCATAAAATGATGTGGGTGGGAAGCAGCCTGGACAGCGTCAATAGCGACGCCAACAGAGCCGTCGGTACCGTTCTTGAAACCAACAGGGAAAGAGACTCCAGAGGCCAACTCACGGTGGAGCTGGGACTCGGTGGTGCGGGCACCAATAGCACCAAGAGACAACAAGTCAGCAAGGAACTGGGGAGAAATGGTATCAAGCATCTCAGAAGCAATGGGAAGACCCATGCCAGTGAGCTCGGTGAAAAGCTTACGAGAAATTCTAAGGCCCTTGTTGATGTTGAAAGACTCATCCACATCGGGATCGTTGATCAAACCCTTCCAGCCAACAGTAGTACGGGGCTTCTCGAGGTAGGCGCGCATAACAACAACAAGCTCGCCCGAAAGCTCGTCAGAAAGCTTTTTTAGACGAGAGGCGTAGTCCTTGGCAGCTTCAGCGTCGTGGATAGAGCAGGGGCCGACAATGCACACAACCTTGTCGGAGGTGCCGTTCAAGATATCAACAGATTCTTTACGGCCTCTTTGAACGGTAGCCAAGCCGTCCTTGGTTGGGGGAAGCTCGTGTTGGAGAATAGCGGGGGGTAATAATGGGTCGTAACCGAGAACTATGGTAGTGGTTAGAAGGTGAACCATGTCAAGAGCAGGCACCAAAAGGTTTTTATACTTACTTCTAACGTCTTCGGCGTCCTCCTGAGCAGGAGACTGGTGTCTGGAAATGCCATCGGCTTTGAACATCTTTAAAATGGTGGAAAAAACGGGTTAGTTAAAATTCAAAAGTTGTAAGAGAGGGTGAGATTGAAAGAGGAAGAAGAAGAAGAAAACAAAAATTAGAAATAAAAAATGGAAAAGAGTCAATGGGTGACTGTTTGAGATGAAGCAGCAAAGTGAAAAATTAAAAAGGGGAAGGCGGCTACTCAAGTTAAAGTCTAGACTGCTGTTGAGGCTTACCACACACCAAGCATTAAATAGCCACGCCTTTTCATTCTCATTCTCATTCTCCAAGACTCAAGACCATGATTACTGTGAAATGTTAATGTGTGAATTATAGTTGATCAATCATTGACAACAGATGACCCACGTTTCTGGACAACTGAGCTGAATCGCTCTCAATATTGAATGTGGTAAGGCCGACCAAGAACAGCCATTAACAACTCGAAAAAGCGTGATTGCAGCCTTTTGGAATGACCCCAGGTTTTTGCTGCTTCTGTATGACTAGCTGACCGGCTGGTTTTCCGGAAAAACTAGATAGTGTGAAGCATTTTAGTGTGGATATGAGAGCGACGGAACATTTTAGTAAACCTAGCGTGTTGCACCAAACTGAGATACAACTAGGCCATAGAACTAGAACGAATAGAGTTGAAATTTTGACTGAAAACTATTCTACTGGCGGGTTTACCACATATATACAGGCCGGAATGTATATACAAACACGTTCGCCAAGCCGTTATTCATTAGCCAAATCTTATTGTGCAAGATTTTTCAAGTGTGTGCGGGGCGGAATCTGGAAAACCCCTCTTGATTCCGGTTGAAAAATTTCAATATTGATCCAGTCAAACCGCGCGGTGCTAAAAGGGATCAATCATCTCGGTCCGTTTGGTGCAAACAAGGAACATATCCAAAGAAACCAACATAACAGAGATGGATCTTTGAGGCTTTGTACAGCTTGCTTTCTCTTTCTCTCTCAAGGCTGAGGATGGGTATTAGTACTTACAGGACTATTAGACATCTTTGGCGGGTGTGTTCTATATATTGGGTGGTTGGGTGTTTTTGGATGACAAAGAAGAATGTCAAAAGCAAAAGGAAGAGTAAAAGAGGGCGATCAAGGATATATATATAAAGAAAGAGAAGGAAGAAGGAAGAAGAAAATTTTCAAGGACTTATGACGGAGACTTTCTGAAACCTTTTTTCCACACGTGAATAGCAGAAAGAGCTTAGCAGTGGTAGCAGCAGCACGGTGGTAGCAGCCGCAAGCAGTAAGGAAGAGGCGAGCGGTGCCTGGCCCTGTTGCAGTTACACCCGCTGTCACGCTCTCTGCCACGCACACACACACACACACACACACACACACACACACACACACACCTCTCTTGCCTAGACTCGTTTTGAAACTAAATGGCTTAGACTCTTCTTGATGCAACCTCTAGTATCGTACAGATGGATTGCGGGCTTCTGGATCATGGTCTCACACCCAGCAACACCTTTGCAAAAGCAGTCCACCCCAAGCCTTGTTCCAGCATCCCTTACAGATGAGTGCCTGCTTGCAGGGCCTAGACTCTTTTGCTGACCATCCAAAGAGTCATCGCATATTGCAATTCCTCCGTTCGCCAGCACACGCACTTTCGTCATTACTCTTGGGAAACGCATGTGATTCGTCCAAGAATGCTTCATAAGTGCCAATTGCGCTTTTTATTTTTATTTTTATTTTTATATTTTTATTCTCATTTTCATTTTGTTTATTGTCCACTGTTTATATACTGTTGGCACTACCGTCGTGCTTATTACTATAGACCTCTCAGTATATACCGCGTACTCCAGCCTTTTTTCTGCTTTGCCTGCGCAATTTTCCAGCCTAACAAAAGAAAGAGTCATATCGGCTTCTGGGGGGCTTTTGTTTCGCCGCATGGCCGTTTTCGGATATTCTTGCTTTTATACTTGCAGAACGGTATTATGTAACGCCTGGCGCCACGAGTATGTAATCTCTCGTACGCCTTTTGTCAAGTCTGTATGTAAATCAGGTCTTTCCACCAAAACTCTCAAGAAGGCCCATTTCCTTTTAAACATTACACATTTGAAAATCTATCGGTTTCGTATATTTATTTACATTTCTATATACACTTATTCAGACGGCCCTTCAGGCCACCAGAATGGCTGGAATCCTGAAATAACAACCTTTTCCTTCAGTCCTACCTCGCTTTCAGCCTCGGCTTCAATCACCGGCAGCGCCTCAGGATTTCCAAACTCCTCTAGCCGTACCAGCGCCAAACCTACATTGCCAATCGCCGAAATGACTGTACCAACTGCTTTTTTCTTGGAATTTGGTCGCCGTCTTCTTACACTAGATGATGATGAAGTCCCAAATGGTGACGGCGCGCTAAATGGGCTTTCGCCGGCGCCGCTACTACTAACAGGCTCCTCTCGGACCCTCTCGTCAATAATGTCTTGGCCTGTCAACAACTTGGTTGTATCCATCTTGGCAACCAATGATTCAGGATCGTAATTTAAATCCTGTCCACCGGTTGAATCACTGTTTGGAGAGCTAAAGACAACTGGTATCACACGCTTTCGTACCACGCCATGATGATGCGATCGCACCGTGAGTTCTTGTCCAACATAACAGCCCTTGTTGAAGTGAATGCCGTTCATAAAATCAATACAGTTCTCCAAAGGAAGCGCCTTGCCTGGTGGAAGCTCTTTAATGCCCTCAGGGATTCCATAAAGTAAACGACGGATATCATATGAAACTAATGAAGCATGCTGTAAAGGCGGATCCGCCCTGCGAACTTCAAGCGAAAACACATTCTCAGGAGTTGCATCTGGGCCCGGTAAAATCAAACGCAGTCCAATTCCAGGAGCTCTAACATCGGGAAACGATGCGTATCCAACCGAATCAGCTTCTGGCGAAAAAAGTGAAAGGTTCCTTGGTGTATAAAAGCTCAGCTCCTCGCCGACAGGGCTGTCATCCCAAACTGCCCACTGTCTGAGTACATCCTCTGGAACTCTGGCTAACGATACCTTGGATCTCAGCTTGTAAAGCTTCAAGGTAGTGAATAGCTGTGATGCAATATCCTTGTCACAATCAATCAGATATTCGGCTGGCGACGCCTCTTTCAACCCAGGTATCTCAGGAAGCAGCGGATCCACAAGTTTCTGGATGCTTTCAGTAGAATGAATAGGGTATATAAAAGACTCTGCAATCATGCGGCCCTTGGAATTCAAGAATGAGCAGTACTGTGCGTATGTATCATCAAAAGACTCGTCATCTGGCTCAACAACCTTGTTGCTGACAATTCCATTCAAAAACTTGGCAGATTCAGGACCACCAACTGCAATCAAAGATCTGGTTGAAAGAAGTGTGTATCCACGCAATGGCGGAGATGGTGGTGGGGTATATGAAAGGGAGTGTGCTACTGCTGCTGAGGTTTGTTCATCCCAACATGGCATACCTGTCGAGAACTGACGGCAGGCAGAAATTTGAAAAGATCGAGATTGACCAAAATTTGTATCATATTGCGTAATTCGACCGGATCCCAAGGATCTGGTGCAAAACACTGAGTGCCTGGCGAGGATAGTGGAAGGAGCATGTGTACTTTTAAGCAGCTTTCGGCATGCTAGTTTGCTGGCAGCAAAAGTCAACGATACTTGCTTGTGGGATGGCATTTTAGATTCAAAGATCCTGATGCTCTAGTTTTAAGTAATGCAACGTTAAAATAAAAGAGAAAAGTGACAAGATTAACATATGGGGGCTTCTATATGTTTTTTTTTTTTTGTGTTTCCAACGTTAATTGACAATCAATCGCAGAGTGGCGGACAAAAAGAGTTAAATATAAACTGTCAGCTGATTTTCACGTGATTGGCCGTTACAACCCAATTAGAACACCGAGGCCCACGTGTAAATGTGAGGCCAAAAGAATATATTAGACCAGGGATATGTAGCAAGTTCTATGTAGGAACGGCTATACACATAGTGCCAGGAACAGCCGGAACAGCTGCTCCATCCCGAACACTTGAAAGTACACATTCCCCCAATCCCTTATCAACACAAGTCGACAAGATCTGGTTATAATCCCAATTGATGTCTATAGGTCTAAATAGGCTAATTGCATTAATATTTTTTTATATCATCAAAAATTTGGCGCATGATGTATAACTTTTCAATAGTAGTATTATACAAATGACTAGACAACTCATCACCACTGTAAATGAGTAGGCAATCTCTTTTGATCCTCGTCTACAATTTTGCTCCTTATGACTTGAGATATTTATATTGTGCATTATATATACTACATATATTCGTATACAGACATAGACAGATGTGTAAATATAGATTGTTCCACTTGTATAATGTGATCATTTGTTCATTTGAGAATAAACCTGCGCAGAGGGTGAGTGTTCATATTCATGCTACCAAACACACCAAGTCTAAAATAGTTTGATTTTATCAGATTAATTCCAATAGAAATGATAAAAATAGAACAAAAGGGGTGATGTGCTGGCAAATAGCAATTTCTTTATTATACATGTAAAGCTCAATACAAGTTTGAGACGAGTAAACTGGGGAATTCACGAGTCAAGTCTTGTGATTGAAATATCCAAATGTTCTTACAGAAAGAAACAAGGAGAGTTAAAGAGCAATTTCTGTATTCTGAAAAGCTTTCTTTAAAGTAATGCTTTGTTATCAGCAGTCAAGCTTGGATATCCCTTCTGTCGAAATGTGTATTCTCAGGCGTAATCATTGCTCATTCAAGTTTGATACTTGACACAATGGGGTTGACGAGTTGTGCAGGACCTGCTTCCATGCAGACAAAGCTTTTATGCTTTGTGTAAATATATATATGATACAGTATGTCTATATATATATGATTAGGAAAGCTTTGCATTTTTGGTTGACCCTCATTGTGCTGCCAAAGCCCCATTCCTTTTTATGTCAAAAAGTCATAGCTTAAGCGGTTGGCCTGGTTCCAGCTTCCAGCTTCCCTGTAAACCATAGGCTTTTTTGGGTCATCTGATTCCTTCCCCATTGTTTTTTTCCACTGTAAGCTTCCATCATAATAACACACATCACTAACTCTAAAATACAATGGCTACTGCTTGAGCTCCACCAAAAACAATCAAATTTATTACAATCAATCACTCCCCCAGTTTATTTCGTTTTTGGTTTTCATTCTCTCAAGCTTCCTCCCTGCCATTATAGCCACCTTCCCTCATGCATTGGCATCTACGCTGGTTTTGTCTCTGCTTTCTTTCTTCTCAAGTCCAGCATAACTTGAAATTAAATTCAATGCATTTCATCATCCATCAGGCTCCCCATTGCTTTTCTGTCTCAAATATATTACTTGGTATAACATAGCCAAACCCTTTGGGGAGTTGTCTAGTGGCCATTACAGGAAACTTGCATCACTTCTTGTCAGCAAAACTAGGGAATGCACGTCCATGAGCATGTGTTGACCATCCGAATTTTTTTTAACTAGCTACACATCTCATGTTCGCCAAACCTAGAAGTAGGGCCTAGTTATTTCAAACATGGCGAGGCTCCATTGTAAAAACATCATCACATTCGACTGCAATTAATATATCAATATTAGAAAAGAGAATTATATATATTAATATATTAGTTATAAAATAGCAACTAATATCTTTATATAACATTATAGTATTCCATTTGAAGAGAAAAAAAAAACTGAACCAACATGAGCTTGTATATACAAGCCAATATTGCACAAATCATCAAATATATAGCAAGATAGGTTTGTAGGATAGTGAATAGCGAACAAACATTATCGACAAGGCCACATCGATAATATAAAAAAGTAATAATAATAAATAGGAGTTAAACCTTTATTTTAGGCTCATATATACACGAAGGGAATCATCATCTCAACACGCAGCCAGATTCGAAAATAAAAATTATCAGGAGTTACCACACGTCTGATTTATTAAACCAAAGTTTATTTACTCAAGCTCGGCCTTTTTCGTCTTGTAGTATTCCTCTCGTTCGAGTGCATATCTCTCCTTGTCAAGATTGGCCTTTTCCTCAAAGGGCTTCTTTTGCTCTGGAGTCAAAGCTCTCCACCTCTCACCAAGAATGCGGCCAACTTCTGTGAATGACAAGCTAGGATTCTCAGAAACAACAATGGTTCTAGTTTCCATACTGAAGATCATATAGGCAGTAAGAGCACGCTTAGGAGCATTCTTATCTTTCTTGCGGCGACGGACAGTTCGCTTTCCATTGCCACTTGCAGGAGCAGCAGGTTCGTCGCTCTTAAGGTAGTAAGGAGCAGAGGAATGAAAGCCATGAACGTGTTGCAATCCTGGGGAAACGGGAGCAACCATGCCATGCATAGCATGAGAAGGAGGAGAAAGAACCAAACCGTTGTACACAGGGCGAGGAGAAGTGAAAAAGGATGGCTGCTGAGGCTGCTGCTGAGGTTGGAAAGAAAAGAATTGCTGGTCAGGGAATGTGAATTGATCAGCTGCAGCCTGAGAGGTAGAGAACTGTTGGACTTGTTGCATGCCGTTAATAGTGCCAGTAGGAGCTGGGATACTGGCATTGGCGCTTGCCTGAGTGACATTGAGAGCAGCATGCGAGAAAACAGCTGCTCGAGGAGCAATTGCCCTGGTGACAGAAATCACATTAGGAAACATGATGAGCAGGGTTCAAAATAAACAAAAAAAAGGGCAGGATTGAAGGTTGAAAGGACAATTACAAAGATCCAATGATGATAAACAGAAGATAGGGTGTAGAAGGAGAATTGAGGGAGTAGCTGTCAACAGCAATTGAGGAGATAAAACAAGAACAATCGCGTGTTATGAAAGTAAGAGAAAAAGAACGAGACGAGATGGAAACAAATAAGTATGATAGGCAGCTGGCCTAGCCGGTGTGGGTGTGTGTGTGTGTTTACGTCAAATGCCCAATGAGGAAATATGGGGC
Organism: Magnusiomyces fungicola; assembly: GCA_900654225.1. Lineage (NCBI taxonomy): Eukaryota > Fungi > Ascomycota > Dipodascomycetes > Dipodascales > Dipodascaceae > Magnusiomyces > Magnusiomyces fungicola. The sequence continues at coordinate 4,969,063 of CAACAH010000001.1, forward strand.
GATGGTTAGGGTAGCACTGGTTAATGCGCGTGACTCGAGGTGGCGGGTTAACCCAAGACGAGTGCACATCCCCATGTCTGTTACGTTTGGAGCTCTTTTTGAACAATAGAAATCTTGCTAGCCTGATAGTATTCTAGCACCTAGAGTGCAAAAGACTGGCATTGAACGCAGATTTCGCGATAGTCCGAATTAAAGATCTAGTTGCTCCATGTCTTGGGTTGCGCATAAACATAACAAGACAAAGCGACGGTGATATTCATGTATGTATGTACACCGCTGGAACTAATTCGTAGTGGCCATATGATACAACGGTAGGGTAATCCAAACCCTAATCGCCTGGAAACCTTATTGTATGTTAGATCCTACGTTCAGCACTGCCAAAGGCTTGTGGATTGAACAATGTAATTTAACAGTGTGTTCAAGCAGTGCTCTCCAGATATTCGCCCGGAAATCCATTTCACGTCGTGTCAGGACGAATAAGCTCGTTGGAATTGCTCGGGTTTTGCTATCGTTTTTGGCTATGCAAGGTTCAACGCGATGCAACGGCTGACATGCTGGAACTTTGGTCGTAGCGGAGCATTCTTGATGCGGGAGCCACATTCAGAGTGTAGTGAGGAGAGAGAGAGAGAGAGAGAGAGAGAGAGAGAGAGAGAGGATGTCTCAATGCTCATGAAGGTTATCTGGGTAGCTTGAGAAGCTAGTGCCTAACTATTTTCTGGAGAGGTTTCTGCTTATGATTCATTCAGCATATCTCCTGGATCCAGATTTGGACTTGAAATGATCTCAAGTTAAATTATAATACAGGTGTCTTTCCAAATGAATCGTTAGAGATACCATAATGATGAGGATGCAGAGAATGCATACGATTGAATTGATGGCTACAACACAATTGATATCATTCTCTCTTGTTTATATAAAGCTTTGACCTGTATGCCACAATGGAAATACCAACCAACAGAAACATGCCAATAATCGTCAAACTAAATCGACTCCACATGGCCCCAGCTAAAATCCAGGAGTTCAAAGCAGTGTCCAAACACGCGGATCACCCACAACCTGTCGTCTCTCGTCTCCAGTCTCTCCTAAAAATAAAAACAAAAACCTGCCAAATAACAAAAGCCATATTGGCGCCCGGTCTCACTCAGAAATCACGTGACATGTTACACAATCCCTGTGACAAGCTTGGCTATTACGCGCCGCACAGCAATGGCCAGGAGAACTCCAAAGTGTGATCGTGGCCACAAGTCGGCGCTGGTATTGATAAGATTAATGGATTCAAATGTAGATAAAAATACGCAATTGGTCGGCTGTACTGCTTCAAAGCTCCGTAGAGCGGCCTGTCTGCCGACCCGGGTCCAGAGTGTCACCGGCCTGATTGCAGTAGGCTTTGGGTATATGATTTTGGCGAATGGGCGTGCGGTGATTAGTTTGATTGGGCCACGCTCCACAGCCCAGAATCACCACCAAAAATTTTCACTGCCCCAGCTCTCTTTCTCCTTCATCCCCATCATCTAACCAGCATCCAACAGCAGGGCTTCATCTTCTCTAGGCCTTGTTTCTGCTTGCTGAATATTCTGCATCGTTCAGGACTTCTTTTCTTGCATTTTTGCTTTCCCCTATTTCTATGCTAATCGACCATCTTAAGATCAATCAAGTAAATCATCACTTACTTTTCTCAAGATTCCTCCTGGCATAGTATTTTCAACCGATCATTTGGCTAGTTCTTCATCTTTCAATACAATTGCATCTTTGAATCAGATACACCCTGATCCATTTGATCCCTCCTACTCTCTATATTCATTTCACACCGTTTCTGGTCTTTTTTCTTCTTCGGTGCCTTCTGCCCTTTCCGCCTCTCGGATCAACTCCTTGTAGTAGCTCGAACCTATCTGTTTCTGTTTCTGCTACTTGTGACAAGCTTTATTCCAAAGCTCCAGCTCTTTAAATCGTCCGTTTGTTTTCATTTTGTCTCTGTCACCCCAAAACTTGGAACTCTTGAGACTTACCCCTCACCACCCTATTTGCCTGTTCAAAGTTTGATAGGAAGACCTTTGGCATTATTATTCTCCACCACGTCGGCAGCTATCTTCCAAACTGCCATCTCCCACCCCATCTCTTACCAACCAACAGACCTTTATTTCAAGACCACATTTGAGGTATCTTGACTCATTTGCCTCTTTAAACCCTACTCCCATTTCGTCGGTTCCCTATCCCGCTTCTCAGCCCTCCTTGGATAGTCCCCCGAATGGCTCATCCGTAGCCCCTCAAACCTTCTACATGGATGACAAAAACAATAACCTGATAGGACTTGGTGATCCCAAGTTCTCTCAGAACCAACAGAACCAATTTCCTCAACAGCAGCAGCAACACCAGATGCCACCATCCCAAGGCCTTGCCATGTCTAATTCCTGGATGACTCCTCCACCCCATGATGGCAATGGTCCGTATTGGGTAGACATGAACGTTCCTAATGCTGGCCATGGCAATCGTTCCCTCAAGTCTCAGCACCAGGGGTTTGTCTTTAATTCTGGTGGACATCATTCCCAGATGCAACCTCCCCACCAGCAGCAACCAGGTGGGCGACCTATGATGGGAGGCCCTCAACTTGTGGGTCCTCCTCATCATAATAATCAACACCCTTCTCAGATGATTCCTGGACCGGGTCCTAATCAGTCCCAAAGTAATGCACCTTCATCTTCTGGTAGCGTTGATGAAGAACTTATTCCCACTGCTATTGTCATTAAGAATATCCCCTTTGCTATTAAGAAGGAACAGCTTTTGGAGGTCATGACTAACCTTCATCTTCCTATTCCTTATGCCTTCAATTACCATTTTGATAACGGAGTATTTAGAGGCTTGGCGTTTGCTAACTTTGCCACTCCTGATGAGACCAGCGCCGTGATTAACAATCTTAACGGTCGTGAGATTGGTGGACGTAAGTTGCGTGTTGAGTACAAGAAGATGCTTCCCCTTGCTGAGCGTGAACGCATTGAACGTGAAAAGCGTGAAAAGCGTGGCCAACTTGAGGAACAACACCGTGGTCCTAGTTCCAAGAACATTCGTAACCAGCATCATCAAGGACATCACCACCAGGGTCACCACAATCAGCAGCAGCAGCAGCAGCAGCAACAACACCACCAGGGCCATCATCCTCAACAACAAGGTCCACCCCAGCAGCAGCAAAGTGGTCAACAGACACCTTCTCAGCAAGGTGGTGGCGGTCACAACCAGCAGCCTGGTCCTCAAGGCCCTATTCATTTGAACCAACCCCAACTTGGTGGCCAGCAGCATCCTGTAAACAACTTTATGGGCGGACATTTACACTCTTCTCACTCCTCCTCTCCCGCTCTTCCTGGAGCGAACCCTGGTCCTGGAATTATTATGTCCCAATCTCCCTCAAGTCAAATGAATATCAATTCTAAGATTGATCTCAATGATCCTGAAAATTTGGAGCTTTACTCTAAAATTTTGTTGTTTAGAGATGACCGTGCACGCAACCAATTGTCCTTCTCTTCTAGCCTTTCGTCCCAGCAGCGTCGTACTCTTATGGCCCTCAGTCAGCAGCTTGGTGTTTTTTATAATCCTCAGGATAAAGGTGGTGTCATTATTAGTCGTGGACCAATGTCTGGAGTTTCTCCTCCCCAGAGTGCTGGCCATCCTTCTTCTGCTGGAAACGCTTCTAATGGAAATAACTACTTGGGTCAGCCACAGCAGCAGAATCAGAATCAAAACCAGAACCAGAACCAGAGCCAGCACCATCCACCAGGACTTTTTGATGGCAGACACCCTTTGCAGAACCACAACAGCATGAGCGCTACTAACCTTAGCTCTTTTTCTGTTCAGCCTCCATTGGGACTTCAACATCCACAACCCCAGTCTCCAGGGTTAACTTCTTTGCATTTACAGTCTTCGCACAGTAGTCTTTTGTTTCCACAGTCTGGAGCTCAATCTAATCAATATGGTGGTTCTAGTGGCCCTGGAAGTGCTGGGTCGGCTACCGGATCTGCTAGTGGTCCTCATAATGTTCTTAGAGGCACTAAGTCTTTTGCTGATATCCGTACCCCTATTGGAGGCTTTTCTTCTCCTGGTACTCCTGTTGGTTCTCCATTTTTCCCGTCTCAGACACCACCTCCCCAGTCCCAACCTCAGAACCAGTCTCAAGGTCAGAATATGGGTCCCATTTCTCTGTCTTTACAACAGCAACGTGGTGGCGGAGGAGGCAGTTATGGATTTTACAATCAGGGATCTCAACCTTATATGCAACCTGGTCAAACCCACTCTCAGATGCTTAATCAACCCCAACAGCAGCAATCTCAACAACACTCTCCTGCCCAACAATCTCAGTTTGGTGGACTTCACCATTCTCAGTCTCAATTGCATAATTCTTCTGCTTTGGGAAACCTTGGACCTAACTCTTCGTCTTCTGCTGTTAATGATTTCCAGTTTGGACAGCATGGCTCTCAAGGCATTCCTTCGCAGTCACAAACCCCTTTAGCCCACCAGCAACAATATGGTAGCAATCCATTTGGCGCTTCTGGTAGCGCTGGGCTTGGTTCACTTACTGATTCCTTCTCGAGCATGTTAAATCTTGGAGGATCATCTTTGTCCCGAGCTCCTTCTGTTTCTAGTTTGACCCCTTCAATGTCTGGCTCCATGCACAGTTCAATGGGTAGTGGTAACCTTGCTTCTTCTTCTTTGGGCGGAGGGCTTAGCAGTGGCTCCATGCACGGATCAATCCATGGTTCTGGCGGCTTTGGCTCTATGTTGCCTGGTAGCAGTTCTATGATTGGTTCTATTACTGGTGGGCCTGCAAGTGGAAGTGTTGGTAGTACAAGCCCTGCCAGCATCTCTAGCATTGCTGGCCACAACAATTCCATTAATGACAGCCTTACCAAATCATTTGGTAATGGCAATTCTAATTCTAATGCTACTAATGAAGACAAAGCTAATGACAATAAAAATTTGGCGGGAACCAACAGTGGTAGCAGTGGTGATGATTCTACTGTTCGCTCTGTTGGTATCTCCGCCTTGGATGGTTCTTCAGATTTGTCCCATGGCAACCTTTCCAACAACGATCAGCTTCACAATTCGTCTTTCTTGACATCTGGTGCTGGCGTTATTGGTTCCAAATATGTTGCTTCTTCTTCTTCTGGAGTATCATCTGATGTGAATACGACCAATGCTAATGTTAACGATTCTAACGAGGTAATGCTCAACAATGACTGAATGTTTTATTAAAGAAATTTTCTCTATTTTTGTTTGAAATTTTGTTTACTAGTATTATACTTTCGATTTCCTTTTTACAGAGAAAATGACCAAAAAAATCGCTTACTGTTTATATAAAATTTTATTTTCATTTTGTTATTCCCAAAAATTTCGTCTATATACACTTTTTTAAAAATTAAAATCATTTTAATAATATCTAATACTTATGATATGAAATTATAATATATATTTACAAATGTACAAAACTACTAACCCGGTTACAAACCGACATTATGAAATACCTAAGAGTTCACTCAACTTAAAGGGCAATTCACTTAAAGTCACTTCATACTTTCCGTCACCTTTCTTAAGATCTTCAACAGACTTGTTTCTAAGTTGTATTTCAACCTTACCAGTTTCAGCAAATTTATTTCCCACAATAACAGTGGCAGGGAATCCCAACGCTCTGGCATCACGTAACGACGCTCCAATAGAAACAGAAGGTCTATCATCCAAAATGGCATTGATCAATGGACTCTTTCCATCGGCTCCATCCCGCAATGTATCTGTAATCTGTGCACCAATCGTAGCATCTTTTGAAACAACAATAGCATGATAAGGTGCAACACTGACTGGCCAGACCAACCCGTCGCTATCCTTTGTAATAGAAGTAATGGCAGAAAGCAAGCGAGAAACACCAATGCCATAGCATCCCATTTCGATAGGAACCGTCTCGGCTCGTTCTCCGTTTCTGCGAATTACAGCATTAAGAGGTTCGCTGTATTTTGTTCCCAAATAAAAGGTATGGCCAACTTCAATAGCGCGTTTAAGACTTAAATCTTCACTATCACATTCAGGGCATGCATCGCCTTCTTGGGCATTGACTAATGGAATGTCTACTAACGTGGTAGTTGAACCACGGTTGGCACGGAATGGAAGGTCTGGCAATGGTGTAGATCTACTAAGACGAGGATCCATCACTCTGACAAGTCTTCGGGTAAGTAAAGATGTATCGTCTTCTAATTTGGCTGTATTCAGGTAGAATGATAAAGCACGAGAGTTTGCAGACTTTCCACTTTTCAACTCAGATTCACCGGACTCCTGCTCCAACTTTTTGAGCTGCTTCATCACTGATTCGCTATTTTCATAAACTTCAACATCAACGGTATCTTCAGGGAGTCGGGATAACAAGCTAAATATGTTGAACTCTCGGTCTTTAGGGTAGTAAGCTGCCACCAAAGTTTCCCTGTTTTCATCTGGCGAAACAAAATACGCTACATTTGCTTCTTCAGTTTCAGTACCCCTTTGGCTCTCTGGAGGTTCCGAAACGGCCTTTTCCATGTTTGAGGCAAATTTACAACTATCGCAGACAACGAGAGTATCTTCACCAACATCGGATACGTAGTGAAATTCATGAGACATACTTCCACCAATAGATCCGGCACACGCATCAGCCATAACGAATGGCACCCCAATCTCATTAAAGAAATTAAAATATGCTTTTTGAACCTCCTTATAAGTAACAATCGAATCATCCATCGAGACATCAAAAGAGTACATATCCTTCATCAAAAACTCTTTTCCTCGAAGTAATCCACCTCTTGGTCTCTTCTCATCTCTGTATTTTCGAGTGATTTGGAACAATCTCAATGGGAGCTGTCTATAAGATGATACAGAATTTGCAACTAAGTTTGTGATTTCTTCTTCATGAGTGGGTGCCAGAATGTGCTCATTTCCACCATTGCTGTCTCTTAATCTAAATAGCTCGGTGTTTTTATCACGGCCGGTCTTTTCCCAAAGCTTGGGCGACGATAATGTGCTAAGTGATACTTCAACTCCAGAAATCGAGTTCATATGCTTGCGTAAAATGTTCTCCAAGTTGGTCTGAACTTGATTACCAAGTGGTAGCAAGTGGTAAGCTCCAGAAGAAACCTGGCGTACGTATCCATGCTTAATTAACGGATCGTCCGTAACTGGTGGATTTGAAGGAATAAGAAGCTTTGATAATCGAGGAACGGTGGTAGCAATCTTATACGTAACGAATTCTGTGTCATGGAGGTTTGGAGTGACGCTATCCGTTGAATGGTATCTTAGTAAGGAGGCCGAAATGTTAAGTTTCTGAGGAGTGGATAATACACAAAGTGGCCGATAGAACGAGCTTGGAGCTCTGATTGCCATCAGCAATCTATTGCCAGACATGAGCTGAAAATATAACTATCTATATCAAGATTCAACAAGAGTCTGTGAAGACTGATTGCTGATAGTTGACGAATGGTTAGTAGGAGTAAACGTGTGTGGGATTGAAGTTCTGCATAAACCCCAGACCAGTTGTTGTTAATGGTTGTTACTTGTTATGTAACCCTAACCCTAAATAAATATTTACAAATTACTATTACAGCTTTTTATAGCTTTATATACATACCAAAATTCAGTCAAAATTAAAACCTGGATAATGTATATTGAAATTGAAGTACTATATGGACAATAAATAAACAACTAAAAATATATAATAATATGGCTTCTAAATGTGCAGGCCGTTTTTAAGAGAACACTTTCCGGTTCTGATGTTGCATTTATAAGGCAGTAACAGAGGGATAAGAATTTTTGTAAAAGCAGTCAGGAAGAGAAGATGGATAGCGAGAGTACTTTTGCAATAACTTTCTTCCATTTCCATAAGCCTGGTTCTTTCCAGCTTTTTCAATTCTATCCATTGAGGTAAGATATTTTTGTTCTTCAAGTTCCGTTACAGCAACAACAAAAAGCTTTTTGCCGTTAAATGAGGTAGTGAAAAAAACATCACTGGAAAAATGAGACAAATCCTCTTTGGTAGCAACAATATACTTGGAAGTATAAATGGTGAGAGGCTGGTGGATTTTGATCAAACGAATAACTTCGGTGTAAAAGAATTCAAGATCAATAGGATCAAGGGTCTTAGAAAAAGCACAAACACTCTTAGAGAGAGAAACGTGGTTGACATCGTCAGACAAACTTGTTTGTCTCTCGACCCTGACATCGTTAACAAGGAATGGAACCATGTTTTGGTTGTCAGATACGCCAGCCCCAAAAAGCTCTTCAACAGATGCAGAAGGTTTGGAATGTTCCCTCTTGTCAAATATGTTCTTAAGTTTGTTTTTAAGAGCACGAGGGCGAGAGCTGTTAATAGCTCTTTGAGCTGAAAGAACGGCCAAGGAAGCGACAATAGTGACAATCATTGTGTAAAAAGGTAAGTTTTGATAAAAGAGAAAGTAGAGGTATGTTCAATTTGGAATTTGGAATTTGGAATTGGAAAGTAAGATCAGAAGAAAGAGGGAAATAGTGCTGATATTTATACACCTCTGGATAACATGTTATGCCCTTCTGTTGTAATAGAATGCTAGTTTGATATTATGTCAATATCTTTGATAATGGTTCTATTTTCGAAATTTATTTTCAAATGCTATAAGCTGGATATTAACATCTAATTGAATGTATTTGTAAAAATATGTTTCGCAGGTTTTACAATAAATTATCTTGTTAGTCAATTAGCCTAAAGAGTGCTTTAACCCGAAGTCTTTTCCTGTGTGTTATCATCTTGCGAAAACGGAAAAGAAGTGAGAATACAATAGATTTTAGCAGGATGTTCTAGCGCTAATACTGAACACATGGAATCAGTAAAAGGAATATAAAGCAATATCAGCCATCTAAACAATTTAATCTAAAGCAATTGACCTAAATACACACAATGATGGTATTTGTGAAAATATCCCAAATCTCTTGGTAGTTAGAAATATAAAAAATGATAGTAATAGCAGTAAATACAAAAATAAACCCTGAAAACAGGAGCGAGAGTAAAGGCATTCAAACATAATAAATTGAAGAATTCAGGTTCCTCATTGACAACTCATAGGTGATATTTTGCTAAACCTCAGTATACTACTATCTAACGTAATAGCACCAAGTATCCAGAACTAGCACCATTGAACTCTCATAGAGCCAGCCTTCAAGCTAAATATAGGACCAGAAAATTATTTACAGGTATATTTTTGGCAGTTTTGTCTTGCCATAATAGTTAGTTTTATTTGTTCATTTTTGGAATTGGGTTTGAAGTTCAATTAAGTTGAAATGAGAGTACTAAATTGCGAAAAATATTTCTGGAAAATTCAAACCATGCTAATATTTATGAGAAACCCACCTGGTCTTGTATTAATTATAAGCGCTCTTTATTAAATCTCATAACTAACGTTCAAAACTTGAGATAGACTGTTTAACTATTGCTAGCCTTCTGTCTCTGTGCACACCCTAGAACTAGTTTTCCATTTCAGGAAAGGTGACCCAAATAAGTTTTTACAGTTTGATCCACCAGTACCAAGCTGGTTAACTTGAGTTATCACAACTAATTTAGACAAGTAAACAGCACCATGACTGCACAGAATCCAATGACTTTCTACAAGTCTCGAAGCAAGAAAAAAAGACTCGTTCAAGTTTTATTTAAATTGAAGACTTTTTCTTCCTGATTCCTCTTCTTTTTCTGTTTCTCACACACATCTATTCATATTTCCTCCTCAAGTTTTCTAACACCAAACATCACATTCCCTTAATATCTTTACCAATGTCCAATACAGTAAGAAGCAAACAGCACATGTCCAAGGCTGCTACCAACATTTCAGTTGAAACTGTTGTTGACTACACCTCTAACAACCCGGCTACTGGAATGCCAGTCCAAACACCAAACGAAAAGATTGATTCTAGTCGAAACATTGCAGTCTGTACTTTAATTGCTATTGGTGGTCTCATTTCTGGTTACGATATGGGCTCCATCGCCGGTATGTTCGAAATGCCCAAATACCAGGAAGCCATTGGAGAGTTTGATACCAATGTCAGCACATGGGCTATTCCCTCTTGGAGATCTGGTCTGATTATTGGTGGTGCTACTTGTTTTGGGCTCTTTGGCTGTATCACTTTTGGCTCTATTGCTGCCAAATTCGGTCGCCGCAAGTCATTGATGGCTGCTAGTCTTACTATTATCTCTGCCTGTGTCGTCCAGGGTATTTTCCACAAGACTTGGCCTGTTGTTTTTGTTGCTCGTCTTTTCTCTGGTTTCTCTATCGGTGGTCTTTCTACAGTTTGCCCCATGTTTGTTGGTGAAACTGCTTCTGGCCGTTTTCGCCCTTTACTTGTTTCCTTCTATCAGCTTTTATTGACTGTCGGCATCCTTCTCGGTCAAGTTGTTGCCTTTTCTTGCAGCTTTTGGAATGGCCACATTGGTCAATATCTGGTTACTCTTCTTGTTATTGTTATATTCAACATTTTCTTACTGATCTCTGCTATCTTTATTCTCCCCGAGTCTGCTCAGTGGCTTGTTCAGAATGGCAAGAGTGATAAGGCTCGTGACACCTTGGCTCTTGCCATGAACCTTGACAGAAACAGTGTAACTGTAAGCAGAGAGATACATGCCATTGAAAAGTCTGTCGCCGCTAGTCGTGCTCAAGGTCAAGGAACTTTTGGCGATCTTTTTTCTACTCAAAACAAGATCCTTTACCGCTTTCTCCTTGGTATTTCCATTCAGATGCTCCAGCAATTTACTGGAATTAATTACTTTTTCTATTATGGCACCGCCTTGTTTAAGGAAATTAGCACTATGAATCCTTTTGCTTCTACTATTATTCTTGGTAGTGTCAACGTTATCGGTACTTGCCTTTGCCTTCCTATGGTTGCCAAATTTCCCCGTCGTACTGTTCTTATGACTGGCTCCTTGTTCATGTTTATTGCATTTGTTCTCTTCTCTTGCCTTGGTACTTTTGCCTTGTACAATTCCAAAAAGGTCTTGAACCCTTCTGTTGGAATTGTTATGATTATTCTTGCCTGCATGTTTGTTGTTGCCTTTGCTGGTTCCTGGGCCCCTTGTGCCTTTTTGGTTGTTTCTGAGATGGTTCCTAAAAAGCATGCCGGCAATATGATTTCCATCTCTATTGCTGCGTCTTGGTTGGTTGCCGCTATCCTTACTTTTGTCTCTCCTATTTTGAACCAAGCTTGGGGCTACAAGGTTGGCTTTATTCACACGTTTTTTACTTTTATTTCTTTTGCAGTCGTCTACTTTTTCGTTTATGAGACTAGGGGTAGAACTGTTGAAGACGTTGAAGAAATGATTGCTGCTGGTGTCTCTGCTAGAAAGTCTCCTAAATGGTTCAGAGCCCCTCAGGAGAAGACCGGTTCTATGGCCGTTTAATGTTTAAGGGTTTAGTAGAATTTCACAATTGTTTTGATATTTATGTAGTTTTTAATTTATTTGAATTTTTTTAAAGAAATTAATTGCCAAATTGTACCTTTTTATTAAAGTTTACCAAATCTTTTACTTTTTCAACAAGATCATGGTTCGATGGTCTAGTCGGTTATGGCATCTGCTTAACACGCAGAACGTCCCCAGTTCGATCCTGGGTCGAATCATATTTTTTGCATGTCTTATGGTTATGTTTGAACTATTGTTATGTAAATGCACTTACTTTTTGGTTTTCAAAATAATGGTGGTATAATGTAATGCTCCCAGTTATTTTTTAATTTATTTAAAAGCAATTTTCTGGGTATTCCGATGTAGATATTCGGTTAGTACTTGCTTCTCAAAAGGTTAGTCCAATCGTCATATTGCGTATAACCCGTCAATTAAAACAAACATACTTGCTTTTCTAAATTTTGTGTGGACATAATACTCGTGTTCTAAAATGAACTCCACATAATGGCATCCAGCCGCGCGCTCCGGAAAAGCTTAATTATTAAGCTCGTTGTGATTCCTCCTCTCTTTTAACCTCCTGCCCTCATCACTATCTCGGCTCACGAAATTATAAGTTTAAATCCCCGGGTATTAAAGCATCAAGTTTTTATTTAGTATATAAATTTTGTCAACGACTTAGAAATACAGAATAATAAACAAATCTGTAAATTGAAACAATAAGGAATAAGGGATATACATCCAAATACTTAGGCAGTAATGAAGTGAGGATATTTCTCAGCTTCTTCCTTGTCAATAATGTCCTTGTAGACAGGTACACCACCAATGAAATTCAAAGCTTCAATACGCTTTCCTGGAATGTTTGCACCAGTGTACCAACTCTTAACACCCCAAGCGGTAGACTGCTTGAGGGTGTCAGTAAGGAAGGTAGCCCATTCCTCTTCGGCCTCACTCTTGGGGTGGATAGACTTGATGTTGTTCTTCTTGAGGTATTCAATATTGTTGACAACCCACTGGCACTGGATCTGCACGGAAGTAGGACCGTTGGAGTAAGCAGTGGCAGCCTGAGGACCATAAGTGAAGTACAAATTGGGGAAGCCACCAATCATCATACCAAGGTAACTGCGAGTTCCGTTAGCCCACTTCTCAGCAATGGTAAGGCCATTAGCTCCACGGATATCCATTCTGAGGAAGGGACCGGTGGCGGTGTCGTAACCAGTAGCCAAAACAATAATGTCAAACTCGCGCTCATCGCCAGAAGCAAGCTTGATACCCTTTTCGGTAAACTCGGCAATGGGGTCGTTCTTGATATCAAGAAGATCAACATTGTCTTGGTTGTAGATTTCGTAGTAGCGCTGTTCCAAGGATGGACGCTTACCAGCAAAAGAGACAGGAGCAACCTTAGGGGCGAGCTTCTCGTGAAGGTCGGGGTTATTAATACGCTTGAGAGTCTCCTTTCTCCAGAAGTCGTAAGCAAGGTTGTTGGCCTTCCAGTCGGACCAGACATCGTAGTAGGTACCGATCCAGAATGCAAAGCCACCCGCGTTCCAAAGCTCTCTAAAGACCTTCTCACGCTCTTCTGGGTCAGCAGTAACAGCAGACTCCATTTTGAAACCAATGGGGAATCCACCTGAGCATGCGCTGGTAAGAGTTTTCTTAAAGAGTGCGGGATAGTCCTTCTTTGCGTTTTCTTGCTCCTCGATGGTAAGAGGGCGCTGGCGCATAGGCAAGGCCAAGTTAGGAGTACGTTGGTAGACAGTCATGTGCTCGACGACAGGACCAGTTTCCTGGATGACTTGAACACCTGAGGCACCTGTACCGACAACAGCGACGCGCTTGCCCTTGAAATCAACAGTCTCACCGGGCCATTCGCAGGTGTGGTGCATGATGCCCTTGTACTTGTCGAGGCCCTTGAAGTTGGGGATGTACTTCTTGGCAGCAAAACCAATGTTAAGGATTAGATGAGTGCAAGTATAGGTGCCAGCTCCTTCACCAGTAGTAGTGACGGTCCATTTGTTGGTCTTGTCATCATAGTGGCAGGCAGAGACGTAGGTGTTGAAAGTGAAGTGTTGGGAGATCTTCAAAACGTTGTCAGCGTGTCTAAAGTACTCGGCAATCTCCTTCCAATCAGGGAATCTAACACTGTAGTTCCAGTCCTTCCAGACTTCCTCCATCCACAATTGGTAGACAGGGACTTCGGAGTCGACACGTGCACCGGGATATTTGTTCCAGTACCAGGTTCCACCGAACTCGGAACCATTTTCGAAACCCTTGATGGAGTAGCCTAACTTGCGAAGCTGGTAGGTGGTGTAGATGCCGCTGAAACCACCTCCGACAACAATAGCGTCATACTCTGTAGTAGTCATTGTTAAAATTTAGAAAGAATTGATAGTTAAGAATAGAGGGTGTTGCTGTGTATGTGTTTTTCTTGAAGAAAACTTTAGAAAGTGTATAGAGTTGTTTTAAAAAAATCTTAAAGTAGAATTGGTTGGTAAGAATGATAATGAAAAGGAATGAAGAGAGAAAAGAAAGAAGAAAAAAGGCTGATGGGATGGGAAGAGTCCGAATTATATACTAATTTGAGATTCCAAGACTCATAATGGGCAGGATTATACAAAGAGAGGAGCATAAGCACTTGAGTCTGATGTGCCATAAACTATGAAAAATGCATTATGGGCCATGAAGCTTAGAGGGGCCATGAAATTGCGGGGAGCACACACTCACACATAAACACATTGATACATACAAGTACACACACAATTGCGGTTCAAGCAACTTTAAACGTAGGATAATCAATTTTTTGTTTTGTTTGATATTGATGGTTGGTTGTGGTTCATACTGTCAGAAAATTGCCGACTCATGACGGTTCAACGCAATTGTTTCCGGATCCTATTCCGGGGAACTTTTCCACTTTCTATTTTACTTGGATCAATCATGAAAACTCCTTTATTTGTAAATTTGTAAAAAACTCAACCAATTGGGTGTATTTATTCATCTGATTTATATCTGAAATCAAATTGGTATAAAATTCCATGAAAGAAAAATGGATTAGTTAGCCCTGGGCCAAACCAACAATAGGAAAAGAAAAAGGACCGGCCACAAAGTGGTCATCGTTTGGAAACATTGGAATTCTAAAGGAAGGCTGCTATACAATCTGATGATACTGTACAAACTCATGGAAGTCATGATACACATACAGGATTCGGGACATCAACCCTAAAGTTGCAATATGGCTTTCCATTGTCATTCCCTTGCCAGCCTCGAAGTGGATAGATATGTTACAGCCTAACCAACTTTAAGATTAATTTATGTATTACTGGGTTCCATGACGTTTAGCATACCATATCAGGTCAGATCAAATCAAAGACTTAAGTAGTATAGTGTGTGGGGTATTAATAGTCCTGATCCACCCCCAAATTGAACCTTTGAGTATAGAGATGGATATAAAATTCACGGTGGTTGTGAAGGATAACAGCTAATAGCAGTTGTATTAACAGAGAATGTACTTGACAAGTAATACCAAGGCCAAGCCTAGGTTCATTCCTGTCCAGCTTGAATATAAAAATGCCCCTCCTATGCTGGCTCATGAGACTGGTTTACTTGCTAGTTGGAATTTGTATATTACACCTTGTTGTTACAACTAGGTAGGTGTCAGCCACGCGTGGGTTGTCATATCTCCTCACTTGCTTTTATCTTTTTCCCCGGACTTTATTCAGACTTGTTCATGAGATCCTACGCGGGGGGGGGACACTTTTCTCGCTCAATGTTTTTTTTTTTATTGTCTGGTTTGTGTTTTCAGACTTTATACTGTTAGAATGACTATCATTCACCCGTATGTTTAATAATGTGTATATAAAAACTAAAAGTTCCGTACGTCCCAACCCGGATGTCTGGTAAAGTCGAGTCTTATACCAGACGTCGATACAGGGTCGTGTTCCAACAAGATCAGGCTCGTTCGGTTCAAGAAAGATTGGCAAAAATGTATATTTCAAGATGATGTTCAATGGATTATGATTTATTCGATTTCAGTATCAGTCGTAGAAAGCTTTCTTGACAAAATACTAAACGAAAAAAACAACACCCGAAAAACAAATGTAAAGAATTGTGATATATTATTAATGCTAGGGTATATATTGTCTATAATAATAATATAATAGCAACTGCATAGTCACATGATCGGGCAGTTATTTTCATGTAAGATTTGTTCTTTAGATCTGCTTCATCATTTGAGTTCGTCCGTGGTTCGCATTTTGGCCTTTGGGACTTTTCTATTTTCGTTCCTTGGGCTTCGTTCGACTTTGCATCTAGAGGATGACTGGGAAATGGTTCGTATATGTATGTAACAAACCACGTAGCGTTTATGGTAGCTATTTACAAAACATGCATAAAGTCCAAAATTATATTCTGCACCTAGTGTGAATTAATAACCAGGACTTGAAATTTGCTGACAATTTTCAATCACCGTAGGTTTGAACATTAAGCATCCCATTTAACAACTATTTGAAAACCCCTTACTGTCTCAGCCAAGCTAAGGTTGTCAACACCGTTAACTCTGCGGTATTCCAACAAAGAACAAATTCACCCCCTCATAAAAGTCTTGAATATTGGAAAAAATCCTTTAATAAAGATTGCACCATGGTTTTTTTTTTCTAAAGAAATATCATTTTAAAGGAATAACAGCACCCCCACTACATTTCTATGAACAGTTATCGATAATCGCATGATTCCACTACACTACAACCGCCAAAAGCCCCACCAAGCCGTCGAGTATCAAAACCCGAGGTTTCCCGACAAAAAAAACAAACCAATATGGTTACCCCAACTTGTTCGTAGTAGTGATGATGATTTGAAATATGCCAGACTCTCAAAGGGAACTTCAGGGATTGCTAGTGAATACAGACGGGTTGGGTTTGATACCGTTTTTGGTAGGGCTCAACCAACCAACGGTGCCCACAATTTGGAGGTAGCCCATTTTCAACCACGTCTCAGATGCGGTTTTATGGGCACTCCCACATCATACATGTTTGTATGCCCAAGGGTTAGGGTGGACATATCGCTGCAACCGGTCAAGACTGGTCTGCAGGAAACAAGCCCCACAATACGGCGGCGTGGGCCACAATTGTTACGGCGTAAGAGGGGCGTCGCTGGACTGCCTCAGGATCCTGGGTTCGATCCCCCGGATGGGCAAGAGCCTCCAAAGGGGCCCGTTCTGATGAATCCCACCACGTGATTAATTCAAGTTGAGCTATCGCGCTTATTTCAATTCTGGGTGTTGTATTTGTACGTGTACGGACCAGAGGTTCATGGCTCTTTTCTTCCGTTTATTCAGGAATTATAGAAAATTTGCCATGTTGTCAAGTTGGCGTTGCTCCACTGCTGGTAAACTCCACAAAGTCATGCGCAAAGCCACCGGAAAACACCAGCCGAGAACTCGTGAACCCAGGCTAGAGATTTTCCAGGGTACCGTTTGACCTCAGCTATTGAATATTCCATACTGTAAAACCGTTCCATTCGAGCCTTTTAGTTTTGGTTTTTGTTGAGGCTGATTTAGACTATTTGAATAAGAATGAGAACAAGCATAAGCGTAAGAGAGAAAAAATGCGCCAGTTTTTTTTAATAGACACTCATTTAATGTTTTCACAAGTCTTATGTTCCAGCTGCTCAAGGCTAAATTCGACACTAAAGGTATCGATGCAAAAACCCAAGAGTTTGTCCAGAGCTCTCCAGTTCGTTGGCATTTCATTTAGAGTTGTGTCTAGTTTCCGTGCTTTGTCCCCCCGGAACATAACTTTTGAGAAGCATGAAACCTTCATCGATATAATACGGCCAGTCTGTATTACGAACAAGGATACCCGGCTGTTACACGATTATACGCCGTGTCACCGTCCACCACCTTGCAGGACTAGAGACTCCGGGGAGCCGAGAGGAGCCGTCACCGCTTTGGCGAAGCTCAGGAACCAACTCAGTGCTAATGCCAAGGGCTTCCTCCTCCTTTTCATCGCACTGTTCCCGTGACATTCCTGTGATTTGTTTCACGTGAGCTCTTCGCCTTGATATCTGGCTCAATAGCCATCCTCTGAACTGGGGCCACTCTTCTTTTATACCAAGGGTGGTCATTAATCCGTTTACAGTTATAATTACTTTCCTATTAACCACCTGTGAAAATTTATGTAATCTTTAATATAATTATGCTAATTCGCCAGCAGTTCTATTATACGAACATTGCACGCAATTGATGACGGCGCCGGCCCAATGGCCCGGGTGATGAAATGACGTCTCATGAGACAGTGCTACCGGAAAAAAGGTCATACAACTGAAAAATACGCTATTGAAAGAACAAGTAAAACGAAACTTTGTGAAAGGTAGTTGGAGCCAACTAGGTTAGTAATAATAGGTCAATCCGTATTTACCAAGAGCACAATATTTGTATAGAGTAAAAAAAGATTGAAAATCTCAAAATCCAATTTGAAATTTGGGAATTATATAATGCAAAAAACAAAACAAAAATACATAGTATCAAATAAAATTACAGTAATAAATTGGTGTTGACAAAATTAAAAGGCTCATAACAGAAAAATAAAAAAAAGTATACATTCATTGAGAGTCGACGAGCTCAAAAAACACAACTGACAATTATAGAATCGTTCATAATGCGTTTTGAACAAAAAAGAATAGTAGTACAAGTTGGCAGTCAACATTTCTAATTAACTGAACCCCCATAAAGTGCACCATATAAACCTGGTGATGGTCCACCGCGTGTAAGAGGCGTGGTAGATAAACAAAGTGGTGTAGTATCCGTCAAGTTGCCATTATTGTCATAGTACACCTTTTTGATTTTTTGCTTGACAAAACCACACGGCGATTTCCACTCCTTCATTTTCCTGGCAAGTTCTTCAATACCGGATCCAATTTCAGAGATAATGTTGTTGGAAATGTCTGCAAGGATGTGCGCGCTTTCTTGGTCACTGTCATATCCCACTTGGCCATACAAACCGTACTGTAGTTCACCATTCTTGTCAACAAAAGTAGAGTATCCTGATACTAGTGGAAAGTAGTTTCCATCTTCCGTCATGATGGCTCCTTGACCCAGGTTGGTGTTTCGCAATTGGTCTAGCTTGCGCAGCCTATTCAAGTTGCGTTTCTTGCGACTGATATCTTTGATTTTGCGATCAATCAAGGCGTCGACTTGGGCTCTGCGACGGGCACTACAATCTACCAATGCCATTTTTTCCTTTACCGGCTTGCGCTTGGGTTTCATGTTGACTTGAGTATTGCCAGCAATACTCTCATTAGTTACGCGGCTAGAATCTCCTTCTTCACCTTCAATAACCTCATCCAAATCACCCAGAGTTCCATTCATGTAAGAGTCAATCAGCATAATGATATCAAACGCAGCCTCTACATACTCATCGTCGTAGTAAAACTCGGCAAAGCTCTTAATGCGGTTGTAAGGAAAGTAATGAACCCGGATGGTGTAGGCTAGCATGGAATAGTAACGAATATAGCATCTTTCTTCCTGCGCCGTGGAACTCATTTGCATCAATGTAGAGAGCTGGTTTAATGTTTTCAAAGTGCTTGCTCGATTAAGTAACGTGCTGCTTCCCAGGCTGGTATTTCGATCTAATAACGGTGTGTTGGTATTATTTCCAGGTTGAATGCTGCTGCTATTGGCTTCCTCTAGTAGTTGGTTGGGACCTGTAACATTCTCGCATTCGTTAGAACCAATTGATAATGCAGTGTTTCTCTTTTCCCTTTTTGGATCCAGATCCAGCGACAACTCTCCATCCAAACAAGCAAGGGAATCATTGATAAGTTCGTCTAAACCCATGGATTCTCGACAGGTTTTCCCCTTTTCGTTGGACAAAGTGTCACTAATGTTGGATAATAGAGTTGTGGATTCTCGATTAGGACCTGACATAAGGTTTAGCGAATCCATTCCTAAACTCATTTGGTTAAATTGCTCAACACCCATAGCCCCGTTAAACACACCTCCACCTTCAACCCCACCAGTTTCCCACAAATATTTATGGTATCCAAGCTCTACCTCTTTCTTAAGCAACTGCTTATGAAACTCGATTGTTAGCTGGAACGTTTGCTTCTTGGGAACTGTAAGCTTGGACCGTCGCCTGGGGTCCGATAGGTATCCAGCATCGACCAAGTAGAAATGGGTCGGATGAAGAGGATTGTTTTGGTACAACATTCGGCGCCGGCAAGTTTCAAAAGTCTCCAGAAACCGGGCCAAAGTAGTTTGGGAGGTGGGGAGATACAAAGTCTCAAACTCGTTATAGACATGGACCTGCTCAGCGGCTTCAAAACGAGTGGCATCACTGCTATAGGCAGCTTCATCTCCCTGAACAGTTCCTGAAGACCTGCTAACATGGCTAGAGAGCATTGCTGAGAATATTGAAGCAGCTGAGTGACTTCTTGGCCTTACCACTCCTTGAGTAGCACCAAGGTTTGGCATAGATGACCTATGCGAACGTGCCTCAGTTTCTGGAATACAGCGCAAAATGGCATCTATGATATCTTGTTTGCATTGTCGAAATGTTTCAACGTACTTGTGTCTCTTGGATTCGTTGATGATAAAATGCGTAGCTGGCTCCAGGTTGTCAATACCATCCTGCACAATTCTGCAAAACGCTTCCAAATGCGGGTCATCGTGATTGGGGTCATCAGGGGTACTGTTGCCCAACAGAGTTTCTAGGTTTACTTCTGTATCAACTGCACGGGTATTTGACTGTTGGTAAGATGCAGTTAAAGGAGATGAAGGTGGTGATGCAATGGTATAGCTGTAACGTTGAGCTTGCTTTTGTTGTTGACCAGCAACAATGTTGTCTTCGATTGGACTGAGAATGGTGGTGCGCTGTATGTCTCTAATTTCAATTTCTTCCAGCATTGAGAGCTCCAATTTAGACAGCGTTTTGATACAAGCTGCGAAGGATGCATACGTTGAAGTCTCCAATGTGATTCCCAGCGTTTTGAGTGCTGTTTTGATACTACTGAACACAACACATTGACACCAGTGATCCAGCTCAAGTAGCGAGTGAGTAAATGCAAATGTAGGCTTGGGGATTATTTTGTCGAGAGGAGAGGATATCATGGGTTGGTCCAGAGCAAAGGTGTTTTTTCGTCTGAAGGTATCATATCTGAATATGCAAGATTTATATTTTCGTTCATTAGAGTAGTTGTATCGAGATTTGAATTCGCCCGCAGTGAGCAAGTCTATTTTATCAAAATGGTGAAGTGTTCTTGATTTTTTTAAACAATCGTAAAAGACATAATCTAGCACGTAGTTGTAGTATTCGGGAGTAACTTTGAACACTTTCCCGTCATAGTGAATCCGAATCAACCCCTTTTCTGAGGTTCGATGAGCTGCTAGCGGAGTATCTGGTGTATGAGCTTGCGGAGAGTTTATTGACACTTCCTTTTCCTTAGTTTCATTGTGAAGTAGTTGCTGAGGTATAGGATCTGAAGATGTATCGGTCACGGTGAGTTTTGGCAGTATGTGAGAATGATCAATGTCCAAATTCAAGCGATTTGAAGTTGAAGGGAGCATTATCGAGGCAGATGAATGCCACAGTTAATGGCGGAAATATCAAGAAGAGTTGACAATAGAGAAGATGAAGGAAGAAGATAAATACAAGATAAAAGATGACTGTAGGAGGAAGAAAAAAAAAAAAAGATGACGAAGAAACGCGAGAGAAAGTTTGACGAATGTATGTCTGGGTGAAAAAGAAACAAGTTTCTAGTTACATACAAATACATTTGCAATGCAACATTCCATTCAACAACTCTTCCATCTAAAAAATGCTGCAAGAGGTACAAACCTGTTGCAAGCGCTGCTTTAATCGCATTCTTTGATTTTTTTTTATTCGTTGTGGGTTTTCAGATATTTAAGTATTTCGAAATTTAGTACCTGTAATGGATCCATGCAGTTATTTCAAACAATCTCTATTCAATCTACATTCTAAGGCTTTGAAAAATCTTACAAAAGCCATCTGTCAATTGTCTTCATATTATAAACATTTAATATTTAAGGTTGTTTACAAACAAGTCAGTCACACTCATTTACTTCCACGTTTTCATGGCGTTAGTTGATGAAAACAGTTTGAAACGCGTGGCTCTCAAATTCACAACATGGCTTTTGTTGTATCAACAAGTAGGCTGCTCAAATATAATCAGTCCAAAATCTATTAAAATAACTCTTGAATAAAAATCAATACACCTCCATTTAAGGTTAATATCGTGATTCAGAAATATTCAATAACAAAATGAACTCTTGTTTGAAAAGATTTGGGCTGTGTGGGACCTTATGTCTTGCCGCGTCCTAGTTTAAGAGTCTAACCAGCTCGTTATGACGCATAGTCCCCACTTGCTCTTGCCCTTTCGAGCGTCCAGTCTTCTGAAAGAGGCTCTTTGAAAATTTTCTCAGGTCTCGTCGAAATAAAATGCGTTGGATTTGGAAAACAATATAAATAAATATTATTCCGATAGGGTGTCGAAAAAACAATAAATTTGGTATAAATTTGTATAAAACGTTGAGTTGTGTAGGTTGTTGATTTCTGGTAGTACAAACGGTATCTTGTATGTAACAAATAGCATATGACAGTATATATACTTTGTATGTGTAGTACAAAATATTAATCACCTCTTGATGTGTTACATCAAACAAACCAAAGAGACATAGATGATGAGTTGGTTTCTTATTGAAAGCGAATTCTGTTATTTGAACAGGGATTTTTAAAACCTTGTATATACAACATAATATGGCATTGATTCTATCAATTCCTCATATCAGGTACATGTATATATATATTTTTGGCCAACATTCCAAGTCTCTTTCCGTCTAAAGAGTAGCTGGAATAATTCATTCAACTAGGTCTAAGTTTGACATTTCAAAAAAGGTTCTATTACATCTCTGGATGGCTACCCGTAGTTGTTTATAATGTATTTCAAAACGTTCCAATCTATTTCATAATGGAGAGTTTTATTCAGGCACACATGATTACAAACAATAAACAACGGTTTTAAGTCTCAATCTCGACGGAAAAATTTGTCATCAACAAGACTAGTATCCAGCACTGTCAGATTTCCAAACACCTTGTTCCGATTTTATCCTAATTTGACAACAGCTCTAAGAGATCTTAGCACGAGTAATTACAGACAGCTAGCCAGCTATTCGGCAAGTTATTGGGTGCCTTGAGTCAGCACAAAACATTTACTACATCAGCCAATGATGATAAATATGGAATAGCCAATCTGGCAATATTTTTTTAAAAAAAGATGCAACCATTCACGCTTGAGAAGATTTTGATGTACGAGAGGCTGGTCTTAGTTTGAATCCATAGGCAAAGTTATGTTTTTCTTCTGTTTCCCTGTCTAGCTATTTTTAATTTAATTTTATTTATAAACACAGATACAAATGTGAAGTTTACTAGCAATATAGTTCATTGAAAACACTCTCCTTCTCCTGGTATCATTGGAGATTTAGTGATGCCGTCTGGGGGTTAGCGGTTATATTTGTTATCTTTATTATGGGCAGATATCGATAGAGTAGCGGGTCATGTGATGCTGTCATGCGAAATCAAACGGCTTCCGAGAGACAAAAAACGATTAACAAAAATAAACAAACTAGAATGTCAGAAAGTTAGCCCATTTGCTAAGAAAAGAATGCCAATAACCAATCTAAATATTCGAATATTGTTATCTAGAAACAAATGGAAGAATATTCTCATTGTAGGCAATTAGAAATACAAATATTAAACTCATTAGGTATATTTAAATCTATTCATAACAAAAGTAAAGTAGAAATACAAACAATAAAAACAATCAAAAAAAAGTCATCAATATCATCATGGATTCGTAAAAATTTAAGCACTGAAGAATGTCAGCCAACAATTAACAACGAGAATAAAGCTCGCTAAAACAATGCAAATATGCAATTAGTAATTAGGATAATCTGGTATCCAAATTGATTACCATAATCCGCTTTCAAATGTGTTGAAAGGATTAGTTGTAAAAAAAAAAAAAAGTCATAAAATTCGTGCGGAGGTAATGTATCAAAACCCTAACCTGCACCCATAATCAA
The DNA here is from genome assembly GCA_900654225.1 of Magnusiomyces fungicola. Classification (NCBI taxonomy): domain Eukaryota; kingdom Fungi; phylum Ascomycota; class Dipodascomycetes; order Dipodascales; family Dipodascaceae; genus Magnusiomyces; species Magnusiomyces fungicola. The sequence goes on from CAACAH010000001.1 coordinate 4,992,558, forward strand.
AAATACCACGCCAAATTTCCAACAGGTCGCAAAAGCTATTAATGTAACAAAAGGACAAAAATAGTTTGCAAATCTCTCATCAAGCGAATCCGAGCATTCCAGTAAAATGAGTAGTTTGCCCAAGTTTCGAGAGCATTAAAATCAGTGCTGCGGATTTCAAAGGTTAAACTTAGTCTTGGCAGTCCATACACAATAACAAATCAATCACAAATCAATGACAAACAAGAAACAACCTTCTGAGCCATAAGAGCTTAACAGGACTTGTAAAGAACATTGATGAGATAACAGGGATTGAAAATGTTAAGGATAATCATTCAAATGGTATATCAACTTTGTTTCAAATATCTCCACGTCCTTGCAAAATGGTATCTTGATAAGTATTAAACTTGGGCTCATCCACAGCACTGTTAACCCCGCGTCACTGCTTACTATCCCAGTCTTGAGAACTTCACATTAAACTCTCAAACTTTAATAGTCTTTCAAAGATCAAGTCGTTACCAAGCTTCTCAAAACACGTTGTAGTAGTACATACTGGTGACAGATCATTCAAGTCGGAGCCATTAAATCCATGCAAAATGCTGTAACACAGCTGAATCAAGTCATTTGTCGCAAGGACAAGACTCATTAAAAAATACCAATGTGGCTTGCTAGATTTATCACGACATGTAAAGCTCTTGTTGCTCGAAATATCAGTGTGGACCCATCTCATCTGGTTTTCAACTTCTGCGGAAATATTAACAAATGTAAAGCTAACAACAGCAACTTGCAAGCATCTCACGCACTGTCAACAAAAGTCCCAATAGCACGATTACTGATAAAAGCGCGGTTCAAGGGAAATTCATGTAATACTCACTCATTTTAGTCAAAAAGCCAAGATGCCTAAAAGTGGGAGAAACAAACTGCTTCACATCAAAACGCCATACCTGGGTTGGGGAAGAGCTTTCCTTCAATTTTGCCAGCAATCATTAGATAGGAAACAGCTGCCAGTCCAAAACCCACAAGCTCGATAACATATATATCAATGGAAATCTGAACAAAAGGGCCCATCCGTTTTGCCATCTATGGTCGGGTGGGGTGGGCCCACACAGACAAGTCGCAATAGTCTCAAATACCACGAGCTCAAAACCTGAATACTGCTGCATATTTAGTGCACAGGATCATCATAAAAAATCCAAAAAATAGTAACGGACGAAATGAAAGAGCGTAGGTGGTTGCTTGCCAACTTGCTGTTCAAAAAAAAAAAAAAAAAACTACCAACCATGTGAATAGTTGTAGTAGGTCAGTAGCTTGTTGTTGAAATGGTGATAGTAGATGAAGAAAAACATAATCCCAAAGAAGCAGAAAAAAGGGAGAGCTCCCTTGACTGTCACTGTGATGTAATAAAAGGGAGCGCTGTGTAGTAGCTTGTATATCGGTCCTCTTGATTCGTAGTCTTCGTTGAATGGGTACTTTGAGAACCTTACGCTATGCTCGCGACTCCATGAGAATACAGGGGTCCTTGCCCTTGGAGGCGCTGGAGGCTGGTGAGGGTCAAAGTCCGGCGTGAATAGGAGGGTGTTGCTTTGGACTTGGACTTCTGGCTGGGTTGAATTACTATTTGTACACGCCGTGATATGAGGAGTGAGGAAATGCCCGGACGGAGTGGGGATCTCAAAATGAGTCTCACGGTCGCTTATATTACCATATGATTGCCGTGATGCGAGGGTGGGCGTAGTGGCGGAAATTTGATGGCGACGAGCTGGAGATTGCGGTATGTGAGATTGAGATTCAATGTCAATAGAAAACGAATCCATCGGATGGGCTCTTAGCAAAGAGTTCGAGTCGTGAAGGATTCCGCAAAGTCAGTTGTTGGCGTCGGAATGGTGGTGGTGGAAGTGGTGGTATATCACTTTGTGGGATATTATGCAACTTTACTGGTGCTGACGAAAGAAGCAAAAGCAAAAGGTGTGCTAGATCAGTAGACAAAAAATTGAAATAAAAGGAGTATTTTTGTTTAAAAAAGGAATAATCAACAGAAAGAAACAATCATTTGAATATTAAAGGTGCCCGATAAGTTGATGGGAAAGGGTGTGTCAGAAAATACTGGCGGGAAAAGGTGGTGAGAAAAAGAAAAAGACTACTCAGGCCAAGAGTAGAGAAAATTTTGGTTCATATGCTGCTCGCTGGTACTAGGGCAGCGATCAAAACAGACTGGATTTCTTTTCCCAGAAGAAGGAAACAAGACGCTGAACTACCTATGACGCTCTAAAGATGTCAAAACTGGCCTATTCTTCTAGAAATATGATATTTTTCGCAAAGACGTTTGAATTTACGTGTATATATCGCCAGGGACCACAGAAAGAAACAGCGTTCTCATATATTCATGCGGTCTGAGATATACTTTGCTTAATAATGCAGCCTCGGTGCTTTCATAAGCGATTAGTTATCATATTGTTGTAAATTGAAACCAAGACACGGGTATCAGGAAGATTGGCCTCTTGGAAAAGAATCAAGCTTCGAGAGAGAGAGAAAACAGCGCGAGCAAGGAAACAAGAATAACTAGGCTAGTTAATCACTTCTTGGCAATTCCCAACCATATTCAACCTGATGTGATGGGGATTACGTCTCAAACCACTGCCATATACCTGGACTTACCTGTGTCCACGTATACCTGTCCCCAGATCCCCAGATTCTCTCGCCTACCCATAACTATTTGTTTACCACCGTTCTGTTTCATCACCGCCAAACGTTAACATGTTGCTGCATTCTCCAAATCCGCTGCATGTTGGGTCAAAGCCGCTGGTATTCTACTCTCATTAAACCTGATGTGCCGTTTGCAGCTACTGCTCGGTGTGTGTATAGCACACCATAAAGGTGGTAGCTTTGATGATACGAAAAAAATCATTTTAGCCTGTCTTTCGCAAACCAACAATTGTATTAGCACGTCTCACATAACACAATCCGAAGGTTTTTCTGTTTGATTTAAAGTGTATCTGGCCTAGTTCAAAGCTTATATATGTTTGTAGAAAGCATTTTGCCAATTTTCTTTCGCTTATACCTATCTGCTCTTGTGCTCTATACTACAGTGCTATTCGTTTACAACTAAATAGCATGGCACATAAACCTCTAGCGGCGAAACATTATTTCGTTTTTTGTCAAACTAGCCATCCAATCAAGGCTTTCTCGTTAACTGCCTAGTACCAAAAGAATTCCTGTATATATACATATAATCCTCAAATTTTGTACTTTAAAAGGACCGTCAATTTCCCGAGTCTTGTCTTTCTTTTCTCTTCTTTTTTCTTACCCAAGATCAAGTTTTCAATTCTCAGTCTTCCGCTATACAATCCTCATTATCTATTATTCTTTCTTAATAACAGCTTATATTTGATTTTCAAGTGAACATCATTTAAACCTTTTCTTAAATTATCTGATTCTATCGCCAACGCTACCTCACACTTACACAATGCTTCCCACCTTTACTACCTACAGCCCTGGCAGTGACAGCTTTTCTACTAAGAGCTTTGTTCCTCAAGCGTCAATCCTACTTGACGGAAAATCTGGCTCTAGATCATCTCCTGCTCTAGAAAGGGAACAGTCATATCCACAATCACTCACTACCACTATATCAACAACTGTTCACCCACAGTCCATCAATACAACCGAAAACCCATCTTCGGTTGATTCAACTGAAGAGTCGTTTAGGGCTCATTCTCGAGATATTATTTCTGAGAATTTAGAGGCTGTCCAGCTTGAAAAAGATCGCTCTGACCGCATTACTAAATTGGCTTCCCTCTTTAAAAAGTGTAAAAGTACCAATCAAGTTGATGAGTATGATCTCAAGAGGGGTGATGCCTTAATGGGTCCTACTGCTAACACACACAGTACCAATCCTGCAGCCTTTGCTCAAGCACCTGCCCAAATTCCTCACAATTACAATACTCGCCGAACCCGCCAAAATAACAACAATCCTGCTTCTTTATCTTCCAGACCTTCTAATAACCGCCATTATGTCCCTCCTAGTTCATATACATGGAGTCTAAACGGACATCAAGTCAAACAGTTTATTCCTCCTTCTATGGCATATGCTGCCAAATTAGCAAATGAAGAGATCCCAGAACTTGGCTACAGAAACCTTCAAAAGTATGAGATGATTCGAAATGACGAATCAGAAAACAATTTTGGGGATAATGAAATCATGAAGTACAAGATGGGATCAAAAGAAAAAGGTGAAAAAAATATGATTGGTAAAAATATCTTGGCAGGTATGTTCAAGTTTTTTGGTAAACCAGTCGAGGAAGAAAAGCCTGTGAGAGGGACTATTTCTGTAAACACTCGACACTTTACTGTTATCCCTTCCATCATACATGCAGACGCCGATACGTCTTACGTGTTTGACACTGATGCTGAAGAGATAACCCATACTGATGCGTTTGACGCCTTACCGTTTAAAAAGAGAGCAAGACTTTACTCCAAGGTTTTCTTCAAATGCACACAGGGTTATATTATTATGCTTCTCTATACCATTTGCCTGAGCTTTCTTGCTCCTCCTATTTTTATCATTTGGTACACGATTAACGAAACTCAGGAAGAATACGACGCTTGGCAAAAACCCAGAATCTTTTACAAAGTCTTTAAAGATGGTACCATATTTCGTCCTGAATTATCGTCTAAATGGTTCGACTTGCTTTACCTCATTCCGGTCATTGGTTGTGCAATCTTACTAGTGGTTTTGTTAAGGTATCTTGTCAAAAAGTGTCTTAATCAAATCAAAAGCAAAATCTTTGACCTGGAAGAATATCACGATCAATTCAATGATTGCTACTATCCAATGCAAGTTATTGAGGCTGATCCCTTGAGCGACATGGAACGAGAAATTGGCGGATACACTTGCAATAACCGCACTATCAATGCCTACACGGCTAATTGCAATGTTAACAGTGAACCGGATTATAGAGAGTTTACAAATGTTGATCTTTAGCTATTCTTTTACATTTTCCATTTTTTGTTATTAAAATTGTAAATACAAACCGATAAGTAATACAACAGTAGATAAATTATTCCAATCCCTATTTGAAACTCCATATTGTGCTCACTTGGTATATCTTGTATGAAATAGACCAAGCCTACTCAATTTTCGTTGAGGTTGTATATAACATCATTTCGTTCCATAACCTTCATAACTTCATTATATCTGTCCACTATTGTAAGCTCGGTCTAATATGGCAGACTAGTTTAGTAATAACCCAAAATACTTTTTCCAAATTTAGAGTCTTAACTACTTGGTAAGAATTCAAAGTGAATAACTACTCTCCAACGGTCTAAAACCTTAATAAAACTGTAAACTTTAGTTAAAAGTCAACCCAAATATCATGCGGCTTGCTGATCCTTTCATGTACATGTAAACATCAGGATGCCTTGAAGTCAAAGCCAGGTAAAGATATTTATTGTTCTGAATCCTTGATTTTATTTCGTTAATTTGTGGCTTTTAAATTGGGTTAATGTACTATAAACCTAACTGTTTCTTTTAAAAATAAGCTTACATATAGTACCAATAAAACGACACTAAATAATAGGTTATAACTTTTCAAATGAAATTTAAAACATCTCAAGAGAAGCAGGTACTTTAATTTTTTTTTCAAATCAAGTTTCCGAGCTTCTCCATAGGACTCCATAGGAGTGCGTAAATGCATTACGACTTTAATAATCGATTTAGACCATTTGCTAGCCTCTTCATCTCAAACATATTGTAATCACGAAAGAAGTTACAATGGACTCAAAATCTTCTCTTTAGAATGAAGAATGAAATACATCTTCCCCAGCCAGTTTACTCTATAATTTCGCCCTTGCAGAAGTCTAGGCTCAAAATAAATTGACATATTTTCTTTAACCTTTCGACCAATTCCTTTTTTGTATTACTTTATTAGTGTTGTTGCACGTAGTGAAATGACAACATCTGCATTTTTACTTATTTGCCAGTTAACAAAACTCAGGCTATTACCCTAATATCAAGATTTCCCAGCTAAGCTCTAGCCTTTAGAGCCAGTGAAGAAGTCTCCCTTGGTCTACAACATATTTTATTCTACCGACTGGCTAAAAATAAGGCCAACACTCTACATATATTTCCCTAAAACATAGTAGTAATACAATATACAAACTGAAATGTATTAAAAAAAGATGATTCGACCCAGGATCGAACTGGGGACGTTCTGCGTGTTAAGCAGATGCCATAACCGACTAGACCATCGAACCATTTGTTAAAAAATTACAATATTAGTTATTATATTAAAATACAATTTGAAAAAATGAGGTTTTTTCTAATCAGTGTTTTTTTATAAATTTATTACTTGTGATTTCGTATCCCTAAAAAGAACTGGAAACTAGGGCTTTGTTTGGGCTGTTTGAAGTGCACACAATGATGCCAAATATCATTATGAAAATTGCAATGAGAAACAGTTGCCGTACATGAATAAGAATATGTATACACTCTCAAGTTTGATTCATTCCAAAAGTTGGTGAAGAGCCTAATAGTTATATGATATATGGTCTTTAATTAAAAATAAAATCAAGCAAATACAAATATTCAAACATACCAATATTTCATAAATCATCCCAAACTAATCTGCCAAGCTAATATATTCTTCTCACCAAGCAGGAACGACACCCAACTTAAGCTTAAAAGATACAAATTACTAACATAATGGAGTCTCTCCAGACGTCTTTGAGTATACATTATTTAGAGTTAATTCAAAAATATTTATATATATATACTTTCAAATATTATAGGGCATAGGTTTATTAACATTTTCTGCATATATGAAAGTTTATACTAGAGAAAATTCATTCTAAATGTCGAAAATTATCAAAAAAAAAACAATACATTCCTTTCTATATTTCAAGATCCTTCAATAAATGAACCCCTTCACCTTCAGAAAACTTGTATGCAATTTACTCTCTTTCACTCAACTTATTGACCAGCAGCCTTCTTAAGCTGGGCTTGCTGAATTTCTTGTAACAATCCTCCTCCACCAGCGCTTGGAGCAGGTGCACTTGCAGCAACTGGTGAAGCTGGCAAAGTGGATACCTTCTTAAGCTGGAATCCCTGTTGAATCTGTAATAATAGACCAGACGCAGAGAAATCAGGTTTATCATCATCAGCAGTAGCCAACGGAAGTGTGGGTGGAGGTGGAGGTGGAGGTGGAGGAGGTCCCGAACCAACAGGTGGTGGGGGTGGAGGAGGAGGAGCTGCACCTGTAGGAGCAGGAGGAGCACCAAAATCAGGAACAGGAGGTGGAGGAGGAGCTGTACCTGTAGGAGCAGGAGGAGCACCAAAATCAGGAACAGGAGGTGGAGAAGGAGCTGTACCTGTAGGAGGAGGGGGCGCACCAAAATCAGGAACAGGAGGGGGAGGGGGAGGGGATACAACATCTACAGGAAAAGAGGAGCTAAAATTTGGCACAGGGGGAGGAGGTGGTGGTGCAGCAGGCTGGCCAGGTTGAGCAATCACGGACTCTTCTTGAGGCAATGGTGGAGGAGGTGGTATAGTAGAGGGCGTACTCTGTTCAGGCAAAGGAGGTGGAGGTGGAACTCCAGCAGGTGCTTGAGAAAGTTGAACTGGGGGTGTATTTGATACTGGAATAGGAACTTCTGGGGCAGTAGAGCTTGGTACAGGCTGAGAAGAACTAGAAGCACCAGTTTGTTGAGCAGTCAAAGCACCAGTCTGTTGCGCAGCTAAAGGTCTCTGAGGAGCCATCCTGCTGAACAACATTGAGGCAAGAGCAGAAGGATCAGGGCCTCCACGTGGAGCATCATCCTCTTCTTCATCAGAGCTTGAAGATTCAGCACCCCAGCCATCATCATAGGAGCTTTGGCCTCTTTGTCTTGCACGCTGACTAGCTGCCAAAGCAGGATCAACACCCTTTTCAGGAGCTTTGGGAGTAGTAGGACGGAATGGGGCAACGGAAGCTGTTGGAGTAGGCAACGCGGGAGTCGAAGCTGTTTCTGTTACTGAGGGAGTAGATACAGCAGGAGATGAGGCAGTTTGCAGCTGCTGACTTTTAAAAAATGGATTATTCTCATGGTGAGCGCCTGGAGTTGAGCTAGAAGGAGTGACAGTATTAGAACTGGTGGGCTTTGTACCATTTCTGTAGAAAGGGTTGCTAGAGTAGTTATCAGCTGGTTGTTCTGCAAGTGAAGAAGTAGATGTATCTGGTGTGGTAACAGTTGAAGTTATGCTTGGAGAGAACGTGGCAACAGAGGCTGGGGTACGAGTAGCGGTTGCTGCTGTTGTGGCCTCATGTTCATGTTCAGAATCTGAAGTTTGTTCCATAAGCTTACGTTCACGCTCTTTCATTGCATCCATTTCAGCCTTGAGTGCAGCTAAACGCTCAGCCTTCTTTTGTGCCTTCACTGACTTCTTAGCATCTTTAGCTTTCCGTTCCTCCTCTATTTTACGGATTCGTTCTTCTTCCTGCTGTTTCAACCGTTGTAGCTCTCTAAACTCTTCGTCGTCATCACTATCGCTAGAAGAGGAATCATCCTTAACAGGAGGCTCAGGAACAACCGTTACAGGTGGCTTAACATTAAAAGGTTTAGGTGTAGAAGTAACGGTAGGAGCTGGGCTTGAAACTGCAGGACTAGAAGTTGCACTAGGTTTCTTATGGGGTGGGGGTGGGGGTGGCGCTTTCTTTGGTCCTGAAGCTTCAGCTGGTGATGAATTGGAACCTGCAGGTGTAATACTGGTCGGAGCGGAAAAAGCAGATGCTGACTTATTAGGTCGAGTCACACCAATGTCAGCCAGACGCTGGTTCATACGTTTAGTAGCTTCAGCCTTAATGTATGCAGCTCGCTCGGATGCTGTTCGCTTGCCGGCAGATGCAGTTGCAGGAGCCGGAGATGACTTAGAGGCTGGAAGGCTAGATGTGGAAGTAGCTGGTTGAGAAGAAGCGTAGGAAGATGAATACGAAGCACTGCTAGTGGTGTTCTTAACAGTAGTAAACATATGTCTCAATGAGTAAATCAAATCCTTAACCTCATCTTCAACACCAATGGCCTCATCCCAGCGAAGTCTTTCTCGGTCACTGCTGATATCATCACGAGACTCTCTAAGGGAAGCCTCTAAATCGCGCTTAATTTGATCAGAACTTTCTTCAATATCTCTGAAAAGATTCTCATTATCTTCACGTTCTTTTCTAACTGCCTCACTCTCCTGGTAAGCTTTGGCTTCATAATCTTCAAAATCATTGCTGGAACTGGTGCCTGACTTCTTTGTGATATTGGCAAGACTGGCTCTCATTCTAGCACGATTACGAGCCTTACGACGGTCAGACTCGGTGATTGCACCGTTAGGCCCGGTGCCAACAATAGTAGAACCAGGATGTTCCTTTTCAGACTTGAGTCGGAACAATTCCATCCTGAGGGTAGCAATTTCATCCTCAACTTTTCTTACTTCATTGGTTATCTGAGGAAGGGCGTCAAAGTCTTTATTGAGTCGTCGCAAAAGTTCCTTTTTCTTTTCATTTGGATTGGATGACAAAAGTGGTGCATCAGCATGGTCATTGATTTCCTTCTGAATATTGGTAATTCTGCTTTTAAGCTCATCAATAATCTTACGATCACGATATTCAATATCTTGAACCGCGTCATAGTCATCCTCATCCTTAGCATCAATTGCATCCAAAATAATTTTTCTCTCATGAACAAGCTTTTTGAGTTGTGCAATAGACATCTGGCCTGTTGGAATATCTTTTTCCAGCTCGCCGTCCTTTTTAGTACGATGACGTGACTTAGACTTGTAAGTAAATTCATCGTCATTGTTCTTGTAAGTGGTAGCATCCTTCTTAAATGATGGAGCATTAGATTTCAACGAGCGTCCTTTCAAATAGCTAACAGGGCCAGAAGACTTTGATTCAGACTTGAGAAAAGACTTCATCTTATCAACCGAGTCAGAAAAGTTGAGAGAGGAAGGTGGAATAAGTTCTGGAGGAAGTCTGCTTGGGATTGGATATCCATTGAGGTGACGGTAGATTATATGCATGGCAACAGCAAATTCATCACGATCAAGTTTACCCTTGTTTCCTGGATCAGATAAAGTCCAAATAGTTTCCAAATCCTGACGATTGAGACCACTTTGGCTAAAAATCTGGATACCCATATCACCGGTAATGAAACCCTTGCGTTCCTTATCCCACTCAGCAAATATACCATCATAAATACGTTTCTCGTCCTTGGTAATTGCCCACTCAACCTTGGCATTTCCTTGAAGTTCCGATGGTGTAAAGTTTTGGACTCCTTGTTGAGGCATGAATCTAGATTTAAATGCATCCATTCCAGGAAGACCACCTACAGGAGCGTTAATAAATCCCCATTCTCCTGGTCTTCCAGTAGGCATAGCTGTTAATGGAGCAACCTGATAGCCGGTAGATTGCCCTGTAAGAGCTGGCTGGTAACCGGTTCCTTGAGCTGTAAGAGTTGACTGATAGCCTGTTCCTTGAGCTGTGAGAGTTGGCTGATAGCCTGTTCCTTGAGCTGTAAGAGTTGGCTGATATCCAGTACCCTGAGCTGTAAGAGTTGGCTGATATCCAGTACCCTGAGCTGTAAGAGTTGGCTGGTAGCCAGTGCCTTGAGCTGTAAGAGTGGGTTGATATCCTGTTAATTGTGATTGGATGGTAGGTTGATATCCTGTTAATTGTGATTGAAGCCCAACATAGCCTGTAGATTGAGGCTGAATACCTTGTACCCCAGTTACACTCTGCTGAAGGGAGAGTAAAGAGTCTAAACTTGATCCACCGGTCTGAGGAGCTGGCTGAGTCTGAGTTTGAGGAGTCGAGGCAGTCCCAGTAAAATTAGGTACATTGGTCGGGGTTGATTTGGGCTTCAAGTCCTCATCAGGGGCTTGAAATGAAATAATATCAACCAAGCTGGTAACTTCATTTTTAATATGATCTGGCAACTTTGAAGGTACAGATTGACCCTTAAGCGCCAAAGAGCATAGGTACATGGCAAGAGCAAATTCAGGAAACAAGAGTTTACCAGACTTGGAGGTGTCAGACAAAATCCAAATGTTACTCAATACATCGGCTGATAAGCCAGAGAGCATAAGAATTTCGCGAGCAGCATCACCTAAAAATATATGTTAGTTATATACACGCAAAACAAGCAATTGACTAAAAAAGCCTCACTTACCTGAAACTGCTTGCTCTCCTGGGGTAACTCGCGAACGAAAAAGCGTTTCAAAGTTACGCTGGTCGGCCGCGGTGATAAAAGAGAGTCGAACTATTAAAACAGCTGTTAGCAAAATAAATAAATAAAATAGATGCACTTCAAACAATCAAATACTTACCATTGGGAATTTTCAAAGAAGATGGCTCAGATGTTGACGCGGTGGAAGGAGCTGTCGAGGTTGCAGCAGAGGTTGGCTGAGCTGTGACAGGAGCAGTTGCCTGCTGATACTGCTGAGGCAGCTGAGGAACTGGAGGAGGAGCACTCTGCTGTTGAAACCCAGTATACGAAGTAGGTTGTTGTTGTAGATATCCAGTAGCCTGAGGCTGGATATAGCCTGTTGTTTGAGGCTGGACATAACCGGTAACCTGGGGTTGGACATAACCAGTAACTTGAGGTTGAACATAACCAGTAGCCTGAGGTTGACCGTAGCCAGTAGCCTGAGTGGGAACTCCTGGCTGTTGTCCATATCCAGTTTGGAATGGCTGTTGATAGTATCCAGTCTGCTGCTGCTGTTGTAGCGGCGGACCTTGACCTTGGTAGTTATACATTGCTGTAAATTATTCCTCCTGATGGTGGAAACTTATGAAACAATAAATTGAACTTTTCCGATAGCGAAATATGTATTTTTTTTATAAATTAGAAAAGTGCAGAAACATAAGTTTCCTTGGTGAGTGAATAGTAAAGCAAGAGGCTTTTTGGTGGTGAAGATGAAAAAGGTACGTAGGCGCAAACCATTGGCGGCCTGGTTTGTCAGACAAGATTGTAAGCCTATACATACAAATATACGCAATGCCATTCTTGTCATTTACAACGATTATAGCGCTCAATCTCACTAGAAAATTAAATATATTTTTGTTTTACTAGTTCTACATTAATTTGAGTTTTAATTCTTGTTTACTTGACTTAATTGAAAAATATATGCTATTTTCGAGGCCAGGCAATTGTGCTTCGTTGTTCAAAACGTTTATTTTCAATTACGTCAGCGCTTATAAATGATTACGTGATAAAAAGGCATAGCCTCGAATTTTGGGGGTATTTGATTGTGCTCTAAAGTCTACATATTACAGAACTTTGGTACATGCCCAAATTCCTTTCAAGGGATGCTTTTGTTCAGCATCTAGGCCATAAATTGGTATTTTTAGATTTTTGTCACGTTCAGAGTAGGTGCTTTAATAGTCCGATTAGAACCTTGGATGCCTACTAAGAAGTCTGGAACAATCATCCAGAGTGTGGGGAAATCAAGCTAAGATTCTTAATCACGTTTCTTCTCTTTACTTGAATGAAAAATAAGTAAACATCTATGAGAGTCGAACCCAACCTAGTTACGAGAGTATTGCCCTTGTGTTGATCGCTAGGCTACACGAAGGTCATGGGTAAGGGATTTTACACAGAGGCCTTCCGACTATACACAGCATGTTGAAGCTAGCCAAAGTACATTTATTTTTTAATTTTAAAAAAACAAACACCACGATTCATCTAAAGTTTACGATATTGGATAGATATTAAATTACTCTATTGGTTCTAATACTAGCCTGTTAGATTTTAGATTACAGTGAAATTTACAAATGAATACCATATAGTTTATTTATTTATTTATATATTACTATCACCTTGCGTTTCTTAAACCTTACTAATAATTAATATAATTAATATATTTATTTAATTTAACAGTTTTAATAAGATAGATATTGATTGATTTAATAAGTATAACGAGAGAGTTGTATTCGATAACTTTACAGTCCTGCTGATTTGATAAAGATCGCATAAATTTTCCAGAATATGATGCTTAAGTACTGCAAGTGAGGACAACAGTCTTGGCTTCAGGACAAGAAACACCACAGTAAAGATAGTTGCTGCCATCACTACCAGGGCAAGTAACAACCTGCTTGCCCCCTCCTGGGTTGAGGGAATTGTTACCTCCGGAAATGGACCAAGTAACTGTGTAATAGCTATTAGAACTACTAGAGCTACTGTATGAGCTGGATGATGAACTAGTAGATGTGCTACCACCAGAAATAGTAGATGTGCCTCCAGTTGATCCTCCAGAAGGAGATCCACCAGTTGAGCCCCCAGAAGAAGATCCACCAGTTGAACCTCCAGTGGAACCTCCGGAAGAAGAGCCTCCAGTTGAGCCTCCAGTTGAACCGCCAGTAGAACCTCCACAAGAGCCACTTGAGCAGGTACCAGAAGAGCCAGAGCCTCCAGTTGAACCTCCTGTGGACCCTGTAGACCCAGATCCTCCAGTAGAGCCAGTAGATCCAGAACCGCCAGTAGAGCTTGTTGATCCAGTAGAGCCAGTAGAGCCAGTAGAGCCAGTAGAGCCAGTAGAGCCAGTAGAGCCAGTAGAGCCAGTAGAGCCAGTAGAGCCAGTAGAGCCAGTAGAGCCAGTAGATCCAGTAGAGCCAGAACCTCCAGTAGAGCCAGTAGATCCAGTAGAGCCAGAACCTCCAGTAGAACCGGAACTTCCGGTGGAACCACCACAAGAGCCACTCGAGCAGGTACCAGAAGAACCAGATCCTCCTGTAGACCCAGTAGACCCAGAACCTCCAGTAGAGCCAGTAGATCCAGAACCGCCTGTAGAGCCAGTTGATCCAGTAGAGCCAGTAGAGCCAGTAGAGCCAGTTGATCCAGTTGATCCAGAACCTCCAGTAGAGCCAGTTGATCCTGTTGATCCTGTTGATCCAGTAGAGCCTGTTGATCCTGTTGATCCAGTAGAGCCAGTAGATCCAGTAGATCCAGAGCCTCCAGTAGAGCCACCTTGTTCAGTGCCAGTTACAGCACCAGTGCCAACCTGCTGTGAGATGCTGTTGTTATTACCAGCCTTGACAATCTGGAGAACACCACTATTATTAATAGTAACACTACCAAGACTTTCGGATGTACTTGGATGTTGGGCATAAAGTACACCATTAACCACACCACCAGTGAATCTGGTTGAACCAGAAACAGTATTACCATAGGTTAAACAACCATTGGGTGCAACGTAAATGTTGTCAGAAGGAGCAGGTGAAGACCCGTATGTGACGGTAGTACCACTTCCACCTCCGCTGACGTATCCACCGCCGTTGCTAGAGACAGGGATCATACCACCACTCTTATAACCACCACCGTTGCTGTTCATATTATTGTTATTATTATTGTTGTTGTTGTTATTGTTGTTATTGTTACTGGCTGAGTTGGTATTGCTGGTATAGCCATAACCACCTTTGGATCCGCCAGAGCAAGATTCACAGCTAGCAGAAATACCAAAAGGCTTATTCTTCAAAAGACCGAGGGCTGCCAAACCAGGATTAGCTTCGGCTTCAGCAATTGCCAATGCATATGCATTCGCCTCAGGGTTTGCGATTGGGGCAGCAAAAGCGTAAAGGGCAAAAAGAGCGATAGTAGCTGTACTGAATTTCATTTTGATAATATAACTGAGTTAATAATAAATATAAGGAAAGAATAAATAAGTTAATAAAGAATGAAGATTGATTTTTGTAAATGAAAGTAAGAACCGAACCAAACCAGTTGATTGAGAGAATGAAATGACTGTGTAGTGATAACGAAAAGAAAAAAATCATATCAGTCAAGGAGTTTCCTATTTCTTTTATATGCAAAAATGTAAAAATTCAAAAGTACTTTCCTATTGAAAGAATACGAATATGATGAGGGAAAAGGTTATGGGGCTTTCTTTTTCTCAAGATCCACGTCGGAAAGACCAGATAATTAATGAAAGCTTAAAAAAAAGTAAAAGTTTAACATTAAATTATTATAATATGTTGATCCAGGAAAATACGATGCAAGAACCTCATGTGCTGAATAACTATCAAATTATACATAAAGCCTGACAACCGGTCATAATACAGATACCAACTACGGCTATCAAGATAACTGAGAAAACTTGAAGAACCTACACCAAGGCTTGGCTTTCAAAAGTTTCCATAGAAAACCCACGTATATTTCATAGAAATTATGTCCATTACTGTTGTATAAATCCTTATTACTCTTTTCAAACTCCGAAAATCAACCAATATACTTGTTCAAGTGCAATGGACACCAGTAAGGTTATTGGGGGAAATATAATATTGATCTTTAAAATCGAGAAGGTTTTTTTCTCTTTCTATTTACGTTAATGTTATTGCGGATAAAACCAAAAGTTATTGATGGAGAATTGCCTGTTGTTCTGGTAACTTTTTTATAGAATTGTAAACATGAAGAGCCAATTATATTTAAAAATTTTCATGAGACCTAAACATTATTATCGGTTTTTTCATTTCATTCGATATAACTAACAACAGCAAATGGGGTATGCCTCACATCTGTTGCTCACTAACTAGTCATAATCAGGCTAATGTTAATGTTGGAGCGATGGAAAGCACTGAGACACTAACCAAAACATATCAACCCAAATTTTGATTATGTGTGCGCCTGGCGGTTCAGCTCTGTAACGAAGAAAATGGGAAATAGTAATTTGAGACATGGGTTCAGCTGTTGGCTTTAATCAAGAACAAAGCCTCAGTCATATAACAATGGGTTAACATATTGAAATTTTTATGATGTGATGCAACGCAGTCAATTGAGATGTATTTGGATTTCTCAGAGTTGCTTTCAACTAGTTTGACACCAAGCGTTCAAGAAAGTTGATGATATCCAACGCATGTCATACCTATGATATGAGTGTTGAAAATTTAAAAGTATTCAAATAATGTAAACATTCTAGAATCCCTCACAATGAATGGTAACTCTAACAAGTATAATACATGGAGATGGTTAGACATAACTACGCACTTACAGAATCAATTATTGAGTATGGTGGAAATATGCAAGTTTTACAATCGTTGAGTGGGATTAATATTTACTTTAATAAAAACTTGACTGTTGGAATAAGATTCAGATCTATTGCTCGTTTGATAGCCTTCATTATGTTATAACCATCTAGCCATATTGAACATGATTCATATTGATTCATAACTCGGATAGATATTTCTTTGTAAAGGCTAGATGAGATGGATTTTACTTTAGATTCTGGATCTTAAGGGTGCAATGTTTTCAACTCATCTTATGTTGCAGGAGAGGTATGAGACACTTCAGTTTCACTAGATGGAGTTTCACTAGATGGCAATTCTACTTTCCATTATATTTGAAGGTTTCTGCTGGCGGAATATTATACCGTAAATTGTTCTGATGCGATAGTGGTGGTTTTATTTTGGTTAACTTGTTGACTTACAATATACATCTCATTGAATGGTTTTATCTTCCATTCAGATGTTAAATTCATAAAATTTTAATGGAATATCTTTTGTAAATTCTGCTTCTTCAAAAGTCAAGCCAGGACTCTTATTTTTATTATAGGTTTAATCCAATTCTCATAGTCAAGCCCAACTCAAAATACCCTTCATTTTTTCGCTTTCCCTTACTATTTTAATAATAGAATTGTCTCTCTTAGGCTTCTCAAAATGTGAGAAAATTTAGATATTAAAGAACAATAGAAGAAAGCTTGCAGGAAAGCCAAAAAATAACATTGCTCATGTTTGAAGAGTTTGGTAGACCAACTGATTAAATGATATCTAGCGTTTCCCAATATCTGAATCCCTTGTAATAACCTGTAGATTTACGGGAATCAAAAAATACGTCTGGAGAAATCTAATCGTTGACTTTCTCCTTTGAATTTTCAGATGAAATGATGTTTGAAAAATGCGTGTAGTTGCGAAATTTTCAAGTTAATAGTATTAACACTTGTATGATCTGGTTTTTTCTATTCCATCTTGACTGGTTAATTCAAACATACTGCAGTAAACTAGTAAAGGGATAATATGAAAAATGATAAACCCAAATAAACCCCCCATTTCTGTTTATTTATGATTCTTTGTAACTATTCTGTCTTTAAATCAAGTCGTTATACCTTAACTCTTGAGCAATTCGGGCTGCTTAACATTTCCTAATACAAATATGTGCATTCGAGAACAATTGAATACACTCAAATATAGTTTTTAAAAGGTTTGTAACTACAATAATACTTCACGGAACTGCAAGAAAAAAGTCAAATATCTGCTTGATAAAATCAACAAATATTCCAGACAAGTTAATATTGGTGTTTTAAATACTCCATAGACTTATTTGTCAATGTTCTTGATAAAAAACCAACATGAGCTATGATCTGGAGTTTGACATAGAGAAGGCTTCTGGCCATATTAAAATACTCTAAACTTTAGAATTAGCTATATCTTGTGAATTCAGATGTGCCTATATTTAAAATAACTAATGATTCATTGACAAATGTAACAAGCTTTGATGAAAACATGCCTACATATGTTTTTGAGTCCGTCGTTTCAAAAAAAACGATGCTCTTTTATAGATACATCACATATATCTGCAGTTTCTGTGTTTTCAGAACTTAAAAAACTGAAATTCCAATGTCGTCATTAAAGTAGCTAATCTTTTTGTACTTATTTTTGAGGCGATTGTTATTGGGCGTGAAAGAGGCTCCTGAAAGGCTTTTTACCAAATTATGTATTTCTCTCGACAGGTATTAAACATTGAGTAGAATTAATATACACCCAACAAACTTAGTGATTCAACAATGAGATTGAAAAATGGAAGCTTAATAAAGATCGAATGAAAGTCAAAACTGGAATTTTGAATTCCGCACTTTGTAAGGAAGGTTTCTCATTTTCAGCAGTGAATATATGTTGGTGCCTACAGCCATTAACTCTGAATCTCCGTTACCATCATCATTGATTCAACTAAGCATCTACATGTTTAACAAGTGCGCGATTACTTTGCCACAGTCACACGAGAGAATTTCCAAAAAACCACAAACTTTTATGAACTGTCTGAACCTTCAATTAATATAAAGCTGCTGGACGGAATGGCCTACTTTTACAGTAACTGTACAAATAGAAACCGCCTGGCCGTAACAAATGATTTGTGAAATTAACCTACTTTGTCTTAAAAAAAGGGTCACACACAAGTGAAACAATACAATTACCTTTAGATGTGGAAATTTATATCAACTGTTTGTATTTTGAAGTGAGTACTTTGCATTTTAAGGAATGCCTTTTCGATCTTACTCAAATGACGAGACACACTTTTTGATCCAGGCTTTTGAGATATTTGAACGGACCTAAAAAAGGATGTACTATCAGGCCTTTTTCTTTTAATCACAACTGTGCTATGAAGGTGTTATAAAGGTAGTATGGCTTTCAGTTTGAAATTATATTCACTTGATTCCCATGATATCTACTTATTTAATGTTACCTGTGGCCTATCGTATTTGGGGCGCAAGTTCGAATCACGCTGGTGTTTACTTTTTTCTTATTCACGAATACGTTTAAAAAGCATTATAAATGCCCAATAAACAGGAAATTGCCCTTAATATATCACACTATCACACAAACCTTTTAATATTTCCAAAAAAGGAGTTTTAGTGATATGTGGTTGAATTTGAGGCTGCATTCGTATGTGTTATATTTCCAAGACTTGCCAGCATTGCCTTAATTTGCAAACTTTTTTTTAACACTGTGCTAGCTCTTCCTCCTTCTTTTTCAAACACGCGGAATAACCGAGTAGCAAATACTGAATTCTGAAGCAGTGCCTTTACTTAAAGCTGCAATATTGTTTCTTCAATACCAAATACCACATACCCAATCTATCACCCTGGAAGAATCTGCTAATCCAGCCACATAATCTGTCTGTCATATAGCCAAGTTTTGACAGCTTTATGCTAATCTATCAAGTTCACAAGACTTTTTACACAACTTGAGTTACCACCCTTTTGTAATATTACCCCCAAAACTATATAAATGAGTAATCAAAGAAATAAAGGGCATGGCTCTCTCTCAAAACCAAATATACGCCGTTCTGGAAAAGCATATAAACCGCTCTCAAATAAGAAGCCTACTGGTCGTGGACATGGCCGATCGCCGGCGTCGTCTTCGCCATCACCTTATAGCCAACTGGTGAACCTGACCGTTTCTATCAGAGATTCGTTGAATGAGCTTCTAGGGGACTCAAACGGTACAGTTCCGGCTGTACCATCAGCAAGCAAAATCGAGAAACAGCCTCGCAAACTATCAATATACCACGAGTTCAAGAGGCAACAAAGAGAGATAGTATTCCCTACCGCAAAATCACTTCATCATGCGGCGGATTGTGTGAGAAGGGATATTATACACAAACAGCTCATGCCAATACCTGAAACTGACCCCAAAACAACAACTTTCTAATGGTATCAAGACACCTGTTAACAACATTCCACAACCAGGCCGAAGAATTTCAAAAATTTCAAACCCTACCACGTTTCCCCTACGTGTTCATCAGCTCACAGGTATCCAATATGACGGCAACAGCGACTTTTGTTTGAAAAGAAAACGTCATTCATAAGATTACTATGAAAAGTCAATACAGTCTCAGCAACGAAGCCACAGGTACCACGCCACCATCTTGCCGCAAAATATGGTGTATCGCTCGAAAAAAAGTGTTACCTTCACACACACACATATTTAACCAACTGGATTTCATCCTTTTATTACGCATTTTTGTATTATAGCTATCATATTCTCCCCATAGCATTATTACTAGTATTTTTGTTTAATGATATACATACTGCATGTTCTTGGCTTCAACATACACGTTAATTTAATCTGTAACAGCACCTGTGGCCTCGACAGCCAGCCAAACCGTAGCAATTTTACTTGAAGCAGTTACATATTGCAGAATATGAAGTTATAACAAAAGGACGCATGCTGTTTATGATTCCAACGTAAGATAGAAAGTACAACACTTGCAAACTGATAATGAATTAACATAGAACATTAGTTTAGTCCTTTAGTCCTGTAATTTCAAATAATCGTCTTCCATCCCCTTTTTCCAAAACCCTTGAAAATTTTCAATTCCCATCAAAACTGTTTTAAAAACTACAAAGTTTCAATAATATAAATTCATAAAAATGAATAGATGTACCAATAGCTCAGTTACCGGATTCAGAGTTAAGTAAACTATCTGACTTCAGTATGAGGTAGCGATTGGAATTCGTCTCGTCTTTTTTTCCCCTTCATTTGCCCATCTATCACACAAACAACAAAGTGAATAAAAGACTTGGGACCTACTTCATAAGAAGCGGCCCCGAAGCAATGAGGAGAAAAAAAAAAGAAACAGAAGAAGAGACAACCGGATCGTGCTTTTTATACGGCGGGAAAGAAAAATCTTCCAGCTACTGGTGGTGGGCTGAAAAATACAGATTTTTAAGTATATTTCAGAATGCGCAAAACCCTAACTCAAGTCACGATTATGGTAAGGGCGGTGATCTTCGCAAGGCATTCTGGTTCATGGTCTAAAGTCCACAGGTATTTCGGGAATCTTATTATTATCACAGAAATTAAAGAAAGACTAGTATTTTATTTAATTATCACACGTAAACTTGCGTTGGATTATATACTAACAGGTCAGCAACATTTTTTTTTTTAAAATGAAACATTTTACCAGTGTAATTCGATCATCACAGACAAAATTGGTGCCTGGCCTCTAGTTAATTTCAATTGTCCCATCTCAGAATTTGCCATATTGCTCGGGAACAGTATCAATAACGTTGCCAGTAGTCAAACAAGATCTAAGGTTCTTAATAACAGTGACTTCCATATCATAACGGCTTTCGTAGGTGTGAGTGCCCATGTGGGGTAAGAGAAGAGCGTTAGGATTTTTGGCAAGCTCTGGGTGAGGATTAGGCTCATGTTCAAAGACATCAAGACCAACAGCGCCGACTTTACCACTCTTAAGAGCCTGGACAAGATCCTCTTCATTGATGATGGCACCACGAGCTGTGTTAACAATGACGACACCATCCTTCATCTTAGCAAAGCTTTCCTTATCAACCAGGTGGTGAGTATCCTTGTTCAAAGGAAGATTTAAAGAGATCACATCAGCTTCCTTGATTAATTCATCAAAAGTGCTCTTGTACTCTGCACCCTGTTCCAATTCGGGACTGAGTCGTCGTCTGTTGTAGTAGATAATCTTCTTGAATCCAAAAGGAACGGCTCGGTCACGAACAGTACGGCCGATACTACCCATACCAACAATACCTAGAACCCTGCTTTTAGGGTCGTTTCCAAGAGGAATTCCTTTATCCCATGTGTTTTCACGAACACCATTGGATCCCAGAGCAAATCTTCTAATGGCACCGATCATCAAATATATATTGGCATCAGCAGTGGCTGGTGCAACAGCGTCAGGAGTATTTGAAAACTTGATGCCTCTTTCAGTGAGATGTGTGACATCGACCTGGTCATACCCGGCACCAAAGTGACAAATATACTTGACGCTTTTTGGTAAATGATCAATAAGCTCCTTATCGAATCTACCGGAAAGCCTAACTGAGTCAAGAGTGCGATATATAGCAGTAATATCAGTGTATTTCTCAGTAATTGCCTTTAAAAACTCTTCACGATTTTGGAAATCTCCAACCACGAGTTCAGCGATGTCGCTCAATTCATTCCATTCCTTGTTGGCATGTCTGATCTTGCCGATAAGAAGAATTTTAGGTTTAGAGGTTGAAGTAGTCATTGTACGGAAATTAATGGATATTTGGTACTAAAAACGTGAACTAACAGATTGAAGATGATGGATTGAGTTAGTTATCCTTGTGAGACAAGTAATTGACAGATTAAATAATACCTGATAGTAGCCTTGAGTGCAAAAAAAGGGATAGGCAAGTTAGAGGAAAGAAAAAGCAGTTCCTTATCAATCGGGGAGGTAGCAAGGACAGACGAAGGTAAAAGAAAAAGAAAAGGATAGGATGCTTGTCTGTTTATATATTCAAGCGCGGATACGGAAACGTTCACACTCGACTCTTCAATTAATATGAATATTATCCCCAGAGATTATGTCCGATTCCGATTCTAGTTCTGATTCAGCGGGGGGACAGGGTTGAATAAGAACAAATATTATGTAATTCCACATTGTGGTGGGGGCGAGGAAAGCCTCATATTCCCTAGATAGGCGGAGTAATCTCAGTGAAGATCCTACAATTTCACCTGATCCTTGGGGGTCAATCGCAATCCAACATCTAAATGTTAAATGTTAAATGTTAAATGTCGCGAAATCTCGAGGCTCAAGACCAACTGGCACTGGAGACACAATTCTAGAAATGTTTCCGTGTCTTTGTATAGCTCTCACCTTAGTGCTGATGCTCAGCTCAATGTTTAGAATGACGTTTTGATTGCTGATACAAATGTCTACGCGTCTTCTTCCGAGTACTAGGGCTTTTGCGAGATCATCAGCCTAGTTCTCTACTTTAGAGTCTTCTAAAAAGCTTTGGGCATTAGGGTTATTTAGCTAGTTGTGTGAGCTGTAACCAATTAGTTATGAGTAGCGTGAAGCGACGCTGATATACCAATCTTGTACAAATCAAACCTGTTTATATATACGTGTGACGACTTTTCATTTCATCTTCAACATTCTTGCACACACTTGTGTCGCTTAAAATCAGTTCAGGCTGAGCCATATTCTTATCTCCATGACTTGGTGACACGCTCTTTTTCCTTTTTTTTCCTCCAAACCTTTAGCAATTGTTCCCGTGATATTCATGTGATTTATTTCAGACTCTATACCCCTAACCTGCTATTCCCGTAACCCCTTCTTCTTCCCTTTCTGATTTCACAGTCTCTGAGCAAATACGAGCAATGAAGCTTTTGTGGCTAGGGAGATATTCATCGATGTTTTACTATGTATAAAATTCTTGTGTACATTTCGTAAACCTCGAAATAAGTGATTGACAGTCCTTGGCTATTGTCTATTAACTGTATATCGTTCCTGGCTCATGGCCACCCTCTCTACTAACTCCAACATCACTGAGGTTTTATAGCAAGACTACTCATTAATAGATTCTTAGCTAGAAGATACCTTTCTTATTAACATTAGTCTTGCGCGTCTAAGAGATGTGTCGTTCCATGTTAAACGTTCCAAGTGTTGGATTTGAACCCATGATAAGTACAAGGTACCATAATGTCTGGGACGCATTAACCACTAGACTACTTGCCTTGCACCCGTATACAAACAGACCATGATTGTAAAATATCATGTGATTTTCAGGTGATTTGAGCTCTAACCGAAATACAAGAAGCATTTACATTATTAAACTTATAAAAATCACCTTTTAACGGCGCTGTAAAATAATAAAATAAGTTGTTTATATTTTGGTCGTCTTCTGTAAGAGGTTTACTGATACCTGGTGGCAAACTTGAAAATTATTTCATAGGTGTGGATCATCTACATGAGTATCTAATTACGGACACAATACTCAATTTTGATAATCTTTCTTTGAGTTCTTTTCCGTTACCCAGTCCAGTTAGCATTCTCAAGGTCTTATCAAAGTTGATGATAGTGTCTCTTTAAAGACTTTTGTAACTAACTTTCTAACTCCTGCAAAAAGAACATATCTATAATATGCAACATCTTTGTAGATATGCCAGTAGTACTTATAAAGGCAGTGCGTGGCAAATATTATCCTTAAAGGTAACATGTCAGCACTTGACTTGTTATCATGAAAAGGGAATAGAAAGATCAACATAGCTATGGTATGTTTGTGGTCATCATGTTGGGGCTGTACCTTTACTAAATCATGAATCTTCCAGATTCTGCAACAAAAAGACACGATAATTTGAAATTGCAGAGATGGTAATGTTTTGCTACATTCATTCTTTTAATCTCAAAAAACCGGATTGTGTCTACTTCAAATATCTAGTGCTAGACTGAATGTGAGTAATTGTTTTTTGTTCATCATCAGCTTGCATATAGTTTTCAACTATTTCTCTACCAAAGAGGTTGACCTACAAATGTAGAGTGACGCTTTTCTTAACCTTTGAAAATTTTCTCGTGGCGTTTTTTCTTTCAGCTCACAAGCACACTTATCCCAAATCCTCGAGGTTATTTTTCACTTTCAAATGTTGTCAAATTAGAAACTCGTTAGTGTTGGCTTTTGGTTTTATTCAGATGTCGGTACCGTCGTTAGAAATGTAACCTCTTTAGAAAATCATTTCTTACCCACAACGAAATGGTCGTGGTGATACTAAAACCTCATTTAGAGAAGAATATCGATTATTCAATGAAAGAGGAAGAAAAAAAGAGAGACATAAGTCATATTATTCTAGGAGGACCCCCATCCATAGACGGGGACACAATATTGCTAGGAGTGATATGACTAGTGAGAAACCTAATATATTCAAAATTTTATAAATATACTGTTAAATATTGTCTGAATATCTTTGTTTTTCCCTCATGAATGATCCAAACTAAAGGTATTTAACATGAAATTTTGATTTCTTAATCAGACTTTTACAACATAAACGTTCTACAAAATACAACTGAAAATGTATCAAACTCTACCTAAATATGTTCACGCTTCTTGCTACTTTCATTTTTAAACATTTCCGCTGAGCATGTACATCTACTGTGTTGATAATTTATGAATTTTTTAGTGATATCGCTTGAACGAATCTTTCATAGTATTATGGAACTTTTTGGATTAAAATTCCGCGTTTAATCACTCTGTTTAATACTTTTCGATACTAATAAATGGAGGCAAATGACTTTTGATAATGGAACCGAAAGCTCAAGAACCACAATACGCGTAGGCTGCGAGAAAAGTAAAGTTACATCCAAAGCTATTTTTTTTAATCAGAAACATGTTGGATCAATATTATAAACAGAGTAAAATAAAGAAGATATTGATGATCTACAGAGATTTTTTTCTCTCAGTAGCAGGCAAACTTTTTAATGTTTTTTCTCACAACTTTACAGATTCCAAAGGTATTTTCCTCAAACTAAACACGACTTGACCCCAGTTCTGACAAAAGTAAAGTAAATATATGAGATTAGCACCTTTTTTCATTTCAAATAATATTACTATAATGTATATATAAATGGAGCTCAACAACAAATATATCATAAATTCCCTCTCTAGTGTTCCCGATTTTTGATGCCAATATTCATTCCGACTTTACTCTTGATATCAAAAGATATCACCTCACTTCAAAAGAAAAAATATAAAAATATTGACAAGTAATTATATTTAAACAGCATTCAAAATAATTCTTACAGATCCTGCCGGTATAGAAGGATATTCGAGAAGAAATAATTATAAGGGCTAAACACTGGATTCGAATCTCTAGTTCAACTATCATCACGTGCAAATCATATGGTACATAGAATACTGGCCAATCAGAGTGCGCTAAAGTATTGAAAATATTTACAGTGAAACCCAACATTAGGAATACTGTTTTTATTATTACTGGAAATTAAATGTTGTATAATATTATCCTGTCTTTCAATTACAAATTAACAAACCAAATCACACCAGTTGAATCAAACAGATTTGAGGTTCTTGTCATAATACAAATAATCCATTTATTTGTTACCAAAATGTTTACAATAACTTCCCGGGTAGATTATAACCAACGAAGAACCATTTCGAAAGCCCCCGGCTCGGTAAACCTCTGAAACAACATATCTATTTTTGAATTTGAAGAATCATTAGAATGGATATCCAAGTTTTTTTTTTTTGCAAGATTCAACAAGGAGACCTAAAAATAAAGGTTTACGCTCGTTTTGCTCGTATTGATCAAACGATGGTGTATCACCCAGGAAAAGATCAAGTTGTCGGAAGATGGAGCTTTGACCTCAGTTGTTCAAAATAAAAACAAGGCTTATTATCAAAGTAACGTGGGCAAAAACTAATGACACCGGGTCCTGGGCTAACTTCGAGCTGACAGAGCCTACAAACATGATTCGGGCTGAGTTGCCCTATTATATCTTTATAGCTTAAGTGGAAAGCCTCGGTAATAGCCGATTATAGATTGATGGGCTAGCGGATTCAACACCATTAATTATAATAGGCACGTCTGTAATAGGTATAAATTATAGAGCTGATCATTGAGCAATATTTTTAGCCACCATAAACACTACCATCAAGTAAAAAGACATACCGGTATTTTTTCAGGAGCATGGGGGAAATATCAACTTGGGATACTCATGATCATAGCTTTTTAGGATAACATACTCCTTAGATCTCGTAATTCTAAGCCTCGGTCAAAAGGGTATCTACGACATGAGAACGGACTGGTAAAATCATCACACTGGATATCAGATTTGCTGGTATAAGGAGACTCTTCTTTTTGCTTCTTTAGATTAAACACTGGAGATAGGATAATATGTGTGACATGATCACGATTCAAACTAAAAGTTAGCTTTGGCGAGGTGTAGTTATCCTTTTCATGAGATTATGGGCTAAACATACCCATGTCACTCAACCTAGGATATTTGGAAATCTCACCTTGACAATACTTACATAGGGTTTTCGTACTGGTATCTAAGATAATATTCATGTAGCTCAAAGGAATATCCTTAGTGTTTTGAAGCTGAATAGTATAACCCTTTGGGGCTCATATTTCACAGTGATTAAAGATAAATGCTCACCCCTCAATTAAAGCATTCATTTGTTTGGATTGAGAAATTCAGAACAGGGGCACATGATCCAAGTACCTTGATATTTTCGTATCACTAAATCTGAGATTTGAAAAAAATGTGGAATGAAAAGTTAACGCGTAGTTGACAATAAGATGTTGTGTTGTGTTCGTTTCAGAACTACTAACCAAACGATCCTAAAACATTGCCAATGAATGAAATGTGACAGGCTTAGGGTTACTTGAAACTAGTACTTGGTGGCGCTTGTCTAATAAAGTCGAAATACATACGTTACCTTTTGAAATGCAAGAAAAAGCGACAACTCTACAAAGTTAGTCAAAGAAAGAAAGACTGAAAAAGACTTTAAGAAAAGCTAGTAGGAACAGCCACCACTCTATTATGGTGTGTATTGCTTTATTGTAATTGTTTTATTGTAAATGTAATATACACCTTGATGTATGAAATTCGTAAGCAAGCTAATTTTGATGACTCATCCCTTTTTGTTTTTTTGTATTTATTTGCACTGTAACTTTGGGCGAATTATCAACAGGTCCCAGGTTACGCTACCTGAAAAACCACCACGGTAAGAAAGCACTTTTTCCAAGTTTTAGTAGTTCATTTGTTTTTGAAAGATCAAATATACCCAATGTCTTGTAGCTTGTCCCAGCAAATACGACCGTACCTGAGAGACTGACTAGACTACTACAAGCTCTATGACCCGATCAATACCCGCTGAAAGGAAGTCCACAACAAAGTCTATTGTATATTTGCTAGCTTGAACCTTTACTATTTACCAGCGTTTGCAGCTTTAGTGCCGATCCAGTTTAAATGAGTGTTTATTGGTTGAAATACACGGGTATCTCGAGCGGGAACATGTCTCTTTTATTTATAAAACACTATCAGCAAAGTGGACTATATTCCTAAACTCAAGCAATAGAAAAAAGCACCGGACGGACTGTTCATAGGTATCAGCTTTTAATTTGAAATAGGATC
The DNA here is from genome assembly GCA_900654225.1 of Magnusiomyces fungicola. NCBI lineage: Eukaryota > Fungi > Ascomycota > Dipodascomycetes > Dipodascales > Dipodascaceae > Magnusiomyces > Magnusiomyces fungicola. The sequence continues at coordinate 5,020,185 of CAACAH010000001.1, forward strand.
CTTATGGGTACTAACGCAACGCCAGTCTATACCATCTATACTACATACTAGTGATATGCAATGACTCGTGTATTAGCACACGGCAACTTATTTCCTATTTTGAATTTTGGAGGAATGTTTGTGTGAAACCCATGACCAGTTCTAGTGGTGTGAAGTAAATTGCTCTATGAATTGTTGTTATCAAGTTCTTGAACCACTAAATTGTCAGCCCTTTCCGATAGACATTTGGTATGTACAATAGTGACGATTGTCCACGTACCAACGGGGACATATAATAAAGAGATGTATCCATTTACTCTACAGCTTTTACGAAACATGTAACAAGTTTCTGATATCCCAGTAAAAGATATCCCTTATACCTTTTATGATACCCAGTATTTTTATGTTATTAGTGCCGTGCGAAGCTTTAATAATAAAAATATGGGATTTTAGAATGTGACTGTTTTTTTTTTTTGTTGGTTCTTTTTAATTCCCATTATATGTGCCATTTTCCTTTGAAGTGTTTCTTGAAGTATTGGGCTGTCTTTGTTTTTACAATTTTATGAATAGTGGACTCTGAATACACTTTTTCGTGACTACAAAGCTCAAGGCCATTTAGTGTTGTACAAATCGGAATAACAGAATTTTCGTTCCTGATACAGATGGGACAAGAATACCTCAAAGAAAAAAAGACAGATAACAAGGAGTACGATATCCAAGGTACCAGGATGAAGGAGAGCACAGGTGATATCTAAGGTAACCATTAGCTGGAGCTAATATATATTAAATGTAGGAACAGAATAGCCAATGTTTAGTCATATTTGACTTTGTTGGGTTATGCAGGATCACAAAAACACAGGAGCTTGATTGGTGCAATTGGAGAGAGAAAAATTACCGGTTGAGTGACTGTATATTAATTCGGGAGTATGGAGTATGGAGTTGACCCTCATCGTCGGGTTCAGTTCAGACCCTCGGGTTAGATTCTGGTTGGATAAGATGGTTGAATTAGGAAGGCGCAAACTTGCTGATGGGATTTATAAGTTTTTTAATGTTATATTATTATGGATTATGACTCGGGATTAATTTAAGGGTAAAAAAAAGACAAGAAACAAACAGTTCACTATAGCCGAGAAGATTTGAAAGTGACAGCATTGGCAGGGGAATTTACGTGGAAACTGTAGGAGATGGGTTCTTTGAAACATTAAGAACGGGGTGAGTCGGTGGTTGGAATATCCGTTGTAGTAGATGGAGTGTATGTAGCTAAATGGAGCTAGGGAACTGTCAAAAGGTTGCGGCTAAAGGATTGTCTTGAAACAAAATACCGAGTGGAGAATCGTTGCACTTTTGGGGGGGAGAGAGAGGCAAAATGTGAAGTCGTTTGTTGGTTTGTTGGCCATCGGATACCAGACGCCAATGAACAAACTAGTAAGCCTAGTTTTGAATGTTTTAACACAAAGGTTATATATTACAGGATAATATGTTAAGCGAGAAGAAGAGATACCAAACCAACCACTTACTGTTTATTTGTATGGTTTGAAATCAAGGGGACATTATTCGTACTGGCATTGGAACTTTCAAAAGATTAAACAAGCTATAGAGTTCAATGATTCAAGAATTCAAAGGTTAAAGGGATTTGCTGTTTTGGGAACACATTCTGAGATCACATTCCCACGATCTCTGCATTAATTTGAATGGCAAGGTGTTTACTGTTACATTCTAGGATGGAGATCTTAGCAAGAATCACCACACTCAGAGTTAAAGATAAAACTATAATCACGACCACAATTGAACCGATGATGTTAAAATCTACAGATTCCCGGCACTTTTTCAACTGTCCATCTCCACTTTTGTTGGTACCTAAATATCCTTAATAGAAGTATCAGTAGGGGCTACCACGTGGCACGAACACACACACGCTGCAGTGTCAGATATAAATGTAAATGTAAATATACATTTACATTTCCGCACATGTGTGTAGTTCATCTGAATGGTTTCAATGTTACACAAAAGATCTTAGCCTGCTTGGGCTAGCAAAGCAATCCAGCCCAGTATTATTTCATGTACTGGAGCTCATGTGAACTGGCAATCAAGCACAGGTGTGAAAAAGCAGAGGGCTAAGGGTGCGTAGGATATACATGTGTTTAGTGGATTAGATTTTCTTTAAAAAAAAGCAAGAGTAAAACTATGGAGAAGAATGAAGACTCACTTTAATAGTTTTATTGCTTTGGTAAATGAGCTGAACCTTTGAACTGCCTACTAATTTTTGAATATGTTTTGGTGATTGTTAATTATGACGACAGAAAACTAGTTCCCATTTATGTAGTGTATCTATTTTTTTTAATTTTTTTTCCGATGGTGCACAATTTGTCTCTTCTATTATTCTGCTTTTACTTTTGCTCTTGTTTACCTGGATTGTGCAATTTGTAAATTGTAAATTTAGGCCCTACTTGACTCATGTTGTCACCAAATTTGCTAGCTATCTGGTGCTACTGTGATTACTATTAGCACAACCATGCCTAGAAAGAACAAGTTAGCAAAGGATAGTTTAAGTTCTATATATATCATGTATACACATCTCTACCCAAACAAAACCCACATACAGAATTTTTTTAGCGGACGGCCAGCCAACTTGAAAATGCAACATGGCCGCTGTTGCTTTTTGTTTTTAGAGATGGAGACTGGAATGGAACTCGGTTGAGGCCCACGAGAGCAAATTAGAATCAGGAGATCAGGTACATGTGTGAAACCACTTGTTAGAATTACCATGCAAGGGAAATATTTATATTATTCAAGTTACAAGGTACCAGCCAATTCACGAATTGCCCAATTTTCCAAAATAATTAATTAAAACCATACCCAAAGTTAACGACAACTTAGTGTTGATGGTTATCCAGTCAATGTTTGAAAAGCATTATCACAATAGCGCACTTTGCAGAACTGGACGACTAGTGATTTTTTTTCTTTTTTTTCATATAGGGCCATTTAGGTAATTTATGTCTTTTTTGGTTTGCTTGTTTTTTTTCATCATCCGTATTAAAAGGAGTCATCTCAATGAGAAGAAAAGAAAGGCTATAGTTGCCTATCTGCTTTCTTGAATAGCAAAGAAGAGGAGAAACGGCAAATTTTTGAATAAAAATAAAAAAAGATATATACAGTATGCTTAAGCAGTTAGCACGATTCCCGTATTTCAAGGAGTTCTCCAAATGATACGGGGAAAACCCGGCAGAACCAAGATGGTTTTTGTTCCGATAATATGCGGAGTGGCGAAAAGGCGAAAAGGCGAAAAGGCAAAAAATTTTAAATGCGTTTTCAACAATCATCAAGTAACCTGATTGTTGAAAGAGTTGGGTTGTGTTTAGAGGTGCTGGAGTCAGTCGGATCTTGTCCATATTGTCCATATTGTCCATCTTGCGGCCCTTTAAAATCGCTTCAAATCCTTTGGATATGATAGTTGAGGTACGTGTTACATTATACAAAGTAGTTGGTTTTAAATCTGAACAACCAAGTCAAAAAGATGAAGGATAAAGCATGGCTTTGTATTTTTGTATAGGAGACGCATCCCATATAGGTCCAAATCATTGGGCTTTTGATGCTTTTTACAATAGGTAGAACTCGGTTCCGCTTTTCACGTGGGATGGATGGGCGCCAGCCGTGTGAGTCACGTTCGGTGTTTCATAGAGAGGGTTCTACACTATAAGTGTGAGCCCGGGGTTGTGGACAGCTAGTCCCGTGACCGTGGTAGAGATAATGAAAAAGTCAAAATGTAACGGCATGTAAGAAGACCAAATTCAATATGATCTAATCACAAACGACCAGCCAGCAACAACAGCAACAACAATAAAGGGTAAAAATAATTTAAATATATATATATATACATATATATGTCCGTCGAATCCCACTGGAGATGGAAAAGAAAATACGAGGGGAAGAGCCTTTCAAATGATTCAAGAAGAGATAAATGCATGTGTTTTTTTCGGTTGCTTTCAAGCTCAGCGCCTGATGCCTTGGTAATGAGAGCCTTTCACTTGATTCACAAAGCCCTAGCTGACAGCTTTATGCAAACAGTTCCAAATGCATTTGGAGAAATGGCCCAATCGAGGTATAGAAACCTAGGTCGTGCCTATGGTAAACACTGAACGATTGATCCATCCTGACCTTCAAGGTTTGAATGTACTATCTGTCAGGCGGAGGAGCAAGTTGAACAGAAAATCAGTTGAAAAAAAGAACACGCTTAGTGTGTAAAATAAAAGGCTGCTAGGATTTGTAAGTTTGCATACCCTCTGCAAACAGCACTCGTAATCGGGCGCACTCTAATATTTGTATGCCTATTGTATCCAGATACATACACCCCAAAAAACTAGCTAGGGCATTTGCGAGCCTTTCCTGAATTTCCTAGGCTTGTCTCAGTATTGATGTATATCACATGCTAATTCCATTCGAAGCTGAAAGAAGCAAAGGAAAATTACTGGGAGAAGCTCGTGTCAGAAACCGAAAAGTGAAACCTTAGCCAAGGGCTGTCAAGCCAAAAGGTGAAGACAAAACCACGTCTAATTTGAAGTAAGTATGAATTATTACAGCGGAAATACCCAAAAAAAGGTTGCAATATTAAAAACAGGATTTCTACAAGGCTTCCCCAGATATCGCGCAGGGACCAGAGACCATCTTTGAGCTCGGTTACGATGACAGGTGGCCAAAGCTTGAGATGAGCGAAGCTTAGAGAGTGTAATGCACCAACTAATAGTTGTATGTGTTGCACATGCTCTAGTCGTTGAATTCCAGCCGTGACGTCAGAAAGCCTAAATAAAAGGGGTTTCCAATGTACCGAATAACATACAACACAGTCTGTGTGCGTATTTCCAAATATTAATTACACTTTATAATTTGTGTTATTTCGAATAAAACCCACAACCACCGGTGTCTTTTGTTAATTCTAATGTATTGTATTATTTATTTAATTTCTATTAAAACCGCCAATATTATGTACAGCCTTTTAAAAAGACATGGATCTGTACAATAACCATTGGGATTAACATTTTTGTAAAAGCCCATTTCCCCAGGGTTGGAACTTCCACTGAGATGCGATCGAGATCTGGACAAGTAATGTCTCTGAGCATTTATTTTGACCATTTACTACTAATTATACCCATTGTGCCACACGGGTGTCCATTAGTAATGGGCAAAGAGCCTGGAATTTAAACCACGGGAATAAAGTATATGAGAGCGTCGAGCATAGAACGGTGCTGGGTGAAATTGGGTTCGCTCACCCCACAGCGGCTTGGGGATCCCGATCGATAGATAAGGCTGGGGCAGGGTAACACAGATGCGAACAACAGTAATAAGGACAATGTCAATAGCATATGATTGCTTATTCTGTATTTGTTTAATTAATTATTTATATTTATTTATTTATATACTAATATGTTTATATCCTTAACCTTGACAATTGGAGCTGCACCGGCCGAAAAGCAAGAATTGGCGATCGTCGTTGTGCACAAATACGTATTGAAGCCAGGAGCCGTATTTTTATCACCTCCAAGAGGTAATACGAGTCACAAGCTCAGGATGATTATGATCTCCTAATAATGGCAATACCATGGTAATACTACGTGACCTTGCAAGCTGTGCCGGTATTTTCTTCCTTCTACCAAAAGTCGACGGGAGTTATAAATGACAAGTAGTTTTTATGTCAAGGAATAGATGTAGATGTAGCAGTAGCATATAGTATGCTTTTGAATGTAAATATAATAATAAATATAATAAGAAATCCAAGTAAAAAGATGTCTGTCCCCTTTTCTTTAATTTCTCATTTTCTCCTCTTGGATATACATAATAATAATATCCCGAATAGTTATTTCACACCTACACTTCGACTTGGAAAAACGCTCTAGATTAAAGAAAGGCTGGACTCTGTCAAGCAAAACCCGTTTGTAATCAAATATTATCGAGGAGACGGTTGGATGATTATATGATTGAAAACAAGAATTAAAAATAAAATAAAATAAAATAAAATAAAAAAAGCAACAGCATTTAACCTGTGCTGAGTACCACCGGCTTGGTCTGGGAGGGTTGGATGTTTATTACTGGCGGTTAATGCTAAAAAAAACATTCTATTAGAGATATTGGCTACAAGAGGAAACTAGTATAGCTGGTTTGATGAACAAACGGCAATATTTATAGGAGATGGTAAAATGAATCACACAGACGGTTGCATAATGGTGGTAATTATAGTAGTGATTTACATGGGAACAGCGAACGAGTAAAACTGGTGGGCAAAATAAAAGCTCAGTTATTAGAATAAAAGAAAAAAGAAAAAGAATGATAATAGCAATGGGGTATAGGTGTGACGAAGCACAGATGAATACAAATGAATACAAGTAAATACAGGTAAATACAAGCAAATACAAATCAGTAGAACAAGCGGAATAAATATACAATAAATCAATAAATCAATAAAAATCACTTCATAAACACCATCTTCTCATATTCAAAGCCATACTACCAAACAAGTCCCATACATCCTTCTCCAAGCCCTTTTTCAATATTCTCCCCCTTCATTATCTTTTGGTACAAGGAAAAACCGTTTCTTACATAACATGTTCCCAATTCATCCTTTTTTTTCCATGTGCTGCGTAAATGCCACTTTTATCCATGTTTCTTTTTGTCCATGCAGACCACGCCTATTTTTTTCTTTTTTGTCTCCTCCTTTTTACATTTTCTACCTTTTTTTACTCAACGTTCTCAGTCTCTGTTTTGATACATCTGTTGAGAGTCTAAAACTCGTCTACCGTGTGGACCAGGTAAATCCCCCCAGCTATTCCTCCGAACATGCCCTAATAATTCCTCCTCTAGACCCAGGCCAACAATGAACATTCCACTTCCTACATTGTTACATTGACAACGCCATCACTTTTTTATACAGCTGAGACTTGAGCCCGATTCCGGTATTGGTGTGCCTGTTCCTGTTGCCTAGCTGGAAGCAGCACCACCTCTGTCCTTCTCTCTGCTTCGATTTCTAAGGGATTCGACTGGCTGTAAAATCCCAGTGCCCACCACTATGGACTCAAACTTCACACACGGTCATCCCATCTTGACAGTACCAGACGTACGCGCGCACTGGAAAAGAACCAGTCTCTCTGGTTAAAGTAGTTGGAGGTATATATCCTTGTGCTAATACATACATAATCTCCCCACCACGAGCATCTATATATACACGCTATTATATCGCTGCCACCGCTATTGTTATTACTATCGCCACCACCCGTCGTTGTCACATTTTCTTTTCAAGACACATTCCCGATCAACCCAATTCCCGTCCATAGCCCAACCCTATCCTTTGCTCGCAGTTGCATTTATCTTCAGCCTCTTTGCCCATCGTTCTATGCACAAATTATCCTAAACACGATACTTTCGTTGGTATATCGCTGGCACATCGTTGGCCCTGTTTAATGTCGCGTAGTTATTACAGCACAAATGTCAACCACGCCATTGGTTACAAACACCCAAACCTTGTTCAGAGTCGTCTAATTCCTGAGCTTATCAACCTTAATGCTGCTTGACCGGCTGCTGTTGTGTGTGTAGATATGTACAGACTGGAGCACCAAACCGCCTGCTCCGCTCAATGTACAAGCCAACGTCTCGGTCATATATACAAACTCCTGCCCTGCCAGCTACACCATGCTCAACCAGCAACCTGTTGGCATGAGAAACCAAACCCAGGTGCAGGTGCAGGTGTAGTCACAGAATAGGAAAAACAAACATAAAGTATAGGTTTGGTCAAGCCAACCTATTAAAGGCCTCCACCAAGACCCTCCGGACAGTTAGCTACTCCGTGAAACAGTCATCAGCTACGCCGTGAAACAACCATTAGCCGCTCTTGGTTTCTTTCTAACCGAGTCGCCTAGGTTCGGGGACCTGAAAGTGCGGCTAAATGCCCTCGCTTAAAGTTGGTGTAAAATGGTTCGCACAGAAAGCTGAGACGAGGAGGAACACGAATAAGAACAGGAGGAATAGGAGGAACAGGAGGAACAGACAGAAGCAACACAATCGGGAGAGGTTGTTTGTTATTATTTCCCATTATCTAAAAGACGCCAACAAAGAAGCTTTACCTATACAGATAATAATAAATAATAATATAATTTATATATAATAACAAATGCAACAGCAACAACAGGCTTGAAAAAATAGGCCTATAAACAGACTCTGGCCCTGACTCCTCAAAATACCTCCCACCCTGCTGAGTCACGGCCTGTGGGGATGGAAGTGGAGCTCCGCTAGTTAATGTCGTGCCCCTCCTTTTGACTCTACAAGGGAACTGGAGTAGCCAAGTGTGGTGGTGTATTATAATTGAATTGGACGTAATCTAACAAGGAACAACCATATCCGCTGGGCTGGATGGTCTAGTCTAGTAGGATTGGTGTGCGAGAAGCACTCAGCTGTTCATACCGCCTACATTAGCTTGAGTCCCTTTTCGGCATCCATTTGCGTAGTGGAAGTGCAATGCCAAACTTTCTGGTATCAACATCTTAATGTGTATATTTGATGTTGCCGTTTGCTTATTATTTCCATTACTTTTCGGGCAATTAACAACAGGCTGAGTGTTTGCGTAGCACACGTCCAAGGAACCTGTGTCTATTTGATTCTTGTATTTGTATATTTGTATATTCATGTAGTTTTTTTTAATACACAAGAGGCTTAAAGTAACCTGCCCTTCGGCAGGACCTCCCGCTGCTCGAGAGACATTTATTGATAGTACAAGATGTGCGTAGATTAGCGTAACATTCATACTGCGATTATTGCACCGAATTTACGGCGTAAGATACAGCTACAAGCACTCGAGTTTTACGCGGATGACTAAGAATGGCCAGCGAAAATAGGGCTTGCATTTTGGGTCGCTGTCTCCTCACTACCGAACCACATGGCTTTTACCCAAAAGGCACCAAGACTCTGGGAATTTTACATTCCTGGCTCTCCGGATTTACGTCCACCGAAGAAATTCTTTTGTGTGTTTTACTTTCAGCCCTGCCAACCCAGGTAGATTAGGAGTTTAAAAGAGAGGAGATGAAGTGAACAAATGAAATTAAAATTAATAACTGAAAATTGAAAATTGAAAAGTACAAAAATACAAAAATGCAAAAATGCAAAAATACAAAAATACAAAAATTCCAAAAATTTCCAAAATTAATTTAAAATATCCTTCAAGCATAGAATAAAACGTTCAAAAAACAACACGTTTTCATCTATTGAAAGGAGGCTGATGTTAGCTTTCAAATTTCAATTACTATTATTTTTTTTTATTTTTTCGTTTTTTTAGGTATATTAGAAATATAAAACCAGGAATCACAAAATACGAGAGTCGTGGATTTGACGGATTCCAAATCACATGCGCAGGAACACCAAAACTCGGGATTTCAAAAGACCTAGAGTTCTACGAGTTCTACGAGTTCTACCTCCTATCCCGGCTAAAGTGGCGCTGACAAAACAACTGCAAGCCTAGACAGGCCCATTTACTGACAGTGTTGACAAATGTTTGCCGCAAGTACGCGGGTACTTGACAACGAGCCTTGCCATCACGTTGCCAGGCGTAGGAGGAATAGGAGGAATAGGAAGGAACGGTCGCTGGTGCAGTGAGGGGAGGCTATGGCTTGTCGCAATGGTCATGGCTCAACGGTTTTTGTTTTTGCTTCTTGTTTCGAACGGCCTGTATTTGTATTTCCTTGTATTTCAGGTGGTTAACGTCAGGGGAAGAAGAAGGGGAAGAAGAACAGGCACAAGATGACGAAGAAGAGGGCTTATCAGAATTAATATTGATATTGATCTTTAAACGGTTAATTTTAAACGTCTTTCTCCTTTCATTGCAATATTCCTCAGCTTCCATCTCCCGTGCTAATATAACGCTGTGCCAAGATTTTCAGCTACTATTACCGGTGCTCTGCGGTCGCTACTCTATCTAACACCGTTGCAAAGTACAAAAGCCAAGGTGACAGGCCAGATGCTAGTCAAAGCTTCAGCCTTGAAGGGTTTGCAAAATAATATCAAAACTCGTCCAAAAATAACTTTAAGTCTTTTCCGTTCGTTATCCCATCCCAAAGGAACTTGCTTTGCTCTTTCTAGACGAGACGTTGGCCATGTTTAATAAATATAAAAAACACTCCAGTCATCATCATTCAGTCTTTTAGGACTGCAGCAACAAGCCATAGCCACAAAAGGATAATACCAAAAAAAAAAACTCATTTCTTTGGCTTGTACAACATTAGACGTGCTTGTCAACTCTGCGGTATTCTTCTATAGATTAATAATAACCTAGAAAACCTAGGCTAGATTACTGCTCAAATGAAGGCTGATAGAAATACGATGGTCGCTATTCGCTACCCGCTGCCTGCGAATAAAGACTCAAGCCCGTATTACACACATGACTCCCCCATGCTGCCTTCCTATTGAGAAGCAGCTGAAAACAGTAACTGGAATAGAACTGAGCCCTGGGTCAAGCTCAGTGACCGCAAATAAATGCAACACGTCTCTGGAGAAACAAACCCTAAGTGCGCATCGAAAACTGTGCTTATCGATAAGCCACTGCTGGGTGCCATACTGCTATATCATGTGCCAGGGTAAGGGCGCAATACATGACATACAAATGCATGACATAGCTGATAGCTCAACAGGAGTATATCGTAACATTACGCAAAATCAAATAGACATGCAAAATCAAACAAAATCAAACAAAAAACACATCAGTCTCGACCTTTTCTCAAGATTGCCAATTGCCAATCAACCATGCGATTTCTAAAAATAGGATGCCTCTTGTTCAACTGGAAGGGTGTATTTGCGTGAGTGTTAATCTAGAAGGGCTTTGCCCGCAAGACTCTAGCACAATGACAAATTCCTCAAAAGTTCCAGACGAAGAACCGTTGGAAAGTTAAACCGAGCCATCAAATGTAAAAAAAGTAAAAACAGCAACTCCGTAAGATTAGCTGGCAAATGTAAAACATGAGTCGAAACAGAACATACGTAGTAAAACATATGGGCACACAGCCATGTAAACTTTTGTTAACAAATTTCTACTTTTCCCTATGGGGTGCTTTTTACGCCAGGTTCACTTTTAGCCCGACAAAAAGCAGGATTTATCAAAGACCTCTGCTATTGAAATCCATTTAATTGCTTGAATCCATTGAGTATCTTTTCTCGAATAACTCTGTTTCATTTTGAATAAAACCAAGCAATTCGTCAAAATCCATCTACTCGCGAATAAACCGCTGAAAATACCGCCAAAATAACATTTTCTAGGTAAAAGCTCAAAAATCCGGTAATTCGCTACCAAAACAAGCCAAATTGCTCGTCAGCCCCACTCGCCTATCGAGGCCTATAAACCTCCTCTATACCCCTTTCTGTCGGATCATACAACAACACAAACCATATAAAGGCCCTGGAATCCTCACGACATTTTCCTTTTCTCTTCTTTCTTATTTCCCTCTTTCTTCCTTTTTAATCATTAACAGTTCTTCTCTCTTTCTCCCTCCCATCTATCTATCTATCTATTCCACCCTTCTAACTCATGCCTTTTACACAAAGTATTCCTATAATGTACTCTTCTCCAGCCTTGACTCTCCAGTACTGTGGAAACAGTGAAAATTTCACAAACCCTTCTTCCTCTCCATCTTCCTCTTCCTCCCCTTCCACAAACTTTCAAAAGTTCCAGTTCAACTACACGTCACAGCAACAACAAGTGGCTCCTGTGCCTCCAGTAGTTTCTGTCGATGATAACAATGTGCTCTTTTCATTAATCAACTCGGAAAATCTCAGCCTTCAGTCTATGCTGGATCAAATGGGAATGCCACCAATGAACACCACATCCGCTCCCACCACCACAACTTCTAATTCCATCACAACTCCTCTTTTCTCTTCAGCAAACATGATCCACCAACATCGCTCTAATCCCGTTCCCGTCATGCAAGATCACAAGCAGCAGCAACCACAACAACAGCAACAATTCCTTATGAACCGCCGAGCTGATTCTCCACACAGCTCGTGGGTGGATGCTGCCATTGAGATCTTTGACTTGAACGACATTCAAGAGGCCAGTAACGGCTTTGTCCCAAGCATGAAAGACAACATGCACCAACAACAACCCATCATCAAGACTGAATCAGAAGACTTTTCCATCGTCCCCACACAATTACCGATCCCAAACTACTCTCGAAACTCTCGCTTGAGTGTTAACAGCGATGACTTTGATCTTTCTTCAATCTCCAGTGTGAGCAGCCCTCATTCTGTCTACAATGATCCTGTCTCTAATGACATGAACAGACTGGAATTTGCAAACACTCCTTCTCGCTTTGGAACTTCTCCAATTCCTGAAATCTTTGTTAACCACAGCCGAAGTCCATCGACCACATCGTGTGCCAGAGAACTGTTATCTGATATGAACTTGATCTCTTCTATGGACAATGGCATTTCTGTTTCTGCTCCTGCTGCTCCCTCCACCACTGCTGGTTCTACTGGTTTCTCTGGACATGAATTCAACATGGACATGTATGGCTCCACATCTCTGCCAGAGTTTTATGGATTTCCTGCTGACAATATGATGCTTCCTCAAGCTGCCATTCCTCCTTCTGTTCCTACTCATCGCATGAGCGATGGCTTTGTTGCCAATAACAGCCATCACCACCACCAATCTCATGGCTACTCTTCTTTTGATCCCTTTTCTGTCGTGGTCCCAAACTTGAGCGCTTCTTCCTCTATGGTCTCTACATCTTCTCACATGCCAACGCACCGAACCACTCGTCAACAAAGCCAACAACTATCACTCCCTGACATGAGTGACCGCAAATTGTCTACATCTTCCACTCTCAGCACTGCTAGCGTTGACAGCTTTGCTACTGCTTACACGCCGACGCCTAGCCCATACGACTCACAAGCCGCAGAGCTTGATCGCAATGGCCGCAAGCCTCGTGTCTGGCGCAAGCGAACTTATCGCTGCAACCACTGTGATCTCGTCTTTCCCCACAAAGATCTTGGAGCATTTGCTCAACACATTCACGAGCTTGAGCAGCAACACGGTGTTGACAAGATTTGCCGCAAGTACAAGTGTCCAGTGGACGATTGCGAGTGGCACTTTATTGGCTTCACACGCAAGCTTGAGCGAGAAAAGCACTTTAAGCGCAAGCACGGTCGTCCCGACATTCAGTGTGGATACTGGGCTGGAGAAGGCGAAGAAGCTTTCCCTGGAGCCAAGCCTTGTACTACAAGATGGCACACTGACTGTGGTAACAAGCGCCGCCATGAGATTGCTATTCACGGCAAGCCATGGACCAAGGAGTGCGAGATCAAGGCCAAGAAGTACCGTGAAGAGCTTGCACGAAAACAAAAGCTACAAAAGAAGAATTAAAAAAAAAAAAAATAGAAACTGCGTTCTACACAAAGGAATACACACACACACACACACACACACACATACACACACACGTACATGATGTATTTTTCTTTGGAAATTAATTGTTTTATGTCTATGAAATCTTTTGATGAATTTTAATGTAATTATTTGCTTGTTTTTATTATGCCTTATTTATTTGAATATACCGATTAAAAAGTATTTCTCAAAACATTCCCAAACAGATTTATATCACAATTGGCACGAGTATATACAACGAGTCTTTCAACTGATGGTGGTTGAGGTGACAAACTGGGTAGATTTTAGTGGATGGGTTTGGCCCCACAAGAGAGGCCACTATCAAGATAACGTCTATGTGTATTTTATTCTCTCTATAAGGGAGGAACAAAAAAAAAAAAAAAAAAAAAAATTTAACAACAAGACTTTACAAAAACGTGTGGTTGGTGCGGGTTTCCATCCCCATCGACTATACTTTCCAGTCCGTCACAAGGTGTGCATGACAGCAAGTGTAACAAGGAGCCAAAGGGTGACGTTCCGATGGTGATGTAGTATTGGCCAGGCCAAGGAGCGGCAAGAGCCTGTGGTAGTATGGAGGTGGACGCTATTATTTCTATCTGGTATGAGCAGTAGTAAATGGAAGTCGGAACAAGTAGTAAGTAACAGGTGAGCTTTGTTTGTGAGCTGTGGCATGTAGCATGAGCAACTAGTACACTATTTGAAAAGGAGAAAAAAAAAAAAAAAAAAAAAAGAAAAAAGAATTAAAAAAAATTAAAATTAAAAAGAATTAAAAAAAAATTAAAAAATTAAAAAATTAAAAAAAAAAAAGGTCACAGGAAGGCTATTTAATTTACTTGGTTTATTTAATTCATTTGAATTACGGGACCTGTTCAATTATACATGTATGAAATATGAAATTACATATAGCTATATATACTGGCCACTTGTGTATTTGAAATAGGGCTACATAATGGCAATGGCAAAATAGAAAGCGAGTACGGCACGCTCCACAAGTAGCGTGTATGTAAGCATGGGCTTTGGTCCATGGTGTTGTAGCATCAAAAGCCGAGGGAGCAGCAGCTACGGGCCCACTGGCCCACTGGTCAACGGGCCAACTGCTGGAGCTGTAGGACCAAAGGCGAGCAAGATCGAGGATAGGATCTGAAATAAATAAAAAAAAACAGGTAATATCATCATGTTTTTTATTTTTCTATTTTTTTTATTTTTACTTTATTGTTGTGGCAGACGACTGGGTCGGATGTTTGGAAAGACAAAAAGCCAGTAATTGATAAACCTGGTCCCAACAAAGATGGGACAAGTCCAAGTGAGCCTAGTATGTGATAGCCTATACAGATCTATGGTATTCGTGCGATTTGTGATATACACAGAATATATAATATAGTATAACATATCAGCCAGGTGTGACGAAATGTTTAAAGGCCTAGCTTAATTCGGGGGTTATTTAAAAAAGCCCCAGGAGAAAAAAAATAAGTTACTCGTCCATGCTGAGAGCAAAGAAAACAAAAGAGACCAAGCAGTTACAAGGGCGACTGGCGAACATTTGGTGATAGAAGCAGCACGAGCAAAACCCAGAAAACAGGTGCGGAAGGCAGCCCCAAAGCGAGAAATTAGGCGACGCTGGAGGAGCCAATGGCCAGTTTTCCAAACAAAAAAAAAAAAAAAAAATAAAAAACGCATTGCAACACGCAGTGCAGGCTCGCGAGACAAAAACACAGACGGCGGCTTGATACGAAGACACGGGTTGTTTGGGCGCTGGTAGACTGGCAGGCGGACGCTGGCTCCAAGGTGCGGTGTGCCATTATGACGTGGACCTTTTGGGGTCGTCATGTGATGCGCTAGTTGGCTATTTACACACAAACACGATAGGCGGCATATAAGGATAAAAGTCCCACCATGCCACATTGTCACCGTGTAAAACCATGCCACGGCGTAAATTCCGCGACAGGGACCGGGGTAAGCTGCGCATTTGTCAGAAACAGGCCTGTTTTTAGGGTTAGCCACGGCATGGACCTTACGCACCTAGAACGGAGTGGCTTAGAGCAACATGGAATTGGTATAAACTATAACATAATACAACACGTACAACAACACACTCCAAAGTAATCAAGTGATAGGTGTATAATAAAATGTGAAATGTGTAGCACTTGCTTGTGTTTTGTATTTTGCATTTTATATTGTATATTGTATATCATATTATATATATTTTTTCTGTTTATTTATTTTTATTATTTTTATTATTTTGGTTCATCGTGCGAGGAAAAGTTGCCAAAGGTTTCTGTTCAGCGGATATATACAACCCATCTCTCACACACACTTTTCTGTATTCCTTTATAAGAAGTCCTCCCACCCAACAGACTCGTCTTTTTATTGGCGGCACAAATTCATGATCCATTTTGTACTGGTTGGCTTTTTATTTTTTATTTTTTTTTATTTTTTTCTTATTCCCTCTTTTTGACTCTTTTTCTCCTTTTTCTTCTTCTTCTCTCCTTTTCCTTTCTTCTCAAAGTGCAACAACCCGCCTGGCCTGCGGCCACGAACACAAAAAATACAGAAACTGCCGGTGCTGGCGCTGATTGGCGCAAATGGGAAAAGCGCCAGTGCTACGATACCATTTGTAAACTGCACTTTCTCGTTCTAACAAGTACAAACTGAGTACTCGCACAAACTCAGACAAGCCGGCTTATTTAATAAAAAAAACAGTCTTTCAGCTGGTCATGGGTTATCATGGGTTAAACAAATATATATTTATATACCTTTGGTTTGAGATATTTATGCATTCAAGAGTTGCTTCTTCTTGCCTTCTTATCTATACCCACAATACATGATGTATTTCCTCTTATCATTGTCTCTTTTTCCCTTATTCCAGGCACATGTATTCTACACTGTGGCATCTTCTGGGAAGTGACACAACCCCAGAATCCTCCATTACCCCAGCCATTTCCTTGGTATATCTTTTTATACCCACAAAAGCTAAACATGCTGTTCCATTCTTAATGCAAAATAAAGAATATTACAAAAACAAGGTATATACCCAGTTTGCGTTACTCCTCTTCTTTCTTTTCTTACTATTTTTGCTCCTTGTTAGATGCTTTTGTTCCCTGCAGTACCAGTACCATGTATGAACATCACAGTGTTTGATGATAAGCGGTGATGATATAATCAATTCTGTTTGACCCCCGCTCACGTCGCAAGCATGTGTAAAGAGTGATGATGTGTGTGAGTGAGTATATATGTGTATATATTTCTCAAAAGGCATTAAGGTGTTTGACTAATGCTGCAAACGTGTTTAATACTCCAAGTTGACTGATCAAGATTCAATCAAGACGACTGATGGAGCTATTAGTACCGTCCTGGATAACAAGAGCTGCCCACGTCAATATGCCTTGACTACAAGCACATACATGAGAATTAATGAGCATATGTGGATGTAGATATTAGCATCTGAAGCCATTCAGCAACTCCAATGAACGTTCCAAGCTGCTCATCTCCTAGAAAAACAAACAATCACCTCCAAGAAGTACATATCAAAGCACATATCAAAGTACATATCAAAGTCCATATTGTATTCATTGGAATTATGCAATTACAAATCATCAACCGAAAATTGTTCGTATATATTACCCTATATTATCCTAATTCTAATCAACCGACATGACATGGCCATCTCCAAAGGGCTTCATACCCAAACAGTAATGACAAGAACCATTTTCAGGATTTGATTTAAAAAAAAAGTGATTGCCTTGTATAAATTTGTATTACGTCTCTTATATTCAGGATCCCTTTTCTCTTTTCTCTTTTTTTATTTGCTTAAAGCAGGCGTATAGCAGACAAAAAGACATTGATGCCGTGTGTGCTTTATATTACCTTCTATATCTCTATCTACCAAAAGATCGTTCTGCTACATATCTTGGCGTATCCCATCCGATCAACTACGTGATATAAACAGGGACGGCCATCTCTAGGAATAGTCATTTGCATGAAGAAATGAAATCCCTGTGAGCTGATTTTTCATACTTTTTTCTTTCCTTTGTGTTCCTTCTGCTCTTTCTGTTGTTTGGTTGGACAGTGCTGCTCAGGCTTGGCAGTTGCACGTGATATCACCCAGTTGCCGCGTTTTTCCAGGCTTTGCGAGAATTTAGTTGGACACAAGTCGTTTTTTTTTTTATTGTTATTGCTTGTATTTATCGTATATCGCACATTTAAAGACACAACCACCAATAAAACTTTGTATTTCAACTCGAATGTCTTTACATATATATATGCTTTTTTTGTATACATTTAAATCGTCAGTTGCCATATTTTAAAAAAATGGATTGTGCACACCTGGGCATGTCATCCGCAGAGCCATTTTTTTTTATCCTTAACGCAAAGTCCCTCAATTACCAATGGTATATACCTGATAGACACATTGCCATTTATATATAAACAGTCATCTCAGGGTTGAAAAAAAAAGCTCTACACCTTTTGCTTTTGTTCATACATTTTTCATGAACTTTTTTTATTTATTTATAACAAATCTTTGAAAACAGCTATTGTATTCCTCGATTGCAATATCTGGAGATTAAGGTTGCCGTTTCGTTTAACCATGGTCTCGGTACCTTGGTCCTTATACTTGAAAAAGAGTTCAAACAATCCACCAAAATCTAAAGAAAGTAGAAATGTTCAAGAATATTCCGGTACCAAGTGATCGACAGTGCTCATCTCGACGTTCTAGGGGTTGTTTTATTTTTCATTTTTTACAAAGCTCTATGATGTCTCAACATGTCTCAACATGTCTCAAAGTGTCTCAAAGTGTCTCAAAGTATCAAGGTTACCATTGCTATCATCGTTCTAAAGGTCATCAAGGTTCATAAAATCTCTAGCTGTCTAATTGCAAAGATGGAGATTGAAAAAAATGCATAAAGAACAACAAGTATATCAACGACAATTGACAATCGATATAGCCAAGCAAAAGCCCAAAAATAAGAGTATATACAAGAAAAACACTGGTATTCAATCGTAGCCCGTTGAGCAAGTCACTCCAACAAACATTTCTTTAACCAAATTTACTTTTTTTTGACTTGTATAACCAAATTGCTTGACATTTTCAAAACAAATACTCAAAGATCAAGATAAGAGCATAGTTGCATTTTTTTTTTTAAAAAAAGTGTATATACCGAATACGTCGATGAAAATAACGAGACATTATATTCCCACGACTGTTGAATCTTGCTCAAAAAATATGTCCTCAAACTAGTTATTTTCACACTCATTTTCAAGTCATTAATTGGTTCACATTTATTATTTATTACTTGGGAATATAGGAAACTTCATCTTGAACAAGTGAACAAGTCAGCGAGTCAAAGTCTTTGACACCGAGACTGTTAATCTGCTACACAAGCCGTGTGTATTATATACACAGCCAAGCGCTGAGTGCCACACAATTTGGGTTTCTTGGCCCATAAACAGCCAAATGTGATTGCCAAAGAACAATGGCCGCCGTTTAAGGTTGCTCGTATTCTGGCAAACCACCAAATAGGGATTAAATATAATAATAAATGAGAAACAAAAGCATGCGATTGATGATAATGGCTATGAAGACGACAAAGACTATTAGATGTACGATTTATACAGATATATATACAAATTGGGATTGGGGACAGTTGCAACCCACTTGCTTGGTCTTAATTATATATTGGTGGACCAAAGTCATAAGAGTTTTGACAGTACAAAACCTTGGTTCACTTGTTAGTTTAGTGAGCTGTAGCATGAAGAAAAGAGAGAGTAATCTGAAATCGGATCGATGACATTGACAGACATGCTATTTTATTATTCTTATTATTGTTGTAGCTTAGCTAGACAGTAAGCCACTAATTAAAGCCTTTGGCTGGTTTGCCACACCAGATAACCCCATAGTATGGCATGACTCATTTTGGAACCATTTGGTTACATTTCATGTTTGTCTAGCAGGCTGACTAGAACTCTGGAGGTCTCACAAAACCTTTCAAACCGACACCTTTGGGCCATTCGCACTTGTGGAATGAGATGAAGGCGCGCTTGAGAAAGTCGAACCCCGAGCCAGCTGGCGGCATCTCGTAGTGGGCTTAATATGTTTCTAACCAGCCTTTCAAATCGGTAGTATTTTTATTAGCTAGAATTTAAATGTAAATGTCGATCCGTGTGTATTATTAATTACTAGATGTTACCGGTATCTTGTATTTCTAATTGTTCCGACTCGGATACACCACCGTGGCTGAGCAGTAGTTTACCCGATGGATTCAGCAGCCGAGTCAGGGCCCCAAAAAAGAGCATGTCGATACTACCGTACACTCGGCATGGATAAACAACTTTCGCAGCAATCATTTGTCCGAAATCCGAGGTCAACGCAAAGAAATATAGGCTGGCTTTTGCTTGATCGACATGTCACACCAACATACAACGATACAAGACAATCTTGGAACGAATGTTATTTTCCCTAATTTTCCGGAGAGGCATTAGAACGTTAGGGAAACGCATAACTAGAGTTGGAGATGCCCGTCATACGCTTGTAAAAGGAGTGGAAAGAAGGAATGACAACGAGATGCTATATATATATGGTATACATTTGGAGCTGCTACAGGTATTATGGGTCGCACAGCTTTTACCCAGCCAGCCAAAAAGATATCAAGTTGACGGGAGCAATTGGAATTGCGTGTAGGATCCTTTGCATTTCTATATATCACAGATATCACAAATATCATAGACACCATGACACCACGGACGGATGTCACAGCTCGAGTGTTGCTCTTTCTGGCATGCCTATTTGAACAGTAAGGACTTGCTAGTCAACCAACCACGCATAGAATGGCCTGACGATTTCTGCAGCGTTTCAACGTCAACGAGCAAGAGACTATGGTTTGTACAACTGTGTTTATATATATATCTAAACCCATGTGAACGAATAATACTGAGGAAAAAGGATAATAATAAACACAATGACAATAATATATGTATGTGTGTATCACACAAATAAAACCAGTCCTTAACCAATCTTCGCCAAAGTCCCAGATTGAGGGTTGCACTTTTTTGGGAGGAATGCAGAGGGTATTATTTAATAAGCGGTAGGGGTTGCAATTGCATGCGTTTATTGGGATAAACTACGCCCAAAGCGGATAGCGTCGGGAATGGGTATCCATCCCTCTAGTCAGGTGACCGAAGACTTGGGCTGGTAGCTTGTCAGCTTGTTATTATGCGACCATGACCATTAACTGTTTTTTTTTTTTTTTTTTCTTTTTTTTGTAGTTCCCCTTTTATACTCGTCTATCAAGCAAGCCGTTATCAGCATGTATAAAAGTGGCATTTCCACTAATTTTCATAATTTACCTTGTCAAGCACGAATCCACGTTGTTGTTGCAGCAGTCGAATGAACTGATATGGGTAGATCCATGTACTGTTAAACACTCCCAGTTTGGTTTTATCCAACGATCCATAGCGCTAATTAAACAGAATAGCGTAGTAGGACAGCCAAAAGAGGGCATTGGCACAGTGGCAGGCTTTGGGCTCTTGAAGAGCGTGTGTCCTTATGGAACGCCAGGTTGCTATTGCTATTTTGTTATTTTTATGTATTTTTAATTATTTTTAATATGGATATCAAAGGCAAATATGAAAAGCAACTAAAAACCCCCAAACAAAAAAAAAAAAAAAAAAAAAAATCCCATTGTAACACAGATTTGACAACTGGGGCTGCAATATATTAAAACCAAATATGATCAAATATGATAGCTGCTACAGTTTCCCTGAACATCACGGACGGCGCGTCACGTTACCTGTTCTACATGAGTTTAGTGACTTAGGTAAGAAATCAATGAAAATCAGGGTTAATCGCGGAATGGGGTATAGGAACGAAGCGAAAACGACGTGTAAAAGCTTCGGCTTAAAAACGCGAATTTACGCTGCCAGCAGAAAAACAAACCAAAAGTCAATTGGCGCGAGATGTAAAATCTGTAAAGTTGCCGGAAAAAACAAAAAGAAATTTTCCACATTCGGTTAAAGTATCCATGTTTGGCTGTTGTAAAAGCGATCCAAGTGCAGGTTGTGCAAATGGTTCTATTTTGTGAACATGTATAATTATAAATACGCATTCACATTATTTTTAATTCAAAATGTTTAAACCTTTTTTTTAATTTTTAATTTTTTTTAATTTTTTTTTAATTTTTTTTTACTTTACTTTTTTCTCTTGTAGCCAGCAGAATGGAGATATGACTGAATGACATGATTCTTGGTTGTCGTCCGGTTTTACTTTAACCTCATACCCAATTTGACACCTTTTCTCCCTTCTGTTGTTTTATGGCCTGGTTCCATGTTGAACTGCAAACCCGGGATGTGACTTGTTCTAGGTCTTTTTTATAAGCCAGGCTTCTCTCACCACGGAGCTCTATTACATGAATTTTTATTTGCGTTTTTATATATTTGCACATGATTCGCTTGCCAGTAAACCACAGCTCCCTGGTGTAAACATTGCAAACTGTTTTTAAACAAATCGCATTGTGTTCAATGGCACGGTAATCCGTCAGCAGCACCAAGCATGACTTGTATTTGTAAGAATGGTGGGGCTGAACTGGTCTAGAACCCTGCTGGGCTAGGTAAGCAGCGGACTTTGAGATTCTGAGATTCTGAGATTCTGAGAGGGGCCCTCTGTATGTTTTTTAAACTAGGTCTTTTTTGTGGCAACTCAATACAAACAATGGAAATGGAAATGGAATGGCTTGCGTCGCTTTTCTTGAATTTCGGCTCTTTCCTCCATTTTTAATTTTTTAAATACAAATCACATGTATATTTATCTATTTATCTGTCTATGTATGTACTTATTTATTTATTTATTTATTCTCAATGCCTGATTAACAAGGTAGTTATGCACATTTCAAATACCCTTATACAGTCAGCCATTCTGCGTAAACGCTCGGTAACCGCGTAAAAGCGTAAAAGCCATATCAAGATAACCCTTTCTGTCAAATATTATCCGATCGTAAAAATACAAACTAATGACGTTCGTAACTCTTTTTTTGTATGTTGGTTCTACACCGTGTGAACCTTCCATATCTCCAACAGCCCGCTTCGTGGCTCCTGTGGAGCAACTACTGTCCGAGCGTCCACCACGGCCAAAATCACCTGTTCCACAAAGGAAAGAAATTTCTAGCGAGCTTTAATTTTATCTGTATATGGCTACCCGATCGCTAAATAAACTCAATATACACTCTCTGCTTCTTTGTAATCCCTTTTTTTTTTCTTTTCCTTGCCCAAGAGCCTGGTACATCCAGCAGCTCAATCAATGCAATCAATGCAATCAATGCAGTTGCAAACATTGTGTACAGATCTGTGTCCAAGCCCTCCAACCACTTGCAAACCTTGGTACACCTTCAGCCACTCTTTTCTTTCGTGTGTATGCTGGGGTCCCGGGGGTTCTTTTTTAAATACAACTCTAATACCCCATCGTGGTCCACCGTGAGTGCTGGTTTAAATTCAGTGGCACGGTGCCATGCCAGGCTCCTTTTCTTTTGCGGCAGTGACCTAGTCCTGATTCTTACTGGCTCGTTCCAGCTGCATTATCTAATACTAGTTTGGAACACGCTTGACACTGGCGCTAAAAACCTGCCACCTTTGGCATTCCGCAATCCTTCAATTGTCCATTTACTCCAAGTTATTCCGTTTCCAGGTACCAGCTTATAATGCATGTATAGGTGCTTTCTCTACGTCACATGACAGGAGCGTGACAGTAACCGCCAAAAAGAAAATACCGTAAAAAGCCAAGTAAGCACGGGCGCATGGTTATTGATAATACGACCGCGAGTACGACCGAGTACGACGAAGAAGACGAGCTGCTACTGGAAGAACAACAACAATAACAATAACAACAACAACAACAACAACAACAAGGTCACATAGCTCCGGCTATAATACCACACCCCTGCTCAACGGCGCCAAAGGAAATCAAACACACAGTTCCTCGCGTAGTCGTATTATTCCTGATTGTCAATCATGTGTTTTTATTCCCAACCCGCAGGACCGTCCCGGAAGACTACCAGCGTTGTTGTGGTTTGAATCTAAAAATAGGGATCAATAGCAGTAACCATAAAAAGTCCACCTCCCATTCCACATGACCGCTCACCAGCGCTGGTCCAGTTGCTCGACTCGTCTAACAAATTTGCTCATTTACCTGATTAATTGCTCTTTCTAGATATTTCACATTTACTTGTGCCTGCACTTGCAATTGTAACACCACCCTGTCGCTGTATGGTTCTTAAGGCGTAAATCCCGCAGGCGGTGTGATTGCCCACCATCGGGGTTCTGTTACTTGCAAGTCTAGAAATGCTTGTTTTATTTTATTTGACATAATTTTACTTGTCAATCAGTCCTGGTGTATCTCATAATTGGGGCCCTGGTCAGGATGCTGGACACTGCTGAATCACGTGCGTAAATAAAGGCACAAGAACACAAAGTCATCTCATGTATACCCTAGACGAAATTAACTACTGACTTATTTACCATCACCGTACCTTGAATTTGTTCCTGGGGGATAAAAAAGACTAAAAGACCAAGGCACACCAGCTATGTATCAAAATCAAACCGTCGGCGACCTATAAACGGCGTTTCATCCGTATTTTATCAAAGCTCTCTTTTGCTTGTGAGCCTTGTCTTCTCAAACTTGTCTGTCGCCGTTTGAAATTTGATGCCGTCTAGAAAAAAAAAAAAAAAAAAATTGATGAACAACTTTAAACATAAATGGTTCAAGTACCTATATAGTCGAACAGCATATTTTCAAGTAAAAGACGGCGAAAACCCCCTATTTCACACGTTGCGCAGTACTCAACATACACAACATAAAGATCTTTCTTTGAGTTATACCCGTTAGATTAGATCTAAGGGGTTTGTCTCGAAAGCAACCAGTTGACATGTTAGCGGAATTTCATCACCGACTTAAAGTGTCTCGGTTGGTACCTTTGTCCTTCTTGATGGTCCCAAATATAGCTTACACTCCTGTCATAATAAGCGACACTGGTGTAGCTAGAACATCTTCCAGAACTACCAAAGCTATGGGTTCCCCGTAAGAAATTGGTCTTTGCAGATATAATATTGAAATATCCAAATGTTCTTCGAGATTTAGGCTATGGACTTGTTTCTGGATTGTTTCTGGATTGTTACTATATTGAGAACTATACTAGTTTCATTCTGCTATTGCAAATTAATACTCGATATTTTGTTTCGTTTGGTGATGCCGGCTGGTCATTGTTGAATAGATCCAACCCTGTCACTTTTAGGTTGGAAAATAATAATCACGTTTTCAAAACTTGCTGGTGTTTTATTGCAGAAAACCTATAGTACTGAGGCTTGTTGTAATGCCCAGTTAACTAGCTTCATATTAGGCAAGCAAGTACCAACACCAACCAGCTAGCTATACACAAGATTCCTATTTCCTAGTCATGTTGCGAAAAACAATTTCGCACATCATTTGGTGTTACAAGTTGATATAAAAAGACGTCAAAATCTTCTCATCTTGAAATCTTTCATTTCTCATCAATATTCATTCACTTTGATAACTTTCAATCCCTGATATCCAAACAAACATATCCAACTCCAACTGTCATTTCATTACAATTAGCAAACACTACTACCACTATCCTATTAAACAATGTCTGTCTATCTTAATACTCTTTCAGTTGCTGAGCAGCAACTTCATTATACCATTATGAGCAATATGGAGCCTCATGAAGTGGATCTTTACGTCAAGATGATTGATTCCCAATACCAGAAGCAACAGGCTGATGAAACTCGTTCTCAAGCGCTCAAGAATGCTCAAGCAGAAGCCAAGCTACTCCGAGCCCGTCTTTACCAGGCCGTTGTTAAACTCCATTCTGAAGTGCCGAGCCAAAAGGAATTTGCTTGTGCCAGAACTATCCAACCCACTGATTCCATGACTTCTGAAACCACCATTGCCAATGAGAATTGTGATTCAGAAACTGATGATTCTTGCTCTGTGTATTCAGATACCACATATGTCAGCTCCCCTGATACTCGCCCTATATTTATTATCAATTCACCTAATGAATACTACAAGGTCATTGAAGACTTGATTCCGAAAAGTATGAGCAACACTGACACATCAATTGATCAAGAACCTGCCATTTCTGGAGAGCAAAATAACAATCAAGCTCTATATACCAAGACAGAAACCGATACCATAAAACGCGGAAAACACTTGAAAACCAAGGTAAAAGGCTTTTTCAAAATGATCAAGCCTTCCAGCAAAACTAATCAGTGATAACATTACTGTTTCTAACAACAGTAATTCATCAAGCTAACATACTCAAATAAAAAAGCTTGTTGATGACATTTGTGGAGTAATCTGACTTGCTTTAACTTTACACAATCTCGATAAAGTTACCCATTTTTCTCCAAACGTTGTCTTTACCTTGTCCACGCCGTTTTAAATCCACAAATGGTGATGAACAAGAAGGGTTCAATATATACTATCAATCTCTAGATACGTTTGATCTAAAGCTCAAATCAACAAAAGTCGAACAAAACGACATCAATCTCATTCTGACTTGCCAGTTTCTTTATGGGAGAATGTAAATTATTTCTCCACTCACCCAGTTCTTGCCAAAACGATTACCCAATCTTCATGTAACCATA
Organism: Magnusiomyces fungicola; assembly: GCA_900654225.1. Classification (NCBI taxonomy): domain Eukaryota; kingdom Fungi; phylum Ascomycota; class Dipodascomycetes; order Dipodascales; family Dipodascaceae; genus Magnusiomyces; species Magnusiomyces fungicola. The sequence continues at coordinate 5,046,214 of CAACAH010000001.1, forward strand.
GCCTGGCCTGATAATATAAATATTTATGATTGCTCAAGTATTTGAATAGTAATAAATGTTAATTCTATTTGAATAGACTTTTAGTTTTAAGATTGACAGCTTTACGATGCCAATGATCAGTTGAAAAAGTATCTGTAGATTCGCGTAGAAAAAGAATACCCAATCTGTAACTGATGGATACCGAGACAAGATTTATCATTATTGGCCTTACATGGGGTATTTCAAAAGCGGCGCAGCCTTTGTTATGAATCACAATACGCAAATAATACTTTCTGGTGAGAAGGGCCATACGAACAGTTGGTACAAATTTAAATTAACCGAGCAACATTTGAGATTCCAAAAAGCCAAGTAAAAAAAAGGTTGGGAATATCCAAAAAATGTCACGATTAGACATGTGTACAAAGGTAAATGCTTCCAAGAAGATGAGCACTGTTAATTACAAAAAATATTTGATTTCATTGTGAAATCTGGTGCATTGTTTTCCTTGATTTTTAGAAATTATAGCAGACCATCCAGATTACCTCTTTTGCTACTTTGATCTTATTTTTTTCGAGTTTAATAAGTTAATCAAATCTGGAACGGTTTGATTTTACTCCTCCAAAGCCAATTTCCATAGTCTCTTTGACCAATTTTTGTGCCACAAATCCTGAAATAGTAGCACACAACTCCGAAACCAACCTACTAGTTCTTCAAACATCCCGGCTTATTATAAAATAAAATAAAAAACATAACGCTTGGAAAAGAGAAAGAAAAAGAGATTCAAAATATTTCCTAATCTTTGGAAAAAAGATCAAGTATTGTAAGATAGAAAAATGTCACAAAGAAGGTTAATAGGGGCCCTTTGGTTGCTGTTCAATTGTAGACTTTGGATCGATCTGACAAGATGGTTGCTCAAATATAATTAAGACACAATCTCTGTTGTGGCTCAGTGGTTATTAATAACATAACTGATCATCTATATCTACCAGTTGACCTGACCAGAAATCTGTTAAACGTAAAGTTGTTTTGTTAAACCAAGAAGAGCGAAATAATGCGACGCGTTATTGCGACTACCAAGCTGATCACTCCCAATCTCATTTCACAACACATACACATTCATGTTTGGCTGTTTCCATTATAATTACATTTAGAAAATAGATGATGTTTACTTGTTTTGGGTTTCTTGAATATCACTGTTTATATATATAGACTTTTGCTGAAACCAAGATCATATTTATCCAATTGGATGAATATCCGAGATGATCCGAAATTTTGGCAATACTGTAATTGTTATAAATTGAGACTCGATTTTCCTCGCTGAAAACAGCAACAAAGTAGCCCCAACCCTCAGGAAGTTGAAATTTTTGACATTATATATGGTCACGGGATGGCCCATTTTTTCATGAGCCAGAATAGCCAAAAGCAAATGTCATGCTTTCATTTCCACCAAGGCTGTAACTGGTGACCCAAACCACCACCAAAGCATATAATGCTGGTAACCCTTGATAATGATTATTGATTCAAATATTCAGCCACGATTAAAGACCTCAAACCTGTTTGTCAAATATGTGACAACTTTACAGCAAATAACCACAAAGCCACCCAAGTATTGAAAAGTTTATTGAGAGTTAAGCGTCTCTAAGAACATGTCATGTTTGATTCACACCATCCAGAATTTGTGGATCATAAAGACAAATGTACAACGTCGTTTGCAGCTTGGAATCGACTGCTTGGAGTAATGTTCACAAGTTCAAAGCCCTTTTTGTCACATTTGGCAATTTAATATGAAAACCTACAAACCTTGTTGTGAGATATTTACAAAACCCAGTACCCCCATGGATGTCACCAAAGACATTGAACTTGAGTGAGAATACTATGAGAAGAACTCGATTATACCGGAATGATACCTTATTTGGCAAACCACATCATATCATGGTTTTTACCACCAAGTAAATACAACCAGGTACTATGATGATTCCCATTCAAGATGACAGCGTTATTAAAAAGGGGGGCTGAAACAGGGCTGCATAGTATATCAGATCAGCAAATGTATTCTACTTTGGAAAGAAAAGCACAAAAGGTCATGGTTATAGGTCTTAAAACCGTTGAAAACAGTCTTCCAAATACATTTCCCTGCGTTAACAATACCCCGTTTTAACATTTATGGGTTACAGACTGGTGTTGGACACACGGTTCCTATCACATACCCAGTTTCTGCGACAAGCAATGAACTGTGATTGGAATTCCACAAAGCTGTGCTTGGAGCAGGTTTTCGATCACATAGTCCATCCAAATCTACAATGACAACCAATGCATAATGTCATCACTCTGTGGTAACTCACAGATCTTGCTAATTAGTAGTACTGATTACAATATAACAGAGACAGAATTGGAGCGATTATGATTTGATTCCAATTTTGGTATATACCTTGTTTACTAATACCCGAGTTCTATTCTCCCCATTTTCGACGGCAGTTAGATTTCCATAAAAAACAGTTCCAAGAATGCATTTACAATGGGTACAGGTTACTCGATAATTTTTATTTAATTTCTAGCTAGCCAATATTGCGAAAATTCTGGCTAGCTCTCTTTTTTTTTAAAGTTATTAGGCTTTGATTTGGTTGTTAATAGCGAGGAAAGAAGATTCACAGTTAAATTTTAGACCACCCTTTGAGGCTGTATGCTAACAGTCCATCAGAGGAATCAAAAATGAGCCAAAGCCGTATACGAGTCAGTCATTGGCAGGCCAATTGTAATTATACCATTCGCTGATATATCGAATGCCAAGTTAGTTTTAATATCACAGAAATAAAAGCAATCAGCAATTCTTCTAGTTATCTCAAGGTTAGGTACCAATTTAAATTATAGTGGCTGTATATAAGACAGCTGCTATTGTGCTATTATCCTGTTCTCCTGCTATCATGTAACATTTATTAACCTGTACAATAATAACATAATTAATGTATCCAAAATATAAATTTCTTCATCTCTGAATCTGAGATTCTAGTTCATGTATATACCCAAAATTTTAGAAAATTTAAGCTCATAATAAATAATAGGGGTCATTGATAAATTCATTTATCATATCAAGACATATGATTTACTCCAAAATATGACCATAACTAAACCATCAATACCTTTCATAGTAATCTCACCAGTTGATTTCTCATTCAATGCAAGAGTATATCAAACATGACAAGTACATGCTTCAAAGGTAATCTAATATTTTCCTTTAGTAAAAACGCTACTGTTATCTTGACTAAATTACTCGTCTAAGACTGTTTGTTCTTTTGGGTCTTATCAATCGATCCTTTCCCTCATAATCCATAGAATCAGCGTCTGAGGAATCATCATCGTTAACAGAAGAGCCATTCATTGTGCCATGGTTTCCATTTCTTGAACTCATGTTAATCGAATCCAAACCATCATCAAATATATCACTCTCGTCATCAAATCTAGTCAACCCAAGGTTTTCTTCTTCAACTCCACCTAATAATCTAGCATCTTGTGATCTCATAGATCCTGAACGTCTATGTTGGATGGATGCTCTCTGAAATTGTATAGAGCGACGGGTTTGCATGCCCGCTATCGTATTATCCATGGGCATACCGTCCAAGGTCTTGTTGTTGAGTGGACGGCCACCGCTGGAACTACCCCTAGAAATATTAAGAAGGTAAACTCCAGCAAAAATGATAAGGAATCCACAAATCAAGGAAATCGAGTTGACGGCGTCAGAAGTATTAAAACCTGAGAACAGGATGAACGAGGCACAGAGTGTGGCGGTAGTGAAGGTGACATAATATAATGGATTAACAATAGAAGTATCGAATTGGTCGAGTGCTTTGTTGAAGTAGTTCATTTGGGTAATAATACAAACAGCCACAACAATGGCGAAAACATACGTCGATGGATGTGTAAATTGGTTGTTTCCGGCAAATGTAAGTTTAACTGCAATACCAAATCCCTTGATAGCCATAACTGAAACAGAACCAACAGTCGAACAGATGGAAATATAAACCATGGGATTTTTTCGTCCATAACGAGGTGATATGTAATAAATCATAACCACAGCAAATACAGAGACAAAGAAACAGTAGAATAAGAACCCAGGGCTCATTGCGTATTCTAAAATTTCATCAACAGTCTGAACATCTTTATCAGCAGGGGCATGTAAAACAATAATCAAAGAACCAATCAAGCAAATGGCACAACCCATCTTTCCAAGGACACCAAGTTCCTCTTTCAAAATCATAGCAGCAAGAATAGCACTAAAGAGATTAAGTTAGTTATGATGTAACACAGAAATGAGGAAAATCAACGAGCCTTGTTAATGCATGAAATCCTATAAGACTAATCAAGATTTATCGCTTAGCTTTGACCAGACTTCAATGAAACCTAAATAAACTAGGAACCATAGTTTCTCAACGGCTTCATTTTAGATGCCATTATGATTAATGGCAAAAAAAAAATTGCAGAATAAAAAGTGAAAATTTTAACCTACCCAATAATAACAGATAAAGCGCCTAATGGGGTGACCAAGATTGCTGGTGCAAATGTGTATGCTGCGAAGTTTGCAATTTCACCTATCGCCATGGTAATGATACCTGCCCACCAAATGGGGTTCCTCAAGTATTGATAGCCTTCACCTTCAAAGCCTTGATCTGATGCAGCCATTAAGCCCTTTTTGGTGATAATGAATGATGTACCAATGGCAAAGGAACTGGCAATAGCCAGTCCCAAGCCTATATACTTGTCTTCAACAAGATAAGATGCCGAATCTCCTTCAGACATCGTGAGTTATTGTATGATAATGCGTACGTGGGTGGTGTAAAATGGGTTTCAGGGTATTCTAAAATTTTCAACCACGTTGGAATTTTATGATGTTGATTTTGTAAAAAAGATCTTTAAATCCTAGATACCTTAGACTAAAAAACTGAACAGGGATCGGTCAACTAAAATCTTTTTCTGAAGGACAGTCTCCAAACTTGATTCGTGTCACACAGGCGTTACGATTTCGGGGAAAACAGGCGTAACTGTGAGGAAGAGCTCAGTCAAGAATGAGATAACAGACTGTCAATAAAAACTTGAAAAGGAATGACAAGAAAAGACAAAGAGTGAGTTGAAAAATTTTAAAATGTTATGTTGAAAAGGAAGTTGAATGAAACTTGAAACGTGTGAAGAGCAAAATCTGTAATTTAATAAGAAACTTCGTGCTAGTATTTCGAATTCGAATCCATAAGCTTTTGTATCCAAGAAGTTAATAATAAACGAGTGAAAGTGTTGAAATCAAAGGAAGGTCGAGAATTAGATGCAATCGCAATGTGAAAGGAAAGAAACATAAAAGGAAATGAGCCGTCGAAATAAAATCAAGGTGGTGTGGCAGAGAAAAGGTTTGACACACGGCAGAATTAAAAATAAAGTGGGTTGAAACTAAGGCTGTGCAAATCTGCGTAGGAGGCAGTTGTTGGCAAACCAGCTTGATGAAAATTTTTGGTCTCACGACTGAAAAGGGCCTTTTTCTGTAGTCTGTGAAAATTATCGTGAAAACTTATCTAGTTCCCAGGGATTTAGTAGGTGTTGAGTCTTATCATTCATGAAATTTCACATTGTATTTTTGCTAGTGTGTTGTTTGTTCTGCTCAAGGGACACCCTGTTCTTTGAGTGGACATGTGACACAAATACGCAGGTGGAACCAGCCACGTGAAACGCAGCTGACAATCACATTACTGGCCTTTTCCTGAGCTATATTCCTGGTTATTTGGAGATATTTACGTCTTTTTAAAAGCAGTTACTATAGGTGCTCGGATAGGCATTGTAGTTGTTCCCTGTTCTACTTACCATTCACTTAGTTACAAGGCTCACAACGTGTACCGTTACGGCCATTCGAAATCAGTAACCATCATCACAGTTATATTCACGTAAATAATTTAATTTTAAATAATTGACTTTAGTTGTTAAACTTAATCTTCCAGTCATTTGCAAGTTTGACCTTTGGTCCAACAATAATGGCAGTGTTTGCTCCGCCTCTGATAATCTTAACCTCCCTCTTAACCACATTAGTTTTTCCGCCATCAGTAGAAACCTCTTCACTAATAGTAGCAGTGCCGGCGGGTAGATTATGTGCTTCAACTCCGTGAATAACAATCTTTTCAACCCAAAGTGACTCCAGGTATGGAGTAACAACAACTTGCTCATCATCAGGAAGTCTGCCTTCAACAATTCCATCACTCAAACTAAATGTGAATTCGGGTTTAATGTACTCATCATCCTGATAAGCGTAAGACTCACCATCATCAGCATAGAGATAGCCTTTTGCATTACCCTCTGTGTCCAAACTGACAACCAATGTATATGGGTCATGCTTCATCAAAGTTGAGGATCTGCGCTCACGGTCACGGCGAGCATGAATATGGCCACCTTTTAGCAACATGGGAATCTTCTCCAAAGGAGCAGACACTTCATGGTATCCTATTCCCTTGAACATTCTCTCAGGGGAATGGTAGTTATAATAGAGCTCATCATCGGGAATATAAACAAGAGTTTTATCGGCACCTTCCTCTGTGATAGGCTTAACAAGAATACCGGAATCACCAAAATAAAATTCGTCATCAATGGCAAATGCTGCTTCGTTCTCAGGTGCAACATAGTACAATGGTTTCATTATGGGGGTACCGTCAATACTAGCCCTGTGGAAAGCAGTGTAGACAGTTGGAAGCAATTTGTAGCGGAGCTTGATAGCATCAGCAATAATACTAGTATATGGTTCACCAATGAGCCAAGGTTCACGACGTTTAGCATCAATATGAGCATGTGCTCTAAAGAATGGGTAAAACGTGCCAGCCTGATACCATCTAGTCAATAACTCAGAACTAGGGTTACCAAAGAACCCACCAACATCAGCGCCAGAAAACGGCATTCCCGAAACACCAGAAGTGAGAATCATAGGTGTAGCAATCTTAAGATACTCCCAGTTGGCCATGTTGTCGCCTGTCCACATAGCTGCTGATCGCTGGGATCCAGCAAAGTACGCACGAGTAAGAATAAAAGGTCTCTGTTTATGAGAGTATCGAGCATCTAAAGCCTCAAGGGTAGCGTTATGATAAGTCATACCATACAAGTTATGAACCTGTCTGTGCTCCCATCCGTCATGATGTCTAGTATTTTTCTCAATAGTAGTCTCAGGGCCATTGAAGACAGATGGCTCGTTCATATCGTTCCAAATGTGAAGGTTATCAGAATTAAGAGCCCACTCCTGATCTTTACCAAACCACTTGTTCCAGAGCTCACGAGCTCCAGGAGCAAAGGTATCAACCCAAATAGATTCACCTGGCCAGCAGTGTCCATGGTAAGGCTTGTCTTCCGAGTTTTTAATAGCAAGATTACTGCTTTTGAGTGTTTCGTAGGGCTCATAATCTTTGACTGCCTTGATATGGGGGTCAATAATTGCAACAAGCTTTCTTTTAGATTCATCAAGTTCCCCGAGCATTTTCTCATGTCCAGCAAACGCTTTCTCATTCCATGTGAAATACTTCTTTTCGTCAGTATATTCAATATCCAACCAAATGACATCATATGGAATACTGTTTTTATCAAAATTGGCATTGACATCAAGTACATCGTCCTTGTCATTGTAATTCCACCTGCACTGGTGATAGGCAGTAGCAAAGGTCTGGGGAAGAGCAGCATATCCAGTAAGACTGCCATAAAGTCTGCTGATGTCGCTTGGGTTATCTCCTAGAATTACAAAAACATCCAGAATTCCAGTTTCGGAGATCCAGTGGGTTTTTGTGGTACGGGTATTGGACAGTACTTTATCGTCAGTCGAGCCTGTCTTAATAATATCAACATATGTATCTGCTGCATTGTTCCAGTAAATTCCAGCTGAAGAGCCACGCTTATGAGCTTGCATAAATGGAATGGAGCCATACATGGCCATGGCACTGTTTGTTTCGTACTCAAAGATGTCAACATTGTATAATCGGTATGGCTCCTGGTGGGCGAATTCCGATCCACCGCGAGTTTCCCTCAAGGATAGAGTATCGGCGTGTTCGGGAATACCGTAGACATGGTTATAGCCTGGGAACGAGAAATCGAGGGCAACAGACTCTGGACCGTATGCCTTTTTATCTGTTTTTCCATCAAATGTGTCCTCCCAAAGTCCGTCATCCAGTTCGAATTCATTGAGCTCAGGATCGCGGATAGCTTCTTCGCCTTCTTTAGGAGCAGCAGGCTTAGGTCTCCAGTGTTCCAAGTTCAGAAGCCCCCTTTCATTAAGAACGACTTGAAGTTGATCGTTTCTGTAAAATTTAATGCTAAATGGGTTTGATTGTAAATATAGCGAGTTGCCGTTGCCATAATTGATCTTGAGGTCATTCTCAATCTGGCTAATAGTAACCTTTGTTCCATCTACCAACACCAAGTTGTCAGGAATAAGAGTCCATTGACTGAGCTCATCATAACGCTCTTTTCTAAGGGTATCGGGGTTGGAGCCTTCAGCATGGACGTTGCTATTGCTTCCAGCTTGTCGAGATTGCTCGTCCAAGGTAAATCTAGCGATGCCCGACTGAAGAAATGAAAGCGTAAATGGAAGAGTCACAAAACCGGATGGGGTAGACTTCAATATATTACCGTTCAATGCAGAATTATCGCCAGTTGAAACGGAGGCAAGGTCGATTTGATAAGGAGAGGACCATGTAGTGGCATGTTCGGGATCTACAGCATAATCAGCAATATGTCGATTACGTTTGCAAAAAGGGTTCTGGTCGCACTTTCTAAACAAATAGTCCTTAACAGCGTGGGTTGGGCTGCTGAACAAAACTAAACTGAGCAGAAGCCAGAGACCTGCGAGGGCAGCAAAAGATGATGATGCCGATTTCATCTCATATATTAACAAGACACGGAAGACAGCTGAATAATTGGTGTGTCTTCAACTTGCTATAAAAGTGGAATGTACCGGTTAGTTTTAATCTATCAAGCTAAGAAGCCGAGGCCAGGTAGGCTAAAAAAGGACACCTCAAAACATACGCAATTGAGCAGTTCAAAGTGTGCGGGTGAAATTCCACCAAAGAGGCTGTCTTATTAATTCTAGTCACTGGCAATTGTCACAGAAATACAACAAATGGTTCAGTCAAGTAAGGATCAAATTATCTAAACACACACCAAAGCTCGATTGACCAAGTGATCTTTTGAAGCGTCTGTGAGGTGAGTTTACGCCAGTTAAGCTTAAAGTGTGTAGTTCAGGGTAATAGGCCGCTCTCAAGGGTTACCCGGACTGGGGTTCTCTGTGTTTCGACCGCGAAAATATAATCATCTCGACAATATTTTGTTGGTCACGAATAGCCATGTGATTTCTTCTTTTCTAGGCGATTACAATGTTTGTGCTGTTACAGATGAACCAATGTTTATATACTAATAATGTTTACAAATGTTAAGTAATGAACGATTACAGGATATAGATATGTGCACATGTGAAGAGGCTATTGAAATACTGACTGCACCATTATAAACATTCTCTCCCCTTACATTTCCTACGCGTATATATATTTGGCTTACTTCCTCCTCTGTAAGACTATTTCTCAACAACAACATCCCTCTTCAGCATTGCAACCATGGGCTGGTTTAGCGGAAATTATCAAGTCAAGGACAAACTCGTTGTTATATCTGGCGGATCCCAGGGACTGGGAGCCGCTTTAGCTAAGGAGTGCGTTTCCAGAGGTGCCAACGTGATTATTGTTGCTCGAACAGAAGCCAAGCTTAAAAGGGTTGTGGAAGCCTGCGAAACCGTTCGAGTCAACGACAGCCAAAAGATTGACTATGTCACAGCTGATTTGTCAAGTCAAAGCGAGTGTGCTCGAGTTTTTGAGCAGATTGGCGATTCTCCCGATATCGTGATGTGTGTCGCGGGGTTGGCTATCCCAGGATTCCTGCTTGATACCCCGCCCGAAGTTTTTGAAAATAGCATCGACAGTATATACAAATCTTCTCTTTACTTTTCGGTGGAAGGGTTGCGTGCAATGTCAAAGAAGCCTGTGAACCCTGGTGATGATAAACGCCATATCACGCTGTTCTCGTCAGTCGTTGCGTTCTATGCCTTTATCGGATACGGATCCTACGCACCCTTGAAGATGGCCATCCGTGGTCTATATGATATTTTAAGACAAGAGTGTTTTCTTTACGATGTTGAAGTTGAGTGTGTTTTCCCAGGCACCATTGCGACTGAAGGTTTAATAGAAGAAGAAAAGACAAAGCCTGAAATTACCAGAGACATTGAGGGTGCTAGTGACGTGATTCAGCCCGACGACTGTTCCAAATTAGTCCTGGGACGTCTTGATGCGGGATCCAAAATGGTCCATACTGATACTGTTGGTTGGATTCTCAACTCTATCATGTTGGGAGCTTCTCCAAGAACAAATGCTTTTTTGCTGTCTCTTGTTGGGTTTGTGCTACTCATTTTTAGTCCTCTTTGGGCTTTGATTATAGATCGTAGAGTCAAGAGCCATTTCAAGGAACACAAAAGTAAGGTCCAGAAAAAGATTCGAAAAAACGCCGAGCCAACCAAGTCTTAATGATTGATACTGGCATTTTTGTGCTTGAGTGTATTTGTCAAAGCTTTTCTGAGATTTTTTCTCTCTCTTTTTTTTTTCTCTCTTTTATTTAGGTAATTATTCCGCTCTTGAAGTTAGTTAGAATTTTTGAATTTTATTAAATAGTAATGCAATTATAATATAAAAATACTGAAATATTGAAATTTAAAATGGTTTTTACCAAGGTACGTCTTATTATCCCTAGGAGTATTGCTGTCAAAAAATTAGGATATGAGCATCCTCGCTCTATCATCAACCCAGCTCACCTTTGCCGTTCATTTGCTATTATTCACCGAGTTCTTGGAATGCGACATTTTCAGAGAGCCTCTTGCAATATAATCCATACTACCGAGCTACTCCAGCAACTCTAAGCAGCGCTATCCTTCACGTAATTAACCAAATATTGGACGCCATTTTCAGCCTTTTTACCAATGGTGTTCCATTGAATGCCATAGACCCAGTTAACGCCTCTAATAATCTCGTGGTTCCAAAGGTCTTTCGCAGTCTCAGCAATGTCGTCTCTGCTTTCCCTCTCGATAGTACGTGGCACAAACGGCTTCTCCTTGCCGTAGTTGTCTAGGATGTTTCTAGCTTCTTCCAACTGTCTGGCTGTAAAAGCAGAATTTCGTTGAAACTCACTGACAGTGTAGTAAGCAACGGAGGTTGTGACAAGAACACCTGAAGTAATTTGTTAGAAATGAAACGATACTAATTTAATGAACATCATTTCCAGATTTTAACAGCTCTTACCTCCTAAAAACCCGTATATTCTGCTCATTTTGCGGTTGTGTAGATATTATGTGGTATATATTCCGCTAACGAGGCTTGATGGAGATTGAACATAGCATGGCGGTTCAGCTTGGATTGCTCGTCCATTGGTTGGCCAGGCCGTGCGGTATAACTCAGTCGGACTAAGTAACTTCCAGCATAGTTTTGCTCCTCCAAAATGCCTGGCCATCTCCATACGCAGTACGGCTATCCAGCTTCTTGTTGTAGAAGGGCTGTTGTGTGATTTTTTTTTATTTATAGATCTATTAACCGAAATGAAGCCCTATGACTTATAGTATACCACATTTGATAGTATTTGTTGCTATTTAGCCACATCTTGATACTGTATTTGATAATATATGTTACTCTTTAACCACAACTTGATACCATATTTGATAATACGGATTACTCTTGAGCCACGCCTTGATACCGGATTTGATAATAACTGCTGCTCTTTAGCTACACCCTGGTCGAACGCCTATAAATCCTTTGACAGAAACCTTTGCTCAACTATTTAGCCTCGTTAATTTTTCTAAAATATTTATATATCTATCTCTAAGATGATTGAAGAGCTCATAATGTACGATGCCCATTGCCACCCAACTGAGGTTCCCTCTCAGTTGGATCAGATTCCCAAAATGAAAACTAGGAGGATGATATGTATGTCAACCAATACTCGCGATATTGAAAAGGTAGCTAAGATTGCCACTGACTACCAAGACCGCGTCATTCCTGCTTTTGGCTTTCATCCTTGGTTTGTTTATCAACTTTATGACGACACTGTACCAAACTTTTCATATAAGGAGTTCAACAAGGTAGATCACTATAAATCAGTAATTGTTCCTTCACCTGCCCCTGAGTTTATCAATGAGCTCCCTGAACCTATTTCTTTGTCAAAGGTTTTAAACACTATTGAAGAATATCTGATAAAGTTTCCTACTGCCATTGTTGGAGAGTGCGGATTGGACAAAGCTTTCAGACTTCCCATACCCTCTACTATGAACAAGAAGACTGACGATATGGAGGAGGCCAGGTCAAGTCGTGTTTTGTCAAGCTACAGGACTGATATGCATCATCAAACGGTTGTTTTGAAAAAGCAGCTTGAGATTGCTGCTAAATACCAGCGCCCAGTTTCGCTCCATGTTGTTCAGTCCCCTGGCCTTATGTATGATATGGTTCAAGAGGGTTTTGGAGGCGAATGGTCTGATTATGAAAAGAGATGGCCTCCTTCAATTTGTTTGCATTCTTATTCTGGGACAAGCGATTTTTTAAAAAGCACATGGTATAAGCCGCTTTCTAAACGACAGTTGAAAGCTCAGGCCAGCTTATCTAAAGAGGCTGAAAAAGGTGCAACTCTCCCTCGTATTTTTGTGTCTTGCTCCATTCTGCTCAATCATCGTACCTTGCAAGAGCTCACCTCTATCATCCCAAAAGACATGCTCCTTCTTGAGTCGGATTTTCATAAAGCTGGTGAGGAAATGGACGAGTTGAATTCAAAAGTTTTGTTGAAGGCCAGTGAGTGTCTAGGTGTAACTCCGAGTCAATTAGGAAAACGTATTGAATCCAATTTCAATGATTTTTTAAATATTTAAATATGTACAAAGTAATATGATTATATTATCCATATATATAGGCTATTTTAGTTTTGCATAGCTTTTATCTGAATATTCATCTCATCTTTATCTTTGTATGTATGTTACATTGACTCGGGTTTCTTAATCTGATTCAAGTGCTTTCCACCACCAAAAAAATATCTCCAACCTGGCCTTTCCAAAATAGCCATATCATACTTGTTATTTTCGTGTCAGTAACAACATACCATTTTAGATTTAACAACTGATACCATGGACTCCAACGAAAGACTTTCTACTGATGAAATTTTATCTCAGTTTTCTGATCCCAACCTGGCGTCTCACGCATACTTAGATGTCCACTTTCAGAAATATAACCAAATGACACAGCTTCAAGAGCTTCACTCACAAAGTTCACAATTATTATCACAACTCGACCATGCAACGGAGGATCTTACTTGGCAGCTTGAAGACATAATGACAGACCTCAAGAAGTCTGGACCGCGGCTGTCATATCAGATTGAACTGCTGAAGAGCGGCGTGGCTGGGCTGGTATCTGATATCGAGGAAATTGCGTCTCCGAAAATTGAAGAAATTAAAAGGCGTCGAGATGCAGAGGTGAATGAAGATAAACATGATTCCGAGTCTAAATCGAACAAGAAGGACATTATTACCGCAGCAACTATTCCTGGAGGCCAAGCCGTTAGCAGTAATCCTACCATAGCAAGACTTCAACAGCTAGAAACAGTTCGAAGCCGGATGAAACAGGTTGAATCAGTTTTACAAAAAGCACAAACATTTGATGAAATCGAGCTAACGAACAGCATAGTTTCGTCAATAGAAAATGGAGATTTAGAGGGTGCTTTAACAACGGTCGGCGAAGCTGCTGAATTGATACAAGTTTGGAAGGGCACAAGTGTTTATAATGGAAGAGCTAAATTTGTAGCCCAATTGCGAAAAAAGATTGAGGTTGCACTTGGACAACAAGATGCTCAAGAAAGTCAAGGTATGGGGAGCGGACCAGGCTCTGCGACTAGCCCGCTACCTGAATCTGAACGATCTAGCAAATGGTATAGGGGCTCAAATTCTACTAATAACAGCAATTCGCCAGCCTCTTCACGGCCAGAAACTCCAAATAGCAATTCAAAGACACAAGATGAGGGATACTACGGTATTTTTGGTCAGTTATCTAGAAAGATTGGTTACTAAAGTACTATAAGCACATGTTGTATTATTCATTGTTATTATAAAATTTCATAACTTTTTCTATCATCACAGGCTGTTTACATTATTTGTTAACCGTTGGTATCATTATTATTACTGGTTTCGTTATTTCTTATGAGCTGACCAAATTAGTTCTCGTTGTTCCTTATCAAACATATTAACACCTTCTTTAAGAGCTGCCACTAACAGAGGCATAGAAGTTTTACCGTCTCCAAAATCATTACTTTCTCTGACTTTATTAAGGTCATCACCAAAGGCACCACCTGTCATTAAACTAAGATAGTATTCTGTAAATGCATCATTATTGTCCTTCACATCGGGGTCTACTTTATCACTTTCTCCATTTGTGGCCTTTTCTATCTTGGCCTTTGGATGCTTCACGCTGGTATCCTCTTCATCGTCACTGTCAAATTTAGTCATTTTCCACGCCGAGCTGGCAGCACCTTTATCCTCAATGTCTAATGTCATTTGTACATCATCACCGTCTAATATATCCTTTTTTGATTCATGGGTCTTCCCGCTATCACTCGAAGTTGTTGCAGTCTTGGTAGGCTTTGTTTGTTGCTGTTGTTCATTCTCGTCGGCGGAATCGTCGTCGTCGGATGAATCGGAATCGGAAGACTTGCTAGCATTATCACTAGATGAAGAATCAGAGTCGGATGAAAAGTCTGTAAACAAATACAAGTGTTGTTAGCAAAAACATTATGAAATTATCTCTAACGGGAGAAGGTGCATGTCCCGAACTACAAAGATTTCTTGGTATAAAAAAAAACATACCCTCTGTTCTAGCGACTTTTCTTCTTCTTCTTTTCTTGGTAGGAGGCTCTGTTGCTCTTGGTGCCATTTTTGTATATTAATAACTTTTGATAAAATTGAAATAAAGTCGTCAAGTTGAGAGTTCAAAAATTTTTCCAATCAAATTCAATTGACACGGCTGTGTAAGGCTAGAATATATTAAGTCCCGTGACTTGTCAAGAGCGAAATGTTGTGTTACCCTGTCCAACAGCAATATTATTCCATATAAGCACTGTTTTTCTTGTAGATGCATTCAGTTGTATACTGTGTACCATGTACCATTTGTCGCCAGGGACTTTGATAAAGTTTATTACTTTTGTCAAATCATTGAAAATATTCCTCAAGCTAGTACCTTGTTTATTTTTTCTTCAAAAAAGAGTCATTTTGCAAAGCGTCCGCACAAATATACCAAGAGGAAATGCTCATGATATCAGAAACCTTGCTGTGTCGCTATAAATACCCAACTTCTACTTTTGGCAAATGTTGCAATATTTGAATCAGGTTAAAAGGATTATATCCCAGATTCCGTGTTAATTACAGATGCCCGTGTGAGATATCACTCAAAAAGTCTGTATTGACTTTAAAGGACGCTAAGAGAGTGTGTATATGATTGATATGAAATTATGGGAACGCACCTAGCAAGGAATTTGCCACCCAAGTGTTATTTTTGGGAAAAATGACTATTCAGGAGGATTCGTTGCCCGCAACTTTGTCATTCAGGCAATGTATAAAATTATATGCGAATATCAGACTTATTTTATTCAAGAACATGAGTTATTATTTGGGGTGTATATACTCTTTGAATACTCTAGGTCATAGCTTTTCACCTCTCCCGGTTAGTTGTAATATTTCTGCAAATGCTAAAATTTCTCAGAGTCTATCGTTTGATAAAATTTGAGACCTTTTCTCTGCGAATGTTAAACTTTGAATAATAGCATCCCAAGAGATTATATTAACCGAGCAGCAAATTATATACAACTGGCGTGCAAGTGACGAGGTTGAAAGAAGTCACATAACCAATTAAGGAATTCCTGCGATGTTTAGTTTATGTACAGGTCATGGCTGGTTTGAATGGGCTTCAGCAATTTTCTACCGTTGATATGTAATTCAACTTGTCATCTTGGTGGGTTTGATGGTTTTGATGATAAGAGGAAAAGGTGTAACTTTCTAGTATCATAACCTTGTTTAACCATTCAGTTTGAGTATTCTTTTTTTCCAGCAGACAATTTGCGGTAGCTGGAGCATAAAATTGGTTGCAGATGATAATTTTATTCTCAACCTTTCTTTACACTTGCGAAAAACTTGTCCTGATATAATTGTGAGCATTTCACGCCCTCATAGATGATGCCAATACCAATACCAGTGCCTGCTTACACACAAGATTTAGAGTTGTTCGCCACCAATTAATTTTGGATTGCGATGGATGGAATTACGCTCATTAATTTCGGATATTAATGTTTTTCGTTTAGGAAGATACGGCTTGGATAAGCTGGTGGAAACTTGCAGAAATATAACCAAGTGGGTATTAAAAACCTTTTATATCATGTTTTTAATATTTGATTTCAACAGAGATATGTTTGGAGACTTTAAATGTGAGAAAAAGAGTGGGTATTGTTATTTAGCATGCTGACGGCGTAGATTTGCAAAGGTAATAATAGTTTTTTGGTGATATTTTCCAACAGAATAAGCATGTTTCACAGGCACATTTGTATTTTTGACAAGACATTTGCATTTACTTGTTTTTATTATTATTGCTTTAACGTAATGTCTATTCTTGTTTTTCTTTCTCTTTCTATGGTAGCTTTTTGGTATTTACGATGCATGTTTGTGAATGGTGGCAGACGACGCCAAAACACGCGGGAAGTATTTTCGTGTTTATGATTTCCTACTGAAAATATATGAACAAACGTTGTGGGATTACATTTGATTCGACGAGAGATGGTATATTATAAGTTCAATGGGTAGTGCCTATTAGTAAGTTGTATATTCAATTTGGAATGCATATGAAAGACCAAGAATCTTGTTGAAGATGGTGTTGAATGTTCAAAGTGGATCAGGATGAATTGTAAAGGTTTATATAAAGTGCTTGGTTAAAGTAATAAAAAAATGTTATTAGAGTGTATAGAGAGTATGCTGGCTTTTTTGCGTTTTCTTTGCTCTAATATATATAGCCATCATAGTTTGAATGCCATCTCAATGTGTGAGTATTAGTAACTCACATACATACATAATCATGTATGTTAATTAACATGTTACGTAATACGACTGATGCACGATTACAAGAGGACTTTTGGCCTAAATCTAGAGATTAGAGATCCAGAGAGCGAGAACAAGCTGGATAAGTCTTGAGCAGCCAGAATTTATACATCTCTGGGTACCGATAAAAGCAAGGAAGCTAGCAAAAAAGACAGTAAAACACTTTCAACAGTTCCCAAGCCGTTTAACTGTACGCAACCTTTTTTAGGGCTTCTTCGTTTTATACAGAAAATTCAAAAGCATCATGACAATCATAATCACAGTCTCATTTTCAAACTATTATTTAATAGCTTGATATTTTGACGCGCATCTTTTAATTATTTATCTTTTTAGTAGTTTTATTTTTACCTTTTGTTTTGTTTTGTTTGTTAGTTTACCGGTTGCGTCTCTGCTAATTGCAGGGTTCTGTCAAAGTAGCACAACGACCTGTCGCTCAACTCTCTGCTGCTGCTTCTCTACCGTAGAGTCTTCTAGATCCAATAATTTCTTGATGGGAAGGAGATTCTATATATATAATAGTAATAATAGTAATAGGGAGGTTGAAAAATATATAGTATAGATATATGTATACTCCAAAATCCTTGTTAGTGGTTATACAAAATATTGCTAAAAAATCCCCATTATGGAAAACGCTTCCTATCGACGGACAAGACCAGAGATTGTATAGTTTATTAATTGGTTTTACGATCATATATATGATTACTACTGCTGCCACTACTACTGCTACCACTTACCTTTTCCTTTTACCACTCGCCGTTTGTTCCATTGTAACGTTCCACTACATTGTTTATTTATTTCGCCAGTCGCCATTTCTAACCCAATTGGTGGCTAGCACCTTGTTTCCGCAACATGGCCCATGTTGTATACACTACTAAAGCAGGCATTTTTCACTTGTTGTTTGTTGTTGTTTCTCGGAGCGCAACAACAACGCACATCACATACGCTTTGGTTTCTGTTGACAGCAACTGCTTCGGGGATATATCGACAAGTAGCCACCTGCATATTTTTTAGCCGAATGTTACATGTCCAAATAGTATGGGGTGATTGCTTAGGGGAAAAAAATAAAAATAAAATAAAAAAATAACAAACGGAAGAATGAGATGGACAGAGTGGGCGAGTGAGTGAGATGGAGTGTAAGATCTGTATCTGCACCATTACACTATAACTCGTCCTATCTATATCTTGTATGTCTGCTATAATAATATATCCACATCTCTCTTTCTCCGGTTGAAGCCAGATGAGATGACCTCTTGTTTGTTTGTTTGTTTGTTTGTCTGTGTGTATCTGTATTTGCGTGCGTGCGCGCTTCACCACTACGTACCTCTTCAACCAGGTATTTGAAAAGGAGGATGTACGAGAGTTTGACGAGAATAGGTTTCATTAGGCTTTATCTCAAAGTGGGTGTCCAATCATTATTTTATTAATTTTTATTTTATTTTTTCATTTTTTCATTTTAACTTTTTTACTTTGATTCCAATTGAAATTAATTAGTCCCATTGATCGGATAGTTTAATCTTTCTTCTACATCTATATTTATTTGCACATTTATTTCTTCAACTCTCCATTTGATTCCAGTCATTGATAAACAATAATTCAACCACTATTACTTTAAATGATTATAGAGATTGGTTCATCCATCCAAAGCTAATGAATGACATTTGCTTCTTCAAAAGCCGGCCAACACCAACCTTTGGTCCAACCCAACTCTTTGCCTTGATTTAGAAATAAAACTAACCACTTGCAACTAATCACCTCCTTTTGTTTACGACGTTCTGTTGATTTATAATTAGATGTATACTAGATACATGCAATTTTTAGTTGCTAGGTATCGTTTATCAGTTATTGAAAGGGAGGTTAGCTGGTTATACCCACTGCCATTTCTCGATCAGTGGGATCACAACCTCTCAACTTGCCTCTTTTCTTCCCCCACCACCAACTCTCCATCTCCATCTCCTGCCTACCTGCCTACCTGCCAAACTTAAAACCTAGCTAACAGCCTGACTAAATAACACTTTTTCAGAAAACCCTATGACCTTCTCTAGCATTGTCTAACTTTGTTTAAACCTCTCATATTGGCTCTTGTTTTGCCATCGTCTTCTTTATCCCTCTAAACTTAAATTGAAAATTAAAAATTAAAACAAACCTTGTTAACTTGTCACTATCAAAATCCTTTTCAGCCCTCATTGATCTGAAAGTTGTACACTTAGAAAGTATACCGACTTATAGTAAAGAGTAAATAAAATATTCATCTATTCAAAATCCATGCTTGTTCAATATTTATTTTCTTAAATTATGTATATGATTTTATCATGTTTTATATATTATAAACTGTACATTTCCAAAATATTAAATCACCTGTTTTTAAAAACACCATCCAGCTTTCAATCTTTCCAAACCTTTATATACACCATTGTATTCAAATAGTAAAAAAAAAAAAAAACACTTGACATAAACCCATCCAACGAATTAAGATAAAGATAAAAAAAAAACATTAAAAAGACACGCATAAAAATAAAAATAAAAATAGTAAAGATGCAGCAAAACAATAGCAAATAAAAAGCACATAGTATTCCATTTTTATAGTCTTCCACCGTCAGTTATTGTATCAGTTATATTATGACTATAATGAAAACGGTATTAAAAACAAAAAGCTCCAGCATTAGAATTCGTTTTCTTAAAAAAAGCGTTAAAAATATTATTCTTATTCTTATTCTTAGCGGTAATATCCACCACTACTTCCATACTGCTGATTGTATCCTTGGTTGTATGAAGTAGGTGGCTGCTGAGAAGAGCTATACTGAGGCTTGCCATATCCCTGCGAAGAAGATGACGACATGGGTGGTAATGAGCCGGCAATTTGTTGAGGAGGTGGTAATCTCAAACCATCAAATGATGATTTGGACTTCTTCAAGCTTTTGGGAGGGGGTAGAATGTTGTTCCCAAGAGATGAAGAAAAGCTGGAAGAAGAAGAAGAAGACATCGAATTGGAAGGTGAATGAGAGGTTGAAGACCGCGCGTGGAGTGTAGAAATTGAAGGTAAAGCACCCATCGAGGTATATTCACGAAGAGGGGGGAGTTGGGATGAAGAAGCTCTGTGATGTAATCTATCTCCACTGCTAGAATGATGATGACCACTACTACTGCTACTGCTATGACTGCGCGATGAAGAATGGTGGTGTGAGGAATGATGATGTGACAATAATTCGTGTCTCCGACTGGAAATTTCAGTTTCAGCACGTCCAGCAAGCAATAAAGATAACTCTTCAGGTCTCAAGTCTGCACGAGTGAGAATTAACTCGTCTTCTTCCTTTGTCCAAGGTTTACTATATCTATATTGTTGTTGGTACTGCGGTTGAGGAGGATATTGTGGTTGTTGAGCATAATGACCATATTGCTGCTGCTGCTGCTGTTGTTGTTGAAGCTGAAGTTGCTGCTGTTGCTGTTGTAAATATTGCAAATGTGACACAGATGATTCAGAACCAGATGAAGATGGGGCCAGTAAGGGCGTAGAAGCTTGATGCCGCAAATGACGTTGATGACGATGTTGTAACTGAGGAGGAAGTTGAGGGTGTTGAGGCATAGTACCAGGTGGTGCATTCGATGGTACAGAGCCTGCTGGTGGGTATCCACCATAAATAGGGTTATGAGAAGTTAATCCGGGAGACGGAGCTGACACTGGTGGAGAGGGAGCTGAAGCAGCTGGAGATGCAATAGTTACAGATGGAGAGGCAGCCGAGGACGAAGACGATCGTAAAGTGCCGGACACTAAACGACGCCATCTAAACTGACAAGCATTTGTTGTACGGTTTGGGAAATGAGCAGCGATTTCTTTCCATCCAAGTTTTTGCTGTTCTTTGAGGTATCTCAACATAATGTCATCTTGTGGATCCCAAGAAGCAGGAGTTCTAGATAATAACAATAATAAGTATGGTTAGTAAAACAGCTAATTCTAACGTTTAGATCTTGTCTCTTGTTTTGGAAATAATAAAACCCAAGCAACACGCAAAAACCCACAAGTGGTTCAACCCATTATAAATGACATTCAAACAAAAGGACAACCACAAAAAAACAAAGGCTGGCAAAGAGTAAAGGTGGTGATGGTATTGGTGCTGGTAATGGTGATGCGATGAGATGAGATGATGAGATGAGATGGTAGTGGGGAGAGAGGAAAACACGTGCGCGGGCGACCACTTTGGCGGGAGGTATGGTGTTGCATATTGGTTGCAGTAAAATGCAAGATGCGCATGTGATCATTTCACAAGCCAAGGGTATTTGATTCACAGTGATAATGTAGCGGTGACAGTGGGGGAGATATGAAAAATGAAACAAAAATTAAGGGAATGTGGAATAAGAAAAATAAACAAAGCTAGTTATCAAAAGATCGTTGAAGAAATCGGAAATTAAAACCTTTTGTTTGTTCAAGATATAATTATTCTCTTGTTCTCCAGTAGGTAGTTAATATTGTTGTAGTTGTCGTGGTACGGGTTTCCTTTTGTTTATTTTGTAGTTGCGCCTTTTCCAGGAATGAAAAAAAAATATGGTAGAAACAAACAAACGGTGTGAGGCACAATCAACGCGAAAAAGAAGAAGACGAGGAAGACTCGAGAATAATTAGGAAGAAATAGGGAAAAATGAAAAGGGCTGAAACCTGAAATCTTGGGTCTCAGTATAAATCAAATCTCAGAAGCCATTAGGGTTTAGCATTTCAAGTAAAGACTTCGGGTATTTCTGTCTCAAATCGTACCAAGAACAAGGCATTGGCAGAGAAAAAGAAAAGTTCTTCCCAATCCCGCCAAACTTCCAAACAAACTCAAAATCCGAGAGTGGGTTGGGGTATAAAAAGACGACGGACCAAGATTGCTGCGTAAGATCAAAGGACGTGAAAGGTAAAAACAAACAAAAAAGAAGGGAGAAATGATATTATCAAATATACAACTGTTATATCAAGAGCAGGAAAAAGAGAAAAAAAAAAGGCTTGAAATGCTAAAGTGATGCTACAATGATCATGATCTTAGTCGATGAAAACCGCATGAACACTCTGACAAAGCCGCAAACTAGTGGAACCGCCGCCATCAGGGTCTTGGGGGGAACAGAAACAAAAGAGACATGTTATCAAAGGAAGAGAAGCATGAATCACTAAAACGGGCAACCGAGACAGATTCTCAGGTGGTCTTGACATGTAAAGGGAAAAAAAGAAAAAAAGAAGAATTCTTGAGTGGCGTCGTTTTTTAACGAGAAAAACAACAAGAACAAAATCAAAAACAGACAAAGAAAAATCAAAAAAATAACTTACTTTCTGCGATCAGAGACAGAGCTCGAGGTAGGAGCTGAAGACATCGATGCGGTAGAAGCAGCTGAAGACATTGAAGTGTTGGAGGTGTGGGATTCGTGAGATGATGCGTGAGATCTTTGAGAGGAAGTGGATGAAGTAGAAGAGTTTGAAGATGCGGGAGATGTGGGAGAAGATGCCAAAGAAGAGGTTGAAATAGAGCGGTGGTGAGAGGAAGACGATGATCTGTGAGGGGATGGAGTAGTGCTGCTACCTATTCCGTTGTTGTTACTGTTAGAAGAGGAGGAGGAGGAGGAGGAAGAAGAAGAAGAAGGTCGGGTACTAGAAGAGTGGCTATGGTGATGGTGGTGATGATGATGATGATGATGACTGGAGGAGCTAGGGCGGGAGGCTACGTCAAAGTTTAAAGATTGATTACTGTAAGATGAAGGCTGAGCAGTGAGCTCTGTGATAGATGGCATACGATGAGAGGAGGATCTCGAAGAATAAGAAGAGGAAGAAGAAGAAGGAGGAGGAGGAGGAGGCGATAAATGTTGCTGTTGCTGGTGATAAGCGACTGAGCTTAGTTGCGGCAAAGATTGCCAGTGAGTAAGATGGTGTTTTGAGGAACCAGAAGGTGAAGAAGAAGAAGAGGTAGAAGCTTGAGGAAAAGGATAAGGAAGATTATGAGAGGTAGCAGCAGGAGGCATTTGAAGAAGGAAAGAGAAGAAGGAAAGAGAAGAAGGAAAGAAAAAAAGGAAAAGGAAGGAAGGAAGAAGAAAGTAGAGTAGGGAGGGAAAAAAGAAAGAAAATTAAAAGGGTGTAAGAAAAGGTAATATTATATCAAGAGGGAAGAGGTAAGAGGGAGGAGTGAGTGGGAAGTGGTAGTAGGAGGAGGAGGAAGAGGAGTAAGGACGAGGGTATGGGGAAAGGCAAAAAAACAAAAAAAAGAAGAAAAATAAAAATAATAAAAATAATATCACGGTAATAATAGTAGTAGTGGTAGCGGTAGTGGGAATAGTAGTAGGAATAATAATAGACAGTGGTGGTATTATAATAATAATAAGGCAAGCGGGTAATGTGGGTAGTGCAACAGAATGGGAGGCAGTGCTAAATATTACTCGCTTTTATATATAAAAAAAATATGAAAAAATATGAAAAAATATGAAAAAATATAAAAAATATATATAATAATAATAGTGAATAATGAACAATAATAATTATAATAAAATAATGAAAATACTCAATGATCAGTAATATTCAATAGTAATGAGAGCAACAGATAACAGAAATATATCCATTCAAAACACGTTCCGAACAGTTGACTCTGCTACCACCTGAAATATTAACACAAGAACAGATTGAAAAATGAAAAATGAAAAAAGAAACGATTATTATTTCAAGCTGCCAAAGCTTGATTTGCTTGACTGGCATATACAAAAGCCTTGGATACAACTGGACGCAAATAAAAAAAATGCAAGAGACGGAATATGATATATATGGTATATAATAGCTACTAGCTCATTATAAACAAATAACAGATCTCGTACACAGCACGCTCCTTTAGTCCTTTAGTCCTTTAGCCTTTAGTCCTTGGCCATCCGTCTCGTCAAATGCTTATTCCCAAAAACCCTCGCCAACCCAAAATGTTAGACAGTGCACTGTTTCAATCGGGTCTTAGCACCCCTCTATTACTTTTACAATACTGACTTTTGCATTTTCGCACGTATATATGGAAAGCCAGTACTCATTTTTTTTATTCATTTTATTATCTATCTCTTCTGTCATCAAAGACTATCAAGGATTATATAATTACTGTTTTTCTTTTTGTTTTTGCTTCTGTCTCTGTTTCTGTTTTTTCATCGCGTTGCACTTTTCATAAGACTCCTCTATTAATCGTCGACTGCTCCTGCCTTTTGACAGTGCACGCTTTTGCAACTTGGTCTACCCAGTTCCAGCAAAGTCTACTGGAGTATCTGCAAAATATCCACATCCTTCTGATTCCTTCATGTCATTCTCGTCTTCAATTGATATGTAACGGTTCCTTCCTTTCTGGCTCTTTTTTGCCGCTACTGCCTCTTTGCTTACCGCTTTTGGCACCTGTCAAAAAATTACATGTAATTGACCGCAACATCTGTCAAGTTGTACTTGTACTTGAAGTCGTAGCTATACTACACTATCAGCTTTTAGTATGTTCATCTCATCTCTATACAATATATATTATCTATGTTATACATAGTATCTATTTTATACATTTTATAGGTGCGACAATTCACTTGGTCATAGCTCTGCTCTCTCTGGTCATCTTCTGGCACCATTCCATCCAAAACTGTCACCGTGCCTATATAAAAACCAATTCCAAAATACACCCCATATCACCAATGAATGCATTTTCTGTAATGATTAATACGTGATTAATACACATATTACTTCTAGACTCTTTTTCACGTTCATATCCACATTTCAAAACAAAAGCCTTGACTTTTCATTATTATTCTCGGCTTGCGCAGCTATTTCAATAATATTCAGATTACCTGGCATTTAAAGGATACGACACTGCCTTGTATTCAAATTCGATGCTTTCATTATCTATCCACGTTTAACTTGTCTGCAAAACCTTTTTCTGAATTTTGACTGTCCGCGTGTGACGCGAAAAATCATCTCACGCGTGTAGATATTTATATAACCAGTCTACTGTGGATTGCTGGTTATCTTTCCTGATGAATTCTATTATTCTATTCCTCATTATTCTCATTTGACGTTTTTTATATATATTGGAATAATCTTTCATCTTGCCTGTAAATCACAGCCATTACATGACCCTGCTGAAATACTTCCTAAACATTAAACAGTCACTTTAGAAATCATCTACATCTATAATCTACATATACATCTAAATATATTTACACATTTAAATGTTACCAAAGCCACTTTGCCTTCCTTTGACTCCCTTTGACTCCCTTTGACTTTTTTTCGCTTATTTTTCTCTTTTCAACCAGTCATATTCATGGCATTACGCCCCTGTAAGCCGATTCTTATACCTAGTTCCATGCTTAGTTTAAGATTCTATCACATGGCCTATCACGTTCACCCCGTTCAAATGTTATCCGGACCCAATGTTTTTGTTTATCATAAAACAAAACAAACCCTTTATCTACTATGTATCTTTTTTGTAAATCTCTTTTATGTCATTTATATAAATCTCTTTTTCTGGTAAGCGGCTTTCATCAAATTGTTCCAACTTTAAACAAGTATCACAAATGTAACCGATTTCCATCAACATTCAAAATCAAAGAATACTCTATTTTACTTTAAACTCTTAAACACTCGATGGAGTTGTCAATATACAATAAAACAAAAACTCTTTTTAGTTCAATGTCAAAGATTTCTAAATCTTTTTACAGACTAGCCACGCCTACAAAGCGGGTCTCATCGTATGATCAATGGATCATTCATCATCTTGGCCATGCCGTTAACCAAGGTTATTATTGAAAACAGTGGAGACTTGCAGCTCTAAAAAAGTGAACCTATCTGTGAATCAGTTATCCAAAGAGATGCTGCTTTCGCTTTTACTTTTACTTTATCAAAAAACTCTGCAAAAGGTTTGAAACTTGTGGATGCTTCTTTTGATAAAGTAACCACTAAACTTGAAAGACATTATCACCAAGTATATACATGGTTATGTTGCTTGCAATAATAACCCTGGATCAGTCGCAAAGCATATATATAAATTTGCATTGTCATCAGGTGTGAAACTTGAAGATAAGGATATATACTAAAGATATCTTTAAACCTTTTTTTACAAAACTCGAGTGAAAATAGACAGAAAAAAATAGTAAAAAACGTATTGTATACGTTTGATTATACAAACCTTCAAACAATACTCAATATTGAAATTTATCATACTATTATCTCAGTATTTCACAAGAAATGGTAATTTTTATTGCTGATCTTCAAAATAAAAAATAAAAAATAAAAAGAGCTCACCATCTTTCTAGTAACGCTTTTGATACATTTTCCCTTTCTTCACCCTCTATAGAATGTCAGGTGTAATGCCATAACGCTCAAACCTCCTCCAAATGAATATCCCATCGTTTGTGGAAACCCGTATAAACGGTAAATATTCATGCTCAACCCTTCTGATGGTTCATAAACCATCAAATCGGTTCATGCCTTTCATTCAGCCAGCAACGATTGAGCAACTTTGAGTCAACGTGCATACAACTCAATCATGAAAAGATGGAGTCAAATGTGGAGTAACCCCCTTGTGAGTACGTCATTTCTGATTCAATAACCTTGAACCCGTTACCAAGATCCCCTTTTCCCTACCGGTTGTACTCTGGTCAAATGTTCTGTGTTGAAACCAGTTCCTTGTGTTGGAATTGTTGTGCATTCATTCCTGTTTATGCCCATGTGCCTGTTATTCTCAAATTGAGAGTACTATTCTTGGATAAGGCGAGTATTTATAGATTTTGATGTGATGGAACCTGTACAATGTTCCCACTACCACTAGCATTGCTACTATTAATATTAGTACTACTATTGACACCGCTATTGGTACTAGTACTAACAAGTAACAACAGTATCAACCGTCAGCTTACATACTGCACCTTGTAATGTTACAGTCATGGGTAGCTCTTGCCCTGTATTACTAAAACTAGGCAAGGTGTATATTTACAAATATCATCAAATATCATCAAATACGTTCAACTGCCATTATCCTGGTCTTTTCATACTCGCTCTATGCAATTCAATTACTAGATATAGTATATATTAATCCAGTTAATTAAAGCTTCTACAAAAATCCACAGTGCATCATCAACCTTACTTTTTTGCAATTTTTCCCATTTCTTCATCAACCCTCAATTCCAAAACATTATATTCTTTAATTCAAACTGTTTCAATAATCCTTGCTTTTTTATACTTGGGCCCAGGGTTTACATTTTCATCAATTTTTGATATTCTTATATGCTCATATATAATTACCTGAAAAAATGACAAATGAAAAATCTTGAAAACCGTACAAAAAATCTTTCTTGCTCTCCCCCCCCTTTTTCAACACACCATTACAACAAGCCTCACTCACTTTATTGGCACATACTGTATATACCACTTTCGGAATAAATATAAACACAACCCTCATCTAGTTTACAATAACCAGCCAAGATCTTTTACAATCTCTTTTTGCCAGAAACCCAGGTAACAAACCTCATGTCATCACAAACTCCTCTGCATTGCTCCCTGTGTCGACCTCATCTCCACAACCTCGTTTCTTATAATCACTGTACCCAACGTTTCAACTCCTGAATTCTTACCAATCTGTATTCACGCTCATCTCCATAATCCCCATTCCATACGCTCCATCACTTTTGTTTCCTTCATCTGTTCCTTTGTCCTTTCTTATATATATATATTTCACACACATTCACTAAAATGACTCAAATCCATAATATAATATTATCACATATATACATAAAACAAACAAAACATATTAATAAAATTTTTTCCCAAAGTATCAAATGCAGACATGAAATATCTTCCTCTGATAAAGTATAATAAACAAACCAAGTGTTTCTAAATATCGTAATAATTAACAAAACAAAAAAATTAATAACAATCATAATAATAAATTCAAGAAAAAATGGTTCTTGTAATAATGTATGGGTATCCGAGAAAGTTTGTCATTACAACATTTTAACTAATTCTAACAAAAAAATTAATAATAATAATAATAATTCTAATAATCATTTTTTTCAAACATCCTTTTTATGATGCCAAAGCTTTTTCGCAATGCCTTTCCCCAGTCTACTAACACTCCCCCCTTGATATCCAGTAGTCAAAGAATGCGGTGGAGAGAATAGTGTGACATCACTACCAAAATTTTCGATTCCGGTCCCAGTGGAAAAACTTCTATAACCACTGATTGCAGTGTCGGAATTCCTCTTTTTGCTCTTAATATGGGTATTGAGCCAATGATGATGCTGCATTGTATTCACAATTTCGTCTTTACTAATCCATACCAAAATCCGGGCATGCTTGTATTCGCACTCATTCTCAAAATCCTTCAACGGAATATGTCGATAGCCCTCCTGTAAATTCTTAGCCTTGACCGTATACTGCCCAATAATGTCACCGCCATCATCCGTAGCGTAATTGACACCATTGGAAATATTGTTTCCAGACATGGAGTGCTCTCCATAATCATGCTTATGAGCACGAACCACAAACCGCAAAAACGTAAACTCCCAGTCATAAAGGTTTATTTCTCCACTAGACCAAGTGTTTCCAGGAACAACTGGACAGGGCGCACTCAAACTACTACTATCAAGAATTGGCCGTTCTGGAGCAGACGCTGAGTTGTGGCGGCGGCTAAACCTGCTAGGTCCACCTTGTCCTGTTGAAGCAAACGTTACAGAGTTTGTATATGCCACCGATGATCTGTTTACAGCATGCGCAGAGTTTGCCTCATTATCTGTACCGACGCCGAGAGGAAGATATGCCAAAGGATTCTCAATGCTACTCTTAAAAGGCAACCCAGTGGTCCACACTCGATCATGCTTGCTAACATTTTCTGTCGAAGTCTTGCTAAGAACCTTGTAGTGATGGACCTTTAAGCGTTCCTTACGCTCCACAACACCGTACAACTCTATAGAAACCGTAAAAGTGTAGGAATTCCCAAGATAAGAGGAGCCTCCGTAACTATCAGCCCCATCCCATCCCTGAGGAGGCACATGCCATAAACTGAGTATAGACACATTAAGCCTCATTGCCTTCAAATCACCAGAAAAGGCGGGAGAGTCAAAATCGGGTTTCAACAGATATCCGTTTGATCCAGCAAACATGGCTTCATTAATCTGGGTGTTAACGTCATAGGTTTGCCAGTTAAGAGCAGCCATCTGAACACCTCTTCTCCAATAAGGTATAGGGTCAAAATTAGTGGATCGCACACGGGTCTTGTCCGGGTATACACGTGTAAAATATTTGGTATTGTGTTTGATAAAGCTTCTTTCAAGGTCCTCTGAACTATCTGATTCACTTCCATTGGCTGTAAAAAAACCACCTGATGTCGGCGATGGCGATCCAATACCATTTGCAATAATTTTATTAATCTTTGCCTCTGAAAATGAAAAGCAATGGTTAGGGGTCTTGCAATCTGGACTTGAAAATGACTTGAATTTTAATCCCATGAGATAGACACCAAGCGATCCCAATTCATGAACAATCACTTTCGACTTTTTCACCTTTTTAACTGCCTTACCATCCACAACATCTATCGTGTCGATATCTGGCTTCCTTGGAGATGGTGGGCTATTAATTTGACTGAGTTGAACAGCCTTCAAGGGTTCTTCAATCGCGCCAATATTAAGACCGAGATTTCTACCATTTGGCATTTCAGTTGTCGCCTTGACCTTTATCAATATCTTGTTTCTTAACTGTGAAACTTGTGGCATGGTGAAAATGTTTTTAGAGCCATCTCCCTCAACATTAATGTCTTTAGTAACAAGCTTATCTCCAAACACCTCTTTTAGAGACTGGGCAACGCGCCTTTGGTTTTCCTCTCCACAGCGAATTTCAAACGATAAAATAACTGGAAGATCAGATGATACAAATGCAAATTCATTGATAGCAAGAAGAACTGTTTTTAGTTTGGTTTCATTAGTCATTGACATGTGAACACCAGAAACATGAACATGGTGTCCTACCATAGGCATGTCAACACCATCCCAAACGTCAATTTCAACACACCGGCAGCCGTCAAGAAGCTGTCGAACATAAGGCTCCGCAGAAGTGTTGTCAAGAACCTGGCGGTTTGGCAAATATGTATTATGTGATGAGGATATAAAATAAGAAGTAATAGGGTGATTCAGATCAACATCTATTGTGGATATCAACGCACAATCTTCATCAGACATGAGAAATTCTGAAAGCGCCTTGCTTGAAATATACTGACTACCATTAGAATATTTAGCAAACAAAGCCTTGAAATCCACATTCTTCATCTTTTGAGTATCCCGACAAAAGTCGACAAAATCCTCAAAAGACATACCATCTGCCGAATTGCACAAATACGACCATAAGCGCTGAATTTCAGGGCGCTCACCAAGAATTGAAATGAATTTGACAAACTCATCGCAATTAACCAGCGGTCTCCCTCCATTGACTTGATTATGAATACGATTGACATACTGTGGTGGACACACGATATCATGGAATTTCAAAATATTAAGTAGGCGATCAAATTCAATCTCAGGTGCATTAAGGTTTGCCCACTCATTTCTGAGAATCTGGGGAGGCAGCTCAAGTAAACTATCACATGACTGACGAAGCTTCCATAAAGACTCAATTGTATCGACAAACATTCGGAAATCTTCGTCTGATTTAGCAATAACATGAAGCTCTCTGATTTTTTTCCCCTCATGGTAAGCATATACTACTGTTATCCAACGCCTTTTGTCGGTTTCTGAAAGAACTTTTCCCAATTCATTTTGATAGTAAGAGGCTTTTTGGCCCACATAAATGCTTGCAATATCGTCAATTATAAACCTCGAGGAAGACTTTTTAGGGTCCCATGATATCTGAAGCAAGGCTTTATTAAGTCGAATTACACGCTCCACCCGCTTTTTGTGGGTAACTCGATCCATAGGAACCCCAATCGTGAGCTCTAAAGGTATGGTAATAACGTTATTATTTTGGAAATTGGGAAGATTTAGCGGAGTGAGATCATGACCGAGAGTGAGAATAGGTTCAATAGGTTCAAGAACTGCGGAAGAGTAGTGTAAAAGCGGTGCTGACATGTGACGGGGTCGAGACTTTGCCTTGGTGGTTGACGGCTGGCGAGACAGCATAAAGGTAATGGGCTCGGTTGAATTTCGGATGAGAGGTTTCGGCTGCGCATCTGACAAGTCGGAAGAAAGAGAATCTTGCGCTAATTTTCTCGCAGGACTGGCACTGCGAGAGGGAGACTTTGGAGAAGCTGACAGTGACCTCTCTTTACGACTGCGATGAGGAGAGGGACTTAGGCGTCCAGACGAGACGGAAAGGGCTCTTCGGAACGAACTACTTCCTCGAGAAATTGTCTCACGAAAGGACGGATTGGTAGGGCTTGGAGATGAAGGTTCAGCCATCGACCTGGACAGTAGCTTGACTAGAGATGAAGAGGAACTACGCAAAAGCTGGAAAAACGAAGACTTGGGTGGTTTAGGTACTGGCAGCGGAAAGGTATTGGCATGGCGCATTTGCCTCGAGCCGCCTGTTGCGACCTCTGTAGAGCTGAGCATGGCCACAGTAGTTCTGGGCACGTGATGAGGTCGCGCTGGTGTTTCCCCGGTGTCGATAAGGTCCGGAGGGTTTTGGCATAAGTGAGATTCAAAGGATTGACGGTGGTGATGTGGTGATGATGACGACGATGGAAGATGAAGAAAAGATGGGTGAAATACCAAAAAAAAAAAAAAAAGAGTAGTCGTCATACCAATCACGTGTGAGAGAACTAGCCTTGGATTGCATCAATCTAAATATACCCTCATAAGCACGCCAGCCCGATTGGGTATATAGGCGGCCTATTCACGTGGCCCGCCGGTAGACGTTACAGGGAATGACAGTAAGTGAAATGTCACTCTGCGTACTATCTGGGGCTTGTAATACACACACATGTAATACACTGGAACGGCTGAGACATGGCGCGTAAGCGATAACTGGGTTGTTAAAGATGTATGAAAAAAATCTTTGAAGCGGATTTTAATATGTACTTGGGACAGCTTCTTTTTTAAGTAAAATAAAAAGCATATTGCAAGGTAACGGGGTGTATTCTCCAACATCAGGTCATTGATTCATGCATCTCATCGTCTGTTCCACCAGCTTTTGCGTATTACACCAGTTGTCATAGCTGGCACACATCTCTGCAATGGTACGTGGCTGTGTTTACTTTGTACCTTAAACGCGCCAAAAATAAACAACGACTTTGAAATCACACCTTGATCGATTTTTTGACAAGGCAGAATCGACAGTGTGAAACCTTTTTTTTTTTTTTTTTTCCTTTTTCCTTTTTCCTTTTTCCCTGACTCTCTTGACCCTTTCTTCTTCTTCCAACTCAACCTTTGTTCTCATCACAAACATACCTCTCCAATGAGCTATAATAATAATCAGGGTGAGTTTACTCTTTTCATGTTTCAACTTACTCAGTTTCCTGCTAACCTTTTTCCTTAGATCCCCCTGATATTAGCGAACTATCGCGCGAAGAGTACGAGCGTTATCTCTTCCAAAGACAGCAATCGCAGGGTCAGGAGCGAGCTCTCACGAACAATCAGCAGCATAACACGTATCAACATGATGATGAATATGACGATGACGAACGTTACTCAATGGAGTACAACCCCTACACTCATCAGAACCAGCACCGATCTACGCGTCCAGCTGAAGGGTCGCGCAATGCGTCCGGCCCATACCAGCCTGATGATGGATACTATGATCCGCCTGGTATTGTGCGTGGTACCCCAGATCCAAATGATTTTTCGGCCAGGTCTACCCCAGCTCCCAATAACATTATTCACTTCCCAGACCACGCTCAGTTTATGGAAGATGCTCCTCCATTGAATAACACACTGCGTGAAGAGGAGCCTGAGTCGTTTCTTTTGCAAAACTTGACACGGGGCTCACAGTCGAATAATTATGGCTATCAAGATAGAACCTTTGATTACCCCGATCCTGATCCAGAAGACAACCGCGCACCTTCTTTTCAAGTTGATAACCGTATCCATAACTACTATAACACGGATGGTGCATTGCCTGAAAATACAGTTCCTCAGAGAAACCACGGTTTTCTCAGCGGTTTCTGGGGTGGACACACTTCGCGTATGGAGCCTGAAGAAGACGAGCGTAACGATGCCATTATCCAAGAAGGTGATCCCTATAACTTTATGCCTTTCCCTGTTGCAAATGGTGAGAACTATCAAATTAATCCATTTATGAATGACATGGAGGAAGAGGAAACTTTACTTGATTCTTCTCCTCATAGATCAGACGAAACACAGGGCCATTCTGAATCGCTGGAAACCATTAATGATATCCCTCCAATGCATACAAATGCGTACCCTGAAAATTTGAATATTCCTGATCCCAACTTTGACCCATTACAGTACCCCGGTGAGCCACAGCTACAACCTCAACAGGTTCTTGGCCCTGTAGCCCCTTATCAACAGCAGCAGCCAGCTATTCAACCATATGATGCACCAGGTTTTGATATGAATAATTCGTTTCAGCAAGTACAACAGCCTATCCCCCACAACGCTCCACCAAATATTACCGTACAACTTTTCCATGGTCACTTGGTATTGGATTGTCCTGTCCCTAATAAAATCAAAAAGATCTATGCTGAGTTCCTTGAAAAGAATCCTCAACATCGAACACAATCTGAAAAAGAAACCCCTCGTGAGTTTGATTTCATGAGATACTCGGCCGTTACCTGTGATCCTGAAGATTTTTCTGTCCAGTTTGGTCTACGTCAACAGTTTTACGCTCGCCCCAGATCTACAGAAATCTTTATCTGTGTTACACTTTACAATGAGTCTGAAGATCTTTTGGCCAAAACTCTTCAAGGAATTGCAAAAAATCTTGTCTTCTTCAGCAAAAAGAAAGCCAAGGATTGGGGCACAAATGCATGGAAGAAAATTGTTGTTTGTGTTGTGGCCGATGGTCGTGAAAAGTTAAACAAGCGTACTAGAGTCTTGATGGAAAGATTGGGTGTGTTTCAAAACGGTTTGGCTAAAAACATTGTCGGTAGCAAGCCAGTAAAGGCCCATGTTTACGAATATTCATCTTTAGTTGGTGTCAACAATGTTAAGAAAACTGTTTCATTTGGTGCGTTGAAAGCACCAATGCAGCTCATTTTCTGTTTGAAGGAACACAATAAGGGTAAGATCAACTCCCATAGATGGTACTTCCAGGCATTCAGTAAAGCTCTTCAGCCCAAACTATGCGTATTAATCGATGCTGGTACTGTCCCCGGTGATGATTCGATTTATCACCTCTGGAATACCTTTGATCAGGAGTCTAACGTTGGTGGCGCATGTGGTGAGATTCGTGCAAGTCTTGGAAGAGGTTGGTCAAAACTTTACAACCCATTGGTTGCAGCTCAAAATTTCGAGTACAAGATGTCAAACATTTTGGACAAGCCTTTGGAGAGCGTTTGTGGCTTTATTACTGTCTTACCAGGTGCATTTTCTGCATATAGATACAAAGCATTGATTAACATGGATGGCTATGACAAATTGAGAAGAAAAAACTGCTTTACAGAGGAAGGTCCTCATCAAAACCCTTTCCAGATGGATAGTGTGATGAAGAATGAAGCCAATGTGCAGCAAGCTGAAGAGCTTGGCCCTCCTACAGAAGGCGAAACCGAGGCGGCGGCTGCTGCTACTGCTGCCGAGGCCAGAGAAGCTTTAAGACTGCAGAGTGATCCCGTTTCAGATGATCTACTGTTGAATGGAAGCCCTCTTGGCCAATACTTTAAGGGAGAAACCATGAAGTTACAAGGAAAGAGTGCTGGTATTTTCACCGCTAATATGTATCTTGCAGAAGATAGAATTTTGTGTTTTGAGTTGGTCACAAAGAAGGGTGAGAATTGGCTGTTAAAGTATGTCAAATCTGCTCATGCTACAACCGATGTCCCTGAAAAATTATCTGAACTAGTTTTGCAGCGAAGACGTTGGCTTAACGGTTCTTTCTTTGCTGCCATCTACTCTATTGCTCATGTCTATCACTTGGGTCGATCAAGCCACAACATTATTCGAAAACTGGTTTTGCTTATTGAATTTGCGTATCAAACTATTTCTATCTTATTCTCTTGGTTTGGAATTGGCAACTTCTTCTTGGTCTTTAGAATCTTGACTAGGTCTCTTGGCGATGACACTCTTGGTTTTGCTCCTGGAAACGTCTTATCTTGGGTCTTCCTTTATACATATTGCGCGTGTATCATTTCGATTTTTGTTTTGTCTTTTGGTAATCGTCCAAAGGGTACACCATTTTTTTACACAATTGTTGTTTGTTTCTTTGCAATCCTTATGGCGTACCTTTTGTTTGCATCAGTTTTCATTTCCGTCAAATCCATCATATACACGCTGTGTTCGACACATGGTCATATTACGGCATCTTTCGTGTTCCACAATTCTTTATTCCGAGATCTAGTAGTTTCGCTCATGTCTACTTATGCTTTGTATGTTGTTTCGTCATTTTTGTTTTTGGAGCCATGGCACATTTTTACTTCATCGCTGCAGTATCTGTTGATTACCCCATCATACATTAATGTTCTTAACGTATATGCCTTTTGCAATCTTCACGATATATCATGGGGTACAAAGGGTGACGACAAGTTGAAAGATGATTTAGGTCAGGCCCGTATTAAGAACGATTATGAAGTTGAGGCCTTTTTACCAAATCATCGCTCTCTTATTGACAAAGCATACCAGATTGCTATTGATGAGCTTAAGCGACAGGCGCCTGTTATTGAAGAGATACCTTCAGAAGAAGATAGGACTAAAGATTGGTATGCAATGTTTAGATCGATGGTTGTTTTGTTTTGGATTTTTACGAATCTCGCATTGGTAGTTGTTGTGTTAACTGCGGCCGGCCAGTCTGCATTTAAACCTGATCCCTCTAGTAGTACTCCCGTTTCAACTACAAAAGCATTTGTTGAAGGACTCCTTACTCGCAAAGATATGATTCCAAATCTGTTATCCAATGCCGGACCCACTGCTTCAGAAGCTGCCATGACAGTTACTGATTACATCAATAAAGTAACTTTGGCTGCAAGACAAGCTGCTACTGATACTGACGTTGATAGCTGTGGTGCTATTGGTTCACAAGCATCTATTCGAACCGAAATTTATTTGACAGTTATTTTGTGGTCTGTTGCAGGTCTTGCTGCTTTTCGATTTCTTGGCTCTTTGATATATATTGTCTTGAGACTTCTTGGGCCATACTAAATATAAGTATTGGCCAGCCCTATTATTTAAGTCTCAGGCAATGGACCGGGAAAAGGTATATCACGAGCTAAGACTGATTTTTAAAATTTCGTTATAAAAGTGGCCTTTCTTTGGTCTTGGATGGGACTTGGTTTTCAGATTTGATTCGGAGTCACTGATGTGTTTCACTTCTTTTGCATGCTTTTTTTCTCTTGTGTCACACACTTTATATTTCCTTATTCATTCTTGCCTTATTTTATTTTCCTCAAAAACAGAATTTTTTTACTGTGATATACGATTACAAAAACTTATTATATGTTATATTTTGATTTATTAATGTTTTGTAATGCCTATTTTTGTTTTTTTGTTTTAACATTCCTTACCAACCATTTGTTGCACATATTTAGCTAAAATTTTTAATAAAATTTCTAATTGTTTCGAAAAAGACAAGGTATTAGTTGCGTCTCTATGATTTTATAACAAGTTTTCAGCTTCCTGGATGTGCTATGGTATATTTCCTGTTTGGGTATATTTAGGAAAGCAGAATCACAAATATGTTGTATATTCAAAGAAGTTGATTTTTTGAACCAACCTCAACCTTTAATAACTTATTCTTTTGTCTTTCTAATTTTTATCAGTCTCACCAATCGATATCTAATTCTCAAAACCAAGCCTACCCTTCAATACATTATAGTGACTCTTGCTAATAGTTTCCAAAAACACCACTCACTTTCTTACTGACAACCGCGCAAAATTATCATTACCATCACCAAGCAAACAATTGTTTAAACCAGCATGTTATTTTTTTTTATCAGTATCTTAAGCTTGGCCATTCTTGTTCTTATTTCCATTGGGGCAATAGTGGGGCTTTTCATAACAGCCATTTTCCTAGCATTGACATTTCCAAAGCTCTATTGACTATTACGGCAATTTTGAATCAATTCGCGCTATATACATCAAGTCTTTTGCCTCGAATACTGTCTCAAAACAATTCTAAATACGAGAGTCTGGTGTCTAAAAAAACCAAAACATTTTAGACTGATCACCATATTACTGTTCTAAATAATACCCAATATCACTTCTATCTACCTAATAAAGTATGAGTTTAAGACTCGCTTAACTCAATGATTGTTTTTTCTTTACAATCTTGATCGCTAATTAAACTTTTCTTCTAACTCAGAGCTACCTGCGTTTTGTCAAAGCCACATCATTGCAGATGTGTCAAAGTCTTTTGATTCTCATATCTGTATAGACAGGACATTTAGCTGTGTTAAGTACGGCTGGTCTCATATTTGAAACGGCTGAGTGATCATTGAATTCAGACAGCTGGAATTCATTTTGAGGCGTACTGATAGGACTTTACTTTTTTTTACTATCCAGTGGCTTGTATTAATGTATTTTTTTCTTATTTAAACTTGATTGAGCCTTTTAGAAGTTTGCTACATTTGGCTGAAAGGCATTATTAATGACCCATGAAGGGGTTTATAAGGAGTGAGAACGAACAACCTTACCAACATCAAAATGCTTAATCAGGTCAGGAAAAGAGAAGTAAGCAACTGGCTCAGATATAAGTAAAAGAATATTCTTTCAAAAATATATATGTTACCTCCATTACAGCTATAAATACAGATACACAACTATTGCTATGATCACGTTCATTCACTCGAGATATACCTCGTCGTATTCATTGACCCTAACCCTAAAACCCCGCTTGCACAATTCCTCCACCTTCCAGGAACAAAGTTTTGGAGCGTGCCATATCCTTTGAAGGTTTGAAAATATCTCATACCGACCATGTGCTATTATTTACTTTATGTGTTTTCTCCCATTCATCCTGCTGGGCCGGTGTTGGCTTGAAAGAGTTATGAATTCTGAAAAGCAATTGTCAAAAAATATATAGTAGCGTTTCACAACCTTAAACCTTCACCTCTCTCTCATCTTTGCTAATACAACTTGCCACCTAAGCCTCAGCAAGGTAAAAGATATCCAGATTATGATTACCAAACCACCACTAATTACTAATTACTAATTTTCAAGTTTTTAATAGTTTTATTGAGTTAAAAGTAATAAAATAATGTACAAAATAAAAACATTAGGGAAAACAAGCAATATATCTTACGAGACAACATACATTGAATCATCCAACAGTCATCGGTTCCTTAAGTCCTATCATATACCTGTCTGAACAAGTTCGTTTTTTTAAGTTGAATAAATTTTCAAGTGGTATCAGCAAATTAAGAAAATAAAAATAAAAAAAGTATCGAGTTAAAAGAAAAAAATGCAAAATAAAAAAGAATATAAAGTTCTTAGGCAGGCGTTTACATTTGATAGATCCAATTCATAATAAAGGATAAACACCCATAACAACGAAACTCCATACGAGCAACCGATACCTCTAAAACGATACCAGTATACACTCGTCAATAGCATTACTTGGCAACTTTACCAGTGAGAGCTCTGCGCTTCATAGTGCGCTCCTTGGAATGACTGAGATATTTCACCACAAACTGAACCAAGTAAGCAAAAGAGCCAATTGCTCTAAAGGCTGATAGACCAGCCACAGACCAGAGAATAATCTTCAAATAAACATTACCATTGGTATCAGTCAAGTTGAAAACCTGAATCATAATCAATGCCAACAACATATTACCAATCATCCAAACAAGCACAACACGAGTTCTGAATTCACGGTAGTAATCTTCGACTTTAGTACGCTCAGAAATTATTTCCTTCTCCTTAAGATCAGTGCCATCCTTGGTGAGCAAGTTGCGCTCACGGATACGAACAAGAACTTCGTCATAAGTTGTATCAATATCAGTCTGCTCGGCAGGCATTTCAATTTCAACCACATCTTTACCCTTTTCAGCTTTAACAACTGCCGAACCTAGGTCCATCTTGGGTGTATTATCACCCTTAGTTCCCCAGGTAACATCGTGGGTGTTGCAGAAGGCGTAAATTTGAAGTGTGCAAATATATGAAGGAAGGAGAATGAAATATTGGGCAGAACTCGTGAGCATGTGCCATGGGTCAAGGTATAGGATTGACATAAGAACGTACACACCATAAGTAGATACCATGGAAATCAGAATATTCGTAAAATTGTTGTTACCAAATTGGGCAGAACCTGAATCTTGAACAGTACGGGCAACAAAGTAGAAACCACAGCCAAGAGCATATGAACCAACAGCGGCAAGTAGAATGATGCAGATATAAAACAAGTGGCGTGAACCTTGTGGTCGATTACCCAAACAAATAATAAACAGGGCGGCAAGAGTGCAAATCAAGATATACTTGAAGACAAGGAATAAAAAGAATCCAGCTCTGCTAGGATGGACACCATTGTTTTCTCCTGAGAGTGAACCAGCGACAAAGTAGAACGCCAGAAAGAAGTTTGCCAAGGAGAAAAAGGTAAAAATAAGCTGAATAAACTGATAAACAAATTCAATTTGAAGAAGAATTTTTCGGAACTTAGAGTGACTAGTTTCCCAAATCTGGGTAAAATGTGTTTGGGCATAGACAGCAGCAAATAAAGCACCGTTAAGCCAACGACGACGCTGAGAAATAAATTCTGGGATGTCGTCTGGAACATCAGTTTCACCAGTACAGCCTTTGACATACTTAAGAAGCCACTTCTCTCCTTTCTTAGCTACCAATTCCCAACAGAGAATACGGTCCTCAGCAAGGTACATATTGGATGTAAACACATCAGCATCAGATCCATGCAAAAGCTCACCTTTAAAATAGGATGCAAGGGGACCCTTGCCAGTTTTGGGATCGTTCTTGAGAGCAATGTATCTGTATGCTGATAGTGCACCGGGAAGGACAGTAATGTAACCGAATGTACTTTCTAATGGTTTGTCAAGGATATTTGACATTTTGTACTCAAAGTTTTGGGCTGCAACTAAAGGATTGAGAAGGTGCTTATAACCAGGGCCAAGCATAGCACAAATTTCACCACATGCACCACCGATATTTGAATCAGCATCAAAAGCTTTCCAAAGATGGTAGAGTGAGGTAGGACCAGGTTTAGTGCCGACATCAAGAAGAACACAGACATTAGGATTAAGTTCTGGGCAGAATGCGTTGAAAAGCCAACGATGAGAGTTGATCTTCTTGGCGTTCTTTTCCTTCAAACAAAAGATCATTTGAACAGGAACAATACCCTTTTCGGCACCACAATATCTAAGCTTCTCGTCAAGGGAGACTTGGGTGGTGTATTCAAAGATGTGTGCCTTCACTTCATTTCCATTAACATAATTTTTGGCAACACCTTCTTGGAAGACACCCATAGCTGACAGAACATTAAGAACACCTGGGTGAACTTTATCTCTACCATCTGCAACAATAGTGACCACTATCTTTTTCCAACCCTCTTTACCCCAAACACGACTGCGGTTTCTTGAACAGAAATGCTTAATATTGAGCATAACTGCATGCATAGTACGTGTGAAAGCATACTCATCTTCATTATACATGGTGATACAAATACAGAGCTGAGTTTCACGAGCATAGTTTGCAGGTCTAAGATTGAAGCCAGCTTCACCAAATTGGTCAGGGTCTGTGGTAGCAGCTGTGTATCGCATATACGTGAATTCATCGTGGTCACGACGAGGTAAAAGCTGGTAAAGTTTAGTAGGGACTGGACAGTCCAAAACTAAGTTACCGCGGACCAATTTAACCTCACGACGAGCCATGGATTTATTACGTCGAGGCTGTGCTTTTAAGGGAGCTTCATAGACACCACTCAACGTTTCACCAGAGGCTTGTGATAAAAGTTCTGATTTAAGATCCTCTGCCTCTGTTTCAGGATCGTCAAATAAACCGCTCTGCTCGTCATTTTCAGCATAAGAATAAGTGTCATCTTCATATGCAAGAATTCCAGAGCCTTGAAAAACAGTAGCATTAGAATCTTCATGGCGGTGGCCATATCCTTCAAATTTGGGAGGATCGCTGAATTGAGGGCGAGGGCCACTTTCATTCATATCATTGAGATAAGTTGATTCCATGTCAGAGTGGGAGGCACCAAAGGGGTCGGAGTGACGGTCCTCAATAAGAATTGGAGTTTCTTCCCGGACAGGAGATTCCATACGTGTAAAAAGAGATCTGGCAGTTGCAAGAGGTGGCAGTTCGCCTAAGCCATTGGGGGCAGGGCGCATTGGGGAGCCTTGACGTCTAACTGGAGAACCTGCAGGAGTGATATTTTGGTGTGCACCATGTACTGAAACATGGTTTCTGGTAGGAGAAGAAGGTGGGATTACGATATTTGCCATGGGATTTCCCAATGGAGGTCCGTAAGAATGGTGAAGCTCATCTATTTAGACAGTTAGAAATAAAACAAAACAAAACAACAAGTTGATTAGCAATCGAACAGAGTGGCTTACCTAGATGCAAAGGCTGACGCGAGGGATTATACGCCACAGGAGAAGGTTGAAGAGGTATAGCAGGGGAAATAGAAGGATTTGGAATAACATTGGTTCCAAGAGGAGCCTGAGGAAGCAAGCGCGAGCGCCTGGTAGGCGAGTAGTTGAATTCGTTGTCCATTTAGTCAATGGGGGAGAGGGAAATTTTGTAGGAGTCAGATGGAGAAAAAAAAGGAGGAGCAGAAGAAGGAGGAGTGGGTGAGGTTTTATATTTCTAGAATTATTTGTTAATTTTAGCTTATTTGTTTATTTTTCCAAACATCCTGGTTAGCTTGTTTATTTGTTACTCGTTTTGGCGATGGCGGGCGTTGTTACCAGTGTATTACAACTGTGTGACAGCTTTTTTCTGTTCGATCTGAGGTTGTATGACTGCGCCAATTACACTTTCGTAATGCCATAATCCAACCGTACATGGCCTGATCTGTAACAATATCTCAGAGGGTTGTAATAGTATAAGTCACATGATACCAACATGACATCAACGTGATAGCCACATGACCAAATGTGCTCATGTTTCACCTGACTTGCTCTTCTCAGCCCACAAACGGTTCCGGTTTGTAAGGTTGACTTGAAATTTTCCAACTTGGATACCTCTTGCTCTAGGAATAGACCACCCCACCCGCCGTAATGTTATCTCGAATTCTGTGTCGCGCTCCTCGTATGAGCGCTAGATCTGTGGTTACTCGCTCTGCAGCATTTTCACCATCTCTCATTTCAAGCCTTC
The DNA here is from genome assembly GCA_900654225.1 of Magnusiomyces fungicola. Classification (NCBI taxonomy): domain Eukaryota; kingdom Fungi; phylum Ascomycota; class Dipodascomycetes; order Dipodascales; family Dipodascaceae; genus Magnusiomyces; species Magnusiomyces fungicola. The sequence goes on from CAACAH010000001.1 coordinate 5,088,758, forward strand.
AATCCCGGTTTGCTTCTTCTTCTTCATCTGATCCTGAAAAGAAAACCTCAGACCCCGAATCTTTATCTAGAGGTGTCCCAGACCCTGGAACCGCTCGTCACGGTTATGATCCTTTGAAGCCACGAAAGCCATTGAGCCGTATTGCGATTGGCAAGGCTTTTGATGCCAACAAGGCCGAAGAGCAAGCTGCTATCGGATTTCTCAACTGGAAGGCTGCCGCTATTTTCATTGCCACTGGTGGTCTGCTCATTATGTATTTCAGAAGAGAACATAAGCGAATTGAAATCGAGAGACTTGAAGAGGCCAATCGTGGTATTGGAAAGCCTCTTGTAGGTGGACCATTCGTGTTAACTGACCAAGATGGAAACTCATTTTCTGATAAAGACCTTTTGGGCAAATATTCCTTGATTTATTTCGGTTTCTCCCGATGCCCTGATATCTGCCCCGATGAACTTGATAAGATGTCTCAAATGCTGAACGTGATTAACAAAGATGAACAGGTTGTTGTACCCGTTTTCATTTCCTGTGACCCATTCCGTGATACCCCCGAAGTTCTTAAGGATTATCTAGCTGAATTCCACCCCGATATTATTGGTCTCACTGGCTCCTACGATGACATCAAGGCTATCTGCAAAGCTTATCGTGTTTATTTCTCTCTTCCACCAAATCTTAAGCCTGAGCAGGACTACCTTGTTGATCACTCTATTTTCTTTTACTTTATGGACCCTGAAGGAAAGTATCTTGACGTTTTTGGTAGACAATATGAGGCTGATACAGCTGTTGAAAAGATGCGTGAGCACATGGAGGTCTGGAAGCCATCGTCAGAGCGTGAGGAAAAGAGCCAATCATTCTGGGGAAAGTTCTTTGCTTGAAGGGTATAGTTCTCTAATTCTTCTACAAAATAATGACTCCAATCTTTATATTAACAACTTTGTATATATTTCGTCCAGAAAATCAATTAATATCCTAAGAACATGTGTATAATGGCTTTAATCAATTAAAAAATTTCAATCTGATGTTGAATGCATGATGGCTTGAGTAAGTTTCGCGGTATCTGTAAGTTGCACTATGAAGTGGTTTGTTCCGTTCCATGGTACAACTTTGTCCATGAACACAACTACCGCAGTGTAGCGATTAAAAAATCTTCCTGGCTTACCATCTTACTTCCTTCCATTATGTATGTTTATCTCTTTTCTTCTTGACTTTCTTCTTCTTTTCCCTTCACCTCTTTCCAACCAATATTTTTAAATTTTACTCTCAACTTGTTCAGCATGACTCTCGCGTGGTCGTTGGCCTGCTTTGATCACGACGGCTTTTCAGACCGATCTTTTCTTAAACAAATTCTAAAAGCATCATGCACATTTGCCACAATTGCATCTCTCGTGTTTCTAGCAACAGCCCCTTCTCTGTCTTCTGCTGCCATTCTTTCTAATCAAGAACGACTTGATCGTATTCTTTCAAACCAGACACCTGAAAATACTGTTGACCCGAAAGATGTGTTAGAACACGGCATTGCTCCCCATGGATTTCCATATGCAAATGCTGAAGAGAACAATAGTGATCAAATATATGCTAGTAACGGTGATACTGACTCTTCTGATGAGATCATTTCCGGATCTCATCTCTCATCTTTGACCTCTTTAGTTCCTAATGTCTGGGCTGACTATTACTCTATCCCTTGGGAGATGTTGAATCCTCATGATCTTTCGAATCTAGGTCTATCTCGGTTTACTGACTCTGGCCGGTTTTTTGATATTAAATCCCTTGGTCCTTCTTTTGCTTTAACTATTCCTATCGATGACACGGGTCTTTTTATTCCTGCGAACACGTCACTCTTGTTTATTTTTAATACCAGCCGGGTTGCTGAAGAAACTCTAAAAAACATGGAAGAGATGATATCTAATACCAACGAAGATCCAGAAACCAGTGAAAAATTTGTAGATGATGGCTTGAAGTCTTCATCAGATAAAAAGCGTGCCCCAGATGCAATTACCCAGGCTGCTCTTCCATTTGGATTACCTCAATACCACTATGTTCAGCAATATAGCTTATTGGTTCCCAAACGCCTTATTAAATTAGACCATAATGTTGTTCCCGTTCTTAGTGGCGACGCCTGGGTCCGTAAAATTGGCCTTCGCGGTGGCGCTATTCCACTTTCTAAGGATATGCTTCAAACCGATGGTCCTGTTTTGGTGTTTGTATTTAAGAGTGGTGAAACACTTGCTGATTTTGTTGAAGACGGATCTCCTGAGTATGCGAGTGTTGCAAAGCTTTTGGACATGGAGGAAAAAATTGAACAGGAATATAAGTTCAACGTAATTGGGCACGTTACAGAAACTGAGCAGACTATATTGGCTAGAAAGCAATACCATCATGCTAAATCCAGAATCACTAATGCTCTTATGAAAACTTCTTCAGAAATTGCAAAGGCTGTGTTATCCAGTAGCTCTACATTCTTTGATAATTTTGCAAAGCGCTGGGCATCCACAGTAGGTGTTGAATCATTGCAGTATTCAACCTTCTGCCAAGCCAATTTCCTTTTTCACGAACAAAGTTATTGCTTGAAATTTGAGAAAGATGGAAATGCAGTCGTATCACTAATAACAGCCCCTTCCAATACGTTCAACTTGGACTATAGTGTTCCTTCCCAGTTAAGAAAACGTGATCTCAGCTCTATCAAGGAATATGTTAAAAGCAAGGAACATGATATGCTCGAAAAGATGGTTGGAACCTCTCTAAAGCTGGACAGTTTTATGAGTGTTGTTGGTGAATACGCGAGTGCACTAGGTGAAAAGTCTGAGGACAGCTACTTTTCTTTAAAATGGCATTTATTGAACAAATTCGGTATTTTATACAAGAACATATTAACATCTTTTATTTGATTAATTGCAGGACTTGACTTTTTTCTGTTACTAACTAGAACTGTTTTATTTTAGGCTTTGATGAAAGTGATGAGGAAGATGAAGATGAAGAAGATATCATTGCCACTACTGCAACACATTATCATAGCACTCGGGCCACTACATATACAGGAACACACACTACTAAACATAGAAGTAAGAACATATCCCCCACTTCTTCATTAATGATATATCCGTCACCACCAACATCTGGTTCACATGACTCTTCTGAGGAAGCTTGGAGACGGAATCTCATGTATGGGAGATTTGACGGATCTGATGGCTTTGGAAGTTATGATGGGTATGATGCATATAATCCTCATAATAAGAATGTGGAACTTCCTCAAGAACATAATACCCCTCCCAATTTAGAGACTGGAGAAAACAAGGCTGATAACCTTGTTGATTTGGATAATGGAATTGTTAATAATGGAGATGACAACAACAAGGATGACGACCATGATTGTTATGATGACGATGACAATGATGAAGATGAAGATGACTATGAGGAAGAAGAAGATGAAGAAGAAGAGAATGATGATGATGATGATAAAACTGAAAGTCATACCAATCTCACTCGTCAGCCTCGTATTCACAAGCGGGCGTATAGGTTTCACCAAGAACTACGACGAGCTGCCGAAGAAATAGCTAAACGAGAGGGTCTAGGTCATAGTCTAGAGCCTGATTCCAACAGTGAGAGTAAGCTAGAGCCTGAGTACGATTCAAAACTTAGCCGGAAAATCAGAGAAGGCGGCTATCATATTGGCCGTCTTGACGGAAGGAAATTTGTTAACCTTAGAGAGACTAAGAATGTATTAAGAAAAGGTTCAAAAATTTTGCATAAAGTTGGAGGTAATATACATGCATTTGATGGATTAAATACTGGTGAAGTGAGCTCTGAAAGTGTACATGGGCAACCAGAAGAGTTAAATATACCCAACTCACCTGAAGCAAAACATTCCCGTCCTGCACAATATCCAATCGAACTGAAAACTTTCAGTAAAAGATCTGTAGATACTGAAACTCCCGATACTCAGGAGGTAACAACATGTGAATGTGATCCTGAAACTGGTGAGTGTGGTGCCCAACTTCGAACATTCAGAGTTAAGACTGATGTAAATGGAAATTCGTTTTTAATTTGGAAAATTGCTGATGAAAGCAGAAAAACCGGTATTAATGGCTCTGTTCAGCCTCAGGATGATCGTGATGATTTAGACGAAGCATTAGAGGAATATGATTATGCTGATGATGATGAGTCTGATTGCAATGATGATCAAGAGGAATCTATTGATAACGACGGTGATGACGAGTTTGTTGAGACTGAAAACGGGGATTGTGAGGAAGAACAAGATTTCATTGATCAGGATATTGACTGTGATGATGATAATAATGATGATAATGATGATAATGATGATAATGATGATAATGATGATAATGATGATAATGATGATAATGATGATAATGATGATAATGATGATAATGATGATTACAAAGATGCAAATAATAACTGTGATGATGATAATAATGAAGATAACTCGGCCTCTTTTCCTGAAAATCAAATTGATTGCAACCTTGAAGAAGAAGAAGAAGAAGAAGAAGAGAAGGACGAGGATGAAAATGATTATGATGATGAAAAGGATGATGAATGTGATGATGATAATATCCAAGACGAGGAGGACTGTGAGGAGACCGATGAATCTGATTCTGATGAGGATTCTGAGTGTGATTCTGATGAATATGATTATGTAGACTTTACTCCTGGCCCTGATGAAGTTGATCCTTTTATTCCTCCAGAGTTGACTGGTTCTGTTTCCATCCCTATTACTACATCGATACCCGATAATGTACCTCTTAATCAAGCCCCCATACCAAAACCACGTTATACTCCAGTCCCATCTGACATTGAACCATTTCCAATTTCAATTCCTGAAAATGATCATTTCCCGGTTGATAATATACCTACGCCTATATTTGATATCCCTTATTATGATGATGTCCCTGAAAATGATCCAGATTCAGTTGTTAAGCCAGCCCCAAGAGAAAATTTGACTGGTTTTGATAAAACTAATTCTGGAGAAAAGCTCATTCCTGGGAAAAGGTTCATGCCTGATTTAAAGGGCGGAATACCCCCATCAGATGGCACTCGGCTTCCACAGCCAACAGGCACAAACGAAATTGAGCTTCCCATACCAAATCAACCACTATCACCTTCCACTGAAATAGTAAGCACACCAACTGAGAGCAGTAGACCTCAAAATACATCTACTCATCTACCATATCATACTATCACAACATCTCCAGCTGAGTTGAATACTCCTATATATACCAACGAAACTTGGTCTGGCCCCAAATTGAGTTTTCCAGGATATCAAAATCACAGCCAGTCTCTTTCAGTTTCATTAAAGCCTTTTGGTCAAAATGGAATTATCCCGAACGACCAGAGTCATAATGAAACAAATTCTAACGGAAACTTTTCAAGACTCTATAATAATACCAATGCTTCTCTCGGGGCTGAAAATGGTAAATACATAGCCGATCATTTGCCTCGAGTATTTAATGGATCTCACCACGAACATTTTCCAAGAGAAGCTAATAAAACACATGAATATTCCAATGATCAATTAAAAGATTCCAAAAATGATGATAAATTTGAAATTAAAGCGGAATCACTTCTTTTAAAGAGAGAAAAGAGAAGCAAGAATAATCACCCTACGAGGTTTACGAAAGAGGTGAGGATCTTACATAGAGATGAAGCTGCTGACTACCAGGAATATCAAGATGATCTGGTTCTTGAGCGCAAGCCCATCCAAGTGAAATCGTTTGATATCTCCAGTAACTATGTCACAGATTATGAAGAGAAGGATGATCGTCAAGATAATGATAAACTAGAAAGTTACTCTGAAAGTTTTCATAATGCCCATAGTTCTTTAACTAGTACTAAACCGGAGCTAAAAAGACGAGAGATGAAATCAGAAGTTGCTCAACCATCAAATATTAAAGCCTTTCATGGAGTATCTGATAGTCATACAGTAAAATACCTTAAAAAAGATAAGAACACAGAGGATGATACGTTTATGTGGCCCCCGTTTTTGGGGATTTCTGATTATCTTGATCTCCAAAATCCTCAAAAATCGAAGAATAAAAAATTTGAAGTGCCTCCTTCAAGAAATCCATTTGTAGGATTATCAGATCACCATGAATTAGTATCTTCACTTCCTGAAGAACAGTCAAGTGAAGTTGAGTTGGGAAGTGATGACTCGGACTTACGTGCCTATGGCTTTGGTGCTGTTATTCCGGGGAGCATGAAGTCCATTAATCCCTATAAAAAAGCTCTATTTTCTGAAAAGTCGGTTCAAAGTAATGGAGATAACACCTTTATTAATATTGTAAAACGGTCTGACGATACCATCAAGCATAGTGCTGAAGGGACAGAAGGCACCAGACTCGTTCCTCAATCAAAAGTGAGACTTAGTACAGAGAAAAAGATTCAAAAATCTGAAAAATCTGAAAATATGTTTATAGGCGCCCAATCTTTGGAATCTCTGCTTCTTGACGTTGAAGGTACTTTATCAGGTCGCCTTGTTTCAAAGCCTATTGATCAGTATATTCCTTCCAAAATTCTAAAGCCAGTAAAGGGATCTTATGATTGGGTAAATGATTCTGATGACGATCAAAGCGATAGTGATGGTGATGATGACGACAGTTGCGGCGGTTCCAGCGATGAAATATTTGATGAAGATGACAATTATAATGATGAAGACAATTGGGTTAATGAAGGAGATTCTATGGAAAATGAGGAAGATAAAGAAGATAAAGAAGATGAAGAAGATATTGATGATTTAGAAAGCTGCGATAATGACTCTAAAGATCTTATTACTGAATCGCTTAATATTTTGAGTGCATTTTCTTTTGACGAGCTTGTGGATGATACTCTTGAAGATTACCCATATTATTCACTAGAGGTCGACAATGATCAGACACTGACTCGTCGCAACATTGATGATCATGATAAAAAGCACCATAATAAAGTTAACAATTTTAAAAAGTACATTGACAAAAAGTTTACGACTGAAGAAAACTGCGTTCCTATCTCTTGGAAGGGGATTCTAGATCATGCTCTGTTTGGAATTCCTGAGAGATTCTGTACCAGAGAACAGACTCTGGCTCAACTTAGAAAAGACAGAAATGAAGAGGATAAAGATTATGATGATAACGAGGAAGAAACGGAGGAAGACGGACCTCTTAAGGAACAAGTTATAGATTCAGATGACGTAAGAGCCAGATTCAAGCAGCATGTCAAGGACCAATTGGCCCCTGGACTTTAAGGGATGTGAGATGTGAAGCCCTGAACACAATTTATTACCATGATATCTAGAATTGATATTTACTTTGATATGATAAATTAGGCATAATGACATGATATATAATACGTAGCTTAATTGAAAAATTTCAATGGTTATTCACAATCAGGCTAAAAGTTTATGTTCAAATCAAAAGGTAGAAAAATAACCTAGTTTTCATCCAATTGATTGATTTTAATAAAATGGGTTTATTCAATATGCAAAACTCTGTGTTTCTTTTTAAACAAGTCCTATTTTATTTTAATATTTTTTACAGTCGTTTAAATATTTGAGTTACAAGTACATGGTACTTTGTCCTTGTAGTGAATAAAGACCAGTAACATGTAAATATTCCAACCACAGACTTTTGTAAATGGAAAAAAAATTGTTTCAAGAAAGAAGCTTAGTTCTTACCAGCACCAGCTCTGAAATAAATGACATCACCATCCTCAACAACGTATTCCTTACCCTTCTGCATGAGCTTACCAGCGGCTCTGACAGCATTCTCATCGCCCAACTCAACGAGATCATCGTACTTGGTAACCTGAGCAAGAATGAAGGTGTTCATAAGATCATTGTGGATGACACCGGCAGCCTGTGGGGCTTTAGTGCCTTCTCTAATGGTCCACTCACGGACTTCATCAGCACCACTGGTGAAGAAAGAAATAAGGTGGAGAGCCTTTCTCATGGTAAGAATGATCTTAGGGAGAGCAGAGGTGGTACCAATCTTCTTGAGTTCCTCTTCACGCTCAGCATCAGATTCCATGTGAGATAATCTCTCTTCAAGAGAAACGGAGAAAGGAATGATGACGTCACCAGGAGAGTTGACATCAATCCATTCCTTGATCTTGAGCAAGTTCTTGTTCTTCTTGCGGATGTAGTCACGCTCAGAGAGGTTGATCAGGTAAATGGCAGGCTTGGCAGTCAAAAGAAGCATGGAGTTGATGATCTCAACTTCCTTAGGGGTCCAGGTACCGTTGGCGATACGCTTACCATCCTCAAGGAGCTTAATAAGACGTTCAACGAAAGCAGCCTCCTCCTTCTTGTTCTTGACTTCAAGAGACTGACCACCACGCTTGACAATCTTGTCAACACCCTCAAGGTGCTTCTTAGCGAATTCGATATCCTTAAGACGAAGCTCATCTAAGATGATTTGCAAGTCACGAACAGGGTCGACGTCACCTTCAATATGGATAATTTCGGCATCATCAAAGCATCTGACAACTTGGAAAATAGAATCAACGGCTCTAATGTTGGACAAGAAAGCGTTACCCAAACCTTCACCAGCGTGGGCACCCTTGGTCAAACCTGCAATATCGAAAACAGTAATGTGAGCGGGGACTTCGGAAGATGGCTTGTACATTTCGCAGAGCTTGTCGAATCTGGGGGAAGGAACGATAACACGGGCCTCTTCAGGCTCGATGGTAGCGAAAGGGTAGTTGGCGGGCTATTGATCAAAAAGATAACGTAGGGTTAGACTTGACTCGATTTGTATGTTTTTTTTTTGTTTTTTTGTTTTCAAACTGTTGATACTTACGTTACCTAATGGGCATCGGGTAATGGCTTGGAAGAAGGTAGATTTACCAACCTAATTGGCATTATGTTAGTTCTGACGATACTCATTGTTGAATATAGGAGTCGGGATCAAACCCAAAACCAATTGCTGAGACTTTCCACAACAAAAATTATTGTTAAACATACGTTAGCAAGACCAACGATACCACTCTAAACACATATTTCTGTTAGTTAATTGATTCAATTTCGGAATACTTTCACTTTCATATCGTTTGAAACAAGAGATCATCAAGTTTTCAATCATTACCATAAAAAATAAAAAAAATTGTAGCGTACCTTAAGGTTATTACCGGGTCGTCCAAGGAGGATCTTTTTCTCGGCTTCGGCTTTCTTTGGTGGCATTTTCTTTTTCTGTTTCTTGATATATGCTGGAGCAGAGACTGAGAAAGTTCTGTAGTTATTTGTGGTTGAACAGCTAAAAGACCAGCAGGTGGTTGCGTGGAGGTGAGGCGAAAGAATAAAAGCTTGTTGCAGTGGGTGGTGGAGCTGGCGTGCCAAAATTTTCGCTGTACTCGAAACTGAAAAATTTGCATACATTGTTGGTGGTGGTGAAGAAAAAGGGCCCAGCAATGGTTCCTAGTCCCCTAGTATGATTCTCACTAAGCAGGCTTAACTAGTCATACCCTAACCCTGATGTAACCTTGCTTAGCCGGTGCCAGTAGCCATAGTAATTCCAAGGGTTTGCTGTTGTCGTTTCGTTTTAATTGTGTTACTTCTGTTTACTTATTTTATTTCAGAAAATTGTATAAATAACCTGTTTAGCCTTGAGTTTCCAGCCATTTTCCAAATTCCTCCAGCCTCTTTTCTTCATCTTCGTCGCTTTCATTTAAAATATCATCGTTTGGAGCTTCTCCATTGCTACCGCTCTGTTCCACCTTGTCTCTTCTTCTTTTCTCTTTCTCTATCTTCTCCAGGGTTTTGTATCGAGCTTTTCCATCATATGGTTTTGCCTCTAGTTGTCTCCCCGAGTAGAATCTCCCATTCATTATTCGAATACATTTCGCAGCGTCTTCTTTGTACTCAAACTTAATACTTACTACACCGTCGGGTTCTCCATCAAAATATATTATACTTGATACTGGCCCGATTTCTTCGGCTCCAGATAAAATGTCTTCTTCAATTTCTTGTCGGGTTGCAGTCTTCTTTGTAAGATCGTTTGGGTCTGGAGGTGCAAACTCTTCAAGAGTAAATACATGCTTTAAGATGACAACCTTTTCCCATCGTTTTGATGTCGATGAATCTGCGTTATCATAAGAGGCAACGCTCATTGGAATAGAAATGAGAGGGGCATCGTCATCCCAGTCTGCTAGTTTACTGGACAACAGTTAGTACACATGCAACGCAAAAACTGCAAACGAACAAAGTAACATACTCATTTAACTTTTGGTACTTTTTCTGTAGTCGTAGCTTTTCTTTTTTTTGAGTAACCGACTCTGTTGATTTTCCATCTTTCGTACTTGTAGTTTCAACCTTGGTCGAAGTATTACTCTTAGCATTGTCACCGCTTTTGTATTGATACTGGGCTGCTTCCACTTTGATTACCGTGTTTTTGTCTTCAAGTCGCAATGGCGCACCGTCCATCATTTGAATAGCAAGATCAACACTCTCTGGCTTGAAATAAATAATTAATGCATCACCCTTGATTTTTCCCTCGCTTGAGCTACTACTGTCGTTTGATGTGGGCTCTTCACGGTATAATTTGATACGTTTGGTTCCCGCAGGGACTCCGACGCGTAAATCCTCAGCAATGATTCCGTATTTGCTAAATACTTGTTCTAGCTCCTGTTCAGTAGTGTCTTCTGGTAAATTGGTAATGTAAATACCTTTGTTTTTAATGGGTTCTTTCTGACGTGGTTTTGGTTTGCTCGTGTTGGGTTTCTTCTTCTTTTTCTTGCTCGACGATTCCCCATCTTCATGTTCAAGTGATCTCTTTCCAGTAATTCCTACAGAGCTGAGTAGCTCTTCTTCATCAAGATCTTTTGCATCCATCTGGTTTTCAGGCTGCTCAACGGGTATCCATGAATTCGTAGTCGCATTCCACTCATACTCTGCTCCTGTGTCAGGGTCCTCAAAAATCCATGTCTGTCGGATCTGGTCAAATGCTATTCGTGGATCATTCTGCCAGTCTATCGTATCGGCAGCACTTTTAGTTTGTTCTTCAGCCATTTTTTTCTCGTTTAAATCAGTCAATTGGGATCTGACGTCGAAGAAGATGAAACAATCTCTTGGTTGTTAGAATAAGTTACAGTGTCGCGTGTCTCAACTAGACTAAAATCTCGTTACGTAGAATCTGGTTTAGATGTTATTTCAAAATTTAATGTTTTTTGATGTGCATTATTGTTTCCATCACTCTTATTCGTAATATCTCTATTTGTGACGGCGTTAAAAAAAGAGATTGCTTTCTTGGTTAATAATTGCAAGGTCACAAAGATCTCGATTGATCATTAGGAACTTTTGTGATTACATAACCCATACATAGGTATGTATGTTATTAATTATATAGCTTTCGATTAAAACCCTATTTTACTCATAAACAGTAATTGACTGTCCCTTTTACAAAGACACACTCCTTAAGCATAGCTCTAAAAATACAAGTTAGTTCAATAACTTCTTCAAGCTTGTCTCTCAAACTAGTGTATATGCCATTATGACATATTAACAAGCATGATAAGAGTTTTTCATCCTTCAGGAATGAAAAACACAAGTCTCAAGCGGGTAAAGTCGATTGACTAGTTTTAAATTGAACAAAAATTGAAATGATAAAAGTAAATGTTTTACATATTAATCTTATAAGATACGTGTATTATATTAATCGTATCATTTATTCCATTACAAGCTATTCAGGTACCGTATTAACACTAGCATGAAAGAAAAGAAGAATTATTCATAATTTATATTTATTATGTTATTCCAAAAAACACTACCCACCTTTTTTTTCCAAATTCATCATTTAACAACAAAACACTTACGCACTTCCAAGGGCGTCTGCAATCAAAGTAGCTATGCTTTCGTCCTCAGATCGTGCTGTCACCTTGACAGACAAACCATTCTTCGTGCTGAAAACCATTCTAACTTGGGCAGCAACTCTATCACCCAGAATCGTCTTTGAGTACAACTTAATTGTGTGTTGTGCAGACGATGTAGGTATATCTGTACTTTCAAGAGGCATCATAGAAAGAAGCTTAATAATATGAGAGGTAGCATCGTTGATGTTCATGGATCCTAACTGGTAAGTGCCTACAGCCTCACTACCAGAAAGCTCATCCCATTGATGAGCGAAATTTCCAATATAAGCAGGTACTAGGTAGTCACCAGCAGTAATCTCCAAGTTCTCCAAGTTATATTCATCATCAAAGCCTTCTTCTTGAGGCTCGTTTGTGGAAGGATCAATTTCCTTATAGATGAACTTGAGAACATTGTAGAAAGATTCAACGATGAAATCTTCTGGTCTAGTAAGAGAGACATATACAGTACCAGTGGTATCAGGAACAATGCTATCGACAGGAATAACAAAATCGATTTCAAACCCTTCAGGAATTTCAACCTGAACATCTTCCAAAATACAGCCGTTGAAAGTGTTGGTAATGTCGTATTGGACAACAATATGATCCTTAAAAACGTGTTTGATAGCAGAAACAACATATTCCATTTCTTTCTCTGTAAGAGGGACTGGCTCAGAACTCTTAAGAAGAGGGCCATATTTCTGGAATTCTGGAATAGAAGCAAGAGCAGCCGCATACTCCTTAGCCTTATCCTGAACGAGTTCACGTTCAATACGTTGCTTCTCGTCTGAAGTGGTATCATTAGCAGTAGATGCAGGCTTCTCACCAAGCCAAGCTTGACTGCGTTGCTCTAGAGCCTCAGCACGGGCTTGGCTAATAGAAACACGGGCAACAATGGAAACGTCAAATGGCTGAAGGAAAGCAGACTTATCATTTGAGGTAAGGTACTGTGTCAAAACATTTTCAAATTGTGAAACAGAGTAAATGGTTTGTGGAGCAATATACTGGGAAGCTTCCTGCGAATCAAGCTCAATGAAACGAAGAGCCAAAGCAGCACGATCACGAACCTCATCAGAAACATCATCAAGGCATCGATTGAGTAAGACGGAGATACTCTTCTTAACCTTGGGATCATCAACTAATGAGAACTTGGAAAGTGCTGTAACAGCAGCAGCCCTGATCACTGCGTTTTCAAGAACAACACGATTGTAAATGTATCTGATATACTTAGTAGGCTGAGAAGTGGAAGGGCCTTCAGCACCGAGAATGTGAAGAATACGAACGCACAATTCTGGGAACTCACAGTCTTCAACAAGTTCTGCAAGGTGACCAAGAGCGGCGTCCTTGGCAGCTGGAATATTGCGAATCAGATCAAAAAGAGCCTCAACCACAGTGGTCTTGTAAGCGAGACCACCATCATCACGAAGCCCGCCAGCGAGGAAACCCAAAAGATTCTGGTGTTTAGATGGGAACTTAAGAGCAAGGTTACGAATAGCATCCATAACAATAATCTTAAACTCGTCAGAAATTTCATTCATAAAACCTGTAATCTTAGAAACCAAGCGATCAACGTTAGATTCCCTGCCAGTCTTAAGTAAAGTGGTAATAGCGTAGGTAGCAATTGCTCTGCTGCTATCACTAATAAGACCTTCTAACTCAGGATTAGCAACACTAGCCTCAGCAGGGTGTTCCATAGCATATCTGTTCAAAATACGGACAGCCGAGAACTTGGCGGCAGTACGTGGAGAACCCAAGAATGCGCGAACAGTTTCAAGGGCAATTTCAGTAGCATCGACACTAACATTACCCTTGATGTTAAGAATTGTCTTTGCAATTTCCAAATCGACCATATCGGATTTGTTCTTGATGAAACTTATAAGAATTTTGACGAGTTGTTCAGTGAGGTTCGGGTCCTCTTCAATAAGCTTGGCAATCATGCGGACAAGTGCAACAATAGCGTTACTGTTTTGCAGAGGGCTGTCCTCCTCTGTGAGGTGCTGAATCATACGCATACGGGCTATTTTATCATGAGTGCGAAGCTGGTATAAAAGGCCAATGGCGTGGTACTGGAACATGCGCGATGGACCGGAAGGAATAAGTCGAGGTTCAGATCCATAAGATCCGTAAGATCGAGCAGTCGAAGCAAGGAAAGACTTTTGAAGAGTTTCTTGAGTCTCAGTAGCCCATCGGCGAATAACGTCGTGTGACAAAACTGTGAGATGGTATGAAGAAACCAAAGCAGCAGAAGAAACACTTGGGTGTTTATCGGTAATAGCTGTTCTCATAAGACGCTCAATGGAAGGAAGAGTGGAGGAGTCAATGATTCGAATGAGAGCACGAATGGCATCAGGCTTGTAGATAGCATCTGAGGTAGACTGGATATCTTTCATGATAGAGGAAGTAACCATAATTACATCATTTGCGGTTGAAGCGAGCTCCTTAATAGCGACATAGACCATCTGACGCAACGAAGGGTCCTTGTGCTGGAAGAGCTTTGTGATGCAAAAGAAAAGCGTAGTAGCTTCTTCGGGAGGGAAGACCTCACCAAGGTGGATGAGCCGAACAAGCTTAGTGAGAAGAAGTCGGCACTTCTTAGGCTGAATTGGAGATGCATTGAAACCGGACAGACACTCCTGGAAGACGGTCATCTTATCCAAGGTGCCCGACTCCAGATCGTCATTTTTCTTATATGTGAGGGCGGACATGGTGCAATGGCGAAAACTTGGATGCCTAGACGGGCGCTGGTCTAGGAGATGATGAAGAAGGAGGGTTGACCAAACAAGGGTGGATTGGAGATGTTGGTGAGGTGGCATAGGAGTGACACACGTGATTCAGTACGTGTCATTAATTGAGGGCTAGGTATTTCAGTTACACGCTGTGCAACAAAATAACTGATCATGTGATAATCACATGATGGGTTGTCATTGCACTTATTTATTTATGTGTGTAATGTGAACCCAAATTTTTAATCGAACTATTAATCGAACTATAGCTAAATTGCACCTCTTTTGTTGAACGTTGAACACTGAAAACCAAAAACCTTGAAAAGCGGAAATGGTGCAGCAAGATATGAAACGGCCTTCGTTCGGAAATACCCATTGTATAAATAAATAACTAATTTATATCGGTATTTTGGTGTTTTGGTATTTTGGTATTTGGACTTGTTGAGTCATCTTTGGTTGGTAGATAGCGGGGGTTATGTTGGGGCGCGAGGGCCTAGCAAGAACCCGACTCTAATTGGCCAAGATAACAGGATGACTGCTTGGTAAGCTGTTCATGACTCCAGGCAGTCACTTATGATTGGTGATTCATGATTCATGACTTGGAGTCATTGTCGAGCCAGAGCATGTTTAAACATTGTAAAGTACGACGATTCGACGATAAACCTTGATAACGAATCATTTCACCAATCATCATGGATCTGGGACGCGAAAAGTATCCAAACTGGTTTTATCGAACTGTTTTTCACGATTGCGGTCAGGTTGTGGGTGAGTCCGAGCGCAAGCCGATGGGTTTAAATGAGTACCAGATCGGGTCTAAAAGGGTTTATCTTGTTTGATTTTTTTTTTTTTTTTTAAACTTCCGTACGCGGAGCCAGGATCTGGTGTTGCTCACATATATATATATAAAGCTACTTCCCCCTCCTCACTGTCTATTTTCATCATCTTATTTCCCAGTCTCTACTTTCCCACTATCACTGTTTTCCACTTTTGCTAACCTAACTAAATACTCTCGCTACATCCCGTATCCATAACATGACACAGGAAGGCTCAACAAACGACCGACGTCATTCCTATGGTGCAACTGAATCATCCAACATCAGCGTATCATCCATGGAAAAGTATCATATAAACACAGAGCTCCACATTGCACCAGAGATTGTCGACACACAGGCTCCTATTGATCTTTCAACACCTGAGGCCCAAGCAGCGCTAGACAAGCTCTACCGAAAGCTCGACTGGCGAATCATTCCACCATTATGGGTTCTGTACTTCCTGACATCCATGGGAAGTTCCCTCTATGGTAACGCCCTTACTATGAACATGGAGACTCATAGCTCGCTGCAGCAACAGCTCCACCTAACTTCTCATCACACATCTACCGCTTCGGCGTTATACTACGTTGGCTATATTCTTTTCGACGTGCCGATGAACCTTCTGATGACTCGTCTCGCTCCACAGGCCTGGTTGTCTCGAATTGTCATGTCAGTCGGTTTGGTTTATGCATGCTATGCAGCGTTGTCGACTTCGGGTGGTGTTATAGCCATCCGTCTTATTTCTGGTATTTGCGGAGCAGGAACCTGGCCCGGAATGGCGTACTACATTTCTCTATGGTACCCGTCTCATCGAACTGCACGCCGCATTGGATACTACTTTACTGCTGCTCAAGTGTCAGCCAGTGTTGCTGGTTTGATTGCTGCTGGCTTTCAGAAGATGAACTTGGATCGGGGATTGACAGGCTGGCAATGGATGTTCTTGCTTTATGGTCTTGTTACGTTGGTTGTCGGAGTTGCTCTTATTTGGTGGCTGCCAGACCGCCCTGCTCACCTTCAGCAAGAGGAAACTAAACAGCGTGGTGGTATTCTTAGATTGATCGAATCTGTAACACCTAGCCAGCAGAACATGCTTACCCTAGAGGAGCAGGCTCTCCACCGCGCTGATTTGGACGGTCGATTTGTCAACGTTGCTTGGGGACTTACCGATCTCTGGAACGTCTTGACGGATTTTAGAATATGGCCTCTAGTTATGATGTACTTTGGTGTTGTTGGAACTGGCTACGGTATCGTTGTTTTTGGCACTACTATTCTTCAGAACATCAACTCCAATTGGTCTTCTGTGACTCTGTCACTGCTCATGGCTCCTATTTGGATGTTTGACTTGATTTCTATTGTTATAATTACCCCATTCTCTGATCACTACAAGCGCTGGAGAGGTACAGTGTTCAGCGCATCTACATGTATCATTATCACAGGTCTGATTGTCACAACTTTTGCCCATACCCAATGGTCTCGCTACGGAGGTTTGTTGATTACCGGTTTTGGACTCGGCCCAACCGTCCCTATTTGCATGACGTGGGCTGCTGAGATTTTTGGACCCCGTCACGGTGATGTTGGCACAGCCGCTAGTGCCGCTCTTGTTAGCGGGTTGGGTAATTTGGGAAGTGTGGTAACCACATATGCTCTTTACACTGGATGGCCTGCTGATGCTGCCAGAGGGTTCAAGGACAGTAACTTGGTTATGGTTGGCATTTTGGGGGTTAGCATTATCTCAGCCGGTATTTGTGCCATGTTTACGGGATCGGTTCCTGTTATGGAGATGGGAAGAAGTGCTAGAGGTCTCAGAAAGGAAACTGGGCAGACCAGTAAAGCTTGAATACCTCAACTCAATATCTCAACTCTTGTTTCTTAGAATATAGATGAACATCTGTTACTTTTTTGCTTGTTAAATTTTATGATCTATTTATTTTATTGTTATTATGTTACTATTTGATTTTTATACTATGATTTGTACTTAAATATTGAATTTAAAGCTTTATGGATTCCATGCCGGGTATTAATACGTAGAAAAATCAAACAATATTTAATTGTGGTTCAAGATAAAATAAAATAAAACATATTACAAGTGCGTGAAATAGACTTTATTAAGGAAAAAAACATTATTTTGGGTTTTTATTTACATAATTCGAGAAATTGCCATTCTACTTGAAGTAGTCATTTCGTCATTAGATGCAGCATCATGGTTATTTTTGTCAGAGGTATTGGCTTTTGCGCTGGCGATTTGTGGTGAGGAATCAATACATTCAGAGGATGTAGAGTCTTCCCTAACATTAGAAGCTATAGGACTTTGGCCAGTCAAAACATTGGGTTCTTGTATAATAGCAGCATTTGTTGAATTTGGTTTAGAAACGTTAGTATTTGATCCAGGTATTACTGAAGAAACCGACCCTTTTTGTCTTTTGCGTGTGGGTTCTCCAGTAATCGCACTGGACTTGCTCTTCTTGGTAACTGGCACGCTAGAGTTGTCTCCTTTACTAGCAAGCCCCCTATCTGGTCGAGATCGTTTCGTGCCAATGGCTTGGGCCTCATCATCTGTGCGAAGTGCATTCGACGAAATCGAGTGAAGCGCTGGCATTTCAGGTCCAAGAAGTTGAGCAACGCTAACACCTTTAAGTTTCCCATCTTCTTTAGGATCTAAAGTAGGCTGGTTATTGGTATTTCTTGAGGAACCAGGTGCGTTGATGTTGCTGGCAGAATCTTTTTCCTCAGCTTTGGATTGCTTCATAGATTTCAACTTTTGGATTCGAATGCGAAAGCCGTCCCAATCCTTCCACATAGTTGCCTCATCAACACCATCATCTACAATATCCTGAGATGAGGTTTCTTCCTCATCTTCATCATCTGCATCTGCGTCAAAATATTGAGATGAAGAAGGTAATCCATCTTCTCCAGAAGGTTGGTTAAGAATGAAAGAAGAATTTAACGATGTCGGTCGAGATGAGCTTGTAGGATTCGTCACAACAGCAGGAACTTGTAGATTCTTCTTTTTAGAATGCACAGCTTTAGAACGAGGTTTCTTTTCCGATGAGGAGCTATTGTCAGATGACTGTTGCGGACTAACATCAAACTGATCAGTTGGATCAGTCTGAGAGAAAATCCAATCTTGATGAGGAATACTCAACAAATCTGTAGCCATAATGGCAACGACAGCTCGGTCCTCCAAAGGTTTATAACTGGAATTTTGCTTATATGATTTTCTAAGCTCTCTAACAAATCCATCAGCATGCCTTCCATAACGAGCATAACTGAAACGTGACTTGGCAGACTCCTCCAATACACGAATCAATACCTCTGTAGAGTCATAATCTTCGTAAACAATGATAAGAAGCAAACATTGCCAAATGTGAGAGCATGTCATATCGTTTAATGATGCTCCCAGTTTTGCATACGATTTTGCTTCAGCTAAAGGTTCAGAATAGGTTTCTGGCGATTTCTGCTTTTCCTCTTCCTTGAATGCTAACAAAACCCTGTATATAAATCTGCACACTTGTTTTGCACCAGCATAACAAGATCCAGCACTCCGTAAAAACTGCGACTGATGGGCACTTGGGGAGAAATTCAGGCGCATCAAACTGTGTTGTGCAAATTTGACAATCATCAGCAAAAAGAATGGCCGAGCATCAAGTGGTCGATGATCAATGTAACCTGGAGATAACGTTTCCTCGGGGTAGGGTTGACGTGGAAGGACCTCTTCAGGCATTAATGACCAAAACGTTTCGAAATAGCCGTTGAACGTCTCAATAGTTTGTTTGGACAATGTTTTCTGTGACATTAAAGTACGAGCAGCAACGTCTGACATACAAACAATATGTGCAATAATGTTGAACAAATCCAAGTCACTTTCTGAATTAGTTGATTGAGCATTTCCAGCATTCTTCTCAGTAGACTTTTGTGAAGTAGAAGCATTCTTTTGGTGTTTATCTGATTGCTTTTTAGGAATTTCTCCATGATTCTGGGTATCTATTGGTTTCTGTGTAAGTCCCTGAAACATATATGTACTGGGAAGAGTTTTTTCATGAATGAAAACTCCTCTTCCATACCGCATAGAATAAATTCTATCAATTGTAAACAGAATCCACCAAAGATGTTGGTCTTCCTTGGTCAATCCTTGTGCAATACCACATCGATAAGAGGCTTGAATAGAGTTTGACATCCACAAATCTGCCATAGATCTTCTTTGTGTTTCAGACATATAGATTGCAATCAAAAGAGCACCAATGACCCAGTCCCTGCTAAGATTTTCACCAGCTCTAGGACCAAGAGGAATCAATGCCTGGGCAATTTCAATCCAAATGTCACCTTGATCCAATACCCTGATTGCAGGATCTATGTTGTCACGAACACCGAGTGCTAAAGCTGCAAAAAAGGGTGCAGTCCAGGTTTCTTCAGGAACATGAAGACAAAGATACTCCGATGGGTCGCAATTGGGATTGTCCTCAGGCTTTCCCCAAAGCAATTTCTTAAAGTTGATCGAGATTTGAGCCCAAACAGTTGAAGGCATCCAACTAGAATATGCCTCTCTCTGACTGAAAAGAAGGACATCTACTAAACCACGTCTTGGGACATATTTATGAAGTGAACCCAAATCTACTTGCCTGGTAACATGTAATGCCCTGGAAATGCTATGAGTTTGGACATGTAGTTTATCGACGTATCTGTTGACAGGTTGTTGAGTACTATCGCTATTATTTTCATTGTTAACAGCCTTGCTAATTGGTTCAGGTCGTAGTGTGTATCCTGGAGGAGGAGGGAAAACACCTCGATTGTATTTTTCAAGAAATTTCAGGACTCTAAAAACGACTAATGGGTCTTCACGGTGCGATGCTCTGGCGATATATGGGGTTGGCTGTAAAACTCTCTCACCTGGTTTGGGTCCAATTAAAGAACTTACCACTGGATTTCCCGTAACACCAGCAGAGGCAAAATGAACTGGTAAAGGAGGAATCACAGCCTGTGAAGAGAACGGCCGATAATATGAAGGAGGTATCTGGCCGTTACTGTTGGCCTGCTCGGCCATAGCCTCCTCATACGCACTTGGCGAAGAATCTCTGGATACTGCTGGGTTTCTGAGTGAGCTAGTATTCTGGGCCGCAGATTCGCTGATATAACCAGCAGGACTATATGGCTCCTGTGAGTCTACTGAGGTTGGGTTTCCATCGGCAGAGTTTGAAAGCTTTTGAGATGCAAGGGCAATGGCTGCAGCTGCATTATTATCTAACCCAGGCGGAACGTTAACCCCGGCATCTTTAAGCAGAGTCTTATACTGGTCTATTGTTGAAACAAGGTTTGCAATAGTGTTTTCAACTTGCTCTTGAAAAGAACCAGGTGCTGATCCTGAAGTATTAGAGCCCTGAGCTGGAGATGACCCAGTACGGCGGCGATTTGTATCTCTTGTAAACTGGCATTTAATCTTACGCACAACACATACACTACATGGCCGATGGCCAGTAGCATCACACTTAACTTTACGCTCACGGCACGAATCACAAGAGGGCTCTTTACGACGAGCACGAGTAGGCTTTTTCATCGCCGATGGGGGAACCGCCAAAGAAGTAGAAGATGAATGTAGCACATTGTGAGGTTGGCTTTCCGAGCTTGTTGGGGAGGTTGATTCTGGTTTATCAGTAGCAGAAGCGGCTGATGTGACTGAGGAGGCAGACACAATGGAGGAAATGGAGGAAACAGATGATAATGACTGTTGTCGACTATCCGGAGTACCTGGTGGAAATGCATTCACCGAATAATACGGCTCAGGTGTAAGGTAATCACTGTTGAACCCCTGATGAAGAGAGTTGCCAGGTCCAGGCGGCACTGGGGAGTGCGGAGAAGAGGGTGATATCATTGGTACCGAGGTAGGCACAAGCAGATTTGATGGGCCATTACTTGAAGGTGTCTCATGAGTGGAAGAAGCATTGCGATGGGGTACTGAAGTGGGTATGATATTGTTGTTAGGACGCTGAGCTGGTTCAGTGTGTGGAGGCGATGTGATGGTGATTTTTAGCTCTGGGGGTGGCAACAATGTAGAAGACTTTGTTTCTGGTTTAGATCCCTCTCTTCTAGGCGATTGAGAAGATGGGGCCTGCCCATTTACTGCAGTTGGAAGAGGAGGTAAAGGTTGGTTTACCGGAGAATGGTCCCGAGAGATTGGTGGATAAGAGTATTGTGAGGAGGAGCTAAGAGCGGTACCAGTTGTACCAGTTGTACCAGATGTACCAGTTGTACTAGATGTACTGGATGTACTAGCTGTGGGCGCGGATATTGGTGTTGTTGATGTTACAGTCGCATTTGAAATTATGGGAGGCGGGGAGTCTGCATGAGCATAATAGCCTTGTGACATTGAAGAGACAGACCCAGCTTGGACAGCATAATGACGGCCCGATGAGGGGTCCTGAGTCTGAGAAACCGAAATTGCAGGCAGCTGGCGATGATTAGGATTTGGAACAGAAAGAGGTTTGGCAGGTCTGAAAAGTTTGGTTAGTAGATGGTTCAAAGGAATCACAACAGTATGAAAAACTTACTTGAAGTCATTATGTTGCTGGTTAGGATATTGAGGAAGTGGCGGTAACGAAGCCTGTTGTTGGCTCGAACCATGCATCACATGGGTTCCATGAGCACCAGCATCTTGCGAATATGTAGAATAGCTACTGTATGGATGGTTGTTGCTCGGATTATGTGAGCTCCTGTTCAAATAGTCATAGCGAGACTCTTGCTGCGGCAAAGATACAGGGAGACTAGAAGCGTGTCTAATTCCAGGCTCGTGCTTTTGGCTATATTGGTATCCGTTATCAGAAGCGTTTCGTTCTTCTACAGGTCGCTGCGACTGAAAAGAGCTTGGTGGCCCTGCTGATGTCGAGGAAAAGGTGGAGCTTCCGGGCCAGATTTGGGTCGTTGCCGAGGGAGCAGACGCCGAGGATGGGGCGGAAAATGAGGATTTATGAGAAAGGTGTGCGTTGATGGGAGGAAGAGAGTCATGAGGATGGGCATGAGAGCTGAGCGATGATATCGAAGGAAGATTCGTGCCGAGACCCGAATTGGAGTGAGGGTGTGCAGGTTTTCCAGGCGGGTAATCTGTGGGTTCTTGGTTAAACTGAGCGTATCCAGGACGCCAGGTGTTTCCTGGGATATTGTGTCGATCAGAAACCATGGTATTTAAACAGACAACAGGGGCAATGTCGAAAGCCCACGCGATCTGGTGATCGAGAAAGTGAAAGAGAAAGGTTGGGTTGGGTTGGGTTGGGAGCAAAAGCAAGATGGCTGCTAGTCGTAGCGGGTCCAGGTAGTAAAACGTAAAATGAGAGATAGGATAGGGTTCCCGGGTGGCTGAGCCGTAAAACTCTAGCTTATTAAGTAAGTCGAGACAATAGGATGTGTCATCAGCGCTTGGCACCGGTTTTAGGCAGCCACTACGCAGCTCGCGTTAAGTCCATCTTACATACATGGCAGTGTATAGATGGGGAAATCTCCTTCGGAGTTATCAGATCGTTGTAAATGGGCCGAAACTGTAAACTGTGTGTGTGTGTGTCTGTCTTCCGCACGCAGCTCCAGCCAGTGGTCGTCCCATGGTCCCGTTGCACGCATATTAGCGCTGGCTCTGTGGTGTATTTGGAATCATCAACAAACAACCTCTAGTGTTGGCGCAAATAGCAAGAACTGTTAATCGCTCCGCAAAAGCCGCCTGAAATAATGGGGAAAACGGCTGAACAGCACTAGCACAGTAGTAGACTATACTCTGGTCCGTGGCAGCTGTCAAGGGCTCATTTGTTATTTTATCTTTGGTTGCGCGAGAATCAGGACTCTGGATGTGTAAGCTGTATTAATTAATTTGGATATAAAAATCGTTCTCGTATATATAAACATAATAAACATAAACAAAAATAACAGTACTGATAGTACTGATAGTACTAATAGTACTAATGGCACTAAAAATCATTTGCGTGATTGTGCTACACTTTAAATGCAAATAAAACTCGTTCAACGCTTCTTTCTGGCAATTCTACCCTTGTTTTTCTTTGCCGTCTTCTTGATGGTCTTTTTGGTTTCAGCAGGTTCACTATCGTTGGTGCTAGCCCCAGATGCATCAGAGCTAGAGCTCTCAGGAGCCGTAGATTCTGCTGTCTGTGTACTTGAAGAAGGTTTAATGTGCTCAGAAAGAGCCTTAGCAACGGCCTCAGAAACTGCATTCTGAACAATGCTAGAAAGCTCCACTTTAGAGATGTAAATGCCTTCTTCATCCACTTCCTCAACACCTTCAGTCTCCTCGTCCAAAATATGCGCAAGAACTTCACCCTGGCGCTCTTCTCTTGGATTGATTCTAGTGTCGGTGAGACTACCCTGTATGTCCATCATATGGCGCTTAATTTCATTAATCTCTTTAACTAGCCAGTAATTTTCCCAGCCAGAACCTGACTTATCACCAAGTTCAATCTTTGGAGCTGACTTCAATACGGAGCGTTGCCACTTGTCCTCATCAATATGGAATTCAGGGTCTCCACAAGCAATGGTATTTTCCATTTGCTCCAGCTCAGCACTGGTATCGCCTGAAAAGTTATTTGCCAATCGTCTGGCCTTCTTGGTGGAAGAAATGCGCTTACGAACAACGGTTTCAGACTCAGAGTCTTCCTCTCCCTCAGAGTCACCACCTGCCAGACCTACCTTGTAGCCATCCAACAAATCCCATTCTTCGTCAATTTCATTAGCATCATCATCAAGACCCTTCAAGCGATTGTACTTAACACGGCTAGCAGTCTTAGCCTCAAGATGAGCAGTAACCAAAAGTACTGGCCAGTAAAAAATGTACATGACAAAGTAGTTAACCTTACGGTATGTCTTTTTAGAAGTAAATGGCTTGAATGGAATCAAAACCATTTCAATAAGGTTCAAAGGTGGAACATACACGTAGGAGTCAGGCGCACGAATAAATCTAAGAGTTTTCTCAGCCTGCAATGCAAGGTACTCGTCTATAGCATTGTCGTATACTCTGCCATAGGCTGAGCCAAATAAGGCAATAAGAATGTTCAATAATAGAATGGTGACAATGAAGGTGAAAAAGTAGTACAAGACTTTTCCGTAAGGCCATGCAAGTGACTCAAGGGAATCAAAATCTGGCTCCATCATAATAGTAACCAGTATTACGTGCAGGGTCTCTCCAAAAATACTGACTGAGCCATCGGATTCGTCCAAACCAACAAATGCTTGAAGAAAGCCACAACAAAGTACTATGAGAAGAACAAAGAAGATGAGTGACTCTCTGATCATTTGGGACAGGCATACAAGCATAACACCGAAAAACTCAAGGGACTCAAGGAACAACAAAATTCGGAGCCATACAAATGGAGCACAGCACGAAAGTAGCCTATATGCAACAAGCAGTGATGTTTCACGTTGCGTAGAGTCAGGGGAATGAGTGAGAGCATTGAAACGGAAGAAAAATGATATCGCGACGAGAATATACAGTACATCATTGAAAACGCTCCAGAAACCAATGTAATTCAAGCCAACATGGTAAAACTTCATGGACTCATCAATAATGCTTCCAAGGGTAAACAAAAAGAACAAGCACTCTTTGAAATCAATATCACCGCCTTGCTGAAGAATATTTACCGTCAAGGTGAAAAGAAGCAAGTAAAAGAAACAGATTGCAAGTTGAATATAGTTTTGGTATTTGGGTGTCTTTAAGCGGGCAGGTGTGAAGTGGGCCCCAAACTTTGCAACACCAAGGTCCTTGTAGACAACATACTCGTTAGGGTCAAAGGAGTCTTGAATAAGCCAACCCCTCCATAGCCATTTGATGCAACGCTGGTAGCCTGAGGTACCAATTACTGCTGTGGAGTGAAGGTCAACTGCCAATTCTAAGGCGTTTACGGGTTCAGAGTCCTGGCTATGAAGAGTGATGGAGTATTTAGCGCACAAAACATCGCGGAAAAGGTAGCGCTCATCATCTTCACGCTCAATTATTCTTTGGGCAATGGCTTCAGCTGCTGCTGCTCGGAGGTTAAAAAGAGTTGCATCAAAAAGAAGCTGCTCCGCACTGACATGATACCATCGTTTAACGGTAAGCAAGACAAAAATTAAAGTTGCACGGTATTTGCGGGATGAGCTTCCTCGAGCGCCATCACCTTTACCACCCGCAGCTTCCTTAACCAACTCAATGACTCGTTCATTGATAATTGGAGAGTCGGGACGGGTGACGGCGGCTTTGTCAAAGCAAATAGGGATGATGATGTCGATGAGTTCCTTGACTCTCAAAGCAATTTTCAGAATGTGCTTTGGGGAAGGGCGGGTTCCAGAAAAAGACAAGGACTCGTCGACTGGGCCAACAGATATTGGCAAAAGGGGATCCGTTTCAGCATCCGACATGATGAATAATGAAAGATAGATTGAACTATTCAAGCAGCTCAGTAACCAGTTGTGGTGGATGGAGAACAATGGGAAGTTAAAAAATTCTAATCTTTAAGGGGACCGGCTGATCAAGTGACTTGAAAATTGTAAACAAGAATGCATTCTGTGCCAAATACGTGAACGGCGACGACGCACACGGCTGTGTCGTTGTGCAACAGCTTGTCACTCGTCGCAAAGTGTAACTAGTCATGTGACTATAGCCGAAAATAGGCGGTGGCTCTGCCTTACTAAATGCATCTTGCTGATTGGCTTAGTGAGCGTGAGCATAAACCCGAATTATGCCCGAGGACCCCTCCCCAACCTCTTGAACCGCCCAGAACCGGCATTGAGACGAGTGTCCTTTCTCAATATGGACTGTGATCATAAATAAAGAATTGCTAGGACTAAATTGCTGAGCTTTCAAATTTTTCATGAGCATTACCCCCATAGTCCCAATTTGTGATTGGCATTGAGAACTAAGAATCAAGGTCAAGTCCTAGGTCCTGTAATAATAAATAAAAGACGGAACAATACAGACATGATCAACAAAGATTCGTGTGGTAGCCGCAGTCAAAAAAAAATTTGTATATTCAGAGGTCTACCATGGCGCATTACCGAGCGCTAATCATATGAATACAGTTTTTGTAGGGAACTTGGAAGCAAGCACTTTTGGCCGAACAACTACAGTCACGTTTGATCCCATCCCGATTTGTTCATATATAAATGTAGTCTGTTCCCCACGATTTTGTTTTCTGTATTTCAATTTCAATTTTTTTCTTGTATTATTTTTTACTCCCTCATCTCTCTTTTCATACACAATGATCAGATCAACAAGACCCTCACCAAGGCTGCTTCGCTCAGCCATCAGCTCTTCAAGATCCCCCATTTACGCTCTTGTTCGGCCTTTCTCTGCAGCTGTCCGACCATCAACTACAGCTGCTCCTCAGTCCAAGGCTGCCCGTTCCACTCGATCTAGGCTTGCTGCCACCCTTCCTGGAGCTTCCCGTACCTTTGCTACTGTCAACGATGCTACTCCCGAAGAAAAGGAAAATGTCGATCCTCTGTTGACTGAACCTCGTGAGGCCGACGAAGTTGACGTTTGTATCGTTGGCGGTGGTCCTGCTGGCTTGGCAGCTGCAATTCGGTTGAAGCAGCTCGACAATGAAAAGGGCTCCGGCGAGTTGAGAGTCGTCGTCCTTGAAAAGGCCCCAGAAATGGGTGCACACACATTATCTGGTGCCGTGCTTGAGCCTAGAGCACTTGATGAGCTTTTCGGTAAAGAATGGCGAGACGAGCCTCCTGAGACCTTGACTCTTGTCCAGTCTGAAACCATGCGCTACCTGACCAAGAATGCTGCAATTCCTATTCCTGAACCTCCACAGATGCACAATAAGGGCAAGAACTACATTGTCTCTCTCAACCTTGTCGTTAAGTGGCTTGCTGAAAAGGCTGAAGAGCTTGGTGTTGAAATATACCCTGGTTTTTCAGTGGCTGATCTTGTTTACGACGAGAAAACCGGTGCCGTCAAGGGTATTGCCACAAATGATATGGGTGTGTCCAAGACATTTACTCCTAAGGACAACTTCCAGCGCGGTATGGAATTCCATGCCAAGGTTACCTTGCTTGCCGAAGGCTGCCATGGTTCTTTGAGTAAACAAGCAATTAAAAAGTACAACTTGAGAAAGGACAGCGATCCTCAAACTTACGGTATTGGTATTAAGGAGGTTTGGGAAGTCCCAGAAGACGTTTGGAAGCAAGGCTTTGTTGCCCATACTATGGGACACCCTCTTTCCTATGACACATACGGTGGTGGTTTCATGTACCACTTTGGCGAGCGACTAGTCACCGTTGGATTGGTCGTTGGATTAGATTACAAGAACCCATACCTTTCTCCATACCAAGAATTTCAGAACCTCAAGAGACACCCCTTCTACAAGAAAGTTTTGGAGAATGGTAAGTGTATTTCATATGGCGCCCGTGCCTTGAACGAAGGAGGCCTTCAATCGATACCCAAGCTTTCATTCCCTGGTGGTGCTCTTATTGGTTGCTCTGCCGGTTTCCTTAATGTTCCCAAGATTAAGGGCACACATACTGCCATGAAGAGTGGTATGCTCGCTGCGGAAGCTGCGTTCGACTCTATCCAAGAACAAGCTACTGAGGCCGAAGATGCTGCAAACGAAGAGGTTGAAGAGGTTGAAGAATCTGAGGAATCTGAGGAATCCGAAGCTCCATACAAGCCTATCCAGCTTGAAAGCTACGAAAAGTCTCTTAAAGACTCGTGGGTTTGGAAAGAACTACATGAGATTCGTAACGTCCGTCCCAGTTTTAGCACCAAGCTCGGTCTCTTTGGTGGTGTCGCCTGGAGTGGTATTGACACCTTGCTTCTTAAGGGACGTGTTCCATTTACTTTTCACCATCACACGACTGATGCCGCTGCTACTGAAGAAGCTTCTAAGCATCAGCCTATTGATTATCCCAAGCCCGACGGAAAGGTTACTTTCGACCTCTTAACTTCTGTTTCTCGTACCGGTACTAACCACGATGATGATGAGCCCTGCCACTTGCGTGTTCCTGATCAAGATACTGATAAACACGCTGAAATCTCTTATCCTAAGTACAAGGGAGTTGAGCAGCGATTTTGCCCTGCTGGAGTGTATGAGTACATTGAGGACGCTAGCAAGCCAACTGGTGTCAGATTCCAGATCAATTCTCAAAACTGTATCCACTGCAAGACCTGTGACATCAAGGTTCCTACTCAGGACATCAACTGGACTACACCTGAAGGTGGTGATGGTCCTAAGTACTATATGACTTGATCATGATACCTGATGAATTGACCCCCAAAAGTGCTAATTATTCTTAAATCAATGGCAATTATAGTCATTTATATATATATATATTAATTTATATTAATTTATATTAATTTAAATATGTTTCAACTACATCTTTGAGAATCTGATTGACCTGAAAATCAAGGGAAACTATACTGTAATTTGTAATTGAAAGACCCCCAAAGATGACTCAATCCAGGTGAAAAGTCTTGGTATTTAGTTTTAGCCTGCGCTTCGGGAAAGAACGTCAAGACACTGTACTTAAGCGCAAGGCTGTACCCAGTACCTGGCGCTTGTAAACCCTAAAGGCAACTACCACCCAGCCACTGCTTGCTGGGAACGGCTCCATGGATGCGCCTATCATTCCACCGTTCAGAAGCTAGAGACGGAGCTATGGCTTCATTTCAGCATCTAGAAACCAGCGTTGGTTAACAGTTAACAGCAGGATGAATTGCAATTGCAATTGCAACACTGTGGCAGCAACATATACAGCCAAGCAGAGGTGCTTCGTCTACTATTCAAGTATACAACAAACGCTATGTGGCATTTTATTGCGAGTCTTTTAAATATGTGTTTTGTATTATAACTGATTTATAGAATGTCCAACAGCCATGGCTACAGTATAATCTGTCAAAATAGATGAATGAAAGAAAAGTGCTCTTTTAAGTACTTAGTTAGAAAGGTCTGATACTGAAAAAGGAAAATATAGCTGTTCACATGATTTGGTTTCAATCAACGTGTTGACACGGTGTTGGATTACGGCACGTGATGGCTTCATGTGATGGCGGCTCAGTCTGATCTCAAGTTTGGTCAATCTTCCCAATTTCTTTCAAATTTGCCATCTTCTCTCGATTTTAGGTATTTCAGATACGTTGTCAATATTTCTTCTCAATAAACCTGTTTTTTTACGCTTTCAACACAAGATTTAACAAAAGTTTTGCTCAAGTTATTTGTTTACTCGATCATTATTTATCTCATTTAAGAATCTCCTAGTCCAAAAAGAACGCATTGGTAAAACTAGTAGATATTCCAATATATACCTGTCGATAACCAACCCCAGATTTTTTTTTTATCTGTTCGCTCGATATCCTCTGATAACTTACTTTAATACCAAGCATAATGTCCGGCTCTTTTGAGCAAGCATTCAAATCCCAGTTGTCATCCTGGCGAGGATCCTTGCAGATGCCTTCTTCATCCAACATTGGATCTGGCGCCTCTGATATTATGAACAAGATCTCCAGTCTAAATCCTTTTAAGCAAGATGAACACATTGCTTTACCCACAAGTGAACCCGGACCATCCACCGCCAACAACACAAATAACGGAAGATTTGGTGGAATCTTCAGCTCTACAACACTAACAAACGGAATTTCTCCTAGTGTGGCTGCAACCGTTTCTGATGATACCGTTGAAGAGCCAGCGTGGTTTACATTATCATACTGGGATAGGCTTTTGGTATTTGGAATCTGTCTGCTTGGTGCTGTTGCTTGTTTCGCCCTATGTTTCTTCATCATGCCTGTGCTAGCTTTGAAGCCTCGAAAGTTTGCAGTCTTATGGACATTTGGATCGCTCTTATTTATCATCTCTTTTGGTGCCTTACAAGGTCCCATGAATTATCTCAAGCATTTGCTCTCATCAACAAGAATTTTGTTTACAGTTACATACTTTGGTTCGATTATTTTGACACTTGTTTTCAGTATTGGTATGAAGTCTACTATCTTGACTATCGTCGCATGCCTATTTCAGGTGGTTGCTGCGCTTTGGTATGCTGTGTCATATTTCCCCATGGGCACTCAGAGTTTGAAGTTTGCATCGAGAATCGGTGCTAGACAAGTCACGAGCTGGATCAACTCTTAACTGATAGGGTTAAAAAGAATAGGTTGTCGGTTATAAATTAGAGGTGCAGTGTGCTTTGTGAATAATGCGGTGGATGTTGATAGTTCAAGGTACGTGTAACGAAAAGTTATTAATGAAGGATGTGGACGTTAATAGAATGACAATAACCTTTTAAATTAATTTGGATTATATCAGTTATATGTACATGTTATCCCTAATAATATGACGGTATTATGAGCGTTCTCTCATTTTTCTTCATCCAAATGTCACACTGGTGACAACAAAAGTTCCTTCTTTTTCACTATCTGTGAAAACATTCAGTCGCTCTATTCTGTAGTCCCGAGTGGTTATACTGCCAGGAGGTAGAAGGCGATATGGAGTTGGCAGAGACGATTCAGAGACCTCGTGCTCTCCCTAGGTAAAAGAACATAGCAATGTTAGTCGTATTCCACACCAATTTAGTTTTTTTTTTTTTTTTGTTCAATTGCCACAATCCAATACTTACCAGTTGATTATCTGCTCTCTTGTCTAAAACAGACTGAGGGACAATTACTTTACCCAGAAGCTTTTTGCTCCATTCTTCTGTACTCTTTTCAATTTGAGCTAGTTCAGACATTTCAAAAGGTTTGGTTACTTGAGTGTTGTGAAAGATATCTGATGAATATCTTCTATAGATTTCGAATAAACAAATAAAAAGAATGACAATGAGATGTAGTCGGTACTTTTTTTCAATTTCCATGGGTTGGTAAAGTTAATACAAAAACTAAGTGGCAAGCGTAACAAGTAACAGGAGCTTCCTAGTTTTAACATAGCCTTGCTGTGGCGAGTCAAGTAATCAAATTCACGTGACTGGTGTTTCTTTGCTACATTAGGAGGATTAAGGCTTCTGATTCAGAAGAGTTTCTGCAAATGAGTTTAGAATACATATATATTCTGAACCGTTGGGCTCACTGTAAGATTGGACTCAGCAGTAGCTACGAGGACGTCAACGTCTGAACGATAGATTACCAATGACTGGTGCAGCAGTCTGCAAGCCATTGAAATATTTCTTGCAGGCAACCCAAAAAATTCAAACCGGACTACAGTACTGTCATATTTCTAGAGGGCTAGGGCCGTAGTACCATTGGTTTAAGTAGTATTTCGGGGTTTTGGAAGGCTGGCGGGACGTATTTGCAGCGGACCTGTTTTTAACCTAGCGTCGCGTACTTATTTTAATAGTACAAGTGGTGACAAAATTCTCGAGCGGTGTTGTCTTCTGTTATTTGAAATTCACGGTTTCAGTTGTGCTGTCGAGAATTATACGAAGAGAATGCAAGAAAAAGGTAAACGAGAAGGAAACGTCTTTGAGCTAATGGGAAAATATTAAATGTTTGTTATGTATGCCTTTATTCATTCAAATCAGAATCCTTCAAAGATATTATCCTCCTTATCTTTTATGTAGCACTCTCAATTTGAAAATCCAAGTTTATTTATTATCACTGCCTTATCTTTATCTCAGTCGATGAAATAGGGTTGATTAGCCTATTACACGGTTTGGATTTTTAGCTACCACTAAATTCGGAACGTATTGTTCCTCTAATTTTTATATTCTTCGCAACCCTTTTATCATACCACATTTATCGCCAATAGACCCGTACCATACAGTACTGAAAAATGACTAAAGATTCTGTTTTGCAAGTCGTTGACATTTCCAAAGACGATTTAGAAACAGCAGAGCAGCTTGTTAAGGCTGCATCAACTCTGGGTTTCGTAATGGTTGAAGGCTCTGGATTTTCTCAAAAAGAAGTTGACAGAGCTTTTGAACTGGTATGTAAAAGATTCGGTCTTCACTCTGATAAGCTTATCGATATGACGATCTAACCCCATGTCGTGTTTCTTTCAGTCTAAACAATTCTTCGATCAATCAATTGAAAACAAGAAAAAGGTGGTTATAGATTCAGGCAACCACGGTTACAGTGCCATGAATGTCGAGGTTCTTGATCCCGAAACTCAGAAGAAAGGCGATCCTAAGGAGTAAGTTGAATAGCTGCTTAACGTAATTATTATTTCAACCTAACCGTCGTATTTAGAGCTTTCAACATGACCCAAGATGCATCAGGTAGTTTGACCAACCCATTACCCCCAGTTTTGTCTGATAACGAAGAAGAAGTTAAGGCTCTTTGGCTCAAGTGCCACAGCGTCGGCGAGCGAATTCTTAAGCTTTTAGCCCGGGGATTGCATGTGGAGAGCGAGGGCTCCGAATCGGCCGATGACTGGTTTGTTTCTCGTCACATCCCAACCGAACCGAGTGGCTCTGTTTTAAGATTTTTATATTACCCCGGACAAAAGTCTCAGGACCCCGAGACTGTTATTCGTGCAGGTGCCCACACCGATTATGGCACTGCAACATTACTCTTCCAAAAACAGGGTGAGGACGGCTTGGAAATATTTTCTCCGACTTCCAAGTCTTGGACTCCTGTTTCATTCATCCCTGCTAAAAACCCAGAGGATGCGGCTCCCCTCGTTGTGAATATCGCCGATCTCTTATCATTCTGGACTGCCGGAATTTTGAAATCGACCATCCACAGAGTCAAATTTCCCAAAGAAGCCCAGATCTCAGGCAAAGACCGATATTCAATTGTGTACTTTTTACATCCCCAGAACTCTGTTCCTTTAGAACCTATTCCTAGTGATATCGTGAGAAATGTTACGAATAGAGGTCCTCAGTATGATGCTCAGACAAACGGTAAACATATCACTGCTTTGGAGCACTTGCAAAAGAGATTAGCGGCTACTTACGGATGGAAGTCTTATTAAGTAACTAAGATGTAATAACACCTTATTTTTATTGAAAACAGCCCCGCTAGTTGATGGATCTTTGCCTTTATGAGTAGGGCTAGTCTTATTCATGGTATCTGATCAAGTACACAATATGTAAATTTGAATAGGAGAGGAGGTGATCTGTAAATCCCAATAATTGATGAAAAATTAAATTGTTTGTGTTGCATCTTTTAGTTTTAAAAGTTTGTCACTAAAGCTATGTATTTTTATTAAAAAACAATTGATTCCATGTTTTGAGAAGTGAGAAATAATAATTCTAAAAGAAGAAACATTTTTATTAATTAAAGAGAAACAAAAACATCAAAAAAAAAAAAAAAACTAGTCTATCAAATCAAATATTAAAGGTGGGGTTGGTTCCAATAGCCGTCCATACCCATAATTACCAATAATGATGTTATGAGCAACGAAATAAACGCAACCGTTAGAAATTTATGTGTGCCGTAGCTCGATACCCACTTTGGCAAAAGTGCCTAACAGTTCAGTCATCTAATACTCATCTTATCTTGCTGTATTTTATTTTTTTATCTTTCTCTGTTTAGCTTTCTATGCTGTTTAAAAAGGAACACCCTCAATCTTCTTAGCCAATTTCATAGTCTGCTCCATAAACATAAGAGTAAGAATAGTGTGAGGGCCAATTCTCCAAAGATGAGGAATGAAACCCTTGTACAGAGCCATAGGACCTTCTACTGTAATAGTCTTGTAAGCACAGTCGAATGGATTCTTGTACAAATTACCCTTCTGATTGTACATTCTTGTCATGAGAACATCCCAAGGGTTCATAACAACAGCAACACCAAGTCCAGAAGCAGCAGAAGCTAAAAGATGTTGAGTAGCGCCCTGGGCAATATCGTACTTTTCAATAAGTCCCTTGGAAAAATTGTAGATGGGAAGCTGGACACTGGAACCAGCACCTGTTCTTAAGATAGCAGCATCAACACCTCGATATAATCCTTTGAAACCTTCAGCCTTGAAAATAGTAGATAAACCGTTCCAGATACTTGTATAGTGAGTTTGAGCACCAATTTTGAAAACTGGAGAGTAAGATTGCATTCTTGTCTTGATCAGATAGAATGGAGAGCCAGTAACTGCACCCATAATACCCGAAGTTGCTCCGGAGACGACATTTAATGGTATAACTTGATCCTTCTCCGTATATCCAGCAAACTCATTAAGGGTATGTCTCAAAGGCTCGTATAGCCCTAATCTGCATCCGTTAAGACCGATCTGATAGACGTAGGCAGCAAACAGGCCGCGCTGAATGCCTCTGATACCCTCATGCTTGGTAATGATGCTGAGACCTTGAAATAACCCGGTGTAAACTCTTGGAGCTTGGCCTTTAGCAGCCAATTCACCTTGTAATTGCATTCGAGTTTTAATCAGTTCAATGGGATTGGTGGCAGTGACTGCACCACAAGCCGCAAGTCCTCCCGCAATGAAGCCGCCTGCTGTGCTGAGCTTTTTCGGTGGGATTTGTATGGAATTTTCAGTGAGTGACATTATAGAATTGAGATGATATTGAGAATAGGGGGGTAATAACAATGATTCCTTCAAAAAAAAGAGGAAAAAGTTGGATAAAAGAGAGCGAAAAGTCCAACTATATATTGACGTTTAGAATAGTAAGCTGAATCAGGGCCCGATCTGGGGTTATTGACGTGAAAAGTTTTCGGCAAAAGTGAATGCTTGTAGTTCGCGTAAAGAGGGGCTGACTCCGGTTAGTGGGGGTGATAATATATGCTCACTCAAATGCAGGTGAAAAGTATAAACCTCGTTATGAACCAGGGCTAGTTGAACAAAATCTTGGGGAACAGGAGAGGAAAAGAAGAAAACCCAAAAACTCAGAAACTCAAGGGAGGTTGGGGAGTACTTATGTGAGCGATGACTGATTTCCAACTGCTGGAGATCTAAATTTTAAGCACCGGACTATCTGCCCGAAACCGCTTTAACCCGGGATACGTTTCCATTTCTCCAACACGGCTACGGTCAATAACCGAACATGAAATTCTCAAGACACACTAGCCGGAATTCAAATTAGGCAGACATTAAAACCTCTTGAGCACTTCATGATGAAGAAAATTGATGCAAATAAATGGCTGCTTAAAAGTAAAGCCACGTGAGGCCAAGGCCAATCCGTGTTTCGGTATGTGCTGTATCACTAGTTACCCGGCATCAAAAACTTATGTTGGTACACCAGGCTGATCACATTATTGTCATGTGACAGATGTGTATCAAATTGAATTTTTCAGTTTTAGGCAGGTCACACACTATTGTACACAACCTCTGATATCAGCATTGTTCTTGCCAAACTCATTCTACTCAGTATTCACGTTCACATTTGGATTGACACCTTTTCAATATTCAGTGACCTGTCTGTTGATTTCCAGAACCTTTGTTTTTGTTTGTTGCTAGACATTTCAGCCTCTGTAGGTGACAGTCTTTAGTTGACGTCAACAGGGTTCATCTGCCACCATTTTGTTGATTGAGATCTAATACCATCTTTCAATTCGTCACTCATACATTCGTTCTTTATACTCGCAGACGTCTTAATAAAATGCAGGTTCATAAAACCTTGGCTGCACCATCCACGGTCACACACGCCATCTCATGCCGTTTCACTGGTGAAGATAATCTCTTCGTTGTTCGAGGATCTAGCATTCTCCAGCTTTATAAAACCGTTTCTGTTCATGTCGACCCTACGATTTCCAGTATAGCTGCTGAGGTGGATCTTACCGGTACTGAGGATTTAGAGGCAAGCGGCGCAATCATAAAAGCAAGTTCCAGTTCTGCTGAAACGGAGAAAGAGAAAGAGAAAAGATTGGAAGCTGAAGCATCTGCTGAAGATGCCTTTCTCATGAACCAGGATACCTTTATTGGATCTGAAACTGCTCTCATTGATACCGAGTCCAACCTTATCCCAACCCTTGACGCTTCACAGCCCGGTCAGAAAGGTGAGTGGACCAACAAACTTGTTTTAGTTCAGGAATGGCCGTTACAAGGTCAGGTAATTGGATTGAATAAAATACAAACATCCTCTACACCCAAAGGATGCGACTCGTTGTTGGTAGCGTTCAAGTACGCGAAAATATCTTTGGTCGCTTGGGACGCGCCCACACACTCAATCGTTATTCATTCACTACATTACTATGAAAAATCTTTATTCGATACCTTATTTGTCGATTCAATGTTTCAGGCAAAGTTTGATGTTGACCCAAATAACAAAGCTGCCACTTTACTCTTCCAACATGATACATTGGCATTTTTACCTTTTGTGCAGGATGAATTATTAGACGAAGCTATTATCAATACCGCGACAAATGGAGCAAACAGCCAACAAAATGGAAGTGGCCCAGCTGAAAAAGTGCTTGCTCCGATTTACAAGCCAAGTTTTATTTTAAGTGGTCATATGCTTAATGAATCTATTGAGAATATTTTAGACTTTGCTTATCTTCCTTCATACAGAGAACCTACAATTGCAGTATTATACCAACCAACTCGCACTTGGGCATCCCGTATCCAACTCGAAAAGGATACTGTTTGTTATCTTGTTTTAAGTATTGACTTCACTCAGCGAACATTTACATCGATTGTATCGGCAAAGAATCTACCATACACTCTTTCAAAGATCGTTCCGCTAAAAGAACCACTTGGTGGAAGTTTGCTCGTTGGATCAAATGAGGTCATACACATTGACTCACAAGGGCGTGTTAATGGTGTGTCAGTTAACCCACTACACGGTATTTCTTCTAGTTTAGAGCTCAGAGATCAAAAGGATTTGGATGTTACATTAGATGGATGTGTTGTTACACAGCTTGATGATGCACCAGATGAAGCTCTTGTAGTTTTGCAGACTGGAAAGTTTTTGTCCCTAAAATTCCATATTGAGAGTCGTAAGGTTCAGGAGATTGCTGTTAAAAAAATATCCACAAAACGCGAACTAGGCTTACCTATGCCAACAGTTATTACAAACTTAGGGTCGCGATATATACTTGTTGGAAGTGCAACATCTGACAGTAAGCTTGTTCAATGGAAGAGGGAAGGCGAAGCTATCAGTGAAGCAGTGAAAGAAGATCCTGTCGAAGACGTACCAGAACCACACTCAGAAGATCCTGCTTCAAAGAAAACAAAAGATGAAGATGGTGACGACAATATGTATGATGAGCTTGACGATATCTACGGGCAAGTTGATACTACAAGTTTGAAAACACAGTCCAAAGTCAAAATACGTACCGCAAAGGTTGTTGATAATAGGCCTATTGTTGTTCGGCTCAGCGACCGACTTAGAAACTATGGTCCAATCAACGACATGGTTGTTTGTCAGTCTAAAGGTGCAGATGCAGACGATGGTGATTACTATGATGTAGTTGCTTCTACAGGATCGGGAGTTGATGGCCATTTAACTGTTTTCAACCGCAAATTACGCCCAAGTGTTGTCAGCAAATTAAAACTCAAGAACAACTTTTCTAGAATCTGGGCTTTAAGTCCTTCGTTAATTCCTTCTGTTCCATCTGGGAATAAAAGTAGTACTGGAAATGGCATAGATACTGATGTGACTGATGGAATGGTGGGCTCAAACTTTGATACATATTTGATCGGCAGTAACTCAAAAGGAACCTTTATTTTCAAGATTGGCGAAGAGTTTGAGGATGTAACATCATCAATCCCCAAGTTTAAATATAATGCGCAAACACTAGCAGCAACCACAATATTAAATGGCAGAATCGTTGTTCAAGTCTGTCCAACCTCGATTGTTATTTACGATTCAGACATGTCTTATCTCACAAAACAAAATATACCCGAAGAGCCCAAGTTAGTGTCTTTTGCAAACGATCTTATCATTCTTAACTATGAAAATAAGTCTGAAGATGGTATAAAAACTGAAGATCAAAATATCAAAACAGAGGAGGGTGTGAAGATTAAGAAGGAAGAAGAAGAAAGCAAACGAACGATAATTTATCAAATCCAAGAGAAGAGTAATGGATGGGCTATTTCTGAAAAGTCTCACCCAAGTCAATTACCATCTCCAGTTGCCCTTTTTGGCGGCTCTTCTAACATCCTTGCGAATGCAATTCCAGAATCTACCACTAATTTAAAGAGGAAAAGAGGAGAAGAGCCTCAGTCCGCTTCTATTAAGCAGTCTGGCCCTGCTTCCATTACTTATTCTCTTTCTGAGTCGTCTCTTCATATTTCTTTTGCCAGTAACTCATCATCAGCTCTAAATTTAACCAACTTGTTACATCTCCCTAATGTCTTGAGGTTGAAAGGAACAACTTTTGTCGAAGATGAATCGTTAATCACCTCTTCTCAACAAGTTAATAAGACTGAGATCACTCAGATTTCACATTTCGTCTTAGAAAATAGCATTGAAAAAGGTAAAGAGTGTTTGGCCATTCTCACATCCAGCAACGAAGTCCATGTTTATCAGTTCATCAGGAGATCAAATAGAAATATTATGCTTGTCAAGTTTACAGATTCTCTTTCATTATCACTTTTGAATAAGAATCAGCAATATGAAGAAAAGCAAGAAGATTTTAGTGATATACCCACGAAGCTAATCCCATATGAAAACATTGGAGAGTTTTCTGGGTTATTTGTCTTGGGCAAGACGCCTACTATGATTTTAAAGCAAGCCAGTTCTCCCGTTCAATTCCATTCTTTAGCTTCTTCTTTTCCTATTTTGGGATTCACATCATTTAATACCCCATCTGTCAATAAAGGCTTTGCATACATTGATGCTGAGTACATGTTGCGAATTAGCACCCTGCCAGAAGATACTGATTTCGGAACAGCATGGCCAACCCATAAGATTTATCTTGATGCTCGTGAAAACTCTGATGAAGATGTTGAAGACTCTGAAAAGCCAATAGAAACAGTCATCTCCATGTCCTACCATGAAACTGGTGATGTATTAGCCGTGGCTACTGCATACCCTGAGTCGGGAGGGTATGAAGCAAATGATCCTGAAGGAAATCCTATTCCAGACCTGAATTTAGAAATGCCTCGTCCTGATGCTTATCGAAGTAAGTTAAAGCTTATATCACTTTTGACTTGGACTGTTATTGATCAAGTCGAATACGGAGTTAATGAGAGTGTGGTGACTTTAAAATCTGTTATGCTTGAAGTTTCCGAAAAGACAAAGCAACAGAAGGAATTCTTGGTCGTGGGAACTAGCATTATTCGTGGTGAAGATCTTGCAGCAATGGGTGGATTTTACATTTACGAAGCAATTGACGTTGTTCCTGAGCCTGGTCGGCCTGAAACCAATAGAAAGCTTAAACAAGTTACATCAGAGGTTGGTAAGGGAGCTGTGACAAGTGTTTGCGAAGTCAGTGGACATTTGCTTATAGCTCAAGCCCAAAAAGTTGTTGTTCGAAACATTCAAGAGGATTTGTCTATTGTTCCTGTTGCGTTTATGGACATGAACATGTACGTTTTGTCTAGCAAAAGCTTAAAGTACATGGTCTTGTTAGCCGATGCGATACGAAGTGTTTGGCTTGTTGGATTTGGGCAGGAACCATACCGAATGACACTTTTTGGAAAAGATTACCGTGATGTACAAGTGACTAGTTGTGATTTCGCTGTAGTCCAGAAAAAACTGTACATTGTGGTGGCGGATGCTCAGCAACGAATCCATATTTTGCAGTATGATCCTGAGGATCCTATGCCATTCTCTGGCCAGAGGCTTATTAGACGTGCAGAGTTTTTCACTGGTAAAGACATCGATTCCATGGTAATGTTACAATATGATGACCCAGTTTCCCGCTCCAAAGAGGAAAAGACTGAAGGAGCTCCTAAGCAAGGTGTCTTTGTTTCACTTTGTGGTGCAAGAGATGGCTCATTGAGTGTTATTGTTCCAGTACCAGAAGCTACATATCGACCATTGTATGTTGTGCAGCAGCAACTGGCTGATAAAGAAGAGCATTATCTTGGACTTAATCCCAGAATGCATCGTGCTACTGGTGTTGCGCCTCCGGCTACAACAGCTCAAGGTAAAGCGATTATTGATTTTGATCTTGTTCGGACTTTCCAAGATCTTTCGGTGGAAAGGCGTGCACAGTACGCTAGACGTCTTGGAAAAACGGGGGAAATCAATGTTTGGAAGAGTATGGTTTATGTTAACGATGCTCTTAGATATTTATAAAGAATATTAGATATTTATATATTAAAAAAATACTAGATATTGTTTTTGTTTATATACAGGGAGAGATAATTTTATAATAACATTTTAAGACTGCATCCAACTTGCTAGCCGTCCAGCCATCTCGTTGTAACCCGCCTTCAAAGTGCACATTTAAAATTCTGTAGATATTTTTGCCGTTTTCTTGCAAATCATCTTCTCTATGTCAAGTCGCTTGCATGTTTGGGGAGAAAGACCCCCCAAATCATAGCTTGTAATCCTACATACCATTGTCATGTGTATTTCATGTGACGTGACAACTCTAGTAAGCACTTCTGGCACGGCTCAACTTGAGCGACAAGTTTGTAAATGTCCAACAGCAGCGAATACATACATAACAATTCCTGAATCACAAGTTTAACACCACACACACCCACCGCTAGCCTGCTTCATCATGATCTGAAATTCCAGTGTCCTTTAGTCTTTTTTTTTTTTTTTTTTCCATTTTTCCTTCCCCCTTTTTGCTTTTCTGAACCTCGCTCTTTTAATCAAAGCATCTTCGACTCAGAAAGAGCCATATATCTAGGTCTTTTCTAACCTTGTAATACAGAATTAGCTACAATGCCAGCCACCAAAAACAAGTCGGCAAATTCTTCAGCATCGGCTTCAGGAGTCGGCAGCACCACACAGTCTGTTGCTCGAAAGCCTGGCTCCAGTGCTAGCCGACCCAGCACGCGATCCAGTGCCAGTTCTTCAAGCTCTCGAAGGAGCAATTCTCCGTCCGGATCAAGCAAGAGCCATCACCACCATCACAAGGACCAGTCTCAACAAAAGTTTTACCAGTCTGCGCTCTATGCCACGATTCTCATGGGATTGCTGTACCTTGCATTTGTAAAAGGCGATCTGGTGACAAACCCACTCTCCACCATGACCCAAACTATCCCAGTCGTCATGATTCTTCAAACATGGTACTGCGCAAGTGGAGTATTAGACGGAAATAACTCTTCGTCCACCAGCTCTTCTTCTTCTTCCTCGCAATCGCATTTTTCAAAAAACTCACGAGCTCCAGTTTCAAGCGCTTTTTTGGCGTGTGTGTTATCCCTTATGATGTCAGTTCTTGTGTTTGGCCTTTTGATTCTTTTTGGCGCACCTGCGGCATCCTATGTTCCTCATACCTTTTTGTGTGCAGTCCACATTTCCTTGTTGTCCGTTCTTCCTTTGGTCTACGTTTATAACCTCGACGCAAACATCTGGAAAGACATTATTGCTGTTAGGCTGCCTTTGAATGGAGTATATGGAGCTTCGGTCGGCACATGGGTAGGTGCTTGGCTCGGGGCTATTCCTATTCCTCTTGATTGGGACCGCCCTTGGCAACAATGGCCAATTACAATTCTTATGGGTGCTTACTTTGGAACCGCGTTGGGAACTATGATTGGTGCTGCTTACAGAAAGTTTGCTGGTAGTAAGCGATGATGATAACAATCGGAATTTTTTTTTTTTTTTTTTTTTTTTTTACATATTTCATAGGACGGCTGATAATTGAAATTGAAGTGAGATTAAATTATTATAATGATAGAAACTGGTTTTAGAAAAGTTTATATTAACGAACAAAAAAAACGAATGAAACAAGCAAGTGAAATTGACTTTTTTTTATAACATCTGGACCTGTCTGGAATTATTCCAAATTAAAAGACCAAAAGACCAAACATATTTAAACATCTTCATTATTCATGCAAAACTGCATCAATATATTGAAGGAAATATGATTCGTACTTTTCCACAACCTTATCATCCATCACGCCTGATGACCAGGTAATGGCAGTTGCAAGATCGCCTCCTTTGTACGAAATAAAGCTATTGTTTATGGGCGAACCAATTTGCGAAGCAGATTGAGTAAATGTCATGTTTCTCAAAACATAAGGACGGTCAGCGGTTCCAGCTGTGGCCTCAATGACAGTACCATCTTTGGCTGTTGACTGCACTGAAGGATCTTGGCCGACCAGGATTGATGATACCTCCAAACTGTCCGAGTGCGGTTGGCCAACCTTTTCGGTAAAAAATCTCTGCATGTCGTTGAGAAATTTGAGCAGTCCTGTGTCTGTATTTTTAACACCATTCTTGAGATCAGTGTCGATTTTTTGTTTCATCTTTGCAGAAACTGCAAAAACAGCCTCGGATTTAGACTTGGTGGTTGTAACGAGGTTTAGACACGAAGTGGTAATCTCGGGAATAATGGAACAAACAAAAACACCAAATGATTCGCCAATGGGGTTGCGCAATCCACTGGGCTGGGATTTTTGCTGTTCAATATTGGATCTCAGGTTTCGCGGGATGCAGCAACTGAGTCCGTCAAATTTAGGACCGGGGTATCTTAAATTTTTGGGAGTCTCTGGGCTTCCATAGAACTCTTTAAGAGCCAAATGTAGAGCAATAAAAGACAATGCCGTAAACACAGCTGTCACAGTTGTCTTGTTTTGGCGAGACTTTTTCAGTAGCAAAGACATTTGTGACGCTGGAACTCTGAACAGTCGAATATTGCTTCTGTAAGATTCATATGGAACAGCATTTTTTGTAAATGTATCAATGATTGGAGAGCCTAACCATGCTTTGAATGATGGCATTATTTTCTTCTCTCTCAAAACTATGCCAAGAACTTTTGTAAACGACTCTGGAAGTTCAAGGCAGGTTTCCAAGGGAGGAGGGATTTGGGCCGAGGATGAGATTTGGATGAGTGGGTTTTGCGGATCAACAATAGACGTATTTTTTGATCCATATCGATCATTTAAAATTTCAAGAGTCTTGGTAAGCAAGATTCGACCAGATGTACCATCTCCCAATGCGTGATGGTAACAAAAGGTAAGGTGTGTGCCATAGATAATCTTTCCTGTGGCAGTCGACTTAACTGGGGTAATTATGACTCTCCATGGGGGAATCTTAGAAATAGAGTCAAATTGGGTGGAGATCAGTTTTCCAAACAGGTTAAGCATCTCGGCATTGGAATCAAGAGTGTCAATGTCAATAGCGCATTGTTTAAGGATTGAAATGTCTGGCTCTTGCGTCGATGGAACGGTAGGTCCATAAAGAACGTTCTTGCTGATGTCCATGATATCTAAAAGCTGGAACTCGTGAGGGATGGTCGGGCTCTCGCTATTTTGAATGGTAAGAGCTAGGGAGCAGTATTCATTAATTAGCTCGGCAAGAGGACCATACAGGTCTGCCTTGGTAAACGGGGTATTTCGAGGTGAAGACGGGTCAACCCCAACAGGCAGATAGGCTCCAGCAAACAGGACTCTAAAGTACTGCTTGAGGTGGTGACGAAAGCTGCTGTACTGTTCAAGCTTGCCCAGAGGACGGGAACGTGGGGGTTGAGTCATGGTAAGCAATCAAGAGATGGTTGGTGGAATGTAGGATGGAAGAAAAGACGAGGGTGGGAAGAAATCGTCAGTTATTTATACTCAAACCTTGGGAAACCAGGTCTTCCATCTCGGGTTGGCATTTTAAAATAAGACGCAGGCATTTGTGTCAAAACAACTGGTTGAAGCATACGTTGTTATTCCTTGTTTGGCCAATTAATTAATCGATCTCTGGTAATTTACTTATTAAGTTATTTCAGCAAACTGCATCTACGGCACGGAACAGCTTAGTTATAAGGTGGGTTTTTTTCCGAAAGGGGAAGCTGCCGCTATCTCTGTTTATAAGATCGTGGCTTTGAGCCCACGCAGTTTGCAGTTTGCAGTTTAGGGGTATT
Source organism: Magnusiomyces fungicola (assembly GCA_900654225.1). Lineage (NCBI taxonomy): Eukaryota > Fungi > Ascomycota > Dipodascomycetes > Dipodascales > Dipodascaceae > Magnusiomyces > Magnusiomyces fungicola. Next base: position 5,132,854 of record CAACAH010000001.1, read on the forward strand.
GATTGCATCTGACGTCAAACCGAACCTGATTCATGAATAAATAAAAAGGTGGCCATTGCTGCTTTTGAGTGATAACGGGGACACAAGGCACGATATATCTGGTGCAGCGTCACTTATACAAAGCAACCTTGTCAATAAAAAGCAAAAAGCAACGGGTTTGTGAATTGAACTGGTTTGGTTGGGAGCTGGTGAATGTTTTTTCATGGAATCCGAGAAACTAGGCGGGTTTTTGGCAAGGCAGTTTAAAAAAGAGGGCCCAACCGGGAATTGAACCCGGGACCTCTCGCAAATTGCTTAGTAACCCTAAGCGAGAATTATACCACTAAACCATCGGGCCTTGAAATTTCATATCGACTATGAGTACAAGAGTGTTGCTGATTGTTTTAAGTTTCTGTTAATTAGTTGAAAAAAAAACGAAATTCAGTTTTTCTAAATAGACCAATTGAATTTGAATTTCATAAGCTATTAAATACATGTGTCATGTTACTATCACGGACCTTGGCCTCATGTGATATTCATGTGACAACACGGCAACCGGGCCAAGAATGGCTGCACCCGCAACACTCTCCATAATAACGCAAGCTTATTGGCTTCACCCACCACAGCCACAACTTGCAAAGCCGCCACAACGCCAAAGGGAAAAAAAAAAAAAAATTATATTAAAACTGTCATTCAGCCGTGCCTCACCAAAAGATTGCTAAGGTCTGCTATGTATACTTTAAGTGATTATAAAACCAACATTTCATCACGAGGTAATGAACGGCTTTTTGATAATTTTTTTATTTTATTTTTTATTCCTTCAATTTTACTCTTCTGCCTCGTATATTTCCTTCCTTATTTTCTCCCTTCCTTTCCTCTCTGTTTTTCTGCCGTTGTGTCTTTCTTCGTTAGACTCAATTTCAAACCTAACAGTTCATTCTCATATCTTGCTAGCATATTTTTCTTTCTTTCATTTTTTTTTTTTTTTCTGATTCCGGTCCTTTTTCTTCTCTATATGCTTCGACCTCCTTTTGATCGATGACCTATAATATCATGAGCTCTGCTTATGTCCCTGTTGTTGTGATTGGAAACGGCCCCTCTGCCCTTTTCTTATCTTTTCTTCTTTATGGAAACGTTCCTTACTACGATCCCGCAACGAACGGACCCCATCCCGACAGTAGCCTTCACAACCTTTTACTACCATACGTCTATCACGGAAACGAACGGAAATCGCTCCTCGACGCAGTCACCGACGACGCTCTTCTTCAATACATTCGTTTCCGCTATGAATCTTTCTATTCCGTTAATACAAACCCTGTCGCCTTGCTGATTGACACTCTCATTGCATCTGATGAATCTAACTTTGCATCGCTCTCTTCCAAGCAGTCCCGGATATTTTGGTCACAAACGAACCCCACAAAAACAGTTGACCACATAATATTTGGTTCTAGTCCTGCCCCCGGTGGACAATGGACTTCTCCTTCACTCTCTCTTCCCGGTGACACCGACTGCGCAGATTGCTGTGTTGGGGGCAACACCAATGATTCCTCTACCGCGGCCGCCTCGGAGGACCAGAGCGTCACCGATAACTCTGACTCAAACGTAGAGCATTCACTATCCTACGCGGAAATGCTTTCTCTTCCAGGATACTCATTCACAGAGCATTATACTGGGCAAAATGCGCGAGGACAATTAGAGGACTATTCAAGACCAAAACGGCGTGATATTGCTGAATATTATACCGAATACCCACATGCTTTGGGACTATCCAACTCTTTTTGTTCCGGGACGATTGTTTCCACGGTTGATTCGGTCATTCGATCAATACCCGGTAGTTCTACGCCTACTTCAGAACGTGTGTTCATTATAAAGTATATTTATCTGCATTCCCCTTTTGTTGAACACGAGATTGAAGCTTCCTATGTTGTCCTAGCATCTGGAGTCTTTGAGAAGCCTTTGAAACAGCTTCAAAAACTATGTGAAAGTATCCGAAACCAACCACTAGATAGTATACCCATCTATACGAGAACCGATACTCAGTCATCTGAAGAAGAAAATCCGCTAAAAAATGAAAACCCATCAACGAGAACTAGCTCTAGTACTAGTTTAAGCGCATTTAGTAACAACGATAGCACTACACAATACGAGTTTTCGCAGCCGTTTAACGCATCTACTTCTGCGCCACTTTCGCCCATGTACAGTAGTACAACTGGTTCCACAGGCTCTTTAAATGAGGGAATGCCTTTGACTATCCCAAACAAATATGGTGATTCCACCGTATCAATACCCGATTTTATTTCGGCATTTAATGCCTCTGCATCGTCCACAAAAGTTTCTGTCGCTGGAATTTCAAAGGAAGACATTGAAGCAGACATTTTATCAAGAGAGCCTTCTATTTTGATTCCAAAATGCCCACCACAGCAGAACCCCGGAACAATTTTGGTGATTGGTTCTGGAGTCAGTGCGGCCGAGGCGATTAACTGGGGATGCAAAAGGGGAAATGTCATCCATGTATTCCGCTGGTCTGAAGATGAGCCCAGCCCTTTGAAGCGAATGCCAAAGGAAAGCTATGCTGAGTATAATTGTGTCTACCGAATGATGAAGAGGAGCGTCAAACTGCAGAAAAAGGCTTTGGCATTGAAAGATGAAAGTAAAGGTGAAGGTGAAGATATTCAGCATAAACTATCTAACCAACAATTAGATATGATGACAGTCCCTTATTTAAACCACACATATGTGGGAATTGCAAATGCTCAGATTGAGTCGTTTTCACCATGCGGCCGAATAGTTTTAAAGACAGAGGTAGCTGGAACTTTTGGTTCTGGTGCGATTATCGAATCCTCAGTTTCCCATATCAAAATATGTACTGGCCGTTCAGGATCTTTGGAATATTTGTCCCCCAGTGTTAGAAAGTTGGCTGGTCTTCGATCAGTCAATGCTGATCTCGGTTCTGTATCTAAAACCTTTTTGGCTACAGTTTTTGCCAACAAGTCTCACCATAATGATTTATCTGACGAGCCAAGTGATCAAAATGATATGACGTTGGTTGAAAAGATTGACAGTGGATCAGATAGTGATTTGGATCAAAAAGCATCTACTGACAACAAGCTTGAACATGGCTTACATGCCACAGACTCGAATGAAGCAATCCATATTTCATCTAACGAGTTTTTGTCTTGTTGCCCTCAATCACCACAGGTCTTGTCCATTGAGGACAGTATTGCGAGCTCTTCAACAGTTTTGGATCTTACCACCAAGTCGAACACAGATATTTGCCCAGCAGCTTCTTCAGCTTCTTCAGCTTCTCCAACCCTAATTAATGACGAGCAGACTGAATTCGTGTCACAAACTCAAATGAATAATCTTCGACTGGGAAAAGGCTTGTATGCTGTGGGGTCGCTTTCTGGTGAGACTCTTGTGAGATTCATGTTGGGAGGGTGTTTACGCGTTGCACAGGACATTTTGAAACGATGTTCTTAAAATTGATGATGATCATTTACGACTCGATTTACTCTAACTATTTTATTGCAAGTTTTTTTGTTTGTTTTTTCATGTTATGTCCTTTTTTTGTTTTTATGTTTTTTGTATGAATTGTCTTTGATTTTATATTTTGTTTATAGAGATTGCACTTATACGCATTGTGCAAAATATATATTATCTTTGTTAATGTTAGATGTACATCCCTTGTCAATCTGTTGCTACGCTTCAGATTCGTCACTGCTGCTTCATTGTTTACAATTTTCAGCTCAATGTACTCCGGATAGTTCTATAACAAGGTATCAAATTCCTGTGATTCTCGTTTTCATTTAAAGTTACATACCAACTCGTTATAATCACCAGTAAATCATTTGACCTCATTAGCTGGTTTGCATTGCTAAACTGCTAAAGTCTTTCTTTTTTATCCGCATTTACCTCCCTCTTTGGCGATATTTTCACAGAACGGCTGTGTACACAACATGGTGGTGAATCAATAGGAACACGTGAATATAAATCATGTGACCCATGTGACATTCGAGGTTTGTTCTAGAGGGTTCTCGCATAAAAAGTACCTACCCACAAAACTGCTTCTCAAAACTTTCTTCCTTTTTCTCCTCTTTTTGTTCCAACCTCTTGTTATAGATATAAATAATTTGTCACATCCCACTAATTATCGATTTTCAACATCAATTGTTGTCCAAACCCATCTTATATCAACGCTACTTAATAAACCCCTAGATATATTCCAAAATGTCAGCAACTCCAATCAAGCCAGAAGGTAAACAATCATCAAGTAACAATGGGATGGTGTTTTGCCATCCAGTATTTATACATTTGCTTTAAATAGTATGAAACTAACAATAGATTGAATTCAATTATAGTTTTGTGGGCTCAGAGATCCAGTGAGACCGTTCCCGAAAAGAATGTTTTATACATCACCATTGCTGCTGAAGATATCGATGATCCCCATCTTGATTTGACCCCTACCAGCTTACACTTTTATGGTACTAGTGAAGAAGGCCAGAAGTACGATCTTGAGATTGAGCTTTTTGAAGAAATTGACCCTGCTGAGTCTAAGTACAAGCACACTGATAGACATACTGTTGCTGTCCTTAGAAAGGCCAAAGCTCAGGAGGAGTACTGGCCTAGACTTTCCAAAGCAAAGGGAAAGGTCTATTACATCCGAACAGATTTCGACAAGTGGGTTGATGAGGATGAACAGGATGAACAGCCAGAATCGGATGACCCAATGGGTGGTATGGGTGATATGTCCAACTATGGTGGCGAAGGTATGCCTGGTATGGGCGGTATGGGCGGTATGCCTGGAATGGAAGGCCTGGGTGGTATGCCTGGTATGGAAGGCCTGGGAGGTATGGCTGGTATGCCAGATTTTTCAAGTTTGGCCGGTATGGCTGGTATGCCAGGTATGGGTTCTGGTGACTTTGGCGGTAACTCCCAAGAAGAGCTTCTTCAGTCTCTCAGAGCAGATGCTGCTGCTCAAGGCAAGACCTTGGAAGACATTACTAAACAATACAACCCCAAGCCTCCTGCCGACGATGATGGTGTCACTATGACCACCGGACATCTTGGTGAAGATGAAGAGGAGGGAGCCGAAGTGGAAGAGGCTTAAATTTGTTTAACGAGCTTAGCAACCTAATGAATAATTTTTAAATTCTTTTACATCTTTCTTAAAGTGTGAATATAAAAAAAGTGATTACTATTGAAACCGATAAATAGTCCTGTATAAATACAATTTTCAATGAGAGAAGGATTTTAATTCAAGTGTGCCTAGTTTATTTATATATATATACTGTCTAGGCATCAGTAGAGTCATTAAAGTCATTATTTTGTTCACGGATTTCTTCTTGAGAAATATCATCCATACGCTGTTTAAGATCCTCCAAGTTCCAAGCGTTGGCACTGTCGTCATCATCTTCTTCAATGAACTTGCCAGAAAGCAAGAGCTGCTTACCACTGACAACCTTGGCCTTGGATTTCTTAATCTCTTCTTCAGCGGCCTTGATCTTGGCTTCATCTCGCTTCTTCTTCCATTCCGTAAACGTTTCTAAAGTGACAGGAGTGAGCTTCTTGGGGAGCTTTAGACGTTCTGTTTCGATGAAATCATCAAGAGTGATCTTGGGCTGGTCAGCAGCAGCACGCTTCTCGGCAAGCTTTTGCTCCTTGGTCTTGAGAACAAATCCTTCGGGAAGAGAGTGTCGGTATTTACAAGACTCGCCGTTGGGGCATTGCCAAAACCAACCGTACTTGCTGTTCTCAACGGCTTCAATAAAGAACTTGCACACAATGTCGGTTGTAGTGCGTGGGTTTCCGTGCTTTGATAAAATGACCTTCCTTAACTTGTCTTCATCCCATTGATCCATGGTATCAGCTTCGTCCTTTTCTCTATTATCTGTATAAAGATCTCTCTTTTCAGTCTTGCGGATAATATCCAAATCGTGGCTGAATTTACACTTGTTGCCCTTGGGACAGTATCCGTTCTTGAATGCTTGGCATAACACACTCTTAGGATCAACACCAAATGGAACTTTTTGCTGAACAACCTGGCCTAAGAGCTGCAGAGTTTCTAGTTTGGCAGCTTCGGCGGCCTTCTTTTCCGCTAGCCTTCGCTTTTTCTCAGCTTCAGCCTTTTTGTCGGAGGTTTGAGTTTGGGCAGTCACTTGCTTGACATATTCCTGAACCTTTTTGGATTTGTTCTTGTTCTTGAGACCGAATGTCTTGTCGGCAGCGGACTGAGCACGCTTTGATGCCTTTGTCTTGTCGTTATTTTGCTGCTGCTTCTTTGGTGGCATGATGTATTAGAACTTATAGTCGAGTATTAACTTTGAAATGCGACAGGAGAAAAAAAAAAAAAAAACTTTGATGTGGAAAGAACGCTACGCTGAAATGAACAAGTATCAAAAACAGTAGTTTGCTACTAAGATTTGATTGGGTTCAGATGGTGATAAGCCAGTATAAATGAGTGTCGGAAAAAACTGGTTTTCTTGATCCTGTCGACCTGGCTGAAAAAATAAAACGGTAATTAGGATTTTTTCTGATCGTACGTGAAATGCTTTTGAAAAAAAAATTAATAGTACGAGTAAATTGAGAACCGCCTAAAGTACACTTCATCATGCTACCCTAAGCCTGAACTCAAACCCAATTTCCACGTGACAACATATGTAGCGCCTGTTTAGTTTCCGCAAATTAACAGAACCAAAGCAATCATGTACTGATTTGGGTCAGAATTCGCATGTCAACAGCATGACGATATCCATTTTGTGTAATCCTTGATCTGAATTGATTTAATTCATATTAACTCTGTTACCTGTGCTCTATTTCACACTTGTCGTAAAGCTCGTCCAATGGGTTTACCTGTAAAGCAAACTACTACTCCCTCACCGCAACCGCCGCCACACTCCCGGCTGGTGCTGTGTATATTCTTGTTTTCTTTCACTAGCATCACCACCGCCTTCCTCCACCTCTTCCCCTCTGCCTCTCTTTTCTTCTCATCCACGTTAATTGCCGGGTCTTCTTTGGCGGCCGTATACACACATTTGACTTACCCCGGATACATATCCGAGAATATCAAGATGCTTCGTCTCAAAGCTTCTCGACAATTCCTTGCTGTTTCTGCCAAAAACGTATCTCAATCTACACGACTCTCAACAAAAACCTCCCAACCGATCAAGTCGGCCATAGCCTCTGGATCCTCTCCTTCTCAGTCAATTGGTCGTTCCAGGTATTTCGGAACTTCCTCTGTCTTTTCATCTTCAGGGAACAAGCTGTTGCCATCCGTTACTGCTGATTCGCAACAACGAAGATCTCTTTCATCAAGCTCGTCAGCCCGCAGCGGAGGTAGAACCCACCTTCCAGCTTCTGCTTCAGCGTCCAGTCACTTCAACCGTTGGAGTGGAGTTGCCGTTCTCGCAACCTCAATCCTTCTTGCCGGCTCTTACTTTACGTATTACAAGAGACCCTTACCTATTTCCCTTGAATCACCCTTCTCCACTTCTGCGCCCTTTGGACTCCCACGCTCCAGTGCTCATCAAAACAAACAAGCAATTACAATGATGACTCCTCTCCAAGTTTCAGCTCGTCTCAGGGAGCTTGAAGAGTCTTACTTTGTTGATCGAGGTAAGGGTGTTGTGCGATACGATGTCTCCCAATTGCCCTCCAACTCGCCAATTGAAGATGATCGCTCCGAAAAGATTGTCCAGGTTCCTTTACTTACGTCCGATGATGCTACCAACACTCACACGCCTCACTCCAGTGATTGGATGTTTTGGGGTGTCTACGATGGCCATTCTGGCTGGACTACCTCAGCAAAGCTCCGTGACGCCTTGATTGCTTACGTTTTGGCTGAATTGGACAAGGTCTATGTCAAATCTACTTCAGATTCTGTTTACAGACTTGTCCCCTCACCTGAATCTATTGATGGAGCAATCAAGCAAGGTTTCCTGAAACTTGATAACGATATTGTTCACAAGAGTATTGAACGCTTGATGGCCCATCCTGATAAGGCTGGTGCAGCTGAGTATATTGCCCCTGCCCTTTCGGGATCTTGTGGCCTTTTGGCCTTTTACGACACTCATTCTCAAGATCTTCGCGTCGCTGTTACCGGTGACTCTAGAGCAGTTCTAGGCTCTATGAACGAGCAGGGTGACTGGACTGCACTTGCTTTAAGTGTTGATCAAACTGGTTCCAACGATGAGGAAGCAGCCCGTCTTCGTAAAGAACACCCAGGTGAATCATCAACTGTTGTTCGTCGTGGTAGAGTCCTTGGTACTCTTGAGCCTACTAGAGCATTTGGTGATGCCAGATTTAAATGGACCCGCGATATACAGGAAAAGTTGGTGAGATTTTTCTTTGGCAGACGTGTTCCACAAGATTTCCATAGCCCACCATATGTCACAGCTGAGCCTGTTGTCACAACTCACAAGGTTACACCCAAAAATGGTGATTTCTTGGTGCTAGGAACAGATGGTCTTTATGAGTTGCTCACCAACGAGGAGATTGTTGGCCTTGTTGTGCAATGGCTTAATGCTAAAAAGCCAGAGTATTTTAAACAGATTTCTGAGACTATGAAGGAAAAGCACTCTAATAAGTCACTTTGGGGTCGTGTCTTTGGAAGTGGAGGAAGTAGCAGCTCTGAGGTATCTGGTAAGAAAACAAGCGCCAACCATGGAGCTGAGGCTATAATTAAGGCTGAACATTCTGATTTGACAGTCACAGTTAAAGACATTTCTCCTCATCCAGAATCCCAAAAGCAAGCTATCTTACATGGAAACACCTCAGTTTTCACCGTTGAAGATGAAAATATTGCAACCCACTTGATCCGAAATGCTCTTGGTGGTGCTGACATTCAACAAGTTTCCATGCTTGTTAGTATTCCATCTCCCATCTCAAGATCATACCGAGATGATTTGACTGTTACAGTAGTTCTTTTTGGTGATCAGGGTGAGGACAATGACACAGGCTCAGTCCGTGTAAACGAAGAAGGAACTAGAAAGAACCTCAAGACTCATATTAAATCAAAGATATAAAGAAAACCTGAAATACGATCAAATGATAAGAAGCAAGTGTTTGTACTTGTTAGTATATACACTAACATGGAAAGAGATATACCTCAGATACAACTTGCTAAATAATTTACATGAGTGGATAAATTGTTACTTTAATATTACTGTTTGTTAATATATATTTATATAAATTTAATTGCATTTGAATGATTCAAATAATTGGTGAATATATACAGTACGTACTAGAGCTAGTTTTGTGAAATCTGGAAGGGAGGGGCTGGTGACTGGCGCTGTAATAGCCACACCCACCAAATCCCGTTTGTGACCTCTAACGTACGTTGTTATAATACACCACCAACTAGCATAAAACTCCATGGCGATTGAATTGCACCCATTTTTGCGGAATGGTGGAAGGAAGGTTTTATTTACGACTAAGCGACCATCCTTTTAATATTTCCACGCTTACGCGACGTATCAAGTCCTCAGCTATTTGGAACTCTCACCGGTTTGACAGTTATCGCGCACAACTGCAGACCAAGCATATCAATGGGGACTCTCTTCGGCAAGCAAATGAGATAGAATTTCTGTTGTTTGATGCCATACGAAGTTGTAAACTTTTGCATAGAAAAGAAGTGGGCAAAGATAAAGCGCAAATAAACAGATGGAGCCCGACTAATTCACATAACACTCAACTACATCAAAGCAACAAAACATTGCCTTCAAAGGGTTGGAACGTTGAAGTACATGAGAACCGCCCGGTTTTGCCGTTGTTTGTTAATTTGCAATCTGCCACACTGTCGGATTATGGATATGAGTACTACACAAAGTATCTTAGCAAAACGTCACCTGCCACCAATACAGCAAATTCGGATAGGCTATATGAAGCTGGGAATGGAAATGGCTCGAATTATAGTGATGTAACTATTACTGCCACAGGAAGTAGCAGCATGCTAGTCGCAGAGCTCCGAAAAGTAATCCGTTCTTCATCTGATCAGAATCACATACCCAAGGCACAGAGCAAAGCAACAAAGTCAACTTCCGAAGCAAGCAATGTTGATGCCGAGTTTAATACCACAATTTTTAGCCAGTCAAAACCGCTAGACTTACTAGTATCCGTTATGGATAGAAATTCCACCAGACTAACCGCACCAGTTTTATATGAATACCTAACAACTGCTCCATATCCCCCAACTCAACACGCAATAGAGCTGATAAAACAATTCAAAACTAACACATGGATACCTTCTACAACATTCCAACTTCTTGACCGGAAAGTAGTATCAAGTCTGAGATCGGACGAGAATAGTTCCAGTCTGGATCCAAATATTGCATCAGCGGTCAAAGAATTGAGCGAATACAATGCAAAAGGTGGTAATATTTTTACTCGTTTAATCACAAAACTTGGAAGCTATGATAGACACAGATATGCAAATCAACCGGACGACTATAGTCATATAAGTCCAAGACAACAAGGGCTAGAGAAGGTAATAAGGTCTCGTAAATATAAAGATGGACTTACTGTTTCAGATTTCTGTTGGATAGCTATAAGGAATTCAGTGTACAGACAGGAGTTTAATGAAGCATTCAAGCTTGTTGATATTGCGACCAAAGACTCTTACTCACTTACTACCGTTAAAGATGCTGAACCAAGTTGCAATAAAATGCCTAATAAGTTGAATTCATTGCCTGAAATTCATTTCCCTAAATTCACACTGAAACAACGGATGAATATTTTATACGCAAGAATTAGTCGCTCATCATCATTACAGCTTCAAATATCATCTACGTTTTCATTTTTATCATTCATTTCTGCATACCTTGCTTTTCTAAATTTTCCTTTTACCAGTACTAAGTTTAATGTATCTGAGCCATTAACCGACACCATAGCTGCTTCAGCTGACGTGTATTCCTCAACGTATGCATCATTTGCTGGAATCCTCGTGCTGTCTGCCATAGTCTCCTTGTCTCACTCCATGATTTACTTTTACTCCATCGGAGGATCTCTAAGATCGGTTTCGAGAATTACTTCAGCTACACAGAGAGTCAGATGGACACCCGCGACATTATGGCAAGATGTTCTACCTAAAATTATTAAGAATGGAAGTTTCTTTGCTGGATTGACCAATATATTGAGAAGCAGTTGGAATGGTTCACGAGGTTTGGGATCCTTTTTTGTTCCTCCGTGGAGGACTCTGGTTTCGAGAAACTCAAATCCGACACTCAGTAAATCTGGAAGTGAGTTGTTATGTACAGGGCAATCAAAGAGATTGACTAATTTAGAGTATGAGAGGTTGAGTGAACTTGATAGAAAGGTTTTAGAATTGAAGATGGTTGACTACATTGCAGTTTCTTTTGATGAGGTTGCAGATGTGACTGTTGACAATTACCATTTGTTTGGGGAAGCCAAAACTCGCTCAATTACAGATGATTTTGAATCTGTAGATAGCAATGGTAAAAATAAGAGTGATATATTCAAGGAGGAAGATGCATTAAATGAGGACTTGAAGGTTTACCCAGCCTCTGCTATTGACATCAGTACCAGGGAGATTCTACCATTAAGAGATACACACAAATATCGAAATTCCCGTGTGAATTTCACAAAAAAATCACGCAGTGAAAATTTACCTGAAACGGCTTTATTTCGAAAAGGTTCTTCCATTGCAAAGTCGCGTGCTCAAACAGTTTTGATGGAGCAATTGATCAAAAGAAACATGAGAATAAAAGAAACATCTCAAGAAAGGCTGTTCAATGAATATTGGACATTCTCTGGAGAGAGTTATGTCTGGGTAGAGCCTGATCAAGACCCAAGTACCAATATTCTCAGAAGGTTACGTTATTGTCAAAAATGGTAAAGTTGGGGGAAATTCTTAAGGGCTTGGAACACAATTTGTGGAAATATGTAATCAATATTGTAGTTTCTATGAACTTTAGCTCGAAGAATCAATGGTCTTAGACTGTCAAGAAAGTTGGCGGTATTAGTCACTTTTTAGTGATATATCCAACTTTATTTCTGAGGGTAGAGAAATGCCAGTCCTTGAAATCACTCAATAAAGGATGTCAAGGTAGCCATGTCTCAAAGTTCAGAAATATGAGACATTTCAATTGGCTTCTGTGAAGTCCAGACCTAATCCAATTTGATTGCAGTTGCGCTTACACGAAGAAATAGACGGATAAAAAACTTGCATACAATTGACATTGGATAAAATGATTATCCTCAGAGGAGCAGTCTTCAAGTCTCTCAAGGCTGATTGCTTTCTCCGAGATTTATAAATATTTATTTTTGGCATATGCATTTGCTTGGAGGATAGCCCAGAGTTTCTCATTTGGAGAAAACGCTTGTCAGCGAACATGGTGGGTCGAAGAACGTCGGGTCACCTCATCCTTCTCCGACATGAAAAGTCTAACAGAGTGCTTTTCCGACAATCTATAGGCCATTTTAATAAGCCTTGAGACTTGCGTAATGTGGAGATTGTCTGATAGAGTTAGCCTGGTTGTACAAAAGCCATACACGGCTCCTAGACGGGTTTTCAAAGCAAGATAGTAACAGTTATTATTTATACAGAGAGCGCCTGTGTTTTTTGGTATGCGGTATGGCCATTCAGGTCAATAATTCCCAAGTTCTTAATGGGTTGATATCGAATTTCCTGACTAATAGCCATTTTTCTTTTAATAAACAAAATTCGTGACTAAGCTTTCACTCAAGACCGTATACAGAGCAGCATGTTTGAAGATATTTGCTTTGTATTAAACTGTTCGTACGCTCATGATAATTTAGAGACGAGACAAAATGAAATACTAAAGTTATTTACGGACAAACAAGAAAGATTTTAAATCTTCATGTGCAAAATATGAACATAATTTGTAAAGCATATATTCAAATTTTTTGGAGCTATAAATGCTTTGTTAGTGAAATAAGAACCAATAAACAAGGGTTATGAAAGAAAAAAGTCATGTAAAAAAATACGACAGGGTTATAGCATTAAAAACACATGAAAAACCTTAATGACCCAATGCTAAAAGTCTACATCACGTGAACAGAAAAACGGTGGCGGTTGCCAAACGTATACACGGGGTTCTTTGCATATAGTCCATGCATCGGGTTTTGACAGGTTTAATTTGACGGCACCTAAGACTCACTATTGATGAAAATTAGGTTATATTCAACTCGATAGGCGGTGCACATACTGACTTTTACAATATGGATTGAAAATACCTAATCTGTGAATTAACAAGGGTCTGAAAAATTGCTAGTAGTTCAAGTTTCAGACTATCCAAAAAGCCAAAGACTATTTTAGCTCATGTAAGAGGAAACTTATTCCATGACTCGTATTCCTTCCATAAACAGAAGGCTTCTAGAAGAGTACTGGTTACCAAAGCACTGTTTTCGGATGGTACGTTTAAAACAAGAAGCTTCTTATAGAATTCCAGTTTGTTTAAAAAAAAGAAAATAATCTTCTAATTGCAGCTAGCATGGGCACTTCTGTCAAATTGTGTTTATGATCCAATTAGATGATTTTATCCAATAATACTGATGACCACCATACCATATTGAATAGCATGTGAAATAACTTTTTGAGCATATAACCCCAGTCCAATTTCCATGTGCTGCTTACCAATCCAGCCTTACTTTCCATTTTTAGCTTCTTCTTTTTCATGTGTTAGCGATATGATAGCCCGGTTAGGACTCTAGAAGCACGCTTTCTCCGTAATAATGCTCATATCGTGATAACCATATGACATAGAATGTACTTCTGCAATACACTACGTGTTAGATTTAAATAAAATATCACTTAACTTCTGCTTTAATAGGACTTGTTGAAAAATTAGTTTATTTTCGTATAAATCTGTATACCTGTTGAAAGTTGTGTTAGCTCTTGATTTTTGGTGCGTTTCCCCAAGAATCCTATATAAAAGTTTTCTTTCTGTAAATATATACATACAACATGCTATGTAGGTATATTACATATTTATTCCACCTCCAACACCATGCTAGGGATGTATGGAGTTTGACCGTTTCTTTCCATTTTATTCTCTATAGATATGTGGTTTTGTCCCATATTATGGAAATCACAAAAGATTGCTCTGTAGTACAATTCCTGAGTTTGGAGAGGTTTAGTTATCCAAACGATGTTGCCATGTGATAAATATTACACACTTTCGGGATTCCACTTCCCATGCGCTACTCTAATTGCTAAATATATTATTTATTCAAAGCTATGACCTATGTTTTATAAAAAATATGTCATTGTGAAAACATATCAATCATGATTTGAAGGCTTAATTTCAGTACAAAGAAGTTTACAATTGTTATGTTTAAAAGAATAATAGTCACATACTAGGGTAGGAGGACCCACATATTACAATGAGACATCAATAACAATATGAAATATGCATTCATGAGTAGTTGCTGATCAGTACAACATCAAGTCTAAAGTAATCCATTTGTAGGTGAAAGAATGAACTGTCGGGTTTTAGCGACCAAAAAATCTGTTGTTTTAATTTGTACTGGTCATTATAATGTAATGCCGATCCTAGTATTATAATTCCAAGAGAATGAAAGATTACAAGAATGAAATTTTTTCAAAGGGCTCAGCAAGCTAATATGATTTTCTTCTTTGTTTTCTCACGTACTCTTATGAAATAGAGTTGTTGTAAAGTAATTTGCAGTTAGACAATTCTAAAAGTTATCTGAAAGAGTAGCGAGCAATTGCACCTTGTTGACCCTGGGACTTGAGAAAGAAAGAAAGATTTGCCGCACAACACTTGTGCTCATAATCTTGTTCAACCTTTTATTCACTTATTGATATTGTTATGCTATTTAAAGAACTCGGCAGTAGAAGGGAATAGCAATTCATTCATATATATTCAAATATATACAAGTATGCCCATTACTTACCTCCTGATCAGCACTATCAGGAACTATACCAAATTTCCTTGTATGCTTTAACACCCTGATCAACAAAATCAAAAACAAAACTGACTCTTAGCTGTGGCTTTATAAAATGTTCAAAAGTTTTCTTGTCTTCATTTAAGTCTGATCTCCGTGATTACTACACCTAAAACACAGCAATTCCTTGTTTTTCTTATTAAAAGCTGCTAGTATACATAATCATCCTTTTGCATGCTCTTTTATATATCTCTTGGAGATTTTGGAAAGCGTTTCAATTTAGAAATATTCTAATAGAAGATCTTATTCAAAATTATAGTATTTTTGGACTTTTATTACTCATAACATCTTGTATATAATCCAAATTTTATTGAATATATACAGACTAGAGTGCAACCTTTTTATTAGAGCTTTATTCACCATAAAGGCTGACAAATTCCACTTTTTGTGAAGTTTATTAGCTATCCATTGGGGATGTAAATACCCTGACAAAACAGCTGAATTTTAAATATTATTAGCTTATTTTTTTAATCAAGTATATATGTATATATTAAATCAGATGTTTGAAAATTAATAAGGTATGACTGACATGCTACACAAAGCTTGCTAATAGCTATTTAAATAAAGTGGGCTGTAAACTGCTGTTATTTGCTAATCTCACATGAACAGGGTTATTCCAAGAGACCTAAACTTTTAACAAGGCAAGCGTAATCTCTTTGAAAGATTGAAGAGCACTATTAATAATAGATGGACAATGGTATTCAACATTAATTAAATGAGAACTGCCACGACTAATCATAGACAGAAAGTTTTGGGCATCAATGGAGGTTTCTAAATAAATAAAAGGTAACTTTTAGGATAGTTTCCGAACTATACCACTTATTAGACAAGTACTTAGTTTAACAGATATCTAGGGCGAAACCTGAATTCCCTTTTTACTTTAAATCCACGCTATCAGAAACCTATACGAAAGTTTCCTTCTATGCAAATAAGAAAGAACATGGTGTTGGCTCAAATTCTACAAAGTATAAAATACGGCTGGATATTATCATTGCTCGGAAGAAACCCTGTAAAACGGGTATATACATTATAGGAACTTGCATCGAAAGAAGTGGTAAGTATCTGCCGAGGGTCTTCCACAACGACTGTTAGAGTTTATGGGTAAATACCTAAATACCATTTTTCAACAATTCTGGAAAAGGACTAAAGTATTTGAGAATCCAGAAAAGGAAAATTCACGTCAGGGTGCTGAAAACGATCAGTAGTATTTGTGGATCATATTTTTATAAAAGGGAGTGAGAGATTCACTCATTCTTTAAACAGTTATTAGGCTCCTCAGCAAAAATCCGTTCTAAGCGGGGATTTTTGCTGAAGAGCCTAATAGTTGTATATTATGTATAACCATTTAATTAAAACAACAAAAGGATTTTTTCATCCTGCTTACTAAGTACGACAACAATAGACTAAGTGTGCAAACCTCAAGAAACGAATCCAATGGAGGGATAACCGCTACTCTGCAAAGCAATGTTTTCATATGAACAGTCTCTCTTATTCTTTCGCTGAAATCAGTAATAGAATGTAATTCACATAATATTTTGCATCGTGCTCATGTATCGAATTCTATCACTAACTAAAGTGTGACGGGAACCTTATTTTTAAGGTTGTGTCAAGGTTTCCACCCTCGTTTCCATCCAATTGCCAATTCCGTTGCCAATATTAGCAAATATCAAAAGATGGTTTTGACATTAGCAGCCTCCTATGGTTATATTATCACAGCTTAGGAAAACATATAGCAATAACGCCAATATAAAAAAGAAAAAGAAAAGGGTTCATTAAACAATGATTATTGTCAGTATCATCTATAATAAGGCAACATAAAAATTTAGTGTGAAAGAAAACATAATAAAATTTATATATATATATATAAGTAAAAACCTGTTCCTTTGCAGATTCCCTTTCTGATTTCTTCACACTTTTCTTTTCGTCCCATTTTTATCCTCATTGTCTGTTCCTTTATTTATTTACTTTTCATTATATACCATCGTTAGCTGAAAAGTACAGAGAAACTCGAAAGGTAAGTAGTTAATATTCAACTTCAGCTTCAACTTCAATACCCAACCTAAACTAACTCATCTTATCAGAAATGCTGATAAAACCTCTTATTTTGGCAGAGCTAATATTAACAGCAGTTGCTGTAAGCTTGAATGCCACAGTTTCCCCTTCACAAGGCACAGCAATTGAAGCTCCAGCTGCTTTTGGCACTGCTATTTCTCCAAGTGCTACAAGTACTCCAGCTTGCTTTGATCCAAGTAATGCTTCTCAGTGTAACAGTATCTGTAGTACTGCCGTTAGTCAATACGATGTTCTCGACAGTACATGCAACGTTGACAGCGATCTAGCTATTCTTTTGCTGGAATGTTACTACTGTATGGTAGCCGAAAAAGTAGACACCCCAACCCAGGTACAAAATGTTCAATATTTGTATGCTTATTTAGTTGGGTGTCCTGAGTCTGTGAATACATACATTGATAGTATCACTTTCTGCCCATCAAGTACTAGCTTTACAGCTCCAACATGCTTCAACCAGGATAATGTTCCAGAGTGTGTTAGCATCTGCAGCTACGCTATTAGCGAATATGCGTCGTTCGAATCTACAGCTGAAAACAAGTGTGACATTACCGAAGAACTTGGTGTTTTGTTACTGGAGTGCCACTACTGTGATCAAGCTAATAACCGTACTGATTTACAAATGTTTTTCGATATTGGAGGAATCCAAAATTACGTTGACAACTGTCCCAACTACCTTGATTATAATTCATTGATTCAATCCGACTGTGCAAGCACTACCTCATTTACTGCTACTACAATAACTCACATAACTACCTCATCTCCTACCACCTTTTCAAAAACTACAACGGCTTCTCAAGTAATTTCTACCACTTCCACTGTTAGTATCAGCTCCACCACCCCCACTATTGCTTCAGCCTCTAGGAGCTCCACTGCTTCTAACAGGAACCCTACTGCCAGCATCACTTCCAGCACTTCCAGTGCTTCCAGTGCCGCGGCCTCTGAGAGTTCCACAACTTCCAAAACTACTGCTTCTGGTACCACTACTGTTCCAAGTGCTACAAGCACTTCAGCTTGCTTCGATCCAAGTAATGCCACCCAATGTAACAGTACTTGTATTAGCGCTGTTAGTCAATACGAAGTACTCAACGGTGAATGCAACATTGACAGTGATCTAGCTGTTCAATTACTGGAGTGTTACTACTGTATGGTAGCCGATGAAGCAGACCTCCCAGTTGAGGCGAAAGATTTCCAGTTCATTTATTATTATTTAGACGAGTGTCCTTCAGCCATAGATACTTACATTAGCAGCATTAATTTCTGTCCATCAGCAACTACCAGCTTTGTAGCTCCAACACCCTTCAGCGAGAACGATATTCCAGAGTGTGTTAGCATCTGCAACTATGCTATTAGCGAATATGCGTCGTTCGAATCTACAGCTGAAGACAAATGTGATGTCACCGAAGAACTTGGTGTTTTGTTACTGGAATGCCACTACTGTGACCAAGCTAATAATCTTACTACTTTACCTTTGTATATTGATACTGAAGGAATCCAAAATTACATGGATAACTGTCCCAACTACATTAGCGACTACCATTCCTTGGTTCCATCCAGCCGTTCAAGCATATCCACTGCTACTACTGCTACTACTGCTACTACTGCTGCTAGTACTACTACAACTCACACAACCCATACGATTATTTCCTCTCCTACCACCATCTCAAAAACTACAACGGCTTCTCAAGTAATTTCCACCACCTCCACTGTTGTTTCTAACTCTAGGAGCTCCACTGGTTCTAACACGGACACTTCAACGAGCATTATTTCCAGCACTTCCAGTGCTTCCAGTGCCGCGGCCTCTGAGAGTTCCACAACTTCCAAAACTACTGCTTCTGGTACCACTACTGTTCCAAGTGCTACAAGCACTTCAGCTTGCTTCGATCCAAACAATGCCACCAAGTGTAACACCATCTGTAGTACTGCCGTTAGTCAATACGAAGTACTCGACGGTGCATGCAACATTAACAGTGATCTAGCTGTTCTTTTACTGGAGTGTTACTACTGTATGGTAGCCAATGAAGCAGGTCTCTCACTCCAGTCACAAGATTTCCAACATGTTTATTCTTATTTAGCTTCGTGTCCTTCGGCCATAGAACTTTTCATTGATGATGTTACTTTCTGTCCATCAGCAACTACCAGCTTTACAGCTCCAACATGTTTCAATCAGTTGGATACTTCAGAGTGTGTCAGCATCTGCAACTATGCTATTAGCGAATATGCGTCGTTCGAATCTACAGCTGAAAATAGATGTGACGTCACCGAGGAACTTGGTGTTTTGTTACTGGAGTGCCACTACTGTTATCATGACAATAATGGTGATAGCTTACCTATGGTTTTGGATTATCTAGGAATGCTAAATTACATTGAAACCTGTCCCAACTACCTTGATTACAATTCGTCGATTCCATTCAACTGTGCAAGCACACCCACTTCTACTGCTACGACTACTACTACTACTACTATTCCAAGTGCTACTAGCACTCCGGCATGTTTTGATCCAAGTAATTCCACCGAGTGTTTTAGTACCTGTTTTGCTGCTATTAATCAATACGGATTTTTCAGCTCTACATGCAACGTTGATACTGATCTAGGTGTTCTTTTACTGGAATGTTACTACTGTATCTTAGCTGATGATGTATCCAGCCCAATCGAAGAACAATTTGGCGCACACGTTTTCATGTATTTTGGTGACTGTCCTGGTGCCCTGGATACTTACATTGAGGATGTTACTTTCTGTCCATCGGCAACCACCAGCTTTACCGCTCCAACACCCTTCAGCGAGAACGATGTTCCAGAGTGTGTCAGCATCTGCAACTATGCTATTAGCGAATATGCGTTGTTAGAATCTACAGCTGAAAATAAATGTGACATTCCCAAAGAACTTGGCGTTTTGTTACTGGAGTGCTACTACTGTGATCAAGCCAATAACCATGCTAATGAAACTTTGTTTTATGACACTTTAGGAATCCAAAATTACGTTGACAACTGTCCCAACTATCTTGAATACAATTCATCGATTCCATTCAACAGTGCAAGCACGTCCACTGCTGCTACTACAACCACTCACACAACTACCTCATCTCTTACCACTGGCTTGACAACTACAACTACAGTTACTTCTTCCACTTCTTCAGTTACCGGTACTTCTAGAAGCTCTATTACATCTAGAAGCTCTACTACTTCTAGAACTGTTTATACTACCAGCAGTACTTTTATTACCAGTAGTGTTCATACATCCAGCAGCTCCCCAGTCTTGACCGTCACTAGTAGCTCTACTTCAAGGCCATCCACGACTTTTAGTACAGTCACAAGCTCTGGCAGTACTTCCACTTCTACCAGAGTTACTATCTCTAGAAGCTCATCTACTACTTCATTGACCACAATCGTCCCTAAATCTAGCAGCTCTTTAGATTATACCACTGCTAGTGCTTCCGGTAGTACTTTAACAAGTTTAGCTGCT
The DNA here is from genome assembly GCA_900654225.1 of Magnusiomyces fungicola. Lineage (NCBI taxonomy): Eukaryota > Fungi > Ascomycota > Dipodascomycetes > Dipodascales > Dipodascaceae > Magnusiomyces > Magnusiomyces fungicola. The sequence goes on from CAACAH010000001.1 coordinate 5,153,306, forward strand.
TCTAGCACTACTTCAACAACCACCGTCTCTATAAGTTCTAAGAGTGTTCCTGCACCCAAAATAGCTTATACTTCAACAACTATTCTTGGCACCAGTACTACTACTACTAAGGCTAACACGGTCGTTGACCCCAATAGTTCTGTAAAAGCCAATTCGATAACCAGCAGAAGTATCCTCACAACCACAAGTGTTTCTTTGATCCCCATCAGCTCAACCTCAACTACTTCTTTGGGCTCTGCTAGCTCTACTTCCTCAGGTAATACGGCCAGATCTTCTACTAGCTCTGTTTCCTCAGGTAATACAGTCAGATCTTCTACTAGCTCTACGTCCTCAGGTAATGGGGCCAGATCTTCTGCTACCTCTACTTCTTCAGGCAATACTATCAGATCTTCCACCTCTTTAGATCCTGCTAGCTCTACTTCCTCAGGTAATGGAGCCAGATCTTCTACTAGCTCTGTTTCCTCAGGTAATGGGGCCAGATCTTCTACTAGCTCTGTTTCCTCAGGTAATGGGGCCAGATCTTCTACTAGCTCTGTTTCCTCAGGTAATACAGGAAGATCCTCTGTTAGCTCTACTTCCTCAGGTAATGGGGCCAGATCTTCTGCTAGCTCTGTTTCATCAGGTAATACTGTCAGATCTTCCACTTCTTTAGATCCTGCTACCTCTACTTCTTCAGGCAATACTATCAGATCTTCCACCTCTTTAGATCCTGCTAGCTCTACTTCCTCAGGTAATGGGGCCAGATCTTCTGCTAGCTCTGTTTTCTCAGGTAATACTGTCAGACCTTCCACCTCTTTAGATCCTGCTAGCTCTACTTCCTCAGGTAATGGAGCCAGATCTTCTACTAGCTCTGTTTCCTCAGGTAATGGAGCCAGATCTTCTACTAGCTCTGTTTCCTCAGGTAATACAGGAAGATCCTCTGCTAGCTCTACTTCTTCAGGCAATACTATCAGATCTTCCACCTCTTTAGATCCTGCTACCTCAACTTCTTCAGGCAATACTGCCAGATCTTCCACTTCTTTAGATCCTGCTACCTCTACTTCCTCAGGTAATACAGTCAGATCTTCTACTAGCTCTACGTCCTCAGGTAATGGGGCCAGATCTTCTACTAGCTCTGTTTCCTCAGGTAATACAGGAAGATCCTCTGTTAGCTCTACTTCCTCAGGTAATGGGGCCAGATCTTCTGCTAGCTCTGTTTCATCAGGTAATACTGTCAGATCTTCCACTTCTTTAGATCCTGCTACCTCTACTTCTTCAGGCAATACTATCAGATCTTCCACCTCTTTAGATCCTGCTAGCTCTACTTCCTCAGGTAATGGGGCCAGATCTTCTGCTAGCTCTGTTTTCTCAGGTAATACTGTCAGACCTTCCACCTCTTTAGATCCTGCTAGCTCTACTTCCTCAGGTAATGGAGCCAGATCTTCTACTAGCTCTGTTTCCTCAGGTAATGGAGCCAGATCTTCTACTAGCTCTGTTTCCTCAGGTAATACAGGAAGATCCTCTGCTAGCTCTACTTCTTCAGGCAATACTATCAGATCTTCCACCTCTTTAGATCCTGCTAGCTCTACTTCCTCAGGTAATGGGGCCAGATCTTCTGCTAGCTCTGTTTCCTCAGGTAATACTCTCAGATCTTCTACTTCTTTAGATCCTGCTAGCTCTACTGATTTAGCCACCTCAACATATCCTGCTGACCCTATTTCCTCTACATCAGGAACTGGCACCGGCTCTGGACCTAGCACCGGACCTCGTACTAGTACTTCTTCAGAAACTGGTTCTGGTTTCAATTCGGGCTCGGAAAATTCCTCCGGAACTGGCTCTAGTTCAGATTCAGATTCAGGCTCAGGCACTTCCTCTGGAACTGGCTCGGGCTCCAATTCTGGAACTTCGTCAGGAACTGGTTCAGGCTCTAATTCGGGCTCGAACAATTCCTCCGGAACTGGTTCTAGTTCAGATTCAGGCTCAGGCTCAGGCATTTCCTCTGGAACTAGCTCGGGCTCCAATTCGGGCACCTCCTCAGGAACTGGTTCAGAAACTGGTTCTGGCTCCAATTCAGGCTCAGGCACTTCCTCTGGAGCTGGCTCGGGTTCTAGTTCAGGTATCTCCTCAGGAACTGGTTCTGGCTCTAATTCAGGATCGAACAATTCCTCCGGAACTGGCTCTAGTTCAGATTCAGATTCAGGCTCAGGCTCAGGCATTTCCTCAGGAACTGGCTCGGGCTCCAATTCTGGAACCTCCTCAGGAACTGGCTCAGGCTCTAATTCGGGCACCTCCTCAGGAACTGGTTCAGGCTCTAATTCCGGAACCTCCTCAGCCTCTAGCTCAGGCACTTCCTCTGGAACTGGCTCGGGCTCCAATTCTGGAACTTCGTCAGGAACTGGCTCAGACTCTGGTTCTAGTTCAGGTACCTCCTCAGGAACTGGTTCAGGCTCTAATTCAGGAACCGCATCTGGAACTGGCTCGGGCTCTAGATCAGGCACCTCCTCAGGAATTGGTTCAGGCTCAGGCTCTAATCCTGGAACTTCGTCAGGAACTGGATCTAGTTCAGGCTCAAGTCCCTCTTCAGGAACTGGCTCTAGTACAGGCTCAGGCACTTCCTCAGGAACTGGTTCAGGTTCAGGAGCTAATTCTGGCGCAGGCTCATCCTCAGGAAGTAGCACGGGCTCTGATAATTCTGGACATGGTACCAGTACTAGTGAGCCTGAATCTGTTGAAACAAATAGCCCAAATAGCCCTACCAACCCACAGCAGCCCTCTTCACAATCTGAAGAAATCAATCAATCCAATTCTGCTTCCTCACTGACTCATATCTCGTTCCTAACTATTGTCTCCATATTTGTTTCTATTTTCTTTGTGTGATGTTAGTTGTTGCTAATTGACTGTATATTTATTCCCGAATTGTTTCTGTAAACTTAATAATAATTGAATGATAAGATATAAAATTAATTATGCCCTAATCGACACTGTAATTGATACTAAAATTAATTGAAATTGATTATAGTTTATTGAATTTTTCACGATAAAATTGTACATTGAATCCAGTATTAGTTTTTACATCAAACACATGACATACAAAACTCCGACTTGAATTTGGGTTGAATAACATGTAGTGGTTGGGTAATCTAGTAAAACTTGGAATAAAATAACTCTGATATGATGTTAAATAAAATTGGTATACCCGACAAATAAATGTGACACATGAGAAAATGATCAGCGATAGAAATAAGTATGGGACGCCATAGCGACATGCTGTTACCCTCCTTTTTCACAAGACGGTCTATGGCTGGCAGATTGGTTACAAGTTATGTAACAACGTCTACTGAACGCGAGTTTGTATGTTACAAGTTGATAAATAAATAAATAAACAAACAAAACAAAACAAAACAAACATTTCTTCTATGCCTTCTTTTTCCTTTCCTCCCTTTTGAATAATAGTTTTTTACAAAATAATATTTTGATAACCGCAAACAATTTTTTTGAAAGTCAGCAAGATAAATTTAATAAGCATTCAATATGAATTCGGTATTACCTTCGATAAAGATCAATGTCAATTATGGGGCGATGAAGGGTACGAAAAACAGTTGTTTTAAAGTCAATTGAGTCTACAATTATTTTTGAAATTATTATGTTAATAACTCTAACATTGTTGATATTAGATACTTTTGAGAAGTTCCTAGGGTCCTTCAAGGGAAGTTCGGAAGATGCCTCAATGTCCGGTGCTGATGAAATCGAGCCTGGCCCTAAATATATGACGATACTACAACGAGTTGCCAATCGTGAACTTGATACCATTCTAATTGAGCTTGACGACTTGAAGTTATACCTAGAAAACCAAAATATTGAAGATGGATACACAGGAAATCGAGCCTATCTCACTTCTACTTCAAATTATATCAATGAGATTGTTAAAAATACGGCACATTACATTGAGCTTTTTTCTCAGGCAGTTGACGATGTTTTACCTGAAGCTACAGTTGACATTGATTATACATCGTCTGTGATCGATGTCATTTTAAACCAGAGACGTCAACGAAATGAAAGAGTACGACAAGAAGCAACAGCCCAAAACGCGGCAATGGCACAAAACAACGCGTATGGTGTTCCAAGTGCTGATTTCGCCAATCAAAATAACAGCGAAATCCCTTTTGGAACTGAGGGTGATACTTTCCCACCTCAACTTACTCGAAGATACTGCTTATATATCAAGCCTCCTAGTGAAAAATCTGAAATGCCAGTCAAAGCTCTTGCTGTTCGAGATATGAAAGCTGAGTACATTGGTAACTTGATTACTATTAGAGGCATTGTAACCAGAGTTTCCGATGTTAAGCCTTCTGTTCAGGTGAATGCTTATCGTTGTGACAAGTGTGGTGCTGAGAACTTTCAAGAGGTAAAGTCCAAAAACTTTATGCCATTATTAGAATGCCGTTCTAGAGAGTGTATTACCAACAAAGTGAAGGGAAAACTTTACATGATTGCTAGAGCATCCAAGTTTATGGCTTTTCAGGAGGCTAAAATTCAGGAACTATCAAATCAAGTTCCGATTGGTCATATCCCTCGTTCAATTTCAGTTCACCTTACTGGAAATATTGTCAGATGCGTCTCACCTGGTGACATTGTTGATGTCGCAGGTATTTTTACACCAATTCCAATTTCAGGATGGAGGGCTGCCAAGGGTAATGCGCTTCTTACTGAGACGTACATTGAGGCTCAATCAGTCCAACATCACAAGAAGCAATATGAAGAATTGCAATTGACACGAGAGCAATTAACTCAAGTTGAGACTCTTCACCAAGATCCTGATATGTATGAAAAACTTGCCAAGTCAATTGCTCCAGAAATTTATGGTATGGAAGATGTGAAAAAGGCATTGCTATTGTTACTGGTAGGCGGTGTCACAAAAGAAATGGGTGATGGTATGAGAATTCGTGGTGATATTAATATTTGCTTGATGGGAGATCCTGGTGTGGCCAAATCTCAATTACTGAAATATATTACCAAGGTTGCACCTAGAGGTGTGTATACCACGGGTAGAGGTTCATCTGGTGTCGGTTTGACCGCTGCGGTTATGCGTGATCCTGTCACAGATGAAATGGTTTTGGAAGGCGGTGCCCTGGTGCTTGCTGACAATGGTGTCTGCGCCATCGATGAGTTTGATAAGATGGATGATTCAGATCGAACAGCAATTCATGAAGTCATGGAACAGCAAACTATATCCATTGCCAAAGCCGGTATATCTACCACTTTGAATGCACGTACATCTATTCTGGCTGCTGCAAACCCATTGTTTGGCCGATACAATCCCAAGCTTTCACCAGTAGAAAATATCAATTTACCTGCTGCTCTTCTATCACGTTTTGATTTAGTTTTTCTGTTACTGGATAAACCTGATCGCCAAAATGATGAGAGATTGGCTCGCCACGTTGCCTATGTTCACATGAATGGTGACAGTCCACATATGGATTTTGATCCAATTCCTCCAGCAGTCATTAACCAGTTTATTTCCAGAGCCCGACAACATCGACCAACGGTACCTGAGGATGTTGCGAACCAGGTTGTGTCCGCTTATGTCAAGATGCGACAAAGTCACCAGAGAGAAGTCAATACCATTCGTCAGTTTTCCCATGTTACTCCACGATCGTTCCTTGGTATTATGCGATTAGCTCAAGCACATGCTCGTCTCCGTTTCAGTTCAGTTGTTTCATACGGTGACGTTGAGGAAGCCTTGCGATTGATTGACGTGTGTAAGGCTAGTTTGGCACCAGATGACACTGATCGACAAAACTACCACTTGGATAACGACCCTACATCTGTCATTTTCCGCACTATTCGTGATATGGCTCTTAATGGCACCACACGGGTAAGCTCTTTGGACATTGAAGATATTAAAGAAAGAGTGTTTGCAAGATCGTTTACTTTGGAACAGCTTAATGAGACTTTTGAAACATATACGGAACTGGGATCATGGCAGATTACCGAAAATGGAACACAGTTGGTTTGGTTATTGTAAATTATTACAAAGATTCAATTCTTTGATTTCTTTTTTTGTGTCTAATTTTTTTTATATATATATAATGTATTTTCGTATTTGTATCAACTTTTTTTATTATTATTTATAGACGTTACTAATTTTGAATTTTTTTTCCAATTTATTTCGTTTCTAAACAACAAACAAAATGTTTACAAATAAATCCATTATACAAAAAGGCCATTTCTTAATTGAAATGAGTTACAAACAAGGTAAAAAAAGAGCGAAAAGAAAAAATAATAATAAACGAGTTACAACATTCAATATAACAGGCAAGGGTATTCAAAAAAATAAAATAAGAAAAGTATGCTAATCCTAAATTAACAAATTTATTTCAAGGCCATAAGTGCACCGACAAAAGAAAGAATCAAACGAGATCTGACTTCGTTAATATCCTCAGGAACCAAGAATATCAGGGCACCAAGCTTACGAGCAATAGAAATGGCAAGCTTAGCATTAGCAAGTCTTTCTTCATCGGTACGACCAGGAGTAACAAGATCATAGTCGACATAACCGGGCTTAAGACCGTTAAGAACATCTAACAAGAAAATACCAGTAGCAAGGCTGGGGTCCTTGAAGGATCGTGCAGTAGAGCTCTTTCCTCCCTTGCGAGCCTGCTCTTGGGCCCACTTAATGATATCGGTATCAGAAAGTTCACGGCCACCCTTAGAAAGAGAATGAAGTGTAGCAATAATATTCTTTCTCATCAATTGCCAAACGAGAGCCAAAGTAAGAGTCTTCTGACCGTCAGTAATATCGGCACCTTCAATACCAACAAGAGAAAATCGATTCTCCTTTCCAAGATCGACAGCATAGTTGGTATTTTCAATGGCCTTAAAACGAAGCATTTCATTACCATTTTGGGGAGGCTTGTTGACATGCCTGGGGTTAACAGATCCTGGAATAACCTTCTCAAAAGCCTGTAACAGAACAGTACCATCCTTGAGATCTTCAAAGAGAGAAATAACTGGTGGGTTGACATCAAGAGAGTTGAGCCAAAGAGTAAAGACACGAGCTTCACGCTCACCTTCAGCATCAAAGTCTTCAATTTCAATCTTATCTTCCTCAGTAATGGGGTCCAAACCAGGATAGGTATTGAAGAGGTGGGCAACAAAGGCCAAGTTAAGCTTGGGGTTACCAGCAACAAGGGCAGTGGGAGTCAAATACTTGCGGGCTCCAATCTTTTCGGCATTGTCGAGAACTTGTCCAGCGCGCTTAAGAAGATCCTTGGTGTCAAGAGGAGCAAGAGAGCAGTGTTCTGGGACAAGCTGGTTAAGTAGAACGGTATAGTTCTCAGCATCTGAAACATCCTTTGAAAAGTTATTAACGCGTCGAGGCCAGTTAGCAGCTTTGAGGTGGAAGTTGAACCAACGGAGCAAGATCTGCTCCGGTGGGAGACGAAGGAACTGCTCAAGAGTCTCATCTTCCTCAAGGAGTCGGTATAATTCAGGATGGAGCTTAATATCAATCTTGCTAAGCAAACCACGTCTAATAACTTGCCAAATGAGACCAAGAACCAAGTGTTCTCTACCCTCAATAATATCCTCAGCATGGACATTAACAACAACACAACCAATACCTTTAGCAGAATTAATAACAACATTGGCGTTTTCAGTCATAGTGAAGGTATTCAAAGACTTGCCCTTCTTGGGCTTGTTCAAAATACGGGTATCAATGGTGTCGGGAACGGAGTCATTGATAAGCTTGGAAAGAATAAGACCGTCACGGGCCTCATCAAAAATCTGGAACGTGTCTGTGGGGATAGGAAGTCTGTCACCAATATCTGGATCACCAGCAAGAACAGAGTTAATGTGGTGTGTAAATTCAGTTTTCTCTTCTTCGTTAATGGTATGAGTAGTGCCAGTGGAGGAACCTGAAACCTGGACATTAGAGGCTGAGCGTTGGTGGCCAGGCACATTATCACCGCTGCCAGAGGCGGACCGAACACGGTTGCCGAATTTAGGAATACCGAGGGAGCTGCTGGGAGCTGGAGCTGACTTTGACTCTCGCAGCTTTGCAACGAGTTCAACATAGTCTTCAAGCTCTACTCGTCCACTGGCATCAACACTGACATTCTTCAAGGTGTTACGGACATCATCGTAGGATCCCTCGCCAGAATCGGTGAGAGACTTGATAGTTTGTTGCTTGTCAAGGTAGCCCTTGTCGTCAATATCGACATTGCGGAACTTCTCAATTAATGAGAAGATATCCTCCTGAGCAATCACAGGGAATTTTCGCTAGAAAGTCAAAGGGAAGTACGTCTTGAAAAGCTAATTGGCATAGGCACTAGATGAACCACCTGACCCTACACAACCAGCCACCTCAAATAACAAGTGATAAACAATTTCTGGTATCCTGTGCGCGTTTTTATTGAACGAGATTATCCATCAAAGGAAAAGTATCAGATGTATGTCATTAATTGAGTGGTCTGTGAGGTATCAATGATAATTGCACGGTATAGCAAGCAGTTCATGCGAGTGGTGTGCACCAATTGCTTTTCAAGTAATTCGCACACATGAAACCAAATGGTTAGCTGGCCGAATAAAAACAAAGCAGGAGACTTGCAGAAAGTAATCAATTGGAAAATACATACGTGAAGTTTGATGGCTTCCATAGTAGATAGGAGGCTCGTTAAAAGATGGTGTTGGTAGAGAAGAGAAAAGACCAGGCGGGACAAAGGTTTATAGCGGGTTGAGTGACAATCTCAAGCCTGCCAGGTTTCTGAGGCAGAAGGCGGTAGAACCTTGCTTAGCCAGCTTAGCCAGCTTAGGTCAGCGGTGCCTTGTAGCGACAATTTCCCTCACGTGCATTACGTAGGTGGCGCTGTCCTGACAGCACTGTTCCTGTCACCCACCATCCACGTGACAGTTTGTAAAACGATACCGATTGTGTCATACATTATGTGACAAGTTGGGTCACAAAACTAGTTTCAAAGTATGTCACAATGTTGTTTGTTTACTTTTGTTTCCACCTGGTCCTTTTTTTTTTTTGCCAACCTTGATAACCATTATTCTCTTTAAGAGTTTCTCGATTGATTTTTATTCACTGCAGTCAATACACCAAGTTGCTATTATATTTTCCGCACAACAGTCGCCTATTTACAATTCTGGTTCACTATGGATTCCCACGAGTCAAAGCGCATTCTTCTTTCACCTCCTGATTACTATACGCCAAAGCTACCAAAGGACGCTAATCTTTTGACTGTTAGCTCTGACAGGGTTGCTGGAGACGTCCATTCATATGTCGCTAGACAGGAAGCTCCTCATGCCTCTACTTCTTACCCACAGCTTCCTGACGATATTCGAAGAAAACTAGCACATGTGGGTATGAATGCTCGAATGAGTGTTCTCAATGGCCACAAAACAACTACCCGATTACCCTCATACCAGGGACCTAATAGAGCGATAAAAGCGTCGGCTTCCCAGACTGTTTATGAAGCTCCCAGGAACGACAGTGCTTTGGGCAGTTTTAATGACACCTCTTTTCAACAGCCACAACCCGCTCGTCGGTTCTACTCTGAAGGTGATCAGCATTCAAATTCAAGTGCCCCTCGCAAACTTGGTGCTGGAACTGGCTCCAGAAGTCTTTCAGCTCGTAAGACTCTTAAGAGAACACATAATGACGCTCATCTTGAAGAAGTCAAGGAAGAATCACAGGATTCCCAGGCTATGAGCCTTGGTAATGGAAGTGATACTGACACGGATGATGACACTGCTGATACTAACAGCAACGGTATATCAACGGCTGCTACGACCTTTGGCGGAAACTCTAGTAATTCTGCAAATGCAAAGAGAACGTTTTCAGCAGTGTTTTCTAACACTGGGTCTGTGTCAAATTCTATTGCTCAACCATCTGGTACCTCAGCATCAAATGACGACTTTGAAGAGGCCCCATTTCTGGTTGTAACTTGAAAATTCTGTAGGACTTTAATTTTTTTTTTTTTTGCATTTGACTATCCTTAGATTCTAGTTCTTGTACTAATGTCCTATTCACAGCCCTTTTACAACGTGAGTGCCTTTTAATGACTGGTGCCTCAATGATCCCTTGGTTTTAATACTTTTATTTTATTTGTACTCTTTTATTTTTACTATCCTTAATGTGTGATGCCTTTATATAATTTTGTTCTTTGGTGTATTTTATTTGTAATGTTTGTATTATTTGGCCCGTATTTACAAAATAAAAAATAAAAAGAAACTTTGTTAATTTTGAAAATGTTAAAATAAATATATGCAAGGTGTAATTGATCATGACAATTATTTTTCTTTTATTTTGATATGTCAGTCAAACTTTAGGAAAGTTTGATTTTTTGACAGCTTTGGTTTCTTTGGATCCTTGGGGTTCTTCAATCCATTTGAAGAAGGCGGCGGCGGTCTTTTTGATAATGTGACTTGTTTTGGGACCCCTCCCGGCTGGACCAAGTTTGGAGTTTCACCCTTTGGCGTTGCTTTGAAGGTCAAATTTGGTTTGAAAAACGAGGTAAGCGAGGTGTTTCCCTTTTTCAAGGCCTTGAGCTTGTCCTGATCATCGTGCCAATCTTCATGCGAAAATAGCTCTTCTAACTGAACATCAAAGTTGCAACGTGGGCAACGGACAGTAAGGCTCGAAGAGGCTGGTTGGGGGGATTCAGAGGATTTGACAAAAAGATCTTCATCCGGTTGGTCTGCATCCAGATTATCGGTATCGTGAACAGTAGATGGTGGAACGTCTTTAGGCAAAGAAATGGATGATGCAAGAGAGTTTGTGGAGGGAGTGTTGGAAAATGGCTGTTTACTTGGAGATGCTCTGCGAGGTTCTGTAGACGGAACACGTTTTCTTTGGAACAAGCTTGATGATCCAAGAATTGGATTTGGGGGCAACTCGGTGGTTAGCTCATTAGATGAGTTTGTTGGAGAGTTTGGTGAATCGTTGCTTTCATTTTGAAGGATTTCGTTGGTATCCACAATGTCTTCTGTGTCAGACTCATCACCAAAAGAAAACGCCTTTTCGTCAAATTTGGGGGTTACGGGTGCATTTATTAAATCTTTAAAAGGCAATGTAGTTGACTCGGCAACAGGAGCTTCAGGAACATTCTGTTCCCTCTGTTCTTCCTTCTTTTCCGTCTTGACTGATTTAAAAAACGACGAAATTGGCTTGTGGGAACCACCAGGCCCCGAAATGTCAGTTTTGGGTATAAATCCATGAATTTCCAAAGACAGACGTTCACAAGGGTATAATCCAGATTTGGAATTTGGGCCACCCACGTCTGCTTCCATTTGCTTTAAAATATTGCACCCAGTTTCGAAAAGTGCTTTAGATAGGCCTTTGCGAGTAATCCCTGAAGGAAACTGGGCAGATTTAGAATGCGGTGCTGTTCGAAGTCCGCTTTTAAGTGATATAACAACAGATTTGGGATAGTGCTGAACAAGCGGAGTGACAATATAGTCGCTTTTGGAATCCCGATCTTTTTCTTCACAAATTTCAATGATACGACCAGCTAAATCAGCAGCGTAGACTTTGATCCATTCCACAGCGTCCTTATGACCTTTTAAAGCAAATCGGGCAAAGTTTTTGACTGATGCCATGCTTTTGATGTCTGTTCTAGTACCTATTGGAAGATACTCTGTGCCTCTGATAAGTTTCATCAGCTTTTTGGTAAGTTTGGGTGTGGTTTTGGATTGCAGTTCATCTCGTGGTATTTTTAAGAGGTATGGGATAGACCCCTTCTTGGGAATTTTCAGGCTTGAAATTAGTTGATCTCCTAGTTTTCCGCCCAATCCACCCATATCTGTGATTTCAAAGCGATTAAGAAAGCCAGGAATTGCCAAGGTTCTGACAATGTTTTGGGTTGCTGGTTTCAAGATGCCGCTTCCAAGTTTAGCCAGGGATTTGTTGCGAGCAATCCCGACAGAACAAGTGTATCCTAGTTCGTCCAGAATTGATTTGCGAAGATCTTTGACAATGTTAGAACCAATCATGAGAAACACATCGTCCCAATCGGTAATCTCGAGTGGGGCATCTTTTTTAATTTCCACCGGTTCGTTTGCTTTGTTTGGCTCAGGCCGAATCATCTTTTGTTCATACTTGTTCATCAAGTTTGGTTTGGCATTAGAAGATTCTTTTTCCGGTGGATCGGGGGTCTTTTGTTTAGCTGTGGCATCTTCAACCTTGGGTATATCATCTTCAAACTTGTAAAGATCCATTCCAACAGCTTCTCCTAGAGGCTCGTCACTATTGCTTCCTATAACTCTTCCAACCCATCCTAGGTTAGCTGGCAGGTCTTTTAGCTTTGGCGGATCCGGCAGTAAATCATCTGGTTTGAGGTATGCGAGTACGGGAAACAAGTCGACAGCCTTTTCATAGACCAATTGGCCTAAGTCTATATACGTTTCGTCGATACTCGCTTTTTCCATGGTGTTGACAGTTTTGTGCAGCACATCAAAAATCTTTCTGCTTGTTCTTCTGTAGGGATCCAACGAGACTTTGTGAACCTGTGGGTTTGGTCGCTCGTTGTTGTTGTAGGACCATTCTTCGTGACCTTTTTTGAAGGTTGCTACGTGAGCGAATATGATGTTTGGACATTTTTTCTTTGCGTCGGCCATAGTTTCATGGCGCGAAATGCCATATCGCCTAGCGGCATAGCTGACAGCAATAAGGCCTTGCCATTGAAGGCACACGACAGGATCCGTCTTTTTGAGGTTTAAACGCACTTGCTCGCATTGTGCCTAAGATGGGAGATAGTCCTGTTAGAACAATGATAGTTTTGGAGCAAGAACCAGCAAGGATAACTCACGTAAAAAGCATCAAGATCCAGGTGACAAATGACGGCTAGGGGTGTGTTATACGAGTCTTTAGGATCAGACAAGAGTTGAAAGTCCTTGCCAACAAACTTTGATGGCATGTCAGGTGGAGTGATTAGAAATCAAGGGTTGAGATGTAATATACTGGGTATGTTTATTATATATTATCAGTTGGGTGGAATAAGGAATAGGAATATATATTGGATACTTGCGCGAGTTGAGAATAGAGATTTGCAGTCACGTGCAGCGCAAAAGTAAATAACATTTGGTTCGCGCACCAGCTTCAGCCGTGTCATGTTGAGTAAGTATTGTTCAAACGGTTGAATAAGATAAAAATAAGAGTAAATAAGATTGGGAGAGGGGGGTATATTATACGAGAATAAAAGGCAAATGAAACGAATTGTATAACAAATGTATAACAAATTTATTATATAATTATAACAAATTTATTATATACATGAAATTAGCAGTTATAACAACAGACAAGGGACAAGAGCATTACATGGTGCGGAAACACGTGACCACGTCTGGCTTCGGCCTACGACATTTGCACTGGTTGTCGAAGGAAAGCCAGAAGCACTTGCAGCCAGAAACGGTTATTGGTGGTGTCAGACAAGGCTTGGGAATTGATGTCATTATTCTGCGTTCCTCCAGGCGGTTTATATACAAAATTCGTGTTTGATATCGAGGCAACCGACTCGAACGAAATGAGTTTCGTATTTTTGTGCAGGAAAAAAGACAAAAAGGTGTGATTTTTGTTGGACTCGCCTTGCCGATAACATAATCAATCAATCATGTGCAAGCGAAAAAGGGAGAGAGGGAGAGAGAGAGAGAGAGAGAGAGGTGAGGGGGAGAGCCAGCAAGTTCCACTTGGGACGGGACCGTATTTTTAGCAATGGGAGGCTGCTTTCGTATCACGAAGCCTGCTGAGCCAGGCTGGGGCTGCTGTGGGCGGTATGAATATGAATAAATGATCAATAATCGGTGAGGGAGAGGAAGTTGTCTGTATGTAAGCATGTATGCAGACATATGCTATGAACAACGAACAACGAACAACTGCGGGTATATCCAGTGTATATCCAGTGTTGCACAGATCTGAGACAGCATCTCATTGGCATCGTTAATATATATGGAGCGCAGACACTTGCTGGGTGCTGGCAATTAGTTAATTATATCCACCATCTGTCCGTCTGTCCGTCTGTCCATCTGCTGGCTTCACGTCTGGATATTAAAGTGGCGAGGGGCAAGTGTGTGCCTTGTGCTGGAATGTAATTAGCGGTGCGGGATGGGTAAATATGCCTGCACGCCTATCAAAAAGCCAGGCACCTTGTATGTAAGCGTGAAGCGCAGATACACGATGACGCTGTTTGTTTTTTTACAATTGCGCCACGTAGGGCAGGTGTTGTTTTCCAGGAGATTGTTGCGTGATGCTCTGGTATCAAACAATGAATACGGAATAGAAATAGAGGTAGAAGTAGAAATAGAAATAGAAATAAAAACAAACCCCGTCATACTGCTCACAGACCTGTGAGCGTTCGGTTGGACCTTGTTTGAATCCCATATGGGTATGGTTCCGTGGAATCACAGCTCAGTCACAACAATACGTGGATGGCTGCGGTTTGTTGGAGTCGGGCCTTTTCCAAGCAGCCTGGGATACACGCCGGTGCGGCTCATCGTATAGAAGTTGGATTGTCACAGGAGCTGGAGCTGTTATAGGTTATAGGTTATAGGCTATAGGCTATAGGCTATATGCTCTATGTTATGAGCGATATTTGAAAAGGGGAAATCTCAAGTTGAACACACACAGGTGTGTATATATTTCCATATTTGCATTTATTTGAAAAAGACGAAAAAGCAATTAAACACACAAACGGATTCTTATTGATTTAAATGGAACGTCAAGACTTGATTTTTATAACCGGTTTTCAATATTAAAACGATATCGGCCGTTTGAGATATCGGCCGTTTTTGAGAGGTTTTTTTTTTTCATTTTTTCATTTTTTTTCATTTTCGGTATACACGTCAATAATAAAAGAAAAATACATAAAAGTAACGGTGAAAACAGGTTTTAATAGTAGCAATATACTGAGAGTAATTTGGAAAGAAACAAGAAAAAAAGATGATGAAAAAAAAAAAGAAAAAAAAGAAAAAAGGAATTAGGCCCGGAAAATACACCAATTAGTCAAGTTTGTACTAAGCAATAGCAATGGCTTTCATCCCAAGGCTTGATACACTGCTATTCCTGTTATCTTATGATAAAGCCTCAGAATGACGGGGTTTTCTCAGCCGTTGGACTTTTTTTGAGCTTTTGAAAGCTGGGGAAATAAAAAGGTGCTGGCTTTATTGATGATATATGAAACCCCCATATTCAAAAAAAAAAGAAAAAAAAAAGATTAATAATAATAAAAAGCGCAACCAGAGAAACAGCAATGACACTCGTCAAACAGACCGCACCTGTGTTTTATCAGTAGCATTTTTCTGTTTTTTATTCAACTCTTTGTGCAACTTGGTTTCAATTTTTTTATTGCCAATGAAAATAGGCACACGCCTTTACATCCTTGTTGTTGAATATAATAAATGTGTCAAAAGCCGAAACACTATCCAAAAGTTGTGCGCCACACGAAAAGGGCGCGGCTAGCCAACCAGCGCTTTTGTGGGTGGGGACCAATACAAGCCGGCCGCCGTGATAAATAGGGCACGCAGCGCAGGAATTGGCAGAAGCCAACAGACGCCAACAGACGCCAATTGGAAATATAAAATATAAAATGCAAATCTCCGCATTTCTTGGGATTATCGTTAGTCTCATGTTCTTTAATAGCCTGCCATGATTCCCAAAACCATTCAAACCGATATCCAGGGTAATAAACAAGGTTTTTTTTGTGAGTTTCTACAAATACTTTGGCTTTACGCACAGTTCAATGGAAACCAGCTGGACTTTTTCTTTTTTTCCCCTGTTTCCTTGTGCTTGTTGTATAAAGATGAAAAGGCCTCGCCTGTTGACGAAATAAGAAATAAGAAATAAGAAATAAAAGCAAAAAGAAAGCTCGAAAGCACAACTCGAATTTGGTCTATACCCTTTTGTGTCTGCGCAGACAAGTGTATTTTTTATATATACCACCGTTACATCTGCTGCGCTGTTTGCAATGGTGCGCGTGTCAACTTGTGCTGTTTGACAAGAGTCGACAAAAATAATAAAAATAAAAGGCTTTTTTCTCTAAATTCCTTGAAAATGAATTCCATGCTGCTTGTTTAAGTTTGAACCTTGTTTTGGGGCTTATATAATGGTCCAGGCTCTGGTCACGCGACTGTCTAATTGCTAGCCCTTCTCCAGCTTCCAAAATAATGCTGGCCGGCTGCTGAAGTTTTTGCACAAAAAAGAATAGGCAAAAGGCCTTGTTTGCCGAAGGTCATTCTCCTTGCCAAGGCTTCCGATTCTGGTGCACACCGTGCCTGTCTGTGTACATAGAATAGGCATACAAAAAGGACGACAGCAACACCCAGAGTGCGCTGCTTCTTCCAAATGATTTAACAGATGTCTGGTAAAGTACTATAATAACAGCTGACGAATATGGCATAACCGCAGATGGGTTGAGACAGGCGAGGTTTAGCACAATACACTTTACGGCAGAACACTGGATCGACGGTTGGAAAAAAGGTTTATAGTTCAAAGTTTATAGTTTGAATATGTCGGCGTTTGATGGACATTTGAATCCCTTGGATTATTACTATAGCAAAAGTCTATTTGAGTCATTGTGTATTGTTGGTGATGTAATAGGAGTGCTCTGGACTAATGATGGCGGCAATTCCTATTATGGATTTTTTTTTTTTTTTTTTTTTTTTTTCATTGCTCTAGGGCCGCCAGCAAAACAACGATAGGTTGCTCGCTTCGAGTGTGTAGAGAATGGGTATACAAGCGGCCAATCGAGCGAGCCATATATCTGGAGATGCAGCATTTATACTTTTTACATCTACAGAAAAGCACAAAATACAGCAGTTGCAGGCTGCGCAATGGGACTTTCAAGCAAAATGTATTTTCTGAGATTTTCAGGATTTTCAGGATTCTTCAAGGCTTTTGTGGCTGTTCACGCTTTATATTAGCCCAAAAAACTTTATACTTCTTTGTGCCATTCCAGCTGCTCTGCCTTGGGTTTTAAACGAGGGTGTTAATGAGAGGACCAATTGCCAGTTGTCCCGGGCTTTAGACACGCAGAGCTTGTTTAGCGTTTATGCTTTGAATCATGTTCATCCAAAGAAAGTTTATATATTCGGTGAATGGTCACATATCGCATATCCATTTGGTGTTTATGATATTATATTAGATTATAGTATATATATGTTAGATTCCATTTGCTGCTGTTATTGCTATTGTTATTGTTTATCTACATGCATTTCGTACATGTCTAGCAAATGGAAAGTGTCGCGCCGTTCAGGCAATTTTTGGTTGTTAGACCAAAGTAAATGCTACTTACAACTTGTGCCTGTTTACTGCATGCTTTGCTGTGCTGGGCTGTGCTACACTGGCGGTGACGCGGGGCGCCCGAGGCCTTCGGAAAGGGTTAGGGCACGCACTGGGCAGGCCGGCGACTGTGGCTCATTACACAATACGCTAAACCCAGAGCGATACATACATCAAGGTCAAGAGCGGTGATTCGTGTGGCCAGTCAAAAGAACCCGATTACCTTGGCTCTGGCTGTGTGGTGTATTTACGCGGTTCTGCTCCTGTTCTTCTTATTTCCTGCTTCTCTTACTGCTCGCTGTTGCTCATTTGACCATTTGACCATTCGCGACGTTGTTCCGTCTGGCCACAATAAATACACAGCTCGTCTTCCCAGCGATTGCCGCCATTCAGCCAGCGCTCTGGGAGAAGCACCCAAGACACGGCATGCGTGTGTATGTACGCGTGTTCTACCCGTGTCTACATTTGGATACCGTGTAGAACCTCGAATATAAAATGAATATAAAATGTGGAACCGCCGGCCCCAGTACGACTTGGACCCTTTTGTAGTTGGGGCAACATTTGTGACGCGGTGGTGCTGGCTTTCTGCTTCTGTGTATGGTCTGTCTGGCAATAGCAAAAACCTATTGGCTCGCATCCTTCGTACACATTTGCGGTGTGTTCCACTTTGCTGGTTTATCGCGATTTCTTTTTTTTTTTTTTTTTTTTTTTTTTTTTTTTTTTTTTTTTTTTTTTTTTTCCCTTTCTTTCTTCTCTCCTTCTACTTTTCAATCCCCAGCTAGCCACCCGTCCAGCTTATAAATACTTTGCCTACCCCTTCCTCTGTTTCTTTCTACCCTTCTCTCTTTGCTTCTCTTCCCCGTATTTTCCTCTTCCTCTCGTACCATTTTATTTTCCCTTCTTTCTTTCCCTTTCCTTGGATTTTTTTTTTTTTTTTTCTTTCCCATTCTACTGTTTCTATATTGTTTATGCGTCAAACCAGTCTCCATCAACACCTCCTCATCTCTTTGCTTGTTTAAAATGGCTGGCCCAAACACTTTACCCCCTCAAACACAGGGCCATTCAGTCTCGAAACCAAAACCAAAATCTCAACCCTCTCGTGCCAACAAACCCACCCCATCTGCTACATCCTCCTCTTCTCTAGACCAGCCCTCGCGAAAATCAAAACAGAAAATCTCTCGTCTTAGAACCGGCTGCTGGACCTGTCGACGAAGAGGTTACAAGTGTGACGAAGGTAAACCCCACTGTAAAAACTGCATCCGATTAAACCTCGACTGTGAGGGTTACGGGATTCGACTCAAATGGCAAGACGACGGCTACTTTAACCAATCCCAAATTGCTAGCGGAAAAAGCGTTATTGGTACGTCCCGTTGCTGTATATATTGTATACAATATGCCATATTCATATACTAACTCTTCTCCTCTTCACTCTTTTAGGCCGCAAAGGAAACCACAAAAGAAACACAACCTTTAACATTTCTACTCCAGAATCAATGGCTAGTGACTCGAAGATAAAATCCCATCTTTTTCATAATATAGTTGGCGATACCTCGTCGTCCTCCTCCAAAGATACAGATGGCTCTACATATCAACGCTTCGCGGCAGTTCCTCACGAACTTGAACACCAACAGCCCACTGCCGTCTTTCACTCTTCAGCTTCACAGTCATATTTTGGAAATGGAACTGGCGCTATCAGCTTTTTGGTTTTTGATGGCGAAAAGAATACTTTTAGCCCTACTTCTCCTTCTCTCGCTCCTACTACTAGTTCAAAATCATCTGCATCCTCAGCTTCAAACAATGACCCTACTACCACTACCACCGCCACCACCACCACTACTCCTACTCCTACTCCCACTACTACCTCAACCCAGCCTTTTGACTCTTTGACATATTTCCATTCTAATGATTTATCCTCTATCAACGAAACTAATCCTCCCTCAACATTACCTTCCAACCCTCTTGCTTCTCTTTCTACCCACAACCAGCTTCAAAACGACCATATAGAATCGTCTCTTTTGGGCCTGACGGCAAACCCCACCGCCACTACTACTGCTTCCAACACTACTAATAACATCTCCACAGCTTCCTTTCTTTCTCCTTCAATTCAAACTTCTCAAAAACTTACCGCCATCAACCAGCTCAACTCTGTCCTCAACCATAATGTGTCCAACCCTGCCCAACAAGCGCAGTCTAATAATGACCTAATGATGAATGCCGCCCCTTTCATGAACGAAATGTACTCAAAAGTATCCAATTACCTTTCTTTTCCTCAGTTCCCTATCTCTGCACCATTTGCAAATGATACAAGTGCCGGCCCAAGTTCACGTGGTGATGCTGGCACTTCTCTAGAAAGCATGGTGTACAACACTATACAGGGTATGGAGCAATCAGCAAGTGACAAAAGGTCAGCTGACAAACTGAACAAGATTGTTCTGGGACGCAAACTCATTGAAAAAATCGTTGTTGATCTTGGAGATGGCTGTTCTTTGCCGCTTAGAACACAGCAAATCCCTGGCCGCAAGTCTATCATGGACGTTGCCATTAATGCTGCCCGTTTTGGAGACCCTGAGCATCCTTTCAACAAGTACCCTACAAGCCACATGTGCTCCTATATTCAGCAAAGCGCGTCTCGAGGACCTATTCCTACTCTTCCGCTTGGTCTTTCTGTCCAAGTTTTGGCCAATACTCCCGCTGTTCTCGAAATGATGTCTGCTAGATTTCAGACCGATGCTCGGTTTTGGTTTGGCTATACTATTCCCAATGGAAAACTTGTTACTAGCATTGCAAAGATGGCCAAGTCTTGTATTCCATTGCTTTATGCTGTTTGTGCAATGTCTTCGGCAAACATTGCTGATCAATACCTATTTATCAACAATAGCACAAGTAACGGCGATCAGCAACTTGTTAGCAACCTACAATATCAAATGTATTCAGACTTGAAAACTGAGTTTTATGAACGAGCCAAAGTCGGGTTGCAGCAAGGAATACTTCGTGGGTATACTGATGATTTGTTGTCCTGTTCCATCATTTTGGCTGATTTGAGCAGGTCCAATAGTGATTTTAAAGCGTGGGGTGAAATGTTGGACATTTCGGTGCATGGATTTTATGACTATGTGAATCGAATTGGAGAAGAAACACTCTTCACTTCTGTGGTTGCAGACCCATCGGCAAAACCTGGTCACTACGAGGTCTTTTGGGGCATTTGTGATGTCATTGGAGGTCACGATGTTTTGTGGACGCTTACAACTGATCGTGCTCCTCGAATGTTGGACGTTTATCGCCGATACTGGCGCTATATTCCTTCCGTGCCTGCTATTGCTGTGGAAAATATGGCACCATACTTGGCATTTTCTCGTTACATTATGGGATTCCTTTCTGAAATTTATGGACTTTCAGCTGCTGTGAAGAATAAAGAGCCAATTACTTCGATACCTACCTTTCACCACATGTCCGATATTGTGCGATATCTGTATGCTGCCAAAAAGAGTTCGTTCAATCCTGAAGATATTGACAATTACTTGGATCTTCGTCACAGACTGGATATTTTTCAAACTCATTTTGTCAAGGAATCTTTGCAAAAGGTGCCATATTTTTACCCTCTTGCCAGATTTATTTCCTTGTGTACTAAGATTTGCTTCATGTTGAGATTGGATTCTTCAGAAGACATTGCCATTTCTGTGGCGTATGCTTCCAACTCTGAAAGCTACCGTAACATGTCCTCCAAGAATAAGCGTATTTACTGCAATGCTTACAAGGTCCATGAAATTAAAGAAGAGCTTTTTGAATGTTTGGAAGAGTTGGATCCTCGCAAGAGTAACATGTCATGTTCAGCGGCAGCTCTTTCACAGAACCCAGGCTCTGGTTCACTTTTTGGAGTTTTGGATACCATGACTATGATTCTTCCTAGTTGTGTGTTTATGGCTGGAATAGTCTCTTCAACAGAGCATGAACAGGATTTGGTTCGGGCATTTGTTGAAGAATTATATGCCCGAGTTCCTACCGCTGGAATTGGAAGCATGTGGCAGTTTTGCGAGTTGCTTTGGAAACTGCGTCCTGCTGTTGAAGCTGATATTGATGTGTCTAACATTTCACCGACTGAATATTATACATATAAGGATCAGGGGGACCAACCAGCCAGTAGTGGCAGTAGCAATAGCAGTAGCAGCACCAGTGGAGGAAGTCTTGATAATTCTAGCATATCTACTAACTGCGCGAGCACTATCAACAGTCATGCTGATGCATCTCAAACGCAGTCTGAAGACCTTCAGAGTTTGATGATGCTTTCTGAAATCAAATCCATGTTGGAGGAGGGAGTACATATTCAGCCTCCAGACATTTCACTTCCTTGGAATCATTTGCAGAGTTTCCCATTTGAGCTGTTTATTCTTAATTCTACACCGGAATCTGCGTATCAACAGGGACAATTTAATGTTGGCATTTCATCCGCACAATCTATGCCTCCTATCAGGGCCACGCACCATATGACTACAACAACAGATCCCATGTTGAACACTATGTTGGTGACTGCTGCGAGTAACTCATCGAGCAACCAGTCTGACAAGGGAGTGTACTATACGTCCAATATTGAGCTGAATATTCTTGAAAGGGTTGCTGGACTGTTGGAACAATCCAATTTATGTACGGTCAAGCGTGCCAATAACAATGACCAGGTGGTTGTTACAAGCGAGTACATGCGCCTTTTGTCGTTGCTTTCTCGACGAGACATTTTGGCGCTTATCGTTGATGTTTGTGGAACCATTTTGCCATTTTAAATTATTTAATGAGTTTATGAAATGATTATTTTTTTTGATTCTTGTAATTGATTAGATTTATGTTTATGTGCTTTTTTTGTTTATAACTAATGTCGTTTATGTATTGATTCTAATTTTTTGATTTTAATTTTACTTGTATTTAAAAAATATTTAAAAAAAGGTATAAGAATTGTGAACACAAACCCAAATGGGTTTAATCCAATCAATGATCTGTGATTTATGATTTATGATTTATGAACCCCCTTTTTAGTCTTAATACATGGCAGTTGTTAGCTTATATATGACTTTAAAATAGAAAACAGAACAGCAAATAGAATCAAGTGCATATATATATATTTTTAAAATAAAAAACTAGCAACAACTAGCAGTAGTAATAATCTACGTGGCAGTCTTAATGTTGCAAAAAAGAATTCGTTATTTATTATCAATTATCCCTTATCCAGTTATTTTTCAATTTGATAGCGATTGTAGTAACCCAATTTGATTAAAGCGTCGGCAAAGGAGAAGAGGTTTCTTCCAGATATGTGCTGAGATATCTAATGAATGTTCAATTGGTGTTTTTTTTTTAAATTTTTTTTAAATTTTTGTTTGTTTGTTTGTTTGTTCTTAAAGAGATGAAAGAAAATCATACCAAAAGGGTGGAAATTCTTTTACATTTTTTTTATTTATTTATTCAATTTCACTTTTTATTATATTATATTTTATTATATTATTTTATTTGTATTAAATTTGGATTTTACCGTAGACCCCAACAAAATTTCATATATAAAAAAAAAAATAAGGCGATTTGGAATGGGAATTATAGGTCGGTCAGTGGGAGTATATAGAACAACTGGAGATATATATATTATTATAATGAAAATAAAATGGAAATGCCGTGAATAAATATGCCTTGTCTCTTTCTACTTGGCCTTTTGCTCGCCTTCTCGATAGCATTGGTGGGAATATGTCATAGACAATCCTAAGAATACGCAGTGCTTTCATGAAAAAAACTAGTGTACAAAATACAGACGCCATTTCAATTCTTATTACACGAGTGCTAAACCTATATATACACACCCTTTTATATGCCTACTCCAATCTGGGCTTACGGCCCGCCTTTTATATACATTCTTATCATTGCGGCCTAGATTGCTGGCTATTGTGATGAGGTATAATCGCTGGTTGGTTCGCTTTATTATCATCAACCAGCTTTGTATATATATATATATGTATACTGTGTCATGTTAGAATATTAACGGGGATTAAAATCGACTTTGGCCAGCTCTATGCGTCAAAACGAACTGCCATGGTTGAGAAATCTTGACATCTTTCAGAGCCCGAAAACCGAATAATTACAATACTTGTCACTGATAACATTTTTGTTGTTTGTTATTTTTCCATTAATATACATTTAAAAAAAAATTCATTTGGATAAGCTATAGAAACATTACATACTAATTGGTTTAAAACACCTCAAAGCTGGTATCGGAAAAGTGGATTCTTAAGTTCCAATTCAGCCAGCTCATTAGGATCCTGGTCATAAATCTCGGGATGGACTCTACAGTACTCGTCTTTTTTGTGGTTTTCTCTCACATAGTAATAAGCAAGCAGCCCAGTCAAGCATGACGAAAGAGCGGTAAAAGCAAGCACAATGGCATGGCCAGTGTCTGGGTTCTTGTACGCATAACCGGCAATTACTCCACCAGCGCTGGCAAAGCCAATTTGAACGCCCATGGCGATACCGCGGGTGTGCTCATTTGGATAGTTGTTGGCATTCCACGACACAATCGATGGCCAAGGAGCGTACTGGCCAGCGGTAGCAAGAAACACTCCGCCGTATGTAACGTTGGTATTCTTTTGTCCCAGCGCCATGGCAAACCCGGGAATGGCAAACAAAAGCATGGGTCCAATGATGTACGGGTAGCGGATCTTGAACCGGTCAGAAAGGTACGAAGTGCCAATTGTACACAAACAAGCCCAGATATAAGGAGGAGCTGACATGAGTTGTGCCATGGAAGCAGTCCACCCAAGGTCCTTGATAATGGTAGGAAGAAAGTAGGAAAAGGAGTAAATGGGAATGGTGCAGCCAAGAGACAAAATGACAAAGTACCAAACCCTCCAGCCAAGGAACCCGTCCTTGAGATGCTTTTTGCTCAGCTTTTCTTGGTCAATCTTTTCGTTGCTCTTTCCCACGTCTTGTTTAAGATACCATTCCCAAAACACAATTTCTTGCGGGTTAAGAAAGCGTGTAGCACCGCGAGGTCCATTATAGATAATGAAGTAGCAAAGGATGCCTACAACAATAGTGGCGATACCTTCGAGAATGAAAATCCATTGCCAGCCATGAAGACCTCCTAGGCCTTCCATCTTCATGATGGCCCAGGCAAGGATACCAGAAAAGGCGCCAGCAATGGTAGCAGACGAAAAGAAGAGGGCAATGCGATACGAAAGTTCAGAACGGCGGTACCAGTTGGAAAGATAGTAGGCACAGCCAGGCATGAGCCCAGCTTCAAAAATACCCAAAAGAACACGCAAAGCAATCAAGTCGTGTTTACTTCTAGCAAACCCCATGCCGAGCACGCAAATGCCCCAAAGAATGCAAATCAAGGGAAGAAAAAGCTTTGGAGACATTTTCTTGAGAAGCATGTTCGTAGGAGCTTCCAGAGTACAGTAGGTAGCAAAGAAGACTACCAGGATGACTGAGTAGTCATCAGCAGAGAGGTTCAAATCGGCAGCCATTCCTGCGATTTTGGCATTACCAATGTTTCCTCGGTCCAAGAAACACAAGAGATATAGAAGAGAGCAAGCAGGAATCAAGTTGAAATCGATTTTAAGACGCAGTCGGCTGATTTTCTTTTCGTCAAACGACTCGACTATTTGACGCTGTTCTTCGCTGGAGTATTCATTGTTGGAGGCGATGACAACCTCTTGATACGAGGTGTCAATCTTGTTGTCAAGCGAAGTGGTGAAACTCATTTTGAGTAGATTGTATTGGGTTTAGGCAAGAAAGAGATGCAAAAAAAAGGGTTAATTTGCAAGACATTCATTGGATTTATATATACAACAGATTTACAAAAGGGAAATTGAGGGGATTAACGTTGCTACTGCTGGAAAAGAGGAGAAATAAAGTAAAGGCTTGGGAGAGGGGCCTTTTTGTTTGAAAATAGAGGTATACCACAAGCCAAGAAGAATAAAAGTTTTTAGGGTTTGGAGATAGTCTTGGGAAGGGAAAATAATGGGTTGACAGTAAAAATAAAATCAAACCAACCAAGAGGTGAAAGGTGGAGGGCTGGTGTATATGTGGGAATGGTTTCTCCCATTTGAGGGCTGGTTCAACGGAATAGGTAAGATTTCAGTCCGTGTTCGAGATGATGTATTGACTAGATTCAGGGCTGATGTTGTAGGTTTGGCGATATCGAAGATTGATGAGATGGCGGGGTAATTAGGCAACACGACTTTGGAGCCTTGACAAGAATGGTAATAGAAATGAAAAAGAACATACTATTGTGAATGAGATCCCGAAAAATGCCTTTTATCAATGAATTAAAGTTTCTGTTCTGTCTGGAGGAAATTTTTATACGATCTTGGCAAGTGGATCAAGCGCTATTTTCAAGTAATAGCAACAGCAGTAGACGTCAAGGCATCGCCAACCCTACAATCCTAAACTGTCATCTTAGTTTAATCTTTAGGAGGGGTGGAATGTAAAGACATCGTGTATGTATATATACGCCAAGATGTTAGTTAATGTTAATGAGTTAGTTGGTCAGCCTAGAAGCTAATAACAATAAGAGAAAGAGAAAATAAAAACACCACATTGGCAAAAGGATGAGGCCACCAACACACGGAATCTTCCAAGACTTTTCACCAAGCTTTTGTTCCAACAAGCAGAAGAGCCACATATTGATAGTCCACTTTGTTCCGGAGCTTCCGTCGGAGTAAGTATATTCTTTATAGGCCTGACCTTTTTTTTTTCTGACAGCTTGGCTTGCGAATAAAAGGCGATATTATTTTGACAGCACTTGCTTTTTGAGAACAGCAACTTTGATTTTTTTTTGTTTTCAATTAAAGGGATATAAAAAAGATAACTATTAAGCTCAAGTACAACCTAAAAATGTACCTGATAGCATTAATGATTAAAAAAACCCTTTATTCCGCTCCTACGCGATAGTGTGTTTTTGGACTCTTTTTTCAGACTCTTAGTTTAAATACGCCAAACTCAAATTTCTGCATTAACAGACGTGGCCGTGTGGTCTAGTAGTATGATACCCGCTTCGGGAAGTAAAGTCTCTCACCGAGGTTTTGCGGTTTTGCGGGTGGTCCTGGGTTCAATTCCCGGCTCGGCCCAATATTTTTTTGTCAAAAATTATCTTAACCTAATAACAGTAATGAAGGTTAAAAAAAATATTTCTTTCTAAATTTATAAACCAATCGGATGTTATATGCTTTTTGGAGATGATATTGTTCAGTGTAATGCTGTTATACATATTGGTATTAGCACCTACTCTCACGTTACTATTTTAGTTGGACCAGATGTCAGAACTACTCTATTCGTTTTCATAAAACATAACTAGCATCATCTTCACCACTCAATCACACAGCAAGCTATAGCGATTTAATTCTTGATCGTGTATTATATATTCTTAATGATGTTTGGCATCATTGTGTGTACTCCAATTCTCGGCCTTACTGAGATGAGAAGAAGAAATCACATAGGTATCCCGCTCCAGCTCTGCCCATTGGTCCTCATCATACCAAATATCGGTGTTGTTTTATGATTGCTTCTTCACGAGCTTTCATTATAATTGTACCTGCTTTCGGGGCATGATGAGTTTTTTGAGAGGCTTGATACCCTCATTCTTGAAGATGCCTTGCTCAATCCTTCTCGTTCTGGTTCCAAGTTGTGGGATTCTGCTCAAACCTTCCCCTGGCCATTCTTTTCATAAATCATTTGGTAATCCGCTTGGGACTCTGGCATCGCATTTCTTTTTCTCTGATAGCGGCTGCTAGTTTCAATTTTAATGGGCATATGGCAGATTCCTTCTGTAATTACAGTATTGGGGTAGTCTTAATAGCACCAATAATTCTTCGTAATGAAGAATTTTGGATCACTTTTGATTTTTCGTTTTGTCCTTCACGCATCTAATTATACTCCACTTTCCACCAATAATATTAGTTTTCATATATATTACTGATTTTCTTTGGCTTGTTTTTTATAGATATTTTATATTTTTATTTTAAATACTTTATAATTTTTCAGAAAAACAGTAATAGCCTCTTTAGCTTAGGGGTAGAGCATTGCACTTGTACAGTTCAAGTATAAGCTTATGCAAAGGTCAGCGGTTCAATTCCGCTAGGAGGCAATAACCTTTTTATTTATTTTTTTATTTTTATTTTTCAAATTCATTCGTTAGTTAGTAAGAATAATATAATTGATTATTACAAAACCTTTTAAAATATCTAAGGCGTGCAAGCTCTCAAATAACAACAACGACAAAAAAAAAAAATTTAAAGTAAAGCAAAATTAATAATTAAAATATTCAAAGGTTTTTATATAAATATATAAAGCCAAATTATAATAAAAGTGTGTATAAAGAAGAGTGTTCATTAAAAGGGTTTTTTCAAAAAAATAAAAATAAAAATAAAACGTCAGGTCATTAAGCTAATAAGCAGTATTTTATTGGCGGTTTCTCACAAATGAAATATCGTCATTTGGATCAAACAAAACGGGGTAATCCAACAAATCGTCGTCAACTTCGTGGCGGCCTTGTGTCTGAGCGCTGAGCCTATTACGACGAGCCGATGTTCTGTTTCCAGAAGAGATGGAAGGATTTCGAGAAGATGCAAGGTTGGGAGGGGGGATAGAAGGAGGAGGAGTAGGAGATGGTATTGAGGACAGTCTTAAACTAACGTTGGCAGTCGTAGAGCGTGGATTGTTTGTTGGTATTGAGGAAGTTTGAAGATAATGATGGGTGTGTTGGTTATTATGGGGAAGGTGTGCAGCACTGTCTGGGGCCCGTGCACTGGTAAAAGAATCGGTAGATTCCATAGCAGTGGATGGAGAAGACCAAGCTGTTTGAAAAGCGTTAGGAGTAACATTTGGATTAATTGTAGGGGGTGAATTAAACTGTAGTTGCTGCTGCTGTTGCTGTTCAAGGTAATTGGAATAATTTGCATATTCGGGATATATTATACTATTGCTAGCCGGTTGAGAAGCTTCATTATTAAAACGTCCACGGCTTTGATCATCAGATGACGATGCTTCCTCAGTCGTCAAAGTTCGGCTGGCAGCAATGAGAGGAGCAGATTCAACAAGTGCTGAATTGGCTGCGACTCCCTTGGCTGTATTTTGACTCTCAACAGTTGCAGTAGTTTCCTGGGTATTAATTCTCTCACGCTGTTGCTGTTGCTGTTGCTCATCGTGATTCAAATAGGTTTCAATGTCGTTATAAAGCATCCGGCGTCCAGCAGTAGAAATACGACTGGATTCACCCGCATGTAAAGGAGAAGCGCCAATGAGTTCATATTCAAGATCATCATCACTGTCATCAAGTCCTTCAAAGTGTCGAGGATCAACCTTCATTTGGAAATTTCCAGTCTTATCAAGTTTAGACTGCTGCTTGCTACCACGCTTGGAACTAGCTGTTCCATCAAAGCCTTTTAATAACTTTGACGAAGTGTCACCTCTTCCAGATGCCTCTGCTTGTTGCTGCTGGTGAATAAACTGCTGCTGCAATTTTTGAAACGACTCTTGAGCACTAGGATCAACTAATCCACTACTAGCCAAAGCAGCAGCTGATGATCCTGGAGCTGGAACCGTCGAGTAATAATCTTCAGAAGAGTTGTCGTTAGAGTCGTAATTAGATCCAGGGCTGTATCCATAGTTGTGATTGTATTCGGGGTTGAAGTTTTCGTACTCTTCCGAATCGGACGACGATCCATAAGGTGAACCGTCATGATTAGAGTCGCCAGAGTACTCGTAGTAACTGGAACTGGTGGGGTTAGGAGCAGGCATGGGTGGTGCCCGAAGCTGGTACTGCTGTTGACGAGAGTGGATTTGAGCAGCAGGCTGAAGCTGTGGAAGACGGGAATTTCCCCCAGAAGAAGACGCCGAAGAAGAAGGTGATGTTCCAGTGATTTCAGCATTGACGTTTGTTGGGGTATAAATGGGTTGATACGAAGATCTATTAGAAACACGAGGTTTCTGACCATCGTGAGTCGCGCTCTGTGGTAGCATTGCTTTCACTGTATTAGATGCCAGTGGGCCTGTTAAAGAACGAGAGTTGGTATTAGAGACAAAAGCAGAATCATATGTCGAATTACTAATGTTTAAACCTGAGCCAGACTCTTGCTGCCCAGATGAATCATCAGCTTCATGTGCATGAACCTGAGGCTGAGACTGATTACCAGAGACTGCAAGGTTTTGTACTGGAATAACACTGTGAGGGTTCAAACTGCTGGCAACTCGAACATTAGACAAGGGATGTGGCTTTTTCTGCAAAGATGGCGATTCTTCCTCGTATTGCTCAGAATTAGTGGTAGTTGTACTAGGAGTGCTAGTCTGCTTGGCGTCCTGGAATGCTGGTGCTGTAGATAACGCCGGGCTGGTGCTGTCAGAAGCGGGGGTGAAGGATGTAGCAGCTCCAACAGGTGCCGCAGTACCAAGAGGTCTAGAAGTAACACCTGGAATATAAGCAATGGGAATAACGTGAGCGGCATTTCCATGTTCAATAGAAAACTCTGAAGACGTCGCGGACGTGCCTCTGTTGTGGTACTGAGGAAGTTGGTGACGTCCTTGAGGCAGTAGTTGCGTTGGTGTTTGGTTGTATCCGCCAACAACTACGGGTCTGACATCTGTAGAAGAAGTAGCATTGGAACCTGGGAATCCAGGACCCAGCGTAGGTTGAAGACTATTGGAATATTCTTGGGTATCTTTAGCTCCATACACTGCAGTCAGTGGCTGGGCAACAGCGGTATGAAGCCGTTCAGACTGCGGAGTTGACGATGGATAGCTGTAGCCATCAAACGAATTTCGCTCAGGCCCATAAAGTCTCTCCCGTTCCTCTTGCTCCCGGGTTTGTTGTCGTGTGTACAAATCTCGAGTAGACTGGAGGTTTTGTTCAAACAGCTCTTCTTGTCGTTGGTTGTCTGCTTGTTGGCCATACAAGTTCTCCAAGTTCTTATACTGTTGCTTCATGGCCTTTTCGCTGAGGACCAACGGTTTAGGATGCGATCCATTAAATCTGTTGCTTTGTTGCTGTTGTTGATCTTGCATTTCGAGCATATGCATATGTTGCTGTTGAGCACTTACTGATAGTGCCATAGCCCCTGGTGATCCATTGGGTGTTATGAAATTGGGATCAGCATACTGTGTGGCACCTTGAGGATGTTGTAATCTTGAAGATTGAACATATCCCAGTTGCTGCTGCTGCTGCTGTTGTTGTTCATGTAATGAGGTGGCGTTTTTGGGTAGTGATACTGTTGGTTCTTTGTAGGTGGAAGTGAGCATGCGGGGGTTGGAAATGGCCAATACACCGTTGCTCTTCCCAAGGCTTTTCTTGGTCTTTTCTCTAATTTTATTAAATCCAGGCTTGGAGACGTTGCCCTTGTGTATGATGGAAAAGCTATTTTGTTCAATTTCAGCCGGAATACCAGACATGGAAATGGGTAAGCCTTCTGAAGCTGCTGCACCGGCAGGAATTGGAACTTGAGTTCCTGTCTGAGAGAGCTCTGAAGGGTGGTAAAACGGGCTTGTTCCGTCATAATTAGCCTGGGCAGAATTATCAAATGCTCCTCCAGTATTGTTGAATGCCAGCAGATCTGGAGATGCAGTTTGAAACGGATACTGGCCAAACTTTTCAGATTCGACGGGGCTATTGAAATTAGAAACGGTATCTGGTTCAAGATGTTGTTGGCGCTTGCGACGTCGGATGTTCCAAAAGATTAAAAACGCCAAAATAGCTGCAACGGCTACTCCACCAACAGTACCGCCAATAACGGGGCCAATCATATCGTTGTTTCCGGGGGAAGTCAAACTTGATGCTGTTGCTGAAGGGGCAGAAGAGGATGTTGAAAGGGGAGAGAGGCCTGCGAGCTGTTCAGAGGCTGGAATACAGGCTACAGCCGGACAAGAGTTGCATGATTGTAGAGAAAGGTTGCAAACCATGCCTGACGGGCAAGCAGGACATGGCGGAGGAGTTGAAGGGCATATATAGCAACCGTTTGAGTTTAGAGGATAGGTTGGTGTGGCAGAAGTAGACAAGGAAGATGATGTAGAGGTAGCTGTTGCACTTTCGACATCCTCTTTACGAACCACGAGTTCTGGAAAAGTGTCGATAGAGTCACTATCAGGAAGTAAAGTCGACAGAGAGGATAATAAAGTTACGGTTGATGCAACGGTTGATGATAAGGTAGTTTGGGGATTGATGCTGACGCTGGATAATGGAGAGCTGCTAGTTGTATAGACTAATCGCGCCGAAAGCTCATCAGCAAGTTGAGCATTAGCGGAGAGCAGCGTAGCGTCGTTGAAAGCATCAGATGTGACTGTAAAGAAAGATTGTGTAGACATAGAAAGCAAGCAGGGTTGAACTGGGCTGTTATCAAAGGCATGGAATGAAAGTTGCAAAGGAGATTATTATTTTTTTTATCAAAAAAAAGGCTGGCAAAGGGGTGATTTAAGAAAATGGTAGTAAATAAACCAACCAGCAGGAGGAAAAAGAAGAAACAGGCTCCTTCTAAAAAGAATAGAGACGATATAGAAAGCTAGCTGGATGGAGAATAGACAGGGAAAAGGGAAAGAAAGAAAAAGGGAAAAAAAAATAAAAAAGGGAGAAGAAAAGATTGAGACGTAATGGGATTTTTGACAAGACCCAATAGTCATGCTTTGTGTCCAGAATGTTAGTAGGCTATAGCATGCTCCTATACCCACTAGTTGTCCCCCCGACTGTACACAAACAGGACTTTAGATTTATATTCGTCTGGCAAATAGCCAAACTAGCTTGAATTCTCAGGTTATAGCATATTTGAAATATTTTAGATTGCGTACTAGTTTTATTAATTTTGCGAATATGTTTTGCTCCTTTTTTGGTATTATTTTGATGATATACGTTTGCGCAACCGTGTAGTCACTTTACCATAAAACTATTGTACTATAGCTGCCTTGAAAGTAATACAAACCTCGTCTAATTCCTTTTATATAAAAAAGCATGTAGTAGATAAACTCCCACTTTTCCATATTACAACCGTAGACTGGAAATGTTCTCTTCCACTGTTGTCTTGAAGCTACATATCGAGCGGAAGGAGTATTTATAGATTTCCCATTCTCATCTGTTTTTTACTTACCTCCTGAAATTAAAACAATAGTGCTAATAGCAAAATTCCCTTCGTGGTTTAATACGGATATTTATCAATTCCACCTCCATGGTTTACTTTGAACTTGAAAGCCCAGCTTTTTTTTTTTTTTCTCCAACCAGCTTAGTTGTGTCATATTGTATTCTTTCACGCAAAGCTTCAAAACTTTACTCGTTCTAGCTTTGTTCAATTGAACTTGAACAAGCAAGTGGCGGGGTTCGTCTGCCAACAAAGAAAAGCCTTTGATTCTCTAAAATCTTACGGGTGAATAGCTTACTAGTGATAGGTTGAGTTACTGTTACGGCTCTCGAAGAGCGCTTGTTTTTTTTGTCGTCCTTAATGCACCATCACGTTTGTTCTTTATTCAACTACTCCCAAGCCTGCTTCCTTCTTTGGTGATTACTTGTATATTGATTTTGGTAGACTATGATTTTATTACTACTTACTTTTAGCCCTTCACCTTTACATAGATTAATGTTGAATAACCTAATTTTTTATACACGCGATAAGGGTTGGATCCAAGCTTCATCAATACCTGGGTTTGTGTTTTTTATGCCAAGGCAAAGAAAAATGCCCAAACCATTCCCAGGAGACCAGCCATGCCAGCATAGAGGGTTGCGGCAGCATTTCCGCTTTCCTGAATGATAGGGCCGATATTTTTGCTTTCAGAAACAGGAGGGAGTGGCTCTTGGGTACCAGTTGCAGCGGATGTATCAGTGACAGTGTTACCAGTAGGAACGGGGGCGAAAACAGTGTGTGTAAAGGTAGTAGAAACGGATTGTGAAGAAGAATGAAGAGATTCACCACTCAAGGCACCAGCCGTCAAGTCGGCGGGGTTGGTAGTGACAGTAGTTCCCTCAAGGGTGCTGGTCTCGTCAACAGTGATGGTAAGAGCTCCGGTTCCACTAGGAGTGCCAGTAACTTGGATAATGCTGGAGAGCGAGCCGTCGCTAAAGGTTACTTCGTCAAACATGACAGGGGTATTTTTAGTTTCGCCTTTGGCATTGATAACGACAGTTTGAACCTGAAGTTGACCTTGAGTAACAGTAACAACTTGGTGAGCAGTGACAACGGCAACGCCAGCGGGGGCGTCATCACGGCGGGACAGATGGGCCGGGGCAGATGATGTCTTGGAAAACTGAGAGGACTTCAAAGGGCCTGGTGAGATTTGAAGGCCTGGCATCGTAACTATGCCCGGGGGGCTGATGATAGTAGCCGTAGCGTTGGCTGGAACAATGGCGCCTTTGGCAGCACAAAGGTCACTGAAGTATCGGACAGCCAAGACCTGGTTACCATGAGGGCAGATACTGTTGAAGCAGTTGACAGTGGCTTGGCCATTCTCTGCGCAAATGTATTGGAAATCGCCAAATGCCTTGGCAGAGCCTCGAGCAGTTTTGGCAACACAGGCCAAAAGACAGGCTGGAGGAGGAATTGGAGCAAAGGTGTTGGGAACAGGAAAAGGAACGCGTGGAAGACGTTCCCAAGCTGATGCAACAGACATCAAAGCGAAGATAGGAGCTATAATAGTGGTAAACTTCATTTTGGAACTGACAAAATTGAGCTCAAAGACGTCCAAAATCACTCTGGATTGATATACAACTTAGGCTACGGGGTCTTATATATACTACCAGGTTTCATAAAGGAATAATCTCAAAAGCTTGAAATTATAATAGTATTCGGCTTGAGAGATGTAGCTAAAGAGTTTGGTGCAGTCATTGAAGATATGGTTCATGCTCAGGGCATAACTAGCGTAACGCTCTAACTGTGTGAATAAATAAAAATGATGTTCCAGTATATTGTAATAGTTTTTGGACCAAAGTCACCAGTAATCTAGAAAGCAGGTGTATATGGGCAAGCTGTGAATTAGCAAATTATAAAAGCTTTGTAGATATAGTATTGAATGGCATTTATGTACTATTCAGTCCTTCAAGGTGTTGGAATCGATACAAAATATCCAAGCATAGCATGAATTGAGACATATTTGCAAGTGACAATTTTACCAATCTCTGGATTCGCTTGGCCAAAGCCTAGTTGGAGATGGACGATAGGAAAGGTTTGGATTGAAAAAAGCAAAAAGCAAAAATGAAAAATAAAAAATAAAAAATAAAAACGAATTATGTCAAATTCATAAACGAATTTATTACAGAGCTGCAGGTGTGCACTACGTAGTGGCTGCCATTTTTATCATCCCTTTTGATTAGTTTGATCAGTTTGATTAGTTTGACCACTTTCATCTTGTTTGATCTGTAATCTTTCTTGTGAGAAATGACGTTCAATAACAGTCATATCAAGGTAGAATGTACTGACAATGCGCGAATGACCACATCCTACTCCTAGAAAGGAACATGGCCTGTTATCCCACGCACATCCAATCAATAGACGATGCTGATCTTTCGAATCTGATAATTGTGGAGATGGGTTTAGAATGACTGGTAAGAGGTTGATGATATATCTTTTGTCCAGGTTTGGAATTTGCTTTTTGTATACCGTAATCGATTGCGTTTGACAACCCTACAAGCAATACTCCTACCAAAAGCAGTTGGCGTCTCCTTCTTTTGAGCCTTTCTTCCAACAATTCTTTTTGGCTTTTACAAATAGCAGCACATTATCCAAAAGATTTCTTATTCTGCGAGGTTATGCACGGTTCGATTAGCTTTGGGCAAACACAGGGTTTCATCCAAAGGTTTGCCGGTGTTTCTAAAGACATTGGTATCAAGAGAACTCTGGGCCAGAAGTAAACAATCAAGTTGCATGGAAATTCCAGCCCATTCTTCGTCCGTAGATGCAATCTAAAGAATGGTGCATATAAATTGGCATTCAAATCCTGAATAAAAATTGTAATGTAGAAAACCAACGCGGGTATTCACGTATTTTTATGCTTCCTTCAAGTTACTTTAACTTTCAAAGCCATGCCAACATTTGTTTAAAAATAAAAATAAAAATAAAACGGCAAGGAAAGGAAAAAAGGCCGACTCATTTATGTTTTTCCTAAAGACAAATCAATGAATGATTCCATATTGGATTCCATATTGGATTCCATATTGGATGGCATAGCCGTGCGATGAATAGACAAAGCCTTTACATGAAATGGAATGGAATACATGTTCATCTTCAAGCTCCGTTATAGTTAAGCTTAGGACTTGGGACATGTTGGTTGGACTATCTCGAAATCTTAGTGTTTGGACGTTGAAACTTGAGCTTTTAAAATGCTGGAAACGATACCTTTGAGACCACCTATTTGTTTACCAGATGATCCGCAGTTCCAAACAAACAGCATGAAACGGCTACATTTGATTCTCAATTTCTTTCTCCAGCACTCTGAAAAGGAAAATAACAGTAATAGGCATATTCCATTTATTGATTTAACATTGAGGTCTGAATTCTTCAATGTTTACGAGCCCTTCTCCAAAATTCTCCAAAGTGCAAACAAACACCACGATTTTTGCCAGATATGCTCTCTCGCACTCCCAAAGGCACTCTGGTCTCCTAAATTTATAGCAGATTGACTCCTAGAACTGATCTCGTACATATTTTATTCCCCAAAAATGGAGCCTTTATAAATATCTAGTCGGCTTGGTCGGCTCGTGTTGCCTTTCTGGTCTGAAAGATACGCGCAAAAATACTTTTGGGAATGCCTCCTCAGCTCTAGCCCCAATGGTCATGGTTATGCTAGCCCCCTAATATTCCTCCCGTGTACCACAAACCATCAGCATTTCAGTCAAAAACTCGGTGAGACTTGCACTGTAAAAAAAAAAAAAAAAAAAAAAAACTTAAATCGTGGTTCTACGTGGACTACAGTATCTTATTTTTTTATTTTTGAATTCTCAATCACCACTAGTTCTGTTTCCTTGGGGTTATCGTGCTTTCAATACCCGCTGCTTTTTTAAATCAGAGGTTGGCTGCTGGTGTTAGCTTGCAGTGCATAACTTTGGCAGCCGTTGTCTACGAGTAGCGCCACCATAATGCCCCTCCACCGGCTTGTGCTGTGTAAAATCCAAGGTGTATATGTGCAATATTGGTTTTTTTTTAGTGTTTCTCAACATGTCTAGACTTGACGATTCTCGATTGAATTCAAACCTTATCTGAATGTACAACAATCGCACAAGATTCAGTCAGATTCAAATCTTCAGCAATGGCTTGTTTTTACTGCCTTTATATTTCTTCATTTCCAGTAATCCTTTAGCAGATACCCACTGGCGAGATCCATCATGTACCTGTGTCAACCTGTATGTTGTCACACGGTTTTGACGCGAATACCCACCGTACTAATAACATTTCGATACACCCTTTAGTTATTTGTAGCATGACGCTAATCCTTGTCTACGATATCTCAGCGCCGTGAAAATGTGTTTATAAGCTGTTTTAATACAGTCATTCAGATTTAGTCAATTGATAAAAGTCTGGAAGATCGTCACTATTTACCACGCCTTGTGAAACTGGTTCAGAATGAGAACCTTAAATGGGTTCAATTTCAGTATACATTTGGAATATCCCTTTTAGACACTCGCAAACTCATTTCAAATGCCAGCTGTGTCCAAATGATGTTCCTCTGTTTCTTTAATAATCGGATGAAAATGTTTGTAAGGTTTGCTAAAAGGGTTTTTTTTTTTTTTTTTTTTTTTTTTTTTTTTTTTTTTCAAATATCTGTGCATAAATTCAATAACACAACGGTTTGGTTCTTTGGGACTTTGTTTAGCGACCCACGTGGTGTCACACTTTGGTCCCATTATGGTTCCTTAAACTGCTGAAATGTTTTTGTTTTTTTATTTTTTTTCCCCCCGCCAGCTTTAAATCTAAAACTTTTTTCATGCTACATACTTGACGACTGGATCTAAAACTACCCCATTGCCTGACGGTCAGTCTGACACTAGCTAAATTCACAGCTAGACTTTACAGGCGTCTTTTAAACATTTTTGCTTCTTGCTTGGTGTCAGTGTATACCGTTCTCCCGTTACCCTTAAGTTATTAAAAGCCCTAATTGGCCTAAATGAACACGTCTTGAGGTGAGAGCATACGTATTTTTTAAGCAGGTTTAAAAGGAATCGACTCGTCGTTTTTACGTGCATTTATAACCATTGGATTATACCCTTCCATGAACAAGTACCATTTAAGACAACAGACAGCTATCAAGCGAGATTTTATTGAACTGTATTAGAATTATGAAGCGAGGGTGTGAACCTCTATGGGTAGCTGCCGCAGTGGAGATTGCAGGGATATTTGTGGTCAAAGTTACGCACGGATCAAGAAAGCTAGCTTTCATTCCAAAATGCGTATATACCCTTGTGAAACTAGTAAAATGAATTTGACATTGAGTCAACTTTAATAGCTAATAAGAGGCAGTTGTATTACGGCGTGCTTATATACATGGAGGAAGGAAAGTAAAATTAATGTGAGCAAACGAATGCAAGAAAGAAACAAACATGAATGTGATTTTATTAAGCGGCTCATCAGATTACCAACTAAATACCGGTTCTGTTTCTCTCGTAGACCGCCAGCGATCGCACCCAGTAACAAGTTTGCACTGGGGCCTGTTATTAAGCCCAGTGACAAAGTTTGGATCTAAATGGTTGGCAAAGGAAATTCAGACATGTCTGTAGGCTTGCTACAGTGCGTGAATGAGTCCTCTACTGCTCGAATGGAAAGTGCCAGAGATGGTTCCAATATTAGGAAGCGCGTCGCTAAAGTAGTTTCAGTGTGGAGCTTTGTAATTGACAAGGCTTTTTTTTATTATTGTTTGTGGCGCATTGAAAAAGAGGTTTTGGTGTTTAAAGTTTGGGCTGGGGGGAGTGTTATATTTTGGCTGTGTCAAAGGGAAGTTTTTTTTTTTTTTTTTAATTAGCTCGCTATTGTTGTTATTTGCAGATACTGTTTAGATGTTTGTAGTTTTCAGAATGGTGCAACGGTCAAAGGATTTGTAAACCATAAAACTATTAGCATCCCGCTTAGAAAAACACTAGAGTTCTCACCTCAATACTTTCTCTTGGTTGGGCATTGGTAGGGGCATTGGGATTTATAAATGCAGTGTGAGGGCTTCATTGAGCAACTTTTGGCCCATCTGTGTCTAATTTTTGCTCAAGTTCTGCCAGTGAATCAAAGCACTTGATAATTGTCACCTCGTTGACGTTCTGGTGCGGCAGATAGTACCATTTGTGTGCACTGTTTGGATGGAAATAATAAGTCTCTCCCACAAAGTCCGAATACAGCAACTCTAGCTTGACCAAATCGCCTCCCGCGGA
Organism: Magnusiomyces fungicola; assembly: GCA_900654225.1. Classification (NCBI taxonomy): domain Eukaryota; kingdom Fungi; phylum Ascomycota; class Dipodascomycetes; order Dipodascales; family Dipodascaceae; genus Magnusiomyces; species Magnusiomyces fungicola. The sequence goes on from CAACAH010000001.1 coordinate 5,191,897, forward strand.
GCCACGGAAAGTCGGACTGCTGGGTTTTGAGCTGTTTTCATTTTCACAAGTTGCTGGGCGATTGTCAATGCTCCGATAGTCGGCGAGGCCCAAGGGATAGTCCTCTACATTGTTAATAAGCGGCCGCCATACATTGACTAAAAGCACGCGAGAGTATCCGCGAGAATTCAAATCCTCGATATGCTTGTCGATAGAAATGTCATTGTTAATGAGAATTGGCTCTTCTGCTGCATCGTTTTGACCTCCGTCACGCTGTCTATCATCCTGTCGGAAAATGGTTTCAATACGCCGCCAGCTAGCCCCCGGAGTCTGATCCACATGGACTTCAGACACTGGCTTTCGTTGGCCAGGCGCGCTATTCCACTCAGGGATATTTCGGCGAATGGTGTGATCAAAAATCTCCACCCGCTTTGGCAGGGTGAACTTGTTATCATCTTTATACTCTTGGGCAAAAAAGGCGAGTAAAAAGTCTTTGACTCTGGGGTAATATTCATTCCGGACTCGCTCGTCGGTATCAAAAAGGTCATGCGAAAACCAATCGCTCCCGCACTCTCCTTGTTCTTCTTCTTTTCCCTCTGTTTTATCCGGCCCGGTGCTGTTGGCATGGACACTGGGGTCCAGGGCTACTTGGAATCCCATGACATCCAGCGAAAAGTCCTTCTTGGTGGCCGGGTCAGCATTGTCTATAGCCTGGCGGAGGTTATGGATTTGAAAAGTCCGCTTGGTGGTATTGTAGTTGCTGGCCGGCTTTCCAGGGACGGCGGCCATTCGAAAATAGGGCCTGGAGACCAAGGGGTCTAAATAATGCAACGAGCTGGTAATATCTAGCGACGATGGACTTGACATGGCTATCTTTTGATGGAACTTATCAAGTGGGGGCGGCGACAAAGCAAGGTATTATTTATGTATTATTTATATATTATTTGTCACACTGGATGTATAGATAATATATAGACAGATAAACTTTGTAGAAACTCCGTTATAAAAGCCACATTTGTGGCGTCAATGTATGACCGCTTATTTTAATCTCTAGAACAGGTCCAAGTTGTTTCTCATAATGAAAGTGATTATGAACTTACGTTACCCGCTTCTTTTTTATTAGCAATAATACTACTGGCGCTTTTATATTTCATCGTATAGTTTAGAGTAGTTTGATCATCTGACAGGAAATGCTTTTCATTGATTCAATTACAGTTACAAGATTAAATTTTTCAGCTAGTCTGAAATAAACTAGTATTCGACATTTATATAGTTTCGAGAATTGCAAATGTAACTCATCTCTTCTTTCGGGTAGTTGTGTGACCGTTTTGATTTCAGCCGTATTAGCCAGCCCAGTATTATAGAAACCTGCTTCCCATTACAAAATGGCATAAATAGATTAGAAAAAAACCAAAGTTCTCACCTCAATACTTTCACGAGGGGTATCTTCTGGCGTGCTAAGAGGATTGTCAAACGCTGTATGAGGAGAAAATTGCGAAATTCTAGCTTCATCCCTCGTCAGCTCACCCTTCTTAACCTTGTCAAAGTCGCCTTCGCCCAGAGAGTCAAAGCACTTGAGCAAGGTGACCTCGTCCGTGTTCTGGTTAGGAATATAAAACCATTCCTGGTCGGGATTGTGATGGATAAGATACGTCTCTCCAACAAAATCGGGATAAATCAAATCACTCTTGACCATGTCCCCTGGCTCTTCGTCAGTAACTCTGTTACTGTTAATAGAGCGATAGCGAGCAAAACTTAAAGGCTTGTCAACAACATTGTCTTTCAAAGGTCTCCAAACGTTGATCAATGCTACACGAGAGTGCCCACGGTCCTTTAACTGCTCAAGACGCTGTTCATAGGTGGACTCATCATCAATGGGAAGAATGGTATCGTCATTTGGATCAAGTTTTCCTGATTTCTTGTCATCTTCTCTGAAAACATTTTCAAATCGGCGCCATCCAGCACCGGATGACTGGTCAACATGGACAACGGCAACTGGCTTTCTCTTACCCAACGAGTTGTCCCAGTCGGGCCTGTTTCGGCGGATGGTGTGGTCAAAAATCTCAATTCTCTTTGGGAGAGTCAGCCGCTCGTCAGTGGTGTCTGCGTACTCTTTGCGGAAGTAGGTTTCGAGAATCTCCTTGACCTTGGGGTAGTATTCCTTCTTAACGCGCTCTTCGTCGTCAAACAATTCGTGGGAAAACCAAGACTTTGTGGTAGAGTCATTAATAAAGTCAAAGCCAGCAACGTCCAAACTGAACTCCTTGGGGTCGTCAGCCTTGTCAATGGCTGAGCGCAAGTCACGGACCTGGACGTCTCCCTTGATGGTTGTGAAATTTCTTGAAGGCTTTCCGTCGACTGAGTAGGTGTAAACATGGGGATTGGTAACCGCAGGATCCAAGAATTCAAGATGTGCCTTGACATCTTGAGACTGAGAAGCTGGAGCTGTGGAGGTTGATTCTTTGAGAATCAAACGCTCCTTGAAATCGGTATCGAGAGAAGACGGGGTAGCAACTGCGGAAGCCATGATAGGTGCTATAGTAAATGAATTAAAACGACAGTGAGAGATGTGATTAGAAACAAGAATGAAAAGAAAAAGAATAAAAAATACAGACGAAATCAGGGACAATGCGCCTTTATATAGGTTTGGGAGATTACAAATGAGATAGCGGGGCCAGGTACGAAAAGAACCCGAGGTTTTCACCAAGATGGAATCCCTAACTATAAAAAAATAAATAAAAATAAAAATAAAGAAATAAAAAAAGACTGGATCCGGTTACAGATGTGATTCAACCAGCATTTATTAATTATGGACGTGGATATGAGTAATCCAAAATGCGTGTTTGTACCTCTGTGTTGTATAGTCTGAGCTGCTTCACGTCCACCAGCATTACGCCTGGTTCCAAACGGCCTGTCAGCACGTCATCTCCACCTTCAGCCACGTCAGGGCTCGTTGACAGTTCGGATCAGCCGATTTGTCATACGCGATACCAGCAGCCCGTTCCGGCTAGCTTTGTCATTATACAATAAAGCGCCGAAGCCTGCGAGACGTACGAGCGATGACAAACCATGCTACTGTACTGCGGTGTGGGTGTTCCGGCCATTGATGCGCTGTCCATGTGAGACTATGTACCGCTCTGGGTCTGCACTGTCACTGGTGGTTGTAGCCTTGGCTGCCTTTTATACAGCATGAAATAGGCACGGTTGCTGGGATAGCCGCTACAGCTGTTGTTAAAACCTCTGGCAAAAAACTGCACGGATTCCTCAAAACACCCTGGGATTTTCCACGGCCAATAAAATACTACCAGGCAGACTGCATATTATATTGTATATGATTTGTATTATTTATTATATATACCAGAGCTCGACGCCTAACTTTTGGCAATTAGCCAGCAGCAAACGATCGGCAGCGTGTTGCTCAAGTTGAGGTGATTTCAAATACAATCAAACCACTTCACGTGACATGGCCTTAACAAGGCAAGGCTGACAGGCTCTCCACATACTGGGCTCTTTGCCCGTCGATATCGCGTCGCCGTCACGATAGGCTTTTGGAAACTGGTCAAGACGGCGGCTACTTGGTCCATATGCTGCGTCTTGTAACGAGTAAGCAATCTGTAGAGTGGTCCGCGTTCTTTTGGTAACACGTTGCTGTATATATATACGGTCTATATATATATATATATATAGCGCCATCTTCCCATGCTATAGTCTTTTTTCTGTCTCACATACTATTCATATTCATACTCATTTCAACCACTGTTTTAATCACTCTGTTTTACCAATACTATTCTTATTCTTACATCACTACTATTTCCACAATGGCATCCCAAGTTGCTTCTTCCTCTTCCATTAACCACACTGACTTTGAAACCCGCAAGACCAAAATAGAGTCCCAATTGTCGAAAAAGTCTACTGCTTCCGGCAAGGTTGAAGCTGAAGATGTCCACACTACTTTAAACTATCTGGACCCCTCGGTTAAGAAACCGTACTTTTATAACCAGCCGGTTGAGGGAATCCCTCCTAGAAATATTGTCCGCCAGAGCCGTGACGTTACTGTTCACGACTTGCGTGCTGCCAAGCAAAACTCGGACGATGCGAGCCAGTTTTCAATCGACGTCATGGGATTCGAACTGTACCAGGATCCTACCTTTTATTCAGAGTCTGAATCTGGAGAGAAACAAGAAAATTGGTTTTCCTACGAGCTGTTTAATGACGACAAGCGGGTGGAGCAAGAGTACTACCCCAAGGTGAAGGAGCTCTTGACTGAGTTCTTCCGTCAAAAGTACGCAGACTCGGACGACGAAAGGCTCACTGTACCCAAGCGAATTGAAATCTTTGACCACACCATTCGTCGAAACAAGCCTGAGTGGGACAACACCTTGGGAAAGCGATTGCCAGTTTCTGAGGCTCACGTCGATCAAACTAACCTGGCTGGCTGGAGACGTTTCAATTCTGTGTTTAGAGAGGACGACAAAAAGGCTGGCAAGATTGATCCTAATGATGATACTGTTCTTCAAATTGACCATGAGTCTACTTTGGAAGACTACCTGGCAACATTGAACGAGCATGGCTATTCCCGTGTAGCTTTGGTCAATGTCTGGAGACCGTTGATCAACAACTTGGAAGACTTTCCGCTCGGCTTTGCCGACTATCGGTCCATTGACCCTCGCCGAGAATTTGAAAAGGAAGATGGCACGACCGAAGGTGATTTGGTCGTGACGCAGCTGGTTTATCCCAAATTTGTTGGCGAAACTTATCGCATCCGTCACAGTGACAAGCACAAGTGGTATTACATTCCCCATCAGAACCCTAACGAGGTTGCCTTGATCAAGTGTTTTGATTCTCTTGGAGAAGTCGACTACGACAAGGTCAAAAAAGGCGAGCTTGATATCAACGAGAGGAGAATTTCGCAGCTGACTCCTCATTCTGCTTTTCCAAACACAAGAGCTAGTCCTGATGCTCCTTACAGAGAGAGTATTGAGATTAGAACCTTGATATTTTTCTAAATTCCGTCTTGTTGTTACTGTTTGTATTTAGGAATTAGGAATTAGGAATTAGAAATTAAAAATTAAAAATTAAAAATTAGGTAGTATTTGTAAACAAATTTGAATTGGTTCATTTATTCTAAAACTGAAATTAGTAGTTTTAGTTTTGACTATTGTTTGTTTGATTTTACTGATAAAATCATATATTCGGCCTTCAAGCCGTTTACGTCCATGCAGTTCGTTATGTACCGCCAGCTTGGCGTCAACGGTTTTACCATATCATCACGCATCGACTAATCGACGATCTGATTTCAGAAATGGCACCAGCACTCAGTGCCAGTGCCAGTGCCACTTTACATAATTAGAAATCAGATCATGCTGGGATTTTCGGCATTCAACAAGCAGTCATTTCATTAAATAGAAAGAAAAAAGTATTTGTAATTAATGGCTCATTTGAAATGGAAAGCGGAACCTTAACCACAGACCGGTGTGATATAGTACAGTCACTGAATCAGCCCCGTGTTCCTACAGGCATACAAATTGCCTCTTAATGCTCGGGGTTTTACAGTCGTCGGTCGTTGCTGTTGCTGTTGCTGCTGCTATTGATTTTGATTTTGTTTGTGTGTCTGCAAATGAGAGTGCAACTAACCAACTACTGGAAAGCCGAGCCCCCCTCACATGCGCATCACGTGAAATCATCTCGACCAGTTCCCGTTAAATTCTCCTCGCGAGTACTTACCAACCTGTGCGTGTTTGGTGTTTGGTGTTTGTGTATGTGTATTTGTTTTTGTATTAATAATAGCAAAGAAACCCCCATAAAAATAAAAATGGTCAGACATCAAATGATTCCTTCAAGCCCCAGTTTTAAACGTTTGATTATCAATGGATAGTGTTCAATACCCCATTTCTAACAACGTTTGAGCCTGTCAGAACCGGCCCTGATAAACACATTTCACGTGATATTATCATAACGAGGTGGGGCTGAGCGCGGTTGTGGTCCTAAAGTTCAGTGGCTTCCTTGAACAAGTTTGGAGACTGCCCCTTCTTATCTCATTTCTTTACTTGCTGATGACTTCTCACGTTGTTTCAATTTGTAAGCTTTTGAGAATAGTATATATATATATAGCCCATTATCATCGAGTTGATGTACTTTTTTTTTTTTTTTATTTCTCATTCAATCTCTATTTCTATCAGTTTTCTTATATTATTACATTGTCTACTTCTTTTGCTACCGTTCAATATATCATAATGAGCTCTACAGTTGCGTCTATCCCATCTTCTATCCATACAAACTTTGAGGACCGCAAGTCCAAGGTTGAGGAGCAACTTAGCAAGATTTCCATTTCCCCCAAATCCGTTGAGCCTGAGGACGTCCAAACCACTCTCAACTATCTGGATCCTTCTGTCACAAACCCTTTCTCCTATACTTACCCGGTGACTGACAGACCGGCAAAGAACCATGTTTCCAAGACATATAACACTACTATCCACGACTGGAAGGCCGCCAAGGAAAACTCTGAAGACAAGAGCCAGTTTTCTTTGGATGTCATGGGCTTTGAATTGATCCATGATCCTAGTTTCTACCCCAAGCCAGACAGTGACAAAGGTGACGGCACACCTGAGTATACTAGCACCTGGTTTTCCCGCGAATTGTTTGACGACGACAAGCGCGTCGAGGCAGAGTACTACCCCAAGGTGAAGGGTCTTTTGTTTGACTTTTTCCGCCAAAAGTACGCCGGCACTGATGACGAAAGATTCACCTTGCCCAAGCGAATCGAGATTTTTGATCACACCATTCGACGCAATCTTTCGGATTGGGACGACTCTGCTGGCAAAAGAAAGCCAGTCTCTTCGGCCCACGTTGACCAAACTAACCTGGCTGGCTGGAGACGTTTCAAGGCTGCATTTAGGGAAGACGACAAAAAGGCTGGCAAGATTGATCCCGATGATGACACTGTTCTTCAAATTGACCATGACTCCACTTTGGAAGACTACCTTGCTGATTTGAAGGAGCGTGGGTACTCACGTGTTGCTATCATCAATGTGTGGAGACCTTTGATTGAGAACTTGGAGGACTTTCCCTTGGGCTTTGCCGACTACCGATCCATCAACCCATACCGCGAGCACCAAAAGGAAGACGGCACGTATGAAGGCGATTTGATCAAGAATGATTTTATATATCCCAAGTTTTCCGGGGAGACTTATAACATTCGCCACAGCGACAAGCACAAGTGGTACTATCTCCCTCACCAAAGCCCTCACCAGGTGGGTCTTATCAAGTGTTTTGATTCTCTTGGAGAGGTTGATTTTGATAGAGTCAAGAAGGGTGAGCTCAAGCTCAGTGACAAGAGGGTTTCGCAGTTGACTCCCCATTCTGCTTTTGAAAACACACGAGCTAGTCCTGATGCTCCCCCCAGAGAGAGCATTGAGATTAGAACGTTGGTGTTTTTTTGAATGCTGATTCGGGGAATGTTTTTTTTTTCTTTGCAATGTGTTTATGTAACATGAGTTTAATTGAATTGAGCTAATAGGTGATTTATATCTTGTAAGGAAATAAGAAGAATGGTTATATTGTTCCAATCATTTAATACGGACAATTGTGCCAAGCTAGGTGGGCTCTATTACCTAGATAGGTCCTTAAGAGTAATATTCTGATGGATTTTGATTTTGATTTTGATTTTGAGACTGGTCTTGTATTGAAGTTTCCAGCATTTGGATGTGAGTTTATTTATATTTTTATTTTTATTTTTATTTATTTATTCCAACTGGCTTGTGTAGCGTCGCCGGGAAGGTTTGTTATAAAGTTTGTGTTCACGTGAGCGTGGTTAGGGCACATGTTTGACTGAGTCTTTTGCCGGCATGAAACAGCATGTCTTTACTTCAGAGCTGTGATTTTGGACAATTTCAAAGGCACAAAGTTCCAAATGACCTTTTAATAAACAAAATGTGACGCCATAGTTGAACTCACAATTAGAAATCAACCTTCAACACTGAAAGCCAGTAATAATAATAACAAAAAAAAAAAAAAGAAGCTTGTCTCTTAATCTAAACACCTGTTAAGAACAAGAAATCGGGTCGTTTAAATGCTCAAAGAAGAATTAATACATTTCATCCTAGCCCTTATGAGCTCATTCGCCATGTGCAAAGGTCGGCAGCCGTGCAGCGTTGCAACAGTAGCTACAACCTGATTGAGCGGATAGTTCTTAAGAACCAAGACCTGACAGGACCAGTTTATACAGTTAGCGACACATGCACTTGATATTCCCGAGTAGGTTGCTCAGCATGGCCCATATGTTGAAACGATTCCAATAGACGCTCCAATAGACGCTCTATTGGAGGCAAAAAAAAAAAAAAAAAAAAAGAGGCGCTGAGTTGCTGTTCCGGAACAATGGTTTGAAGGCCGGGACTGTGTGTGAGCAAACAATAAAACTTGAAGGAACCAAGCTGGTGTTATGATATCATTCAAAGTATCAGCAACAGCACAGAAGAAGGATCTACGGTCCACGCCGCCACACGCAAGGTTCTAGAATGTTGCAAGTGGAAACAATTGGCGTATATACGCTTGTGTTGGTTTGGAATACGAAAGAAGCTTTTGGTTTCTGGACAAAGTTCAAGGTCAGTAGGCTAGTTAGAGAAGCGGAAGTAGTTAGCTAGTTAACGGTAAAGTCGAACCGCGATACAGCTGCAGACCGAAGGTTGTGTAGCAATGTCTGGATTTGGGCCATGGCTAGGAGGACGGCGGCATAGGGCTTGGTTGTGTGATTGTTGTGCTATTTAAATTTAACGGTGGTTCTAGCTGTGGTGGTTTCCCCAGGCACGCAAAGAAACACGGAAGCACGCAAACACACAAACACAGAGCCCGCGTGTCGTAAAGTAGCGCTGCGTTGTGGTCCCGTCCCGGCATTACGTAGGTGCAGGGTGCCTATGACGATATCCAGCATGCTTGGACAAACCTTAAAATAAGTAGCAGCTGCCTTGTTTCCTGTGTGTGTGTCTTTATATACCCTTGTTTTTTCTCTCATCATCGCTGACTCTTTTTTGTTCCTCTCCCCAACTTCTTTAACCACCATTTTAATTTCTTCTTCTTCTCTTTCTCTTTCTTCTCTTTCTTTTTCCTCTCCTTCTTCTGCTGTTCCCTTTCCATCCTGTTTTCTTGTTCATCCCTCTCTCTCTCTCTTATTTGTCACCATTTATCGTTCTCCTGCAAATGAGTGATGTCGTCCTCGTCGATCTTAATGAACGGGAGACCTGGGCCCTCTTGACCATGCTCTCGTACATGCAGAGAGCTGGCTATCGCTTAGCCCCGAACCTCATCGAAGACTATGCCAACAACATATTAGAAAACTCATCCAGTTCAGAACCCGTTAGCCAGAAACACAGTGCCAAATCCAGCACGGCTTCAAGGCCGATACCTTCGCCAGCACCCTCTCGCAGCCACGACGAAAGCGAGAGCTGTAGCCCGACCAGCATGAGCTCGACCGAAAGTTACGTCTCAGCATCGTCCAGTATATCCAGCGCGGACAGCATACCGGAGCCTTCTCAGGACGGCCAGAGCATTCAGGAACGAGACGTGCTGATAAAAGTGCATCGGAAAGTCAACCCGTCATTTATTGCCAACCTGCTGCTGGAGCATCCGGATAACATTTACTACCCACCTGCATCGCCTTCAACTCTAGCTTCACGCTGTATGAATGACTCTTCATCCGCGTCTCACATTACGAATACCGACACTGCTGCTAGCAGTAGTGGTGGTGGTATTAATGCCTGTAGCAGTGATGGCGCCTGTACCTGTAACGGCAACGAAACAAGCCTTACCGAGCCCTCTAATATTCAAAGTCTCATTTCTCCCAGCCGGCCAGCAACGCCAATAACACGAGAAGCAAAAGGGCCAGGCCCTGCACTGGACAGTAACTCCGGCAATATCCGGGGTAGCACAAATGTCTCACCACCCTCATCATCGTCACTTTCGGCACTCATTACTAATAGCACCTCTGTACCATCAGCAGCGTCTGTTGCATCTCCGGCATACCCTACACCTTTAGGTAGTTGCACTATTTTGACCCGGCAGCTCTCGTCATCGGAAGTCAATGGCATGGTTACAACTGTAGACACGAGGTTGTAAACGACTGGTTTGTATTAAATGCAATCACATGCGCGCACACCCGCAAACATACTATTATCATATCATACTATCATACAATCATACAATCAATCGTTATTGAAGAAGCATTTGGTGGTACATATTCTCCATTATGAAATGGACTTTTTGTATATCATTGGTGCGTGGGTCAGCACCTTGTTATGACCTTTGGCATCAAATTGACAAGTATTTTTTTTTTTTTTTTTTTTTTCTATTTCTTTTTGCATTCAATGTTTGGGTAATGATGACTTTTTTTTTTTTTATTATATATATACACTCTTTCTGTCTTTCTCTTGTTCACGAAGATTATGAATATTCTTTTTTTTTTTCTTTTTTTTTCCTACCCGTTTGCTTTGTGTTTAATGTCATTTAACGTCCGCTGTTATTATTAGTATTTACATATTTACAATCTACAATCTACAATATATAATCAATCAATCGGTGATAAACACCAAGACTTGAGCTGGAATGTTAATTTGCAAACAAGCACCACACGCAGTTACCAATGGTAGTACTAAAATGAGAATAGTCGCAGTGGGACAAATCTGGTAGTAGATCGTAACGTAGTAATGTAGTAGTACCACATTGAGAGACCCAGTTTCTTTGTACCGGGGCCATTTGGCTTGTCTGGTTCCTCCAACACGGCGCTGTTTACCTGTTTTGCCTGTTTTTACCAGTAGATGCTGCCGTTGTTGTCATTTCTCATTTCTCATTTGTTATTTGTTATTTTTGTCATTGTCATTTTGCCATTGTTAGTTTGGACCCGCTCTCTCTCTCTCTCTCTCTCTTTCTCTCTCTCTCTGGAAACATGGAACGTCACGTTACTCCATAACAACCTAGCGGCTGAGATCTGAATTCTGATACCCAAAACCTGAAACCTGAAATCTGTCTATACCGCTCTGACTTGGTTGGCCGTCACATGTTGGTTGTCCTGTGACTCGGCCCAGATACAACTATGCCATCGTAACCTTTGTAATTGTAACATTCCATAAATTTCTACAAATTTCCACAAAATAAAAATAAAAAATATTTAAAAAAAACGCAAACAAATACAAACACACACGTGCCTGTTCACGTATAGTTATGGTTGTAGTAATTCTTTTTTTCTTTCTTTATTCATTTCTTGTTCCACACATTGGGTAATCTTGCCGCTCGCAGCGTTTTGTTTTTGTTCCGGAACCGTTGCTCAATAGCTCCTGGCACGGGCGCCGGTCACGTTTATCTTGTATATATATATGTATTAATTATGGCAGCTATTTGCCAAGCGTAGTTGCATCAGGGTGATCCTTCTCGCACTGCCAGTTCTGTGACCTTTGTTATGTTGGTTATATATTGCCATGGTTAAAATGCTAAAATACTAAAATACTAAAATGTAGCGGTATTTCTCTCATTAGCTGACAATCGCATATTTCATATACTGTAAATCCTTATATCGCACTCTCCATGGTATTACATTAAATACATGTCACTGCTGCTCCTTTCAACAAATACCTCATCATCGTGTACTTTGTACTTTATACAAATGCCAGCTTGCAACCTTCTCTTTCCATATCTCGTAATCAAACTTCCCTATCAGCATACATCCATGCTGAACCACATGACAAAAACACCAATTCTCCCTCCCCGCAAAAATTGCTCCTTCTACCAATTTCCTCAAATACTTGCAAACTTTTAAAAAAAAAAAAATATTCATTTATTGATTGATTGAAAAAAAGCAGACATACATTTCATAAACATAATATAAAAATTCATAATTATAAATAAATTGAAAAAATTCACACTTGAATTACATCACCGCAATAACAAGTAGTGAAATTGCTAAAAAAAAAGGGTTGCTTATAAAGAGCCTCCACGAAGACGGAGGACCAAATGGAGTGTAGACTCCTTCTGAATATTATAGTCAGAAAGGGTTCGGCCATCTTCAAGCTGCTTACCGGCAAAGATAAGTCTCTGTTGGTCTGGTGGAATACCTTCCTTGTCCTGAATCTTAGACTTGACATTGTCAATGGTGTCGGAAGATTCAACTTCAAGAGTAATAGTCTTACCAGTCAAAGTCTTGACGAAAATTTGCATACCACCACGAAGACGGAGAACCAAGTGGAGGGTAGATTCCTTTTGAATGTTGTAGTCAGAAAGGGTGCGACCGTCTTCAAGCTGCTTACCAGCAAAAATAAGACGCTGTTGGTCTGGTGGAATACCTTCCTTGTCCTGAATCTTAGACTTGACATTATCGATAGTATCAGAAGACTCAACTTCCAAAGTAATAGTCTTACCAGTCAGAGTCTTGACAAAGATTTGCATACCACCACGAAGACGAAGAACCAAGTGGAGAGTAGATTCCTTTTGAATGTTGTAGTCAGAAAGAGTGCGACCGTCTTCAAGCTGCTTACCAGCAAAAATGAGACGTTGCTGGTCTGGTGGGATACCTTCCTTGTCCTGAATCTTAGACTTGACATTGTCAATGGTGTCGGAGGACTCGACCTCCAAGGTAATGGTCTTACCAGTCAAAGTCTTAACAAAGATTTGCATACCACCACGAAGACGGAGGACCAAGTGGAGGGTGGATTCCTTTTGAATGTTGTAGTCAGAAAGGGTGCGACCGTCTTCAAGCTGCTTACCGGCAAAGATAAGTCTCTGCTGGTCTGGTGGAATGCCCTCCTTGTCCTGAATTTTAGACTTGACATTGTCAATAGTATCAGAAGATTCAACTTCAAGAGTGATAGTCTTACCAGTCAAAGTCTTGACGAAAATCTGCATACCACCACGAAGACGGAGAACCAAGTGGAGGGTGGATTCCTTTTGAATGTTATAGTCGGAAAGAGTGCGACCGTCTTCAAGCTGCTTACCAGCAAAAATGAGACGCTGTTGGTCTGGTGGGATACCTTCCTTATCTTGAATCTTCGACTTGACATTGTCAATAGTATCAGAAGATTCAACTTCAAGAGTGATAGTCTTACCAGTCAAAGTCTTGACGAAAATCTGCATACCACCACGAAGACGGAGAACCAAGTGGAGGGTAGATTCCTTTTGAATGTTGTAGTCAGAAAGGGTGCGACCGTCTTCAAGCTGCTTACCGGCAAAGATAAGTCTCTGCTGGTCTGGTGGAATGCCCTCCTTGTCCTGAATTTTAGACTTGACATTGTCAATGGTGTCGGAGGACTCGACCTCTAAGGTAATGGTCTTACCAGTCAAAGTCTTAACAAAGATCTGCATGGCTTAAGATAATAGTCGAGGGTTACTGTAAATAAGTGAAAGGGATGAAGGTGAGGATGTGAATGTGGATGTGTAGGGAAAAAGGTAAAAGAAAAAAAAAAGGAAGAGAAAAACAACAAGTGGGGAGAGGCGGAGCCTTATTTATACTAGCAGTTTACGTTGTGATGGAACGTGGGAGAAGCAGCGTACTGTTTGCCACCGAGAGAGGCCTTATCGCCATACCCGCACACGCTGAACGATAGCCCGTAATCCGGGTTTGTTTGACACAGCCCTCAGCAACGCCTGTGCCGGCCTCAATTATACCTGATCCGGAACCTTCCAGACGGCCGACTCTTATTAATGCTGTTATAATAATTTTTTCCCTCCACCCGCTCTGGAGCTTTTTTTTTCTCTCTCAAAATCGCAGTAAACGCGGCAATCTCGCAGCGATAAGTCAAGTCGAGGCCTCATATGACCCATCATGTGACGCACGGTGTGTTTATCAGAAGCATGCAACAAGGCAAATATCATGTGATCTGAGGCAAGTTTGTCGGAGCGCCTCGGCAACATTCCACAGCAAGCAGGCTTTTTTACTGTATTTTATTTAATTTATTTTTTATTCCTGACTCGCACTGACGCCGGCTGTGTCACAGAAACAGGCTGTTTGTGCGGCAGCCGCTGAGTGGCTGGCGGCAAGGCCTGGTGCGAACCCCCTAAGATGTCCAAGATGTCCAAGATGGGCTCCAGAAGCCAAAAGGTCGGTGACAGCTGTCAAGATGGTGTGGCTGATGGCTCTAATGCTCATCGCACCAACGGTTTTCTCTCTCTAGAGATAGTAGTGCGTGAAATATACCATAATAATAGTAACTGCAAATAAGAGCGACAACCCTTTTTCCAATCCGGTGAAAAACTTTTCATCCTGTCGAAATTGAATTGATTGAACTGATTGAATTATTTTCACAGTCCTCAGCTGTCGCCTCTGTGGTTTGTGCTTGCTTCAATAATTTTTTTTTTTTTTTTTTTTGCTGCTGCACAAGGCCTTGCCAAATTCTATCGCACAGGAAAACTTCACCTATGACTGCACTGTGACGGCTTTCTGAAAACCATCAATGAAATTATCAGAGGCATTTTTTTCTTCTTCTCAATAAGCTTCCATCACCCGGCTGACTGTCCAGGATACGAGCTGCCAAAACTAGGCTGTTTGGTTCACTATCAAGGTGCCCGTAACTAGTGGATAACGTGTATACACCTTGGTAGGCGTGCCTGGCCTTAGCCTAGCCTAGCTGCTAGCCGGTCCCGATATCCGGGAAAAACCCCACATGACCTCCTCGTGACAATACAAGGTCAGCTGACCGATTCACACCGCCACCATTTCCAAGCCATTCCACCCAATTCCACCCAATTCCATTTAATTCCATTTAATTCCACTCAATTCAAGCCAAACTTTCCAAATATCGTACCGCCAGTCAAGTCTTTAAATGTGAATCTCATGCAAAGTGCTCGCGTCATTTAACTAACCCCTCACGCTTGTTTCTTTGACGCGCCTCCAGCCATCCGATTCTGTCGTAATCTTTTGCCCTTTAAACCTGTATACCGTATACCGTATACCTGGCATAAACCATAATACCCAAACCTGCCCTCCCTTGCAGTTTGGTAACAAGCAGCGTTTGCAACTACTACCTCTGGCAATCCGTTCTAAGAGCCGGGTTCCTTCGGTTGTTGTTATGTTATTTGTATCATGTAATTGTATGTATAGGCGACCACAAAAAAACTCATTCCTCCATCCATCTTTCTGCTTGACCTCACACCCAGCTTGCTACTACTAATTGCTTCATCTTTAAACATCGCTTCTGAAATTGGGCTCATCCACCTACATCCATCACAATGATCGGATCGGAAGTTGTTGTTGATCCTGACAGCATCAGGGCGTTTCAAAATCTTAACGTTAGTGACGTGGTGGCTAGCTTTGAAGAGTTTCGGGATTTGCTACACCATAGCCTCAGCTATAGCTCTTTTACAACGCTTGGCAAGAAGATCAGAGAGCTTCAAACCCTATTAGATGAGAAGGAACAGGCTATCAAAGCGGCACAGGCAGCAGCTGAAGCTCTGAACTTTCAGTTGTTTGACATTGAGAAGAAGTTTTATGAGAACCCAAATGACCTCAAGATCATCGATGAAGGGTATAAACCCAAGCCGGCAGCGGAATCGCCTGCATCTTTACCAGCTAGCAATTCGCCAGTCTCGCAAAATGGGGACGATGCAGATAGCCAGCTTCAATCTGATCTTTCCTCTGAGAGTTGGAAAAGGGCACTTTCAAGGGCCATCGAGGAAGGGATTTCAATCAAAGCGGCCTTGGAGCAGGAGACAATCTCTAATATGTCGTCCCCAAGTGTTGCAAGTACCAGTTTATCTTATAATGCTTCTCACTCACAGAAGCCTGAGCATACCCCTCAAAATCAAACTACTGACTTGTACGGTAGTAATGACCAAGCATATTCTGACTATTACGAGTATCAGCAACGATACTTTGCTCAGCATGGCCACTACGATACCAACTACGGTCAGTCAACTAACAGTCTAAAAGACCCTGAAAGCGCTAATGTATCCGCTGTAAGTGATGCTAATACCCAACTGGAAAATTTACGCATAAATGCTCCGACAGCGCCCAAAGCTTGGAAATCCGATACTGTTTCTTCCAGAAATTCCGATGCCAACTCTAGCAGCCCTGAACCTCGCTATGCTGATATGTCCAATGGAACAATTCAACTTCAAGAGACGACTGTCCACGGCTCGGATCATCACATTGACGACCCGAGTTCCAATAATAGATTTATTGTTGTTCGATTGACTAGCGCCATTCCACAAAATCTCAGCTTCAGAAGACTTAATTCCATGTTGAATAAATTAAATGGTGAACGTAAAATATTTAACACTATTCATCTTACTCGCAAAGGAAACATTCGTATCACCATTTTAAATGGGTTTACTTACCGAGATGCTTATGAAACTGTTAAAGTTAACTTTCCTGGGTTGGAATTCATTGATTCTTCGGACTGGCTCTTCTTGACAGCACACGGCGTCCCTAGAACCGACAGTAATGGAAATCCTTATACCCCCCAGAGGCTTCAAGCTTTGGCAGATAAAACAGGAATTAGACTGGCTAGACTTCCTGAGTGGATAGATAGACATGGTAGTAAAGGTATTGTGAAACTTTCATTTGACTCTCGCCAAAACCGCGATGATACCTATTTCAAACGTGCGCTATATTTGGACGATGAGCGTGCAAAATTCAGATTCTACCCTTATGAATGGTATGGTAATCAGTTTTCTAAGGCACACGAAGAAAAATTTAAACATAGTCAAAAGCACGGGTTTTCAACTCCATTTAGATTTTTCCAAGCAAACTGTTCTTTCGACTTGCAAAACTCACATGATGTACTGTTTGAAGGGTTATACCAAGCACGCTATCTTCTTATTCAAGATCCTTGGAACTTTAACGACGGCAGACCATGTGATCGTAGCGAATGGCGTCAGTTTCATGAGAATAACTTTTATGAACAGGGAGGCACGCGTTTGGTACTATACAAAAGCAAGAAACAAGATTCTCCTAAGGTTTTTCAGCCCTCTACTAACATGACTCATATCTCCATTTATCATATTGATAGTATCCAATTGATTCATGTTGACAGACCATCTGACATGGATGCCAATGTTTTCTGTGATGATCTTGAGAATACGATAAAAGAACAGCTTTCAGAAAATTATATTTATCCACTCATTATTTCAGGCTGCTTTAACATTCAACATACCAAATGGGATGGCGTTAAGTCACCACCTAGTCCTGAAGGGAAGAGATTAGCAGCTCTGCTTGATAAATACGAATTCCAAACCATGTCTCCAATGCCATCCTCCCACATTGACGAAAATGAATACTACACGAATCCAACTTTGCTTTTTGCTCAAAAGTCTATTGCCCACAGAATCACTATTCCTAAGAATAATGGCGTCCAGCTATCTGAACGTTTGACCCGGGGTTTGAAAGAGTACCACAGGTTAACGTGGGATCTTGCTTGTACGACCTTTGCTGTTTCCGAGTAGTTTGAAGTTGAGAATATGTACATGATGATAGTTTATTTGAAGATTCCTATAACCATCCACTTTGTTCTTTAAGAAGGAGTTCTACTCGATTGTTGTTTTTTCTATATTTTAGAATATACAATCTCGATATTTCTGTCATACTCTTGTTCCAGCATTAAACAAAACAGCAATTTAAAAACTGACTTTAAAAATTAACCAAATATATATAAATATTAAATATATACATATCAAATAAATGTAATAAACTTGACTAATTTAGAATCTAAATATACAACAGACAAAAAACTTTTGGGTAAGAAGAGTAAAAAAACAGAAACAAAAGAAAAGAGCTGAGAAATGAAAGGGAAAAAAAATTAAAAAAAAAAATAACCAGCAATAAATAAATAATCTGAAAGTAACCGTTAATAAAAACATGATTAAAGTCAATAATCAAAATGTACAAGAGCAAAAAAGAAAAAAAGAAAGAAAAAGAAAAAAAAAGTGTCAAGATGTGTTCCAACTTTTCAAAATTAATAAAGCATCATGCCTCGAAATAAACGTTTACACCCATGAAGCTGGCCATACTTTTCTTAAATAATTGGGTGCCAATAATCTTTTTGTGACATGCCGATATCATATATATATATATATATATCAATTTTCTTTTTTTGATTTTTGACAAGACTTTTAAATTTGGCCTTTGATATCAACCTTCTTCACCGCCGACATACGATGGGACTCTATAATTGGATATGCTTCTTTAGTTTTTAAAATCATCTCCTTTACACTTCCCTCAGCGCCGTCTTCTTGAATTTGTTCCTCTTTAATCTCAAAATGATCACTAATTCCAAACCTCGTAGAAAATTCTTCCAGCTCTCGTAAATCTTCAAACCCTAGTTCTTGTACCACATAGTCAACCTCAATCATCGGTCTAAAAGCTTTACAGATGCTCGCCAGTGCCGTCAGCCGAACTCGATCACAAAACATATCCATGATATATATACCCATATTTGGCGTGCTAAGATAGAGCTGGAAAAATTTATGATAGTTAGACGATGTTAAAGCGGTGTTAACATCAATAGCATGTTGTATTGCAGAGTTGCTAAGTTTTCCAGTCTGAGGATCACGAAGATTTTCAATCTGAAACAATAGCTCATTCAAATCAGAGCGGTTGCGGGTGTGCAAGAAATAAAGAATACGATATGCTATAAACTCGTACTCATTCCCTTTGATTCCCATTTCGTATAACGTCTTCAACTGAGACTGGCATTGGTTGTATTCGCCCAAGTCTCCCTTCTCTATTGCAATACGAGCATGAATTTCATAAACTGTTACTGTAAAATCATTTTGAATATGCTGCACTGTTAAATCCTGTCTTAACGACTTGAATTGATCACAAATGTAAGAGTAGTTCTGTTCTTCCTTCCATTTCTTTTTTAACAGTTCCAAAGTTTTTCTTAATATATGTAATGGGCGTACTGAATTAGGATCAGCCGCAGATGTCAAACGTAAATATCTCTTTTCTAGTTGAGTTGAACGACCAACTATCGGAACGTTAGGATCTGATCCATCGTCAGTAAAAGGAGCAGGACTACTAGATTTAGTTGGGGTATTATTTGATTCAAATCTCTTTAGTCGCTTTTCTCGCATAGTCTCAGTTTCATCAACAGAAAAGACACGCCTATTCAACATGTTAGTATTTTGTTCAAATCGTTCACATACTTTAATATCATTCACATACTTCTTATTCTTATTTTTGGCAGCTGCTAGGGTATCCTTATTTTTTGGTGAAGTGAAACCAAAGCTATTGTTAATGTTTTCATCATCTGGTATAAGCAGCAAATTTTTCTTCTTGTGTTTCTTTTCCTTTCCTACTGCTTCTTTTTCCTTCCGTCTCTGTTCAATGATAGGCACAGTTGTTCGTGCCCAGTCTGTTGTCCAAGTTGTACCAAGTTCGCAAGCTTTCGTTACGATTTCACGAAGTTGACCTTCCATCACTTCTTTATCTTCAGGCAGGACCTCGTCAAATGCACGACTTACAAATTTTTTTAAACTATCCGGAAACTGAAGATTATTGTCGCTAGAGTTAGGTGACGCGCCATTAGTACTTGCAAATGACGGCGAGGCTGGCTGGGTAGAACTAGGACGAGAGAAGGTGCGCTTTGCTGCTACGGGCGTGTAAGCAGGCTCTATAACAACCAAGTTAAAAGTTTGTTAGAATACTCTGTTTCGTTTGTCAAGAAAAAGCCATATATACTACTTACGATTTGATTTCTGGCGCCAAGGTGGGATCGATGACATGGCGAAAACTAATAAAAATCTAAATAACTAAGAAGATGTAAAACCGACTACGATAAGTGAAAAATATGAGAATTGGTAGCAACTGAAGGATTCTTGAGATTCTAATCACTTTTTAGGGCTTTTTTTATCAGCCAGTGTAAAATGTTCCTAAAACAAAAAAATTAAATGTTAGGGATATTTTGACAAATCAATATACCTGATGAGTAATATAACTGTGCTTTAAAAACACTTGATTTCTGAATATGGAATCTTTAAAAAGTTGTAAGAGGTATTTTAAAAGGAAAGATAGAGGGGAAGGATGGCGGATAGTTTCAATTTCAAAAGGTTTTATTCAAGTTATGATCACGTGACTAGAATAGGGTAACCGTCAATTTACGACCAACCAGATGACGATTTCCAGAAACAGGTATTGCTAGAACTATAATATGAAAAAAAAAAACTCATACCTCGAACTGCCCTATCGATAACTTATGAGAAGCTTCAGATTTAACTTACCAGACCAGCAAAACATCTGACAGCATAATGATGCTTATACTAAACTAGCTGTTATCTAGACTTGCACAACTTTGGAAGATGAGACTTGAGCTAAATACAAGTACAGAAAAGACTGGATCTAAAAATGATAGCTTGGAAACGGTGTTGACTTCACATCTAGATGCAAAAACTGTGGTCAAAGATTCAGAACCCCCTTACAGTCCATTTATAGCATTACATGTGGGTGCTGGTTGCCACAGTCAAAAGAACATTAAGCGATTGAAAAGGCTTTGCAAAGGTGTTATAAGGGATGTCCTTGAAAGAATGTCAAGTGAATCAGAAAAAGCAGAGATTTCAGGGGATAAAACCAAAGAAAGAGCTCATAAACGGTTGAAAACAGAGCCTGAAAGAGAGCCAATGACTGCACTCGAAGCTGCGGTAGAGGCTTGTAAACAACTAGAAAACTCCGAGTACACAAATGCTGGTTATGGGAGTATGCTAAGCGAGGATGGATATACAGAATGTGATGCTAGTATAATGACGACCCTAGACTGTAACTTAAATACTAATGCCTGCACAAGTTTGAATGCCAAAGAGGTTATTAGAAACGGAACTGGGGCTAGTGTTGGATGCCTGAAAACTGCGCGAAACCCAATTGAAGTTGCTTCAACCATGTTAAAGGACCTTATAAACGTCTCATATACCGACCCTATTGGTCGAGTTAAACCAATAATGCTTGTTGGGCCAGGTGCAGACGCCTACGCGAAGAGAAAAGGTTGCAACGTGGTTGATGATCCTGAGGAACTAATTTCTAAGACGAGTTTACAAACATATATGAAATGGAGGCGATATTTGAGCATTTTGAAAACACAAGAACAGATAAAAGCTGAAAGACAGGAGACGCCAACAAATGAAATGAAAAATCAAGTTCAAGATACTGTTGGTGTTATCTGCGGAGATATTTACGGAGCAGTGGTTTCTTGTGCAAGCTCAGGAGGTGTAGCTCTTAAATCGTCTGGGCGGGTAGGGCCAGCAGCTCTTATTGGGTCTGGAATATATATTACTCAAAAGCTAAGTCGCAAAGCTAATGACGATTTGGAATACCCAGAGATTAATGGCAAACAGTCATCAAACTCAACAACATGCGCAGTCTGTACTACTGGAACGGGCGAAGATATTATTTCCTGCCAACTTGCATCCACTTTAGCAAACAAGCTTATAAGAAAGGAAGCTAACACTGATATGGAGTATAAATGGATTCAAGAGACAATAATAGATGCGTATAAAGACACTGCACAAAGTAATCCTCTATATTTTGGATTCTTAAGTGCACATGTCCATGATGGGTCTGTCGAATTAGGCATGGGGACTACTACAGAAAATATGATTGTTGGATATGGTGTAGGTGGCAAAGACGTGACAGCAATATCTCTGGACAATCCTACGGTTGGAAAGCTGATTATAGAGGGAACTCGAGTTTCAGTCAAAAACTAAGGTTGGTATTGTTTTAACTTGTCTATAACCGATGCTAGTCTTTGAAGAAAGATGTGTCATACACGGGTTTCCAGCTATCACCAGTCACTTGCCAGCATCCGAAACTTGGTTCGCTCGAATACTCTTGATTGGTTAAATTCACACGTCAACTTGTAATACTTGTGCCAAAAAATCCAGATTCTTCAAGAGTTGGGTACTTTAGACTTAATTTCATAGTGAAACATGAACTTTGAGCCAAGGCGTATCCTTAATTCACGTGCAGCGGTTCTTCCCGTCAGTTAGTCAGCATTGTAGGCACCTAAATTTTTTTAATTGATGGTGTAACTTGTTTCTTCCTACAATCACCTCCAAACCTCTCTCGCTGAAGATATATAAAATATATATTCATTCTTTTTAATATTCTTTTTTTGGAAGAATAAATTTAATCAAGTTCGATCCAGTACAATCCGTTATGAATTTCTTTCGACAGATCACATCTCTTAACCGCACTTTTTACATTTCTTCTTCCTTTACCAGCAACTGCGAGATCTTTATTAGTGTTTCTAATTAGATCGCACGCCTCTTTTTCGTTCAGAAGCTACCTAATCTTCTATATTTGAGAACAAACAGTTTCAAGATCCTTTTGCTTAAAGCGTCTTTAATAAAACGAGAAGAGCGACTTTTGGATGTGGGATAATTTCCAGCACATACATCCCTTTACGACATTTACGACTTCATTACGCTAGTTTTCTTAAACTAACGATTTTTTCCAGCACTATTTCCTTTTTACTGATACAAGTTTATCACGCAAATCTACCAGGTTTCTGCCCAGCTAAACTCACTAAAAACACTTTGCACCCCTTTTTGAACTCAAAAATTGGGCAGAAGCATCAACTATTTAAGGACACAATCATTTTTGATAACTAAAACCATAGCATTCCGGCCTGTTTTTGGAATATAAGAACACACCACTATCTTATTTAAAAAAGATTCGAGAATTATCACCAAGCAGGATATTTATATTTAATTATTACAACCTTAACAATGGCCGAAATTTTTGCTTTCGATGAGGATTTTCCAACAACTACTCCATCCTCTGATTCTTTAAAGACCTTGACAGGCACCGACGAGAGTTCTTTAAATGTCAACAAGCCAAATGATATGTACACATCACAACTTACATCAGCTCTCAGATTTGGATCTCATCATCATCAGCAGCAGCAGCAGCCGCAACCAAATGATGGTAATGAAATCGATGAGCTGTGTGATACAGTCGCTGAACTTAACACCTCAGCATTTATCTCATCTAGCCCAGTTCGTACTCGCGCCGTTCCGATTACGATCAACAATAATAGCTCTAACATGGTAAGAGGAAGAAGCGGAAGCGGAAGCTTCCAGCCTGGATCTGCTGATGGAAGAGCTGGAAAATCATTCGAAATTGGTATCAAGTCGCCCTTTGTCTCCAGCTTTGCAGATAACGCAAACTTCAAGGTAGGAACTGCTCCAGAGTCGCCCGTACTTAGTACCTCTTTCCACAGCTCTAATGACCACACTGTCATTCCTAGTGATGCCTCTAGAAAAGTGCACCCTTGGGACTTTGAACGCCTAAAAGTTTTGGGTGAAGGTACATATGGAAAAGTTTTGTTAGTCCGAGAGAAGCGCAGTGGCAGACTTTTTGCACAGAAGCAACTTAAGAAGGCATCTATGATTATCGAGCAGAAGAAGATCTTGCAAACTAAGACTGAACGCGACATTCTTGAATCAGTAAGACATCCATATATTGTTAAGCTTTTTTATGCGATGCAAGACCAGGAAAAATTGTATTTGATTCTGGAATATGTTCAAGGTGGTGAGCTATTTACATATCTTGCCAACCAAAGCATGCTTTCTGAGGACACGGCTGCTTTTTACCTTGCAGAGATGGTGTTAGCCTTACATCATTTACACGTTAACGTTGGTGTTGTTTATCGTGATTTGAAGCCTGAAAACTGTTTGCTTGACAACGATGGTCATTTGGTCCTAACAGACTTTGGATTAAGCAAAGTTGCTACAGGTGACGATGACGAGCGTTGCAAGACATTCCTGGGAACTCCTGAGTACATGGCCCCAGAAATCTTACAAGGTGAAGAATACGACTATGCCGTCGATTGGTGGTCACTTGGAGCTGTTGCCCACGATTTGCTAACTGGAAGCCCACCATTCCCCGGAGAAGACTACAAGACAATTTTGAGTAAGATTTGGAGCACCAAGCGTATGATTTTCCCCTTTTACTTGACTCGCGATGCTCAAAATTTTATCTCCAGACTTTTGACTAAAGATCCTAAGAAGCGATTAGGATATAAGGACATTGATTTCATTAAGAGACACTCGTTCTTCGATACAATTGATTGGAATAAACTAGAGTCTAGAGATCCTTCCTTGGTGCCTCCTATTGTTCCAATTATCACTGATCCTGAGAAGGCTGAGAATTTTTCTAAAGAATTTACTGAAATGCCATTGACACCACCTGCGTACGACAGTGCACTTTCAGGCAGTAAATCAGAGAATGTCCCAATTCCCTCAAGAAACAATTCTGACGAGAAGAAGGAAGTAGAACTTAAACATGAAGGAGATCAACCCTTTAAAGGTTTCTCATTCACTGCAAGTCAGAGTTTTATCGACTGTGCCTTTTAAGAACCAGGGGTTTATTGGACAGTCTATATAATATGGGGTTCGACATTTAAATGTACTTTTAGTAATTTGTAAAGGTATTTATAGGTAATCTTTTTTAAACGCAATGTGTATGAAGTTGAAATTAAAAGAAACGTCAGAGAATAGTGAAAAGTGTCTAAAGAATAAAAACATTGAACCGATAAGGGATTTCTTTTAAGACTGCTTTCGTTTGCTCCCAAGGAACTCGAAACAAGCCTGCGTTGATTTGGGGTAAATTAATGACTGGGATATACTCATCGCCAGGCTTTAGGGTAGATATAAAGCGATCGGTATGCAACTGACGTAGAAGATCAGTAATTGCCAATCTTGTGGCCTGGACTATCATATTAGGAGGAGATACCCTGTTTCCATGGCCCACAGAAGTGAAAAGACAAGCGATCCAGTACTCACCACCAGGCATATCAGGGGTATTATGAATCAAGAGGCACGATCCCACAAGAGCTGATGGATTGGCATCATAAGATTGGCAATGTGCCTTGTAGATCTGGAATGCCTGCGGAAATCTCGACTTAAATGCAAGCGCTATGCCACCACCCCAGCTGCCAACGCAGTTGCATGAATGTGCAAGAACCGAAGTTGGTCCTGGCCTAACGCTGAATAGATCACCGGATATGTATTGGACGTTGGGCACGGCGTCTTCAATATCGGAAGGAGAAGAATAGTCCATGGGAAATTCAAGGGAGCATGTCTGAGAAGAAGCTTGGTAAAGTTTTTGAGAAAACACAGCAGATTGGAGGCAATTTAAACTGACGAATTGGTATGAGTCAGTTGGCATGAGTTGAAATTGGAACGAACGGCTAGGTGCTTGGAGCTTAGAGTCACTGTCGCTGTGTCTACAACTACACACGCGCGTAAATGCTGGAATGTAAGGTGACTTGCATGTGACTAGAAACGGTCATGTGACGAGGGCGATTGCACTACACTTTTTTGCGCGGAGGCGCGTACAAACCTTTCAACTCCCATCTCCATCTCCATCCCCAAAAAACATCATGGACGACCTTGATATGCGCATCGTCAATTTGGGCTCCAAACTTGGAATAGACCCACGATCAGACTCAAACAATCAAGATTACGTATCTTACTTACCTTCAAAGCCTTCAAATATTTCCCCTGTATCTTCTCCGGCTGTTCAGCAAGATAATTCACACCGTCGTTCTGTTACCCCTTCCAACTTCTCCCCTCACATTGCTTCATCTACACCGGGATCTAATCAGAAATCCCATCCATTATCAAGAACTTCAACTCTAGCAAAAGCGTCGGAGTCGGCTTCTGGTCCCAAAAGGTCGTCATCGTCTAAACCTCAACATACAAATAGGTCTGAATCTCCTGCGACCCGGAAACCAGACCAATCTGAAAAATCCAAGTCTAACATGCCTACATCAATAAATTCTACTGCTCCATCATCTCGTGGTTCTAGCAGTACATCCTCATTCACTAAATTTCTCAAGTCAACATCTGCAGCAACAGCAAGTGCAAGTACAAGATCCCCGCTTAGCTCGTCGTCATCTTCTGCATCTTCGAGAAATAGCTATGCAGACGACATAAATTCTCGTGATTCAAAAGAAAGCACAAACACTACACCAATCAAGTCGTCCAGAACATCCAAAATCTTCCTTAATTCTAATCGCTCTAAATCCTCAGCCTCTCCAAATATTTCTGAGAACTCTACTACCAAATCATCAGGAAACACACCTGGAAAATCTTCCATATTCCTTATGACGTCAAAACAGCGCAATCATCACTCTAACTCCTCAGCATCTTCTCACAGTACACAACCCGCTGTCAAGTCTCCACCGTCAAAAAAATTGGCATCTTCAGGTTCAAGTGCATCAAACCGCGATCGTTCTAGAGAAAGATTGTCACCGGCTTTAAACTCAACGAAGAAAAATGATACCTCTAAAAGTCAACCACGCGATAGGCTTGTTAATAAGACAAAGTCTTCAATGCCACTTAAAGAAGTGAAAGAGTCCAAAGACCAAAAAGATGCAAAAGATTTGAGAGGATCTCGAGACTCAAAGGAGTCAAAAGACTTTAAAGAGAGCGAAAAATATACTGTTTCTACCCCAACTTCTTCTAACACAACATTAGTACTTCCTCCAATTCTGAGTCCAACATTACCAAATTGGTGTGATCAAATGTCGAGAAGACAGCGAAGTCCACAGCTTATCGACGAGAAAGATACACTGAAACCAACTGTAAAGTCCAAAGCGCTTTATGATTCTCCGTCTGCTGTTTATGATACGACGAGTTCAAGATCCCCATCTCCATCCATTGAACATGTCGATGGCATAAGAAAAAGAAGAAATTCGTTGATCGTGTCATTAAAACTTGGAACTAGAAACGATATTGACTCTAAAAGGAAAAATTCTGTAGGCTCGGCAATAGCGCCTAAGAAGCGCCAGGCTTCTGTTAACTCAAGTGAAACGAGCATCAAAGAAAAATTATCAAAGAAACTGAAAGTTTCTAGAGACTATTCTGAATCGGAGAGCGAAGATGATATGTCATTACCAACCCGGAAAAATATCAAGCAAGTCACTAAGCTTACTAATAGTTCAAGAGATAGAGATGGCCGGAGTAGATCGCCAGCTGAGTTTGCAAGCACCCCTAAGTTGGACTCTCCTATTAACATGCAAAGTCATCCTTCGAGAAACCCACCTTCAGTCCATTCATCACTATCAGCAAACTCCCCAGATCAAAGTATTGGAAATGGATCTTCAGACCATCAGACAACTCCAGCAGTATCATCAAAGCCTTCATCATATACCCCCGAACAAAGGGCTTCAAACAACCAGGTTCTCCTTGCCAAATCCAACCGATGGAAGAACGTTGCTCATGAACAAAAGCGTAGGGCTGACAGCTATAATAAGCATCAAAACAGAGAGAGGAAATCTATTGTTTATGCTTTTGATGCCTTGTTTGGATATATCATAGGCTTTGAGTACCAGGATCGGGCAGATCAAATGATTCGCAAAGCTCGACAAACAGCACATTGGGCTTCACTGATCAAATATGTGGATTGGCTTATTACTAGTGTGAACGAAAGTATTGAAAACTCGGTTGATGATGATGACAGAAGCCATAGTGTGGATAGGGATCTGCTTGGTCTGTGCTACCAATTGAGGGCGATGATTCATATGCGAATTGCTCAGTGCTATCACGATCTTATGGGCCGCTTGATGAATTCGACCAGTGCCTCTTCTCCGGACGCATCCGGAGGTGCCAGACGTGATTCCATGGGAGGCGATGCTGATGTTGCGCACAAGCTACGTGATCTAACTACACTGACATCGAAATACTTTAAAACCCAAGGTGAGGCTACTGCTGATTTTAGAAAAGGTTTTCGTGAACTGCCTGTTGAAAGAGTACGATTAGGCTACCCTAAAACTTGGAATAACCGTGAGGCCTCTGGAAGCACAGGTGGCAGCAGACCTGTCAGTGGTTTTAGGCCTTTAGAAGATTCCTATGCTTTGCCTTTACATGTTTATTCATCGTTACAAGAAGCCACAGCCTTTGCTTGCAGAGTGCTGAGAGAATGGGCTTATAAAAATGGGATTGAATACGACTCGGTGCTAACTGAGGGCCATCAATCGTCCTCTTGATTTTCTTGTTACGCAGTAAGAATTGGAGCTCATTTCTTTTTACTGCATAAAAACGTTTATTTATTTCTTTTCTTCCATATTTGCTTTTAATTTTCATAATACTTTTTGTGAATGGGTTTTGCTTTTTGTTGTCTATGTTTTGCTACTACTTCATTTCGTTCTTTAAAATGTCTATTGTAATTAAGAATGATTAGTGTTTTTTGAAATGTATTCCAGTGCTACTGAAATTCACACACTAATTGAATCGTCTTTAATGACTCAAAAGCTAACATACATAAATAACTCACCAAGTCTTGAAAATGAACTATAACACCAAAATGAAGACTCTCAAACAAAACCATTCAGAAACATTTCGTAAAGTTACCTGAAATCATTAACACATTAAAACAGATCATCATCATCATCAGAGTCGTCGTTTTCTCTGGTATTTTCTTGTTTATTTTGAAACGCTGAAAGCGTTGTTTGCTTTTTACCAGACGTGGACTTTATTACCCCTTTATCAGCCAACTTTTGATTGTCCTTCTTTCTTTTGGACGGGACGTTTGACTGCTGAGTGCTATTATCTTCGACTTTTCTTAGCAGACGGGAAGACTGGTTGGCCATGGATTGACCGTTATCCAAACTGTCAAACGCTCGCTTTTTCTGCGAGGTGCTGGCGGTAGTAGCCATCGATGTACTACCAGAAATACCGCCATCCGGGGAAGATGATAAGAGGTAAGAACCCGTGATAATGTTTTCCAATGAATCATCATCCTGCTCATCCTCTTTCATTTCCAACTCTCTCTGGCGCATCTCGGTATTCTGTTCCTGTAAATCGCTATCGCTCATTTCTGGAAATCTAAGATTACCGTATTTGGTACCCTCTCTAAAAACTTGATCAGCTTCAGCAAGTGTGGAGAACTCAAATTCCTTGGATTTTGGCAGTGAATGTGCGTTCGTGTATGAGTTGAGTGACTGTTGCTTCGGAATTGGCTTTTTTCGCTTTATTGATCGTTTTTTTGCACCTTTCGAAGCTTCCTTTTCAAGTTTTGCAGTATCGAGATCCTGCTTAATCAATCGCACCAAAACTTCTGGAACAAGAACGTACATGATATAATTTCCGGGCTCAAAGACGTTGATCCACCATAACCTTGGTGGAGGATTATTCATTTTATTGTCTGAATCGGTTCGATGAGCATTCAGCGAATTATCCCCTATGGAAAGGTCAACAAGATCCTCGGCTGATTTGGATTTCAATGGCCATTCAATCTTGCTGATTTCCTTGGCCTTTTTAAAAATAAAATATGAAAGTCTGTCTGACAACACGTCAGACGCGATTGAGCGACCTTTTGGCCCAAAATACCCACCATCCGCTGGTAAATCAAGATCCATAATCTCATTAACTGTCAGTGGCCGGGAATCCTTGAAAGCTTTATAGAGTTGTAATTCGGATATTTCAATTGCCTTCTCCTGAGGTAACCCTTGCCTCCAGGAATGTTTAGCACTTAAATACTTTAGTAATTTCGTTTTAACTAGTGTCTCGTAGTATGGAGGCTTTAGTGTATTGTCATCAGTATGCCCATTGAGATCAGTTTGTTCATCAGCCCAATGTTCTTCTTTTCCCCGGCCTAATGTAAATAGATCTTTTAATTTTTCAATCTCTCCACTTATCCTCTCTTTAAAATTAGATGGCTCAAGTGTTGTTGGATATCCAGCCCTTTCACCTTTATCTAAAATTTTTTCATTCCGTTGCCGTATCATCTCATATCCTTCTCTCGTATTGACATTTATGAGTAAATCGTGTTCTGAATCAATAGTTTCGTGTGTTATGGAATCATCATCAATAAGTTCTATTGGAGGGATGTCAATCGCTTCTGTATATTTTTGGCTTAAAGGCTTGTTACTTGTGATTGAGAATGATTCATCATGGGTATCTTTTGACATAGCTTCGTCAACTTTTCTTTCCGTCTCAGCGAGTAAGTCTAGTACTGATGCTTGGCTGCTATATGTTTGTGAGGGAGGATTAGAGCTCAAGTTTGACAGATATGGACTATTGATCTTTTTTCGACGAACACCTGTAGGTACCAGCTTTCCAGAGTCATTTTTTGCCTTACCTGTTAGGTTTTCATCCCGGGAATCTTTCCCATCGACAGATAGAGAACGCGAACCAATTGTATTGACATATGATTTTCTAATCGGCGAGCTCATCGCTACTGTTTTCTCAGAATCCGAATATGTGCCATTATTAGCAGGGGAGGACATAGCCAGTTTTCCGACCAAGTTATTAGCATAATCTATGCTCCGTTTTTCCCGTTCTGCTTCCGCATCTTTCAACATGGTCAACTTCTGTTCCATGTCGGACGAAAAAAAGGTTGCAAATTTCCCCAAGCCTTTTGATGTGCTTGTTGATGACGACTCAGAAGGAATTGTGTCTGTTCGAGAAGCGGTATTATAGTATATCTCATCATTTCCTAGATTGAGCGATGAACCAGTCGAGATCATTGATTCATTTTCTGGCATATAGCTACCGCCTGATTTACCAGTACGCTTCAACGAAATTCCATGCCTTGCCGTGCCATTTCCCGAGCCCGCTTTTTGAATTTCACCAAGTATCTTGTCATCTTCATCATCTGAAAACATCTTATCGAAAGAATTGGGCGGGGACTTTGGCTGAGGTGTGTGGTTTGTATCTGTGTCATCCATAATGTTCCATTGTATTTTACTCTTCCTCTTACTCTTAATATCAGTCTTAGAGTAAGTAGGTCTATGGTGACCCCCGATTCCACGTTTTTTCATAATGACTGTAATCCATGAAAAGAGATAATAATTGAATTAAAAAAACGTGTATGAGCTGAATATCTGGATTAAGTGAACATGTAATGATCAAAGTAATGCACTAATGAAGTTATACACAAGTGGATCATAAAGAGCTGATGCTGGATTGCCTTATACTGATCAGGAAGAAGGTAAGTAAATATCAAAAACCCATAATGAGTTTACACCAGAAAAATAAACATCAAGTTACAGCTAGTGACACAAGCCAGGTACAGATATAAACATGTATCACGTGACAGAAGTTGTGTCGATTATGCCTATCATAAAATCTTTGGCTACAGAAGAGCATAGCAACATGCTTTCAGTTCAAAATGTACCAACCATCGGCTAAAGTCATATTAGCGACGCAAATTATTCATTATATGCATTTCAACAAAAATTATCAATTATAAATTCTTCATTTCATAAGGTGTTCCCTGACTTAGTTCTTAAAGTACCAGTTCTCCTCAGGAATTCTACCTCTAAGAACAGGGATTTCAGTGCCGGGAACATAGACATCCTCAAAGAGAATCTTAGGTTCGGCAGCAGGTGGAGGAGAAGCTTCGGCCTCAGCAGTCTCCTTATCAACAAAAGCTCTGGCTTCCTTGTCAATCTTCTTGAGCTCAGCCTCTTCGATGACCTTGTGGTTGAGAAGTCTAAGCTTAAGGCCAGCAATAGGATCATTCTCAGAACGCATGTGTTGAATTTCCTCACGTGTTCTGTAAGTGGTACCAGGATCAGACATGGAGTGACCACCATATCTGTAGGTCTGGAATTCAAGAACAATAGGTCCCTTTCCAGCAGAGGTCCACTCCTTAGCGTACTTAGTAGCCTGGTAAACAGAAATGACGTCCATACCGTTAACCTTCAAACCAGGAATGTATTGACCACGCTCGTAGAACTTGGTAAGAGCAGAGGCTCTAGAAGCAGAGGTACCCATACCATACTTGTTGTTCTCGCAAGCATAGATACAAGGAATGTTCCAAAGCTTGGCCATGTTGAAAGACTCAAAGATCTGGCCTTGGTTGGAAGCACCATCACCGTACAAAGTAACAGTGGCAGCATCCTGGTTCAAGTACTTGTGAGCAAAAGCAAGACCGGTACCCAAAGGAACCTGAGCACCGACAATACCGTTACCACCGTAGAAACCAGGGGCATACATGTGCATGGAACCACCCTTGCCGTATGAGACACCTTCACGACGACCGAGCAATTCAGCCAAAACGGCCTTGACGGTAGCACCTCTCAAATAGGTGAAGCCGTGGCATCTGTAGGAAGTAATAACAGAGTCCTTCTTGGTAATAGCGTGCTCAATACCAACAGCAACAGCTTCCTGACCAGTAGACAAGTGACTAAAAAATGTTAGATATCTGAATTGACTGGTCAAACAACGTGATGGATACATACCAGCTAAAATAAAGTCAAACAATCATAGTATGAGGATGTGCCTTTGACAACCGTTGAACGGTAGGGCACGATCCGCACACAAAACATCGCAAAAATTCGTTAGTTTACAACTCAACAAAATACGGAAAAAAAAAAATGAAAGAACAAAAAGCAATCATCAAAAGTACATACAATCCTCTAATCTTCTTGGCCTTGTAAAGAGCATCAGAAGCCATCTCAAGACGTCTTATAAATTGAGTTAGTAACAAAACTTCACGCTAAAAAGCACAGCAATCAACCAAACAACAAACAAATAATAACTCACCTGACAACAACCATATCCTTGTACATCTTGATCAACTCTTCAGAAGTAAGAGTGACGTTCAAAGATGGAGCTTCAAGATTGTAGGTCTCATAAGTTTCTTTGGGGAGTTCAAAAGTGAATTTCTAAAGAGGGTCTTGGTTAGACTTGAACTAGGGAAGAGAGTAACTGTTTCAACAAGGCAGCAAACAGATAAGCAGCAATATGGAAATATAAGCATGAATCAATCAATCCGAGACAAGCTACAGCATAAAGAGCAGCTAAAGAACAAGAACTAGGACAGAACATTTGAAAACTCAATTGCCGTTGATGAAGAAAACATGGTCACATACATCAGAGGCAGTAGCCATGGTACGAGCCATGGTGGCCTTGGAGAAAGCAACCTTGGCGGCAGGCTGAGGTCGCAAAGCAAACTTTGCTACAGAAGTACGCAACATCTTGGTAACGAGTGCGATTGACGAGGTAATAATTTCTTTGACGGAAGACAAGTTGGCCTAAAGGTGAAATCGAAGAAGAAGTGGAAGAGAAAAAAAATAGCATGAGAAAGATCTTAAGAGCGACAATTGGTGAAGCCTCCCGGTGGTATGACACACGCTGTCATTGCAGCAATTTGCACCCTATGGAGCTGGCCTATCCGTGTTAAAGAGGGGCACTCACGTGTTTAACGGGTGGGGGCTTTTCGTGAGTGCCCCCAATATGTTACTCGGGTGCAGTGGCTTGTAACAAAAAAATGTAACAATGCGCTGTCGTGTGACTATCACGCTATCTTTAAAAAATCATGTGATGGTCACGTTTATGTATGTGTATTACATTACAGCCACTACTTCGTGAAGTTACAAAACCCCCGTTAGCATTTCCCTTTAGCCAACCTGACCCGCACCATACCCGACGCCACCACCAGACCCCCAGCTCCTGTCGACCATTTTTGACGTTAGCTTCTCTAAATTTTGACAAAGAATCATTATAATCAGCTTCAGGTGTTACTCTGACGACTCTCTCAGTGACCAAATATATTTTTAGCCCTACATCCTGTTCAAGCCATACACCCTCCTTAGTCCTCCTCACTTATCTTAAGCAACCCACTAAATCCTTTCTTGCAGCTCAACATTTTTTTTGTACAACCACCTCTTCACGCTTCCAAGAACCATACTCTATTTCTATCCCACTCTTACCACTCACTACTCACTATCAGCCTTTGTGATTTGACGTTGTATATTCAATAGTCATAACTTACCGGACTTTACCCCTTTTACTTTTTACACTATCAATACAATGCCATCCAGAAAGAAAGCCATCTTAAAGGTCATTATTCTCGGAGATTCGGGAGTTGGAAAGACTTCTTTAATGTAAGTGATATTATTGTTTTTCGGCTCGATTTTGTTTATTGGAATCATGTTTGTCTTGGTTTATTCATCCTCTTATATTGTGTGTGATCCTGATTGCAATCTTCGGCTGCTTTGCTTAATTGCAGCCACCGATTGGCAGCCTTTCTTGTAACCCGGGACAAGTGCGCAACCTTTTCGATACGCCGAGTTTTCCCTTTGAAATAATTATTTCGGAATCTGAAGGGTCTGATGACTTTATGGTCGAGAACTTGTTGATCTCCACCCTCGTTTTGCTTCCTCCCCTTAAAACCTTGACATGCAATGGTCT
The DNA here is from genome assembly GCA_900654225.1 of Magnusiomyces fungicola. NCBI lineage: Eukaryota > Fungi > Ascomycota > Dipodascomycetes > Dipodascales > Dipodascaceae > Magnusiomyces > Magnusiomyces fungicola. Next base: position 5,225,983 of record CAACAH010000001.1, read on the forward strand.
TCTCCGTAATCTGGGTAAACAGAAAATACAGGCATTGCACACCCCTCCAACTACAATCAATGCTCAAGCCGTTTTTACTTAGCTTGTACCTATTCTAACCTGTTTTGTTTTATTTAATCTTTTAGGCAACAATTTGTAAACAACAAGTTTACCACACAATACAAAGCTACCATCGGTGCTGATTTTCTTACTAAGGAGCTTACATTGGATGACAGGAAGGTTTCATTACAACTGTGGGATACAGCTGGCCAGGAACGATTTCAGTCGTTAGGCGTTGCTTTTTACCGAGGAGCTGACTGCTGCGTGCTAGTCTTTGATGTTAACAACACCAAGAGTTTTGACAATTTGGATGTGTGGAAGGACGAATTCCTTGTTCAAGCCAATGTCACTGATCCAGAGAATTTCCCCTTTATCGTCCTCGGTAACAAGGTTGATGTTGAAGAATCCAAGCGCACTGTTTCTTCTAAGAAGGCTCAAGCCTACTGCGCCCAACGCGGAAACCTGCCCTACTTTGAGACCTCTGCTAAAGAAGCGATAGGGGTTGATAGAGCTTTTGAGGTTATTGCCAGAAACGCTCTTCAAAGAGAAGACTCACAAGACTTTACCGACGACTATGCTGACGCCATAAATATTCACCTTGATAATGATAACCAATCCTGTGCATGCTAGACATTACGCTTTTTTATTTTACTTTTCACGCCCTTCTGTTTCCGAATACATAACTTTGATTTATTCTCTAATTTTATTTAAACAATTAATATTTTTTTGACGTATATATTACTGGTTATTACTGATTTCATATTGTAGTTCGTTTTGGTTGCCTTGTTTCTGTTGCACTTGATTGCCTGCCCAAAATTTGTCCAAAGCGCCTTGTACAATTGATCAGTCAGAATCAGTCAATTTTAGCTTGACTCCATTGCACGCTAGCATCACGTAAATAGAAAAGAGCATCCAGTAGTTTAAACGATTGTAGTGTTTATATTGTCTATATTCCTAGCTGCTACTTTGGATGGCCGCGTGTACGGCTGTTGCATGGCCATTAAGCAGTCATTACTCTGTCCCTCCCCCCTTTTCATACACAAAACACCTTTCCCAGAACAACTGGTTCCCTTTTGTCCCTCCCTGCCCCGTTTGTCCTCTCAGATGAGTCGACGCTTTTTTTTTATTTTTTATTTATTTTATTATTATTATTAATTTTTTAATTTTATTTATTTTGACAACCAATATGTTTGGATCATCTTGGTGCCAAGCGGTAATAATAACAAGACTGGACCATATTCTTATTCATTTGCGATTGGTTCTATGATACGCCTGGTAAGCCTCTATAAATTGGCCAAAACCGTAGCGGATACACAGAACTGTATACGGCGGACGTTGAACTAAGTGGTGGACGGTATGTCTATGTGTGTGGTGAAAACAGTCGCACTCAAAGAGCTTTCAAAGAGGTACTTTAAAAATACTCAAAAGATGCCCAAAATGAGATTTATAATTGCAAATTACGCAGAGTAGCAAGTTGAGAGATAAATCTATTCCCACCAGATGTTTCTAATCTGTGCATCTTGATACATCTTGTAGTTTTAATCAATGTCAGGACATTGGGTCTTTTGATCGAGTGATAGTGGAAAGTTATACAAGGACGAGTAGACAATAATGTCCGGGCTTCACAAACATATCAAATATATTGAATCAAGTATGTAGCAATAAATTATACATTTTTTTCATAAACTATTTTTTTTTACTAGTCATTATTATCATCAAAATTTATGCAATCATTTAAACCTTTCCGGGAATTGGGTACTGCTTCTCAACCGAAGCAATAACATCGGCAACAACAGCAGGTTCAGAAAGAGTGGAGGTATCACCAATGGAGTCGGCCTCACCAGAAACAATCTTTCTAAGAATACGTCTCATAATCTTACCGGATCTAGTTTTGGGAAGGTCATCGACAATCAACACAGCCTTGGGAGCAGAGAAAGGACCAATTTCCCTGCGGACTTGGAGAATAAGCTCCTTCTTAAGAGCATCAGTTGGCTCGCCAGACTTGATAGAAGCAAAAGCAATGACAGCCTGACCAGTAAGCTCATCAGCAACACCGACGACGGCGGCCTCAGCAACATTGGAGTGACTAATAAGAGCAGCCTCGATCTCGGCAGTAGAAAGACGGTGACCAGAAACGTTAACGACATCATCCACACGGCCGCGGATCCAGTAGTAACCCTCGTGGTCTCTGCCAGCTCCGTCACCTGTAAAGTAGTAACCGGGGTATGGCTTAAGGTAAGTCTCAAGGTATCTGTTGTGGGAACCGTACACAGTTCGGGCAATAGATGGCCAAGGCTTGCGAATGCATAAAACACCTTCAACGTCGTTGCCCTTGATCTCTTCGCCAGAGACAGGGTCAATAAGAACAAGATCAATACCAAAGAAGGGCATGGTAGCAGAACCAGGCTTCATTGGGGTAACACCAGCGAGTGGAGCAATAATGTGAGAACCGGTTTCAGTTTGCCAGTAGGTATCAGTGATGTGACAGTCCTTGTTACCAATATGCTCGTTGTACCACTCCCAGATATCAGCAGCAATTGGCTCACCAACTGAACCAAGAGTTCTGAGAGAAGAAAGATCGTGCTTCTTGATGAACTCCTCACCAGCACGCTTCAGCAGACGAAGGGCAGTAGGAGCGACGTAGAACTGAGTGCACTTGTACTTTTCCACAATCTCCCAGTATCTAGAGTAAGATGGGTACGCAGGAGTACCTTCGAAAATGACGGTGGTCGCACCCAAAAGAAGAGGGCCGTAGAAAGCGTAGGTGTGTCCGGTAATCCAACCGACATCACCAGCAGTGAAGAGAATGTCATCAGGGTGAATGTCAAAGACGTATTTACAGGTAGAAGCAGCACCAAGAAGATAACCACCAGTGACGTGGACGACACCTTTGGGGGAGCCGGTGGAACCGGAAGTGTAAAGAAGGAACAATGGGTCCTCAGCTGACACTGGAATGGGTGCAAGGTAGGATCGGTGCTTAGCGACCTCTTCGTGCCACCAGTGATCACGGCCTTCAGTCCATGGAACAGCATTTCCTGTGCGCTTAAAGACAAGGACGTTCTCAACAGTTGGAGCGTCTTTAATACCCTCGTCAACAATCTTCTTGGTGTAAACAGACTTACCACCACGGCGACCTTCGTCAGTGGTGATGACAACCTTAGAACCGGCGTCGTTGATACGGTCTCTGAGAGATCCGGAAGAGAAACCAGCAAAGATGACAGAGTGGACAGCACCAAGACGAGAGATGGCAAGAAGAGCGATCAAAGCCTCGGGGATCATAGGCAAGTAGACAGCTACACTGTCACCCTTGCCGACACCAAAACTTCTGAGAACGCCGGCAACTCTAGAGACTTCAGCCATAAGCTCACCGTAGGTAATCTTGCGGGACTCGTGAGCATCATCAGCTTCGTAAATAATGGCAACCTATTAAAAAGCGCAAAAGGGCCATGTTAGACAGTTTCCAAGAATGAAAGACAGGAATTTGTTGGGGAGAGGCTCAGGTCATGGTTCCCAACTCGAGTTGCAATTAAGCGCAAAACTGTTGAAATGGTGTCATAAAACCGCCAACTGCAGGTTGAGATCCAACGTTTTCATAACTGGAAAGCTTTTTTTTTTTAATACGTACCTTGTCGGGATTTGCAACAGCATGTCTGTCGACACAGTTGTAAGAAGCATTCAGTTCACCTTCAAGGAACCAAGAAATGTCACCATGCTCAAAGCTGCCGTATTGGACGGTCTTAAAGTCCTTGTCCCAGGAAAGGAGTTCATGTGCGAGGTTACCAAAGAACTTGTTAGGGTTCTTGATAGACTCTTCGTACATTTCCTCGTAGTGTTCATAGTTGTTGATATGTGGCTGAGCTGGGTGCTTGCTGTTAGGTATAGGTTAGTTTTGAAGTTTGCAAAGAGATTGCGAGAATCCGCCCAGTCAATTGGATCTCGAGACTGCTGAAAAGCAAGGCTCTGGCTTAAAACTTACTCAAAGAAAGCTTGGGGAGTGGGTCTCGCCTTGATGTTGGAGGCCTCGTGAACGACGTGTTTTGACATTGTTGAGGTTTTAAATATACAGGGTTATAAGAAGAAGCAGCAGAAGCAGAAGAAGAATAGTAAGGAGGAAACAGAGATAAAGAAATAGGTATTAAAAAATAAAAATAAAAAAAGAGTTGGGCTAAGCCATATATTTATACCAGTTGTTGGAAAAGAAGATAGCCAGCACCAACAAGTCGCCCAAGTCCTTCTGGCCGGGCGTGGAAAAACAAGGGCCCGTTGAGAATTTGTCCCATTGGCTGGAATATCTGCCGGTGAGGTAAAGTCTGAGTAAGCGGTTTCGGATAAATATGTGCTTATGTCACGCTCCCCCACAAAAACCGCCGCCAATTGGACTGGCGCGACGAGGACTTTCTCAAGGGAGAGATGCCCATATCCAATATACCCAGGTCTATATTACCTTAAATAAGGTCTCGTTTCCCCAGATTTTATATTGGACTAAAAAAAAAAAAAAAAAAAAAAAAAAAAAAAAAATTATATTATATTATATTAGTTAATCTCTGAGTATTTGTTCAGTCCATCAATATCTTTCAATCCGATATTCGCAGAGTAGCATAACTAGGAATTTCAGATCCAAAAACTCACCGGTACAACTGCTACAACTGTCGTAATTTAATAGCCACTACCTGCCAAAGCTTTACATTTCTCTGGACCACAGATAACATGGGCTCAAATTGCCGGTTTCCGATCTGTAACTCGAGAAATGTGGTTAGGTTTGCTGCTCGCTTTCACAACAGTAGCTTAAATTCTGGTCTAATCCACAATCAGTCCCAATACAGCTACTGCCCCGGACTTTTACATTAGCGTCGCGGTTTCTATCTTCACGTTTGATGACTCTGGGAAAAAAGAGCTACAGCATTCAGCTTATCACTTGGTTATGTCTAAGCCTTTTGTAAGACCTGTCTTGCCCGGTTATTATGCCTCAAGCATCAACAGACGTACAACTCTTCAGAAGGAGCAGCGTCTAATCCCCTTTGCATGGATACGCTGCTCATAGGACAGAAAACCAGGTCTGGGAAAACGGATCTTTACCAACTAGGTTTGTGAACCTTATTTGCCTGCTGTATCTTTTTTAGTGTCCACTCCAAGCCATGGGCGATAATTGTGGCGACGCGATTCAACTGCCAAAAGCTGCTTCTTTTCCTGGTGAATCACAACTGGCTCGCCTGATATTTGATATTCCATCATTATATCCAGCAGGCTATGAAGCAACTCGTATATTGCGTTCTCAAAGGTTGTTCCGCTAGCGGCCGCTTCCTCAGCAATCTTACGCTGCCAGGCCTAAAGAAGTAATGCCTCCTTTTCTTTAAATCATAGCGACTCGAAAAGATTATCCGGGGCCGGCTCTTCTGTTCGAGTAAAGTTTGAAAGATTTAGAGCTTTTGCATCGTATGAGTATTCTACAACAACCTAGTATTTTAGGGCGATACTGGATATGCCCCTTTTTTCCGGTTGTGAAAATTCCCGCGAGTAATTAAAAAAAAAAAAAAAAGAAAAAAAAACCATTGCAAAACTGTAACTTAGGTCTGGGGCCTGGAAATGAAAGAAAATGAATAAAATAAAGAAAATAAAGAAAATAAAATAACTTGGACAATGGAGTCAGGGAACGCATGAATATAGAGCCTATTGAATGATGCTTCAGCAGTAAAAGTGCCTGTCCGAAAACAATGATAGAACCCATAGCTAATAATCTGGGGAAGTGCATGTTGCTTGCCTAAATTCCAGGACCTGGATCATGCTATAATCAGTTTATAAAGGCTGTTTAGCCCATGCTTGTTGCCATCGGCACTCCAATCTCACAAATCAGAACATGTATCAAATTTAGATTGAAGATCATTTGACAGCCAGCTTGTGATTTCGTAGCGGATCTGTGCCTGTCTTTGGTTTATGAGTTAATGCAAAGCAGAGGTGATGATACGTGATGACGTGCAAACAAAGCTGATGTCAAGACACTGGGAGAGACATTTTAAATTTCTACCTAGTTAACCTTGATGACTTTGATTACTTTCAATATCTGTTGTTAGCGTATTGCAAACTGTATTGAATCTCATTTCAAATGGTTGCAATACTCGTCTTGACACGCCCAGAGCCAAAATCCGGGGTAAAAGCGTCGACATGTATCAGCTCTTAGTTGCCACTTTGCGTTCAACCGCAACTTTGCGGCTGCACCAAACGAGAAAGAACATATCCAATACTACGACATTACACGGGTATAAGACCAAAAGACCCGCACCTTTCTTGCTAGTCAGTCTGACAAACGTTTGGCTTTTTTGCTCCATTCACGGAGATTGTCTTGTACGCAGGAAACATAGTATTCGTATCAGGACCACTTGTAAAAGTAATGAAAATGAACCTTGCTCGGGTAAAGTATCTATTAATGACAGGTGTTTCTGCAGCAGGGCTGACCATGTTTTCGAGGGCACAGTCCAGCCAAAATGACCGAGTAAGAGACAATTTCAGCGACTGCAACTATGCCACTGGGTGCTAATTACAGAGTAAATGCATAATGCAATCCCTGAGAGTCTTCGGAAGAGAATATAACGGGGCCACGGCAACATACGCAGAGATCTCACTGCGTGTATTGGTGTCTCCAGTTGTCCGAGAATGTGCGTCCCGATCCCGCTCAAAGCTGGTTTACGTGATGCTTAGATAACGCTCAGGCAAGCCTTGAGAAAAATATCGTGAACAGGCTGAGATTAGTGCTGGCTTTCCAATGTCACGAATTATTGAACCGTCGACGTGACGCTACCGCTCTCGACTGATAGTATGAGTGTGCTTGCCCCCCACAACACAGCCTGCTAACTGATGAGAGGATCACATGAACACGCAAATAACAACTCGTGACCTGATATATAGTTGTGTTCTCACAGTATATCTGAGACCATTGTAGCAGTTTTCAGAACAGTTTGGACAACTCAATACGGCCTACCTAAAAAGCTGTGCTCTCTTTCACAGTTATCGTCCTTGATTCAGGTCCATGACTGTCGTCTTTACATTATTCAGTTTTAAACCACATTATTTTTCCAAGTTCATGCATTTCTTCCAATCTAGAGCTGGTTGCGATAAGCGACCATGGCTGCTTATTGCAGCCAAAGTAAAAAATCAGCCGTACAATGAAAAAAATACAAGACCAGTTCAGCGTTAGGTGCTTGACTATCGCCACAAGGCTTACCTTATACCTTTAAATTGCTATTTAAACATGGCGATCTACGCTTTCCCTAATAAACCTTTGTTTAATACCTGCTCGTTTCTCATTCATTTCTAAAAACATGGCTTGGGAACAACTTTGGGTATGTATCTCTTTTTGCTATACCTGCTTTGCCTATATTCTAACTCGGCTCAGATTACCAAACCGCACTTGGCATATGCCCTGATCGGAGGGTTTTCTTCTGTATTTTCCTTGGTTTCCTATTTTGTCAAAGAGCAGCTCTATGTAGGCGAAGCATCTGTTGCCGTCATCTTTGGCGTCATTATTGGCCCACACTGCTTAAACTGGTTTTCACCAACTACTTGGGGCAACACTGATAACATCACATTAGAAGTCTCTCGGATCATCCTGATTGTGGATATATTTGCGGTTGGCTTGCAGTTGCCAAAGAAATATGTCTTACGCCATTGGTTCTCACTTTTAATGGTTTTGATTCCAGTCATGACATTTAGCTGGCTCATTTCATCGGTCTTTATCTGGAAACTGTCACCAAATCTCAGCTGGGTTGAAGGCTTGGTTGTTGCAGCCTGTGTTACGGCAACCGATCCTGTTCTGGCTTCTGCTATCGTGGGTAAAGGAAGATTTACAAAAGAACATGTTCCAGGCCACTTGAGAAATTTGCTGTCAGCAGAATCTGCATGTAATGACGGTATGGCCCTTCCATTTGTCTCTCTGGCGTTGCTATGCATCCTCAATAAAGGCCAACCAGGAAAAATTGCTTATCGTTGGATTGTGGAGACTGTGCTCTACGAATGTCTCTTTGGGTGTTTTCTTGGTGCAGTCATTGGATATGTTGCTCGCCGATTTGCCAAATTTTCAAAAGAAAGGCGTCTTATCGATCAAGAATCACTCCTCGGGTTCTATTTTGTAGTTGCGTTGTTTTGTACAGGTGTTGGATCAGTGCTAGGAGTTGATGATTTGTTAGTGGCCTTTGCAGCTGGTGCCTCATTTGCTTGGGATGGATGGTTTTCAAAGCAAACGGAAGAGTCACACGTTTCGGACGTCATTGACCTGTTCTTGAACTTGTCTTACTTTGTGTACTTTGGAGCTATTGTTCCATGGGACCAGTTCAACAGCGCAGCTCTTGGAATCAGTGTGTGGAAGTTAGTCATTATGGCTATTCTGATCATCCTGTTTAGAAGAATACCAATCTTACTTATTCTCAAGCCCGTCATACCAGAAGTCAAGTCATGGACTGAAGCACTATTCTCTGGCCATTTTGGGCCCATCGGTGTCGCGGCGGTATACATGTCAATATATTCCCGTGCGCAGCTAGAGCATAATATGCCAACGCCATTAAGCCAACTACCCAGCCCAGATCATCCCAATTATCACTTGATTGTCACTATCTGGCCCATTGTTACCTTTTTAATTGTAACTTCAATCATTGTACACGGCTCTTCAATTACTGTGTTCATGTTAGGCAAGCGTATTAATAACCTTACAATCACGTTAACTGCCACGACTAGAGAGTCAGAGCCCGGGTGGCTATCACGATTTAACGACTCTCGCGATCGGTCCCAAAGGATCTCCAATCTTCAAAGCTCAACTGAACTTTCCACTGAATCAGAAATTTATGCAAGCTCTACTTGTGAAAGAAGCAAAAAGCGAGGAAGGCGCTCTTCAACCCAACCAGAGGTTATTACCTTGGATTTGGATCCTAATCGTAACATAACGTCTAAAACAGCAAAAGATGAGGTTGAGCTTTCTGTAAAAAATAAAGTTTTGGGAAACGAGTCTCGTTTTGCAATTATTGGCGTCGGGCCAAATGGAAAAGACGTCAAGCTAAAGATCAGACCGTCGGAACTAACGCCTAAGCTTCGTGAAAAGCTTGGTGTGTATACTATCGAAGATGAGGGCCAGAGATACGATCATGCTGATGATGATGACGGAGATGACCAGTCGGGGATTGAAGCATACCAATTTGGGGAAACTCTTGTTATAGAAGACTCTCATGGCGAAGTTTTGCAAACTATTGTATCGAACAAGTCTTCTAACTCGAATCCACATCATGTTCGACATAGACCTTTGCGCTTTCAAAATATATCTGAAAAGCAAGATCGTGATTGTGAACCAAAGTTTACAAGACCACACAGTCATTCATGCCGGTGCCATAACCCCCGAGTAGTTATAGCTTACCAAGTCAACGATGATGTATTGGTGGAAGATGAACAAGGGGAGGTTATACAGAGGTATCATATCGATTCTCAAGATGAAAATAATGGCGTAAAAACAGTAACAGAGAGCTCTGGGAGATCACAAGCTGAGCTAAAACATAAACTTATTCGTGAGCGTATAAGACAATTAATTTCCGAGGATCCTTATATTAAAAGTCTTTCAGGTTCCGATTCAGGGAGTGGGAACGAGCAGTAGATGCTCGATGACGCATTCGTGGATCTTACTAGGATATAGGAAAACTTTCACCCACATCATTTAATAGATTCAACCTGTTGATTGATAAAACGAGATCATTTGAACTTCTGCCAAACAAGCAGAAAAATCCTTCCAATGACAAAAATGCAGCTTAAAGCAAACCATGTTAGTACTTATGATTTGTCATAGCCGTACATGCACAGACATAAATCTCGATGCGTGCCACATGGGGATCACAGCAGAAGGAAAAATTTTATATGAAAAGAAGGAGCGATTCGTTGAATCATGAATGGAACCCCCTCAAGCACGAGGTCTACCGCTTCAAAGTAGTCGCCTCACTTTTTTGGAATTTTCGGTAATGTGAAAATATGTAACATGCACGTACAGAATACACACAAAACACACACACACACACACAAAACAACTGGTGTTGATTTGTATTCACACCTGAATATATTCCACCTGCTATTCAGTCTTTCAAATAGAACCTTCCAAGCAGCCAGACATCGCCAATAAATCGCATTTCAAGCCCTCTTCTGGGTGCAACCCCCCTGAACAAGCTGTCGTCCATCGCTTCCACAGAGTATGTGGTCGCACCGATAAGGCCGCCGCCAACAGCCGCATGTCCTAACCTGGAGTGATAACCAGACCCTGATAAGCTTTGGTGGACGGCCAAATGTTTTGTTTATATAAACTTGGACTTTTTCCCGCTCCCACCTCCCCATCCTTCTCGATATACCATTATCTTCGTTTTCGTTTAGTTCTGGCCTCTTTTCCACTATTTCAACATGTCCGACAATTTTGGGGACATCCATAATCGCATAGCTCAGGAGAACCAGGGATCGGGCTCCAACCCTGGCTCCAACTACAACACTATTGGAAGAACCTCGGGCCACCAAGGAATCCATATTCCAGGATCACCCAGCCGTCAAGGAAATGTCAACTCTCTGGAGCATTTTGCTTCATCTTTCACTCGTGCTCAGTCTTTCTTGGCTATTGAGCCACCCACAGAACTTCACAGGGCCCGTGCTTTCTTCGTTGATGAGGAAGAGGCTCTTGGAACCACACCTGGCACCATCTCGCATATTCCTGGCGGCGCCCCCTCTTCTGCCCATCCCTCTCCGTTTGCACACCGGGCAGGTTCTGTTGCTTCAACAGCTCATTCCTTCTTAACCGGAAGCCGCCGACCATCATTCTCGGCTCGTTTCCTTGATGAATCATTTGCAGCGGGCGCTCAGCAAGCCCAGGGGTCGGGAGCAATATATGACGATGACGATGCGGCTTCGGAAATCTCATCTTTACTTCCTCAGAAGGCCATCTTCTCGCATCGCAGATTATCATACGCAGTTCCTCCTCAGACAGGAGCCACCCTTATTCAAGAAGGTGAGGCTGTTGCCCCGGGCACAGAGACAGAACCCGTCATTGTTCGTACTATTGAAGATAAAGACGGTAATATTACTACTGAAGTTGCTGGTCAATCCACAGTTCCACAAACTATCTTCAACTCGGTAAATGTTCTTATTGGTATTGGACTACTTTCGCTCCCACTGGGTTTCAAGTACAGTGGTTGGATTGTTGGCATCGCCTTGTTGACGTTTTCTGCTGCTTCTACAAACTATACTGCCTATCTTCTCGCCAAATGTATGGATACTGATCCTACCCTCGTCACTTATGCTGATATCGCTTATGCTGCTTTTGGCCCCAAGGCTCGTATTCTCACTTCCATGCTATTCACTTTTGAACTTCTCGGCATGGGTCTCTCTCTAGTTATCTTATTCGCTGATTCCCTTAATGCTCTTTTCCCTGAGATTGACAAAACCACCTACAAATACATTGCATTCTTTGTTCTTTCTCCCCCATGCTTTCTTCCTTTGAGAATTCTCTCTGTCTCTTCTATTGTCGGTATTATGTCTACTGTGGGTGTTTTGTTACTTGTGTTTTTTGATGGTCTCTACAAGCGTACCGGCCCCGGTTCTCTTTGGGCTCCTGAACCTACAAACCTTCTTCCAACCAACTGGATGGCTGTTCCATTGGCAATTGGTATTTTCATGGCTCCCTGGGGTGGTCACGCTATTTTCCCTAACATCTATAGAGATATGAGACATCCACACAAGTACGGCAGGGCTCTTTCCACCGTTTACAAGATTACTTACAGTTGTGACATGGCTATGGGTATTTTGGGATACCTCATGTTTGGTTCTGGTGTTCTTGAGGAGGTTACCAAATCTATTTTGCTTACTCCAGGATACCCTAACAATCAAGATCTTGTTTTCACTGCTTTGATTTCTCTTATTCCTCTTTCTAAAGCCCCACTTAACGCCAGACCCGTTGTGTCCACTATGGATATCCTTACAGGCCTTGACAAGGTCCCTCTGAGCTTTACTGGACTTTTCAAAGGCCAAATTGGTCTCAGTGACTTGGTTTCTCGAATTTTAAAGGTCAGTATTCGACTTGTGGTTGTATTCATCTTTGTATTTTTCTCCATTGTGTTCCCCGATTTCGATAGAATTATCGCATTCTTTGGTGCATCTCTCTGTGTTACTATCTGTATCGCTGGCCCTATTTCCTTTTATCTCAAGATATACGGCGACCAGATTCCAAAGTGGGAGCGCTACTTGGACTACACTTTACTTGTCATTTATACAATTATGGCCGTTATTGGAACCATTTGGTGTTTCATTCCCCCTGAGGCAATTGGTGTTTACTAAATTCCAAAAACAGGAAAATAAATTTCAAACAATGGACAAAAAATATCAGGTATGCTACCGGATTCCCAAATATTGCAAAGCAATACTGTTAAAACGACAAATTTACCTAGTTAACGGAGGGTTTCGCCACACATATTGGCTTTAATTTGGAGGATTTCTAGCGTTTGTCTTAAAGGATGAAAATAATTAAACAAAGAAAAAGAAGAAGGAAATATTCCATATTTCATTTTGAAAAATACCTTCATGTGCTTGACCAGGCATTCTATGCTATCATAAAGTTATCATATTCTTGAGTCTGAAAAAAAAAAAACTTAATCTGATTAATCAGGCTCTAACTTGGTTCCGAGTTTATACCCAAAACAACCACTCCCTTTTTACATTTGCAACAAACGCTTTGTTTGTTATTTGATGTATATATATAATATTTTTTTTTGTTTGTAATGTGCTATTTCTAATCAATCTAACAAGTGAATTCTGTTTACTCGTTTGCTATTAATCTATATAAATAAGTTGTCATAAAAAAAATTAATTATTCATAACACTGTTAACAAAAATGAGCATACAGTTACTCTATATTCTTACTCTGGATGATTGTTAAGTAACCGTCTAGCTGCCTCTTTATACCTAGGCAAATACTTTTGGATATAACTCTCCGTGTAATGCGAATGGGCCACACCATGTGGTGCCACGAAATTATGAGCAAGCTCGTGAGCAGCCACTGGGAACCAATAATCAAGCTGTGCTTCTGGGTACCAAGGCGAAGCGCCTGGGACTCGTGAGCTGACAAGAGCGTTACCTTCAACAAAAAACGCCAGGTTGAAGAAAAGCGCGCCGCCAGAGTTGAACGCAATTACAGATCCCGAGTCCCAAAAGAGATGGAATGCGCTCCAAGGGACGCTACTGTTTCCGCCGTCGTCAGTGAAAATGTAGTTGACGGCTCTTAGTACATGGGCAAACCGATCAGCTTCTTTCATCCACATGGCGCTTCCGGAAATCTCTTGCATCCTGAGCTCATCTTCTGGCGTACGGTTAGCGACGTAAAGTTTGATGCCCTGACCTGCTTGTGTACGTAGTGTAACTGCGAGTTGCAAATTCATTGCTGTGGATCTGTCACACTCAGATGCTGCCCGCTTTTCCTCACGTTCAACCAGGCTTTGTGCAGCTTCTTCTTCTTCTTCAGTACTTTGAACTGTGTTTTGGAATTTGGAGTCATCATAAGCCCGAGACTTGTTGAAACCTGAGGACAAAAGAGAAGCTGTCCGTTCGGCAGAGCCAACATGAGGATTTCCTTGCTTTCCACCCGCAGGAATAGGCGGCTGGAACTGCTGTTGTATTTGGGGACCCGTTGACAAATCTCTTGATGACTGTTGAGGCAATGGTGATGTAGTGCTATGCTTTCGGCTCTTGTTATTCTCCAAATCCTTTCCAGTCAAATTTTTTACAAACTTGTTAAAGAAACCCCGTGGTGTCTGATTAATCTGAGGCTGGATGGGAGAATTCTCAGGTAAAGGTAATCTCTGCTTGTCAACAGGGTTCAACGCTTTAGGTCCAGGAGGGGATGGCTGAAGCTTTTGATTAGTATCAAGAGCCTCTTTAACCTTATCCCATCCTTGTCCACCGCCAACAGGTTCAACAGGTGGAGGCTGAACTTTAGGAATATCAGCAGTTCCAGCCCCATTTTTAGCAGCCTCGTCAATCAGCATACTACGCTTTGCCTTTTCTTTCTCCTTCTCTCGCAACGACGCTCGAAGTTCTTCCTGCTCTCTAAGTTCTTGAGCTAAAGCCTCTTCTGCCTCTAGTTGCGCAGCTCTTTCTTCTTCTCCTCGTTTAATAATACGGTTGATATTGTATCCTTTACGTTGCAAAGATCTCAAGTCTGAAGCCAACAAACTTTCCAAAACAATAGCAGTGTCGGGTGTTGCTCGCTCAGTAAGAGAGCTAACAAGAGCTTGACTGACATCAAACCAATCCAGATTCTTCGCAACAATGTACAGCGATGGCCCTGTAGGATTCAAATGTGCAGAAACTGTCGAGGTGATTGGTGGAGAATTATTCAAATTCAACGACTCAAACTTGATTCTCCATTGAATCATAATGTTTGTGAGTGGAGTCACTTGTAGAGCCTGTAAAAACCGTTTAGCGCCTCGTATTTTCTTGTCACGGGTACTCTCCAAAAATAATTCGCAGCGCTCGGCAATATGACTCGCAAGCTTTTTGGCATCAGCATTCTGGCTTACCATAGGCTTTCCCAAAGTTCGGCGAACGTCAACAACTTGTGATAGCATTCTACATCCAAGCTCTCGATAAAGGGTTTCCAATGCTGTAACCTGGGGAGCAACAAGGATATCATATCTAAACAAACTTGCAAAACGAACCTCATCAATAATAACAATCTCGGCTACTGATGCTAGTTTGTATCTAAGCCTGTCACTATCATCATCGTTCACCTCACTGAGAAATAATGAGGATTCGGATGCCTGCTTTTTGACATCTTTTTTATCACTGGTATCTGGAACAAAAACTGTGCCTACCAAAAATTTGGAAGATCTCATTCTTGAAACTAAAGCATTGTCTTTAGAAATAACATCCCAATGAGAGGCAACACGCAAAAGCAGCGCCATGTACTGACTACTCGACGCCGCCAGCGTGTACATTTGTGTTGGGTTGTTAACAATATTTCTTGCAATCTCAGTAATAGTTGGTTCCTCTCTGACACCCACAAAGCTCAGGAATGGGCGTGAGTTGGGAGAAAAATCTACAAAGTGAAAGAACTGTGAAAAAATCTTTTGATCAATGCTTTCAGAAGAGTTTCCAGTTCCAGAATTTGTAAACCGGGCTTGGGCTTGTGTCGAGTCTGATACAGGCTTTGTGAAATAAACCATCGTAGGATACATGTGCTCAACTCGACTAGCTTTCTCTCCAGTCTTTTTGACTTCAACAGGAATAAACCTTGACTCCCGAAGCTTCTTTCTATCACTGTTGCTAATACGACCAAAAACCGTGGACAAAAATTCAAAAATTTCGGTCCCTTGCTTCATAGTACTGGGGGGATTGTTGATTAAATAATTGACCATTGCAGAAGGATCAGGGTGTTTGGATATGTTCATCTTGTATGCATGGTTAATTAAAGATGAATCGAGTAAAGGAAATCCAAACAACTTTGAGGCCGGATCAGTAAATATTTGATTAGGAGCCCTTTTAACCACCTCCCCATTTGGTAAAGTACATTTGACAAACTGAAAAGCTGATTTAAAAGCTTCTTTTGCACTGTAATCATTCCCTTCAAAGTTCTTCAGGAAATAGTTAAAAGCAATTTCACTTTTAGGGTTTGTCCCACTTGGGTCGTTAGCTCGTTCCAGAATCTCCTGAAGGGTGGGGTTATGTTTCAGCCCTAACTCCAAAATTAGTTTTGATTCTGGGGAAGACTCATTCCAATACTGCCACTTAAGACACAGCATCCCAAGCGCTTTGAGTTGGTCATTTGGTGGGTATAGCTGCGATGCCCTGTATAAGTTTCCATCATCTGCTTCAAAAAATGAAGAGGTGCGTAATGTCAACCAATCTGTAGACTTGAATTTTGACTGGTTTGCTGTCAAATACTTTATTACATCAACTGTATTCCATTTGAGCTGAGGATCAGGATCTGTAAGAAGTTTTAGCACAAATGCAACATCAACAGACTCTCGTACACCCAAGCTCAATAGGAAATGCTTGGAAACAAGAAGATGTGGTGACTTGATTGGTAGATCTGGGAATAGCTCAATTGGTTGGAAATACGACTCACTTGGCCGTTTCATACCAAGGTTTGTAGGAATACTGTCTGTGTCTGATAACAGACGAATAACAGTGTTGGCGTTCTGCATGTCCATATTGTCAAAATTAGAGCTTATTCTCATCAATACTTTTTCAGCAAATTCAGGCGTAAGAAACATGTTTTTCTCCAACGTGATGGTAGCTCGATTTTCGGTAGCATAAATCAGCCAAGCAACAAGACTCAAAGGACGCCAGCCAAATATTTGAGATAGTTCGTGTGTGTTCAATGAACCTATGATTCTTGATGGGATACATGTGGAAGGTAATGGGTAATCATCTGGAATAACAAGAGGATCTTGCAAGTTGGTTACGGATCGAAGTGGATACAGATTATCTTTATCATCGGGATCTGAAACAATAGCTGCACCAATAATCCTATAAAGTTCTGTTTCAGAAAGTTCAGAATGATTAATGTGGGCTATACACCACCTACTAAGTTTTTGAAATCTCTCTGGAGTAAGAGTCTGATGCTTTAATTCCCGTTCAATATCAGCAGCAGACGTTCGTTTCAGCACGCCCAACTCCACAGCAGTATCCAAAAACTTTTTCGACATTTTAGCAATCTTTGGGGGTATTAATGGAATATGTTCAATAAGGTCAGAGCTGTTTTCATCATCGGCCAATCGAACCTTTTCCGAAGTCAAAATTTCACCTTTTTGAGTGGGAACAGAAAGCTTTTCAGAAGATCTCCAAAATCCATATGCAATGAACTGACCAACAGAAACATCTGGAGCCGATTTGTTAAACTCAAATCGGTTCATAATGTAAGATGCATCTTCAACAAATGAATCAAAATTGCTTATTTTTTTGGAATCTTCTTGTATGGGGTATTTTTTTGAAAGTTGGGCAAATTCATATTCATATACAGCTCGGCTCAGAATACCAGACATGATCAAAATCTGCTTGTTCCAATCTTTTACGTAGGAATTTGCCATATCAACAGCAGTTCGCTCCATAGTAGGAATAAGTTGGTTGATTGCGACATGCGATTTGAAAGCGGTTGACTGTTTCGTTGGAAAACCAATGAAAACTTTGGCGTCATTGAACTCCTTGGGAAAAACATAGTCAGAGAGAGGTGGTTTGAGCATTGATAATTGCTTCTCATCACGGTTATCAGTAAGCATGGAGATAATTGCCTCTTTGGGCGGGGCTTTCAAAACGGTTTCTTTCATTTTTCGTGAAAAGGATGAAGAAACGCTGACAGCCAACCGACCTGTGACTTTTCGTAAGTGCGCCGAAACTTCGGTCATTTCAGACGGGTCTTTTGAGCTTGGAAGAAACGAGCTGAACGCTTTATAACCAAAACTGAGAAATGAGTTGTTGGTAATTGTTTCACTGACTTGGGTAACATTCATGTAACTAATTTTGATGGTAAACGATTCAGAGGCCCATGCTTTTAGTGTCAGGGTTCTATCTGGTGAGGAATAGTTGAGACCTTTGGGTAAATCGAGGTGAATCTGTGGAGAAACCACTTTGGTAAGTTTGAGGAGGGTTATATCATCCACAACCAATTCAATGGATTCAAGTGGCAACAAAATGAAACTTAGGGTCAGAAATGCAGTGAACTGGGAAAGCACTGGCAGCTGCTGTGGAGAGCGGTATGGCAAATCAATAACAGTCCAACCGTCACTGTCAGGAACGGTTTGTTTCCGATAACATAGTTGATCGCCGTCATAATAAAAGGACATGACGCTTGTTCCGGAATGGACCAAAGGCTCGTCCGTCAACTCGAACACCGAATAAAAACCAACACCAAAGGCACCAATTTTGTTTTCATCGGGGTTGCCTTTGGCAATCTCTCGAAGTCTATTCCAGTCATCTTCTTGAAAATATAAACCATTATTTTTCACAGTCAACCGGTCTACAGTGATGTTTCCTACGTCGGTGATCCGATTCTTTTGTAAGCCGCCAGGAACCGTAGACTTGAAGGAAATGACACAAGACTTTGCCTTTGCATCGGCACTATTTTGAATGAGTTCTCGAAAAAGAGCGTAATCGACGGGGTATTTTGTAAGGGTTCTAGTGATGAGTCTATTGAAACAGAAAAAGCAAACAAAAGATTGAAGAGTGTTAGGTTGGGTGTTTGAAAGAGAAAGCTTGCAAGAGTGAAAACACATACGCTCTATGGTTAACAGTTACAGCTTCCTGCTGAGAAGAAGCTTGTAGAGTAGTTCTGATAGTAGAATAGTCCATCCTATAAACCTTTCAAAAAGAAAGAAAGAAAAAAAACTCGAGGTATATAGAAGAGGGCTTTTTACCTTTTTAGAGATAATGGATATGATTAAAGAGAGTCTGAATCAAAAGGTTGCCACTACAGGGAACAACCAGGGGAGTTATCGATGTGTGACATTACACTTTGTGAGACATTGTCATGGATTTGACGTTGGAATGGCCAGAGCATGTGTGACATTACAAGCGAGCTCCGGCAAGCTGTTACACAAACCAAGGGGCTGGAAAAAAAATGAAAAAATGGGGGGCGACGTAAACACTGACTTGGCAACTCTTGGAATAGTCTTGGATGGCCGTTTCGTGTTTGTGAGGTGTGTCACGTGAAAAGCAAGCCATTATTAACTTTGCGTGCGGTCTGAGTTGCTGGGCCGGCGGAGTCTACTGAGCATATGCCTGCTTTTAGGTTCTCTGGGGTATTAAAATAGAACCGTCCAGGGCGCAGAGTAGGTTGAGTTTATTAGGTTAAAGGTCAAAGGTCTCACAGTCACAGGTTGCGGAGGTTGGCTGTGGGGACCGGTGGGATGGTTGAGTATTGTTATTTCAGATCCAGCCAAGAGGAATACGCAACCAGCAACGATACTTGAAACTTTCCAGAATCAGAATTATCCCAAAAGGGGAGGAATGTCGTTGACACTCGTATGCCCCTGACCTTGATTCTAATTATGATCCTAATTCTGATCCTTAAATACCACTGTATACGTAAAGAAAACAGTTTGATGAAACCTGTACTCGTGGAAGCTGTAGTTTGATGGTCTGTGCTTCACAGCCATGGCTGAGGGTTTAAATTATAAATCACACGTAGGAGTGCAAATATTCCAGCCTTTGGCTGTAATCGATCAATCGATCAATCAAGTAAAAATAAATAAAACCCAATTTGGTGAAAGAAACGAAACTACTTGCCATATACTATATACTGATATACTGGCGGCCCTCATGTGACTTTGCCAATTAAATAACGTGATTGCCAGCCAATCTTGTATACAGACAGCATGACAAATGACACAGTCCATGCCATCGTACACCAAGCTAACCACCCAAGGCACCCCAACGTAGTCGTGTTTGGAGTGATTTATTTATTTATTCCGGCTCATATTTTTATTATTGTAAACAGATAACCACATAACCAACGTAAACTAGCGAATGTGCACACTACACCAACAGTCACGCGTTACATAAGCCAATTCCTTGTTAAAGCCGTAGTGTTTTGGAACACACCTGCCAAGGCCTTGTTCCAGGTATAGAGGGCTCCTATAGATTGTCTTTTTTGACTTTGCAACGCATAACACCATCGCAATATAAATATCCCAGGCCCTCCCTCAGTAAATTTTTTTTTTATTTTTTTATTTTTTTTTTAAATCATCTCTCATTATCTTTATACCTCGCCTGGTTTTCAGAATGTCACCTGTAACCCATCTCACAACCCTCGTGGATCCTTATGGAGCTCATGCTTCCAAAAACGCTTCATCTATCGCCATCTCGGCATCGCTACATTCCTCTGTGCACTTTGTCGTCTCGGACTTTGCTGACAGCACCGAAGATTGCGATTCCCCTACTTCGTCAACATCGTCGTGTGCCTCGTTCATCGGCAACTACAGCTTTGACTCTTTGAACCCATACCGCAGCCTGATAGACCAATGCCAAACCACCTCCGACATGGCCAATGCATATGAGAAACACCGACGAACGCGTAACGCCGCCAAGTTTGCGGAAATGTCTCAATCTCACAAAGTCACCCCCGACACTATTCTCTCCGGCCTTATACTAGACAACCAGCCTGCCGAGTTCGACCCCCGAAACTGCATCACAATATGGTCGCGTCCTCCGTCTCATGTAATGGACCTCATTGGCAAGATTCAGATGAGGCTCGTCAGCTCCATCAGTCCAAAGTGTTCAAGTGCCACCATCGACCATGTTCCCCAGTCATGGGCTGACAAGTCGAACAATGGCCCATTATGGCTGATGCCTCGAGAATGCTTGCATTTGTCGGCTCTGGAGATTATTCATAGTGCTCCAGCCGAGTCAGTTGTCTCGCAATTGTCTTTACTACGCCCTTACATTCGTGATATTTTAAACCCAGTGGGAAACTGCCCTATATTAATGCGACCTTTGGTTTGTTTCGACAGCTCGGCTCTTGCATTGACGTTTGTTCCAGTCGACCAACCATCGACCAAACGGTCTGTGACTGGCGTTGATTCGGACGAGAAGGACGCACGGTACTCTTACACGCATTACCGGGCCACTCTTTACGACACGGTAACAAAAGTTGCTGGAGTCCCTGTAGAGTCGCGTTACCAAGTGCCTTCTGCACATGTTACGATTGCGAGATTTATCAACGAGCTTTCTCCAGCCGCGATTGACGCACTTTTGTTAGAAATCAACCAAATCAATGAGTGGCTCGATGCTACATTTGGCGACCCCGGCGCTTTTGCCTGGAGAATAGGCCAAGAACGGGCCACTGAATGTCGGTGCGGACGCATATGGTATGGTGGTGGATGGTCGGAAGGCCAAGGGGTTGCCTTGGATGAACTTGACAACCTGGAAGAATGAAGGTATTTACCAGTTTGCCAATCTACACAGCGCCTGATAAAAGTTATTACAACAATTTTATCGAACTAGAAGAAAAGGGAGGGAAAAAAAGAAGTACAATAATAATTGGAATACACCCGTTTAACAACGGTTCCAATCCCCCAACATTGCATTGGTTATGAGTAACGATTTTAGCACGAGTTTATTTATTTTTATTTTTATTTATTTTTATTTTTATTTTAATTTTTATCTGAATGTATTTTTAAAATCTAGATTTTTATTTGAAAAATAGGCGTCTAATGTTAGTATTAATAGAACAGCCATCACGAAAAGAAGCTGTACGGGAGGAACTAAACTGCAGCGACTAGGAATAAACATGGCATGAAGACGAGGGATAATAACAATTTAACTGTATATCTACTGCTATATTAGACTGTACACTAAGCATGCAGTATCGGTGATAGTGCCGGAAATTGAGCCCTAGTTAAGGTTGGAAAGTGCTTATCTTCAGAATGCATACGTAGACTCGGGCACGTGCATGTCAGCACCAACATAAGTTTTTATTGTCTCTGTCACGTCTACATCACATGACAGCAACGTGCTTTCTGATCACACCCACGTCACCTGATCCACCTGATGCCTAGCTTCTTCCACGAAAAGTGCAAGGAAGGACCCTTCTCTTTAATATTACAAAATCACTTAAGCAGATACCATATCATATGACTCAACCCTCTCCGCCTTCTTTTATATATAACCGCCCAATTCCTCCGATTCCATGTCTTCAGATACTGAAATTAAGTTCCCGGACTATGTACCTACTCCCACTCTTAATCTGAACTCCGGTGGAATGCCACCAGACCTCAATCCTCCTTCAACTCTGGCACAGAGCTCGTCTTACTCGCTCCAGAGCTCCTCAAGACCTCAATCCCAAGTTCCTCAGCTCAAGGTCCCGGAAAATGGGCCAAGTCTGCTACCCCCGGCGTACAAAGCCAACCGGTCCGGCTCGCTCTCACGCTCTCCGTCTCGCGCTAGAAGCCTGTTCACCGCGTTCCGTCGCAACAGCATGGTGAAAGAAGACTACGACGAGTTTGAAGAGAACGAGCTTTTCAAATCTCGCGACGAAGGCTGGAACGCCGGCGTCTTTGGGTTCACTCCCAACTTTCCCACCCCTCCTAAGTACATCTGGGTTCATGCTCACAAGAAACGCAACCGCGAGTTCACCAGAATGTTCCTTGCTCAGGAACTTGGTGAAAATAGGTCCAAGCTCGGCTCTCGGAGGCGCTCGTCATCGTCAGATTCAAAAACGTCCAATCCGCCAGACTCTAAAAACGGCAAAAAGGCTGTTTGGTGCGCCAAGTTTTCGCTGGATGGCCAATTCCTTGCTACCGCCGGTGCAGACTGCGTCATTAGAATATGGAAGGTTTTGAGCAATGCAAATGACCGAGTTGCTTTTGATCTTTCGGACTTGAGCGATGACGATGAATCGTTGCAGTACACCCAATCCAGCATGACGCTGCAGCCCTCCATCCAGCCATCGTCACAGTCAAGGTCGCGAAGAAACTCCTACCGAAGGCATGCAAAGCCAAAGAAGCAAATAGTATCGGCTCCAGTATTCCTCCCAAAACCTGTAATAGAGTACCTGGGCCATACACAAGAAATCTTGGATATTTGTTGGTCCAAAAACAATTTTTTACTATCCTCCTCAATGGACAAGACCGTCAAGCTATGGCACCCCGAGTTTAAAGATTCCATTAAAACTTTTGTTCATAAAGACTTTGTTACGTCCATTGCTTTCCACCCCCATGATGACCGTTTCTTTATTTCTGGATCTCTAGATTGCCGGCTGCGGCTATGGAGCATCACCGAAAATAAAGTTGAGTATCAGCGTGATGCTCCAGATCTGGCCATGGCTGTTGCATTTTCACCAGACGGTAATACAGCGGTTGCAGGGTGTTTTGGGGGGCAATGCATGTTTTATGAAACAGAGGGTTTACGACAGAAATCACAAATGATCGTCAAGAGCTCGCATGGCAGGAATTCCAACGGATCCCGAATCACTGGAATTCAAATATTAGAAATGCCACCGCTTGGTAGATCTCCCGAAAGTGGGGAAGCACCTCAGGAGAAAAAAGCCATTAAACTTTTGATTTCTACAGGTGATAGTCGCATTCGGATGTACAACTTTGAAAACAAGACCTTTGAAGCCAAGTTCAAAGGGCACACCTCAGTAAAGGGCCACATTCCCGCCTTTTTCTCTGATTCTGGGGAATACATAATCTCCGGCTCGGAGGACGAGAATACGTACATTTGGAGAACGAATGCAGAGCCACGTCTAGCAGCGTCCAAAAAGCGAGACGAGTCGTACGAATACTTCCACTCAAACAGGGCAATTGTGTCGGTTGCTCTGTTTGCTCCACTTGCTACCAGGACGTTGTTGTTCAACTCTCGTGATCCAATTTACGACTTGGCGGCGCCTCCCTCTGTTGACTCTGTCACGGACAGCAACTCCCAAAGCTCCATATACGATAGCATCAAGCCGAATCCCTCTGATGGTAACATTATAATCACTTGCGACAAAGAAGGCTGCATCAAGGTATTCCGTCAAGACTCAGCCTATGAACAAAGGAAAATCGCCACAGAAAATGTCCAAAATCTTCAACGAAAAAAGACAATTTCTGTCAACTGGCCAAATACCCATAGCCACAACCAATCTTTTGAAACCAGAAGTTTACAAAACCTATCACTTTCCCCGATCACCACCAATATAGGAAACGGATCAGACCGGAACATTTCACCGTCAAGAGCTCGAGCCAAGTCAGCCTCTAGCTCCCCGTACGTGCAAACCAAACCTAATGACGTCACCAAGAAAGCAGATACCTCTCTTTCCAAGGAAAACCAAACAGGCACAGCAGTTAATGGAAGCACTGGTGAAGAATATATAAAGTGTCCTACCTGCGGAGGGTCAGACTTTAAAGTAAAGCCGACGGCAAATGGGCCAGCGTTTGTGTGCACGGTGTGTGGAGACTAAGTTCTAATTTTGTAATTGTTACTCTTTTGGGTGTATTCTTTTTTAACTTTATATACATTTTCATTTCATACATTTACATTTGCATCTTATTTATTTTGTTTTATTTTATATATTTCATTTTATTATTATACACCGGCTTTCAATACTGTTTATATAGACTCTCCTCAATATTATTACTATTTATCGCGTTCGCATCGCCAATACAAGCAAACAGCTCAGCCTTTTCTGATCATAGGTCTTTTTCTTTTCGACCCCCTCCTCAATTTCCGTTGTTCTCTGCCATTGGTCTTGGCAGATTGTGAAATGGACGCCCAGCCGTGAACAAAATGGCCAAACACAGTGTAGCATGACTGTTACCGGAACTACTGTTATATATAAAAACAGGAATAAAAAAAAAAAAAAAATAGCCGCCTATTTCGAACCGACCTTCTTTTGTCATTCATGTCTATTCTATATATCTGGTCTACATGTGTGTTTCGTATCAAAAATCCCACAAGCTACCACCTATTACTGTAGATTGCAACTGACCATCTTGCTGGAAATCGGCAGAAGCGGCGTGGTGTAGCAGCTCATTTTGGACTACTGTTACCGAGAAAGAAAGAACATAATACTAATAATAATAAACCCGTCGTCATATATTACCATTCGTACTTGGCATTTTCAAAATCAGTAATCTATTAAAAGATAAAATTTAAAAACAAAACATAATTTAAAATGCAATAAACAATTACGGAAAATATACATCTTGGGGAATATTTTGATTGCTTATAATGGTGGACAAAAAAATTCCCCTGGCACTTGAATGTGACATGACAACTTTTACAATTCAATATACTTCTTGACTTCAACCAGCCCAGTAGTCCACTTTGTCCAGGATACCCAAGTAGGACCATACAATAAAGCTTCATCCAAAGCAGGAATCTTTCGCACAAGAATTGGCTCCTTTTTAGTTGCATCCTTATTTTCTTTATTGATTCCAACTTCATTAGTCAAATAACCGTGCTTTTTGTCATCCATTTCACTCTTCTCTTTAAAGCCAATTAGCGATTCAGCATCATATTCTCCCCAATAACATTTAACCTCAATGCCTAAAGCACGCTTATCAGGTCCGTCTCCTTGTGTAATTTGCTGTGCCATGGCTTGTTGCTGTTCCTTTCTTTCTTTTCTCAATAATTCGTAATCGTGCGTGTCATCATGTTTACGGTTGAATGCCATAAACTGCTGGTTTTGAGATTTCATCAACTCTTCATCTTGAACATCATCTCCATCTACTTCTAATGACTGAAATCCATTCTCATACCATCGGGGTATCCAGAGAAATGACAGGTGGTATCCTTCCTGGGTCCAGTTGAGTCTGTGGACTGTCAGATCATTAATTCCCTTGTAGTATTTGAGCACTTCGGGATCTCTAATTGGTTTGATAGCATCGGAATTGAAATTGATATTACCTCTGGCAAAGCTGACATTTCCAGGTGGGTTCAAACTGTCATAAATGTTGTCATGATACACGGTAACAGTACGAACGGGAGATGCATTGTAATAATCGTTAGACTTGTAGATAGTGGTATTAAAACTAAGAGAGCAAACGCGGCTGTCTTTCGCTTCGATAAATATCTCTCCAGTAAATGGTCCAAAGTCGGTATCATCGTCAAGACTCTGTTTCCTAAATGGTGGAGGGGGGATAGGCTCCTTGTCTTTATGGTTTTTCAACACAGTAACATTCAACCACCTATTATAATCACCAGCTTCTTCTGGAGTTGCACCATCAATGACATATGGTCTTGGTCCATCGTAAGAACAAACCTCATTGTCATCAATTCCATATGGTCTGCAAGTGATTGGAAGAGCTCCGCGTTTAACAGACGGCATATCAGCTACAACATTATAACCATAACCTTTGCGCGTGAGAATTGAAACGGTTGCCGAAGGGATGTCATCATCCAAGTCAATACTCTGAAGAAATTTAATCTTCATTGGATTGCTATGTGACAAAGGAGGAAGACACAATGTTCGGTACCCACTAATAATAATTGCACCAAGAAGAACAACAGGGACAAGAGCATGTAGTCTGTGAACAAATGGAACAACAAGAGCACCCAACAAAATAGCAAGAACAGAAAGTTCTAAATAAACGCTTGAAGCAAGAGAAAAGCCATCCTCTGCATTTTGTCTAAGAGCCTCAAAAACCAAAAGACCTGATCCGTAAATTAGGTATGCACCAACAGGGACAACCAAAAGAAACTGTAAACTCCAATCAAAACTGAGTGATCTGCTAGCAAGATGTCGGATTTTATCACGGGTAGTCTTATGATCATGAACTGAGTGACTGCTGTGGTCAATTCTTCTGCTATTTGAGTTATTATATCTTGAGGTAACGGTGGATTCAGCAATAGCTTCTTCTTCAACTTGACTATTGTATGATTCATTATCTGATCCACTAGGGTATTCATTTTCTTCATCATTGTTAACACCATATGATTCCTCGTTGGCATTGTTTGCAAGTAGTGGCTGTCTATCTTCAGACAAAGCATTGGCCTCTTCATCTAGAGAATCGGAATGGACGCCAGTTTTGAGCTCATCTTTAGAAAGAGTCAAATCGTCCGTTGAAGTGAAAAGAAGGCCAAGCAAACCCAACGTGATAGCTATGAAATAAAGATAATATAATGCTGTGACAATGTATTCACCAGTTGCTGCGCTTTCAGAGATATCGACAGTAGATGCAACAAGAGCCGCCCACAGAATAACAAAAATTTCAATGAAAATCACCAACTTTTGATCCTGGATTGGATAAATATAAGACGCAAATCCGAGAATAAAATAATTCGTGAGCAAAAATATTGATAAAAGAAGAATTAATGGAGAAAAAAATTGAGACATAATAACCAATTCGTTCGCACCTTGAATCCATTTAGAGGAAGCAATAGTAGCGGCACCAGAAAGAATTAGTGATATAATCCCACGGGACCAACCACGAATACCAATGTGCCATGATTTGGTCTTCAAAACAATCAAAAAGAGTCCAAATACCAACAGGGGGCCACCAATAATGCCAGCAACTTGAGCCTGGAATATTAATTTCAAAGGAAGAACAACGACATATGTTCCAAGGATATCAAAGTAAACAGCAGGAGCTTCATCATCAGCAGTTGCAGTGAAATCTCCCTTTTCAGCAGAAGACATAGATCTCACAACATCAAGAGCATTGGTAAACATATGAGAGAGGGCTCCATATGTGGTTCCTCGAATACTATCACGACGGGTATGGTACAAATTTCTTGGTTTGTAGAAAGCCACATCTAACCCACGTAAGCCATGGTCGGTGTATACCTTGTAGTCTGTCTCACTTTGAATAAACCCAGATGTAAATCCCTGTTGAAAAATCGAACTAACGTGAGGAGATGAAGCTGACTTATAATGCTTAGCGACACCGTAATCAGTAGAACGGAAAAGAATAGCACGGCCTCCAGCTCCCATACCTTCCAAATTCAAAAAGACTTCAACCTCTTTACTCCAAGGGTGGCTGAAAAAAGCTTGAGAACCCAACAGACCAAACTCTTCATTATTGTTAAAGTTGAAAATAATGGATCTTAAAGGGGCAGGTGTCTTTGGATCCGCGTAATATCTCAAAATACCAAGCATGGATGCAATACCTGTGCCATCATCGGTGGTACCATAAGCAGTTGGTACAGTGTCAAAGTGGGCGGACAAAAGCACCGCGCCCAAAGATGTGTCGTTTCCCTGTATTTTCACCAACACATTATTTCCTTCATAATAAACGGCTCGGCCTTGTAACTTGGAATTAAAAACGTCAGGTGCCTCAAACAGAATGCTGCGGACATCATCATGTGTAGAGATAGAGGATGAATGACTAGCAATGCTACGGACTTGCTTTAAGATAAAGTCATGTACACGATCATTTGCATGAGACGTATAAGGATGAAACTCTTTTGAGATCTCCTGAAGGTCTGTCCAAGAGCTTTGTAAAAACTTTTCCGGATAAACCTGTAGTACTGGCGGTGGAAGGACTTGGACTGGGGTTGCTATCAGAGCAACAATGGCATAAGTGACGATGAAAAGAATAGAAAAGGGTATCTTTTTGAAACCAAAGGTCGAAGAAAACAGAGACTTTGCAACACTTCCAAAGGATGGCGAAGGCTGTTGCTGCTCTTGAGCTGTTGGTGTTTGTTGCTGTGGGGCTGACATACCAGACGTTCTACTAGCGTTGCTTTGAGCTAGGCGTTGGTTTAGTTTATCAAAGGCGAGTGGATCAGAGAGGTCGTTTGAAGGCCGACGAGGAAATTCACTATAAGACTTTGACGATGGTCCGAGACCCGAATTGCTAAGCAATGCTTCTCTTGCTTGGCTGGACATTATCTAGGAGGTAAGGTTCAAAGAAGAATACGAATATCTAAGAAATAGGAAATAAACAAAAGGCAACCAATGCGGGAACAATCTGTGGCTTCGCATACGCACAAGGTAGGGGGGAAAAGTTAGAAATAGTGAGAAATAGTGAGAACGAGGTTGCTAAAGGTCCAACTGCTGAAATAGCAACAAACACACCTTTACGAATTAAATTCAATCGGATTCTCCTAGCGGACTGGTAAACTGCTTTGGATCGCGTTGCTTTTTGCGTCAAGTCCCGTATCTCGGAACCAGCTCACACAATTGCGTCAGCATGCGGCAACCAAACGTTGTCATCATTTGTCATGATTATGTAATTACTGCTAGGTTTGAAAAAAAAAAAAATTCGCCATCTTCAACTTGATTTGAAATTCTTTAACATTATTTCCTTCCCAATTATTTCTCTTCAATCACACTATCAATATACCCATTGAAAGAATGTCTGGAAACGCTAAGGTCCCTACTGAACAACAGCAAGATAAGGCTGGTCAGCCTGACGAGGCCTTTATTGACGTTAACCAGATCGCCGAGGTCGTTGAAGACGATGGTGATGAGCCTATGGACGAAGATGACGACGATGGAGAAGACCTTGAGATTGATGAGGGTGAATACGACGGACCCGGAACTGATTTAGCTCTTTCTGGTCACGATATACATGTCGACGAAGATGGAAATATCATCCTCGACATGGCAAACACCTCTGTTGGTCACTTTGACAAGCACGGCAAGAGTATTTTCATGGTTGAATCACACCCTACTTTACCACTCATCATCTCTGGTGGCGAGGACGAAAAGGCCTACTTATGGACTACTGATCCTCAGCCTCCAGCTCTTGTTGCCGAGCTCGGGGGACAGCACGAATCAGTCGTTGTCGGCGGCTTTTCTCCTGACGGAACCCATGTCGTTACTGCCGACATGGCTGGTCAAGTCCGTGTGTGGCGCTTCGTTAAGAAAACTGAGACTTGGGAATTTGTTGGAAGCATCAGCGAAGTTGACGAGGTTACTTGGTTGGTGTTCCATCCCAAGCAGCCCTTCTTTGCTTTCGGTTCCCAAGAAGGTACCATTTGGGTCGTTTCATTTGATGATATCACTGCCCCAGTTGCCATCCTTGTTGGCCACTCAACTCCTACACACTCTGGTCTTTTTGTCAACACTGACGATGTTGATACCCTTACATTATTCTCTCTTGGTGATGAGAATATCATTTCATGGAATGTTTACCAGGGCGTCCCTAACTACACAGTCAAGGACACCGATCTTAACCAAGCACAAGGTGGCTGGATTTCCTCTGCCCTTTCCCAATCCGGTAAAACCGTTGCTTGCGGTAATGCTGATGGCCATGTTGCTATCGTGAGTGTTGAAAACGGCTCAGTCTTCAAGTTATTTGACAATACCCAAAACGGAAACATAGAATTGGAAGAACGTTCTGTTGAAGCTCTTGCCTGGTCACCCAAGGCTCCTATCTTGGTTACTGGTAACGTTAAGGGTGATATTATCATCTACGACATTACCACATGGAACATCAGAAGAACAATTACCGCCAAAGACGCTATCACTGGTATCAAGTTTGTACCAGGCACCAATACTTTTGTTGCTTCAGATATGGCTGGTGGCATTGCAAAGTGGGATGTCCTCAGTGGCCGAGAATTATGGCGCGGACAAGGTCACTATGACGGTATTCTTGGTTTCACGATACAAGACGCTGGCAAGCGTATTATCACAGCTGGTGATCAAGGTGTCTCCATGATTTTTGAGGACAAATAATTTAAAAAAAATTAGAGATAGAGAAGAGCACATTGTTTTTTGGTTATGTATTATGAATATTAGTTTTTTGTTTTAGATATTTTAATTTATTATTTCTTATTAGTTACCAAATTTTCAGTTCATTGTGTAGAGCCTATTAGTGACCTTTTTGTGAAAGCTTCTTTTCAACAATCTTTTCAACCAGAGCTTCCAAAGACAAATTACCCCCAGAAACCTGTCTTTCAATCTGATAATTGAGCTGCTTCTCAACGAGCTTACCCATCAAGTCAACCTCGACATTAATCAAATCACCAACCTGTTTTTTAGCAGTAACAACCTTATCCTGAGTAAATGCAATCATCATGATAGAGAATGTTGCCTCCTTGTCGTTAACAGCGGTCACAGTAAGGGAAGCACCATCGACAGATATGAATCCCTTTTCGACAACGTACAGGATATACTGAGGGTCTGACAACTTGAAAGTGAATGTAATGGCGTTTCCATCTTCTTGCTTTTCCACAATCTCGGCAGTAGTGTCAACATGGCCTTGGACAAAGTGACCTCCAAAGCGAACATGGCCAGCGACAGCACGCTCACAGTTGACATAGTCTCCAGCCTTGATCTGGCCCAGGTTGCTACGGCGAAGGGTTTCAGGTGCAATGCCGACCTTGAAAGAGTCTTTGTCAAACTCGGTAACAGTAAGACAAACTCCGTTAACAGCAATGCTGTCTCCGAGATTGCAATCACCCAAAATGGATGAGACATTACCGATCACCATCGAATTGCCGTTGCCACCAGTGGCAGATTTGTCGAGTTCCTGGTGTTCAAGAACAGCTAGAAGAAATCAAGGTTAGATCTGGATTTGGGTTGAACAGACGGAAAAATGCTTTAACGGTGGTATATAATATAGACCATTAAGCAGAAGGATCATCAATAGCTGAGGGTTTCAGTCGTATTTCTCCGTCTATTGAAAAGGTCCTGAACAGATCAAATGCCAGTCGCAATCCACACCTTAATCTGCGGCTCCAATAGTCAAATACATACCTCCAACAGTTTCAACGATTCCAGTAAACATTGTATTACAATCAGACTACGACACGAAACGGTATGAGAATAAGAAATGAAGATATATGCAAAAGGAGAATGGAGGGGGAAAAAAGGCAGAAGTCAGCCGGGAAATGGAAAATGGGAAATGGGAAAGCTATATATTATTTATGAAGATTTAGTCATGAAGCCAGATTTATGCGGCTTTTCCACGCGGGCTTGAGCAGCGTTAGTAAGCATCAGGTGATCACGCTCAGATCTCCAACTTGGAAATTACAACTCTTGAAATTCAAAGCAGCGAAAGTTTATAAGCTGGGCAAGCTTCCGCGTTGGTGGGACCTTTGAATAACTTGGAACTGCAATGGTGTTAAAAGAGTTCAAGTCGTTTGCGTATATAACCGTTGGCAGTTGAGCGAATCTTAACGGCATTCCAATCTTTTCAGTTTCTAGTTTGGCGATTGTCTTGAAGACGTTGTAAAGCATTCTCAATAGGTTTAAAAAAACAGGTGAATTTGAAATTGAAACTAAGAAGAAAATACAGGGTAAATCATAAAAATAAAAATAAAAACTAATAATACAAAATATAGATAAAAAGATTATCATAAAATCATAAGAAGGATACTGTAAACTAAATATAAATATTGCTGGAAGGATTTCCCAAGTCGTGTGTGTGAAATGTTTAAAATGAACAAGGAATTGTTTATTTACAAACCCGATACTAATAAAAGGAGCATTCTTAATTTAAAGTTGTCTCTACTCTTATTCCGGTGCTCTAGAGAACTTCCTATGGGAATTGTCTAAAAAGTAAAACCAAACAATGAAGTTTTCTTATTGTCGTATAATTGTTTCTTGATACCAAAATGGGTCTCCACTTCCAAATCACCAGGATGTCTCCACTCCTCATCATTCCAGGAGTAAAGAGCAACGGGGACCTTTTGGTTGGTATAAGGATCCTTGGCATTGACTATGGACTTGAGAGCGATTCGTTGTTCTTCAATACCAACTTTAGCAAGTTCACCGTTATTTTGTCCGGATGATGGCCATCCAGCTTCCAGAATGGCAACAGAGAGATGGGAATCGTTGACCTCAACCTTAGCATTGGCGGGTTTCATGTCGGATTCGGGATGGACGTGGTGGTGATAGGCGGCACCGATGAATTGATCGGAACACAGGTAGCGGGCGAATTTGGTATCTCTCTCAACCAACTTGCCAGCTGATAAAGGAGAAAGAGTGGTGCTGAAATAAGGCTGGACTACTAGGCCAATGACATCCACGTGTGAACATAGGTCATCGTCATCGTTTGCAGTGATAGCAGACTGATAATAAACATCATCTTCAAATAAATCTCTTGCTTTCTGCTCATTCTGGTTGCTGGCTTTGCTAAAGATTTGTTTGTAACTCTCGTCTTGTCCCTTGTCTTGAACAAGTTGTAGGGCAATCTCCTGTATTCTTTTTGCTGACTTTTGTTGAGATTGTCTATATTCAATCGCGCTGCCCGCGTTATATCTGGATTGAGAAATATATGACTGAACTGGTTCTGCTGTGGTAATTTTAATGTGATCGAGACCTAGACCCTCATAAACAGAGTGCGTAGATCTCTCGCCATCTTGGGTGTTCTTGGGATCACCTTTCAGAATACGGCGGATATGGGTGAGCATAGTGACAAGCTCACGTCGGCTGTACTGCTCTTCAAAAACTCCAGAAGATCCAACCACAACTGTTGAGATTCTGTCCCATTGGTTCCACTGAACAAGCTCGTTGATTTGGATGTTAAGGGAAGTTAATAGGCGCTGCATACGGGTGCGAGTTACTGCGGTTTCGTCTTCATATTCATATGGATACAATCCCATTACTACATCGAGCTTAGGGACTCTGTTCAACGCTTCGAGAACTCCGCAGTCTGGAGAATACAGCTTGACTGCTGGAAATCCAGCACGACGAATATCTTTTAAATCACGGACGATTTCGCCCTGGTGCTTGCAGTCACCATTAGCATTCATGGGAGAATAAGAGACGGACCATGGACCGTTATTTTGCTGCAAGTCATTAGCACCAACAGCTGAAGGAGAAATAGCTGTGGATTCCATCAAAAAGGAAAGTGTTGGCTTATCAGTATTATAGCTGTGGAAAGCGAAGACTCCGATAGACACAACAAATAAGATAATCAAGTATACCGTGAATCTGGCATAGCGGCGCTGGGATTTGGAATTACGAGGTCGTGGAATATTTGTGGTCGGCTTTCGGTGACTTTTAGAATTGGTAAAAGAAGTGGAGGTAGTTAGCTTTGCAGCATTTAGCGCCGTGTTGAAAAATATAGAGGATGCACCGAGAACCATTCTAGGAAAGCGGGACTGAGTAGGAGATCCATTTTTTTCAGAGTGGGTAAAATTTCTGAGGTTTTCAGAAGAATCAAAGGTAGCTGGTGATTCATTGAGAAGACCTACTTGGCTAGCACTCCTGCCGGCTTGGTTATTATAATTGTTGAAACTGGGGCCGTTGGAGTAATGGGGAAAGGACTCAGTTGAAAAATAGACTGATGGATTATTATGATACGTTCCTAAACCGTGCTGAGGGGTTTGGTGTCTGCTAATGTTTGTTGAGCTATTGTTAAAGTTGTTCAAGCTTTGCCTTGACAGGTTGGAGTATGAACTAGGACTAATATCACTGACATCAGAGACGATACTAGAGACACTGCCGGTAGAGGAGTTATTCTGCTGGTAGAACGAAGTATTGGAGTTTGAGAAGCTGGACTGAGTGTATGGAATGTTGGTATTGTGCACTGGCTGGTCTTCTAGGGGATTAGTGGTTTGTGACTGGGTTCGAGGCACAGCTTCCTGGCCGTAGAAAAACGATGAATGGATTGGAGTAGACGGGTTACTGCTCATTTTTAACAGGGCGTGTTAAGAAAGATACAGTGTCGAAAATAACGAATAATAAATAAAGAATAGTGAGGAAGCAAAATAAAAGGAGTGGAGGACTAATGAAGATATTTATATTCCTTGGAATTCAGGGAGTGCTTGGGACTTTTATAATATTTGTATGCGGGTCTAGTAACGCAAACAGGAAAGATGCGTGGTATTGGCCTACTTTTTCAGCAGAATCTACCAAGTAACCAGTTCTAACATGATTTTGTTGGTTATTCACCTTTGACTAAATTTGCAAAATGTTATTTCATGGAGATAAAGGTATCAATTCTTTTTGATTTGAGCTCAGTAGTTATAATTCAATCAGATAGAACATAAAGGAAAACTCAATCAGATACCTCTGCCACAAGGTTTAAAAAAAAAAAAAGCCATTTGAACTGCTTATGAGATTCCTTAAATTCTCTCAGATTAAGGGATCATTTGGCTAAATTCATTCGTCTATCAGCTCGTACTTGCATTTTGCAGATATCAAAAGTGAGTCTCACAAAGACACGGGTTTAACATACGTGAGCTGTACTATTACTTCTCAGTATTTCATAGAAAGTATACATTCTCAAAATATAATCAAGGGATTTTTAAAACTCTTAAAGTCAAAGTAGAGCGTTCGATGCAGTTTGCTGTCGGTTGTATTATGCATTGCTATTTGATCTTGTATATTGGCCTCTTTGACAGAATACCATTCTGGGACGGTACCTGATCTTGAACGTTAATCTCACAGTTTGAATATCGGCTTGTTTCCATTATCAGCACTGATTCTTGCCATGCTGTGTCCGTATCATCTCTCTCATCTCCATCTAATACCAGTTATCCGTTTGTCGCTCACAATGTCGCTACTCCCAATTCGATTCGGCACTAACCCAAACAATCGACCACTCTCTCTTTTTCAGCTTCCTCTCTCGTCCTACATTTCAACCTGCTTCACTTGGAGAAATTCGCGTTCACCACTCCTTTTGGGAGTCCATATGTTTACCTGGTTTCTGTTTATGGAACTGCAGTTACCGGAATGGGTTGTTCTGGTATGCAACTATGTGCTACATGCATCTGTCAGCCGTACGTCCATTTCCGGTTTAGGTCTCCTGATGCAGTCCTAGCTAATTTATAAATACTGTGAAAGTACAACAAGCCCTTTGACCTCGAAACTGCAACATCATCTACTATACATCTCAGATCAGCCAAACCAATAGTGTTTAACTGGGAGTACCTCGACCATTGGAATACGAAATACTCTCAAGTTGGTATCAATTTAGTGTTTAATTTAGCCTCAATTGCTCGAACAATACTTCTCAAACAGACAGATACCCCCATTTTGTCTCTCATTTAAAGATCAAATATCTAGTTTCGAGAATCATGGCCTGTCCACCTGAAACAACCTTACATGTCCATCAAGTCGACTTTTTAATTTCAATATCCAAAACGGGTATTTTTGATTTAGGATTACCTTTGTTATAATCCTCCTGGTTCCTTTTCCTATTGTACTATGGTATCATGGGTAATATCGATTGACATGATACATTCTGTAATCAAAGAACAATGAATGCCCCTCCTGTCGATAGAACTTCATGCTTCTCTTTTCGTCTGCCTCGCGGCTTAGACCATGACCGACATAAATATATTCAGTCAGCTTGTGATATTAAAGTCTCGTAGTTCTTAGTTCTACCAAATATATTTATACCATAAAACCTAAAGTGCCAATTGTACTCATATCCGAGTCCAATGCCACTTTTAAAACAACCCTAAATTTAAATACAAGCCGATGAGTTTTCATTAATAAAGTTGGGTAGCAAGACATTACATAAATTAGTTTCATAGAATTAAACAAAAGCAAAATAATAAAATTATAACAGCAAAGCAATAAAAACAAGTATGATTAATTTTGGGGGTTTGTGAGAATCGTTTTGTGGCAAAGTAACAAGAAAGCCAGTACTTTAAAAGTGAGTATCATGCTGGTAATCAGGTGTATCCTTTTTACGAGATAATAATATGTTAAACCAGCTCTTTTTGGTAAAAGTATCTGGTGAGCCTTGTGAGGCATCATGAGCATCGTAATTGCTTACATCAGATGACCTAGTTGGCTCCTCTTCTTTGGAAAACCATCGCTTTCTTCGTGGCATGATGCGTTTCAGGGTATCGGAATTATAATAGAGACCGCCATGGCCTGCGGTACGATCCGTAAAAGTTTGAAGATATGGATCCTCAGGAGAGATGTAATCGTATGGTTCTCGCCAATGGAACCTGAACTTTGGAACTATACCTAGAAATTTAGCCCGTGGAAAGCCGTGATTCTGAATATGTTGATTGTATGGATTTCGATAATATTCCTCAATTGTAATGCTTCCCGGGCCTAATGTTAAATTCCGCTGATTCTCGTCACTAACAAATTGAGGCTCCAAACCGTCTTTCTCTCTATCACCTTCTTTCTCCTCAATGTTGATAGAGCCCTCTTTCCAGCCTTGGGGTTTGTCCCGGCTGTTGCTATCGTCGGTGAAGATTTGGTGTATTTTATTTGTACCAACCTTTACCCCTTCAACTTTCTCGATATGCTTGTCATTCTCAGCATTGAGGGGCCGTGAATCGTGATCTCGGGGTTTATAGTGATCTTCGAAGAACTCAATGGTCGAAAAGTTTGGAGGAAAGTATATGTTCAATATAAAATAAGTAATAAAAGAAACTGCCAATCCCACTGGGTATGCAAAATAGTAATACTTAGTAGTCCGTTCACTAACATGAAGTCCAAGTTGGCCCAAAAAGCCATAAAAGTTTGGCGCAATCCCCAGAATATATGCAATACAAGCACGAAAGTTGATACCATGAATGTAATTATACACACCTACTTTCGAGGTGCTATAAAGATCAGGCTCAACCAACATCAAGCCGCCACTAATGAGGAAATAGTGGCATAGCATGATGCCGGCAATAGATGATAAGAAGATTTGATAAGATGCAAGCCAAGAAATGAAATGATTAGCAGTGCCCAAAAGTTTCCAAGGAACACATGCATATGACAGAACCGAGCAAATAATGAAGCAGCGTTTGATGGTAAGGTATTTAGGCCATAACGCTGACAAGTCATTGCCAGCTGGTAGGAGATTTTCGACGACACAAGAAAACAATCCGCAGTAAGCAAAACAAAATGCAAGCAAAAACGCGCCTGCGCGGTTTGCTGGAGTGTAGCTTTGCGTCTGCAGTTTGTCAAGGTACACAACTGGATTCCAAACTATTTCACCAACTTTGATAGTAGATGATTCGTCCTCGCGGTGGATAACTTTGACACTGGTAGCTCCGACAATCACTCCTATTAATCCAATAATGAAATTGGAAATTGGAAAGCCTATCACTTGGCCAAAAATAGCATTGTTGGGCCTAGTCGTATAACGTTGCAGATCGGCACTTGTTACAATAAAAGTAGAGTTATTCGCCCATGATAAAAACATGAAGCGAAGCAACAACCACTTGCGTTGCGAAGGTGTAACAATAATTCCATTTCTTGAAGTGGTGATATCATGAGGAAGGCCGTTTGAGAGGGTCAAAGTCCAAACGAGCATTGAGACGGCTGAAATGGCAAAGACCGGGACCTTGGCAAGTAAATAGTATTTGTACTTGTAGATGGGAATAAACCAAAGAGCAAGGATCAAAAACGCAAAAAATATCAGCATGCCAATCATTCCTCCTGTGTCGAGAGCGTCGTCTTTGGACAGCCCATTTGGTAGCTTGGGGATGGATGGAAATATCGCATGGAGCATTACATACACGCACTGGCCACCTTGAACCAAGTTAACGCCGTTCCAAATAATAGACATAGCAACGCGCTGAATAACTGGCCACACGGCTCCCAGCCAGCCAAATGACGAGCGGGCAATGACCGGGTATCCAACGTGATAGACGGCACCAGGTCGTCCACTTAACGCCATGGTGACACCAGAAACAAACTGGCCAACGAGATGGCATCCTAGCGATTCCCACATCGTAAGGCCAGTGGTCATGAAAGAAGTGGGCGAGTACCAGTTGGAAAGGTTTGCTGCCGCAGAAAACCAGAATAAATACGAGGTCCAAAGGCCCCACGTGCGTTGTTCCACAGGTGTTGGTCGCAAGTCCTTGTTGTTCAGCCATTTGCTGTAAGGAACATCACGCGGAGACACTGATGACTGATCTATTGGCGGTCGACTGAATCCGGGATCAAAGGCGTGAATGTTGTCGTTGCTACTCCCGTTGCTGTGTAGGTGGTGATGTTTGTGTTGTCGGCCGGTTAGACTGGGGCCAGGGCCGTCTGGCTGGCCATGTTGGGGATGAAAACTTGGTTCTGTCACCGAGTTGATTGTTGTCGTCTGCGGGCGTCGCTCTTGGGGTGCCTCTGAAAACCCTTTGTCAAATTTGAGCGCTGGCATTTTCAACGAGGGCTATGGATGTGTATATACTGCGAACAGATGCCGAACTATTAGAAGGATCTCAAGCGGGTTAGACTTACGCTGCTCTGGAACCTTACAAGAAAAGTAAAAGAGACGATCAAACGAATAAATAAAAAATGGAGAGAGCAAAAAAATGCCGGGAAAACAGGTTAGTGCAGGCAAGTGCAACAACGTAATATAGAACAAATGGATATATATCCATATATATATATAAATAAATATCAGTGAATGTTAGGAAATATCAGTAAATATCAGTAAATATCAGTAAATCACTGAATCAGTAATAGATAGTAAAGATTGGGAATCGGACAAGGTCAGAATGGAGGGTGCTGGTTTCTAGGTTAATGGCAAAGTGGCTCAGATAAAGCATCGGGCAGCTTCTAGCTTGAAGATCAACGACAACACGAACTGTAGTGTGGTACCGGCTGGCCAGCAATTTCGGGTTGGTGGCGTAGCAGTGTGATACAGAAAAGCAAGAGAAACACAGGAGGCCATCTACACCGGGATATGTAACTGTCAGGGTCCTAGTGGCTATGGATGGAAAATGCGAAAGCCCACCACGGCCCGTAGATAAAGCACTAGGCTGGGAGTGGCGCATAGAAACTCGGGCACAACGCGGCTGGTGGGTCAGGATTATTAAGATTAGGAAGGCGACTGACCCCACGGGCGTCCAACCACCAGAGAAGGCGTCGCCATGTGCACGCTGTTCTGCAGGTAATTACAAACTCTATTACAGCACGGTGGTGGCGGCCACCATCTCCACGCCAGGACAGCGAGCTTCTACATCACTGGTTCTCGCAAAGTGTTCCAGGTTGGGCACTGTGAGGTGCTGGAAATGCCGGTAGCGTTGGCTTTGAATTCGATAATCTAAAATCTATAATCTTACCAGTATTTAAAGCATAAACTGTATTTCTTGCATTATATAAACACCAATTACCTCCATATAGCTTTACAGTTCAATATTCACTTTCTTAAGCGCGTCCTTCGCCCACTGTGGATATTTAGCTCGGTCTCCATCGTACCAGTTGAAGAAAAAGCTTTGCACAAACTCAGGGTACTCATCTGCTAAAATGGCTTGTCGGGCCTGTCTCATAAGGTTAAGCTGGTAATAGACGTTATGCAAAGTTAACAAATGAGCGCCAGCCGTCTCTTTGGATGTAAGATGATAGATCATAGCTTTAGTCATGCCCATTCCCTTCTCCTCTTTGCTTCGGCATACAGGGCACTTGCAGCCTTCTTCAACTGGTGTAAAGTCCGTAGCGTACTTCTTTTGCCTAAGATTTAGCACACCGTTCTTGGTAATGGCATTCCCAAATCGCTAAAAAATAAACGTTCCCAGTTAGTTGATTCGTACTCTCTGAAAAAGTAATGTACATAACACTTACGGCAGTTCTTGTAGGGTAGACACAGTCAAACAGATCAGCACCTAATGCTACAGATACAACAAGATCTTCAGCATACCCTACACCCATACAGTATCTGGGCTTGTTTTGTGGTAATAAATCTGTGCATAAGCTCACCCTAGAAACAAAGCGTGTTAGCCTGTCATTTCATCATTCCAGTGGGGGCGTATCCCTCTTCAAATCAACATACACTTCACAATAGGATTCCTTTGCCTCACCGCCTGACAATCCGCCAATTGCAATTCCGGGGGTATCACGCTTGACCATCTCTTCACAACAGATCTTTCTCAGTTCAGGATCCAAGCCACCCTGGATAATAGCAAAGATGTTTTGTCTTTCTGGGTGCTTGTGAACATTGATACAACGGTCAAGCCAGCGGATACTTCGATGCATGGCTTCTTCCACGCGCGGTCCTTGTGTCAGCGTTGAAACTACATCATCAAGCTGCATTACGATATCCGATCCAATACTATTTTGCAATGAGATTGAGTGTTCTGGGGTCAAAAGCATAGGCGTACCATCGTGTGGACTCAGAAAGTTCACACCCTCTTCTGTGATAGTTGCCAGTTTAAGAAGTGATACCATTTGGAAGCCACCACTATCGGTCAGAATATTTCTGTTCCACGACTGCAGCTTGTGTGCTCCTCCAACCTTATCCAAAACTTCTTGTCCGGGCTTTAATCCAAGATGGTACGTATTGTTCAAACAAATTTTGCAGTCCAACTCCTCCAGTTGTTCTGGTGTGATGCCCTTAAGAGATGCTTGAGTAGCAACTGGCATGAACATGGGGGTTTCAACCTAGATATTGCCAGTTAGTAGCAGTTCAAACGCTGAATCACACAGCAGCACTAGTATTTCAAAATAGCATACCACCCCATGTGGAAGAGTCATATTGGCTGCTCGAGCTTTTGACTTTGAACAAGTCTTCAAGACGTTGAAGGTCAAAGCATACCCAGCTTTGTTCATCTTTGTAGGTTCTGACATCAAAGCAGGATGTGCACTTTCAAGGTTGAGTAGCGTAAATTTCTGTCAATATGATGGATTAGGCAATGTCAAAGAAGATTTTGCCAACTTTTTGGAATGTTGAACAAAGTAGATCTGCGTTTAATACGAATGCTCTTGTTCGAACGCTAATCAAATGTATATACAATATAAAATTTGAAAATTTTGGTGGTTATACGGCTGATTCTTGTTAGACACTCAAACAACCACCATAAATTTTGACGTTGCAAATTGTGCAGTGCCATTGATTTGCCGAAATTTTTTTCTTTATCAATCCCTGATTCATATTCCCCAGCTTGGAACATGCTCAATTGTTAACACACTATACATACTCTTTTCTCAACTTATCTTTAGTTATGTCATTTCAGAAGAAAACGATTTCTCTCTCAAGTAATGCGGCGAACAGGAATCCACAGCTAATTCCAAATCGTGGTTCGCCACAGCCTGGTTCAAATGCACAAAGCCTTCGCGGCCCTGCTCCTATACGTGGTCCTGCGCCAGTTAGACCGGGAGCAACCGTAACTACAGGCCCTGGTATTTCGCGGGAACCACAAATTCAACGACCAGGTGCTACTTCCCGACGACCAGAGCCTGTGGGAGCATTGGCAATGCAACAGCATGTTGCGGTCAGAACTTCTCTTCACTCATCTGATATACCAACAGTTACAACA
Source organism: Magnusiomyces fungicola (assembly GCA_900654225.1). NCBI lineage: Eukaryota > Fungi > Ascomycota > Dipodascomycetes > Dipodascales > Dipodascaceae > Magnusiomyces > Magnusiomyces fungicola. The sequence goes on from CAACAH010000001.1 coordinate 5,267,542, forward strand.
GGCTCACCAGATTTGGATCGCTTACTGCAGCACAATGGTCAGCCTCTTGGGTCCCTTTTGTTAATCGAGGAGTCTGGAAACACTGATTTTGCCAGTGTATTATTACGGAGTGGTGCAGCACAAAGCGTTCTTCAGTCACGCATGAAGCATGATCAATCAAAGGATACCAGTCCAGATACCAATACCGTTTATCAAAATACCAAGGTAGTTGTGGTAAATGCTGATGAGTCGTGGGGAAGTGAATTACCTGGTGAATACCGTGACAAGAAGCAAGCTAAGAAAGATAAGATCCTAGCCGAACTAAAGAAACTCTCTGTTGAAAACCTTGCAGGAAAGTCATCAGTTGCGAATCATTCAACCAACAGCTCGTCCAACTCGTCTAGCTCATCTATATCAGAAGATACATCAAACCCTAACATGAAGATTGCGTGGAGATATGGAACACCAAACAATACAAAACACAATACATCCTCTCAAGAGAGCAAGCCACACTATGTCACACTTCTTGATTTCACTACGAGACTAACCCCTGGACCAGTGAATTCCAAGGAGATTGAATATGTTGGAAGCCCTTTGTATTTCATGTCACCAGCATACCTTAAGTCTTCACAATCGACTTCGTTTTTAGGAAATTTGTACAACCAAATCAAAAGTTCTATCATCAGTACATTGAAATCTCAGGGTCCACATACAGTTATCAGGGTCCTTATTCCATCATTTTTACACCCAGCAACATACTCACCTGAATCCTCATCTCCCGCCGAAGCTGTCAGATTTGTTCACACTCTTGCTCATCTTGCCAGGACAGAATTTCCTTTTAATGTTGCCATTGTGATGACTCTGGCTCTCGAGCTATTCCCAAGGGAAAAATTCTTGACCAGATGGATTGAGATTATTTCAGATGCAGTTATTCATATCGAACCATTTGGTGAAAAATTGGAGACAGGTGGAAATGCTTCAAGTGGAGGAACTGGTGATGAAAAGGATGATAAGAAGCAGAAGCCATACCAAGGTCTAATTCATGTTTACAAGGTTCCACATCTGAGTGAAAAGGGAGGTATGCATATCAGACGAAGTGAATATGCATTCAGAGTTAGCAGAAAGGTATTTGAGATTGACGAGTGGGGTATTCCGATTGAGGACGAGGATGATGAACCCAACCAGAGTAAGCCAGAACCATCTAACAGTAATGAGATTGATATTAATGCAAAGGAAAAGGAGAATGACACGAAAGGTAATACTAAACCTCCGTTAAAAAACCTTTCTAGCAAGAGTCTTGAATTTTAAATAGGCCAAGTATATATTAATGGTATAAAATGTTTAAAATCAAGAGAGAACATATTCATAGACTTAGCAACAGCGCTGAGTCTTAATCTGATTCACTTATTTCCGGTTCATGAACCAAATGAGTCAGGTGAAAGTCATATGACCAACAACCGACCAGTAATCTTTTGGCATTTTCCAGTTACCCTAACACCTTTCAAAAAATCAAAGCAGGGCAGTATCACCATTCTACTTCTCTTTCCTTTTCGACAACAGCCACTATTTGACTATCACTGATTTCTGATAGACAGCCTCTCGTCACTCGACTCGTCAAGTTATCTTTTTAATATACACACATACGGAAATTCAAAATGGTTCGACGTATGTAACAGTCTTAATACCCTGACCAATAAACCATCAGTTCAACAAAGCTCTAGTGAAGAATCAATAATACGTGCAGCAGGCACTAGGTTTGCACAGATGGGTTCATGGTTTAATGTTATCCGGTCATTTAGTATTAATTCATTAACACAAATAACTGTTTTGGGACATGTAATATTGGAATGGGAAGGAAAGCGTCTATATTGGAAATTGCAAAATTAAAACGGGTTGAGTATTATATCAGGTACACTGCCATAAGTCTTCTTTCAGCTCTTCAAAAGGATTCTGTAATGATACCAATTATTAACTGCGACTAAACCAATAACGAACAATAAGCAGTTGCGAATATTAAAGAATAGCATTTCATTATGAAAGGAAACAAACAGTTAACAGGTGTTTGAGAGATTATTCTTATACAGGTTTTTATATTAATGTTGTACCTGATTTTTACAATTCCTAAGGTTTTGACGTTTCTTCAGACTTTTTCACACCATTTCAATTTCATTACCATACTTTTTTTTACAATATATATCTAGCTGCACACGAGCGTCCTGAACTTGTCTCTTTTGATGACATTGACTACAACGATACCAAGCAGTTGAAGGCTGCCCAGGACAGTATGATCCGTGAACAATGGGTCCGTCTCGAGGCTCTTAAGACTGTCCGACGTGCTCTTGAGAAGTGCTTCCGAACTCAAGGTGAAAACCAATACGAGAACTGCAAGGATATTGCTGGTATGTTTTTATAAGTGATTTTGAGCTTGATTAAAAGCCATGGTAACGGTTTCCATATTTGGTGACGACAGAATTGAACTGCATTTGGCAAGAATTATGAGCTTGTATTCCTGATACAGTTTGTCTCTAAGCCTTTCATCATTTTTGGATAAAGGCACTAGATTGAGGGTCGTTTTACCAACATTTATGCGTTCATCATACTAATAATCATTTTTAGAGAGATACCTTGATTTGCTCCCCACCAGCAGAGTCCAGGGCTACCTTGGCTACCAGCGTAATGACCCTAGAAAATAAGCATCCTAACTCATACAAACTATTCCTATTCCATTATTAAATTTCCATGATGCACGACAATATCTTTTATAGATAATCACGACTTGAAGACCTTCTAACCTTTATATTTGCGGTATGAGGGAACATCTTACTCTGAGAAAACTTGAGCCCATAAACACGCATTGTGATATCCCAGCCATTCTACATATAAATATACAACTATTGTTATTATTCGTATCTTTGTACTGTTATACTACATGATTTATTTTGAACAGTGATGATTATTATTAAAAACATCCTCTAATGTAAGACTTGTATCGTTGATCTTTGCCAATGACATTGATGTTGGCCTAAACAGTGGATTGCGGACCCAAATGAGTAGTGCTATACTAAATGAATTAAGAGCCTCTATGAAATGATAATAAATAAAATAAAAAAATGAACCACATCTTGTTCAGTATGTATAAATAGATGTCTAAGCATATGTGTACAAAAACTCAACGCGTATGGAGTGTCCTCAGCATCAGGGAAAAACACACTTTAACATCCTTATCAAGGATCCCTCCACAAGTTATTACAGCTACTATAAGATCGTATGAAATCATCGCTTACTTCTTCTATTTCGAGCCTTTCGAGGACTTGCCGAAGTAGTCTTTGCTTCATCGGTATCCAAGTTGAGAGGAGTTGCAGATGTTGCAGATTCCACGTTGATTGAATGATGTCTCTTGTGCTTATTAGGCTTGACCTTTTTAGGCGAGGCTTCAGGTTCAACTGGGTCTGCAGTCTCATCTGGGTTAACCTCATCAACAGCCTCTAAAATTTCAGATTCAGATTCAGATTCAGAGTCCTGTTCAGGGCTTGTAATGTCGAATTTGAATGACTTTTTCTCAGGTTCTGATTTGAGCCCTTCACTGCTACCTTCATCAAGATCTTCTTCATCAATATCCTGTGTTTTTCTAACATCCTTATCTACCGTACTAGGGGTTCTATTGTGCGAAATACTCTCACTTCCGGTATTATCATGACTAGCCCTTTTGGCCCTCTTTTTGGTATTCTCTTGGCCATTTCGGTATCCACACTGGGGACAAATATAAACCACAAATTGAGGCAATTCGCCAGGCTGTGCCAAACCATTATGTCGACGGCAATTTTCGCAGATCAATGCATACCGAGATTTGGGACTATACTCGTCTTCACCAACAATCATGTCCAGTATGCGATCGTACCAATGAGGTTGATAGCCTACGTTGTAAACGGGATCAAGTGTGTTGTTGGGTGCAAGTTGTCCGAAAGCCACAGCGTTGGCTTCAATGGGCAGAGAGGCAGTTGTATTTGCAGATTGGGCACCTGGCTTTGCATCTTTTCCCACTTCGGTGGTCTTCTGTTGTTGAGGTTGCTGGATTGATGGAAGGTTTGGAGCAAACTCAAAGTTTTCGCCAAACACCGCAGATTTTCGCTGACCAGACGTAGAAGGTCTGACTGGACCTTTTTGAGATTGAGGCATAGTTTTGCCCTTGGGAGCAGTTTTTTGAAGCGGTGTGGCCGTTCCAGAAAGCTTTCCATGCTGTTGCTGTTGGCTGCCCTTTGAAGCTTTTGAAGACTGGTCATAAGATGCATCAAATCGTTCTAAAATGGCCTTTGTAGAGTAAAAATTGGTAGACTGTTTAAGATCCTCGACCTTTTCTTTTTGTTCCTCCTGTAAAGCTTTAATTCTCTCTGTCTTTCCGGTGACGAGCCGGTTGAAGTAAAAGGTAAGAAGGCGACGAATAAAATAAATAATAACGGGAATCCATATAAGATCAAAAACTCGGTAAATAGAAATAGACGAAAGTCTATTACTGTAGTTAAAAACAATAACAATTGCATACACGGTATACAAGAGAACAGAATATAACGTGAAAAGTCCAGTTACTTTTCTCTGTCGGATGCTGTATTTCAAAAGTTGTTGTTGAGATCGGGTAATACGCTGTGCAATCTCAGCAAGCTCGCGCTCATAAGACTGCGGAGACGACTAAAACTCAAAGAATTAAAGTCAGTGAAACCACTTCATATCAGATTAAAGCAAAAAAACTTACCGATCGAAATTTTAGCCATGGAAAAATGCGTTTCATGGTTGTGATTGCGAGAAATGTGACGTGGAGAACAGCAACAAGAGGAATTTAATAGATGTCTGTTTAATACTAGCAAGGTGTGGGTCTGAGTATCATGTGATTCAAAAGGAAAAAAAAAAAAATCACGAGAGAGTCACCTGACTTGAAATGTTGTTACATCTCTCTGTTACATACAAATCCCATAAAACTAGACACCTCACAACATCTCCAACCGACCAATGCCAACGGTATAAGAAGACACCGTTAAACAGTATGCTTCAGTGTCCTGAGGGAAGGCCACACCCATTAAGAAACAACGCACCAGACACCAGTGTTATCGGTGTGCAGGTTGTGAAAACACCGACCGTTAAACACCCGGAACAGAAGGGCCTGGAATAGACTGGGTGTTACATTACACTACTTTGTGCTATACCGGACAATTCTCGTGCGCAGTGGTGTGGTGTGTCTGTGGGGTTGGTGGTGAAGAAAGAGTTGCGGCAAACAGCCAACCAACCAACCACTGGTTGCCATCACCTCATATCTTCAGTTCTTATATAAAAACCTTCTTTGTCCCCAAGCTCATCCACTTTCCTTCCTTCCTTCTCTCTTCTATTTTTCCAGCCTTTAAATTTTTCGCTTTGATTTCGTCTAGAATATTATTTTTATCTCGAGTCCTCCTCTCGAACACATCTGCATCGATTACCACTTCTTCCAAAATGTCTCTTCAGAACAAACTTTCTATCAAGGACCTTGATCTTAAGGGCAAGCGTGTCTTTATCAGAGTTGGTATGTACAATTGTACTGATTTACACCAGCTATACGGTTGCAGATACTAACCAATTGCTATAGACTTTAACGTCCCTCTTGATGGCTCTACCATCACCAACAACCAGAGAATTGTCGCTGCTCTTCCTTCCATCAAGTACGCTAAGGAGCAAGGTAAGTGATTTAAAATCAATCAATTGACAATTAAGCTATGAATGGAGATTACAATTGGATTCCTCAATAAACAAAATGAGCAGTTTAGAGATACCAGTTTTGAAATTTGCAAGATATCCAGTTTTTTTTATTGCTATGTGAATTTATGTGGTCTATTGCGTGATTGCCAGAATTAGTTTTTTTTTTATAAAGTTCAGTTCTAACTCAATTCAATAGGCGCTAAGGCTATCATTCTTGCTTCCCACCTTGGCCGACCCAACGGTGAGGTTAACCCCAAGTACTCCTTGAAGCCTGTTGCCGCTGAGCTTGAGAAGCTTTTGGACCAGAAGGTCACTTTCCTTCCTGAATGTGTTGGTAAGGCAACTGAAGAATACGTTGACAAGGCCAAGGATGGCGAAATCATCCTTCTTGAAAACCTCCGTTTCCACATTGAAGAAGAGGGCAGCCGCAAGGTTGATGGTGTTAAGGAGAAGGCTGATCCTGCTAAGGTTGAGGCTTTCCGCAAGTCCCTTACCAGTTTGGCTGATGTCTATGTTAATGATGCCTTTGGTACTGCTCACCGTGCTCACTCTTCTGTTGTTGGCATTGAGCTTCCCCAGCGTGCTGCCGGTTTCCTCGTTTCCAAGGAACTTACTTATTTCGCCAAGGCTCTTGAGCACCCTGAGCGCCCATTCCTTGCTATCCTTGGTGGTGCCAAGGTTTCCGACAAGATTCAGTTGATTGACAACTTGATTCCTAAGGTTAACGCCATTATTATCGGTGGTGGTATGGCTTTCACTTTCAAGAAGACTTTGGAAAACGTTAAGATTGGTAACTCTCTTTTCGATGAAGCTGGTTCCAAGATTGTTGGTGACCTTGTTAAGAAGGCCAATGAGCACAATGTTGAGATTATTCTCCCTGTTGACTATGTCACTGCTGACAAGTTTTCTAAGGATGCTACAGTTGGCTATGCTACTGATTCTGAGGGTATTCCTGATGGTTTACAAGGTCTTGATGTTGGCGAGAAGACCTCTAAGCTTTTTGCTGAGGCTGTTTCCAAGGCTAAGACCATTCTCTGGAACGGTCCACCAGGTGTCTTTGAGTTTGACAACTATGCCACTGGTACCAAGAGCCTCCTCGATGCCGTTGTCAAGGCTGTTGAGGGTGGTGCTACTGCCATTATTGGTGGTGGTGACACTGCTACTGTCGCTAAGAAGTTTGGTGCTGAGCACAAGCTTTCCCACGTTTCTACTGGTGGCGGTGCTTCCCTTGAGCTCCTTGAAGGAAAGACTCTTCCTGGTGTTGCCGCTCTTTCTGACAAGCAGTAAATTGTTTATCCTAGGGTAATTTATGATATTTTATGAAATTGGGCTTTTATTATTAGCTTTAACGACTTTTATGTATGTTTTATTTTTACGATTTAATTGAATTGTACATTTTTGGTTTCAATTGCTATAGTCTACTTGATGCTACGCTGGTGCGGAGGTTTATATTCTACGCCGAGTATTTGAAATATCTTTTGCTCGTCGGAAGCTTCAACCAGTAGGCCTTTGACTGATTTGTTGACACTCAGATGGGTTCCATTAGTTGCGTTGCCAGAGTTTCTGACATTTCCAGTGAGATTGCGAAAAAGGCCCAGATGGCTAAGATGATAGCCTTTCTTAATGGCAATAACGCGAAGACAACGGTTGAAGAGATCGCTGCCAGTGTAGTGGAGCAAAGCCGCGCCTCGTTCGGACCAAGAAGCGGTGATAATGTCAATGCGACGGTGTATTCCGACATGGGGGAGAACAGAAGATCCCATCCACAGCCGGCCAATTGACCTAGCAAACGTGGTGAATGGGACAGGATGCGACCAGAATGATGGGCCGGTTGAAGAGGACAGCTGATTTTGCGTACGACGACAACTAAGAGGGACTTTTGTTTTTTCAGGATTTGGCAAAAGCCGCGAAGGTGCACCACGCATAGCACAGGCACGGCTGCGGTGGTGGTGGGCTGATTGCGCACGCTTAATTCCAGCACAAAGGGTACTACTACTACTACTACCACTGTTGTGCTCAACACGAGGCCGTTTCAAGCGTCGTGGATTGGCGTCATGGATTGCCGGGCTGTCTTCATCCTCACTCCCCGTGCAGCTAGCTGGTTCACTGTAGAGTTGCTCGTAGATGCTATCGTCGCTGGAAGAAGCCACGCCATGTGGTTCCGACAGATCCGGAGGCGGCCCTGACAGGGAATCCATAATCACACCATCCTTCATGAGCTTTTTCACAGTCAGGGCAACGACAATCGCAAGCTCGTGCCTCGTTTTGCCCTTTTGTGTGATAAGGACATCGATGTCCCCACAGTCCCTTTTGCCTCTTCTGAAACTGCCCACACACTCAACGGTGCACCTGGGGTCGATTTCATGCACCGCTTTCGCAACCAGCTCAAAGTGCCTTTGCACCTCTTCTCGCGGGATCCGAGTGTTGAAATCCTTGTATCTGCTCAAGCCGATTGCCTGGGGAACTGAGAGCTGGTGCTTGTCGAGCTTGTGGGCTTTGACGTTGGACAATGTTCGGATACCTTGGTTGTACCATTTCAAGGCGGTCGCGGGGCCAACGCCATGTATACCTTTCAGCAACGACAAAACCTTGGCCCGATCGCCCGGTGTGTCAGTTGCCGTGGAGCCTTTGACGTGAAGCGATCCAACTTCACTGGAGGAGGAGGAGTAAGTATTGGCGGTTGCAGTAATTGCTTCCAGTTGCCGCAAGTGTCCATATTGCGCAATCTCTTGGATTTTTTCAGCCATCCTGGCGCCTATACCCGGGAGCTTTCGAGCCTCTGAACTAGTCTCAATGGCTGTGGTACAGCGTCGGAGACTTGCGATGGCTTTACGATACCCAATTGACCGCCATTGGTCTCCAATTGACTCGTAATACTCCATCACTTTAGTCAGGACTGTGATTGTAGGATGGTTTGCGCAGGAACTGGGGTCTAGAGTTTGAGCAAGATATTTGGCAGAGAATGAAGTCGGATCAGTAACTGGCAAGATGTGTTCTGGAAAATGTGGTTTGGAATTGGGTTCATCAGCAATCTCGGGGCTAGGCTTGCTGGAAGTATGTTGGAGGCTTGTGATTGGTGATTCTTCCAAAGCATATCCGTCAGTACCAGCATCAGCATCTTCATCCAAGAAGTGAAGGATATCAGAGATTTTGGAGCCGAATGGCGGATTCTGGAGCTGATTGGTTTCGTGGGATATCAGCGCATCTAGTTCATCCTCATGTTGGTGTTGCGCCTCTTTTGTTTTTGCTTTATGAATGTCCGGGATCCTTTCTGCTGGGGAATTGTTATTCTTTTCGTTTAGGGTATTTGGCTGATTGCCTTGGATGTTCTTATTCTTGCTTTTCTTTTTTATAATCATTACCTCATTATTACTAGCATTCAGCTCTTGGTGCCCCGATATCCCCAGAACTCCAAACATGAGCGGATCTGCAAGCTTTCCATATTTGATGGATTGCTCTGGCCAGTCTTGGTTAACAATCTCCATCTTCCTACTCAGAATACCCCGGTCTGGCAAAGAGTCTGGTAGAATTCCAATTTCGGTTTGATTCCCTAGAATGGTGTTTACCTGTATTGATATTTGCTTGATCTTTTCAAGTTGCTCTCGCATACCCGGCCCTGCCTGTTTTATCATATTGCAGTCCACGATAATAATCCTAGGAAATATGACAGGGTATACTTTTGTTACACAGTTTCCATTGCTCTTTCTTTTTCTCCCTCTGGATTGGGACACTCCTTTTTCGGTCAAAGGGTTTGTCGACTGCAGCGGCGGCATACATCTATGTGTTATTAAATGGTCAAGAGCCTTTTCAGGATTAAACTCATTGATCATACATCCACCCCATCTTTCATAAGCCTTGGCCTTTAGTTTATGTGTGCGTGAATCTGGCCGAGGAGGAAACAAGTAAAATGTCAAACCAGTAAAAAGTGTCATCTGTACGCTGTTTGTGAATCGAATTAAATAAACGCCAAGCTTATAAGGAGCACCCCCGAACACTGCAAGATGGCATTTCAAATTCCAAAACAGACAGTTGTAGAGACAAATGTCTGAGCCATGTTCCGATAGTTTGCGGTCAGTGCGAAGGTGACTCTGGGACTGTCGTGAAGAAGCGCGCGCATGGGACGTGATAATGAATTAAAATTTCGCGTTTTGCGTGCTACGTGGTTTCTTCGCGTCCAGCCAATGATCAAAACGCACGAATCACATGATCGTTGTTGTTTACAGCCACACGTGACACGTACAGTTGCTACAGCCCGTTCTTTGTCTTGCGTTAGCCGCAGCATCGATGGTGCAAGCGAGTCTTGGTCTGTTTCTAAAAACAAACAAGGCTTTGGCGAGCCCCCCAACACAGCACTGCGGCTGGCTCCAACCGAAGCGAAGAATCCACAGCTACCAGCTACCTTTGGAGAAAGAAAAGAAAAAAAAAAAAAAAAAAAAAAAAAAGACGCAGCGTGGCAGAATGGTGGCTTCAGAGCAATATGTCGGTCTAAAAATAGGACTGTCGACCACCGTCTGCTATGTACTAATTGGGTGTTGTATAGACGGAAGAGAAAAGTATGTGCTTCGCCGTGTGTGTGTATATATATGTGTGTGTTTGAAGAGGAGTGAAAAGGTAGCACAAAAGCGTGTATATAGAGATCTCCAGGATGTTTCAGCAGGCACTTAAAATTTAGGGCGCGATCCGTGAAATTTCAGTGCTTCGCGGCGATAACCAGCTAGAGGCTTGGTGTCTCTCCTTTTTATGGTTTTGGTGTCCACCTCTCAATCATTTAAAGTCATAGTTTGAGAATACCTAGTTTAGGCACATAGAGTTGGGGGGAGATGCTACTGGTTGGTTGGCTGCTAGTTGGCCGTGTTCGTAAACAAGACAAGCTTTGACCTTTGACGGACACGACGAAGCAACGTGGATTGGACCCTAGCCAGTCCTGTGCCCGATTGCTGCTTGTAGCTTGTAGCTTGTAGCTTGTAGCTTGTAGCTTAGCCAAGCGTGGAGGAGCGGGCCAGCAAAAGAACACCTGGCAAAAACTCCTACTAATACCAAGAATACCAAGCATTCGAATTCGCGACTGTTGACCAATGTGATTCTTCCTTCCATCTCATTTGTATATATTACACTCACTCACACATATATTATATATATAACTCAAGTCCAATATAAATACTCCCAACAAAAACCTGCTACTGCCAATCACTGGCATGGTTGAGGTTTACCGTGGCACTACACCACACCAGACCCACGCTTTGGTGGGCCCCTTTTGCCATACCTCGCGTCCTGCTGTACCTGTGCGGCCCGGGCCCCTATTTACGTCATACCTAGTTATCCGTCTATTAAAAGCACCCTTCCACCTCGCCAATATTCAACACATCCAACGCGTCCCTTCTTATAACAAGTCTTAATCTTTTTGGTTATTTCTTTTCAAATAAAAGGTCGTTTCTAATTTTAACGGCTTCTTTACGAGTAGTATACACTCATCACCGGTATATGTGCCCTCGTATACTCGTATACTACCACCCCAAATTCAACCTGTACAAAAATGTTCAAAAATGTCCAAAAAATGCTTGAAAAAAATAAGTTATTAATAAAAAAAATTATATATATATAGAAAGACATGGCTGATGTAAATTATTCAGTAACATTCATCTCTTTCTCGCTCTGTTGACGTAATTATTTGAGTCTTGTCTCTGTTGATATGCTATTTTTACATAATGATACAATCCTTATCCTTGTCGCCCTTTTTGCTCTTTCCTGGTGGTGCATTGTCATTCTGAAGTAATCCTTGAGGATTTTCTTGACTGTCTATTTCATGGTTTATTTGATTAATGTTGTATTCCAAGTTCTCATTGTCAAGGTTATTAACTTGCCCTTCATTGGCAATGCTTCCATTAGCAATGCTTCCATTGGCAATACTTCCATTAGCAATGCTACCACCAGAAATGCTAGCAGAGTCCGCTACAACTCTCATAGGAACTTGTAGACTACCGCCTGAAATGCTGTTTGTGTCAACATGCTGTCCTTGAACACTGTCATGGACACTAGGTGCAATACTTCTAGTGTCACCGCCTAATGCTAGTGATCTCAAATTGACGATTGACTTCTGCTTGTGCTTGATTTGTGGTTTGCTGGCCAAAACTCTATTGTTTTTGATACGCTCAATCGCTCGCTCATCGCCCCCACTGGCCGCCATATGGTACCATCGTGAGGCCTGTAATATATCTCTTTCCGTTCCAATACCATTTTCTAAAAAGTAACCTGTGGCGTATTGAGCCTTAGCCAGTCCACGTTCAGCAGCTCGCGTTGCCCATTCGTAAGCCTCTTCCGCATTACGAGGAAGCATGGGTTCTGCACCAACCATGTACCACGCACACATTGCCAGCATAGCTTTAGGGTCACCTCCAAGAGCTGCAATTGTGTAATAATGAATAGATAGAGCTGCATCTTGAGGGCATCCTAGTTCTCCGTATTCATAGGCGTGTCCCAGTTTAGAAGCTGCTGGAACATAGTTCAAATCGGCAGATTTAACGTACAACTGCACAGCATATTGCAAATCCTTAAACACCAAGTCACGGTAACCGTCTTCATAAATTTTGGCGAGCTCGTACGGTCCTTGAGGAAAGATCTCGTTTGCTGCATCTGCTGCACGAGTTAGCCACTTAATTCCGTCTTGCTGAGTCTTAACCTTGTTGGAAGTTGAAGCACCAACGTGTAAACCTAATTTGCCGTAAAATTGGGCAACACCAAGTCGCAACATGGCACCTGGATGATTTCTAGAGGCAGATTGTCGTAAGAATTGAACAGCACGACGGGCATCCTTAGAAGTACCCCAACCTTCTTCTAAACACAAGGCAGTACGGTAAGAAGCTTCTGCATGACCGTGCTTAGCAGCAAGTTGAAAAAGAGAAAATGATTCCTTAAGATCAGCTTTTCCCAAAGCTCCTGAAGCATAAGCATCACCCAAGAGGTACTGAGCATCAGCATATCCCTTGTCTGCAAGCCGGCGCAAGTTTGCAACTGCCTCCTTCAGCAGGGCTCTCTTAATTTTGCGTTCATCTTGAGCAGTTAATGGCCCTAGTGATGGTGAAGGAAGGCTTGCCTGTGGAACTTCTCCTCCAGCAGCAGCCTGGGCCAAAGAGAGATTTGAGGCATTGGAAGGAACTCTAGAATGGCCACGGGCAGCTGGAATAGTGGGAAACTCTAGCTCAAAGTCATCATCATCTAAAAGTCCCATTGAGGGTGATCTTCCGTTAGAATCAAGCATAGAAGGAGCAGAATTCGCAAGGAGAGCAGTCTGTAACATGTATTGGGCAAACTGAAACTGGATTACAGGGTCATTGGATTTCCTGGCGTTCTTACGGTACAGCTCAATAGTCTTCATACGAGGAACTAAATTAGAAGAGTTTGCACCAAGGTTGGAGTTAAGAAAGCTTTGGGACAGATCAAATGCAGATGCACCAGGAAGCTCAGTAAAAGCCATAGAGTGGCTTCGGCCATGTATACCACTGTTGCGAGCTTCTTTATTAGTGTAGCTGTAGAAATCAGTGGCATGTCCAGAGCCTGGGCCGGATCCCATGTCGGTAGATGATGCTGATGACATGGTAGAAAAGGGGCGCGCAATCTTGCTAAGTCTTGTTCCAGAAGCATTTCTTTGAGGGTGGAGCATAGGGGACATGTAGGGAGATTGAGAGCCACCTGTATGCTGGCTTTGAAGAACATTGGGAGTAGAGGAAGAACGAACAATAGAGTTACCACGGACAGCAGAGCTGCCCATGGAGAAGCCTGGATGTGGAGGGGCCAGGTCGGACAAACTGTTGTTTGCTGAATGGCCGCCCATGTATGAGGCTTGAGGTGGTCTGAAACCTGGCGAAGCAGAGCGCGATCCAGGAGCCTGAGCAAAGGGTCGTGGATGGGGTGCGTGAATCACAGGAGGTGGTTGAGCAACCATAGTGCTGGAGTAACCCTGCGACACAGGAGATTCACCAAAAGACAGGTTGTTAGCCATCCGTGCTTGAATGTCGTTCATGTCATCCGGAATATATTGCGCAGAGGACTGACTCAAGTGGGCCTGTTCATAAGAAATGGAATTAGAATTCGAGTCATGAGCAGGTAAGCTGGTGGCTGATTCAGCGTGTGATGGTGAAGAAATAGAGTCTGAGTAATGAGCTGCGACCGGAGCAGAAGGAGAAGGTTCAGAGTCATTTATAGACACAGGGTCATGATCAACAGGAGTGTTGTTGACAGAGGCCATATTGGCGGAATTGTTGTGGTTGTTAAGAGACGCTGTAGATGACTTTGTTGTGAGTGGTGTGGATGTGGAACCAGGAGGTGGAGATGGAGCAGCACTAGAATGGGAAGGGACTGTAAAAAAAGTCGGATCTGAGAGCGACATGGTCAATGAGGAAAACGGAGCGAGAGTCAAAAATTTCTTTGAAGGAGTCCAGAAACAAGGCCATGCCGCACGTGACTCTCTGGTTATTATTAGGCGACCCGCTCCGCTGCCAACACCACCATAACCATGTCCAGCGGCAACGTCGTGTTTGTATGTTTCACTACAGTCCCCTGAATCTGTTTGCACTGGTCGCTTGCGGTCTCGGTCTAACTGGAGCTTGTTCGTCTAGACTCTTTTTCTATTTCTAGTCTGTTCGTCGGTCCTGGCCTACTCTTTCAGACGGGCCTTGGCGCCTATCGTGGGCAGTGCCACTTACAGGCTACGCGCAGTGGTGCGACCAGGCGACGGCGTAATTTCCTTGGAAGACGACGATGAAAGTCAGCCTGAGGTGGATGCATCTTCATCCGCGTTCAGAGCAGAGCAGCAGCCTGCTTTGCATGGCACCTTCAACTCGCCACGCGGATCCACACTTGACCAGTACCACAGCTCTGCTGCCGTGGTTTAGTCAACATACCAAAATATATATTGTAAGCGAGTCCACGTGACTCTGTGTAATGACATAGTAAAACAAACCTCCCCACTTTTCCATTCCTGCCTCCCTCCCATTATGGCCTACCTACTACTTCTTCATCTCACCTCCCCACACTTTTGACTGAACTGTTTTCAATACGTCACAACCGCAAGCATCAATGCCGCCGTCCTCTACTTCTGTCGGGCCTTCGTCGAATGGCTCGGTGTCTTCACTTACCTCTGAGGCAGTCAGTGAGTCCCCGGACAAAATCTTTGGTATGGAGAACTTTGGGTACACATGCTATTGTAACTCGGTTCTCCAATGCCTTTACTATCTCAAGCCGTTTCGAGAGCAAATACTCTCCTTTGCGAGAGATGCTCATACTCATAAGCGCAGAGCTGTGACTGTTGGCACCAAGCCACACCCCTTTCAATCGGACCCAGCCAATGCCTCTCTTTCTGGTTCAGGTGTTGATACCGCCAATGCCCCTTCAGCACCAACACCCCTCAGTATTGCTATGGCAAATGCTCAAGCCCAACAGGAGGCCCGCATGCGTGCTCAAGCCTCAGGACAGACAGAGCCCGCTGTTAATGAGCCGAAAAAGGGGCAATTATCTTTGGGTCGACGACTATCGCTTTTTGGTGGCGGTAAGAAGGACGACAAGTCCAAGTCTGACAATTTGAAAAACAACGGTAATTTAACCTCCCCTAATGACACCTCCAACATCAACAGTATTCATGCCAATGGCTCTTCCAATGACGATACCCAAGATTATGAAAGGCATGCTAGTGCTGACTCAAATGCTTCTGGTGCTGGGGCCTCTCATGATGAAGACCAATTACCTTACAATCTTCTATTTGACTCTAATAACCCAGTGTCATATGCGGACTATAAGATGCTTTACCCAGCTCTCCGTGGTCTTACCTTGGGTATGAGAGTTCCCACCCAGAACTCGCCAGTAGTTGGATACACTGATGATCCGTTTGCTACCCCCGAAATTCGTAAGCGTGCCGCACTTACAAGAGGCCCTATTGTTAACCTGGACCATTCTTATAGCAACGAATATGGCATGTCCGAAACGATGTTTACCTCCTTGAAGGACATATTCGATTGCATGGCAGAGTCAAAGTCTAGAATTGGTGTTGTATCTCCTTCAGCCCTTATTGAGGTTTTAAAGAAGACAAATGAGCTGTTTCGTTCTTCAATGCATCAGGATGCACACGAGTTTTTGAATTATATCATGAACGATGTTGTTGAAAGTCTTGATAAGTATTCATTAACGAACAAGGACAAGCCTAATACGGACTCAAAATGGGTCCATGAGCTGCTTGAGGGCCTGTTGACATCCGAAACTAAGTGCTTGACTTGTGAAACCGTGTCAAGACGTGATGAACAGTTTTTGGACCTTTCTATCGATATTGAGCGTAACACGTCAGTCACTTCTTGTTTAAGACAATTCTCTGCCTCTGAAATGTTGTGTGAGAGTAACAAATTCAACTGCGATAACTGTGGTGGTTTCCATGAGGCACAAAAGAGAATGAAGATTAAGAAGCTTCCCAAATTATTAGCTTTGCATTTGAAAAGATTCAAGTTCACTGAGGACATGCAGCGTAACGTCAAGTTGTTTCATAAGGTAGTTTACCCCAGATATTTGCGATTATTCAACACAACTGATGATTGCCCTGACCCAGAGAAACTCTATGAACTCTCCTCTATAATTGTCCACATTGGTGGTGGTCCATACCATGGTCATTATGTGTCTGTTGTCAAAACAGAGAATGCTGGTTGGCTTTTGTTTGATGATGAGATGGTTGAGTCTGTTGATCCCAACTATGTCTTTAGCTTTTTCGGAGATAACAACTCTCTTGCCACTGCTTACGTTTTGTTCTATCAGGAAATAACTCAGGAGCAATACGAGCAAGAAAATCTTTACGCAAATACCAGTAACATTCGTCAGCCTGCAAGCAATGGAGCCCATGAAAAGGCAAATGTTAGCCCTAGTAATGGCAATGGACCATATAGCGCTCTCTCTGCTAATGGACATTCAACAGGACCTGCTGCCTCTTCTACAATCTCTACGCTTTCTACACAGGTGGAGGAGACTCCCAATGGTGTTCCAGCTCCTCTTCCCGTTTCTGTACCATCTACCACATCTTCTCAGCCTATCCCATTGAGGAATGCCCCTAGTTCAGGAAATGGTGAATTTGTCTCACGACCAGCTTCTCCTAAATCACCGAGATCAGTGCCTCAGGCATCGCCTCCCAATTTGTTTGTTCCTAAGCGTGGTAACTCCCCTCAAGAAAATCCTTTTGCTGACCCTGAACCATTTGAGCCTAGCATTTCGCCTAATAATACCACATACATGATTAGTGGTCCTACTGTGACACACAGCAGCACCGGTTCATATCCTTCTCAAGCCAATGGGGTTTCTGACAGTGAAATGCCAACCCTTACTTCCAGCACATCAAAGCATAGCGGGCTCAGCATTGGTCGCTTTAAATCTACCTCTCGACGATCCAGCACTAAGGAACATAGCAAAAGTGTTGATGAATCTGCCAATGGCAACCACCTGCATTTCAATTTCAATGCCCACAATGGCGGAAACATCTTGGAGTCCACAAGCGAGGAAACTAATGCTTCACCAGAAAAGTCCAAGAGAAAGTCAAGACACTTGTCATTTGGATTCAACAAGAAACACTAAATAAAGTAGTGATTCTTGTGTATGCACATTTATTAAGTTTTGATATATTTTGATTGTTTTTTTCTCTTTTTTATGTGAGTTGCGTTTTTGTTTGTTATTTTTCTGTACTTTCTCATCACATTAAATATTGTTGTAAATCTTTGTGAACTAATATTAATATTTGTACAAGCGTTGAAATTCAATTTTTCCAACAGATTCAAAGTTGTCGCATTACTTGATGAATACTCAAATGTTTACTTCAACCAGATATTCCATCTAACGTTCACATTTAACTTTGTCTGTCAATAGTTGGGTGGCAAAGGCTGCTATTTTGGACGTGGTTTCCCTTACCATGCGCTAGCTTAAACTGTCTTTTCTTGGTCCTTGTTGACAATTTCTTTATATCTCTCGTGATCCTTTTTTTTTTTTCTCAAAGGTAACTAATGACCCTTTTTGATGCTTGTCTAGTCCTATTCATGGGAACTTGGAAAGACTTGCATTGGTGTTTTGGAACTCATCTGGAGAGATGAACTACTAAAAGGATCATGAATAAAACCTATTGTGAGCATTACATCTCTTTGATAACGCTATCTGAACTTTAAATGCTTATAATTGGAAGTAGCAAACAGTCAAGTGTGTCTCAATCTATTTAACTAATTAGTTAAAAATATCTAGCATGTCCGAATCAACTTCAAATTTTACCAAACGATCATTCCATTTTAAAATAACCTTCTCAAGCATCGAAAAACTAAACGTATTCTATCCTCTGAATTTTCCTCGAGGATGGTGCAGGAAAATATTACAAGGAACAAATTATTATCACAAGTATTCTAGAGCACTGTTGAGCGATGAGGGTGTTTCTTTCTAGAAGGATACGAAACCTTGATGTTCTGATATGTATGGAATCATACTTTATTTTTTAACCATACTTTTATTGTTTTTCTTTCTTTAGTATATAGTTTCTCTAAATTATACGCCTGAACTGCCTGGATTACTCAAGATTCGACCAAACCGGTAAAACCCAACTTTTTTTAGATCTAGGAAAAATGAAATCAACTTGGACCATTTTTGTAGTAAAGAAAAGATTCGTAAGACGTTGAAACCGATTTTTCATCCAATCTACATTTCTTGAAAATACTATTGACGGCAACAGCCAAACTTCAATCGAATTGTCGTAAGGCTCGTTTTCTAGAAATACAGAAACCCTAGAAGAAAGTTCAATCGGTATTTATATGCTCCGATAGGCTCCTTTAATTTTTCTAAGTAAGGTTTAAAAAGTCTTTGATGGTTAACGTCTAGAAGAATATTAGACATAACCTCTGGAGCCAGCCAATATATGGTTATTGAAGATAAATACAAGATATCTAAACTACTGTTCAAGAAAACAGTCACTGAGGTAGTGTAACACTTTTAATATAATTTGATACATCAAAAGAAAGAGCCACGAATTTTCTGGGAATGTATCTGTATATGCGATCAGTTTGGTGCACCATGTTCTTTAACTATCTTTCAAACAACTGGATGTGTCCAGGAGGGTAAACAAACTCATAAATTTTATTATTCCATGTCACCTTATTCTCCTCTACAGTAAATGCACCGGTACACACTAAATTATAGCCACCGAACACACATTGATGAATACAAAGTACAACAAAGCGGATGTATTCTATAAATGTAAATGTATATTACAGTATGTGTAACTGTAACACATTTAAATTTCAGCCCTAGGAAACCGTTTTCACTTCACCTCCATTCGTTACTAACGCTTCTTCACTTTCTCTTGTCTTGTTGTCAATTCAACTTAATTTTTTTTAAACACATTCCCTATTTACGTGGTATTGCACCTCTTTTCTTCGCTTTGTTTCTAGACTTTGTTATCCATATAACTTTGTGCTTACATATCCATTTTCCTTCTCTGTTCCTACGACTTCTCCGGTTCCACCGACGCGTCTCGCTTTTGCTGGAACACTATGTTCTTCGGTCTCAACTCACTGTAGTTTTCAATTAAACCTCACATGCCCGCGTCTGGCCCTAGCCGGGGCAAAAATCCAACCCCTTCAGTCCCAAATGCTCACCAAACAACTTCTACAGGATCTCAAAGTTTGACAGAAGAACAAGTCTTACAAAATGCTTCGTCGTCTCAACAGCCACAAGCATCGCAACAGCACCGTCATCATAATGTACGGCATCAAACCCCCACTCTCCAGACTTCTTTCGCAGATCAGTCTTCTGTTCCAAGTACTTTTCGGAGGTATAGTTTCGACGGGGCTTTCAAGTCAACCTCCAATTCTCTGGATTCTTCCTCGCCTAATAAACCTTTAGGGCCATTTTCTTCTGAAAAATATCCTGTCAAATTTTCAAAATCCTTTGTCAGCCAACCCACCATTGACACTCTACCTAAGTTAATGACTTCTCCTCCACCTCATGACAAAGTGGCAACAACTCCTGATCAACACAACTTACCAGAGACTCCCACGACTGCTGCCGACCCTCTCCAGCAACTATTATACGACAGTCCTACTCAAACGTCTCTTATTCCAGAACTCTCGGATCCCCAGCTGAATCGTTCAACAACAGGCGCCATTTCCTCGATCAAGAAAACTGATGATAGTGGCAACCCTATTAGTTCAGCTATTCAGGGTTCTCACTCTCACCAGTCTAGTAGCGAAAACTCAAATGAATCCCATTTGGGTATTAGATCTAATGCTACCAGCTCAACTGACTTGAACACACATCGCAGGGCTGCTAATCCTCTGTCAAACAGCAATAACCATTTAAAATCAGATCAAGATGCAGAGCGTGAACAACAACTACGACAACAAAATGCTAGTCGTGGAAGACGTCATACTGTACACCAAGTTCCGCCACCAAGGAATATCATTGATCGACTACGCGAGTTTTCATTGTTCAAATCAGCTCCAGAATCTTTTCTTAATGAAATTGCTAGTAAACTTCGTCCAATGCAGGTATCAGCTCAAGAGTTTGTTATTACTGAAGGTGAAGAAGCCCGTGCTATGTATTGGATTCTTCGAGGGTCTGTTGGAATTGTTTCATTAGATGGAGAGAGCGTCCATGCTGAACTGGGTCCAGGAGCGTTTTTTGGTGAAATCGGCATTTTATTTGACCGGCCAAGAACAGCATCTGTACAAACTCGGACTCGATGTCTTTTGGTGGTCCTTACTGCTGATTCTCTTAATGAAGTTCTTCCTTCGTACCCTGAAATTGAACGACTAATTCGTGACGAGGCTCAAGAACGGTTAGCCGTTCTAGAGAAGAACAGAAAGGTACGTGAAGAGCAAACTGGTAGAAGAGTGACTCTGGAAGCATCTTCATCTAGCAATGAGACTATACTTGTTAACCCCATGACTGTTACTTCAGTACCTGTAGCTCAGGCGGTTCCAGAAGGCTCTCTGGAGCAGGTTTCAACAGCTACCACAGAGCATTTTGGTGAAAACAGACACTTATACTCTTCTTCTCATTCTCAAACCCCTTTAGACGCAGAAAATTTAGCTCGAAGCAGCGTATCAAGCCCAGAAAATAGCAATCTTCCTCCCAAACGATCGCGGGCTGATAAGGGAAAATGGGTGGGCTTTCCTCCAGCCGCTCCCTCAGATTCTTCTTCGGTAGTACCTATACACCATCCCAGGCCTCAGCTGCCAAGACAAAATGAAGATATAAAATCTCCGTCAACTGTCGGGGCACAATCGCAGTCACAGTCACCCAATCCTTTGTCTTATGTGACGCGTAGAGGAAGCATTGGCGATCAGACATTTTTAGAAAATGCACGGATTCGCCAGATTCTTGAAGATGTTGGTTTGTTCTCCTCTGTTCCCGCAAATATACTTCATAAGCTTGCGTTATCCTTTGAGCCGCAATCATTTCCACCTTTTGAAGTCATTGTTAAGCAAGGATCTGCGGGCAAAGATATTTATTTCATTCTTGATGGAAGTGTAGAGGTGATTGATGAAAAGGCAAATATTACTATCACGCGGCTTACGCGAGGTTCATATTTTGGTGAGATGGCATTTTTATCACTTGTTCCCCAAAGAGCTGCTACTGTTCGAACAATTACAGAAACTGCTTGTATAATTCTTCCCGCACATGCATTGGAGTCGTTATGTTCAGAATATCCTGAAATCCATCAGCAAATTGAAGCAACTGCTCGACAGCGAATGGAAAATAATAAGCAACATGTTTGGGATGTAGAAGGTATGAACAATGTAGCTTCTCCTATGTCTAACGAAGCCGTTGATAATTTGCACCTCAAACATCGAAATCATCATACAAGTGTTTCATCAAGCTCCTCTTCTGAGCATAATAACCCCGGAATGGACTTAAAATCGAAACCATTAGATCGTGATCCCTTTGCTGTAACTCGAAAGGATGATGAGCAATCTGAATCAGGAGACAATGGTCTGGGTATGTTTTCAAAATCCTGGAATACCGATGGGGCATTTGATACTGCCTTGAAACCGCCGGCACTTGAAGAGCCTTTGGATCCAATGGATCCTCGCTGTCCTGCCTCATCATTTAACGAGTCGCCTAAAAAGGCTACGGGCGAAACCAGTCAAAGTATAGTAATAGAGCCTTCAAACGACTCAGTTGCCTTTAAATCATTTAACTTTTCTACTGGAAGACGAAATTCGGTTGTTCAACTTCCTGTAGCTCCTTCTGTAAAGCAACCTTCAGTTACACCTCCACCTGAAAATTCCAAATCCAAATCACCAACTCCTGTTTTATCATCTACAGCTGGGGCATCTTCTGCATATGATGATATTCAAGAGACTCAACAGGCACAGTCACAGCAATCAGTGGCTCCAAATCAACGTGATCGAGTGTCGCAATTACCAGCACAATTTCATACACTGCAGCAAGCGGTGCCAATACAATCACAACCGCTGCAACAATCCCCCGATTCTTCTTTACAGCTTGTGAATCGGGCTCCATTACCTGGTGGGCCCCAGCGTAGAAGTAAATCGGTATCTTTTTTTCCAGGAACTCATGGTTCTCTCTCAGAACATGAAGAAGGTCCCGATATGCTCCTTGCTGATCCCCCAATTGATTCCATAGAAGATAGAAGAAGGCGATTTTCACAAACAATGCCATCCGTCGGATCAGTTGGTGGTCTTGGTGGTCTATTACTTCACCCTCGTGTTAAACGAGTACGTTACTCTGGCCGGCGACGATCATCGCTATTTAACATTGGCCCTTTCCCAGACTTCCTTCAAATAAGGATATTTCAGCACTTGAATCTTAAAGATTTAATGCGTTTGCGGCGAGTATGCCAACATTGGAGGCAAATGTTACAGACTTCATCTAGCCTGATGAAGGTTTTGGACTTGTCAAAATTCAATACCACAATTACTGATCAAAGTATTATACCAATTACAAACTTTGCTGGTACTCGACCCAAAGTAGTTGATATTTCTGACTGCTTTCATTTAACTGATGAAGGATTTTCTTATCTAGTGAATGGTATTGGTCTGGCTAAAATTCAGGTATTCAAAATGAAATCTGTTTGGGAGGTTACTGGCATGGCTATTATGGATATCACTGTTCCGTCGATTGGTTCAGATCTTCAAGAAATTGATTTATCAAATTGTCGAAAGGTTGGTGATGCTACTTTATCACGGCTTATTGGCTGGGTTGTTCCCCCTCAATATCCAGGAAGCACTGCTAATCCACATGAAGTTCAGCAGTCAGTCCCCGGCGGAACTGTGGTTGGATGCCAAAAGCTGAAAAGAATTTCACTGAGTTATTGCAAGCATATTACTGATCGGTCAATGTATCATATGGCTATGTTTGCTTCTGATAGATTAGAATCTCTGAATTTGACGAGATGTACTTCTATTACTGACCATGGCTTTTCATATTGGGCATTACGTCAGTTCACAGCTTTGACATATTTGTGCTTAGCAGATTGCACATTTTTGACTGATAAAGCTATTATGGCTATTGCATCTGCTGCCAAGAACTTGCAATCCCTTGTGATTTCATTCTGTTGTGCGCTTACTGATGTTTCTGTTGAGGTGCTGGCTCTAGGTTGTCCAGCTTTACGGTCGTTGGATTTGGCATTCTGTGGGTCTGCAGTTTCAGACAATTCGATCACTTCGGTCGCTCTACATCTTCTTGAGTTAGAGAGATTGTCCCTTCGTGGGTGTATTCGAGTTACTAACTCTGGTATCAATCAGTTGCTTGCAGAGTCTCATAAGTTGCAGTATCTTGATGTTACTCAGTGTCGAAATGTCGTTGCTCCATTAAATGTTCCTCCTATTAGCTATCAACCACCACCATCCTCGGTCATCATTGGTGGTCACTTTTCGCACACTGCTCATCCCGCCCCTCATCCCGATGCTTTGACAAGAGCTGCTGAACAACAGCTTCAACATCAGATTGAGGCTCATGCCCAAGCTGCTGAAGCCAAAGCCATTGCTGAAGCTCAGGCACAAGCACAGGCGCATGCGCATGCTGTCCAATACAGTAATTATGGCCAAATGATGCCATCGTACTACGGTCATCATACACCTTCTCACCAAATGCACCCAGGCCTTATGAATTCCGTTGGCCAAGGGCATATTCCCCAAATTATGACACCTCATCCCCATGCATCTTCTCAGATGATCTCTCAGATGCCTTCAATGAACCAAATACCCATGAACAATTCTATGAATCCACAAATGAATCAAATTGTTCCTCTAGGCACCCCAGGAACCCCATCTACTCCTGTGCCTGGCCCAAGTGTGGCCACTGCCAATACCCCACACAATCAGTATACCCAAAACCCAATGGCAAATCCTATGAATCCAATGGTCCCTTTGGACCACATGAATACAGAGCTACCCGGTCAGCCACACCAACCAGTTAGACCATTTGTATTCATCAAGATGAATTAATCATCTCTGGACTTTTTCTCATGTTACTTCAAGTTGTATGTGTGATATACACCTTTTTTATGTTTCTTTCTTTGAATTATTTTGTATGATTTATGAAAAGAGTTGATTCACTCTTGGACCTTTTTTTTTCTATTTCCCAACGTTATGTATTTAAAAATTTGAAAAGCTTTTATGTATTATTTCATATATCTATTTACTTATATTTATCTGTTAATAATAGTTTTTCGTTGCTAGATTGTTAAATTTACTTTACCTTTTGCTATCATTTGTTCTGTGGCTAACCATTATTATAGTATGTATGTTAAAAGTGATGTGTAAGTACAACACAGTTGATTTTATTTCGGCAATTTTTTGAAAAGAATAGATATATTTCAAACTCACCCCTTTTGTTAAAACTTGATAAAGATAACATAATTTGATAATTTAAAAAACTACAAAAATATTTATAAAAAAAACATGTTGATTATTACAGTAAATATTAAAAATGGATGGAAAAACAAGAGTAAGTGCTATATTGCAAAAATATTAACAAGGGGATAGCACATGAATGAGTGTTGTAAAAATACAATCAAGTGTGTATGAATGTATCGTTAAATGGAGATGAATATAGACAAAATTAACGATATTATAAACATTTCAATGTCAGACAGTATTCTGAATTTTTTTTGAAATGCCTGCCGAGGGTATTGCACATTCCATTACTTCTGAGATGCCCCACGTACGTTAAATGAAAATTTTAGAAAACAGCAATATAGTTACCGATTCTATCCTTCTGATTTTGAGCAATGCACTCAGCAATCCAGGTAATGTTTCTGATTTCCTGCTCACGGGTCTTAATCCAAGCCCAGACAGTGGAATATGTGAATTGCTGTGTGAAGGCTGATTTGCAAAGTTCCATCTCACGCTGGTAAAAATGGTCCTCCAAAGACTTGTTGTTGGATCCGTCAAACAATGTGTTGTCGATTGTAGGGCTTCCACTTGAATCAATAGCGAATCTAACCTGCTCAACATCTTCAGCGCGTGCCATCACCTCCACCACTGGTGTAAGAGTTCCGAAATCTGGGAAAAGAGACAAACGGTCTTCTTTTGTGAGAGGAGTACCAATGGAGTTAATGGCAATGTTAACGGAACGGCGATCAGCCTCAAATTCGAGTAAACGGACCAAAATCTCGTTACTGGGAGAAGGTAGAGAGTGTGCAAACTGGTAGAAATCTTGGAGGTATGCCTTGTAAAGTCTGTTACGAATAACTTCAATGTTAAGATCGTCAAGTTCTTCGGCACTAAGGCTGTCCTTAAAGTAAGGAGCTAATGGGGTATCAACAAGAATCAAGTCGTAAAGGGATTCAATATCGGTAGCAACTGAAATTGCAGGAAGACCTTCAAACCAACCAAGAGGGTGAATACGCTCAAGCATTTCTTGACGATCACGTTCGTGAACAGTACCAGTGATAAGAAGAGCAACGTTGTCGATCATATAGCCGTAAGTGATGAAGTCCATGAGTTTAGACAATGGCTCGGTGGCTTGAGCGCGAATGTATCTAAAATCCTCAATCAGCTTACCAAACGCCTTTTCCTGAATAACAGATGTAGCCAGGGGACTTGGAACGTTGGCAAGGAAGTTACCGTAATCGGTTGCCGACAATTGAAGCTTGAGATCTGCAAATAAGAGTTAGTCAACTGGTTGAAAATATGGAGCATAGCGACGTCAGGCATTGGAGAAATAGGCTGTGAAAGTTTATAACAACAAAGCTCAACCCACAGTCATTCGCGTACATGTGCCTGAAATCTCAGCTGTATATAGAATAACTTACCATCCAAGGTATCGGACTGAGTAAGGTTCATGTATTGTGATTGAGTGAGCAAACCATTACGGTAGCCACGGACAACGCCTTCGACGTATCCACTAGAAAAATGTTAGAAAAATGTTTGAAAAATATTAAAAAATCCCGTTGAATCTGCAACAACATACAAGTTAATGTTAGTATAAAGGCCTTCCATATTTGAGACAGTATGGGTGGACAAGAAAGGGAAGGAAAACTGGAAATTTGTCGAAATTTATCTTGTAGATAGAGAGTTGGGAAAAGGCGGATGCAGAGTGTTTTGGCTGCCCCAGTGCATATATGCACCAACAGTTTTACATTTATGCGGAACGTTCAGCCGCGTAACAGGCTTAATCACCGCGAAGAGCTTCTAGACAGCACATAACTTGTTGAAGAACTGAAGCTTAACAAGTCTATTTTCCTTATACCCATATCAATGAATGCTGACCCCATTTCAAACGATAGTAACTTGGTGCCTGAAGAGACTTCTGGCGACCCGTTACTAGATTTACTTCTTCCATTACTTCCTCCAAAGTCGCAAGCAAATGTCTCGAAACATAAGACGGCTGCGCTAGAATCGGTTGCGAACTTGAGGACAAGCTCACTCGACACTATCACTAGTTCGACACTAGAAACGAGTCTTACTTATGAGTCTGATGCTTTAACTTCCAAGTTAAGTTCTCTGGTTTTAAGATCATATCCCCAGCTGTTGCAATCAGCTTCATCAGTTGATACCCTATTGGAACAATTTTCAAACTTTGAAAAGACATCTTCAGAATTTTATGAGTCTCAGCTTACTTATTTAGATCAAGAGATACACCATTACTATGCTTTATCTACATCTGCTGAGGGAGAGAAATTAGGTGAAGGTGGTCCAAAGACTGCCGGCCAAAAAGCCAATCAAGTAAGAACTCCAAAACGAAGGCGGTCTAATTCCGTGCTAAGTTCTAAGGTTAAACAGAATAACACAAAAAACAATAAGGAGGATGAGGAAATTATTGACGATGACTCTAAAAGGAATACAGAAGATGCTGTGATTCTTTTAAAAAATCTGGAAACGATTCAAGATATTTTAGAGCTTCCATCTTTGATTCAAGCATGCGTAAATAACGGATATTACGCTGAGGCTTTAGATTTAGCAGCTCATACTTCTAGACTATCCAAGAGATATAATCAAGTCCATGTTATTCAAGATATACAGGATCAGGTCGATGATGCCATAAAGTCGATGACAGTTCAACTTCTCCAGCTTTTAAGAGAATCCGTTAAGCTTCCAACATTGATTAAAGTTGTTTCATATCTACGAAGAGTTCCACCTTTCAGTACAAGAAACAGTAACTCATCCACTACTGCCCTTTCTGCGTTTTCCAACTCATCTAATTCACACGACTTGGTTACCCGTCAATTACAGCATCTCTTTTTGTTTTCTCGACTTCAGTATATTCGAACGTTGTTAGACTCACTTGATCCTTTGAAGCGCCAATCTCCGGATATGTATCTCAAGCGGTATGTTGAAGTCTTTAGAGAACACGTATTTGTAACGGTAGTGGGATTTCGTTCTGTTTTTCCAGACACCCAACTTTCTGCTCTTGAATCAGATCTTGCTGCACTCAGCCCCCCGTCGAGCTCGGAAACACCCAGTACCAATAAGACAGCCGCAGCTCCACGATCAAAAATTAGCGACAACCTTATTGCTTCTTTCATTCGATCCCTTGTATCTGACTTTTATAATACCATTAACGACATTGCGCCCTTTATTGATGATGAGAGTACACGCAGCTCTTTGTGGTTGCAAATCTCATACTGCTCAAAGAGTTTAGGTAGAGTTGGAGCTGATTTTTGGCCGTCGTGGCAGGGACCAGAAATTTCGAGCAATACGGACAAGGACGATGGCGCAGGAGGAGCATTGAGCAAAAAGGAGTGGATCGCAGCTATACAAAAGCAAATGGACATTTCAAAACACTACTCTCAGACTGCATCTAGCATTCCAGCAAATTAATGTGCAGGTATTTTATACTCTACATGTGGGCTTTTGAGAATAACCTCTGTAATAGCCACTTTTTCTGTTATTTGATGCACTTTGGAAAATTAAAATTAACTATGTACGAAAAAAGAAAGCCTGTACAATTACATTGAATAATGAGATTACTATATTAAAAGTGGAAAATATCTAGTTGCACCTTAGGTTCCTTATGAGACAAATCTTAAACTCTAACAAATTTGTCGTATTTCATAGTGCTCCAGCCGTGTAATTAGTTGCGTTATAAATGGCCAAAGCTATTGGAGTAGGAACAAGGTTTATGAGGGTTTTTTTTTGTCCGTTTCAGCATTTTGTATTGACTCTTGGATATGATAGCTTTGTGGCTTTTATCAATCTCAAGACTTTTCCTTTTTGACTTTCTTAATCGCCCAAGTAATGAAGCTTGGGACATCATCCACGACAGTTGCAGTGACAGACTTGTCTTGAATCCATCGAGGAATGTTACCTCTGGCATCACTAGTTTGAGCCATGATCCATTCAATATGTCCCTCTTCTTCCTTGAAAGTTACAACTTCAATAGCACAGTACACGGATCGGGTAGCCTTGTCAGAAACACTGTGAGTTGAAGGTAAAGAAATGACATAAAATTGCTTCACCTCGGGGTCTGGTTGAACACACAGCAACCAAACAGCCATTTCACGGTCAGTGAAAAGGCGTGGAAATTTGTAGTGTACAGTAATAGCTAAGAAAAAGGGGTATGTTAGTTTATATTCGATGCGAGAATGTGAGCTCCTTTAACCCGTACGATCTTTTTAGGGATGTCGTCATTTCAAAAGAAGAGTGTAACAGTCAAATAATTGTGCAAGACATACCCTTCCAACCTTCAGCAGTGCTAGCTGGAATTCTAGAGTCTGATTCATTTGTTCTAAAGGATTCTAGTAATTCAACGTATTCCCGTTCATTCGTGGTATGATCATAAAGAAGATACTTTTGAAAAACTTCAAAGGTAATATCTTGATCATTAGCAAGCTTTGATGATGATGGATGGTGAGAGACTCTAGACATCCAGAAGTCAATACCCTTGCGAGTATTATAGGTATGGACAACTTGGCCTTTAGCCTGATACTGTTTGCCCTTTGTCCATTGGATCTTAACGTCCTTGATGAACTCAGAAGCGGCCTGGATGGCTTCTTGAGCACTTGGCAAAGACTGTGCATCATATTCAAAGTCATGGGTAAACTGAATTGGTTTGGACATTTTGAATAATCCTAAAAAAAAATACTGTTATGTGTGTGTGTGTGTGTGTGGTAACTGGATTGAAGAAATCAAAACCGGTGAAGGTATGTATATAGTAGGATTACAGGGCTTTATAGCTAAAAAAAAATATAAAAAAAAGGTGGCAGAGGAAGGACGGTGCACGGCTCATTGGGCTAATTTTTAGGCGAGATATTCTTAAGACAAGCCACCAACTGTCAAGCAGGTTAACAAATACGGGCTCGCTTACAAATTTGATCACATTATGGCTCGTTGCTATAAATAATGTATGGCTCTATGTTTAACTAGTCTACCGGTTGTTGTAATCACATTAGTGGCTTATATCTTGTCTGATCACATCAAACTATTCATTCATTTTCGTTATTCTGAGTCATTATTGTCAGGATCATCAGCAATTCCTAAATCACCTTGAGCTGGAAAAGTTCGCAGTTGGAGGTCTAATAATGTTTCCAAATACTCCGAGGCATTTTCGTTATCGCTCGTATCATGGGGTTTAGCTGGTTCATCGGATCCAGATGTATGCAGCAGAGAAATGGCTATTTGGTCGCCTTCAGTCCCATTGGTTCTCGGTGATTTGTGACAAGTTGAGCTGGAAATTTTGTTCAGACAACTGGAAAGCTCTTCTTTAAGCTTTTCGACAAGTCTTTGCCGTCTTTGAAGGGCCAGAGAAGAGCTGGTATTTTTAGCAATCATCTTTCGAAATCCGTTCAAGTACTGGATACGAGAGGGAATGGCTATTAATGGGTACTGAGTTACAAACAATCTTATTTGAAAGAGTGTATCTGAATCAAGTCCGTGAAGAAATTTCTTGTTAACTGATGATGGGCAGTTTAATTTGACTTGTTTTTGAAGGTGCTTGTTCCACCGTTTAGGCTTTGAGGGTGACTGAGTTTGTTGGTTTCCAAAACGTGTATCTGGAGCGTTTTTAATAACCTCGCTTTCATCTTGGTTCTGATTTAAAATTGGGTTATCCACAGAATCCTCGTCTGGGGAAAGTAAAGAAACATCGCTGTCATTAATATTTTCATCAACCAAGTCGTCAAGAGGCAGCTGTTGTAGAGTCTTCTCGTCTTCTTCGATATACTGAAACATCTTAGCTATTAGTTGCTTATCCTCCTCATACCAGTCAACAAGCTGGTCGTAAGTCGCACTCATTCTCTCGTCTTCTTCTGCAAGGAATTTGACTAAATTTTCTTCCTCTTTTTTGGATTGCTTAGAGTCATAGTCATTTAACACTTGTTCTTCGTAAGCAAGAAGAGCATCAGCCTTTACCCGTATTCGCATATTATTTGAACTCGCGCCTTTGTCGGTTCTAATGCTTACTGTGTCATCAAGGTCACTGCGCGGTTCCTCAAAGTCTTTGTAGGGATCATCCAAATCCTGTATCCATTTCCAAGCATTAGGAAGTGATTCAGGTTGTTCTGAGCCTACAGATGCACTCTCTTCATATTCACTTTCAGCGCTTTCCCATTCATCGTCCTCATGGTCAGATAAACATGCTTCAGAATCACTGTCGCGTTCTCTTGGAAGTCGGCCCGTGCTCTGTGAAAGTAATGTACGTTCCAATAGAGCTGAGTGAGATATTTTGCCATCTTCCAACGCTCGTATAGTTTCAATCATATCCTTGATATCATCTTCAGAAAATTCATTAACATGGCGGGGCGGTTGAATTGATCTCGCCATGATTTTCTTTCGCATTTTACTTCCTATAGGGTGTGCTGAATAGTCCAGCATCTCATCTGACAAATATTCCCGATCTTCATCCCAGTCTCTGAATTCTCCCTTTTTAGCAACTTTGCTAATTACAGGGCGTCCATTAATGATTTTCAAATCGTCAAATCCTTTTTCTTCAAGATCACTCCCGTCTGTTTCAAAATCAACAGCTGTAGACACATTATCTACTTCATTGTATTCTAAAGGTTGCTGTAGACTGTTATGGATAGGCTCTCTTAATAGCTGATATGAACCTTGGTACCCTCGTCTAGAAAGTAACAAGTTGGTATGCCATGATGTTTCTAATGGGTTATAATATCCCCCTCTGATAGAAAGCTGTCCCATATCAACATTTTGGCGGGGAAGAATACTATCAACCAGTGTATGTCTAGGAAGAGTATATTGGATTTCCTGTAAAATAGATAGTAAAAGATCTTCTTTTGTGTCGTACCGGAGACTTGAAGTTCCCGAGTTGGATACTAATGCATCCAATCTGCTGAAAACGTATCGTATTATGCTTCGAGTATGGTCAATAACAACTCTATTTAATTCCTCAAAAACATCGCCATCTATGTACTCTAATAACGGTTTTGTCACATTAGCTTTACTGTAGGGATCATCTAATGTAAAGCTTCGGAAATCATGTGCTAGTTGCAGTAAAATGTGTGAGCGTACTAAACTATTAACAGGATCATCGAGATAAAGGGTTTGAAATGGAAGCTCGCGCTCATGGAAATAATCCTCACTCTCACCAGATTTTTCATCGTCCTTAACCGCCCTGCCTATCGATTGTGGCTTAGGCGTTTTACGCGACCCCATAACCTTGACCTGACTATTGTATGCAACAGATTTTGATGAAGACTGGCTAGTATTATGTTCTGGGCACTGTGATTCAAGATGAGATTCCCAATCAAGTAAACTTTGAGCTTGTGCATCCTCTATTTCAATCCAAGCATCGCTCATTTCAACAGCTGCTGGCACATCTCTTATAGAAACTTCTTCTTGTGTAACATTGTAGTTCAACTTGGATGATTCCATTTCGTTTTGGGTATCTCTTCTGCTAGAAGAAAGTCTTAACTTTTGGGTAGTTTTAAATAACAAATCGTGATAAACTTCACATTCAAGGGCTGACTTTGTTCCAATAGCCTCAGCAATTCCAGCCATATCATGGCGAGACCTCCGTCCGAGAAACACAAAAAACTTTTCTTTCTCTTCTGCAGTCCACCAAGTTCCTTCTATAAAGCTTCCTTGTAGATCATCTACATCCGCCTCTTTATTAAGCGACTTGCTCTGTTTTGCACTGACTGATCCTGGTCGCTGCTCAGTAGATGCTGAGCTTGGTATTCCAGTTAAAAACTCGATCAATTGTTCATTGTAAAATGCCGCGAATCTTTGGCTGAAATAAGGATGTTTGTTGCAAAGTTTTCTTCGTTTTGATGTCGGAGCGTGTGACTCAACACCATCTTCATCTGTAAAATCTCTTTTGGGACGCACGACCCTTTTGCTCTGTACCTTTTCATCATAATAGTCTAACAATTCGTTTGAGATTGGTTCTGTGAAATCTTCGCTCACAAACGCATGTGTCTCTTCGTATGGAATCCCTAGTTCTTCGCGAACGTCTATTCGTTTTCTTGGTCTCAACATATAAGCAGGTATTTGCAGTAAACTTGACATCTGAGTAACCGTGGATCCTCCTCCTATCCTACGTACCTTACTTTCATGAGCTGCGGCGACATATGGTATATCTTTGTAGAGTGGTGTTGAATATCCGTGACTGATTCCTGTAGGTCGTAAAAGCCCTCCACGAGAACTAAGGCAATTTATGGTTTCAAGGTTGAATTCTGTTATTTTAAATGGTTGAAGCTTCCGAATATTGAGCTTTTCCCAGCTATCTAGCTCGGTCATAACTTGGTTATTACTCATCGTGGACGCGCTAGTGGAGTCAGATTGTCCTTTAGGATTCTCCATTGCAAAATATTAGTTATAAATGTGTGTCCATGTTAGAAAAATAGTGGTATTAAAAAAATTGAAATATTATCGTTGTGGTTTAAAATAAACACAATGTAAAATAATGTCAAAATAACCGAATGACGGATTAGCCATGAAATTTAGATCGGGGTTAGGGTTGAATTTGACGAGAAAAAAAAAATTATTATTTCATGATGGTTCCTAAACTTCACGAATCGGCCCAACTTCCTTGGCTAAATCAACATGTTAAAGGCAAGAATATCGTTGGCGAGGTCATCGTTAAGAGTTCATTCCTTTTCTCGTTTTGAATCACTATTAACTCGGCGTTGGACTTCGACAACTCCAGATAATTTTCTTGGACCTGAGGAATCGCAAACTTCTGATTCGAAGCAGGCAGCTCCATTAGATACCAATACATTAGAAAACAACTCTACGAGTCAACAATCTTTTACTGAAAATGTCTCATTAGAAACAAAAGATGCTGTGCCAGCTTCAGATCCTCCTCCTCGCTCAAGAGGTGTCAAAATTGCTCCAAAACCGCAGAAGATTGTTATTTTGAACGCCCGTAGCTCGCATATTCTTCCCAAACGTCGTCCAGTACTCGCAAAACCCGAAAGTTCTCAGAAAATAGTTGAAAGTCAACTTGATGAACAACTCAAAAAATTAATGGTTTTTAAGAGTGAAGTTTCTCGTTCTGTTCTTCTTGAAAGTATTGATAAACTCAAACCTGCTATATTAAGTGTTTCAACTAAACGATACAAGCAATTGCATAGTGATATCACCCGTGGTTATACAGTACCCCAACTTCGTGATTATGTTCGAGACCGCTTCCATTTTACTCCCTCACGCATGGTTAAACAAGATATTGTATCTCGTATTCTGGACACCTATTGGAATATTGAAACTTCATTAGATATCGGCGAATCTTCTGATGTTATTGTCGAAAACATTATTCCCCTCAGCAAACGTGATTTGTTCCTTGTTCTTGCTGGTAATGGTCGTCTTGCCCGCGAATGGACCAAGTCTGGTGCTCGAATTGTTGTTGTAGGCTCCGAGCAAACAATTGTTATACGTTCGACTGAAGACACCTACAAATGGATTCAGATATCTTTAACCAATGCTTTAAATAGCATCAAATCAATAGAGTTTGACTTTACACCTTTTGATGGTGTTATTGACATTGAAAAGCTTCCTCTGGATAAAATTCAAAGACTCTCTGATGTGTATATTGAACGATCTGGCTCTAAACTTACGGTTTTCGCTCTAGGAGCAACTTCGCTTCGACAAGCTGAACGTTTGTTGTGGGCGTCATCAGGTTATAGTCCTGGAATAACTGAGTCTTTCTTAATAGATACCAACTCTCATAATACCAAACGCGGAATTTATAGTCAAGTAATTGAGGAAGAACAATTATCATGGCTTCATAGAGATCAAAACTGGACTCGATGGCGATTCCCCAAAACCAAACCCAAGAAAGAGGAAATACAGAAATCCGACCCAGACTTGGTGGACCTTTTTGAGGAGCTTGAAAGCTCAAGTGAGATTAGTACAAGCGAGACAAATCCGTTTGACTCTATCGAACCTCCTCAGTTTCAACTTCTACAGAAAAAACCAAAAACATCTACACCGGTTCAAATAGCATCTTCGGCTGAAAGCATAAGGGAAAAGTTTTCAGATGCAATTACAGACTCTATATTTAAAGCCTTCAGCTCTAGTGGCTCTAAGTCGCCAAAGCTTGACGAATCAGTTCCTTCAAATGTTACCATTGTTGCTACGTTTGGTGATATTCTTCAGCCTGCCCCCAATTCCAAGTCTGAATCTCCAAGTATCACCGAAAAAATATTAAACTCTAAGAGCCATTTAGAAACTCCATTCCTTTCCAATGTCCCTAATTTGGTTGAAAGCTGCAGACAGCTTCCTTTATTCCACCAGCCAATGGCAGAAGATGCTGTAGAAGAAGATTCGGCTGACATGGAAGATTTGGACTCTCTTGGTTTGGATGGTTTGAAAGCTGGTGAGAATATCGATAATGAAATCTCGTTGAACAGTCCTCGCAATCATTTCTCGAACAAAAATGAATCACCTGCTAAAATTATTAGCGATCTTTTTGGATCTCAAGAGACCATCTTAGATACCACAACGGCAGAAAGTAAATTTTCTGAGGCTATTCCAGACGGTAATACATATTATGTCCAACTTAAATTTCTGCCAAGTCCTTTCTTTCCCGACGGTGCCTCTTCAGTTGTGAAACAGAACAAAACTGCTGGTTATTTAATTAGACCTGATGGAACAACCAGTGATATTGTCAACAAAGAGCAGTTCACTGAGTTTCCACCTGTTGAGTTGTGGCTTGTTGTTGATGAGTTAGAGTATGCTCATAATGATACTGCAACCCTGGTTTCTGTTCTTAAGGAAAACAATATTTATGTTCCTATGCCACATTTGAATACTGATATTAAATATTCGGCTTCCAAGTCTGAATTTTTATTAACACCTGATACCAACGGAGAGGAAGGTGATCCATCTTCAGTTTTGACGCAAATCAAGAACCAAAGACGCGATTCTATTGACAAGTACTTGAGTTATTCACAGCTTAACTTTTCTGGAAAGTACAAGGTCAGTGCACCCAACATCATCGTTTTGGATATGCCCGTGGTTGATCCCAAGACTAAAAAGGTGACTGCCGTCAGTATTCCATATATTTATCAGAACATGTCATACCGCAAACAAATTGACTTGAAGTTCAACGACTACATTCTTCAACTTGCCTATATAGAAGGTGGTGTTGTTGGTGGTCGTCGCATTGAAGCTAATTTGGTTCTTGATAAACCGTCCGAAGAAATGGCAGGTTTAGAAAACCCAAAGACTATTAAGAGTGAGGATCCCACTTACGATTCAGTAAAGACGTTTGTGAAGAACTCGTTGGACTTTTTAGAAAAGATTCAAACTCCCCCAAAGGCCTCTATTAAATAAGTTTTGAAAACAGCTTGATATTAGAGTTTTGCTACTAAACATGAGAAAATTATTACTTGTAAATAGCTTTTTATAATTCACTTGTGTAAAGCAATAGACGAATGAACAATAACACATCTAGTAATTGCTGTGTGCGGCTTTATTGGCTGACTTAGACCGCCACCAAAATCTCACGTGTTGTTTTCGTGGCTTTAGGCGTATTATTTCACTGCTAACAGCAGTTTCATACGCGTTTTTTTTTTTTTTTTCTGCACGAAACTTGTTTAATTGCTTGTCCTTCTCATTTCTTCTATTATAACCACACCCCATTTTTTTGATATTTTCCCTAATCAAAATACCAGTGATTGTTTATATATTTTATATGCTCATGTGAAATGGCATCCTTGTGCGGAATGTCTCAAGATTGGCTTAATCAGTCCCAGTTTATTCCAGATGAAGTTTACAACAATGATCGGGAAAGTGATGAGGATTACGAAATAGGTGCGAGCCAAATACCAATATCTCGACGAAAGGCTAAGAAGCAGCTTCAGAAGAAACAAAAGAAGAGGGTTTCTATTGCCGACGATGCCAAAACACCAGCTCGCATTTCTGAGCAAAATACCGAACAGAACGCGTCAATGATGCTAACGCCAGCCACATCTTCAAGGCCTATCTCGTCTGTTCTAGACTCGGTAAAACGACCGTCTTTGCAAACTCCGACAAGACCTAGCATGATGACACCAGGTAAAAGTCCTCGTGTGTCAGGTCTTCAAAGAAGTGCTACCCCCGGAAAGAGTCTTCGGCGATCAAAAAGCCCAGTTGTAAGAAGAAAGCTGGGGTCTTCCTCTTCTTTTGGGAAAGCAACCAAAACTCTTACGGAAATATTTTCATCAGAATCTTCGGGCTCTCGCAATGGGTCGTCATTGAAAATTGAGCAAGCCAATGCAAATATCCAAGTCAAAGATGATACATTAAATTCGACAGCTCGACAAAATAGTAGCTTGGGCGAAAACAAATCTCGGGCGCCAAAACTCTTGGAGCCTAATAGCATATATTCAGAGTCAGCATTCTCACTTAAACATGATACTATTACGGAACGAATGCCTTCTTTTACAGACGACTTTAGTTATTCTCAACTAGCTATCAACACGCCTATTCGTCCGACATTTAATGAAATACCCTCGAGTTCCCCATACGTTTCGCCATTGCGAACATCTGATCCGGAGCTTCAAGCTGAGCTTGACAAGTTAGAACATGAGCTGAATGTCAAATCAGAAACGGCCAAACGATATCAGAATTTGTTTACAGTTGATGCTCAAGATATGTCGGTATTAGAACTTGCTGATCCAAGGTCTAGTTTATCCGGTTTTCCTAATCACATACTTGCACCTGCTTCGGCAAGTGCGTCTATGCTATCTTTAGATTCTTTTGAACCGTTAGAAAGTCATGAAATGTCTGAAAGCGCGAATTTCGAGTTGGAGCTTGATAAGTTGCAAGCTAATGATTCTCAATATGATGGAACTATCAGCTCAGAACGAAGCGGGCCTGAACCTGAGGATAGGCAAAAAGAAGGTGTGAAAGACGAACTAGAGAGTGTTACTGCTGCCAAACGTAAACTTTCTTTACTTTCAAGTGAATCATTCATTGCGATTCCCAAAAGAGCTCGAAGAACACGCCAAGTTTTTACAGAAAGTATTGAAAGTATAACTGGTAACAAATCAACCAAAAGTATTTCCAAGCAGTCTTTGACTTTTGAAAACTCTGATAATACTTTTCAAAAGCCGGTCGGGGCGTTGTATTCTATTGCAGAAGCTACACCCCATAGTTCAAAAAGTGATACATTAATCATTCCTGGTACTCCACGTCATGGCCGGCAACTGGCAGACAAAGAGATGAGTTTAATTGAGGAAAATTTGTTGCTGCAATCAAAGTCTTCATTTCGTGATATTTCTCCGATGCAGTCTGAATCAATTAAACGTGCTGAATCTTGTGATGATACCCAAGATAACGTGAGCATGGTGGCTACGCGGTCAATAAAAGGAAAAACACAGAG
Source organism: Magnusiomyces fungicola (assembly GCA_900654225.1). Taxonomy (NCBI): domain Eukaryota; kingdom Fungi; phylum Ascomycota; class Dipodascomycetes; order Dipodascales; family Dipodascaceae; genus Magnusiomyces; species Magnusiomyces fungicola. Next base: position 5,305,471 of record CAACAH010000001.1, read on the forward strand.
TGAAGTTTTGGATTCTATTCCACATAAAGATAATCAGAATGTGGAAATTCCTTCAACTAAGCTTCAGTCCAAATCCGATGCATCCGGTAGTAAATCCGAAAAGAATGTTGATTCTTCGAATGACACGCAAGTTTTGATAAAGCGCGAGCCTTCTGAAAGTTATTGTCTTCCAGGAACAGTTTCAATTGCAGCGAAATCACATGAATCATCTAATTGGGATGTTGCTATTAAAAAAGAAAAGGAGGACTATGTACCTATCAAAATAGAGGTTAATGGCCGTGGGATTTCCAAAAATTCCAAAGCGAGAAGATTAGCTAGGAGAGATGCAAAACTGGACTCGACTTCAAAAGTAAATAATGATGTTATCGGCGAGGCTCCTAGGGCCCGAAAAGATCGGTTGTTTCGCAACAAACCCTCTAGTACTAATCAAAGCGTTCGCATCAAGAAAGAGCCCAGCATTTCAATGGCATCTTGTTTCAAATTACAGGCTGAGACAGCGTCTAGAATTACATCAACGGATAATATGATTGATCGTGATGAAGACATGTTTGGTTTGGAACAGGAACAGTTTGGCAACAACAATGTGGGTGTGTTTGGTGACATTTACAAGCGAGGGTTTACAGATGAAGATGAAAGCTATTCCGAAACGGAGGAATCGAGCGAAGAATCAGAGTTTTTATGTGGACAAAGAGATCCGTATGGAAATGAGAGTGAAGAAGAGGAGAAGGATGGAAAGGTGGAAGAAGATGTGGAAAGTAAAGAAAAGTCACAAGGTGTGCACAGCTGGGTTAACAGTTTCCATCACCCGCAAGATGAATATGAGGGCAAAAGCAACAGCAATCCGAGCAATCCAAGCAACGAATCTAGACTGCCTGAGCCCTGGTTTATCGATAACAAACGCCAAACCCGTAAAGGCAGTAGCCCATTAAAAAGTCGAACCAATTCAGACGCGTCACAGGAACGGTCATTGAGCCGTCCAACAGGCCAATTGGTTGACGGCCAATCCGTTGAGAATAGTGACGAGGATGCAGGAGCTAGTCAACAAGAGGTTTTGTCATCTGGCACATGTTACGTGACACCGTCGCCCGGTGTGTTGGTTCCTCCTACGCAGCTGCCAATAAACGGTGGTGGGGGTAGTAACAGATTTTCAGTTGTTTCATCGTCGTCTATTACGAATCCTGCTGTGGCTTTCCGCGGGGCACAAAACTCGTCTTTGAGCAATGAGATTGAAGCTACACAGCGGTCCTTGCATTCTATCCTGGAGTTCCCGTCTAGTCAGTTGGAATCCCAAGCACAAGAAGCAAGGACTAATGTTACAAAAAACGCTCGAGCTCGAAATTCCATAAAATCGGCGTCGACAATTCTTGATGCATCTCCTTATTCTTCTTCTTCATCGTTAGCGGGTTCCACACTACCCAACCGGAAGAAGCAGCAATACCCTAAGAAAAGAAGATGGCGATTTTATCAAGCACAAAGTCAGAATGACGATAACAGTAATAATAGCGGAGATGATGGTGATGATGATGACAATAATAATAATGATGATAATGATAATAGCCAAGGGATCAGTAGTCATGAGTTGGACTCACAAGACCTTGAGTTAGGCTCTGGAACCATGTCAAAGGTTCCAAGTACGCAATACTTTATGCGGAACATTCTTACGGACACGATGATGGAATCGATGCCGTTGCCTGATTATGATGAAGAGGATGAATAGGTATTGTTTATATTAATGATTGTTTATGACTTGTGTATGTTTTGTACTTTTTGTACTTTTTGTACTTTTTTTTCTATAGATGATAGATGAATGTGTGTATATTTTTTTTTTTACTTTTTTAAAATGTATAATGATTACGTTGAACGGAATTAATCCGAAGTACAAGTTTGGAAGCAGCAGATGATCCGGCAGATTAAGACTCTTGGGAGTATTTGCAATGCGAGATGACAAACGAAGGAAACGAAGCGATTACGCACATACCTGAGTGAAAGAGAGAGAGAGAGAGAGAGGTCCATGACGTCAAACGGTATTGACAAAGAATAAGAAATATACAGGTCGTTAAACCCAACTTTTAAAAGAAATATATAAATGCAAAAAAGGTTGGCAAGGTGGGTGGATAAGGTTTGTCAAAGGAAACGGCGTATAGCAAGGATATGAATTATTAATAAAAAAAATAAAATAAAAATAATTATAGGAGATCATATGGACCAGGTGAAGTAAGCAAGCAGAGATGGAGGATAATCCGGTGATGAGACGAGTTGTTGAGTTGGTGGTTTATATAAATCCCGTTAATGACTCATTGCTAATATGTAAAACCAACAAACGGACCAAAATGAATCAAAATGAAAAAGAAAAAAATAAAAAATAAAAATAAAAATAAAAAAAATAAAAAAATTGAAAAAAATGACACTACGAAGCAGATGATTAGCGGTGCGAGTGGAATATTTTAGAAGAATTCCCCCTCCTGCCAGCCAACAAACACATGTGTATATCTGGAAAAAAAGAATGGATAATGCGTAATGCGTAATGAGTAACAAGCACCAAGTAATGGAGGTTTTTCACTCGTGTGTGTGTGGGTGCCACGTTGGAAAGTGAAAGTGGCTGGTCAAACAAAAGAGCGCACGGCTTTCGGATACATACAAACCAAGAGCGCATGTAACTGTAGCTGTATAGTTCTAATTGCAACCCTGTCAATATTGCAACTCGTATATTAAATATAAACTAATTAAATATTAGATATTAAATATTAAATATTAAATATAAACCTGTTCCGCATCTCTTGCTAGATCCACCGCTTCTTCGCTTGCAGCCAAAAAGACGAAGAGCAACAAGAAAAAAAGAAAGAAAGACGGATGGTCTTCAACCGAAGCTTACACAAAGCTTTCTCCTCAACCAAACGTTACTCCTCACACACTCACAAGTGCAGGAATACAAATACACAAATATACAAATATATACAAACCACCACTAAAACTATCATCACCACCACCCAACCATCCCAAGCCTTTCCTATAGAAATATGCTCGTACTCGCATATCGCGTACACCTTTTATATTGACGCACCAGTCTAGTCGTTTCGTAATCCATCCTCGCTGCTTCGCTCCGAACTGGATATGCAATCAGCAATTGATTCCTGTTATATCCATAAAGGTGATCCAAAATGTAGCTCTGTATAAACATATATACACGCACACACACACAACCTTTGGTTTATTCGTTCTTTATTCTTCTTCCTATTCCTATTCCTATTCCTATTCCTACTTTTCATCTTGTTGTTTACTCTCGTTCTTCTCCCCATCCTTTCAGCCACCGTTCTAGTTACGTGGTTCTGCCCTTTCATTCTTTCATTATCACATGGTCTGATCTACCATCCCTCTCCTTTTCCTTCTCCTGCTCCTCCTCATTCAATCCTTTGCTACACGCCATGGGTATTCCGGATGATTCTTTCCCACCTCTTGTCCACCAAATTCACTTCTCAATCACCCATCGTAATTGTCACTGTCTTCCCACCCAATTGCCTGCCTCGTCCTTATCAAAGTCACGAGACCTGCCACTCACCACTCACTCAACACGCCCCGCCCATAGGCGAGCGCACTTGTAGTCTCTTCTTCTTCTTCTTTACAAACTTGGCAATTGGCAACATTTTTTTTTTTTAAAATCAACAATTCGTTATTAAATTATATAGTAGAGGTCATTACAAATAAATCATTCATACAATCCACTTAGGCAGAAGCGTCAACCTTGGAAATGTAGACAAGAAGGTCAACAACACGGGCAGAGTAACCGTACTCGTTGTCGTACCAGGAGATGAGCTTAACAAAGTGCTCGTTAAGGAGGATACCGGCAGCGGCATCAAAGATAGAAGAGTGGGTGTCACCGAGGAAATCAGTAGAGACAACAGAGTCCTCAGTGTAACCAAGAATGCCCTTGAGCTCACCGTCAGCAGACTTCTTAATGGCAGCCTTAATGTCATCGTAGGAAGCAGCCTTCTCGAGTCTGACAGTAAGATCAACAACGGAAACGTCAGTGGTGGGGACACGGAGGGAAAGACCAGTGAGCTTGCCGTTAAGCTCGGGGATAACCTTACCGACAGCCTTGGCAGCACCAGTAGAAGATGGGATAATGTTGCCAGAAGCAGTACGGCCACCTCTCCAGTCCTTGTGGGAAGGACCATCGACAGTCTTTTGGGTGGCGGTGATGGAGTGGACGGTAGTCATAAGACCCTCAACGATACCAAAGTTGTCGTTGATAACCTTGGCGAGAGGAGCAAGACAGTTGGTAGTGCAGGAAGCGTTGGAGATGACCTTGAGGTCAGAAGTGTACTTCTTCTCGTTAACACCGACAACAAACATAGGAGCGTCGCCAGAAGGAGCAGAGATGACAACCTTCTTGGCACCACCCTTCAAGTGGGCAGAGGCCTTGTCAGTGGTGGTGAAAACACCAGTGGACTCAACAACGTAGTCAGCACCGGCCTTTCCCCAGGGGATGGCAGTGGGGTCCTTCTCGCCAAAGACAGAAATGTGGTGGCCGTCAATGATAAGAGCACCCTCCTTGTGCTCAACAGTACCCTTGTATCTACCGTGGGTAGAGTCGTACTTGAACATGTAAGCAGCGTACTCAGTAGTGATGAAAGGGTCGTTGACAGCAACAACCTCAACTTCGGGGTTCTTGAGAGCGTTTCTGAGAACCTGTAAAGCAAAAGACAAAGAGTTAGACACAGATTGATTCGAGCAGCGATTGATTGAGCAAGCCAATTGATGGAATATCCACGCAATTGATCCCTCCAAGGGTTAGAAAGAGCAAGAGATACATACGATACGACCGATTCTGCCGAAACCGTTAATGCCGACCTTGGTAACCATTTTGAATATGTTGTAAGAGAGTTGGGGTTTTTAAAAAAAGAGGATTGGTGGGGGGTTGAAAGGGATGAGGAAGAAAAGAAGAGAGTAAGAGAAGGAAAAAAAAAAAGGGCAGGAAGAGGGAAAGGGCCGGCCTTTATATAGGCATTGAGAACCAAGAGGGACTGAAGTATGTTTTGGCATTGCGTTTGTTGGCTGGCCAATAGTTTGTAAGCACCGAGGAGGAAGAGGGGCTTATGTCAGCGCGGATTGGTGTGTGTTCTGCTCTGTCCTTTTGGTGGTGTCTCTCTGAGGTGTGCACAGGTTAGCGAGAGGTGTGGATGGTTCAAGCTGGTGTTGTTGCTGGTTGTTGCTGCTGTTACTACTGTAACTGTTGTAACTGCTATAATTTCTATCACCTTCAATTGATCGATCGGTATCATCATTAATCGCAGAAAATCAACCGCTTCATTCAGAGTAACAATCCCAGCAGGTGGCGGATGCTGTGTTTGGCCGTGTTGTTGCCTTCTTTCCATCTTCTTCATGCGGGCTTTACGCGGAACTAGCTCGACCATCAACTGATGAACAGCAGGATCAGCTCACTAGCTACACGTCAGAAAAGGCGAACCACCAAAAAGGTAAAAGCAAGAAAGCTCCCAGTCCCCGTCGCGGATTGAGGGCTGTGGCACTGCGACCGCACCAGCCAGCGCCAGCAACAACCCTCTCGGTCCCTCCAGATCACAGATCACACTATACGGGACAGTGTCCTGCGCATGTCCTGTCCTCTTTGTCTGTGCGGCTAGCGACGTTTGACTTATCTCACCATGTTTTTGAGCAATATCGTCTCATGCCAACGCCGGTTATGTTCTCAGGTTTTCCGTTCCTTTCGGGGCAATTCTGGAAGGCTGTCGAATCATATGTTTTGGTTCACCGCTGGGTTGTAGCGCGTTCACTAAAAGACGAGCTAGTGTTGGCAAAACTCAATTGACAACAGAGGTTGCTTTCTGCCTTTGCCCAGCAACGGTGGAGCTGTCATATCATATACGGTATCACGGCGGTCTCAATGGCTAAATCAGTTTGCAGAAAAATGAAAATGCCTCTAAAAACGTAATGGTTTGCTGGCCAAGGTTTTTTTTTGGGGGTGCCTTCCGATAGCTTTAGAGGCTTGTGTTTGTAGGACGTCCCAGAGCAATGCCGGCAAGAGCTGCTCTCAATCATCAATTGATGAAGATGGACCAAGCGGAATTAGATTTAAATCTGCAATTGCCAGCATCTTCCAGTCCTGTGCGTCTGTCTGCCCCAGCCGGCGATCCAACGTGTATACTGAAAAACGACCCTGAAACTAGGGCATAAGGCTGATAATGTATGGTGCCACTTTCCAACCGCGCAGCACAGCACGCACCATACGATATTGCTCTAACTGTTATTTATACAATTATATAGCACGTTTATAGCGTATTGACCATGTATATTTATTTTATTTTTATATTTTATTTTACTTTTTTATTTATATTCATTTATTCAGTATATACATGTCTTTGGTATATTCTCAATGCTTGTTCTAAATCAAACCAAACGGCATTGTCGGTGCCGCCGTCTGCTAACAGGTGCACCACACCCGTATCGCACCTTGCTGTCGAAAATGCCCATATAATCCGATATGCTCCTCCACGGTCCCACGGTCCCAATTCGCCCCATGCATCCATGTATCCCCATCCGTCCCCATGTCGTCCTCATCCTTACACCCATTTCCCTCTCCCTCTCCATTCCCATAGACGGTGGCTAGCTGGAACCAAACCGGCCCATTCTCGTGTCGCTGCTCCGAGTAATTGCCTTTTTCCCTGCCCTTTTTCGCGGTGCTGGCTTACCCCAGGTTTTTTTTTCCCTCTGCCAGGCTATAATTAACCTGGAGCTGAAACTGAACACATCGACCTCCATTTGATCTAAAGACTTTTGGTGAAAAACTGCGGGGCGACCGGTGGCTTCATAAAGCCGTTGACGAGTCAAGTGGCGTTTGTTCGGTGGTTTGATTCCAACTTTCTCAAGGTATAGCCAAAACATGGAAAAAAAAGAGACGGTTGGCTTGTGTATAAACACATTTGTTTTGTTATTATTATTATTATTATTATTATTTCTATTTCTATTTCTACTTTAACAATTGCTCTCCAACTCTTTCAGCCCCCTTTCTCCAACCAACCACTTCATTCATGCCCTAACCCTGTGCTTCACTTACAACTTGCACTTTACACCTTACAACTTGGTCTTCTAAATATCCGCTGCTCCAGACCAAAATCCCACCAACGTCAATAAATTCAACCGCTTCCTCTGTTTATTAAAAAAAACCTCTTTGATTAGTCCATTTTAGATCCAAAAGGTGTCAATTCAGCTCAAATAACCTGGAACTTTCTTCATAAAATACCCCACATTATCTTTTTTCGTTCTTGTTGTTCAATTTCTTTGGTTTTTTTTTTTTTTTTTTTTTTTTATATATATATATATTTTTTTTTTATATTTCTCTTTTTGTTGCCGTGTAATTGTCGTTGACCTTCTTTTGCATCTCTTTGACCGTTTTAAATATCACCGTCTTGTTCTTCTTTATATAATTACTTCTATTCTATATTATGTGTTCATTCTAATCTTTGATCCTTCTAAATAGCCTTTCCTGTGTTCTGTGATTCTTTAATCCTTTAATGCTTTGATCTTTCAATCTTTCAATCCTTTGATCCTTTTCTATCTACTTTCCCTGCTATCAGCATTCGACAGAGCCTTGATTCAGTGCCCATGTATTTGGTAAAGGCCATATCTCGGCCTTCCATTTTCGCCTGCGCAGAATCGGCAATATGCCCTTTTCTCTGCATGTAACGTACCTTTTTATTCTTTCATAGGTCGGCTATTCAACTACCACAACTGCCGCCTTCTGCCGCACCCTCAAAAATTTTGCACGCGCAGCTTTCTATTGCCAGCCTTGTCACTCTTCTAAAATACACTCTCTTGTTCTTTTCAATCGCCTCAAACTACTTATGTTTTTTCAAACAAAATATACGGTCAGACTTTTCCAAAGCCGTATTCTCGCTCGCTCATTTGTCTCAAGCTCGTATCTTCCCAAAAAACCCATTCCTGAAAAAACTTCTCCAGCAGAATCCCCAATACCCCAAACCTACCAAACCTACATCAACCCTGGTAACCTTTCTAACCCTCCTGTTGATCCTTCCAACAAAAATCTTTCAATCCATTCTTTACTCAATACCATGCCTTATCCTCTCGACGGCGTTTTTGCCATCAACAAGCCCTCAGGACCAACGTCGGCTGATGCTGTTGCTTCGCTTAAAGGCGCTCTTAACAATTCCGCTCTTGTCCTTGGCTCCCGCGCGTGGGCTAAAGCCAACGGAATGAGCACCCGTAAACCCAAAAAGGAAAACTGGAAAAAGAGACAGCAGAACAAAAGAAAGGGCGTTGACAACGGGCCTTCCAATGACATCAAGGTCGGCCATGGCGGTACTCTTGACCCTCTTGCTTCGGGCGTCATTGTCATTGGCATTGGCAGCGGTACCCAAAAGCTTCAAGGCTTCTTGACCGATTGCACCAAAGTCTACGAAACCACCGTCGTCTTTGGCGCTGCAACTACCACTTACGACGTCACCGGAAAAGTTTTGGAATACGCCGGTGATGTCGAGCAAAAGGTAACTGAAGATTCCATCAAAGATATCATTTCAAAGCACTTTTCCGGCGAAATTACCCAATACCCACCCGTGTACTCTGCCATCAAGATGGACGGCAAGAGGTTATATGAATATGCCAGAGAAGGCGTCCCACTTCCTCGCAAAATTGAGTCTCGCCAAGTCACTGTCGACTTTTTCGAGGTTGTGCCGGGATCTGTCAAGGTGGTTACCAAAGACGAGCTAACTACCGACAAAGCCGGCATAGCTACAGAACAGGCCAGTCAAGAAGAAAAAGACTTTTATTTGAGAGAATCCATGCCACCGGTCGGCGCGGCCTTACGAGCAGACCAAGAGCCACAGTCATATGTCATGGCTCGACTACGGTTTGCAGTATCGTCTGGAACGTATATCCGTTCCTTAATCCACGACCTTGCCAGAGCATTAAACGTTTCAGCATACATGCAAACCCTTGAACGCGTGAGACAGGGTCCTTTTATTTTGGACGAGAACGTTTTTGATTTGGACGACATTATCACCTTTGTCCGTGGCAACTCCCGAGCACAATCCTACGCGGACCCCAAACCCCAGAGCGAACCTCAGGAAACCAAGCCCGAGCTCCAGCACGAAAAGAACAACACCGGCGACCATACCAGCAAAAGCGGTGTCAAGGAAGAGGAATGGGTCGCAATGATTAAGAAAATGATCACCGACGGGCCCAACGTGAAAATCGAACAGCTCAAAACACTGGTCCGCGAAGAGTTTGAGAAAAAGCAGCTTGAAGCACAAAGTACCCAAGAGCCGGCCAAATCTGAAGAAGAAGAAACTCAGACCGCAAGTGTAAGCACTGAAGAGTTGAACAAGGATGAAGAAATTAAAAATGACCAAGAAACTGAAAACACTGAACCCAAGGATGAAAATGGTCAAAATGGTCAAAATGATCAAATTAATGAAGATGCTCCACCAGCAAAGAAAATCAAACTTGACGAAAACTAAACAATTTTCCAAGTAAATATACAAATACACAAATATCCTCATTAGATTGTAAATACATGTGCCTTTTTATTTTAATAAATCCATAAACAAATAATCCAAAAATATCAATACTAAAATCAACCAATAAAAACAAGAAAAACAAGAAACAAAAAACAAAAAAACAATGCAACAGAAATCTATTTATATTTATATATTCTAATCTCATCTTGCCGTTAAACCAACATTGCCAACGTGACAATACTAGGTACCACAAAATGCCAGCTTCTCAATAAACCCGAATACAGCCCAGAAGCTCCGTTTGCTCTATAAACAGCGCCTGGATAGTTACATGTCAAAGAACCATCTTCATTGGACGAAGTCATATAAAACCCTTCAAACCCAACTCCGTTCAGCAACGGACACCCAAATCCCATTGTTGTAGGACAGTCTTGCACAATTGCATAACACATGTCAATACAGGGTAACATTTCCTTGTACGGACCTGGCTGGATCACATCATTAATAAAACTGTCTCGCGATGTATTCGTTTCTCGTGTGGTCAAAAAGCTGCCCTCAGCCGTAATGTCTTCACAACGCGGAATGGAAACTGCACAAAGCCATTGCCGATACGATATCCGACAATCTTCACATGTTCGTAAAATGGAATACCGTCTATACAAAGCGGTGTTATTACATGGAACTTGCTGCATCGAATAGTCAAAGCCTTGGTACAGGTCGTGAACCCGCTGGTCATAAAGCTGTGCAAGTTCTGACCATGTAAAATTGTCTGCGTTTCCAGGAACAGCGTATGCTGTATCCTTGCACATGCCAAGGTTATAAACCAATTGACAATTGCGCTGTGCCTTTGTCGAAAAATCCACGCTCACCGAAAACGCTATTCCTCCTTGTTCACCAGATGTCGACGACGTATCATTTCGAGGTTGTGTCAAAAAGATTGTGTAATCAGTCGATATATTAAGACCGTTCAAAAAGTACTGAATAGTAGGGTATCCAATAATTCCTCGTGTGGATATAGACACATTTGCATTTTTTTTTGTTAATATAGGATTGTTAAAACCCGCCGCACAATACGAAAAAGGCAAGCGGTTTGCAATGATATCACCCTTACTCTTTGGATAAACAAAAATGTCATAATAATCTGTTGGGTTCTTATAAAACGGTTCATCTGTAAAGGGTGCAACATCTCCATCTTGTGTTAAAGCCATTGTCATATTTCCTGAGGTGAGCAGTGCATGCTCATAGTCTGTATCCACCAAAAACAAATTTTCTGTCGAGTTATAATTATGGAGCTGTTCTACCGTCGAAACTCCAATCTGAAAGTACCAGGTATCATTTTGGTTTGGCGCTGTTATATCAACTTTCTGTTGAGCCGCTGCCTTTGAGGGTCTTGCCACTGAAAACTCATCATTCACTACCTCATTACCAGAATTACCCAACTCTGAATCAGAGTTACTATTAAAGGTTTCGACTCCGTTTGTAAAAACTACCACATATAAAACTCCACTGTTTGGAAACACAATTTCGTTAAGTATTTCTGAATACCCCAAAAAAAATGGTACTGGGTCCGTGTAATTAACGTTCTGAGGATTGCTTGGATCGTATGAGGCTAGATCTTTTATACCTTCCAAATTAGTTGTTGTCGTCATTAAAATGTTTATTCCCTGTGGATCGGAATCTGGCACTGCGCAAATATTTCCTGTAGTGTAGATTTGATAGTCTGCGGCCGAAAAGTCGGTAAATTCATATACTTTGAACATTCCAGGCTGGATACTCCCAGATAGTATCTGGTTATTAGAGATTGGTGTAATCTGTGGAGAGGCAGCGGAGGATGTGCTATCTTGTCGGGCTTCTAAATCGTTTCCTATGAATAGATTAGGTAGATCGCTGTCATATAGTACTGGATTAAAAGGGCTATAGCCCTTAAGAGATGCAGATGCAAATGTATTGAACAATACCGAACAAACAAAAGAATATAGTAGTAGTGACGAGCCTCTCGGACTCGACTCTTTGTTATATTTCGGTATGTGCAATCGGACCATGGTAGCTTGAGAGATAGTACGGATGATGGAAAAAAAAAGTAGGAGTTGCTACCGCCAACAAATAAGAACCAGGTGGAGCGATGGATGGTTATATAGATATTGTTTCAACAAACAAACGTTAACAGCTGGCTAATAATATTGTAGTTTCCGCTGATCCTGTAACTTGGCTTTTTCGATTTCGAGTAGCGATATAATATATGAACAATATAATGATTTATATAGTATCAACTCGTCGTATTCTAAATGGTTTCTGAGTTGGCATTTCGAATAGTGAAGTTAGTGTAGGGTAGGGAAGGTAAGCCGGGTTACTAAAAAAAACCCTTACAGTAATTTACAGATTAAACACCTTACATACATGCCCTGGCTTTGGTGTAGTAATGTAAACAACCTACCAAAAAGTAAACAAAAAAAACTTGGTATTCAAAACATTCAAGACATTCAAGACATTCAAGACATTCAAGACATTCAAGACATTCAAGACATTCAAGACATTCAAGACATTCAAGACATTCAATTCTTCAAACGTTTGATACCAGTCGGCTTGCTACTATCCTCTTTAGTCTAGTTTGAATATCAGAGATACTCTTTAAATATGACTACCGATCACCCATTCGATTCCAAAGGAAAAGGTCTTTCCAAACCTGGAATTAGGAAAATTGATGACGATATCTTACCTTGGTAAGTGCTCAATCAGGATCTACACTAATCTAATGCTAACATTCATATTATTTGCCTACAGGGTTGAAAAGTATAGACCAAGTACTCTTGATGAGGTGGCCGGCCAGGAACACATTATTAGCACAGTTCGCAAGTTCATCAGCGTCAACAGATTGCCACATCTTTTATTCTACGGCCCTCCAGGTACTGGTAAAACCACTACCATTTTGGCAATCGCCAGAGAATTATATGGTGCAAAGAACATAAAGCACATGGTCTTAGAGTTGAATGCTTCAGATGATCGAGGAATCGATGTGGTGCGAAATCAGATCAAAACTTTTGCAAGCACTAGACAAATGTTTTCGTAAGTTTCATTTTCGCTCAAGTTACTTGAGAAGACCGCGCTGACCAAAAATGTAGAGATTCCAAATATTCATTCAAATTGGTGATTTTGGATGAGGCAGATGCCATGACAAATGTTGCCCAAAACGCTTTAAGAAGAGGTAAAGTTCAATTCGTGGATCCTATTGCTTTCCAGTCTAACAGATGTTTTAGTTATTGAAAAATACACCGTTCACACACGTTTCTGTATCATCGCCAATTATGCACACAAGCTTAACCCAGCGCTACTTTCTCGTTGCACTCGTTTCCGATTCTCACCCATGGCTGCGCCAGCCATTGACGCGCGTTTACAAGTTATAATTGATACTGAGCACATTAAGATCACAAAAGACGCACGAGAAGCTCTGATCAAGCTGTCTAAAGGAGATATGCGTAAGGTTCTAAACGTGTTACAGCCTTGCTACTATGCAGTAAAGGATGACGAGGATGTAGATATGGGAGCGGACGACACGACGGGAGGAAAAGGAATTATTACAGAAGACATGATATACGATTGTGTAGGTAGTCCTCAGCCGTCTGATGTGAAGAAGCTGTTAGATACAATCTTACGAGATGAGTGGACCACATGCTACAATGCAGTTATTGCCCTCAAGTCTGCCAAGGGTTTAGCACTTGCCGACATTCTAGAGGTATTAGTAAATTCGTTTGAAAACTACCAACTATCCCCCAAAGCTAGAATTGAGTTTCTTAGTGGTTTGAGTGAAATAGAATATCGTTTGGCAGCGGGTGGAAACGAACGAATTCAAACATCGGCGGCAATAGGTGTCGTCAAGAAGACAATGGACATCCAAGCCAAAGAGGCTAAATAAATATGGGTTGTGTTATCAATAAAGACAAAATTAAAGTCTTTTATTCATACAAAGCTGCGTCAGGCGTGTTTAGCTCAATATTACTTATTTCAATGTGATGTCAGTGTGTGTGGCGAACTAGCAGTACAAAGTTGCAGCAACCAAGGCTGAGCCGTAGGATATACCCGCAGGCTTGACTCAGGACATTAACTATTGAAATGAAAAGGAATTGTTCATTGATAATAAAACACAAACAAAATAATGGTATTGAGTGAAATGTTATAAAGTAAATATAAAAGTCAATTCTAAACATAATAATAATGATAATAATAATAAGGCATCATAGTTTAGGAAAACGCCATTAAATGTCGTGAATGTCGTCATACCAATGACACGAGGATACAATGAGAACCATATAAAACCCTGCAGAACTATGCAATCTGTTTACTGGGTTTTGACTTCTTGATCGGCCTCAACGTGCTCAACATCAGGGTGAGATGAGAGTGTAGAGACATGGCCTGCAGGAAGAGTGGCGGAAAAGCCGGGGATGAGGGTGTACTCATGAAGGATCTTGCCTAGAAGGAGAGTTAGTTTCAACAGAAGCTAGATACATTCAATTAGTGGAGTATATCGCAAAACTTACCGCCAGAGGATGTGACATCACTCTTAACCCTGTAATCAAACTGGTTAGTACTACATCTTATGTCAAATTCAAACATCTTGCAGCATACTTGGAGATAGCGTCGGCAGAAGTGCCTTCCTTGAAAGAAACCTGTTAAAAGTTAGAAACGAGCCGAGAACAGTCTTAATGAAAATCTACCTACAATATAGTTGGACATTTTTGAGTACTTGAAAGTAGATAATTGACGTGTTAGGAAGCGAATTGTGATATGAGGTGTATGCGAATCAAGCAAATGATGGAGACAGAAGTGAGATAAAGGGAAGCCAGAAATGTGCTTGCTTAATACTAATCAGCAAACCGTGTATGTAACATACATCTCAACAGTCGGACCCTAACCCTTGCAGATTTTACATTGCCGTTTGGCTATACAACACCCTCTCACATCAACAACATACCAGTAGATTCGACACTCTTCACCATCACGTCCCGTCTTCTGCCTACCCGTCCGGGAAACCATGAGTACAGTATCACCGGGGCAGAAATCAGCTACACCGGGCTACGATAAAACGCCCTCAAATCACGAACATGACACGCAAATACACGACAATAATATTTCGGACACCCCGGATCCTAACACCTCTGAACCCGCCTCACAATCTCTCAACAGCATGTTTCCTGACAGTACTGAACCGGAATCGATAGAACCGGAAAACACCGGTTCCCCAGTATCGTTTTCATCCACTACCAATAAGCATGACAGCCTGACCACTGGCGTTGCAGAACATAACCACGCAACCGACACAAATCCCCATGAGCCGTCGGATACCAAATCTGAACCGATACAACAGCAAGAGCTAGAGGATTCTCTTTTTAGCGACTCAGTCAATGATGATATCAAGTCCGATGTGTGTTTTCAGCCTTCTCAGAAGGAAGATGGTCAGCATGATATTTCTCCATTATTTGACAACAGTACATTCCAGCAAGAACAGGAGCTAAAAGACAATTCGTCAGCATCTTTTCAAAACTCTGAGGTTGACCAAAACTTTGACCAAAGAACTGAAGATCAGCAACCAGAGTCAATAGCGGATAATACCGATTTAATTTCTGACCAACGCGCTCAACACGACCAGCAACATAAAGATGAGCTTGACCCTGAAAATTTTCTTGGTCTGGCTTCTGACTCGTTTGAAGAGTCTTTCCGCTCTTTGAGTCAGTCATTGGATCCTGAGACGTCAGCTCAGCTGGAAGGACTAGATATCGAGATGTCTGATATAAATGCTATACCAAAGTTAGGCGATCAAGATCTTGAGAATTCTAAAGAGTCGGCGGACTTACCTACTACTGTTGACTTGCCTGAACCATCAATAGCTGACACCCTTGCTGACAATTCATCTTTTGAACATTTAAAAGTGAACCAGGAAAATGATCTTTCTGACTTGCACAACATTTCATTAGATGACATGAACCTTGAAGACTTTGGAGAACTTGATGAAACAGAGATGGAGTCATTTCAAGACGAACTAAAGGAGCTCAAAGATTTTAAAGACTTTGATGTGAAAGGTCCCAATGATGCAAAAGAATTTAGAGGGTTTAAAGATATTAAAGATATAAAGGCTTTGAAAGATATCCAACTGCCAAATTATGACAGGACACTTTTGGATCAAACCTTTATAGAATCTCTTGCACTTACAACCTCTACCTCTTTGGAAGGACTAGATCCAACCAAACACAAGGAAAAAGATATACTAGATACCATACCATTTGACATCATTCTTCCTGAGCAAGTTCAAAACACGCTTCTATCCTCCAAGAACATATCCTCTTCTGGCTTTGACTTTAGCGCTTTAAATAGCATATCTGGGTCGTTACCTAGCGACACTACTACAAGTGCTGCCACTACTAGTACTGCTGAAGGTAATGCTAGTCTTTTAGAAACTAGTAGCGTGATACCCAGCATGAATCTTCCAACTAGCAACGATGAGGAGAGTAATAAACTAAGCAGTAGTAATATAGAGATCCAAAACGATGATTCTAGCCGGCATCAACAATCACCCAGAATAGAAGGGTCTACTTCTGCCATGCTCACTGACACATCCGAAAAAGGCTTTTTTGATACTTTTCATGACATCAAAAACTTTAAGGATCTCGACAAGCTAGACAGTCATATGAAAGACTTTGAAAAGTTTGATAGTTTAAATCTGAAAGACTTGAAAGGCTTTGAAAATCTTAACGCATCTCTATTGTCCGTGAAACTTCCAGAGTCTTTAGAAGCAGTGGATGCTCTAAGGCATACTTCCATGGATCAAACTGAATCACCAGCTACTACTGATGTAATGGAAACTGTTGCTCAAACAAACACCACTACAGATGCCGATCTAGATATGCAGCTCTTTTCCAACTCCCCACAATCAAATAACGCATCCGCAGTACATTCACTATCCGAGATACCTGACCTCTCAGAAATTCACACAAATATATCGGGACACATTCCTGATTTGGAGAGTCTACCCAACCCTTCTGAACTTGCATCTACATCATTTCCAGCTGTACCACGTAACAACCATTTAATACGAGCCCAAAGTGAGGCACCCGATTCATCCGTCCAACGACCTGAGATTCAGAAGCACCCAGCGTCTGTTCCTCATTCGCCTACTCTACCACAGAATGATATTAATTTTTTCCAAGGACTACCACATCCTTCAAGTTTGGCAGAATCGACATCAAATTTAGCTATACCCATGATGCAAATGTCTTTAGATGCTGCTGGCATGGCATTTAAGTCTGATGATAACGTTCCGTTGAAAGATAATATACTAACGGAAGACCAAATAATTTCCGACTCATCTAGAATCGAACAGCCGGACAAGAATGGAGCAGAGTTATCAGACCAACAACGATTACAACAAGATAATTTTGCAAACAGCATTGAACATCAGGTGTATGACGAGGTTTCAGATAGACCAACGTATCAACTGTCAAATTCAATAGCACCAATGATCGCGCCAGGTAATACAGGAATCGCAACTCCAGGGGCATTCAACCAGTCCCCCTCACTCATGCCTGTAGATTCTATATCAGCCACACCTTTCAGCAAACAACCAAGCTCTCTTAATAAAGAAGCTAGTTCTGTTTTTAAGCCACCAGCTTCCTTCAAAGCTTTGCCTTCCCCACTCTTTCCTCGGAGTAAGTCTGACAAGAGCTCTACGCTGCAGGCTATTACCGCACTGAATAATAGTACAATTGAAACTGAAGATAGTGAAATAGGAAGTACGGAATATGAGAATCTAGGCGGATTAAGCAACTTGCCAGGAGTTGGTGATGATGTTGATGATGATGTTCCACGTGTTTCAGCCTACGCTCGCCTGGATTTTCCTACTTTTATTTTTTATGTTCAAACTCTTCAGGTCATTTTGGGCCGTAGTGGGAACAACAGTGGTGGATCTATTGTTGACGTGGATCTTGGTTCAGTCAAGGCAATCTCAAGAAAGCATGCCAAAATATTCTATAATTTTGGAACTCAGCGGTTTGAATTATCAGTTCTTGGAAGAAACGGTGCTTTTGTTGACGAAGAGTTTATTGAGACTGGAACAACAGTTCCTTTGAAAGATGGGTATGTTTTTATTTTTATTTTTTCTTAAAGGACCATTCTAACAAATATTTTTCGTATGACTTTAGTGTGAAAATCCAAATCGGCCAAATCTCTTTTACATTTGTATTACCCCCTTCTGATGATGCCAAATCTTCTGAGGACAAATCGGGAGAGTTATCGGCAAATGACAAAGAAGGAGGTTCTACGTCCATCGAAAACAAAGATCAAGATACCGAAATGATTGACATATCAAAACTAGATGACGGGGATAAAGATTCAGGCATAAACGATGAAAAAGGCGAGGATACACAGGACCTTTATTTAGACGACAAGGCTGACAAAAAGAAGGATGGTAAGAAGAAGATTGATCCCAAAATTTCAAAAGATGGAAACAAGAAACCTGGCTCCAAACCTCGTTCTCAACCTCAACGTGAGTACCTCCCCGAAGAAATTCCAGAGGAATACCGAGAAAAGCCACAATTTTCATACTCGCATTTGATTACTACTGCTCTTCGTGCCCACCCAGAAGCCCAGGGTATTTCTCTTTCTAAAATTTACAAGTCTATTCAGGATATTTTTCCTTATTATCAATATTGTCCACATGGCTGGAAAAACTCAGTTCGGCATAATCTTTCTTCAAACAAAGTTTTCAAAAAGATTTCAAAGGAAGGTAAGGGCTGGCTCTGGGGTATAGATGAGGAATATTTCCAAGAGAGAGAGCGTGCAAGACAAAAAGCTGCGCAAAATAATCGAAACAAGGAAAGAGAAAAGGCTGCTGCGGCTGCTCAAGCACAAGCTTTGGCAGATGCTCGTGCTAAGGCTAAAGAAGAAAAAGAGTTAGCTCAACAGAAAGAATCAGCGATTGCACTTGCCAACGAAAAGGTTGTTCCAACAGCACAAGGCAATATGGAGGCATCCATGTCACATGGATCCCTTCAACGATTAAATAATAATGCACCAAGCAACTCTTCTGGCCAAGCTCCGATTCAAATTACCGGCGCGGGGAACACTATTCATCAGTCACAACCCATATCTATGGAGAATACATCAATTCCTAGAAATGTAACTGCTTATTCTAACAGTTCTGATGGTATGCAATCTCGTATTCCGGGTCAATTTAATGGACCCCAGCTTAACACCCAGTCTTCTACACCTGGCAACATCCAAAACCCTCAACCCTTGCAAGGTTTTTCAAATACAAGCGCCAAGTCACATAACCAAAGCCAACTGGGACTTTCCAGTGAACACAGTGCTAATCAAAATGTCCAAATTGCTTCTGTGTCTGTTCCATCTCAACAGCAGGCGACTAATTCAGCTAGTCATACAAATCTGTCTAATCCTGCTCAAACACAAAAGCTTCAGCCGACTAGCATGAGTGATAAGACTTCAACACCAGCACCAATGAACACCCAAGGTTCTACTTTACAAACTTCCACTAATACTAAAAGTCAGTCTTTGCAAACCCCATCAGTAAACTTTACCACCTCGACAGACCCTTCGTTGGCTGCGATCCCCACTTCTAGCAATACGTCCCTTTATACATCGCCAGCAATTAAGCCAGACTTTGACAACCTTGACAAGCTTTTTGGCTCTAATGTTGAGGGTGCTATTTCTTCTGAAATATCATCGGAGTCGCTACTGAACCATATGGGCAATATCAGTGCCACCTCCCAAACTCTGTCAATTTCCTCTGATCCACTCACACAAATAAAAGCCAATCCTAGTGATATAACTCAAAGTGCTACTCAGATATCGAACGATGAAGGCCCAACTAACCTTGTTGGTACCTCAATATCTTCTATTTCAAATACAGGTCAAATGAGCGCTTCTTCCATATCACAGGCTTCCGCTGCCGCACTGGCTGCTGCTGCTGCCGCCGCCGCCGATAAGAAGAAAACAATTGCGGAAATTGCTCGTGAAATCACTGTTGATCGGATATCACGTCCTGATTATTCGAACATGATGCGCGAGTCTTCTGGATCTCCTTCCTTGGCTCCATCTCACTCTGGAGAGATCAAAAATACTTCTGGTGTTGTTGAAGCAGGCTCTCTTGCAAATCCATTGGGTTCTCGTATTGAAGTAGTCAAAAATGGACAAACTCAACCAAAGGAACAACCACAACTTAAGACTGCAGCTGTATACGACTCAAGTTCTGTTCTTAACCATAAAAAGCCAATTGGATCTTCTACCCCAGATATCAATACGACTTTGACTGGTTCAGGCAATACCTCTAATGCCAATCCTGCTCCTGCTGCAAACAAAGGAAAGATTGTTTCTGGGGCTAATATGTCTGGTCTTACTTTTGGGAACATTACTGATTCCTTAGGAACACTTCCTGCTATGCCTGATCTTCCAGCTACTACAAGTACATCATACTACACTGGCCCGACTATAAATGCCCCCAAAGCTCCACTTGTGACAAAACCAGCAATTTCAAAGAATGTAAAGGGTAAGGCTATTCCGGCAAAAAAATCAAATACGAAGAAGAACACTAAACCCAGCAACCCTATTTCTACGAATAGTGCAAGTAAGGTAAATGTACCAACTCGACAACAATCTAGTACTGGACAACAGACGTTGCAATTTACCAGTTCTATGCAAAATTCGCAGACACCAAATTCTTCTATTCTTACTAATGTACCACATCAACAGAATATTGGACTTGGACAAGCAAAGAATCAAGCTTCACTGGTACATCAAAAGGGGGATTTACGTGTGCAGAATAAACCTGGGAACAGCCAATTAGCCGGAAATATACAGACAGCAGTTGGCACTTCACTAGTCTCGGGTATCAATCAGGGTATAGTCAATAAACCCGCTATTCCTGCCAGATCAAATACCCAAACTCTGAATACCAACAGACCTCCCTCGATGAGTGCTCAGCAATTCAACCCCGCCCTTAAAAATAGAGCGACTGGCTTGCCTACAACACCTGCTTTACCTGTATCTGTAAAGACTGCAAGTTCTCAGCAGCCTCAAGCCCATATTTCTAATGCTAAATCTGTTGCTGCTCCTTCTGTCTCGGGTGCTAAAGTTCCTCTAGTTTCTACTGCTCCAAAGCCTGCAACAGTGTCTGCAACATCTAGTTCTGGTTTAAAATCTAAAAGTTCAAGCCCTGCTTCAGGTCCTAGCTCAAGTCGCTCAGGAAGCGCTCCTGCTGTCCCTCTTTCCAAAGATACTTTGAGAGTTCTTACAACACTTTCTGAAAAGATCAAGAAACAAATTCAGGATACTGGCCGGACAATTACTCAAGACATGCTAACAAATGCTCTTGCTATTGCAATAACTCAGCTTGCTAAAAATGGTGGAAATAAGGCTATTTCAAATCTTCTAAATGGAAGTAATTCTGAACAACTTTTTGATACTATTAGTTCGGTTGTTTTGGAGAAGACGAAAAAGATGACAAATACTTCTACCTCTTTGGCTCAAAAAGGCTCTGTTCCTGCTGCTGTTCTGGCACAGAATAAGCCCGCTTCTTCTGCCACTTCTGTGAGTCAAGTTTCTAAACAAAGTAAAGTTCCTACTTCTAATACCACCAAGCCCGCTACTGTGCAAGGAGCTCCGAAGGTTTCAAATCCAGGAAATACTCAATCTCAGACTCTTAAATTTCAGAATTTGCAGTCTACACCCGTTCCTCGAAGTATTACTGCACCACATGCTATTTTGCATCCCCCTTCTGGTGTTCCTGCTGGCGTTGTGCCAATTCCAGATCTCTCAACCTCTTCCCATTCTTCAGTCCCCAATTCCTATTCTACAGGTATTCCGTCTTCGATAACTCCACGTTTAAAAGTTCCTCAATCCATTTCAAACCCAAATTTTGGTGCTTTGTCGTCTTCAATTCCTCCCTCTATGAGATTACACTCTGCAGCTATGAGTCTAGGTGTGCCTCCTCCTCCAGGTATGCTGCCCAACAGTATTGGAACAGCTTCTAGTCCATTGAATGTAACCAGTTCTCCATATTATCCCTCAGCATCCGTGGCCAAAAGTACATCACCAGTATTACAGAAAGAGCCCCAGTCTCTATCTTCCAGTGGAAAGTCCGACGCTCCTAAAAAAGTTGCAGTTGGTGTTTCTAAGTCTCAGTCTAAAGGTAAACTTCCTGCATCCTCTACAGCTACTGGCACGTCTAATACCCTGGTAAGCTCTACGACTCAGAAGGCGAGCGTGAAGAGTAGCAACGTGCAACTCAATAGACCAACTACACTAGGCACACAACCAACTAAGGAACAACACCAAGGTACTGGTAAAACTCATAATCAAATTTCTGGCTCACACGCATCACATCAGCAGAAGCAACCAGCTACCCCAGCCGCACAGACCACTAAAGGAATACCTCCAACGACCACCAAACCTAACCAACCCCACCCGGCAGTAGCTTCATCAATCAACCCTGTTCTCAAAACAACAGTTGTTCCTCGTGTGACTACTCAGAAAAATAACAGTGCACCAGTTAGCCCTTTAGTTGCTAAGTCTACCACGCCGACATCCTCGCTATCTAGCAAGCCTGTTGTGAATACTGCTGCCACTACTGCGCAAGGCCCATCCACAAATACTTCAGCATCTCGACCTCAATCTCTTCCAACACCAACTCCATCTATACCTAAACCTACATCCAAGATTTCTGGAGTTTCAAAGTCTTCTTCCAAATCCCCTAGCCCCGGGCTTTCAACAGGGGCTGCTGGCCTAGGTATCAAACCTGGCAAAGATATATCAGCTCAGGCTCAACAAATTTCAGAGATGCTGTCTAAAGTTTCGCGACTTAAAAACCCTTCTCCTGCAATCCAGGCTTCAATAAAACAACTACAATCATATGCAGTTAAATTGGGATTAACTCCAGAGGGGAAATTTATACCAAAGAACGACCCTTCTCCTTCATCATCTTCCCCAGCTCCTATTATAGGTATCCCAAATAATTCAGTCGCAGGAGTAAAACGACCATCACCTGAGACAGCTACCAACAGCTTGAACGCACAGATAGACTCAAATAACTTGCATCCTGATGAACCACACCTAAAAGTCATGAAAAAGTAACGACACAATCACTGTCTGTTCTTTTATCTTGACATTAATTATTTTTATTTTGTTTTAGTTAGTAATATTGTTTTGATGTTTTTTTTTCTTTTTTGTTTTATTTATATTATTTAAATCATTTTGTCAAATATTATCGTTTCTTATGACAATATCATTTCTACTGTATTTCTACGTTTCCGTTTTTTAAGATTTAAATACCACATCAATTATACACAAAGCTTTGGCATTACATCTATTCATTAAATATTATGCTATTTTATATCATAAACAGTTAGGCAAGGGTAGTAAGGACATTGTTAAAAGACCCTTCTTTCTCCTTAGCATCCCATAATTCAGTTGCAACATTATAATTTCCGTGGTAAATCCAACCGTTCTCTGTAACATGGTAAAGGTTAACAGAACCACCAGAATAAGCATCACGGTGAGTAGCGGCAAGAATACTTCGCTTACCAAGAGCAAGTGCATCTTCAACACTCAAATCCCACTTATAAGATGAATCAAGAACACCGTACGCGAATGTTTGACCAGAACCAACACAGAAAAGATCACCCTTAAGTCTAGTACCATCTGAATCGACATAGAAAATGGCAGGTCCTTCGCGCTTTGTGTAACCGCAAATCATTGTACCCATTGAAAGGCCCATACCCTTGTACTCATATGTCAAGTTGGACAAGATCTTTGAAGCTGCCGCCACAGAAATGCGCTCTTTCTCTCTAAGTTCGTGAAGACGACATTGCATACCCAGCCAGGTCTCCCAAAACTGACAATCAGCAGCACCACCAGCCATAGTTCCCAACAAGAATGGGTTAATCTCAATTACCTTCTTTACAGTCTGTGACGATATCCAATTTCCTGCAGTGGCTCGCGAATCGACTGCAACTATAATACCTCCCTGAAAACGGAAAGCCAATGTAGTCGTACCATGTGCAATTTTGATCTTGACATCAGGATTAGCATTATCATCAGTGTGTGCTCTCAAAAATGCAGCTGGCTATAAATTATATTTCAGTTAGCTCGTGTTAGGCATTATTACTATCAAGAGAATATTGAATAGGGTGTACTTAAACCATTAAACCCCAAGTAACAAAACTGAGCATACCCTACTGATTGGTGGCAAACTGATAGAAGGAATACCAGCCTGGAATTCATTGTCTAAAACTCCTTGCTCAGCGTCCTCATACGCAGATCTGTCGAGAGATCCTTGGAATGAATACTTATTGGCGATGGCATCCATTGGGAAATTAGTATAGTATTTTAACAGCTGATAATGTGCTTGAGACTAGTTAGAATGGAAAATTCAAAAAAAACCACGATTGAGAATAAATTAGAATATCAAATAGCCAAAAAAACTCGAATGTGTTGTATTAAACTAAATTGATGGTAATATGTTGACAACTCAAATCGGGTGGCACTCTGCTCGCTGAGCTATGGAGGTTGATTCGCGAACCTTCCCAGGCAAGGTGGCAAATCAGCACGTGATTTACTGACCATCCACGATAAGATTTCCTGTTCAAAATAGACCTGGTACTGAGCAATTCTCAGTATATACGAGTGGATCAAGTTGTTAATGTACTGAATCCCAATAAATTGCCTCATCTGTATTGATCACTGACTTTGTATTCAGCATTGATATTGATTAAGTTAGTCAATGGCAAAACAACAGTTAAATATAAGGTGGAGCCTCAGTTTCACGTGATTCACATTTCTATTATGTGCTTCATGGTTCCCTGTCCATATCCCAAAAATTTTTACCTCTCCTTTTTTCTGCTTTTGCATATTGATTTGTTTGACTATCAGTGAACCGATCATCTGTTACATTTGTAAGTATCCGATATTTTCTATATTATTATTTTTTCAGATGTTTCAATTTTTCTTCTATCATTATCAATGCCATTGATTATTTCAAAGTTTGTTGGTGCGCTATAAATTCCCTAATCACAATTCACCCTGAATCATCATAAACCTCATCTCGACTATGAGCTTTTAAGATGAACAACACATACTATTGACTTTCATATGTGATATAATATACCTGTCAATCGATCGACCAATGTCTAATACCCTTAATTCTGTTGATATTTCTGATTGTGCATAGAAGCAAACTAACCACGACTTGATGTTGTGCTTTACACCCCCTTTTAGATTACCACATCAATACACCCAACTACAATGACTGCCACACCAGAATCTACCGAAAAGGTTGTCCCCAAGACCGAGGAAGTTGCTCCTGCCACTGAGGAAAAGAAGTCCATTTTTGGCACTTCTATTGCTTCTACTGGTTCCAACCCTTTCTCTCTTTTTGGTGGTGCTAAGCCAAAGACTGCCGAGTCTAATGACGAGGAGAAGGGTGAGAAGAAGTCTGACGACAAGGATGCTGAGGAAGAAGTTGATGTCCACTTTGAGCCCATTGTCAATCTTGAGAAGGTTGATGTCAAGACTAACGAAGAAGACGAGGACACCACCTTTAAGATGTAAGTATCTATTTACTGACTCTATTTTATTGAGGGAAGGAAAGAATGAGTTTTTTGTGGATAGAATGGGACTGGAATAATATCATCATTTTGATACATCATGTTGCTTTATTTGGAATATTCAGCTACTGAAAGATTATTCCAGACTTGAAACAAAACCTTTCCTATTTTGAGTTTGGAGTTTGAATCCAATGCGTCAACTGCACGGTAGTTAACATTTACAATCATAACTAACATGAGCTTTTAGGCGTGCCAAGTTGTTCCGATACGATGGTGAAGCTAAAGAATGGAAGGAACGTGGTACTGGTGACGTCCGATTCCTTAAGCACAAGACTACTGGAAAGGTTCGCTTGTTGATGCGCAGAGACAAGACCCTTAAGATCTGTGCAAACCACTATAGTAAGTTACATTTCTTCAACTTCAATTGATATTGGAGAATTATTTTGTGCAACTGTTCTAACTGTCTTTTCTAGTTCTCCCTGAGTACACTCTTAAGCCCAATGTTGGCTCTGACCGAAGCTGGGTTTACACTGTTACTGCTGATATCAGTGAAGGTGAGCCCGATGCTGCTACCCTTGCTATTAGATTTGCCAACTCTGAGAATGCTCAGAACTTCAAGGAGAAGTTCGAGGAGTCTCAAAAGGAGAACACTCCTCTTTTTGAGAAGAGTGCCTAATTTACGAAAGATGACTTTACAATCTCACTAGTACTTAGCAGGTAGTTTGAAGGAAACGGACGCTGGAACTAAGACTTTATACAAAAATTCATGTCTTTTCATTTTCTTAATATAATATTTATCATGTTTTGCTTTATTCTTCGTTCTTTTTCTGTTAAAAACAGACACAATATACTAATTTAATTTAACGCCATATTAACCTTGAATTTGGGTACCTTTGCAAGATATTGGGGTTGTTCAATCTGATCTGTTACAGCCATGAAATTTGTAACTACATTCCAACAACTTATACCACGAAGTCTGTTACACTATGAGATATTTTGATATTAGAACAGTTAGAATCTGTTTCTTTAAAATACGAGTAATAGTGTAATATTTAAAGTAAATCTGAATTAAATGGATTTAATAATTTCCATGATTTAGGACCAACTAATGATAAATGAACTTTATACTATCAAAAAACAAGTTCTTTGACTTGTCTCAATCACTAATATCGCTCGTTGTCCAGAAATGAGATATTAATAACACTTAAGAAGTAAGAAGTCTATAATCCACACCGCTCAAACAGGTTATACCAAGAAGAAGAACCAAAGATCAGATTACATTACAAAGTAGAGACACAAGATCATCTAACCGTTCCATTCCCTGGCCTACTTCAACTACCTTTGGATGGCTATCCATAGTTAGCTAGATCTAAAAAGCCAAACTAAAAGACCATGAACAAAAAAAGAGAGCGGGACTGTGGGTATCACGTGCGCCATTTTTTAATTTAGGTCTTAGCCCTATGTACTGAGGTTTACTGTTGGATTTTCAGAAACTGTATATTTTATACCGCGGCGACAAATTTTCCAGACCAAAATAGACACCTTCTATACAATCACGTGAGCCATTTTAACGTTACTGTATCCAATCGAAAAATACAGCAAAGATTTTCAGTGGGAGTACCAAAATTTGCAATACCTTTACCCTTTGCTTTGAATCTTCTTTACCGGCTGTTCGACTCCCCCTACACCGACCATCCATACTACATCAACAAATAATCAAGATGGTATGTATTATCAGGGTAGATTAATATTTTCATTATATTATTGATCTCGTCAAAGTTCAGTTTAATCAGTTTTCTCGGTTACCATTTGTATCAACTGTTGCTGGCATTTATCACGTTTTGCGGTTCATCAGAAAAATTTTCAACATGGAGACATCATAATGTTTTTTTATTTTGATTGACGAAAACTTGAATAATGCTTGGTCGATATGTTAATTATTCCTGTCGCTCTTGATATTTGGGAAAGAAGACAGAATAATGATGGTTTTTGAGCTTTACGACCGATTTGATGAATGATGTTTGAGTTCAGCTGTAATGAAAATTGGTTGTCTTGCATTGAAACTAACACAAAGATTTTAGAGTGACAAGAGTGCCAACGCCATGCGTGAATTGCGCATCGAGAAGCTCACCCTTAACATTTGTGTTGGTGAGTCCGGTGACAGACTTACTCGTGCTGCTAAGGTCCTTGAGCAGCTTTCCGGTCAGTCCCCTGTCTACTCTAAGGCTAGATACACTGTCCGAACTTTCAGCATTAGAAGAAACGAAAAGATCGCTGTTCACGTTACTGTTCGTGGTCCTAAGGCTGAGGAGATTCTTGAGAGAGGTCTTAAGGTTAAGGAGTACGAGCTCAAGACCAAGAACTTCTCTGAGACCGGTAACTTCGGTTTCGGTATCACTGAGCACATTGACCTTGGTATCAAGTACGATCCTTCTATTGGTATTTACGGTATGGACTTTTACGTCTGCATGGGCCGCAAGGGTGCTCGTGTTGCTCGTAGAAAGAGATGCAAGGCTACTATCGGTGGTCACCACAAGGTCAACAGAGAGGACACTATCAAGTGGTTCAAGCAGAAGTACGATGCTCTTGTCTCCAACTAAATACCCCTCCCAGTTTTTTTATCATGTATCTTTATAAAAAATCAAAACTGTCCTGCGATGCGAAATGAAACTACAAGAGCCTTCACTTGACATAATTTTGTAAGAATTAATTAGGTGTAAATTTAATGACCAATTTGAATGATTAAAACCTATTTTCATGTTTCGTTTTATATTTATCAACTAGTGATTCTCAAATCATTATTTCTGGATTTTTTTGGAAATTTTTTTTATGAAATGTCATGTATGAACAGGAAATGTAATTGGGCCCATATGGTTATGTAATACAAAAGACAGGTTTTGAATATAGCAGCTACATTCCTTCTGTATGATTTTTAACAATGGTTGAACTTATGGTTAAGTTCTTAGGCCGTGACAAGGTAGACTATCCATTCATTCTCATTTTCACCATTTTTTTGCACATACATATACTCGTATTCTGTGATACTTGCTATACCACAATCTTTCAAGATTACCCTGGAGCTCAACAACATTTGAGGGGAGTGACTAGGCTGCAAGAAAATTAAAAATGCCAACCACTGCTGATCTCTTATATGGAAGCTTAAGCAGATCCGCATCAGATTTCAGCAGCCAACAATTCTCAAGGACTTCATCATTGCTTTCGCCATGTTGCCGTGATCCTATGGGCTTTAATGAAGTGAAAGAATATAGAACCACTGACAATGCTTTTACTGGTTGCAACATGCCATGTGGTATGGTTCAAAAGGGATCATTTGTCACACAACCTCAAACTCCAACAAAATACCCTTGTTTACCTGACGGATATTGCCTATCTTCAGTCCCAAATCGTCATGCGTCTTTGACATCTTTGACAAGCTCAGTATCTTCACTTGAATCGTACCGGACAGCAGTTGGAACGCCAACCCCTAAACTTGTATTCAATATAATGAAACCGCGAATACCAAATGATTTACGCAGATCGTTCTCACAATCTACTGTGCTTTATACCCCTAAAAAGAGATATCGTGATATATTTGAGAAAAAACAAGTTGTGAATTCATTAGACGACTCGTTTCAAACCAATTTTTCCCTTCAACCTCATACAATTTATGAAGACACAGCTCTTTATACCCAAGGATCAACATTTAAAGATGTTTCTAATCATCAAACTTCTAATAACTTTCTTCCGACGACAGTTGTTGATAATGATACCAATACCTATGAAAACACGGACCTTACTATTACAAGAAGTGTTTCTACTGTTACGCAAGACTTGACAGAAACCACGTCACTAACTTCTTTACTTATATCCCCAGCTTCTGTGAGTTCATTTGATTACGGCTTTGAAGCAAATCATGAGGTCACTGATGCGAAGAATTTCCAACTACTAAAAAAGAGCTATATTCAACTTGAAAGTGATTTCAATCTGTTGTTAGCCCAGTACACAAAATTAATGGATCTTGTAGTGTCGCTAGATGAAAATAGTACAATGTTCAGCAAAGAACTATTCAAACCAAAAGTGAAAGGATTGAATGACGCTGCTCTAATACCAAAAAAAGCACCAGGACTGGCCAAATCAGAAAAAGACCTTGAAGTCAATCAAATACCAAGAAAAAAATCATGTAGGCCGGTTGTCCCTGACATAACATCTCCAAATGCAATGATTTCCACTATTAAAGAGCGTCAAAATATCAGAATTCGGGCAAAACCTAGAAAGCAAAGCCTAAAATACCGAGAGGATATGCTATACCCAATTCATCAACGTATTGACCCACGTCGCCGCCCTCTTTTGTCTAGATCCCGTGCTTACCATCCATGGGGGTTTAAACCAGAGACAATTATAGAGTATAGGCAGAAACGAGGTACAAGAATACCTACAAACGGTTACGACTACAGATTACACAGTACATCGACGGATGCTGTAGCAAGGCGATTTCAAAAAGAGAGATTTAGACTGACTTTGAAAAATAGCGGTAGGAACTTTAGCAGTATTTCGTTTACAGATATGCCTGTTGCTAGGCCTAAGGGCTCTGTAGTGTATTATTGGGGGAGATTTAAACGAATTGCTGCAAGAGTATGGATGCCGAGATGCAAACCCAAATGAGACGCTGTATTAATTATTACAGAGGAAAAGGTCAATACTATCAAGTGACACTTTTCCTATTTTTATCCTGTATCATTTTATAATCTGTAGTAAATATATGATCTTTTCTGGTGTTCATTAATGGTTCATGTTCTCACCACCGAGACAGATGGTGCGGCGCTATCAAGATCTATCTGGGCTAGGGCAAGATTTATTTGCGGTAGAGAAGAATTTTTTTCTATTTTCCAGCCGTTCGTATATACGCTTCTTTTTATTCCAGTTTTCTTGAATCCACATCAATATTGACTTTATATTCGTATTTCGTTTATAAACAGCAAGATAATTTCAAATTTCAGCATGTCGACGGTATCCGATTCTTCAAAGAGCGGGGATTTAGTCTCCAATGACGCTCAGTCAACCACCCAACCCACAGATGCTAACAAGCTTGGTATTATGAAGAGTGGCCGTGTTTGGAAAGAAACAAAGAAGCCACTCAGAGTAAATGCCCTTGGAATGGGGAAAAAGAGTTGGGAACGTAAGAAGGAAGAAAGATTATCTTTACAAGCCTTCAAAGCCAAGTCAGCGGAACTCAAGCAGGAAAAGGAAGACGAACGAAAACAAAAGGCCAACGAGAGAAAAGAGCGACAGAAGCAGAGGGAAGAAAAGGAACGATACGATATGTTGGCGAAGAAGATGCATGCAAAGGTATGTTATAACTGTTTTTATTCCCAGGTTTTTACGATTTCTAAAAGAATAGTCCTAACACATGTCTGTAACTTTTTGCTTTTACATTTAGAAACTCGAGCGTTTACGAAGAAAGGAAAAACGAAACAAGATGCTCAAGGAACGATGAACATTTGCGTTTTGAACAGTACAAATCCTATCATCTATACAATATACTTATTTCATTATTTTTCTTTGTTATTCATAACTGCATTTCAATCTATTCGTGTTTTAATCACCAAGTTACATGTTACTACATGTGATGCTTGTAATCTACCCGTCAAATAGTGATTGTCAAACAGACTGACATAGCCATCAAGCCCTCCCATTTATTTTGAAATAGTTGTTTTGGTTTATGATTCTGGTAAACAAGAATGCCAGACCTATATAGATATTAACAGTAATAAATAGTAAGAATAGTAATATAATAATAACAAACGTTAATACAAATTAGGTCAATACCCTGAAAAAAATAAAAATAAAAATTGGCAGTTTTATATACAACCGGTCCATAACTTTAAAATCTCATGCACAAGCTGCTGTTTCCAATGTCTTGCTATCCTTTGAATAACTAATCGCCATGTTTGGGTCAATTATCAGTTTGTTGGAAACACGCGAAGCTTGCAATGATTTCTGGGGGTCAGCAGAAATTTCATATGTAATGATGTGACCTTCCGTGTAAAGCAACAAATAATCATTCTGAATAAACATAAATTTTTGAACGCTTACTGCTCTCTCATCATCTTGAGCATCTAGATTTGGGGTCGAACAAGAGGACCGATCTTTCAAAAGAGTCCTGATGTTAACGTCAATTGTTCGGTGTGGAAGGTATCCTGTTGCAAACCCATCGTCCACACAATCTTCTCGGAGCACATAAATGTAAATCTTTTTAGGTGTAAGAATAGCGAGGCGAGTAGAATCCTGACTGATACAGTAATTGAGATCAGACAAGGAAATCAATGATCTACTAAATATAGTAAACTCAGGGCGAGTATCAATATCCTCATCTTCATCATCTTCCTCTTCCCCCAAATCATCTTCGTTATCCAACAATTCTGCAGTATCACCAAGTGGTTCGGCTGACCCATCGTCTGGATGTTGACTTTCGGCCGCGTCAGTAGCATCAATGTTGTATTCATGCCCATCTCCGATTTGAGACCCATCTTCTGGTTGGGTAATTGGATTGGATATACTGTCGCTAACAATAAAGTGTTCAGAGGTATCACCAAAATCACCATCTTCACGTATCCGACCACTTTCACTTTCGCTTGCTCCATCATCTTCATCTTCATCTTCACCTTCGTCCTCTTCTTCTTCATAATCTAGACCCTTTTCCAGAACATCTTCTAAAGGTTTAAAACCATATAGTTCATCCTCGTCAAGCAGCACCTTAACAGTAACACCTCCCCCACCATCTCTGTTGGATTCAACACCCAGGTATGTGTTTATTTTCGGAAGTGCAACCAATTTTTCAACTGGAAAATAAGACGAAATATTATTCTGAACATGATACACAAAATAATCCCATAGACTTCCTTTTGCAGGACCCTGGGCCCCATTAGAAGTTGCATCATCAGAGTTGGAATTGGAGTTTGTGATTCCCCCCCTTTTCCATCGTTGCGTTTCACTTGTAGCTTTGCCAAAGATAATAGACTCGTTCCACCCGAATAATATCAGCACTTTATCATAGTACTGTAAGGACATTGTTAGATCTAATCTGTAATGCGGGATATCAATTTCACTGGCTTGCTTAATGTTGACAATTATAAGACCACCTAAGCGCTGAGAACGAAGAAACAAAACCTCGCCATTTGCAGAGATTGCAAGATAATTAATAGAGGAAGGGTATTGTCGCGAAAAAAGCATGACTGTTTCACGTGGATATATCAGTGCCTTGTCATTTCCTTGTTTATTGTCGGGGTTACTGTTGGCTGAAGCTGGAAGCAGAAATTTGTCATTGAGCGTTAACAGGTGGGCATTCTCTCCCGCCAGACATAAATCGTGAACTTCTACAAAGCCAACGTTGTAAGATATTCCCATAAAATGATTATCAGTCGAAAAAACAACTTGGTCGACCTCTCTGTCGTTTTTCCAGCAGTAAAAGTATTTCAAAAATGGAATAAAGTCCTTGTGACTGGCGGATTTTTCATTTCTATCAACATTGATCAGTTGATAGGCATACAGAAAGTGAAAGTTGTCAATACCGCGCTTTACCACTAGTAAATAACAACCGTCCGGAGAGAAGCATACACATTCAATTTTTTGATTTTGAAAGCCGTCAGCTGGTGTTGTATTTCGTGTCTCATCAAAAAAGGTTGCAGGCAATTCCAAGACATGGGTAGGGATAACGTTGAGACCTAACAGTTGCAATTTCAATAGTCGATGGTAAAAAGCGATAAGTGCATTATCGCTCAGCAAGGGCTTGTGCTGGAGCGATGAGTCAAACGACTTGATATATCGAGAATATGTCCGCTCGCTCAGCAAGTCGGTTGGGGTAAGAGTAGTCTCACTGAGCGGATTAGCAAACTTGGAAGTGGCGGCAGACTCAAAGTGGTCAGTTAAATTTGTAGAGCTTGACGCAGTGCTTATATTGTCACTCCCACTGCTTCCCACGAGAGTTGACGAACCGCTGTGTTCAAGAGCCTTGTAATTTCGGCGAATATAGTCGTAGAATTTGTAGAATTTGACAGAATCTTCCGAATCACAAAGATACCAGTCAATGTGCCAAAACAAGGTATACCGCCAGAGCGACAATTGACGCCAGTAGCGAGAGGTGTGGCATACTTGTAGAAAAGACTTGGGGTCCAAGCATAGAAAGATCTGCCGCAACACTTCTATCGGTAAATCATCGATGCGAGTCATAATA
Organism: Magnusiomyces fungicola; assembly: GCA_900654225.1. Taxonomy (NCBI): domain Eukaryota; kingdom Fungi; phylum Ascomycota; class Dipodascomycetes; order Dipodascales; family Dipodascaceae; genus Magnusiomyces; species Magnusiomyces fungicola. Next base: position 5,338,788 of record CAACAH010000001.1, read on the forward strand.
CGGCAGGATCGAAACAGACCAATTAAACAGGCAAGACCTTTGAAAACCTCGAACGGAAAGGAAACAGGAATGAAAGCCAGTAAAATGCGGATTTGTATGTGGGAAGAAAGGATTGGGGACGTGTAGGAAGGAAGGGCAGGGATTTATCTCCACTTCGCGTGCCCGGTCAAGTGACACGCGGCTGGACAGCACATATGTCACGTGCATGGAAATCTCATTGTTGTGCGAGGTCCACGTGATTACAAGGAATATTGACGTGTGATCTGGTCCGAACGACCGGATCAGAGACGAGAAACGAAAGACGAAAGGCAAAAGGCAAAAGACGAAAGACGAAAGACTGGAGACTCAGATAGGAGTAATGGAAACACCTGCGCTTTCACAGCGACCAGTCGTGAAGCTATGCATCTGATGACACATTGGTATTTTTGATCCATATGCATGCTAGGCCGAGCGGTTGCCGCTTGACTTTCGAGGAATTTTTCAGCCGTTGATGCCGGTGTAAGATAAGAAGAAGTAACAAATATATATAAAAAAAAAAAAACTTTTCATAAATCGTCAAGCATATATTTCCAAGCAATCCAGTCACAAAAAATGACAAGCGTCCTGATGCGATGATACAGAACTGCCCTGTCATGTAACTATAATGCCAACTCTCACCAAGCTACTGGCGATAATGATGATGGCCCTCTGCCGGTGCCGCTGTCTTTGTGCAACCACATGAACAGAGCTGTTTCCTCGACCGAGCTGCGCCTTGGAACAAAGCTGCTGTTGCCAGAAGCACCCCCCCATCAACTGACTTGACTGCAGTGGAAATTCGCCTCCGGCCAGAAGCTACACATATGCCATGCTCTGCTGGCTCTCGTGGTTGGTGTCGGGTCAAAAATTAACTCAAAAGCCGCCTCAACGTCCGTCCGGTCAACAGGCCACCCTGGTGGTCACCCACCCCGTCTCATGGTATATATACACCAGCTTTTTTTTTTTCCCTTTCGAATTGTCGTCACACACACCCTCTCCGAATTAACCTAACCAACCTCATACCTATGCTCATCAAGACCCTATCGTCAAAACCATCGTCATTCAGTCTCTCCGATACACAAAAAGACTCAGCATCAACCTCTTCTGTTGTTGTTGTCAAGCCTGCACACTGCCCTACCAAGCTACCCAGCCCTCGTCCCTTTGCTTCCGACACCACTCCTTTTGTTGTGCCTTCCTCGTTCCAATTTTTCGCCTCTGATAAACATCAAGCCCCCGTCCACCACAGCTCCATGTCCTTTGCTGCTTCTCCAACCGACTACGCTTATCTCCACCTCGAAGTGATTTGTGCCGAGCCTTCTGCTCCTGCTTCGTTTTCGAGGAGTCGTCTTAACAGTGACGCGTCTTTCTCCAGCACCTACAGCCATCATCAGCCTTCTGTCAACAGCCACATTGACCTCGATCTCATCTGCTGGAAAATTATCGTCACCAAAGCCATGTCTCAACATCTTGGCTTGTCGGGGACAGCCATCCCCACAGACGTTATTCATATAATAAACCCACCTCGATATCAGCGCAACAAAACGGTAATTGGCCCTTTCCCCCTCGACAAGCGAAGAAGGCCCCAACGCCGCTATCTTTCTGCCAATGGGAGCCAATCAAGTCTTTCCGACGCAGCATCGGACACCAGTCCGGATCCTTCGTATCCAGATATAGTCTACAAGAACAAGCCAAATAGCAGACGGAGTAGTGTAAGCAGTAATAATCAGCAGGACTCCCAGTCAAGCCAAGCCGTCCTACAACAACAGCAGCCCCCTCAACTGAATCCTCAGGCTTGGATACGTGTTCCAGAGTCGGAACTCACTAATGCTTGGACCGGCCTCTCGGGCTTTGCAACTACTGTAGACACTGGAAACTACGGAACTATCAGTGTCGGCATTAGAGTCATTCGTGCTTCTAGGTATATGCCATCAGTGAGCGGGCCTCTTCGGAATAAGTGGTAAATTTGACTTTTATTTTTTATTTTTTTATTTCTCCTATTGCAAAAACTTTACTGCATTGACTGAAGCTTGAAAGATGCTTGTAACACTAGATGACTTTTATTCACCCTTCATGACACTTAGAATTGCACTTTATTAGATACCCTACAAGATACCCCACATTTATTTTAGTCTTTTTCCACATGGCTCGATTTGCTTGTTGCGAATATGCCATCCATTCGTTTTCCAATGAAAAGTAATGAACTTTTTGTATCATTGGCCTTATTTTGAGCTAATAGCTAGAAACATTGTACACATATCTTGAAATGTAATATTTTAAGAGTTAATGCCCTTTATGACGATCATTTATAAATATTATACTTTTTCCATTGTTGCATTTTAATAACACATAAAATATATCATAAAATAGTAAAAAAACATCAATTTAAAAGTCTGCTTCGAGATTTCATAACGAATTCTCCAATTGAATCCCTTCCATCTTTCTTTCTGTCTTTTTTTTCTTCTGTATCAAGTGTTCTTTCTCGGCTACTATACTGTGAAATGCGTTCTTCTCGTTTCGACTCCAAATTTTGAGCATCCGCCATCATTTGTTGAAGTTTGCGCTCTCGTTCCTTATCTTTTTGAGATTTGTCTTTGCTGCCGTCAGTAGAAGATCGACTTCTTGTAGAACTGCTGTAATAGTCACCTTCTCTATATCTCTTGCCGTGTCTGTCTTCTCGAGGAGGCGATCTTGACCGATGACGTCTAGGCTCTTTTGAAGATCTTGACCGTTCGGGAGACAAACTACTTTCACGAGGGTATTTTTCACTTCGGCTACTCCTGCTCCTTGAATGTCGGGAATGATACTCACCATGAGACTTGCTTCTGCTGTGTCTCTGAGATCTTCTATCTTCATAGTCGCTATCATCATCATACTGGCGTTTTGACCTGTGTCTAGATTCTCTTTCCTCGTCACTGTACTCTCTTCGCCTAGAGGATTTAGAATGCCTTTCATCTTTTTGTGAGTGTCGGCTCCTGCTATCTTCATAGTCCCTACTTCTCCTTGAGCGCTCCCCTTCATGTCTGCTTCTGCTTTTGCTGGACGCTGATCGCTCATCTCTGTATTTGGCTTCTCCTTCTCCTTCTCCTTCTCCTTTTTGATCTTTGGACTTTGCTTGGTAAGATGCAATCACTCGTTGTTTTGCCAAAATTGCAGACATTGGATCGCTCTTGTCTTTCTTGTCCAGGTCCTTTACTCGTATCGTTGGATTTGATACATCATCAGTAGCCTCATCATCTTTTGCTCCAAACCGTTCAGCAACCTTATCCTTTAATAATTCGTTATTCTCTCCACCCCTAAACATATCATCGATTCGTCGCTTACCTAGCAAGTAATCTTCAGCTTCTGCATCATCCATGTCTCCATTTCTGTTTCCTCCTGTAGAAACTCCCGAATACATCCATTCCATTCTTGGTGTTCGTTTCTGACCAGTCGCTGCCTCTTGCATGGCCAACAGCTCGTTTCGTTCTCTCTCTTGCTGGATTTCCTTTTGTCTCTCCAGAATCTTTTTGCGTTCTGCAATAGCATCTTGCTCTTTGCTCCAGACAACAGCCTTGTTTTTTAACAGACCAGGATGCCATGACTTTTTCGCATTCAGATTTCCCGGCATTGTTTATTACTGCGTTAGAAGATGGATATATATATATATATATATTATCAACCAAGAAAGTAGCTGTGTATAATTATCAAATCAAATGCCAAAAATGAAAACAAAAATGAAAATGAAACCAATGATCGATGTCTCGTGAGAAGGCTGTACTGACAACTTGATATCAAATATAATAAGATTGAATAAGATTGTGTGGCGCAGATAACCATGAAAAAAAAAAGACCAACCGGCTTATCACATGACCGGACCTTATTTTAGATCAGATCGACTACTCCTCCGAGTCAGAGAACTTACTCTGACAGAGGTGCTGAATGGTTGCTATTTTCATGAGGATATATCGACCTTTTGCTAATAAAAGTGTGTCCAATATCAAAAGAAATATATACGTGTTGCCGTTTCATATAATGTTGTGGTATCACAACTAGGCACTTAAGATAGACCGCCATGTAGTCATACCGTAGTGATCTTGATCACAGCAACCTGTACCCAAATAATATATAAAACTAGAATAAAACCAAGAAAATATACACAACCCACTCCATTGTATTTACATTATATTTCCAGCACCACTCTAGTATCACTCAAAGCAGCAATTTCTCTTTGCTAATCTGTTATATTAACTGGAGATCTGTCAAAGACGTAGCGCTGTACCCTAACCCACCATTGATAACTGTGTTGTGTCGCACAAACCCACAAGAAGCTTTCCAGCCACCACAACGATCAACCTTTTACGTGTTCCTCTCTTCTTTTCTTTAAATTAACAACCTGCTACTGAAAGATATTGGAAAAGAGCCTTTTTTTCTTCTTCTTTTTACCCAATTGCATATTTTTCATTGCAGATATCGCCACCACAATGCGTATGCCTTTGACTTTCAGCGCAAGGCAACATCGTACCCCGGTGCTTGCGGTGGTGCTGGCCCTCTTCGGCCTGCTTTCATCTACACTGGCGTTTACACCGTCTCTTACACAAAATCTTTTTGATTTACAGCCTAAAATGTTCTTGTATTTCGAAGATAGTCCAGTGAGTATAAGCATATGAGTTACTACTATTGCTGCTTGTGATGTCAAAATACGTTTGGCCTTTACAAGTTGCCACCGTACCAATCTAACTTGCTTGTTTTCATAGGTGATGATATATTTAGATGAAGATGGAAAACAGCTCCGACGATCTTCTGATGACGGAAAGACTTGGAATGCCGTGAATCTTGACAATGATGAGCCATTAACCATGCTCGTGCCACACCCTGTTAATAAAGAGCGCGCATATCTCGTTACTGCTGGTACAGCACACTACATTACTGAAGATTATGGTGAGAACTGGCGTAAAATTGACTTCAACATTCGTCCCATTTTTCAAGCAAATCCCTTTACTTTTCATAGTACAAACGCTGATTATGTTTTGTATTCCGGTATTGACTGTACTGATACACAATTCTTGGAACTTAAGTGCATTCCTAAATATCACTACACAACAAACAATTTTAAGGAATCACCGACAAATTTTGTTTCTGCACATCAATGTCTTTTTGGTCCGGAAAATCCAGACTTGCTTTCTGATTATTCCAATACAGTTTTCTGTTCGGTAAATTCCGAAGCCGCTCCCGATGACAACTCTGCTAGTAACAGAAGGCTCGCTTACTCTTCAGATTGGTTTAAATCCAAAAGCTATGCTAAACTTGATCAGGATGATATTCGTGGAATTGTTGGTGTTGGTATTGCTTCAAAATTCTTGGTGGCTTCTGCAAAGCATAAGAGTGACAACAATGTATCGCTTCTAGTTTATGTCGATGGTGTTTGGGATGAGGCTGAATTTTTGGATCACAGAGGGGAAGATTTTTCCGAATACACAATTACCGTCTTGGAGTCCAGTAGACATTCACTGCATGTTGACATTCTCAAGGATGGCTCAGATATTTCGGGTGATTTTTACATTTCAAATTCCAATGGTACATATTTCACCAAAAGCCTTGAGCATACCAATCGTAATGCTAGAGGCCTTGTCGATATTGAAAAGCTTGAGAACATTGATGGCGTTTTGATTGCAAACGTTATCACCAACTGGGAAGAAGCTAGAAAGGGATCAGAAAAAAAGATCAGAACCAAAATTTCATATGATGATGGTCGCACTTGGTCATATATTAATGTCGATGGTGTTAATTGTAAGGGCGACGAAGAGTGTGGACTGAACCTTCACTCTGTCTTAGACAAATCTAATGTTGGCCGAATTTTCTCTTCTCCAGCTTTAGGTGTTATCAGTGGAGTTGGAAATATTGGAACTTACCTCAAGGCCTATGAAGATGGCGATTTGTATATGTCCCATAATTCTGGTCTTTCTTGGTTCCGATCTCGTGCTGATGCACACAAATACGAATTTGGTGACTCTGGTAATATTATTACTGCTATTCGTGATGAAGGAGTCAGTAATACCATGATTTATTCGACCGATCGTGGTATTACATGGAACGAGTTTAGTATTGGTGGAGACATCAGACCGCGATTCCTCTTCACTACCCAGGACTCTACATCCAGCAAGTTTATTTTGATGGGAAAACCCAGTGATAACAAAGACAAATTTGCAGTTTATAGTATATCTTTCGATGATCTTTATTCTAGAAAATGTGAACTGAAACCAGAAGGCGGTGGTGATTTTGAAAAATGGTACGCTAGATGGAAAGATGGATCTAATCCTTCTTGCAGCATGGGACATACACAGTATTTCTGGCGAAGGAAATGGGTTGCTGACTGTTTTGTTGGCGATCTTTACAATGAACAAATCCCCTCCACAGAACCATGTCCCTGTACTCGCGATGATTTTGAATGCGATTACAACTTTGTCCGACAACCTGATGGAACATGTAAGGCTTCGAATGCTTTCTCTGAAGACACTGGTACATGTAGCACTGATCAATCTGCTACTTACACAGGCAAGAGTGGTTACAGTCTTATTCCCGGAAACACGTGTACTAAAGAAGGTGGTGTTAGTCTTGACGAACCTGTTTTGAAGAAATGTGATGGAACTTTTGCTACACCAATTGATGATAAACCACCTAGTGATGACAATAAACAACCTAGTAATGGCGGTGCTAAGGAGGTTAAGAAAGTTATCACAGATTTTACTGGAAGAGTTATTGATTATGTTTACTTGAAGGCAGTAGATCCCACACAAGCTGATGAGACCATTTTGCTTAGAACTAGTGAAAACCTAGTCTACGTTACACACGATCATGGCGCTGTTTGGAAAAAGGTGTCTTCGGATAGAGAAATTATTGCTATCTACACCAACACATATTTCCCTGATAGAGCTTACCTTATTACTACAAAAGATGAGGTAATTTTCACTACTGACCGTGCTAGTACTTGGAGATCTTTTAAAATTCCGTCATCTCGCAACAACATGGGTACACCCTACATTACATTTAATAAAGCCAACCCTGATTGGCTTATCTGGACTGGTGAGGTTGGTTGTGAGAACCCATTTTCACCTGACTGTCACACAGTTGCTTATTATTCTCAAAACAGTGGCGAAAGCTGGAACCTCTTGCAAGAAAATGTCCGCAGATGTACATTCATCAATGATCTGGAACACCCCATTTCAGATAGACTTATTTTCTGTGAAACTCTTTATGCTTCTCAGGATGGACATATTAAGAGTAAGCTCATTTCTAGTACCGACTTTTTCGAAAATCAAAAGACTCTTTATGATGATATTATTGGATTTGCATTGGAACACGAGTTTATCATTGTCGCTACAGTTAAAGAAGACGGTGAATCATTGAACGCGTATGTAAGTGTTGATGGAGATAATTTTGCAGAGGTTAGATTCCCTGCCAATTTCCAGATTGGAAAGCAACAAGCGTATACTATTTTGGAGTCTGTCACACATACTATTTTCCTTCATGTTACTACAAACGCTCGCTCAGGTTCCGAATATGGTGCTATTCTCAAGTCTAACTCTAACGGCACTGACTACATTTCCTCTTTGGATTTCGTTAATCGCAATGAAGAGGGATATGTTGATTTTGAAAAGATGATTGGATTAGAAGGTGTTGCTGTTGTTAATGTTGTGCAAAATCCAAAAGAAGCTTTTGAAGGTTCTAAGAAGAAACTCAAGACAGTCATCACACATAACGATGGTGGTGAGTGGGCTTATTTATTTCCACCAGATAAAGACTCTGAAGGAAACAAATATAAATGTCCCGGCTCCTCTTTGGAAAGATGTTCTCTTAACCTTCACGGCTACACTGAACGCCTGGATTATCGTGATACATTTTCTTCTCAGTCTGCCGTAGGTATGATGCTCGCTGTTGGAAATGTTGGTGATTATTTGACCCCATTGCACGATGGCAACACGTTTTTTACTAACGACGGAGGCATTACCTGGAAGGAAGTCAAAAAAGGATTTTACATGTGGGAGTTTGGTGACCAGGGTTCAATCATTGTAATAGTCAATGGCCGTGATAACACAAACGTAATCTATTACACGCTTGATGAGGGTGATACATGGAATGAGTACAAATTCAGCGATGAGTTAATGCGAATTGAAGATATCGCCACTGTTCCTTCAGATAGTTCTCGAAAATTCTTGCTTATTGGTAGAGCTCCTGTTAATAGAGGCGAGGTTTCTGTGACTATCCAGATTGATTTCACCGATCTATTCAGTCGTCAATGTGTGTTGGATGATAACAACCCTGATAATGATGATTTTGAGTTATGGACGCCTAGTCATCCTTTCCAGGAAAACAACTGCTTATTTGGTCATGAAAGTAGATACTTCCGCAAGATTAAGGGTCAAGATTGTTACATTGGAAGATCATTACTTGAGCCTCACCAGATTCTTCACAATTGCTCATGTAACCGACAGGATTATGAGTGCGATTTCAACTACGAGCGTGCAGCAGATGGCTCATGTCAGTTGGTTACCGGATACAGCCCTCCAGATCACTCTTTGATTTGTGCTGAAATGCCTGGTACTATTGAATACTGGATTCCTACAGGATATCGACGAATTCCACTGAGTACTTGCCAAGGCGGACGTGAGTTTGACAAGGTTGAGGCCAAGCCCTGTCCTGGAAAAGAAAAGGAATTTGAAAATAAGCATCGTGGTCTTCATGGTTTCGGTCTTTTCATGGTCATTGTTCTTCCAATTGGTATGACAGCTGTTATTGGTTACATCATGTGGGATCATTTCTCTAAACGATATGGACAAATTCGTCTTGGTGAAGAAGAAGATGATCAAAATATCTTTATTCACTATTTTATTATTTCTGTCGCTGCTGTTATTGCTGTTGTGGCTGTTATTCCAGATGTGTTACGCAGTGTATCTGGATATTTACAGAGCAAATTTAAGCGATCATATCGCTTCACGTCCAGAAGATCATTTGCACGTGGACGCACTGATTACAGCGTTGTTGCAGCCGCTGAAGACGAGCTTTTAGGTGCTGATGACTCGTCAGATATTGGATTGGATGATGACGATGATGAGATTGAGATTGATAACCATGCGTAGAGTTGATCAAAGAATCAAGCTTGACGTGTTTATGAATTTGAATATTTTATGCAAGTTCTTTTTGTAGTTATACAGATAAATTTGATACAGATATGAATATTGGAATTAAAATGTTATTTATTTATGATATTAAAAATACTAAAAATATAAAGTGAAATATATATCTTTTACCTTAATCCTTCTTGGCCTTCTTCTTAGCAGGAGCTTCGGAATCATCAGAATCCTTCTTATGCTTTTTGCCCTTAACTTCATCCTCTTCATCATCGCCAATATCTTCTTCGTTGTCTTCATCTTCAACTACTTCGTACTCATCCTCGCCAGTGAGCTGATCCAAAAGTCCGTCAATGTACAACTTTGGAGCATGGGGGAAAATCTCGCCTTGGATGGCATCAGCCAACTCTTCCCCACTAACAAAATCACCAGGACCTTCACCAAGAAAGTTAAAAAACCCAAAAAACGAGTTGATTCCGGTATCCTTAACCTTGGTCAAGTTCTTTCCCTTCTTCCACTTAATTTCGACAGGTTCTGAGGTATAACTCTCAACTGCTTCGATCTGCTTCTTTATCATGAGAGATTGTAACTTGTCAAATCCATCGCCTTCTTCGTCCTCTTCATCAGCTTTCTCGCCTTCAGCTTCGTCCTTCATATTATCAACTTGATGCTTAAAGGTCTTTTTCAAAACCAAGCTGTCATCTTCCAAGTACTCATTAGGTTCGAATTCGAGGGTGATGGTAAAGTCTGTGGGAGTTTCTTTATCCCATTCAACAAACAGATCTTTCAATTTGAGCAATAAGTCTATGTCTTCCATTGTCATAAAAGGATCGAGCAATGATGAAGCACCGCGAATAACGGTGGGCCAAAAGTTTGGAATGGATTTGAGAACTTCGCGGCGCTTTGCGAAAAAAGGTGCTAATTTCTTAACATTGAAAGCATCTGATAGCAATTAACTCAAAATATTAGCAGGCTGTATAAATATTATCAAATGTGAGCACCTATCTTAAAAATACTTACGAACTTCTTGATCAATGTCGGCATGTTCTTCGCCAATCTTGTCCAATACTTCCCAAGCCTTGGTTCTAATATGATGGTTAGTTATATTCCATGCCATTAATTAATAAACAGTCACTTACAACTCAGAAGGAGAAAGTTGAAAATCTTCAGCCATGACTGTTATAGTATATTTTAGTTAATTGTTGAAAATGAATTGAATAAAAACGCGAGGTTTAAGGAAAATGATATGAAGAAGGAAAATTTTTTTACAATGTGGTTCCAAGGGTTTTTTCAGCATATCGAGGACGGTCGGCGGCACAGACATTTATAACAGCCTTGCGACTTGCAAGCCAGTTGAAAACTTTGACTTTTACGCGTTTTTTTTTTGTCTCAATGTGCCTAAAATACAGCATGTGCAAGTTATAAAAGTCTAACACGTAAATTTACTCGAATAATAGATAATATTCATAGGCTATAAACAACATATTTCGATAGCAAAAAACTAAATTACAATCAACAAGCTACAAGGGGTTACCTCCTTCCTTTTATCACATCTTTCTGATTTAACGCCTCGAAGGGCCACCACGGGATCTCTTAATGAGTTCGGGAGCTTTAAATGGAACAGTAAGTGTGGCAATCTTGTAAGTATTAGCAAGGTCTCTGCTAATCTTCAGCTCCTCAGATTGAGCAGCAGTTGCACCCTTGACATTGCAGCCCATAGCGTACAAGATCTCAGTAAGCTTTGAAGGCTTCAAGTTTAACTCATTGGCTAATGGAACAACTTCTAAAATGTAACTGTCTATGCGGAGGGCCAACGCAACAATATAAGCAAAAATCTTAAGTTCACTTCCCATATCCATCACATAACGACCATCTTTGCTCTTTGAGTTGTATGAATTGGTGAATCGCTCTAAAGCCCCATTAACGATGATATCTGGTGGAAAGCCAAGTTTTTCAGCCAAAGCTTGCTTCTTTTTGGAGCGTCGAGATTGAAAGAATCCAATAAGGAAAGAAAGGTAATAAAGTAACTTGATGTAGTTGGTCTTAGAAGAGTTGGAGGAATCCATCTCTCCACCTCGGGAAAGTCGAGACTTGATGTACTGTGATTGGTATGGAAACAAGGCGGCCTGACTCTCGATATCGGTCTCGTTGAGAATGTTTTCGACGCGAATGCGTTGCCATTCTTTTGGTGGAATGATGTTCTCGATGGGATAGATTTCTGAAGGGGTTTTGGCATCTTCGTTGAATTGAGGAATAAGTCGTTCTTTTTCCTTCGTTTCCTGCATTTCCTGTACTGTTGGAAGTGAGTTGGTAGCAGCAGAAACAGACTCTACAACCTCATCACGGATATCTGACAAAACAGCAGAATCGATCTGATTGAGCTCTCTGCTTCGTAATAATTTCTGTGCTTTACGGGTACCAAATGTATTACCCAAGGTCGTTCTCAACTCAGCATTGCTAACGTCGTTGCTTAAGCTCTTGATGGGCTTACCAGTATATTGTCGCTTAGCCTTAACGATAGGATTAATATCAAAATGTGGTGCACGATATAACTCAACTGACTTCTTCTCTGTATCGTAGAAAGCGACTAAATACTGAGGCTCGTTGGTACCTTTGGTAGCAGTAGTTGCACTTCTTCTCTGCGATTTGCTGGAAGTTGACTTGGCTGGAACAGCACTGGTACCTTCATATTCCATGACATTATCTTCTCCATGTAAAAATACCTTTTCTAATTCATTTCCGGTATTCTTTTCTCGAAAAACCTCAAACTTCAAGCTCTTGGGGACTGTTACAGATCCAAAAGATCCAATAACAACTGGGGCTTTTTTACTTTCTGAGCCTACAGTGTCCAAAGACACTGATGAGATAGAAACTGAGCTTCCAGATTCAGATTCCGTGGACTCATCTCTCTTGCGCTTCTTGCTGATCTTTTCAGAAACCATTGTTGTGATTAGCTTTAGGTGATAACTGTATGAAACGCAAATTTTTTTTTTGTCAGCGCAGCACAAGCCGTTTAAAAAAATTTGCGGCATGTGACTTGCACAGGAATTCAGCCTTGCCTAGGAACGAGAATATTATTTGTTGTTCATGAACTAGCAGGCCCTTTTCCACCCCATTGTCATTAATTGTTTGACTTTAATATCTTTGAAATAATCAATATTTGAAGGTGTTGACCATACACTACTCATAAAATGCCGCCAGCCTTGTCTCTCAACCTATATGAGGTTCTTGGAATAGAGCGTGAATCTACAGCTGAGTATGCTGAAGTATCTCTTTCGGAAATCAAACAAGGTTATCATTCGTCATTGTTGATTCATCACCCTGACAAGCAACAACAAAAGAAAGACTCAATTTCAACTGATGAATCAATAGGGAGATTAGGAGTTACAATACCTGCCATAAAAACAGCATACCAAATCTTGATAAACCCAGAAAGAAGGAAAGAGTATGACTCCAAATTAAAGCTTGGTATTGATCCAGCATCGATTGGCGTTAAGGCACCAAAGGCTGCCAATGACCAGATAGATCTTGATGATATGAATGTATTTACGGAAACTGCACCCGATGGTGTTACAGAAACTTACACATGGACCCGAAGCTGTCGATGTGGTGAAAAGGAAGGTTATATCCTAAATGAACAAGATTTGGAAGATAATGGACCTGAATCAACATCGATAACTGTTCAATGTATAGGGTGTAGTTTATGGATAGAAGTTTTATATGCAATAGAAGGATGATATTAGTTGTGGATAATATATACAGGTACACCAATTACTATATTCATTTGAATTATATGAAGCAGGACGAAACTTATAAAAAGATTTAAAAAGCGATACCAATAGAGAATAGAAATTGAATAGTTGAACAAAAAATAATATACAGTTGGTTAAATTGAGAGGGCCTCTCTTTCCTTTTCATTTTCAAGAAGAGATGAAATTATTTTTAAAACCGCATCCACATCGTTCAACAAGGAAACATGGTCACGATCTGTTGGGACCTTTGTGGTCAGTTTAAATCCTTTGCGTTCAGGCATTAATGACTTGTAATAAACAACACCATCCCCGGGTCCAAACAAAAGGTTTTCGTAACTATCTGTTCGGATTGCTTCTTTTGAAGGAACCTCAGCACCCCTTAGTGTTGGGGTAGAATAGGAATAAAGGCACCCTAAAGGAGGGTACCTGTCGGCATTTGACTCGTTGTACTCAAGTTCCACCAGAAATTTCTTGGTTCTTTTCAATGTTCTGTCCAAAAATTCCACAGCTTGGCTAAATGGAATATCAATATAGTCTGGGTATATGAAAGATCCAGAAGGCTTGATCCCATTACTTCCATTTAGTTTTTTTATATAGTCTTCACTATTAACGGCCTGTGCTTTACCACGACTCGTTTGCGGTTCTTTTGGAGATCCATATTTTGGGCGAGCGACTAATGGGCTCAGTTCCAGGTCAATCCATGTATTGACATCAAAAAAATCCAAATCATACTTGATATTGTGATCATGTATGTCGGTAAAAAAACGTCCGTTAAAAGGCAAAAAAACATAAGATGATCTCATAAGGAAGTTGACTTGTGCCGTTAAGATTTTTGAAGACATCAAAACTGAGTCTCCATTTCGTAAAGGACCAAGAATATTTCCACACTCAGAGGGTACACCCGCATATACCAGACTTCTGAATAATTCAGGTTCTTGTTGCATGGCATGATGAGCAATCAATCCACCCATAGAATGAGCAATTACAATAGGACCTCTTCGTACTGACGAATTGACAAATGGGTTTTGGTTAGAAGGTAAGCTCTTCAAAAACTCAACTAGCTTGGCACTATTGATATCACTGGATAGCCGCCAGTCATATGCAAATTCATAGACCTTAACATTTGGGTTAGAGCTCAAACGTTTTATAAGCTTTCGAGAAATATCAATTGGTCCAACGTGTGTCATCATTCCATCAGGGTATATTTTTGATTCCATTTCATACTCGTCTTCATCATTAATTCCAACAGTTAAATCAATCTTTTTCAAACTAAATCCAGCTTTAATAGGAATCCACACTCGATGGTTTGTAGCTCTATCTCGCAAAATGGAGCCTCTGTAGCCACCCATAATCACCACTTCGCCCTTAAATCCAGGGAAATCTGGTCCGGTAACCTTATTTGGTGACAAAATCTTTGGTTTTAGCGTACGTTTGATGGCTTTAATATGATTGTTTTCCATTTCTTTGACGCTGTTGTAGGCAACCTCTTCTTGCCATGATGAGATTGATATCTGTCTGTTTAAATTTTGAAAGACTTGCTCTTGTACTTGCGAAATTATTTTTCTGGAATGGTTTTCGCTTTTGGTAGAAAGTGGATTTGAAAATAGGGATGGTAGTTTTGTGAAAGGGAAATCTAGGTTTGCCAATGTGCTTCCAAACGGTAGTGAAAATGAAAAGGTTTTATGATGCTTTCCGACAATCTCTTTTTGAGGAACCGAAAAAGATGTCTGAGTCAAATGGTTCTCTGATTCGAAATTAGGGGCATCTTCGATGATTGTTTGTGGATATTGATGCTGTATATGCGAATATGTTTGCGAAGGAGAAGGCTCATTGTTCCAAGCCTCAGAGGGAATTAGGATTGGATCTGGATCTGGATCTGGATCTTCAGGGTAAACCAAGCAGTCATAGCTCCTTTGATCATCAAATTCTAAATCAGCAAAATCAAACCCAAATTGAAGTTCATCAATGCTTAGAGCCATTGGTGCATTTACCAACGGTTTTGAAAGCCCCTCAACATCCTCAATAACAACGTTTTCGGTATTCTCGCCATTTATTGGAATTCCCGGAATTTCCCTTGCAGCTGATTCAAGAGCACCACCTTCCTGGCCAGGTGTGACCTGGGGATCACCTGGTGACAAAGCACGGTCAGCCATGCCTAGTACTGAGTCATTTTCATTGGGATATATTCCAGAGACTGATGAAGGAGGGGTAATTGAAAATAGGGAATGCCTAATGGATTTGGATTTTTTATAATTACTTGAAGAGAAGCTGGAGATTCTCTTATGTAGTTTTATAAACTCTCCTATTGACTTTGTCGTTGAAGATGGGGGCGATAGAGGAGATGAAGGTGATGGAGGAGATGGAGGTAGCAAGACACCCGGATGCCTAGGATTATCGCTAGACACATCTGAATCTCCATATGGATTCGGTTTATTGGGTGTAAAAATGGTGCGAATAGACTTTGATAACGTTTCCATAATGCTGACAACAACTGGGTATTTGGTAGCAAATCTTCTTGGGATGAAGAGGTAATAAGAAGTAGAGAAGAGACGGAAAGAAGAAGAAGAAAAAAAAAAAAGGTAAGAGGATATAGAAATTTTTAAAGATAAATACACAAGATTGATACTTTTTTTAGTTCTTGCAAATTAGCCTGAACTGAGCCATGTTTCCATAGTTATTTCTACGCCTCAGTAATGATTTATCTGTTAAAGATTTTTAATTAGTAGCATAATCCCTCAAAAAAAAAAAATGTAGTCTTTCTCAAGATCTTTGGTGGAAGATTTTAGAGTTTTTTTGGTTTTTTTGGTTTTTTGGATCTTAGAAAAGAAAGATTAAATCACAGATCTTAATTACTCTGAACAAAAACTATACAACTGTTACCATGTCAAAGCTTCGTATATAATTATTCAAAACCCACGATACCTTGTTCATGTTACAGCGCTTCAGAGATTTTAAACAGGACGGCTGAGACGATGCATAAATAAGCGGCTTGCGCTGCACGTGATGTTGCTATCATGTGACTATATTACGTATATATACGATACATGTATGTATAATATGTGTATGTATGTGATTATGTAAACAAAATTTTCACTTGGACCGAATACTTGCAACGGGTAATTACAATTAATACGGTTAACAATAAACATTTTTATATTAATTTTTATATATCAAATTATTGGGTCCAAGAGTCTCTGATAAATTTTCGAGTATTCATAATCACCTGATTCATGTAGTGGGAACAATCTATAGTTATTTTGTTATTTTGTTATTTATTTTTCAACTCCCCACAGTATGGAAGTTTAAAGTTAAACCGAATACCGAAGCATGGGAAATGCTCTAGACTCGGAAGAATGCAAGCAAGTGTTGGGTAATGTTCTGAACACCTTCCAGTGTACATAGGTATCGTATTGGACCTTTTCCGATTAAAAGATAGCCATTTTCCAAATCTCAAACAATAGACCTTCTTAAAAGGGCCTCGGTAGAGCAGCCGCCTCTAACAAATTCGCTGGATCAAATTATTCAAACCTTCCAAGTCTGTCGCACGGCTGATCCGCTAGTAGTATGTGGGGTGTATCTCCCACACTGCAAGAGTCGCAACCGAGGAAGGTTAGCTACATAGAACAAATGGGGTATATACAGGCTTTTGGCATATATAAGTCTACCGTGATCCTTTATTTCTGTTAGTTTCTCTTTTATTTATATTCTTCTTTTCTATCTTCCTTCTCTTCCCCATCTTTAGTCCTATCACACCAAATCCCTATTTCGTCCTAATGATCACGCCAAACAATACATCCAACGTCGTTATCGACGGTAAGAAATACAATACTGAGACAGAGCCTCCTCTCTTGCTCAACCAAGAGCGTGAAAACATCAGCTTCCCTCTTCGTGAGGTCACCAATTACCTTAATGGTGGTGAGGAAAAGACTCAGTACTATGAAGAAGTCATGCTAAAGCTTGAGCGAGACCCAGTTTTCAACAATGACGGCATTTACGACCTTAGCCGGGATGAGCTCCGCGAGCTTTGTTATAAGCGTGTCAAGGCCCTTGTTGGTTACGCTCTTGAGGGTAAGAGTAACGCTCATGAGGTTCGCTCACATTTCGACATTGTTTCTGTAAATGACCCCAACGTTGTCACTCGTTTGGGTGTCTACACTGGTCTTTTCCTTAACTCTCTTGAGGGCTCCGGTACCCCTGCTCAGATTGAATATTGGTTAAAGAAGGGCGCTTTCCATGCAAGACGTTTCTATGGTTGTTTCGCCATGACCGAACTTGGTCACGGATCCAATGTCGCTGGTATGGAGACAGAGGCTGTTTTCGACCATGATACCGATGAATTCATTATTCACACTCCAAACTTGGCTGCTACCAAGTGGTGGATTGGTGGCGCTGCTCACTCTGCTACCCACTGCGTCTGCTTTGCTCGCTTGCTCATCAATGGAAAGGACCACGGTATGAAGTCCTTTGTTGTTCCTCTTCGTGACCCCGAATCTTTTGATCTTTTGCCAGGTATTGCTGTTGGTGACATTGGTAAGAAGATGGGTCGTGATGGTGTTGATAACGGTTGGATTCAATTTTCCAAGGTTCGCATCCCTCGTCAGTACCTTCTCATGAGATACACAAAGGTTGACAGACAAGGTAATGTCACTGAACCTCCTCTCAACCAGCTTGCTTATGGTGCTCTTGTTGCTGCCCGTGTCAATATTGGTATGGATGCTTTTTTCACTGCCCGCAGATTTATCACTATTGCTATCAGATACGCTGCCATCAGAAGACAGTTTGCATCTGTTCCTGGTCAGCCCGAAACCCAAATTATTGACTACCCTCTTCACCAACGTCGTCTTTTCCCCCGCTTGGCTCTCACTTATGCTATGAATGCTGCTGCTACTGAGCTCAGAGACATCCACCAACGCGTGAATGAAACTCTTTTGAGCGTTGACCAGACTGACAAGGTTGCTTTAAAGAAGGCAGTTGACGACATGAAGGAGGTCTTTGCCTTATCCGCTGGTATGAAGGCTTTCACCACTTGGGCTACTGCTGATATCATTGACGAGTGCCGTCAGGCTTGTGGTGGCCACGGTTACTCTGGCTACAATGGTTTTGGACAAGGTTATGCTGACTGGGCTGTCCAATGCACTTGGGATGGTGATAACAACATTTTGGTTTTGTCTGCTGGTCGTTCCTTGATCCAGGCTGCCATTGCTGCAAAGAACGGCAAGCCAGTTGGTTCCGCTTTTGAGTATCTCTCTAGATACCCACAACTCAAGAATGCTACACTCAATGGTAGAAAGATTGACTCTGTTGAAGTTCTCACTGAGGCTTGGGAAGCTGCTGCCGCCAATGCTTTGATCACTGCTTCTAACGTTTACGAGGAGCATTTGGCCAACGTTAACGGCAATATTGTTCAGGCCTATGAGCTTGCTTCTCAGCAGCGCTTTGAGTCTGCTCGTATCCACACCAGACTTTACCACGTCACTGCTTTCTTCAACCGTATCCAGAAGGCTGATGCCTCTATCAAGCCTGTTTTGACTGATCTTGCTATTCTTTTTGGTCTTTGGGCCATTGAGAAGGATGCTGCTTTGTTCTTGACTTCTGGCTTCTTCACAGCTAAGGATATTCAGTATGTCACAAGAACCATTGATGAGTACAACCTTAAGATTAGAAAGGTTGCTATTCCTTTGACCGATGCTTTCGGTCTTTCTGACTACTTTATCAACTCACCCATTGGTAACTATGATGGTGATGTCTACAAGAACTACTTCAACAAGGTTATCAGAAGAAACCCCGATTACCACGCCAAGCCTCCTTACTATGAGTCTATCATCAAGCCTTTCTTGGCTCGCCCTGAGATTCCCAACGTTGATCTCAATGGTCTTGACGAGTAAATTTAGGGTTGGATTCATGGTCCACGGATTTTTGCATTTGTATTTGTTTTGTAATTACTGTTATTGATTTGGCATTATTATTTTTGTATTTTACATGTGAGCAATCAGCCACTGAAAAAATTGAATTGTTGATTTATGTTGCGTGATGCTAAACAAAGATAGCTTGAAATGTTATCCTGGTTAAAATATTAAAATATTTTGTATTTTTAAATGTGGCTCAAGGTGGGGGGAGATTTGAAGCCTCTAGCATAAATTTCTAAATTTTCTATTATGGATAATAACAATCAAGTTACATACACATTACATACATGGTACATATGAACGTCAGATGATCTGAATGCTATCGGTTTTGGTAATGTGACTTAACTGGTTATACATACATATAGCTATATGCACAATAACGCTGATGAGACTATGAGAGCTAACTCCTCATCTCATCTAGTCTAACTTTTACGAGTACATGCTCCTCCTGGCAAGCCACCCCATTGATGATTCAAGTCACTTCATTGATAAAGTGTAATTTTCGTTTATTTTTCAAATGCAAGAATTAATTTTAAAAAAACAAGATATAAAGGTCATAACATAACAAAACAAAACATAATCTAAAAAAGGTCATCAAACGGGTCATTAAAGGATTTTTTTTTTTTTTGAGTTTGAATATTAACATTCAAAACTTAGTGAGAAAGAGTTGACTTGAGACGGTCCCAAAGACGGCCTTCACTGTCTTGTGAATCGCTAGAACGAAGAGACCAAATAGGTCGAACATTGTTCAAATGTTCCTTGCCAGTCTTCTTCTTCTTGTCACGAGAAACAAAGTTGCCACGGCCACCACGTCCAACAGCGTAAACAGAAGGTTCAACATCAAGGGCATCTTGAACTTCCTTGAGGTATTCCGATGGTGTCATTGTGTGCATTTTAGAAACTGGGATGTTGTTGCCAAAACCACCACGTCCCGCTCTGAAAGTTTGGTCGGGAGAAGTGAAATGCTGAATAGGAGCAGGAGTGCTAGGAACCCGAGCAACAGCTTGGAGCTCTGGAGATTCTGGAGTCTCCTTAGCGGAAATCTTTGGGGAACGCATGTAATTTCCGTAACCACCACGTCCAGCGTAAACCATTTTGAATTGATTGAATGTGTCTAGTGTTTGGTAAATTGATTAATTATTAAAGCCTTTTAAAAGAGCTGAGGAAGAGTATAATTTTTTAGTCGTATAACGAGGTTAGTTGTAGAATGAATGAGCTATTCAAAAAAAAAAAAAAAACTATTTAGGTGGGATTACAGATTTATATATCATTTCCATACCATGTTGGTATTTGAAGAGTAAATTGGGAATAGGAGCCGTTCTTGCTGTTACTTTTCTACGACGAGGGGCAAAAGCTCACCCAAATCCCCGCATATGTAGAGTCATTCCCTAATAAAATTTTTTTCAAAGGTGCACGAATATCACGTGAACACAAACAATTTGCAGGTAATCTCAGAGCAATTGGTACATTGGAGCGCCAGTTTCCACAGCTATGGCGTATTCATCAACATTAAACATCGTGCAAATCAACAAATATCATGTTAAATTTATAGGTGAAATTCGTCATTTTTCTTCAATGCTGATAAAAATAAAAAGAATAGAATTTAATGGACCATCGGGCATTTGCAAAATACACCACAGTGTAGCTAGCTGGGGATATTAATATTTCCAGCAAATTTGCAAGGTCATACTTTTCTTGCAATGATGTTGTGCCAATCTCAGAGCAAAACCTAACCAGTGTAGGGGTTTAAAAAGGTATTAGTCCCGACAAGCCTCAAACCTATACCCAAACCCTAACATGCTTATACTACTCCATTGTTTTGAACGGCTCATGGATGTGAGCATTCAGCAAAACTGGAAAAAAAAAATATTGTATGACCAAATACTAAAATTTACAAACTAATAACTTCATTTCAGAGTCGGGGATCTCCAGAGCATGAAATCCCGGAAGTTCGGCATGTGCTGGGTATCGTCAAAGTCAAACAAGGTATTGGTGAACAAGGTATTATGATCCAATTTACAGAGCTCATGCGGAGCTACTAGATCACATGGTATACATATGTACAAAAAAAAAAAAAAACTGAAGCGTCAAGGGTATCATCACTATTATCACGGGTAGTACAATAAAAAGGAAATCACATCATCTATGAGAAATTTATAAGGGGACGTAAAAGGTAAAATGTGAAAGTTGGCTAATAAACGATATTTAGCTCGAGAGAAAAATCAATTCAAGGGCGGGAGATCTTTGCTTTATATATTCTTTTTTATACAAGAAACAGGAGATAAGACTTGACTAGCTGTCAGCCTACTAGAGATGTTGTAGATATCAAAGCAATAGATAAGGTAAAGGCTTTAAAATTCAGCCAATAGCAAGAGCCTTTGAATTTGAAATTTGATTCTTAGGCAATGCTACATTTCTTGCCATTTCAATACATGTAACAAGATGTGAGTCACAACACTGATGAAATGGATAGACATGTATGATACATACAAACCTACAATTCCAACTGATTTGATCAATTGTTATGAAATCCAACCCCCGTAATATAACTGAAAATGAATCTTATTCAGTAATAATAACAATAAAAATAAAAATGGCAATTGATAATTTCAGTTTAACTTTCCATTGTTTATATATACATGTAATGGATAATATTTATGTCGTTAGCTGATTACAAACAATCAGAATATCTACTGCAACAACTTCTTAACCTCAGCAGTAACAGCATCACCAACTTCGGTCGTAGAGTTGGTACCCCTCAAATCACCAGTGCGAATACCCCGATCCAAAACATTTTTAACAGCCTTCTCAACCGCCTCACCTTCTTCCTTGAGATCCAACGAAAGCTTCAACATCATGGCGGCAGAGAGAATTGCAGCCAAGGGGTTAACCTTGTTCTTAGGTAAATCTGGGGCAGTACCATGGCATGGTTCGTAAAGACCAAAAGCAGTGTTCTTATCAGGAAGTGATGCCAAAGAAGCAGAAGGAAGAAGGCCCAACGAACCGGGAATGACAGATGCTTCATCAGAAAAAATATCTCCAAACATGTTCGTAGTAAGGATTACACCATTAAGTGAAGATGGCTTTTGAATGAGAATCATAGCAGCTGAATCAATCAGCTGGTGGCTAAGCGTAAGCTGAGGGAATTCTTTCTCAATGGTTTCAGTAACAGTTTTTCTCCAAAGACGTGAAGTTGCAAGAACATTGGCCTTATCCAAACTAAAGACAGGAAGGGGTGGGTTTGACTGGAGAGCCAAGAAAGCAGCCATTCGAGTAAGCCTCTTAACCTCTTCAACAGAGTAAGCCTCTGTATCCCAAGCCTTTCCAGAACCATCATCTTCTTGACGTTCACCAAAATAAATACCACCAACGAGCTCTCTGACAATAACGAAATCTGTACCCTTAACAACTTCAGCCTTTAATGGAGAGAGCTCAAGGAGGGAATCTGAAATGAAATTGCAGGGACGAAGGTTAGCATATAAATTGAGCTCTTTTCTAATCTTCAAAAGTCCCTGCTCAGGTCTGACAGAGCCTGTACCCCATTTGGGGCCACCCACTGCGCCAAGTAGGACAGCGTCAGCCTTCTTAGCAGCTTCTAATGAAGCATCAGGAAGAGGAACTCCAGTTGCATCAATAGCAGCACCTCCAATGAGATGCTCTTCAAAGTTAAACTTGATATGAGGGCGAACTTCAGAAATAGCCTTCAGAACCTTGATGGCTTCTCCAGTAACTTCAGGTCCAACGTGGTCACCACCAAGGACAACAACAGTCTTAGTCTTAGCTGACATCTTGTGTATAAGTAAGTGTATATTTGATTGCCGAAAAAGTAAATGATTTTTGTAAAAATACAAATAGAATTAGATGGATTCAGAATAATAAGCTTGAGAAAATGGGGAGAACAAAGATAACATGGGAGTAAGGCGAAATTTATACTAAAAACTTAGAAGAGAGCTGCGATATCGCACCGATGATAATCACGTGATATATGAATAATTCACAGAACACGCTGTGGGGGATTTAACCAAAAACCCATATTTTTTTTGGATCTGACCGGGTTCATAATAACTGATCTATTACTTTATTCCGTTTCCGTACTAAAACGCCAATCAGTCATCTAATCTTGACAAACCAACTCGTCACCAAATGGCACCTTAGAAATAGAAGACATGTTTATTATCCCTGCATCGACAGTAGCAACAATGACATTACTACAGCCGATTCTCAGCAAATTTGTCTGACAGCGAATATCATGTACTATTTTCCTTTCTGTGAAAAAATCCTTCAAAAAATCCTTCCTACC
This sequence comes from Magnusiomyces fungicola, assembly GCA_900654225.1. Classification (NCBI taxonomy): domain Eukaryota; kingdom Fungi; phylum Ascomycota; class Dipodascomycetes; order Dipodascales; family Dipodascaceae; genus Magnusiomyces; species Magnusiomyces fungicola. The sequence goes on from CAACAH010000001.1 coordinate 5,361,865, forward strand.
AACAAGCTCCTTATTTCGTCTTACGCAAGATGGGATGCAAGAATAACTAGAAACAGGAACAGAATGGACCAATGCGATGGTTTGGCTCAAGGTAGGAGCCTTAGAATCCAGTGTGCTTACAACTGAGAAATACCAATCTGGTCTACCTGGATTACTTTTTCTAAAGTTTTCCCTAGGCTTCCAGACACTAAAGACTGGCTTAAAAACAGAGGCTTTATTGTCCTCAGATAGAGCTGAACCTCTTGATAATTCTGAATCACCAACCTTCCTAGTAATGGGATTTTGGGGTATAAAATTAAGAGATTGGTACACCTTTTTGTAGCTTCGAGTGATATTTGTGTTACCTTGAAACGACAGACCATGGAAAGCGTGTTGCAGTAAAAAGCTCAAAATAGGAGTCTGGTCAATATACCCTATCATAAACAAATATACCGATTTTAAAAATTTAAATGACGATCTCAAAATGGGTCTAATAAAATCTGAATTAGAGTCTAAATTTCTAGACAAATGGGTACTGTTGTGGGAATTTTTGATAACTTCAGATCCATCCTCAGAAAATGCACGCCTAACAATAAATCCAGCTCTCTTGAGATATGAATAAACTTGATAGATTTCAATATCATTCGTTCTCAATGACTTATGACCTATCGTGTCGTTATTGGGTCCAAAAATAAGAGAATATAGTGTTTGCAAAGTCATTGGGTGTTGGTCTTCACCAAGCCAATGGCATTCAAGACTTCCACGCTCAACTAAATATAAAACCTCCTCAAAATTAAGCCAAATATTGCCACTACTATCCGATGTTCCCATTGTTTGGAAATGTATTCCCTTAGCTGGTGGATCCACTCTAGCTTGGTTGTGATCAGGGTACCATCTGGCAGTTAAATGTTGCTTTCCAGAATGGCCTCTAGAACTTTGCAGTGCCAAATACATTGCTTGACGACTCTCGTGCAATATCTCAGATTGAATATTAGTCCCTTCTGGCTGAAAATCTTTCTCGCCTCGTTTCAATGGCTCATTTTTATTGCTAAAAAGCTAATTAGACATGAAATCTCAAATACTAAAAGAGAATGCATACCTGTTTGGTGGTGAGATGAATCTCCAATCAGGAACTTCATCCTCATCAATGAGACTAGCCTCATTTTGCAGATCAGTCATTTCCAATTTGTATTATGACTATGGGGTTTACACATAAAGGTATTTCAAACAGTTTAGAGGTTCCTGTTCTAGTTACAATGATCGTGATATCGTGAGAGATGTACTAGAAAAACTTGCAAGAATTGAAACTCAAGTCACATGAACTAGCTCGATGTGTATGACATTACATAATTATGTAATGTAACAAACATCATATGTTAGATCACAGAACATTGTTTTTTATACTTACAGAGTCAACAAATGCTCATGAAGATCCACTCAATGCTGAGAAAAATAATTTATGTCTAGGATAACTACTTTAACTTGGAAAAAAGCGGAGCTAAAGATGTTATAAAATTTGATGGTCTGCTCTATTGCAAAGATTGGTGAAATGTCAGTACATTACATGCTGCTCATAGATAATACATAGTTCTAGTTAAAATTTGAATCGGGTAACCCGTGCGGCGTAAACGTTAAACATATCTCTCTACATACGTTGCAATCTTTCAGCCCCACCATTACCCAGATAAGTTCGAAGCTGATCTGCAATTCGGATGATTTGGTACATTTATATTAGACATTCGTCCTAATTTTTCAAGTTAATGTTTTTGTTTTGGTCAGGATTCTTTATAAGATTTTTTAATAACTACGATTTAAACCAAAATGTGACATACTGAATATACTAGATTTGGAAGTTGAACTAATATGTGCATATAAAACCCTTCAATTTGGCTTGAGCCTTTCACAATTTGTAAATTTGATATTTGAAGTATTGAATCTAAAAAGGATTTATAGAAAAAAATGACAAGAAAATAAGGATAAATGTAACAAAGTAATAAAGCCTATTTGGTGAGTGAGATAATTCAGATGCTGAACTTTTTTGGGACTTTGATTCATTCCAAATAATAGAGGTGTTTACAAAGTTGCTTGCGCACTTTTGAGCTATTATACTAGAAGCAGAATTGTATGTGGATGTTATTACATTGTTAGTGCTATTGGTATAGCTGTGGAATATGGCCATAACGTCCTTGGTGCACTGGAAACAAGAAGGTGTTGAACTACTTGGAAAAGAAATTCCAAGAGGTAGCAAATATAGATACGCATCATCTGAGGAGCTCTCAACCATACTGAAGAGAGCATCCGAGTAACAGTACGTTGCCTTTTGATGATTAGTAGAATTACCTCGTTTATTAAAGTCCAACCCTTCCTTCATTGAAAGTAAATCTTGGTCGTAAAATATGTCATCTCTCTTCTGTTCCTTTAGACTTTTTGACTGGATAACTGTGGAAGTAGCATCTGATTTGTTAGCTGTTGATGTGATTGACAGTAATGAGGAAGATGTTTGAGATGAAATACCATGCTCCCCTGATTGTGATATTGAAGAGCTACTAACAGGCGAAGAGTTATTTTGACCAACATAAGGGGTCTCATCTGAGGGGATATGAAGGCAGGTAGCTTGATAAACCTGGCTATACGCAAAAAAATCATTGTAGGCCTGAATAACCAATGGGTTTTGTAATGAATAATCTCCTGAGCAGTGCTTGGGGCTTATCAGATTCTCACCGATATCAGCCATTATCTGTGTACAATGCTCAATGTCAGCGGCACATGATACGTTGAGAACATGTTCTACCGCATCAAGCCCTTTCCGAACAATATTGACGTATGATTGGGAATTTTTAAGAAAAAAAGACATTGGGTAGCAGTTCACAAAAGAATCATTCTTTAGAAATGTTGAAAAAAACTCTGGGCATGATGATTGAGTAAAGTTTGTTCCTAAAGAAGTGTCAAAAGCTGTAGGGAGAGTTAAATCACCCAACCCGCTGTTAGCCATTTTGAAGATGAAATCCAATAATGATATTAAGCGTCAAATGTCAATTCGTCGAAAAAGAAGATATGACTTTGGAAAGTAAAACGAACAATAGTGAGTAGTGGATTTAGCAGGAAAAAAAAAGCAAGAACAAAAGCAAGAATAAAGAAAATGAGGGCCAAGAAACCAAATAAATCGAAATAAGATTACCACAGTTAAACGAAACTAGTTGCTGATCGTTTGCAATATTCTATTCATGCCTTCAAAAGATCATTACAAAATGAAAATAAAATATAAAAACTTTGGTGATTGTATCCTATATAAATACACTTGAACAGTTTTCAGTTGAGAACTGTAAAAACCAAACGAGAATTTTTAACATCAAGTGGAGAAATAAGGGGTGAAAATTGGCTCCATTCAGTCTTAAAAAAAATCAAAACAAGAAGCCTCTTTAAAAACTAAGTTTGAACGGTGTATTTAAAATCCATCGAACCTGTACACCTACATGTACATGATTCTTTTCTTTTGACAGACTTCAGCAAGTTTTGTTTTCAGTACCCTACGTAGGGGCAGAGAGCGCATAACCCAAAAAAAAGAAAAAAAATCTCAAGAACTTTAATAGCTCCTGAAATTTTATGTTATTGTTGAGCATGCTAGTACGGGGTCGAAAAGTTTTCAAAGATTTACATTATATTTCCTATATAATATTTTTAATGTGAAACATACATTCAATCACCTGTTATAGGAGTCGAGATCCATGAACTTTCAGAACAAATTGGTACTCTTATATATCTAGCTTTTATGTGGGGAGCGAAGATATCACAATCAGGAAGCTATGTGAATGATTTTTACTCAATTAACGAGAAATTAACTCAAATATTCGCCAACTCAATGACTTTTAGAGCTGGCTACCACAGCTAACTGCAATAGTAACAATAAATGATTGTACAAACAATATGCTAGTATCTAGAATTCATGATATATAAAGCAAACAAATGAATAATAAAAATTGAATAAATAATAAATAACTCTAATGTTTTGGTGAAAGTCGCTGTTGCGTTTCCAGAAGCTCAAAAAGCATTTTATGCAATTGTAAACGCTTGATTGGTTTTGCTAAAAAATCATCCATACCAGCCAGACGACACCTATCAACATTTGACCTGTCCGCGTAAGCTGAAACCGCTATTATTGCACCTGAAAACCCAAGTTCTCGCCGAATTTGTTCAGTAGCTTGAATACCATCCAAGTTTGGCATTTGAATATCCATAAAAATTACATCAAACACCTTTCGATCAATGTCAATTGTTTTTGATTTAACATCGTCAGATACATCCTTATCATTTCCAACTTTGGAACTCAAGTAGCAGTTCCTAACAGCCTGGACAGCTTCAAGACCATCTTTAGCAACATTAACATGCGTTATTCCTTCCAAACGAAGCATTTTTAGCATAACTTCTTGATTAACACGGTTATCCTCAGCAATCAATACACGAAGGTTCGAGCAGAGTTCAGGATCCAATATCTTTTTCGCAGAACCATAGTTTAAGCTAGCACTGCTGGCATTATGAGTTGATCCTGCGCGAAGAGGCGTTGATGAAGGTCCATGCGACGAGGTCAACAAGGCCGTACCATCACTTTTTGTTGCCTGAGTCAATTTAATTTCAGCTGATGGTCCAGCGTGGGAAGATGGCATGAGACCATCGTTAGCAGTTTTAGTCAAATGTCCTTTAACTTCAGTCATATTATTTCCTGAATTATTTTGGGCCGGTACTTCTGTGAAAAGTGGGTTATGATGCTCTTCTATGCCATCCTGAGAAGCTAGTTGGGTATTTGAGCCTGATATTGGCTTTAATACAGAAGTAAAATAACCATCAATATGAGAATTGGGCAATTTCTTATCATTCTCCCCAAAAAACTCCATATCAGCAGTTTCATTTTCATGTTCAGGTGAATCGAATCCATGATGCCATTCAGAGCCAGGGTATGATTCAGATTCACTAGCTGAAAGGATTCTATATTCCATAGGAACCGTAAAAGTAAAGCACGAACCGGTTCCTACCTCCGATTGTAAATCAATTGTGCCATTCATTAAAGTGGCTAAATGTCTGCATATTGATAAGCCAAGACCAGCTCCACTTCGTGTTTCTTTAGCTCCAATTTCACCTTGAACAAATGGTTCAAAAACCCTTGATTGTAGATGAGGGGCAATCCCAGCTCCGCTATCACATACTGTAAATGAAACAATTACACCATCAAAATTCATCGCATGGTCTTCCAAGGTAATAGGTATTAAAGGCTGAAGCTTGGAAACCTCATTGCCAATTTCTGAATCAGATGATGTCTTATCTGTTTGATGCAGTTGTTCAGAAACAACACAGTTCTCGCATTTCGTCGCTGAAATTATAACTTTTACAAATCCGCCAGGTGGTGTAAATTTCAAACTATTTGAAACCAAATTTATCACAACTTGAAGGATTCGATTTACATCACCATCGAGCTCATACTGAGATAGCCATTCGTCAGTCATAGAGATTGAAAAACTTATCTTAGAGGCCTTGCTGCTTTCATCAAAGATCGCATGGAGTTGCAAAATCACTTCTGACATACAAAAGCCTTTGATCTCAAGTTTCATATTATCATTGTCAACCTCGCTTTTAGAAAAGCTTAAGAGGTCTGTCAAAAGGCGCAAAAGTAATTCTCCAGATTTGAAAATTACTTTGAGAGATTCCCTGACACTTTGTGGGTCTTTTTCTTCCATTGCAACAGATGCCATTCCCAAAATACCATTTAAGGGAGTTCGAAGTTCGTGGGTAATATTGGCAATAAATAAGGACTTTGCTTCATTACCTGTCTCAGCCAAAATTTTGGCCTTTCTAATTTCTTTTTTTCTTTCCTGAACACGATCCTCAAGATGCTGATACTGTTTCCGTAGTTCGGAAGTCATTTCGTTGAACGTTTCTGTAAGTTCTGTAAGTTCATCGCGGATGTATTTTCGAGAAACGACTTCTTCTGGTAATTTGAACTCTGTGATATCTTCTTGCCACCGGCTGAACCAATCAAGATGTTTAGGTGAGGTTAAACTTTTGTTGTCAGTTAATTCAGCACTTTGATTTTGACTTTCCCTCTGCTTCCGACCAAACGGAAGGTATATAAGAATCTGTCTGAGAGGGGACCAAAATCCTCGAGAATGATGTAGGTCTCCATACGACTGCTCTGTAGCTGCCTGAAGTCTAGTTATAGGCCTCAGCACCCAACCCGAAAGCAGCAATGTCAATATACAAACGCCAGCTCCAATAGAAAAGACGGCAGTTATGGAAATATTTTGTATTGTTGTGATGGGGCCGTAGACATATTTGTGTGGTTGAAAAACAATTACACCCCATATTTGAGAAAAGGTCGAAACTGGGGCGAAGCCAGTCGATACCACTCCAAAAGTTGGAAACTGGTAACTTATCATCGCCCCAGCAGTTCCATTGATCAAAGAGAGGTATTCAGGGGAGCCTAGCATCAAAGAAAATTGATCATTGTAGCAATCCCAACAGACCAGACTTGGTGTAACATAGGTGTAGCTCGCGTTTTGAAGATCTAGTGCTGTAATCTTAGACCGAGTTATGTTGGTGTAACCATTTAATTTAATCAGTGCCATCTGACTGCCATCTTCCAGATCTGTACTCTCAACAACATCCAATAACTGAGTTGCTCTCGAAGCAATAGTAAGATACCCAATCAGTCCGCTGGGTATTGAATCTCCTTCAGGACCTTGCAAAGAAAACGAGCGTGTTATAGACAAATAAAAGCCGTCCTGGAGGAAAATGGGGCCTGATACTATACTTCCGCCATTACTGAGCGTCGCAATATCGCCAGGATCAATAGTGCCATTCAAGGGAAACAAAGACCCAGGCAGTTCGACATCTCCCGGCAATGTTTCATTATTTGTTCGGTAAATAATAGGGACGTAGTTGAAAGAATATACAGCACCCCCGACACAGTTGTCAGTGCTTTGAATCATCATTTGGAAATCGGTAGCAGAAGCGCTATCAACTGGCAAAAATGTTCTATAATAATCTGAAACAAGAGTGTAAACAATATTACGTGAACCCAACACAATAACATCCCCAAGTAAAAGAGCAAGAATTTGTGTTACTTGGGCAGCCTTGAGCTGAGCAACAACCTTTAACCGATCATACCTGAGACCAAGTACTGTTGAATGGTTGACAATAGACTATTAATAGTTAGTATTCATTCAAATCCAAAAAAAAAAACATAAATAAATCTTACAGTAGCAACAGCCAAAGCACCGAGAGCGCAGATTGCGGAAAAGCATGCTAGTAGAGAGAGCTGCCATTTTATACCAACAAAAATCGGGCCTCTTGCCTTTGAACGGCGGTTCTGAAAAAAACGAGTAATATTTGGGATCATCAGAAAACCAAATAAGTATCAGTATAACAGCGATTATGGAAAACAAGTATTCAGACAACTCATAGATGTATAAATTTAAAAGAAAGAAATATGTAGCTAGATGGTATTCTTAATTGTGGTTAGTAAAGTACGTGAGACTCCTGTCATAGGAATGGGATAGTAAATCTAATGACTAAAGAATTACATAATCACCCGCAAATGAATAATATATTACCAAATCAAATTGGATATAAGAAGTTAATATTTTTCTACCTATTTTCATCTAAATAAAAACTATTTTCACTCACCAGTTGCAGTTTTACACTAAACCAACTATTCAACAAATTTCCAGCTTTCGCACTCATAGTTAGAGTAACATCTAAATTCATTACTCAACCCATTGGCATGCATGGGGTAGAAAGTTGTCACTCGAGTACCTGGATATACCTTCTGAACAATATCTGAGACTCGTTCTCCAGTACACACGATAGTTTTAAAGTTCTGTGATTTCAAGAGAAATCTTGTTGTAATAGCGGTTTTAGTATGACACTCGTGTGATAGAAATGGGGGATCAACAACAGCAACATCAAATGTTCCTTTAAGAGACTTGTCCATCAAAATGGGCTTGTTATAATCGTAGTGAATAAAGTGTTTGGCTAAGAAATTGAATCTAGAATCAAATTCAAGAAGATAAATATTATCCAGCAACTTTTGACATCCATCTATCACCTTTTGCATTATGTCCTCAGGCGCTTGTTTCCTGATTCTATCAATTATATCAAGAATCGAAGAATACACAGAAGGTGCGGAGATGATAGCAATCCTTTTGGGCTCTTCGTGGGATTCTAGATATGCGCTTAAATTCGTGACATCAACTCCAGCTGCCTTTAAGGATTCACGAGCCAATAGGTCCGAGGTTTCTTTACTATACCAAAATTGACTAAGATTCCAATCTTCTTGAAAATCCTCAATCTTTTTCAGTTGCTTATCTTCGTTCAGGTCATCAAATTGCGATTCAGCTGCGCTGTATAACTTTTCAAATTTCTCTTGCCTTTCTTTCTCTTCGTTTTGAAATTCGGCAAGCGCAGCCAATGTAGAGGCTGATAAGCTGTGAAAGTACGTGTTAATTTCAATTATTGTGGTAGTTAATATCAAACGAATAATATGAACTTACGTTATTGCCTCATCATCATTTTCATCAAAGTTCGACATTGTAGATATACCAAAATTAGGGTGTTAAAAGCACTTACAAGGTGGGTTTTGGCTACAAATAGGGCTCGAAAAATCTTTTAACATACTGTGTTACAATAAAATCACATGATTTATTACATACAAAGCAGTATGTCTTACCAAACGAGCTATCCTAGTTTTGCATTTAAAAGAGTTGAAATTGCAAAACTGATTACGTTTTTCTGCTTTACATTATTAATAGTGTCTTGAAAATAAAAATTCAGAAGACTTTCCCGTTATTAAGAATTGAACTAGCCAATTATATCATTCAATTACTGATGCAAATTTACAAAAATCACATAAAAATCATTATTTCTGGAAGAAAACATCCTGAACTAGTTTTTAAACATTCTAAATTGTTTAACAGGCTAAAGCTGAATATGTTACTGTATATTTTGACGCATAACTATTGTCCTCCGATTCTATAGAATCTGGCAAAAATTTTGATAGCCTAATTTTGTTAAATTTAATGCCATATCTTTATGCTTTTATATCTATCAAAATTGAAAATCACATAGTTTGGAGATTTCTAACAAAATGTAAGCTTCTATATGACTTGACATTAACTGGTGATGTATATGCCTTGGATTAATATTTGATTATACCAACTAATATTAAAAAACAATTAAACTCATTTATCAACTTCAAATATATCCTATTTATATATTTTCTTTTTCTCTAATTCCATTACATATAAATATCAAAGTAGATCCTTTACAATTCACTTGTCCGGTATTATCAATAACGACACTTAAATATTCTACTTTACTTTATATTAATATGGTCAACGCCAGAGGCACTATTGTATGTACTTACCAATTGTTATTTACAATCCGACAATGACTCTAATCAGCTGTTTCGATAATTTAGGCTGCAGAATGGATATTCTGTCTTATTGCGACAATATTCCTATGCTTACGTCTTTGGGTTCGGGTATCAATTTCGAAAATTGGCATTCGACTAGAAGATATGTTCCTCATTATAGCACAGGCATTGTTCTTTATATGGATCACCTTAGATGCAGTTACAATATCAAAAGGTTTCATGGATGGAGACGCTTCGTATTATGACGAAAATATTACCGAGCATATCAAAGGCGGCGATGAAGAAAAAATAAAGGTATTAAAAATAGTATACTCATCTTCAATCCCATATTATCTCTGCATTTGGTGTATAAAATTCGGATTGATGGGGTTTTACTATCGCCTTGTTCCTAAAGACACCAAATTGAGATTCTGGCTACATTCTGTTTCTGTTTTTATGTGTATAACTTTGGTGGTGATAATATTCATAAACTTACTTCTCTGCCGCCCTGTTAATCTGAACTGGAGTCTTGACATGGAAAAAAAATGCTACTCTTCGACATCTCCAACACCGTTTATCATATCAACAGCAGCAAACATTATAACAGACATTTTGGTGTTTGCTATTCCATTTTTTCTTATTCCAACATTATCAACAGTATCCAAAAAACAACGAATTGGTCTGATTGCCACATTTTCACTGGGTTTTATCACAATCATGGTCTGTCTAGTACGTATTATTGTCATTGGTATATCAGCCACTATTGCTGTTTCAGCTGTCTTATCAGCTGTTGAATGTGGAACGGCAATGATCGTGGCTTGCTTGCCAGCACTAAGAGTTCTGTTACAGAAAAAAACCAAAAATGTTCTCAGGAAGTTTAAAAGTAATGTAACAATGGAAGATGAGGAATTCGGTACAATCGATCAAAGCTCGGGAATCAACAATCTTCCAGAAAAAAAACAGGGGAATATAGTAAGCTATTCCAGAAATAATGTCTCTGATATTGGCTATACCCATCAAAGGTTTGACAAACTATCAAGCGAAAAAAATGAAAACCCATTCTCAAACAGCATGTACCCCCTCACGTATTACCCTCAAGATGAAAATGCAGGACCTTTGAACAAGCCACTGAGTTGTAAAGACAACGAAGTTCTCTTCCCACATCAGGGAGATTTACGATCAGACTCTCTAAACCAAACGTCGCCCAAGTATATGACCAAGAAGCAAACACGTTATGGGGGGAAACAGGAATCAGTCGAATTGAGAGATTATCCAAAATCTCAGTCACCAGCTTGGATCATCAAAACGGAATACAATAGAGCCAATGAACCAAGGTATGTTCACAACCAGACACATTCCCAGTACACATATAATGATAACAATAGGGCGTACAGTGAATTTGACGACGAAATGGATATTGAAGATGAAGATGATGACGAGCTGGATTCAGCCGAGATGGATCTTTCCATGATGCCACAGGGATCTGTAGCTCACAACTACCACCACCAGCAAAGTCAAATGAGGTATAATAATCACGCTTATAATTGAATTCCGTAGAGAATATGTTTAAAGCATAATGACTTAAAATGGTATCAACTTGTAAAATCTTTATATACGTTGATGTGATCTTTATTCCGATGAATGTTTATAAAATGAAATTCAAGGTTGTAAACAGACAATTTGCGTCACATGATGTAAGAGCATTCGCGTAACTTTCCTTAGCTTTTTTTGTATCTTACTGCCAATCTACCTAAATAACCACATTTATTTTAATTACACGGAGCTCTTGTTCTTGCAATAATCCAACTAGTTTTCTTTGCTCTATATTATACAGAGTTCTTACCATTTTATCAGTAACAACTTCTTTACAATGCAACAATCAGTTTCGGCGGATATATTTAAAGATTCTCAGGAATGCATACTACAACTAAAGTCAGATTGTTTATCGCTATTAGATCATATCGAAGCGGCAAATCGCGATTCATCGGATATAAATCAAGATAGCACTGCGGTTGAATCAGATAATAGAGATGAAGCTGAACTTCGAAAGAAAGTATATATTAAAACAGTACAACTACGTGAATTAAACTGGGAAGCCCAAAAAACGACCAATAGAGCTAAGGACAAGACATCTCAGGAAAAGAACGAGGTAGATCAAATTCAGCTTGACATTCAAAATATATATTACCAACACAAGCATTTAAAAAGTGAAATTGAGAGGTGTAAAGATTTCCAGTCAAAACATGAGAGTTTAGATTTGGTTCCAGTGGAAGAGTTCTTTGATCATAATCCAAGTTTACGTGATATTGAAGACGCTCACCTTTTGATGTTGGCACGATTGAAGGACGAAGAACGAAGAAGACTTGAGTTTTTTGCTACTAAGGCAAGCCTTCTAGAGAAGAAAAACACTTTGGCGGCTGAAAATAAAAAATGGAAGGAAGATTTGGAAAAGTTGGATAGTACTCTAAGAAACTTTATCGACGGAACAGATCCAATATTAAAGTTACTTCAAAAATATTGATTCCAATAGGTTATTTATACAAGTTCTAATATATACAAATTTTATCTTTAGTAAAAGTAAAATTAAGCAGACTCGGTTAAATCAGATTCAGTAGAGGGATCCAATTGCTTTCGCCTTTCTTCCATTGTAAGGTACAAGACCTTGCTAGAAGCCTCCAAAGTCTGGACCAAGCCAGCACCACCAAGAATGCTGAGGACACCAACAAGTTGAGATCGGACCTCTGGAAGAGTAGGGAGGGCCTTAAAAACGTTAACATCTTGAACAGAGAGTAAGTTTTGATCAACCAAAGCACCCAATAAGACTAGATTTCCTTTACTCTTGTCTAATGATTTGACAACATCATCTACCGCTTTAGGATTCAACTCAGGGAATGTAATAATGCCGGTAGGCCCGCTTAGTAAAGGGAAAAGAGGGTGTTCAGCTTTCTTGTAAATTTCTGCAGCCTCCTTACTAGCAGGATCCTGGTGCTCTAATCCACGAAGTGCAACTTTGAGCAAACTAGCTCTAGATATGGTCAGTTCACCTCCAGCATTTTTGATCTGCATTCTCAAATTGAGGTCATCAGATTTCAAAAGATTGTTATGATGAACTACCAAAATAACTGGGGAATTACGCAATAAACGAGAGTAAACATCTATGAGGTAGGTTTTTCGTGAGTTTAAAGGCTTAACGGTGTTGCGGGATGTGGCTTCTAAAAGAGTGTTGGCGACTTTGGAAGTGGAAAAGCAGCGGACTTGTGGCTGGATGGAGGGTGTTTGATATCGAAGATTTAGGAATACTTTGCTCGAAAGAATTCGAGCTGAAGAAAGTCTCGACGTGTTGCGCACTAACATCTCGGTTTAATTGTTGTTGATTTAAAGAGTATTATTCTGTGTTAAAACTCAGAGACTATATAGGTGGTAACAAATTTTTCAGCGGTGTGAAAATATTACATAATCACCAATGATTGGACGCTTTTATCTATAATCTTACGAGTTACTCCAGATGTGAACAAGATGTTTTTCATCATTACACTTAGCAATAATAATACATTTTAATTTAAAATGCTCAGAACAGGAATAATCAGGAATTGTTCTACAAGACCTGTTATTTGTCGATTTTACTCCAGTATTTCTGAGAAGCCGGATAGATCGCACTTATATGCGGATACACTTTGTCTTCCTAAGACTGATTTCCCCAACAGATCAGGCAATTCGGATCAGATACAAGCACTCACTAAAAGAGTGAGTGATGATATTTATGATTGGCAAGTAAGTCAGATTATGCTTTTATCTCATGACGCAACACTGACTGGATTCAATAGATTACCTCAAAACTTTTGACGGAAACATCAGTCTTTCATGATGGACCTCCGTACGCAAACGCCAGTCTACATCTTGGGCATGCCGTGAATAAAATTCTAAAGGATGTGATAAATCGGTACAACTTATTAAAAGGAAAAAAGGTTTACTATCGTCCAGGGTGGGACTGCCATGGCCTACCCATAGAGTTAAAAGCTCTTCAAACGCTGTCTACAAAGGCCAAGAAAGATGTATCTACAGTATTAGCCCCTTCAGAGATAAGAGCGATTGCGAGAAAGCATGCACTTGAAGCAATTGATGATCAGATGAAGTCTTTTAGGAAATTTGCAGTAATGGGTGACTGGGAGAATAGATACAGGACACTTGATCCTGACTATGAGTTTCGACAGCTTGAGGTATTCAAAGAGATGATGCACAAGGGGCTTATTTCTCGAAAAAATAAACCTGTTTATTGGGGTACCGAGACCCGTACTGCACTTGCTGAGGCAGAACTTGAGTACAATGAAAAGCACAAAAGTACGGCAGTTAGTGTTAAATTCCCCATATCAACAATAGGAGATGGTTTATTAAAAGCTATTGGAAATAAAATTGATCTTAGTGAGGGACTAAACGCTTTAATCTGGACAACAACTCCTTGGACTTTGGTTTCCAATAAGGCTATAGCAGTTCATCCTGATATGGAATATGTAATTGTTCAGCATGAAGTACATGGGTTCTTGGTTGTAGGTGAGCCTCTTAGAGAATCCCTTGGAGAAGGGTTTAACAAAATTAATTCTATTTCTTTCAAGGGCGTCGACCTCTTAGACTCAAAGTACAGTAGTACGCTTATTCCATCTAACAAATCAATGCCCTTTTTACCAGCATCATATGTAACATCGACAATTGGAACTGGTCTTGTTCACACTGCACCTGGCCACGGGTTTGATGATTACTTGTTGTGCACTGATTACAATATCGAAACCTATTCACCAGTTGATGATGAGGGCAAATATACGTCGATTCTCCCATCTGAACTTAGTCACCTGGAAGGGCTGTTTGTTTTAAATCAGGGCCAAAAAGAAGTAATAAAGATTCTTGAAGAGAAAAAGGCAGTTGTTTCGGTTAATCGTCACTATCTACATAAATACCCATATGACTGGAGATCGAAAAAACCAATTATAGTCCGCTCAACTCCACAATGGTTTGCCGATATTGACTCCATTAAAGATGATTCCATAAGATCGCTTAATGATGTTGTATTTTATCCTCCATCAGGTAAAAACCGTCTAGAATCCTTTGTTTTCTCCCGCTCAGAGTGGTGTATTTCTCGGCAAAGAGTTTGGGGTGTTCCAATTCCTGCAATATATGAGAAAGCCACGCAAGAACCTATTATGGATTTGTCATCAGTAAATTATATTATATCCAAAATTAAGGAGTTTGGCACTGATTCGTGGTTTGAACCAGAGGAAGACATTCAAAAGTGGCTTCCTGATACCCCAGAGTATGCTGGAAAGGGTAAATTGTATGTTAAAGGAAAGGATACCATGGATGTGTGGTTTGATAGTGGTACCAGTTGGACTATGTTGGAGCCTACTAAAGACAAAAATTATCTTGCTGATTTTTACTTGGAGGGATCTGACCAACACAGAGGTTGGTTCCAATCCTCATTACTCACAAAAATTGCGGTTTCTGAGTCTGATAAAATAAATGCACCATTTAAACATGTTATTACTCATGGGTTTACTCTTGACGAGAAGGGGCAAAAAATGTCCAAATCTTTAGGAAATACCATTGTTCCTGATTCAATCATCAATGGACAGAAAGGAAAATGGCCTCCTCTTGGTGTTGATGGTCTTCGTCTCTGGGTTGCTTCTTCAGACTATACGAAGGATATTACAGTTGGGCCGACTGTCTTAAAAAATGTTGCAGAGTCTTTAAAAAAGTTGAGATTTACCTTTAAGTTTCTAATTGGAAGTTTGGGTGACTATAAAAGTGATAATACTATTTCTTTGGATAGTCTTAACCCCATAGATAAAATGGCTCTACACCAACTGAAAGTAATGAATGATCGAGTTAAGGAGCATTACGAGACTTTTGCCTTCAACAGGGTAATACAAACAATTAACCATCACACAAACACCAGTCTGTCTGCTTTTTATTTTGATATAATAAAAGACAGGTTGTACACTTCTCCCCGCAACAGCAATGAGAGAAAATCAGCTCAGTTTGTACTCTCTGAGATATTGAAAACATATTTATCTGTTCTTTCTCCTTTATCGCCACTTTTGACACAGCAAGCCTGGGATTATAGTCCTCGTTTTATTCGTGGAAGTCTAAGTAGTCCCTTTCAAAGAGGCTGGGTCAATCTTCCTGAAATTTATAAAAACCCTGTTTATGAGACTGAAATTAATTTAATGGAAGAGATCATGTCTGTTGTAAAGCAGGCTATGGAGGCTGGGCGCGTTGCTAAGTATGAACTGAACTATCTTTTTGCTTTTTAACTTTTATATTAACATTTTTTTTCTTCCCTTTTGTTTAGAGATATTACGAGTTCGCTTGTATGTGATATTAACATTACGGTTGCTGAACAAAACAGCACAGCTGGACAAATTATTCGAAAATATGGTAAGAATATGATATTTTTGTATTTTTGTATTTTCTTTCAATACTAACAGCGATATTAGAGAAACATCTACCTGAATTTTTTGTTTGTTCCCATGTTGACGTTATCTCTGGTACTCAAAAGAGAGACTATGCCTGGAGTTACAGCAGCTCTGGAGATGTTGACGGAACTAAAATTACAGTGGAGGCCGTTCCTGCAAAACATCACAAGTGTCCACGCTGTTGGAAATTTACTGCAGAGCAAGAGGACACCTTGTGCCATAGATGCGAAGATGCAGTATCACAACTGTAACGTCTGTACATATATTTGTAAATAGAATGTGTATTAAATACTATTAAATACTATAGATCAGTAAATGAATTGATAGTTTTTATCCTCTTAGATTTACGCTCTTTAATAAGATCTTTCCAGTCAGTCTGCTCTTCAACATCATTATCTGATTCATCCCTCTCACGTATGTTTCGGAGCTTGGCCTCATGTCTAAGCTTCTTTTTCTCTTCTCGATTTTCTGCCTTTTCCCTTTGTTCTAACCATAAAGGCTTGCTCTTTTTTTGGTGAACATGTTTATTTTCCTCAGCTTGTTCTAACTTTTCTTTTCTTTCTCTTTCTTTTTTCTCATTTAGGTATTTGTAGTTCTTCATATCGACAATTTCACCAAGCCATCCACCATCTGGTACGGTTACGGATTGCAACTCTGGCATTCCAGGAACTCGAATTAATCCATATGCTTTTGCTATCTCAACAAAAGGAAAACTTTGAAATCTGAAAATAGAGGTGGCAGTGTGCTTAGAATAAAACTTCACATGAGATACATAGCCACCAACACCCAGATCAAATCGCGCTCGATCTTCCAGCATCCAGTTCCGAATCCTACTATACATGTCATCAATATCTAAATGTGAATTAACTGGATATCTTACCATATCAACCATTTTCACATTTAAAAAGTCCACATAGCCTTCTTCTCTACCTTCACTAAGAAATACTACTGCATTGCCCTTCTTTCCAGCGCGCCCAGCTCTTCCAGCACGGTGCAAAAACACATTATGATCTGATGGTGGATCAAATTGAATAACTAAATCAACCTCAGGTATATCCAAACCACGAGCAGCCACATCTGTTGTTAGTAGAATTGATTTACCATCCTTTGAAAATTTGTCTAGTGCCTTTTTACGGGCTTGCATCACAAGTTTTCCATGCAATGAATGGATATCAAACTCTAAACCAAGCTCTTTTTTCAGAAATAAGAACAAATGATAAAAATAGTTCACCGTGTTGCAAGTTGAAAAATATATGATGGCTTTCTTGAAATCCTCATTCTTCAGCATATCAACAAGTAAAGGGAGTTTTTCAATTGGTTTGGTGACCGCATACGAGATTCCAAGAGAAAGTGGTGTTCTTCGCTCATTCTTCGATTTTACCAAGATTTTAAAGGGATTTCGAAGACCAATTTGTGCAATTTCGTTTACAGATTCACTCATTGTTGCAGAAAATAGCCCTGCTCGCTTTTGCTGAGGTAGCATACCAATGATTGTCTTTACTGATATATCAAAACCAAGATCCAGCAACCTATCCGCTTCATCTAAAACCATGTTATCGACTTGTGAAAGTTTTGTTTGAGAAGAATTCAGTAATTCCAGTAATCTTCCAGGCGTACCTATTAAGATATTGGGAACCCGAGAAAGGAATGTCTGCAGATCAGTATGTGATGTCTTTTCACCACCTACAACAAGCTGTGCTCGAATTTTCCTGTGTTTCTTGCTCTTCCCATCATTTGGACACCATTTGAGTAAAGTCGACAAGACTTGAAATATTTGTTGTGCAAGTTCTCTAGTTGGCGAGATGATTACAGAGTGTGTCTGTCCAGGTTTCAAAGTGTCTTCGATAGCAATAATTCTCTCTATTATTGGAATTAAAAATGCAAGGGTTTTACCTGAACCAGTGACAGCCTCAACCACTACGTCTTTGTTCTGTCGAAATAATGGAATTACTGATGCCTGTACTGGTGTCATTTTACTAAAGCCTTGGGATTCAATAGCCTCTAACCTATCAATAATGTTTTGTGTAAGCAGAGTGAAATCAATTAGACAAAAGAGAAAATTAAACAATATTTGGACAAATTACTTACACCCATGGTGTTAGAGGAGGATCCAAACTGCTCCATGATCGTGAAGACATTCTAAATGTCGTATGAAGTTTAACTGCTCGACAGATCAATAAAATTTTCTGAGTATAAAAACTAGTTTAGTGATGCATCACGTGTAAATCCCGTGGCTTCTTCTGACTAAGTCATCATATGAATAAATCACCTGTCCTCTTTTCATGGCGGTGAAATATGGAAGTGATAATAATAGGAATCATTACTAGTCAAAGATGAGATTACTCAATCTGTTGATTATCTGTTGATTATAAGCCTTGACATTTTGGATTACTGGCTTGGTATGTGGCAAAAATTAAAAAGACAGAGGCTTTGATGTAATATAATTAAAAAGCGGTGTTAGGGGCACCGCTTGGATTTTAAAGGTGGATGACCTAAGAACTCGGAATATTGAACACTGCTTCAGAACTACCCACACAATATTATGGTGTCTGAACGCAATGTTAACACCTCACCAGAACTCTTCTTCAGCAGATTTAGCAACCCTTGAATAAACACATTCAACCATGTTTCGAGATCGTACAAACTTATTTATTTCATATCGACAATCATATGCGCACCATCCACAGTTTTCAACAGGTGTTTCAGGGTCAGGCTTTGAGCTGCCCGACGAACAACAGTTTCTGATGTCAAAGGGTGATAACGATGAGTTGGACGATGGCCCTGATTCCTTAATAATAGAAATGGACGTTCTCCCACCAGCCTGGATAGATGTTTCTGAAGAGCTCGATAATCTTCTTGAAGAAATTGATGCAAAGATTGCTAAGCTAGGATCTCTACACAAGAAGAATGCATTACCTGGTTTTGATGACCGGGCTGATGAAGAAAAGCAGATTGAGCAACTGACATTTGAATTAACTACTGAGCAACACAAGTGTCAGTCTCTGATCAAAAAGTTTGAACTTATGACCACTAATACTACCTTGACGTCAGCTGAAGCGAAGATGGCCCAAAACATGAAAATTAGCATGGCTACGAAAGTCCAAGCAACTTCAACAAGCTTCAGAAAGATGCAATCGAACTACCTAAGAAGTCTTCGAAACGAGGCATTTGCCGAGAATCCTGGTACGGGAAATAGTACTAATTATATGGATGAATCCGATGATAACATGGACATGTTGGTAAATGAACAAGCTTTTGCACAAGAGGATCATATACACCAAAGAGAACGCGAAATTACAAAGATTTCACAAGGAATTATTGAAGTCTCAACAATCTTTAAAGATCTTCAAACCATGGTTATTGATCAAGGAACCATATTGGATAGAATAGACTATAATATTGAAACAACGCACACAAATGTAAAAGCTGCCGATAAAGAGCTAGTAACCGCCACACACTATCAAAAACGAACACAGAAATGTAAAGTAATATTGCTTCTTACATTGATTGTGCTTGGATTGTTCATTGTGCTTCTTATCAAGCCCAAACATCATTCAACTACGGTGTCGGCACCTGCCCCGGCTCCACCTCCACCTCCACCCCCAACTCCATCTTCAACTTCACAAGAGCCATCGACAACTTTTGACAGCTATACTCCAAGATCTTAAATCTCAGACACAATGTTATACGCTTTATCACGATATTTCTTGAGAATTATATTTATCAATGCATCTCTATCTATAATTTATAAATCTAAGCACTTCCAAAAGTGTGTTCTAAATGCTTTAATGCCAAGTCAACGTCGTCGCCATGTCGAACCTGAATTACAAGTTCTGAAAGAAGTTTTCCAACAATCGAAGATGTTTCTCCTTTTTGATTATTAGGATAGCTTGAAGGCATATTGCTGACATCTGGAAGGGTTCCATAAGCAGAAATGTGACTATATACCCTCACCACATCGGCATCAGACCAATACGTAGCTTCTCTATTATTTAAGAGCCAATGTGTTACATGATGCAAAGTAGAAGATAAGGGAAGAAGCTCATGGGAAATAACATTGGTCAAAACATTTAGCGAAAATCCATGACTAGAACTGGAAACCGTTGAAGCATGGAGTAGGGCATCTAAAATTGCTAACCCACTCTCAGGTGAGTTTGCTGTTTTAAATGCAGCCAAAAGAGACATTGCAATGTCTTGGAAATAAGGGTTTTCCAAGTAGCCGTCATTGATCATAAGTGGAGAAATGGCAGTGTCCCATTCATGAAGTAATAAATCAACGCGACGGCATCGTCCAAGGGCAGAAATGTATCGAAGATATATCTTCGAATCCTGAATAATATCAAGATGGTTTCTTAGATGAAAAAGAATTATTTCGTCTCGGGCTGAATCTGCAATTATGGCATCGTTTACAACCCATAAAAAGGGTGATGCGAGTTTTTCTTTGTTTTGACCTTTTTGGGCAAGCGGAAAAGAATCAAAAACTTGAGTAAGAGTGTCTTTGGGTATTGAAGGAAAATCCGGGTTCTTCAATCTTAAACTGAGAGCTTTAAACATACCACTTGAATTTCCTAACCGGGCAGATATGACTAGGCATTTATCCAAAGCTTCAACTGTTATTCCAGCGCTAGAGCGACCAAACCTATTCAGCATGCCAAACATAGTAGCCATTGCCTTTGTATAGATATCTTTAGTACGAACTATGGGCTCTGATGCACTAATCTTGACCTCACGCTTATTGTTAATAACACTATTGTTAGGCTGAGTACTTTCACTTTCCAATTCTGCCCAGTACCCAAAAGGTAAAGAACATCTTACTGCTGCTTGAATTATCTTTGGCTGGCATTGAGACAAAATATCATCTCTGTGTCTAGACTCCTCGATTGCATTCAAAAGACTGTGAAATTCTTCAAGATAGCTTGTATGCTCAAGTAAAAACTCGATAAGTGATGGCGTAATGTTTCTAGCAACTAGCCAGCTTTTGTATTTGATAATAGCTTCTTTGACAGATTGGTTGTACTCCAGTCTATCGAGTTGTGATATTCTCTGGTTGACTAATAAAAACCGGCTCAGGCTGGCAAAAAATGCATCGATTGACTCGACTGATATGGGAACTTTCTGTTCCATATATTCCATCAACAATTCATCAGCCTTTTTAAGGGATCCAGACTTTGCGACTATTCGTAGATAAATATCTTTGTATTTAGAGTTCAATAAAAGCCCTTCCAATTTGGTTAAATGATCTGATCCTAAAGATTCACATACATCGCCATCTTCCACAACATATGTTGTTTCGGGAAAGACCTTTAACGCCCGTGTTAAGAGAAGGGTAATTAACTTGTCTAGCTGATCTGGCGAGATTTTCGATGAAATTTGAGTCATTGCTTGTGATATAGCAGGAAATGAGTACTGATTACAGTTTTCGATCATTACTTCCACAAAGTCGGTCAAATTTTCTGAACTAAACGTAGACTCTGTGTGGATTTTGATAAAATTGATAATATCTTGACTATCCGAGTATCTGGTTGGTGATGAAACAAACATACGAATCTTGTCGTGGTTAATATTAGCATTATCTTTGAAACGATTTGAAGTAACATTTTTTGTCAAAATAAGCTTGGATAAATCTAGTTCTCGGCTCGATTTCGAAGTTGCATTATTTAAAAGTTTCTGGTGTTCTCTCTTTTGTCTCATTGAGGTCATATCCTTTTGAAATGAGGCTAGAGATTCGCGGTTAAACACGAGTGATCGAAGGATTGTAAACTCATCTTGCTGTGAAAAAATGTCGGCGGGATCAGAGGTGTTCTTTAGCTGTTGATTAAACCCACGTTCGCTGTATGAAATCTGAGAGTCGGATGTTCGTTGAGAGACTGAGTATGGCCGACGTGCTGATGATTTGA
The DNA here is from genome assembly GCA_900654225.1 of Magnusiomyces fungicola. Taxonomy (NCBI): domain Eukaryota; kingdom Fungi; phylum Ascomycota; class Dipodascomycetes; order Dipodascales; family Dipodascaceae; genus Magnusiomyces; species Magnusiomyces fungicola. The sequence continues at coordinate 5,383,605 of CAACAH010000001.1, forward strand.
AGTGTTGATATCCGCCTATGAATGATGAGTAATTAACTGAGCTGAATTCATCACACTTGGAAATAGATACACCGAACCTTGATGTCCGCTTGGTGATGCGAAATCCAGCCTGTTTCATTAAGTGCAGTGTTAATTAAAGAATAGTTAAAAATGCACTGGCGTGTAAGAAGAAAAAAGTGCACATAGTAAAATTTTTGTGTGTGTTTGGGATCAATGCTCTCAAATTTCAATTGGGTGAGCCCCTGCCCATGCGCGTAAATTTAGGCACAAGCTTGGTGGTTACATAAGGAAAGTTAAAGCTCCGTGTCTGACCGCACGACATTACCATTATCGAGTAAAAGAATTGGCAAATATGGTCAAAAAGCGGGAGGTGTTTAGAAGGAATAACAGTGATAGCAGTGGTATATTATATTGGATCTATAATAATGAATACTGTTGAATACTGTCGAATCCTGTTCTTATATTAGGGTAACTAATATACCATCCTATATGACTTGGAAAGAGAGGAAACTGCTCGCGCCTATATAAACGTTGGTTGTGGATAACCAATCACGTGCAAAGAACCAATAATGTGCATCTGTATGTATGTACAACGAGGCTAAGTCGGCGGTAAAACTGGAGAGGTTAGGCCTTGATTTTAATCACCCACAAGCCGTGTTTCTATGTGTTGTTTATATTATTGAGGTGTACTCTCCAAGATCCAATATTAGAACCGACAAACACGTTTTGATTTGGGTTGTTTAGTGTTTAAACCTTTTTTTAAATGCATACCAAATATAACAAAAAAAATATAACAAACATATAAGAATCATTAACAAAATAAAGTAGCGACATAAATGAAAACTAGTTGATCAAAATATAAAAATAAAATATAAAAAAAAGAGATTTAGACATTAATTCATTTTTGAGATTCCATATGGTCCAGAATCCCCTAGATCCTTCAAGGATGATGCTGCTGGAACACCACCTCTCACTCTAGGGCCTTTATTCCCCCTGAATTTTCCAGCAACTGAAAAATCAGGATTCGACTGTAGTAGCAAATCATGGCGCTGAGAAGCTGCTCGTTGCTGCAACTCTAGCTGAGAACCAAAGGTTTGATAACGACCCACGTCACGACTTGAGTGATTGTCAGGAGATGATCCGGCACGCTGGCCTTGATAGCTGTTCAAAGGAACTTGCTCAAAATTTTGTTGAGAAAAGCTATCTCTAGATCGAGAGGAAGGTGCATTTTCCCTATACTCTGGCTCCTGTACTTCACTAATAGTTGGTTGTCTGTTGAAGTTGGTCAATACCTCATCATTAGTCCGGCTAGATTCAGCATAGTTCAGATTTCGTTGCTGCATAGATTGCTGAGGATGAAATTGCTGTACAGGCTGTGCTTGAGAATGGCTTGGTGGGTGGGGATTACCATAGGTAGCCGTTGGTGGCTGTGGCTGTGGTTGTGGATGAGTATAAGAGTTATTAGAATTAGTGTTAGATGTATGAGGAATATACTCTTGCTGAGGAGGGGAATTAACATATGTTCCGGCAGGTATAATTGCTGAGATCAAACTTGGAGGCCGGTTCGCTTCATTGTAAACACCTGAAGGGAATGTAGACTCGTTATTATCAGCAGATTGCATGTTATGCGCTTCAGAGGAGTATGGATGAGGATACTCCATATACTGATTTTGAGGACGATCTGTATAAGCAGCATACTCCGGTTGTGAGTACTCACTCTGTTGAGCTTGAGGTTCTCTATTACTGTTCATGTGATAACGTGTGGGGTCGCCTTGAGACTGATAATTGTCATTTCGGTGATCCTGCAAAGGAGACGGTGTTCGATGTTGATCATATAGATCTTGATAAACGCGTATAGGTTCACTATTAAAACCAGGCTCAACAGGCTGGTTTTGAAAATTACTCGTGAGAGGGACATCATCTTCTGTTCCAGCAGAATAGTTTGAGACGTTACTTTCATACTTGACTTCGTTAAACTGTAGAGGTGGGGGATTTAGAGACTTGTATCCTTCGACTGAATTAGAAAAAATCAAATCACCCGTACTTGCTGTAGGTTTGTAAGAAACACCTCCAGAAAACGCGCTATTGTACTGCCCCAGTGAATGTAGTTCTGCATTGTCCAAATTATGACGCTCCATTGCCTTTCGTGAAGACGTGGTGCGACGTAGGACACATAAAAATACGCCAAATATAGCGATCAGAACGGTAGAAGCAAGTACAATCCACCCACCCCAATCCAAATGAGGAACAAAAAGTAAGATATCGACCAAGAAAGCGAGTAACGACAGCAAGAAACAAGGTAATGAGAATATGAGAATCCAAAGAAGATAGCTAGAAGATGAGCCTGCGCGTGGGAAATGTGCCATTAAAGTAAAGAACAAGAGAATCAAGGTCAGCCCAGCAGCAACAACATGAACGATCAATAGCGACGCGAGGGTATGTCTGGCATTTGAGGGAAGCGAAAAGCCATCAACAGATGTAACATCTCCATATCCGATTTGGACAGCAGAACAGGTATTAGTTTTCGTGTCACAATATCCAAAGACACCAAATTGTATGCTACCATAAGTACATAGAGTGATTGATTTTGTAACAGGAACTGAAAGAACAGCAAGAAGTTGAAGGGCGAAAGCTATAGCTAGTATTACCGAAAGAGCTGTTATGGGCCATACGCGACTACCCATTGTTGAAATGTGTTGAAGATGTATAAAATTTGAGGTGGAGTAGGAGGAAGAAAAGGTTATTAAATATGTTAGGAAAGAAAACAAACCAAGGCGATAAGCTGGTTGTGTTATGAAAAGGCAAACCTAAATATCCAAATCTCCCCCCTCTATACGCGTCGAAGACGCTTGACTGCCTTTTTTTGTCCAGCCTCTTTATTTATTTTCCTCCACTTTTTCAACCATGTGTAAACAACAGCAACTATTTTTATCTGATCTTCCTCCTGAAATCCTGTATGGTATTTTTTCATATGTATCTATTTCATTTAGTGATTTAATTTGCCTTTCTTCAGCCTGCAAAAGGCTTCGTCTAATAGTAAGTTACAGATAACATAACACATCAAATATGTTTAATGCCATTTATGGAATTAATCACATCATTTTCTTACTAACCATTATTTTTCAACAATATTAAGGCCAAATTTTTAGTTTTTAAACGTTTACAAATAAAATGGAATACTATCGATTCTTTCTTGGATCAAACCAAGACGAACTTGATTGAAATTGCATCTTTTGTCAATGAAATACATCTATGCGACGCTAGTCTATGGGGTGAATGGCACAAAAATGAGGCCTTGGGTGATTTGATTCTAGTTTGCACCAAGGCTCATAGCCTTCACCTCAGTAGTTCAGGTTCGTCTAGCTGGCTTAAATATGTTGTGTCCTCTACAAACTCCAACATTGCAAAACTCACTGTTCGGGCTAAACCTTCGCAGACACTTCCTACCTTTAATATTCATGACACCATGTCGTTCCCAAAGGTAGAGACATTAACTATTGAAGGGTTCAATGTCTTTAATTCAGACTATTCGATAAGTGTTTCAAGATTCTCTCTCCAGAACTGCTACTGGGAATACCCTTATGAAATCCAAGATATTTGCCAAAATATAACAGAACTAAGCATTGTATTGACCCCCTCGTTTAGTTATCTTTCTAATTTTGAACGTATACGGTCCCTAGCACAGTCACCTCCTTCAACACTAACGTTTTTGAAGCTACATTTTCTAAGTGACCCTTTTAAGCCAATATCATGGGTGCCTTTGGCGAGCTCCAAAGCTTGTAAACGCTTAAAACATGTTGATTTGAAAGGGTTTGACTTGCTTCCATTGTCTTTTTTCCAAAGCCTTCCATCATCCGTTGAGAAGGTGGACTTTCATTATAAAGATGCTAGTGAATTGTTTATCGAAAGAATAAAACGGATACCCAAAATAAAACTGTCAATTATATCAAATGAAACAATACATATTACATTATAGTACAATCAGACATTCCAAATCCATACAGGACTTTTTCAACAGCTCGTCTTACACGCAACCAATCTTCTCTGCATTGGGCAAATTCAAATACCTCTTCTGGTTGAAAAATGCCGCCAAATCTGTTCGTATCGCTGAGCATTTGACCGAGAGCTTTCGCATCGTTACCATCAATTAAAAACATTTGGCCAATCTCTTTAAGTGCCATGAAATAAGGCATAACAGGCTTTTGTTTCAATGAAAGAACGAAATTGTAATAAAGGCTTAAATCGCTTAGCAGCGTTACAGAGCCATCCAGGCTAATAATTTGTCGTTTGATATGCTTGGACAGCGACCCAAAAAACCTCACTGCAACTTCTTGTTGAAACACATCAATGACAGACTTTTCAGTTGAACCAGAGAGCAAATTAACGTGTATGTTTAGTAATGAAACCACATCTGTAGCTGTCTTTGTAGGTGTAATATCTATTGTCTGCTTTGAGTTGTGTGGGGGGTTGAAGTCAGTACCTAACTGCTCCGTAAGCAAGGTGTAATCAATTTGCTCCATGAGAACATCAATACCCCTATTCATCCCAGTAGCAACATAAGAATCAAGCATTTTTTCAAACTTTTTCTTTTCACGATTGGCTTGAGAAACAAATGAAAGCCTATCAACGTACCCTGGGATAGCAAGTTCCTCCTCATAGAACACATGAATCATTTGCTGAATCAAATCACCGATATTTACTAGTTCGGCAAAGATTGCCAAAGGCTCCACTGGTTTAAATCTTTCAGTTTTCGATCCAACCCCAACTTTTCTGATAGTTCTGACATCGTACTTGCTCAAAGTATCCAGAGCTTTTTCAAATCCACCTTTCACATGAATACCGCCAACAGAGCGCACAAGATCCACAAAGATATCTTCGCATTTTCCACGGGCCTTATCACCAATAGGCTTACCAGCAACGATAAACTTGCTTGCCCTTTCAACGGCATCTCTTCCATGGCGCATTATGTTAAGCGTTAGCTCTAAAGAAAACAAAGTGCTAATTCCTTCCAACTTGTTTTTCATAACAGCTGCTTTAGCATCAAGTTCACTGGTAGGGAGAGGTAATGAAGGATCAACACGAGTCGTAGGTGTTCCCGGCCTGCTTGGAGTTCCAGGTCTACTCGACGAAACAGGGGAAGCAACACTTGAAGGCCGATCCACATGTGAATTACTATTTCCAAATGGAATAACGAAAGCCGGCCTCCTAAGAACTCTTTTGAAGGAAGAAAGAATATCAGATTTATCCTTTTCTTTGGTGACGTTGCTTAACAGAAACGTTTCTGTAGCGAGTTCTTGCTCAGCAACCTCTTCATTCCATTTTTTAGTTTCAAAATCTGCGTACCTTGCAAATTCCTTATATTCGTTATCCAAATAGGAATCAGCGTGAATGCCGTAGAGATTTATAAAATGTTGCTTAAGTTTCGATCTAAACTCCGTTCCAGAGTTTACAGATGTCTTTAACTCATTAATAAACCACATCATATGAACATAAAGAAACGGTACAGTTTCCAAATAACCGTATATATTGGCTTCATCATCTCGGAAAATAGATATGATTCCATTGAACAACTCAATTATGTTGTCGTCTATAACATGTTCGCAAAGTGGCAATAAAACTGGTATATTTGGAGGAAATAGTTGGTCAATTAATAAAGTTTCCTCATTTATGGAGTCTGCCAACTTCTTTAATGCACCTTGAAGTTTCTTATTGTTTAGTCTCTTTGTATTGGTATCAATCATATCTTCTGGATTGGTAAAACTATCAGCGACAAGGTCGTTTTTTTGTGTAAATAATTGCACGCAAGATGCACCTCCATTCAGTTGAACAAGCACCTTGGCATACTTTGCAACCTTACCATTGATATCTTTCTTATCATAGCCTGCTTCAAATTCTGACAGAGCAGCATTCTCAAACATTTCATAAACGGCATTGAACTTGTCTATGTTTTCTTGGTGATTCTCTTCCAAGGGGTCGCATTTTGAAAACTGCTTTAGCTGAGAAAGGACATTAGCTTGATCGATAGTATCCTGGTGGAGCCTGAATATCAGAGGCTCGGTGTGAGTTCCAGATCGAATAGTGTCAATATAAAGTGGGTACAGGTTGTTAAAAATATCCATAAACAATAGTCTGGGATTTTTCGAACTTGCAACGAGAGCTGACTGAAAGATTCCAGAGACTTCTTTACCCTCACTTCCAGACAATGACCAAAGACCCATGTTTTGCAGCCTTTCAATCCAGATTTGATCATTGTTGTTGATGAGCAGGCGCAGTTTCTTATTAGTCCGTGCCAATGTGCACAAGTCTGGCACCGACAAGAAATGAAATATGTGTTTTAAAACATTCCCGGGAAGTGTATCAATCCTGCTTGATGCAAAATGTATAGGCGTTAAGCTAGGAATTACCATCTTGATGCGTTAAAATGATTCATATCTGTTGGCGAAGAATGAATAAACAAGTTATTAAAAGTAACAAGTTACATACAGATCAGTATATAATAATTCCAGCACAAAAATTCTCATCACGTGAATAAGACTGTAATATATTATTCGACAATGTTTACCCCTATAGGGGGTAAGTAAGCCTATTGACTTTCACCCCATTACTTTATTCCACTACTCTTGTTTTATTTTCTCTTCTCCAAAGTTAGTTGACAGCACATTGTTGGGAAATAGAGCAACGAAACCTCTTGTTAGCCCATATGAATAATGACTTTATACTCTGATGAGGAACTGGATATTCTTTCGAAAAGGATCATCTACAGGTCCCAAACCTTTGACCCTGCAACTAGGTTACCCCTGGTTGTTATGAATTCAGCAGCGTTTCCAAAAGCGCCTGAAGACTATACCTCAGAACTCATGAGCAAATTGATAAGTCTTCTACCAGCAGATCCTTATGTTTTGGTCTTTTTTGCCTGTGGTGCACCTAACAAGCCTTCTTGGTCATGGATTTCAAACATATACAACATGATTGATCGGCAGGTCAAGAAACGTGTTGGTAAAGTCTATGTTGTTCATGAGAGCTGGTGGGTAAGGGCTGTGACCGAGATGTTTCGCGGAATAGTTTCAAACAAATTCAAAAGAAAAATAATACATGGTATGCAAACCGAATTGAATTATTTTTATTCTTTCTCTAACTGTTTATTTAGTACCAAATCTTAGTCAACTGGCAAAAAATATTGACATCACGCTCATCAATATTCCACCAGAGATTTACATTTTTAATCTTAAGAATGAATCGACAATTACCATTCCACGACATCACCTGCCGATATTTGGGGTTCCGTTGAGGACTGAGGGCCATAGGGCCATATACCCCTTAATGTGGAAGCAATGCATAGACTATCTTCAAGTTACAGCTCAAGCAACCAAAAATGTGTTTCAACAAGAAGAAAGTCAAAATCTATTATATATTCTGAGAGACTGCTACGATCGAGGCCAGCTATTGGATTTGGATGATTATGGGTAAGTTGTGATCCAATGTTTTCTAATTTTTGCCTTTGTTTACTTTTCTAACAACAAATTTTCCTAGCCCTCATGTAACCGCATCTGTTGTCAAACTTTACCTTCAAGAGCTTCCAAATCCTCTTATTCCAATAAAGTACATACCCCTTCCGATAAAAGATACAGCGGAATACAGTTGTCAAGTTTTCTTGTCATTACCGGAAACTACACAAAAGCTATTCAAGGATTTAATCCCCATTGCAATCGCTGTTGTGGACAATCAGTCTAGAACAAATCAATCTTTAAGGTCCATATCTTCCAATTTGGCGCCTTGCTTCATTGGTAGATATGCTTCTAGCAAAGAAAACTTGGCCATTGCTGTCCGCTTCACCAGGAATTTGATAGAGTATTGGCCCAATGTAACTCGTCAGTTGGATTCTGATTCTGATTCTTCATCTTCAGACGAAGAGGATTCCGTCGTTACAAGCAGAAAGTCGTCTTACGATAGATCTACCAAGCCTGTATCCATTTCTAGCACACAACGATCTTCCTATGAGACTCTTAATGGTGCATTTTCTAAAAGTATCCTTACCTCTTTTGCATCTCGAAACTCTTCCACCACTTCACTGTCTTCAATTCAATCACATAATTCTAGTCCAGCGTTGGGCTCAAAAGTGACTGATTCCACTGGGAGAATAAAGAGTAAGAGCGATGACTGTCTTCCAGATAGTTTAAAATCAACAGCATCACCATCATCCTCATCCTCATCTTTATCATCTTCTTCGCTACCTCCTCCCCCGCCACCGCCAGTTCCACCTCCTCTCCGAAAATCTGCTTCTACTGCATTCAGAAGCGATTTCAGTTCTCCTAGCATTGGCCTTCATGCAAGAAAATCAATGTCTAACCTTGACGATCAACCGTCCTCATTAAAGTCGGTAACTGTTTCAACAAAACGGGGTAAAATGGTGGCAGAATTAGCAAAACTATACGAAATTAGAGAAGATTCTAACCTGAACATTAAACAAAATAGTTGAAGATTGCATTTTATTGATTTATTTATTGATTTATTTATTTTTGAAATTTTATTATACATATATACGTTGGATGCTAGAATAATATATTGAACATTTGCATTTAACTCGGGGACCAGCGAGCCCATGTAAACATGCATTGTGCACTGTGGCAAATGATATAAAATCACGTGTAAGCTCAGGGTCACAGTTAGTGACTCGTGGAAGATAACTGAGCCACACAGATGGATGACCATTTCCTATCTACCAATCATGATCAGAAACGTTGATAAAATAGTCATTTGAAATTTCATGTGATTAGGATTGGTATCCCCCGGCTTAACGTTCACTATTGGGAGTGATGTGTACTGTATTTCATTATTACTGGTTGATATAACAGCTAAACTTTGATGGGGAAAAATTTTCAATTCCTTTTATGTATAAAAGGGCTTGAATACCCTTGCTGTTTCCCTCTTTTTCCTTTTCCTTTTTCCTATTTACCCCTTCCACCCCTTTCCCCTTCCCTATATTCTTAATTTTGTTTTTAAAAAAAAATCATAATGGTTTTATCTTCTGTTTTAGGCTTCCCCAGAATTGGTGCTCAACGTGAGCTCAAGAAGGTCACCGAGGCCTACTGGTCTGGTAAGGCTACCTCCGAGGAGCTTTTCAAGGTCGGTAAGGAAATCCGTGCTCACAACTGGAAGCTTCAAAAGGATGCTGGTGTTGACATCATTGCCTCCAACGATTTTTCCTTTTACGATCAAGTTCTTGATCTTTCCCTTCTCTTAAACACCATCCCTGAACGTTACAGCAAGTACAACCTTCCTGCTATTGATGTTCTTTTTGCTATGGGCCGTGGTCTTCAGCGCCCCGCCACTGAAACTGGCCCCGCTGTTGATGTTCCTGCTCTTGAGATGGTTAAGTGGTTTGACTCAAACTATCACTACGTTAGACCTACCTTTTCCCATTCTACTCAATTCAAGCTCAATGGCCAGAAGCCTGTTGACGAGTATCTTGAGGCTAAAGCTCTTGGCATTGAGACCCGTCCTGTCCTTCTTGGTCCTATTTCTTATCTTTTCCTTGGTAAGGCTGATAAGGATTCCCTTGACCTTGACCTCATTACTCTTCTCCCTAAGCTTCTCCCTGTCTATGCTGAGATTCTTGAGAAGCTCGCTGCTGCTGGTGCCAAGAATGTTCAAATTGATGAACCCGTTCTTGTTCTTGATCTTCCTGAAAAGTACCAGGCTGCTTACAAGACTGCCTACGAATTCTTTGCCGAGAAGTCTGGTTTACCTGAAATTTTGATTGCCACTTACTTTGGTGATGTTAGACCTAACCTTTCTGCTATCAAGGGTCTTCCTGTTGCTGGTTTCCACTACGATTTTGTTAGAGTTCCTGAACAGTTGGATGCTGTTGCTGAAGCTCTCACTTCTAAGCAGGTTCTTTCTGTTGGTGTTGTTGATGGTCGTAACATCTGGAAGACTGATCTTGCTAAGGCCATCAAGTTTGTTGATGCTGCCAAGGAGAAGGTTGGTGCTGATCGTATCATTGTTGCTACCTCTTCTTCTCTTCTCCACACTCCTGTTGATCTTAACAATGAAAAGAAGCTTAACCCTGAAATTAAGGATTGGTTCTCTTTTGCCACTCAGAAGCTTTCTGAGGTTGTTATTATTGCCAAGGGTGTTGCCTCAATTGACTCTGTTTCTTCTGAGCTTGAGGCTAATGCTAAGAGTATTTCTGCTCGTGCTAGCTCTAACATTACCAATGATTCTGCTGTTCGAAGCAGACTTGCTGGTGTTACTGCTGCCGATTCTGAAAGAAAGTCTCCATTTGCTGAGAGACTTACTGCCCAGAAGTCTCTTAACCTTCCTCTTTTCCCCACAACTACTATTGGTTCTTTCCCTCAGACCAAGGAGATCCGTGTTTACAGAAACAAGTTTACCAAGGGTGAGATTACTGCTGAAGAGTATGAAAAGTTCATTGAAAAGGAGATCCAGGATGTCGTTAAGTTCCAAGAAGAAATTGGTCTTGACGTTTTAGTTCATGGTGAACCTGAACGTAATGATATGGTCCAGTACTTTGGTGAGCAGTTGAAGGGTTTTGCTTTCACCCAGAATGGTTGGGTCCAGTCTTACGGTTCCAGATACGTCCGCCCTCCTATTATTGTTGGTGATGTCTCTAGACCTAAGGCTATGACTGTTAAGGAGTCTAAGTATGCTCAGTCTATTACCAAGAAGCCTATGAAGGGTATGCTTACTGGTCCTGTCACCATTCTTAGATGGTCTTTCCCTAGAGATGATCTCTCTCTCAAGGACCAATCTCTTCAGCTTGCCCTTGCTCTTAGAGATGAAGTCAATGATCTTGAAGCCGCTGGTGTTAAGGTCATTCAAGTAGATGAGCCTGCCATTCGTGAGGGTCTTCCCCTCCGTGAAGGTGCTGAACGTAAGGCTTACGTTGAATGGGCTCCTCTTTCTTTCAGACTTGCCACCTCTGGAGTTGAAAACGATACCCAAATTCACTCTCACTTCTGCTACTCTGACCTTGATCCTGCTCACATTAAGGCTCTTGATGCTGATGTTGTTTCTATTGAGTTTTCCAAGAAGGACGATTCCAATTATATTCAGGAGTTCTCTAACTACCCCAATCACATTGGTCTTGGTCTTTTCGATATTCACTCTCCTCGTGTTCCTCCTACTAATGAGTTTGAGACTCGCATTGCTGATATTCTTAAGGTTTACCCTAAGGAGAAGCTTTGGGTTAACCCTGACTGTGGTCTCAAGACTAGAAAGTGGGATGAGACTAAGAAGCAGCTCACAAACATGGTTGAGGCTGCTAAGGAATTCCGTGCCAAGTACTCTAACTAAGCATATTTTCATCATTCAACATGTTAATTAATTATTATTAATTATTTTTTTCTCGCATCTGTTTGGGATTTCAACATCATTTGGTCATAACGGGAAGGGGTTCTCTTAGACGCAATGGTCTGTTGAATTAAAGTTTATGTTCTCAACAACGACGTTAATGTTTTCATTTTGTTTTTTACTTTTTACGACTTGTATATTTTCTATCTTGTTATGACTTTGTATAGCTAGCTTTTATGTAATGACCTTTCTCCTCAACGGAGTTTTAATATGATTTTATCATGACACTTAATTTGTTGCTGAACTTCTTACAGGTTTTCTGCGTCTTTTTGTTTTGGAATCGTCCGCTTGAGTGCTATTCGATGTTTGCAACGTATCTAAGGACATTGCTTCTTCATTTTCACGATTTAAGCTATTGATGGAATCTTCTAGGTAAAGTGTGGTATTTGACAAGGCATGATTCAGGGAAACATCTATATTATAATAAGCTTGCCTTTCCTCTGCTGGTGTAATGTTTGGGTCTTTTTCTGATGAACTTTTATCGACACTACTTAGCAGTTGCGGGTCATTTTTGTATATGTATCCTTGGGAAGGTGAAAACGTAGGAAGAGAGCAAGCTGCTCGAAGTGCTTGGCTTAATGATAACGCTATCGACAAGACTCTATTTTCAATTATTGAATGAACAGCGGGTGCCATGTATATATTCTCACCTACCACAAAATAGGTTGATATCGGCCGTGTTACATCGGGACTAAGTCTTTCTTGTTTTCGAATTACCCAAAGATTGGGCTCATGAGCAATAGCCACAACAAACTCCAACCCTTTCATATTTTGTAACTTGGAATAGAGATCATTTCCGGAATGCATGTCATTATATTGACTTTGCATCTTGAGAACTTGATTATTCGAGGATCTATCATAAAATGGGCTAAGAGAAAAATATTCCAACACGTTGTCCGTTCTAAGACCATTTTCTTGTATCCATTCAGGGTGCTTCCACTGAACTTCGTCCAAAGGTCCATTATTAGGGGTACTGGAATCCATTGTTGAATATATTTTGGTTATAAAGTGCAATGAAGAGAAGCATCTGGTGGTAGTATTTATCATGAATTTTCTTTGTAAGCATACATACAAATATTTCAGTCTTAAAAAAACAATTACAAAATCTGTCTAGCTATTCCAGCACCACCAAGAGTTGAGCTTGTCATAAACTCTTGTTTCTTCAAAGCTGCCAGCCCATAACAAAGACTAGCTATAGTGAACACAACAGCAACTGCTACTAGAGATGTTACCTTCGCTACACAGGATATGTATTGAATGGCCGCCATACTAATGGTTATGTTAATTGGGTTGTTTCAAATGAAAATGTTAATCAAAGATGAACTTACATCAAGTAAAATCCAGCACGTGGCAAATTCTGATTAAAGATACGAATGAAGTTCGTAAACCGATCAGTTAAAGGGCAAATTCGTAGGAGAAAGGGTATTTCAACAAATACCACGATCAAACCTTGCACGCTATTCGAATGTTAGTATACAATCGCAGACAAAAGTACAAGAACGGGGCACATACATGCAAACGATTGAGAACGCAATGACCCAATTAACATGGAAAATATTAGCAATTCCTAATGCTACAGCCAAAAGAATACTAACGATTCCAACCCTAGATAAATGAACATGGTTAACAAAGGATGACGCGAAGTCATAGTGGCAAGGGCTCCTCACTCACCATTGGCCATAAATACTGGAAAAAGAACAGAAAGTTAGTAATCCTATATGAAAACTGTAAAATAGCTTTAATACAACTAATACCTGAAATTTCTCGTCTTGAATTCCTCAGAAAGGGTCATGTTGATGTAGATTTGTTGATGAACCAGGTTATTAAAAAAGGAAAGATGGCTTAGTATATATGATCACTTAGCCTCAATCAAAACACACGTGACGTCGTGTTTTATGTGTGTAACATACAATGTTTGTGTGATTCTGCAGGGCTAGGTTTCATGTCTCATTAAAGGACACGACACGAGTTTAGAAAGTTATTTCATTATTTCTACAACTATCAAATCCTTATACAATGAGTTCTTATCTTAATATTGATATTACAAACCCACCTCCCTCAATTGATTTTATGGGCAATGAACTAGCTGGACTTGGTTTGGCAAAATCTATCCCTAATAATTTTTCTAATCGGAAAACGTTTGAAGAGCCAGGCCCGATACTAGTTCAGATTGTGTTAGTTGTCGACATATCAAAATCAATATATTCCATCAAAGAGGCGTTAAAAGAGGTAGAAGGAACATCATTACGAACACACAATGTTAATAAAGTTGTTTCAGGGATACCATCTATCGTGAGGCTTCAAGAGATTGGTGAAGATGAAACAGCAGAGAGTGAGAAAAAGAATGGTAAAGAGCCGGTACTAGAACCAGGTAGTAATTCCATACATAAACTGATATTACAAGACGCGATTGGAAACAGTTTTTACGCGCTTGAACAGAAACGACTAGGGTATATTGGTATGAAAATGCCGCTTGGTTCTAAATTACTTTTGAAGGGAATGAGGTTTCAGAGAGGTGTAGCTATGCTGAATGAAGATAATGTCGAGTATCTTGGAGGACGTGTAAAAGAGCTTGATGAAAACTCAAAAGAGGTGTTAAAAATGTATTTGGAGAAGGAAGGACGTTAGGCTAGTAGAGGTTCAATCATAGTGTTTCGAATTGTGTTATTGTAAATAAATGAGAAAAGGAAAATTGTAAAAATAACAGTTGCATTCAACAATTTAGTAAGAGTAAAGTAAACCAAATAGCGCAATGGAACAAGTACTATAATTATATGATAGTGATGCTAATGAATGGAAAATGTGATTTGAATCTAGTAATGGCAAGAATGGATTGTTGTGTTATAGAATAATAAGAATAAATACATAAATATGATGATGAAATGTATGCTGTATTTAAGATAAAGTATAGGTGTAAATAAAAACATAAGAAAATTATAATAAATAGAGATGAAGTACGAAGTGTAGAATTAAATAAAAAAATTAAATTGTAAAAAATTTTCTTGTATGACTTATTTGTATTAAAATGTGAAATGTAAAAAGAATTAAAATTTTAATCAAAGGGAGGAAAAAAAAGGAAAAGGGGGGAAAAAGGGGGGAGAAAAAAGAAAGGGGGAAAAAAAGGGGGGAGAAAAAGGGGAGAAAGGGGAGAAAAAAAGGGGGAGATAAGACAAGGGGGGAGAAAGGGGGAGAAAAAAAAAAAGGGGGAGAAAGGGGGAGGGGGGAAAAAAAGAAAAGGGGGGAAAGGGGAGAAAGGGGGGAAAAAAGACAAAGGGGGAGAAAGGGGGGAGAAAAAAAAGGGGGACAAGGGGGGAGGAGGGGGGAAAGGGGGAAAAAAAAGGGGGGGGGGGGGAGAAAAAAGACAAGGGGGAAAAAAGAAAGGGGGAGAAAGGGGGGGAGAAAAGGGGAGAAGGGGGGAGAAAGGGGGGAAAGGGGGAAAAAAGACAAGGGGGGAAAAAAAAAGACAGGGGGGGGGAAAAAAAAGACAAGGGGGAGAAAAAAGGGGAGAAAAAGAAAGGGGGAGAAAAAAAGAGAAAGGGGGAAAAAGGGGGAAAGGGGGACAAGGGGGAAAAAGGGGGGGAAAAGGGGGGAGAAGGGGGGGAAAAAGACAAGAAAGGGGGGAAAGGGGGAGAAAGGGGGGGAGAAAGGGGGAGAAAGGGGAGAAAGGGGGAGAAAAAAAGACAAGGGGGGAGAGGGGGGAGAAAGGGGGGAGAAAAGGGGGGAGAAAGGGGGGGGGAGGGGGGAGGGGGGAGAAGGGGGGAGAAAGGGGGGAGAAAGGGGGGGAAAAAAGGGGGGAGAAAGGGGGAGAAAGGGGGGAGACAAGGGGGGAGAAAGGGGGGGGGGGAAAAAGGGGGGAAAGGGGGAAGGGGGGAGAGGGGGGGAAAGGGGGGAGAAAAGGGGGGGGGGGAGGGGGGAGAAAGGGGGAAAAAAAGGGGGAGAAAGGGGGGAGGGGGGGGAGAGAGGGGGAGAAAGGG